>CM038040.1:54536087-55786087 GCA_021397845.1 Areca catechu
GAGACAACAAGGGCATGTGAAGAATGGAGTGGACCAGGGTGGGAGCCCAGGAGGTCATAAAAGCCAAGGAGGGAGGAGCGATGAGAGCAAGGAAGGGAGGAAGAGGGATAAAGAGGGGGTTATGGAGGCAGAGAACGACATTGTGGGGAATAGTACCAATGAGGAAACCAAAAGGATAAGGATGCCAAAAGAAAATTGTGGCCAGTAGTTGTGGAAGGAGGATGGTGGAAAGAAGAGGAAAAAATATTGAGTTTTTATTTTCTTGACACTGTAACAAAAACAAGCAACATCTACGAGATGACATCCCAGAAAGTTACGATACCCATCTGCTCAACATCAACAATGTCGATACTTATTTCTTGGCCACGGGCCCATCCAACGAAGCATAAATATTTACACTGCCTCTTGGAGAGGTAAAATTATCTGCCTAACAGTGAAAAATATGTGGGTGAAAATATACCATAAGATGCCATTCCCATAAAAATAGCATCTTCATTGAATTGATATGTAATGTTTCCTAAATATTGTGTTTACATAAAATGTATGTTATATAAACTTTCAACTTTTGCACTAGGTCAAAAGTTAATGTTGATTTAACCATGGAACCATATGAAGTTTAAAACTTCAAAGAGAAGATGAGAGACTCCAAGTCTTTGTCTATGCCGTAATCTTCTTCATCCTCCCTAACCTCTGCTTCCCCTTTCAATTTGCCCATTCCTATTTGCCACCAACCAACATGAGCCACTACTGAAAACCTCAAATAGCATAGGTTCCTCCCACCTCTCTCTTTCTACTTTTCTTCTCCCTTATCCACTCCTTTATTGGCCTCTCTTTGCCCTTACTCGCTGCTCAACCTCCATCCTGTTGAAAACCTCAAATAGCATAGGTCCCTTCCATCTCTCTCTTTTTGCTTTCCTTCCCCATTACCTCCTTCATTGCTAGTCCATCTCGGCCCTTAATTAGTGCTCAACCTTTGTTATCACCTCCGTCCCACCCTTTCTACCACCCCCTCGCCTCTAAAAAAACACCCCTTTCACTACTCTTATCCATAACAAATGGTGTAAACAAGCCGAATTTGACTGAGCTAGTCCTAGCTCAAGCTTAGCTCAATACCTAACTAGGATGGCTCAAGCTCAACTTGAACTAATCTAACCTAGCTCTAGTTCAACTTACCAGGACTCAAGCCAACTTTAGACCAACTCAGTTAGCTCACTCTGAGTGAAGAATAGACAACAACAAATAGCATGTAGGGGAGGGGGAACAGGATCACAATGTAACAACCATTTATCCAATATCATCAATCCTCTTTGGTGGTCGAGCCCCAACCTCACCTTTAGAGTGGAGGCATAAGAGAGAAGGGAAGAACAAGAAGACGTAGTGATGGGGACATCAGGTCAACCCTAGTTTACTCTGGATCCCTGAGTTTTGTGTCCCTAGCCATGATGCAAATTTTGTTTTTTAGTCCAATAATTTGCCTATGTTAGCCATTTGAGTTTTGTATTTGGACCTTGAGTTTGTTTTTCAGGCCTTGTTACACTTGAGTCTGTATTTTGACCCCGAGTCCTGTTTAGAGCCTTTCTACAGTTGAGTCCTGTAATTAGAGTATTGAGTCAAGTTTTGGATGCTTAGTGAGTCTTACGAGTCCTGTAAGTTTTGAGTTTTATGCATTCAGTCCAATTTTGTAAGTCTTATATTGAGTCCAGTCCAATGTTGTAAGAAGACTCAAGTCACTTAAGAAGCCAGTCAGCATAATACTACAACCACTGCATGGAATCCAGTCATCCATATAATTGTCCCACTTGAAAAGCATAAAAGGATTCTTGGAGCTATCATTGAAGACCTGGATGACAAGTACATCAGTCCACCATGAGAAGATGGACAACCGGAAGAAACCCTAAAAGACTCAGCCCAGCACTGAAATGGACTGCCCAAAGATTAAAAGCCCAAAGTTCTTCATATGGCGCCCCACCTTATGGTCACCCTCCATATGGCGCCCCCTTATGATTACCCCCTTGGACCAAGTCAAAGAGAAGGAGAAGACCAAGTCAAAGAGGAGGAGAAGAGTAATCCTAGTTGGGAGAAGAAATTTGAACCTATTTGGGAGAGGACTTGTGGAAGAGTTTGTAAAGGAAAAGGAAGACCATGTAAAATCTCTTATATGCCCTAACTTGTATGCCTATATAAAGGCCCCTTCCCCCTCTCATGTATTATTGCTGATTATTGATGAATGAATTATTCTTGAGTTCCTCAAAATTGTGTGTGAAGTTTTCTGTATGATTTAGGGTATCTGTATGATCCCTTAGGGTATCTGTGTGATCCCTGCGCCCTGCCTCCAAGCCGACAGCCTCTTCATCTTCCTAGCCGCCCCTCTTCCTTCCCTTCCTTTCCTTCTTCTTTCAGCGATTTAACCTTTTTTCTTCTTTATTTTCTAACCCTTGAATGGTGATTTACAGGTCCCTCAAAGTTTACGAATCCAGGATTCCAATCGACAAGCTTTCAGGTCACCGGATTGAAAGTTGCGAATCCGCAGGGTCGATAGCTTTGTTTTCCAGACCGTATCCGTCGAGCGTAGAGTGAACTCTTCATGAATCAATCTTCAAATCTCTACCAGGTACATCCCCTAGACTCATCAGGTAGCGGTATTGCAGAAGAGCTAGTCCTAACCAGGGCTTCTTAGCCTTGGCGGTGCTGTTTCTTCACTTGTAAGATCTATTTCTGCATGCATCTGCTTCTAGAATTTTTATAGAATTCCCTACTTCGAATCTTGGCTTGAAATTCGGGATATAAACTCCTAATTTAATGCTTAATACATGAAAAATAATTGGCATGCATGAATAGTCCCGCATCAATTTGGTATCAGAGCATGTTTAGGACTAGTTTCTGCATCCTGTCATTCCCATACATGGTCTGTTGTTTTTCCTGTTTCGACATGTAAATAGATCAAAAAATTATGATTTTTCTTTTGTTAGATCCCGCATAATTGTTAGTATTTTTAGAAATTTTTTTCATGATTTATTTCTATCAATAAAAGTTTTTTCATGTCTATTTTCTTTTGCCCTAAAAAATATCTACATCCTATTCTGCATTAGAAGTCCAAGTTTAGGCCGAGTTTCCCATCTTAGAGTTACTGTTTTTATCTGATTTTTGGACTGAGTAACCCTTGAGTCGTCCTCTATTTTACTGATATTTTTCTTGATTTTTCTTAATCTAAAAACAGTAAGGAAACCTGCTTCCTAGAAACCCTAACCCGAATTCTGTTTTTTCCTACACCCAAATAGAAACCCTAGGTTTTGCATCATCATAGCATTTTTGTTTTACATGAAATTTGGTATGAATCATAATCACACGTCATTCTATGTTCTTTAAATTTCTTTTAGAATTTTTCTGTATTGAAATCCATGCTAACTTCTGCATCAAGCCAAACCCTAATTTCAGTTTCTGCATATCTCACTAAACTAAACCTAATCAACTACCAAACCCCTCCCAACCCAGACCAATTTTGTTTGATAACCTAACCAACTTAAATTTAAGCTGCAACTTCATAGAAGAGATAAAATTTCTTTTATTTTCTACAGTGTTTTAGATTGCATCAGGTTTCATAGTGTGTTCATCATCTCATTAAATCAATCTTAAGGGCAATTTTACTTTCTCAGATCAGGGCAGGAGGTCATTACCTGTCCTGGGCCCAAAACAACCCCCTTGCATTCTAACCCAAATCTAATTAAAATTAATTAGACTTAATTTGTCCTAGTGGGCTAGGTGACACCAACAAGTCGGGTCCGAGCTGTGTGGGCCAACTAGTGCATTTAATCCTTTAGCTATTAATGAAAGCTGGTGTCTAAGGCTGGGGTTCAGAGTCAAACGGCCTAAGTGGTGTTGTGGTTTTTAATTGGATCCCTGCGAAAGCAGGGGGGCCTCCCACACTCCCACCTCCTACCTGGCCAGTGGAAGGATTAGCTATTGGGTTAGGTGTAAGTTGAGCTGACCCACCCAGTTTCTGGCTCTAGGTCTAGGAAACCCTAGATTACACTAGCTTTTTCCTTCTTTTTTGCATGCTTGGTTGCATCATTTCATATTGATTGTTGATTTGTTACATGACCACTAGATTAGGAACCCAATATCAAAAGTCCAAACCCCAACCCAGTTCAACCATGGAGTCTAGTCTTGAAGCACTCATAAGAACCATGAATGAACAATCGAACCATAAACTTGACCAAACCAAGACCCAGATGACCCAATTGACCCAATCCCAAAACCAAATAAACCATAAATTCGACCAAATAGACCAAAGATTTGATCAAATAACCGAAACCAATAACCAGGAACCCATAGTCCCTACATATGAACCCAATAGTAACCCACTATCCCTTAATCGACTTAAACCCCATAGGATTAGTACCCTTAGATATGAGCCTAGTGTTAGTCCACTTCCCTTTTGTCAACCTAAACCCTTTAGGACTAGTGCCCCTAGCCCAGGATCAGATCCTAACCAACCCAGCACCACTATGGCCCGTAGAGGGGATAGAGGCAAGTCTGTAAAGGTTCAGAGGAGTTCCAATCCCCCGAGAGTATGTTTTAGATGTCACAAACCAGACCATTTTGTTAGCCAGTGTCCAGTCAGCACCCTACACCTAGGTGAGTTAGATAAAGATGAGTCTGAACCTATTGTTGAGCCTAGTATTAGTCAGGAACCCCTTAGTCAACCCACCCCCACCCCAGTCATTAGTCAATATTTCTTTAGCCAACCCCCTCCTACTACCCCATTGGTTCACAAAGCTGACATTGAAGAGAAAGTATATGAAGCTGACATGAGCTTAGTGGAACAGTACGAGGAAGAAAAAGATGAGTTACCTATAGAAGACCTAGAATTAGTTGACCAGGTATATACCCAGGTAGAAGCCAACCTAGAATTTGTTGACCTAGTAGATACCCAGGTAAAAGCTAATCCAAAGTTAGTTGACCCTGACCCCACCCAAACTGAACCTGTAATGGAAGACCAATTAAAGTAAGAGAACCCAGATATTATTATTAGGATCTTACCTGAGGAGCCACTAGAAGAAAACCCAATTATAGAGTCTAGTCCTTTAATTCAAAACCAGGAGAATTCATTAAGGACCTGATCTCTTTAAATCAACACCCTCTGGATGAAGTCACTCCATTAACTCCAATTGAAGATCTCTTCCCTGAAATTAGTGACCCATCCTTCCATTATACAAACCCAGTAGATGTACATCAACCCCATAAGGTCAACCTTATTAGTCTAGGACTAATCTCTGACATCCTTTCTTACATCCTATTCTATCCAATCAACCCTGAACCCTTTTCTTACTTTCTACCCTCCCAGACTAATCATTAACCCACTTCTTATTTTCTACCATTTTATGAAAATTCTCCTAATTTTCTCATTATTAGATTGCATTTTATAGAAGTTTGCATATTGCATACATTCATTGTATATGTTAGGTTTGCATCTTACTTCTTGCATACCCTCTGGCATTTACTAGAAGTTCATTGTAAGTTTTCATATGCATGTCAAACCAGGATCAAACCTAGAGAACCTATAGTTTATTAGGTTTAGGCCCAGAAGAGTCCAATAAAGTCCCTTTCAATAGGAATGCATAGTTGAGTCTGCATTTTGTTAGGTATCAGTACAAGTCAGGTGCATCATTCGCATTAAGCATTAATTTTGGATCAACTGGCTAATTCCCAAAAAGAGAGCCAAGAGATTTAATGTAGGAGATTCTGTTATGGTTAAGAAGCTTCATGCTCGCAGAGCTGAACCCTTTCGAGTGATAGAGAAGGAAGGATCCAATGCTTATATGCTACATCAGCCCTCGGATTTTGACATTAGCTCTACCTTCAATATTGCTAACTTGGTTGAGTATAGGGAACCGGTAGTGATTTCTAGTGAGGTTTTGAACCTACTCCATCCTTTGAGAGCGATCCTAACCTAGAGTGTCCACTTATTGGCCTGAGAGAGGTGAACGGATCGAGCGTATCCTGGACGATCAAGCTGTCACGACCCGGGGCCGCGGTTATCAATGCTACCTGGTCTGTTGGCATGGTCGACCAGAATCTGACGATTCATGGATTACTTGAGAGGACTTGCAGCACCTCAACCCAGACCTTCTTGAGCGATACCAGAGCTAGAGCAATCCTTACTCGACAGAGTCGAGTTCCTCCCACCCCGGGAGAATTGATGGGGACATCAGGTCAACCCTAGTTTACCATGAGTCCCTGAGTTTTAAGTCCATAGCCATGATGCAAATTTTATTTTTGAGTCCAATAATTTGTCTATGTTAGCCATTTGAGTTTTGTATTTGGGCCTTGAATTTGTTATTCAGGTCTTGTTACACTTGAGTCTGTATTTTAGTCCCTGAGTCCTATTTAGGACCTTTCTACAGTGGAGTCCTGTAATTAGAGTATTGAGTCAAGTTTTGGATGCTTAGTGAGTCTTATGAGTCATGTAAGTTTTGAGTTTTATGCATTCAGTCCAATTTTGTAAGTCTTATATTGAGTCCAATCCAATTTTGTAAGAAGACTCAAGTCACTTATGAAGCCAGTCAGCATAATACTATAACCACTGCATGGAACCAAGTCATCCACATAATTGTGCCACTTGGGAAGCATAGAAGGATTCTTGGAGCTATCATTGAAGACCTGGATGACAAGTACATCAGCCCACCATAAGGAGATGAACAACCGGAAGAAACCCTAAAAGACCCAGCCCAGCACTAAAGTGGGCTACTCAAAGCCCAAAAGCCCAAAGTTCTTCATATGACGCCCCACCTTATGGTCACCCCCCATATGGCGCCCCCTTATGATTACCCCCTTGGACCAAGTCAAAGAGAAGGAGAAGACCAAGTCAAAGAGGAGGAGAAGAGTAATCCTAGTTGAGAGAAGAAATTTGAACCTATTTGGGAGAGGACTTGTGGAAGAGTTTGTAAAGGAAAAGGAAGACCATGTAAAATCTTTTGTATGCCATAACTTGTATGCCTATATAAAGGCCCCTTCCCCTCTCATGTATTATTGCTGATTATTGATGAATGAATTATTCTTGAGTTCCTCAAAATTGTGTGAAGTTTTCTGTGTGATTTAGGGTATCTGTGTGATCCCTTAGGGTATCTGTATGATCCCTACGCCCTGCCTCCAAGCCGACAGCCTCTTCATCTTCCTAGCCGCCCCTCTTCCTTCTCTTCCTTCCCTTCTTCTTTCAACGATTTAACATTTTTTTCTTCTTTATTTTCTAACCCTTGAATGGTGATTTACAGGTCCCTCAGAGTTCGCGAATCCAGGATTCCAATCGACAAGCTTTCGGGTCACCGGATTGAAAGCCGCGATCCGCAGGGTCGATAGCTTTGTTTTCCAGGCCGCATCCGTCGAGCATAGAGCGAACTCTTCATGGATGAATCTTCAAATCTCTACTAGGTACACCCCCTAGACTCATCAGGTAGCGATATTGCAGAAGAGCTAGTTCTAACCAGGGCTTCTTAGCCTTGGCGATCCTGTTTCTTCACTTGTAGGATCTATTTCTGCATGCATCTGCTTCTAGAATTTCTATAGAATTCCCTACTTCGAATCTTGGCTTGAAATTCGGGATATAAACTCCTAATTTAAAGCTTAATACATGAAAAATAATTGGCATGCATGAATAATCCCGCATCACGTAGGTTCTTAAAGGAAGAGTTGAGATAACAGGGTAGAGATTTGGGAGATATTATGGGCAGTTGTGGCAATCTAATTTGGACAAGTCACCTCTAGCTGCCAACTAGCTTCACCACCAAAGAGATCAAGAGGGATGGAAGAGAAAAGAGAACGGAAAGGATAAAAGAGATTAGACTTCTAAGAGATAATGGATAAGATGTTTCTAGGAACTCGGGGTGGCAATTTGTTTTCTCCCACACATCTCCTTTAAGCATGGTTTTCGGAACCATATCAAACTGGGCAGTTCGAGGCATTCGTAGCCGTATCGATGATGAACCGGGACAGTTCTGCCTCAAGAATCGAAACACCAATGACAAATGGTGGAGGGAGAAGGAAAGGGAGGAAGAGAGAGAGGAGAGAAAGAGAGGACAATGCAGCATAAGGCCAATAGTGGCCCACCGAGGCCGCCGGAGGGACGAGGAGGCCTTCAAAACTCCGCGCCTCCACTAGGACCTCTAATTGAAAGAGATAAAGAGAAGGGGGAGGGAGGGTATTGGAGGGCGGGGAAAGTACTGAAGAGGGTGCCAGAGGGCCATCGGGTGGTTGTCAGGCGGCGAAAAAGGCTCCCGCAAAGCCGCTACTGCGGAACAGGAACGTCGCCCTGGTTCATCAGATTTTAAAAAAATGAAGATAAATACTAAAGCCGGCAATGAGTTTGCCGATTTTACTATTCATCTTCATTTTAAAAAAAAAAAAATCTGATGAACAACTATCCTTGTTCCACAGCAATGGCTCTATGGGTGCCCTTTTTGCCATCCAGCAACCATCCAGCATCCTCTGTGCCACCTTCCCCACTCTACGGTACCCTCCCTCCCCTCTCTCTATCTCTCTTGATTAGAGGTCCTAGAGAAGGATAGGAAGCCCCAAAAGCCTCCATGGCCCTCTAGCCACCGTCAGCCCTCCAAGGGCCTTCGCTCCCTCCAGTGGCCACCGCTAGCATCTCCTCTAACTATCTGTCCCTTCACCTTCCTCTCCCTCCTCTCTCTTTTTCACTTTTCCTCCCCAGTTCGTTCTTTGATTTCTGTATCGGTTCGCACTGGTCCAATCCGGTACTAGCCGTACCGACTCATACTATCGGCCAGCCAAAACGGGGACCAATTCTCTATTCCTTGCTTTAAGTATTCATTTCAGCCATTAAATCAAAATACAATGGATAAAATAATTTAGGCAACTTTAAAATATGTTTAAAGAAAAAGATATACTCATAATAATAATTGATAATATTTTCATTCTCCAATTATATCAAGCTGAACATGAACAATCCAAGCCTAGTTCATCTCTGGCTTGTTTACTAAATGAGCTAGCTCATTTTGAGCTGAGTTTCAAGCCACGTACAAGTTATTCAGGAACAACTTGTTTGTTAGACAACGCTACCCACAACCCCACTAACTTTGACATTACCCCCAAACCCTGCTGGCTACCACCTCTTTTCCCTCATTCATAATCCAAGGCAACTTATGCCCTAGCAAAGAGTCGGATAAAGTTAAATTTTTGGTAGATATTTGATCCTTGTGCAAGCTGCATACAAAAGTTGGTTCAAGTAGAATTTTCCCCAATCCATCAGGTTGTCAAATCAAATCAGGTCATGCTTGGAGACTCTCTAATTAGGTTTAGATCAATCACAATATAATTCAAAACCAACCCATCAACAAGCCCAATATGCACCATCTACTAAGATGCAAATTAAGGAAGAAAGACTCTGTGGTTTCTTCATCATAAGGTATCTTTTCATCAAAATTTTGACCATTAAAAATTTTAATGTAAATAATAATTAAAGGGAGACGGCTGATTTAACCGAACCATCTTGCATTGTATTAGATGATAAAATGAGATAATGTAAAATGAAATATAGTTTATACTTTATAGAGGGCAGAAGATTATTTAATCTCAAGATTTTCACCTTATAAAAGCTAAAAGAAATAAAGAAAACACAAAGGGAGTTATATTCGAGTCCTAATACATTATTTAAAAACATAGAGGTTAAATCCCGACCTTCAGCTTGTCCTCAAGCTCTTCAAGCTGGTTAGATAAAGTGTCAATTTCGTAAGATATCATCTCCACCATATCTGGGTCGCTCCCATCCTCTTTTGCTAAAGCTATCATACAAAAAATGCAGGTTAATCCAATCTCATTCTTTGTGAGATAATCATGAAACACAATGAATTCATTCCCTTTCATACTTTATGATATAATCAAAAACACAATGCAGTAGGATGAACCTTTTGTTTCTTCCATTTGTCTCTCACATTCCTTGAATTTCTTGTAGTTAGCTACAACCTGATTTAGGCACATGATATACCAGAGGAAAAAGGTTGGCAATGATAAATTGTCCATGTTGTAGTAGGCTGACATGGACTCTGTAGATCAATCAAAAAAGGGTATTATTTAGCATCTCCATTACCTCATCAAGTTCTGCCATAGACTGTGCTAGCTTTTGGTACTCATTAGGATTTGAGAGAATATCAGGATCTGCCAGCTTGACCTGCAGTGAACAATATATAGTGTTGCTTGACCACTCATGAAAAATACTGAAAAATCATGAAAATCATAGCATTGTCACTGTGAGAGAAACAGACCTGATTTTTTTAGCAAGGAATCGAATGTCAACAATGTCTGAAAAGACATTATTGACTAAACAATGACAATAAGAGAAGTTATAGAATGTTGATTTTGCATGTTAAGGGGGTGCAGTGTGGTCAGGTCTACATTCAATTTCTTGGAAAAAAATGGGAGAATGAAGTTCTAGAAAAAAGAAACTTTGAATTAAACAGCCAGCTATCTAGACATATGATGATCATGACATACCAATAATTCTTTCCATGTTCTCTCAGCAGAATCCAACTTTGCTATCAGATATGGTTCCTGCAGTAACAATTAGTTCAACCTTGAAAAATTAGCTTCAAATTGACAATAAATCATTAAGAAAAATATGAGAAGCCAGTACTAATCAGTAATATGGCTGAATCGGAATTTTGATTAAGTTTTTCTGAGTAAAATTATCAAAAGAGCAAAAGAAATAGAGACATACCTTAAAAATATGTGTGATGCATATACAATATAAACTTATCAATTGAAGAGGAAGCAATGAAAAATAGTGTGCACTGATATTTGAAAGTCATATCTTAAGATACCATAGTGGATAGAAAGGACAAAAGAAGGGATAGTAGCATAGTATTAGAATTAACAAGCTATAAGCTAGTCAAAAAAAAAAATGATAAGTAGCCTAATCACAGAGATGGTCGGAGACACATTAAGGACTTGTTTGGTTTGAGGGAAGAGAAGGGGGAAAGGGTGGTCAGTGGGAAAATGAAAAAAACCCTCTTATTTGGTTGGACTTTTCAAAGGAGAGAGATTGGAAAGTGGCATTTCCATGGGAATAAAATGTCCATGTTTTATAGAAAAGAAAAACTATGTGGAACATAGGTTTCTGGCTTTCTTACGGGCTGGGAATTGCCATCTATTTTTTTCCAAAAGTGCCCTTAAATCTATGAATAGAATGGGTAAGGTATTTTCTTTTATTAAGCATATGATAGTTATTTTACATAGCTTTCCGAGGAAAGTAGATGCTCGACCAAATATAAGGCAATCTAGAATATGCCACTTTTCCATGGTCAATCAAATATACCAAAATCACTTTCTTAAGAATCAGCTTCCTAAGAAAAATATTCCAGTGAGGCCAAATTCTTCCCGCGAACCAAACAGGCCCTAAAAATATGAAAATAGTTTTCTCTCACCTCAGCTGGAATTCATGAAAAAGAACCATATAGTCAAACAACAAATTAAGTGACTTAAGATAGAAACACTCTTTCTCATTGAAGTTAAAGCATGAAATATCATTTTTATTTTCTAAAATAGTATCAAATGTGAACACCAAGATGATCAAGCAACAACATGGAAACAGGAAAACGAATAACGTAACACAAAAGGATTGTGGATAGAAATTACTCTGAAACAAGCATCTTGTAGTTATCATGGGTTGTTCATGTAATCATTCCTCATATACTTCTCTATTATGTTTAAGCATACGAAAAGAGCTAAGATTATTGGTTAGAACATTGTGAACCATTCATTTCCATTTTTTCTGCATTTCTTGTGAGAAATTGTATGAAGAGAAAGGTGTGGTTTTATGATTGATATTATGAAAATCACAAGGATTTCAACATTAAATATAGCACACTAAATAAAAACTATCCTATTAGGTCATGGCAACATTGTGCAGTGCATAAAAAGAGGTCTGGATCCTAAGGTCCACCACAAGATCCAGACCTTTGTTTCTATAGTTCCACTAAGAAATTCTCACTCATCACCATCGACAATCTTGCAAAGTAACCTACTGCTAGATGTGTATACCCTAGAAGCCAATCTGACTAACACATTGTACTTTTATAGGTCATCTTTTATACTTAAACAATTTTATATTAATAAAATGGGCATTCTTTTTCATTTTTGTGTAATGTATCCTTGAATCGTCCAAGAAGTTAATGGATAATAACATATATTTTCAAGAGTTGAAAATTTGAGACATGTATCATTATAGATTAATTTTTAAATTGCTCATAATCGTTGGATCTCACAGGGACAGTGATTGATCCATCAAGATCGGTGCACGGATCGCTTCCTTTGGATAAACGAGTCTTGAATCTACAATCTGGGGACACTGGAGGGACAGTGCAAGTGATTGTTAAAGAATAATGATACTGAACGTGACCACACGAGAAATTACTTGGATGTCTACTCACTCGTCAGTAACTTTCTCGAAGCTATGGTAGTGTAAATAATCCTTTAACATACGATGCTTCGGTTACTCACATGAGCTTGATATAGTTTGACTACACAATCACTTGGTCTCCTAGCCATTTGGATTCTTACGATGCATGTTGACTACATTAAGTTAGCTATAAAAGTAGGATATACATCTAGATGGGATCTATTGATCTTACTAGTAAGATGTAGTCCTGTGCCATTTAAGAATCTAAATTCTTAAGATCGTGACCACAGCAATGTAAATGATGAAAAAGTATTTCCATAAGGTTTCACAAGTTGGACTTGAGCTGATTGACTTTGGTATATGAAGGACAGAGATTTAACGAGTTCTCCATGACCTCCGTCCTGTCAAGACTAATAATAGAAGAACCAAATCACACGATAACCATACCTAGTGGTTCTAAATATTTTAATTCTGCTAGAATTGCCATTACATACTGCTATGCATTACTGATGGATTGTGAAAACTCACTTGGACCATTTTCAAATCAATGATCCTTGATCGAGATAAGTTGGAATCGTTCCAATCCATTAAAAGGAAGTTTAATGATACTATGATGGAGATCATAGTATGTCTCACTACCAAACAGAATAGGATTTATGGAATCATACATGATAGGGATTTAAACTTGATCAATTAGTTGGATCAGAGCCTAATTATCAATATGACTGATAAATAGGGCCAATTTATAAGAGCTACAAGTTATAGCAATTAATAAGGAAAACCTAATTGCAATAGTTGCAATTTAGTTTGATCATTCAAGTCTTAACTGAATTAAATTAGATTTAATTTAATTAGGCTTGATTTCATTTGAATTGAATAGGGCTTTTCAGTTCAATTGGAAATTGAAATTGAATCCTAATTAGATTAGAATTAGGATTTGACTCAAATCGGATTCGAATTTGATTTGATCATTCAAGTCTTAACTAAATTAAATTAGATTTTATTTAATTAGGCTTGGCTTGGTTTGAGTCAAATTGGGTTTCCCAATCCAATTGGGAATTGGACTTGAATCCCAATTGGATTAGGATTAGTTTTGACTCAAATCAAATTCGAATTGGATTCGAATAGGGCTTGGATTGATTCCTAATTGGATTAGAAATTAGAGACATAATTGGATTGGGCTCTCTCCATCAATCACATGCCCAAGAACAAGAAGGAACTCCAATCATCCAAGTGGCACATGAATAGGGGATGGTGTGAAGAAGGATTTGTGATGAGAAATGTTTCACGAGAAAATTCAGATGCCAAGGTGTTGGCGCTCCCTTCCTCTCTAAAGTCCTAGTTAGAGACTCTCCCTTATCTCATCTTAGTTTGAATGTGATTCAAACTAAAGGCCTTATCTACTTGGGATTGGGATGATCTAGAGAGGTGGCGCATCAGAGACTTCTTCTTGCACTAGAATTTCCATCGCAATTTTTCTTCCAAGAAATCCCATGCAAAACCATTGAGAGAAAGAGAGAGAAGAGTTGGCAAGCATCTTTCTTGGTGCCCCCTCTCTTCCTCCTCATGCCATTTATTGAGATAAAAAGAAAAGAAAAGAGAAGGGTCCCTTCCTTCTTCCTCTCATCTCTTCCTCCTCCTAGTGCGAAGGGTTCGTGCTAGCAGTTGCTGCCTTCTACTTTAGTTTTGAAAAAATTCAAGTACAAGTTGAAGATCCAACCATCCAAGAAGCCGAATCTGCAAGAGTGCTAGCATCTCGATGATCCAAGGTGCTTCAGATTGAGTCGACTCCATGTGCATACCCGTAGAGGCCAAGTGTGCATTGTTTCAAAGGGAACCAGAGACATCGAAAAAGGAATTAGCGCATAAGCCATAAGGTATTTACTAATTTCAGATATCATATTCCTAATTTTCAGATCTTGATTTAATATCATGCATATGTTTTTCAGATCTATAGGCTTTTAGATTAGATCTAACATGCATAAATTAAATAGTTTAATCTAGTCTTCCGCTGTAAAGTTCTGCTTTGAAATTTCAGCGTGCTACCTTTTAGATCTATGAATCCTAACACCTACTAGCATGACAAATTCACACCATTTATTTCATGGAAAATGATAAGATTGACAATCCACTTCGGCAAAAAGTCTACGCTTAATCCATAACAGCACTAACAAAAAATTGGCTATCTCTTTTGCACCTTGGTCAAATGTTCACAAGGCACTCTCTCCAAAGTTTGGAAGATCATGTTGCAGCCAATATGATGGCAGCTCTCAAAGAAAGAGGCAGCATTTATCACTTTTTTTGGATAGAGTAACCTAGAGGCTTTCTTTTCCTTGATTTAACCTTTTATGGTCTTAATTGTTCGTAAAGTATACTTCCCCATTGATGCCTTCCAATAGGAGGAGTTTGCTCCTCTCTCTGTCTCCCCCTCTCCTTTTTCTGCTGCTGATTCCTACCCATACTCATTACCTTGTTAAGGACGTGAATGCTCGTGTTTGTGTTGTTACCATTAATTAGTTGATGATAAGTTGACCACTTCTCAACAGAGATAAAATACTTGTGTAGTGTTTGGGTCTTCTTATTTGGAATCAAAAATATAAAAATAATGAGATACAACACATGAAAGAGATAATTTGTGGAAAGGGCTTTCTAAAAAATAAATATAATCAAATAGTGTGAGATGCCATGTGAAATGGTCCAATCAATTGGACCAATGAGAAGGCCACCGAAGCAAAGCTACCTCATGGGTCTAAAATAACAATTGTGCACGGAAATTCCTAACTAGAACGAAGCTAGGGCCATGTCAAAGTATGCTCTAAGGCCATTGAAGTGCATAGTGTAGAAAATAGGATCAGTGACCCTAGATCAAGGAAGATGTTGCAAGATTAGCGGCTCCTGAGCTTCTCCCCATGATGAGGGTTTGCTGGGTAACAAATGTAGTATGTGACTGATTCCACCCAACGTTCATCCTTTCCTCATATATAAATGGATTTCGTTAATTGCTAGATGTCCCAATGTTTGGAATGCTCGATAAAACAGATCCCCAAAACCAGTACCATAATGGGAAAATTGGTTAATAATATATATTCCCTTTCCCTATTTGATATGATTAAATAGGGAACGCCAACAGAAATTTCTTTAATTTCAATCCTTGTTTGGCACCATGATCATTACTACCATCACAAAGTAAACAGCACCTTACAAACCTAGGGAAGACTCAAGCTTTCTACACCTCTATAGAACCCAGGTCAATTGTCACAACCATTTGAGTTTTAACAAATTTAGCACGAGCTGCATACCAATGTAACATGTCTTTCAGTAACAAGCACATCAATTAACGAGAGAATTGCATGAGAAAAAGGTACTGCTATTGTTGCAAGGAAAATTGTGTGGAATATTTATTCTCCCTGAAAAATGTAACAAATTTAGAAAATTTGTTTGAGAAAAGAAATCTCTTCAAAAAAAAAAAATCCTATCTATGCTTTTCCTTTTCCACAGATTTCCTTGCAACCAAACGAAACCTAAGCTAATCAAGGATATGCCGAAATCTTGAAACTAAGTTCATTCCCCATCCCAAAGGGAGCCCAGTCATCCGTGATTCCTACATTGTACTTATAAAATTACTTTAATTTGAAATTTATTTGAGCTAGACTGAATTGGTAACCGAAAAAAATTATAAATCTAAAACAACAAAGAAAGATTAAATAACCGGCGGTTATAAGTTACAAGGCATAATTTATTTAAAAAACATTAAAGCAAAACCAACTTTTCATGGATAACAGACCAAACCGAGACAAATTCCATCTGGTAGAAAGAAATTACCGCCATGCAAACGATCCCGGAATGCTTGGCTCTCCGCGGAGGTATGGAAAGGAGGTCTCCCCTCCTCCTCCTCGCCCCGCTGAAGAGGGACAACCGTGGAGCTCCCGGCTTCGTCGAGATGGTCGGAACGCCGCGAGCCAAGAAGCTTGTGGAGAGGGTTTCCATCGCTACCGCCGAAAAGAAGAAGACAGGGAACGCCCGGGACTAGCGGTGGGTTGGAATTCGAACACGGATCGAAAAGCCGAAGAGAAGATAAAGGCCTCTGGCCTCCTCTCTTTGATTTTAGGATAAGCCTTTGTGCTCTGCCTGCAATTCAGCGCGGGCCCGCTCCGTATTTTTTTATTGTATATAGCAGCGGACCGGTATTAATTATTATTTAATTTTTAATTAAAATATTTATTTAAATAAAAATATTTTTTTATTTTTTTTTCATGTTTAAATTAGGATGTTATAGTTTTTAAACTAGGAAGTCATAGTTTTGAATTAAGATATCGTAATACTGTTTCTATGTCATAAATTTTTAAGTAGGATGTCATAATTTTGAACTAGGATGTCGTAATACTGTTTCAGATCATTTTTGAGGATATCGTAGGTTTTGAACTAAAATATCATAACTTTTGAACTAGGATGTCGTAATATTATTTCATATTTTATGCATGGTTGTCATTTTTGAACTAGAATGTCGTAGGTTTTGAACTATGATATCGGTTTTGAACTATGATATCATAATACTGTTTCAAGTTATTTTTGAACTAGTATATCGTAGGTTTTGAACTAGGATGTCGTAGCTTTTGAACTAGGATATCGTAATAATGTTTCAAGTCATTTCTGAACTAGGGTGTCGTAGATTTTGAACTATGATATCGTAGCTTTTGAACTAGGGTGTCGTAAGGTCTGGACAAAAAAATTCCAAATAAAAGCTGAACGGTAATTAATGCTAGTCATGTTCAGCTCCCGTCCCATCATGCCACCACAGATATATTTGGACCAATAAAAATATGTGATGCGGGTTGTTGCCGCCAATATCGTCGTGGCCTATAGCTGCTATCGAGGTCGGATAGTCCCTCTTGAGCTCTTAGGATGTCCTACTCCCTCGAACCTGCAAAAAAGAAGGGTTAGTGACCCAGGCCGGGGGTTCCGGCGGGGATACTCCGATAGTCAAGTCAGTAACGATCCAAGGGAACAGATCCTCTTGGTCGAGCCTCTTTCGATGAGCTCTACGCTAGGAGGAGTGAGTAGTATGAAAATGGGGTGCAAGCATGTCGGGAGGATGGTAGCCAAACTAGAGGGATCCTCTGCGTGGCCTTCTCTTCCGCTACCTGCTTGAGGTCTTTCCTTTGTGTCTTTTTTGGTAGTTGCGATTGTTACCTTCCTTTTCCAAACATGTCGAAGGTTCTTTTTAGTCGGGGCAGTCACTGGGCACCTACCTCGAGATCTTCCCTGTACTGTCAGGCGCGTGCGGCGATGCTCCATACTGCGAATGGGACATCTCTCCCGATGCGTAATGTCAAGAGCGTGTGGCGGCGTTCCATGCCATGGACGGAACGTCTTTCCTGATTGGTGGTGAGGAAACTACTGTGCGTTCTGACATTCCTTCCGGTTGTTCCATTCCAGGAAGCCTGGCAATGACTTAATTAGGGGAAACTCCTCCCTCTCCTGGTGTAAGCGACACCCACAAGCAGTTATTACGATTTGACGGGTGCTTCTTCATGGCCCTCGGGTGGCCCGCCGGTGCCCCGGGGAGGTGGCTCCGCTTTCTTGGAGACCAGCAGCGCTGTCCGAGGCGTTCGTGATGCGGCAAGCATATGATTAATGATTTGATTAGTGTATGTAGAGCAATGAAACCTAATTGCATTAACATTGTACTCATCATAATAAGTCTTAAGGATTACATGAAAAGGGACTTTTACTTGATTAGACACAATCCTAAATTGAGAAGGAAGAAGATCTAGATAATAGGGACTAATGATTGTGAACTTACCGTGATGAGCTTTCTAACCTTCTTTTGATTCATACCTTGAAACTACCAACGCTCAGAACTGAAGAACCTTGGATAACAGAGATCAGAACCCTGGACTTGGGCTTTAGCTTGTTGGTTCCTTGTCAAGGAAGATCCTGCTTGCAACTCGAAAACCTCGAAGGACCCTGCACATAAAGAATAAGAGTTAAGGAAGAAGAAATGCATGCATATGGAAGGGATGGACAATTTGTGAGCAAAGAAAGAGATTTGAGATGGCTTGGCCGACTCCAAGGCCTTCTTCTTGACTTGGGCGTTGGATGCTTGGAAGAGAGAATAGTTTGGTGTGGAAGAGGGGCTTAGAGACAATCACTCAAAACATAAAATTTCAATTAAACTTCAACTTTCATTAATCTCCAAAAATCAAATCCCTTTTTCAATGGGGCGTCCAAGGCTTTTAATAGCCTTACAAAACTTTTGAAATTTGAAAACTCCCCAAATTATGGAGGATTACAAGGGAGGTTGGATGATATGGGGCCTTGTTACATGGGATAAGGAGAAATTCATGGAGATTCTCCCCAAATTGTGGAGGATTACAAGGGGGGTTGGAGGATTTGGTGGAGAGTTTGGAGGGATGGGGGGCGTTGGAGGATTTGGTGGAGGACTTGGAGGGGTGTGGCCAACCTCCTTGAATTTGAATCTTCCTTGTTGGCACCAAAGAGTGATGAGGTGGCTAGTGAGGTGGCGCCTGATGATGTGGCATGATGAGATGGTCTTCTACTTGGATAAGGAATGACATGTGGCGCCAAGTGGTCCTAGTTGATGGTCCTTTTCTCTTGCTTGGTTGATGTGTCTTCTCTTCTTCATGTGGTCAAATTCTGGGGTCCAGAATTTGAGTCTTGTTGCTGGCTTTCATTGCTTTAAAACTTGATTAACTTGAAATAGACTTAACTCAACTGAACTGACTTGACTGACCTAAACTTTAAAACTTGAAACGGACTTACAGGAAATGAAATTTTTTTTTAAAAGTAATTACAGGACTCAATAAACACTCTTGATCATTTACAGGACTCTTGAAAAAGAAATGGCTCTTGAAAATAAAATATTTTGAACTAAAGAATACAAGGTAACCTAATTATCTTCGATCCAAATTGGGATAAGGCTAACCTTGTTGGAGTGAAGTTTCTTTCGGTTTCTGGTGTCCACACCAGTTCGCCGAGCTGGAGAGTTGGAACTCTGCTCCGGCCCGGAGGGGGCCTGACCTCGACTTCAGAGAAGCTTGGGTCGAAGGAGGAAGGCTCGACTCCTGCTCGGAGAGCACGACCTAGGAGGGCCCGCTCTGGTGAAGGGGGTTGTGTGTCTCCGGCCTAGGCGACCCGAGCTCGCGGGCACCGAACTGGCGAAGGAGGTCAGCACGTGACCCCTGCCCAGAGGGCTCATCCTCGAAGGGGCTCGCTCTAGTGAAGGGGGTCGCTTGGCTCCAGCCTAGGCGACCTGAGCTTGCGGGCGCTGACCTGGTGGAGGACGGAGCTCGGCTCCAACGAATCAGGAGAGCCCGACTTGACGAAGGAATCCGAGGCAAGATGTCCACCATGGCGGTTTTCTTGGCATGACACTTGTTGTGGGTCACACGTCAGCCTTCCGCCGTATCATTTTCCCCCCACTCCCGAGTCTCGTTGGCATGAAGTGCTCGGGGCGAAGGGAGTAAATGCTATGCTGACGTGGATAGGCGAGAATCCAGCATAATGATAGCCACGATCGCTGGCACTTCGGGGAGCGATTTCTTCGGCCTATCTAAGGAGCCACGTGGGCATGTCCGAGGAGTGGTTATTGCGGGCGCAAAATCCCAGGCGGTCGCAGTCGAAATCAGACGCCAGCCCTGCCGATGGCTGACATGTGGCGTGATCCAATGGTGGGGAGCCGTAATGGTGCGGTCGGACGCTCGTCACTTCGAAAGGAAAAGTGACCCTTCCCGAACCATACCTTCTTTCAAACTTTGCATGCCCGCCTTGGTGCCAGGTCTTTCCTTCATTCTCCCGGCCACTTCTGCTTCCCCAAGTCCCGAGCAGGTCAGTCTCCTTTCTTGCATTGGTCGGGTAGGGACTCCTTTAGGGTTAGGTTCCCCTTTTGGGTCTTCTTCTACCTCCTCCCCCTTTCTGCTCTTCTCAGCTCTTGACCTTCATGTCCCATTTCGGACAAAATTTTCGTCCCACCACTGACTAAAATGAGGCCGGGCCTTCGAGACCGAGGCCGCCTTCTTCTTCTTTCGATGAGGGGGAAGATGCGGCGCACTTTGAAGTTAGCCAAAGGCCTGTGCCTGGGGGAATAGTGATTAGGAAGCCCGCATCTTCTCCCCCACCTCGTCCTCTTCTTTTGTCTTCCGCTCCTGCTCTGAACCTTCTCGGTCAACAGGTCTTGGGGGGATCGCTTCGGTGATCACGGTCGTGGACCTTGCGACTATCCGGGACACCTATGGTATCCCGGATGGCATTCGGCTCTCGGTCCCTCGACTTGGGGAGCGGGTCACCTCCAGTGGCCCGCGCCGGATAGCTTTCTACGAGGAAACCTTTGCGAGTGGCCTCCGATTCCCGTTCCACCCTTTCTTCCTTTCCATCTTGAGCCATTATCGTCTTGTCCCCACCCAACTTGTCTCGAATGCTGTCAGGACCATCTTTTCCTTTATCGTCTTGTGCCACTTCCACGGGATTATTACCCACTTTTCCTTGTTCAGGACTTTCTTCACCCTGAAACGCTACCCCACCGAGGAGGGGTGGTGGTCCCTTTCCTCCAGCTATAGGGCGATTAGGTTTGAACTTCCCTCTTCCATCAAAGGATGGAAGAGTAGGTACTTTTTTATCTCGATCGAGGGGGTCGACTAGGTCTGGAGTGACCCAGATCGGTCCCACAACCGGGACTCCATGGTTGACACAGCCGATTCGGAGGTGTACGACCAGCTCCGCTCCGTCGAGGTCCCTTCGCTCAAGGTCCTGCTATCAGAGCAGAATCTCCACGAGGCCGGGGTTGGCCCAACACAAGAGTTGGGTGAGTTTGGTTTAACAATCTTGTTATCCTCTTCCTTTTTCTTCTTTCTCCTTCTCTTTTTTCTTTCTTCTTTCTTTTTTTCTTTTTTTCTTTTTTTTTTCTTTTTTTTTAACTAACATCTTCTAACTTGGTGCAGCCATGAAGTTCTCTGTAGAGGAACTCCTCTCGTTCTTCGAGGAGAAGAATCAGGCGGAGGGCACCAGCGAGCCCACTCCGAAGAGAGCTCGGGTAGATGTTGGGGCGAGCACAGTACTGGCCGAGCCCGTTCCTGAGCCAAGGAGTAAGAGGGCTGCTGAACCGGCCCCCAAGCCTCCAAGGTGGCACAGTTCGGCTCCCGCGCCGGAGCCCAAGGTGGTAGTTCGGGCAAGATCTGCCATCGCCGTTGCTGCGATGGTGTCACCTCCTCCGGAGATCGTCGAGGTTGAGGAGGACAGGGAGCTGGAGGGGCTGACCTCCATGGTTCCATCTAAGGTGGTGCCAAGCTCTCAGCCCGCGCCAATAGCTTCCACCGTCGATGGGGCAGGTGGTCCTGAATCGGCGACGGGCAAGAAAGACAGGGATTACTGTCAGGTCCCCTTCAGTCTGGGGCCCAACGTCTCCCTCATAAAGGACCCAGTGCTTGCCGAGCGGATGATGGACTTTTCAGTCCAGTCCTGCGACCGGCGGGAGAGGAGCGGGAAGTACCTGACCGACACCATCAACGTGTCCTTCTCCAACCTTTACGCCGTTAGTCCATTTCTGTCATGCCTCGTTCTCTCTTTCTCTTATTTTCTTTTTGACTGACATCATTCTTACTGCAGCAAGGCGCCGAACTCCTGCTGATCTGGGATTACTGTCGCAACTGGGTCAAGAGGGATAAGGAGCGTGAGGCGGAGTTCGAGTCTTTGAAGACCGAACTGAGGCGAAAAAGCGATGACCTCTAGGAGGCCAACATGATGATCAAGAACCTCCGGGGTGAAGTCGCCAGCGCCGGGCGATGCTCGAGGGAGCTTGAGGAAGAGCTCAAGTCAAAGAGTGCCCGACTGAAGGAGCTTCAGTCCGAGCTGGAGGCAGTGAAAGGACGGGCTGCCTCCTTTGAGAAGAAGGCCACGGCCACCGACCAAAAGGCCGCTGAGGCGAAAAGAAGGTCCTCCGTTGCCGTTAGTTCAGTTGAGACCGTGAAGAAGGAGGCTGTCGAGGCCGTCCTCAAAGCTGGGGACATGGACAGGAGGGCGGCAGAGGCGGTTGTGGATTATAAGGCCTCCGAGGAGTTCAAACTAGAATTCAAGGAGGCGGCGATGGACTCCTTTTTTAAGGGGTTCACTTACTACCGATCGCAACTGTGCGGCATCCTTTCAGAAGAGAGGATGATCGCCCTCCGACTCCCAGGCTCCAAGGGTGCGAAGGGCCCAACACCTGCACCAGTTATAGTGGAAGAGTGTCCTACTGTGGTCGCGCCGGCTTCTCGGGTAGCAGCGACGGAACTGAACCCGCATGTGGCGACGGACGAACCGGCTCCACTGGCGGCATCAGTCAAACCATAACCACTGGTGGCAGCGACCGAAGGAGGGGTCCCAGCTTCGGAGGTCGAGGGCAACGGAGCTTCAGTGGCGCGCCGCCCTGGGAAGGTGCCAGTGGAGTAGAGTAGGGTCCCTTTCTCAGTTGTTGCCTTATGCTGTTTTTCTCTCTGGGCTGCCCGGCATGTCGAGCCCTGGAAGCATCGTAACTCTTTTTATTGAGTAATGAAAACATATTTCACCAGATTGCCTTTCCTTCTTTTTCTTTCTTTTTGTGCATGCAACAAGATCAAAGGAAAAAATCCTTCATTTCTGGGTGCCCCGGACTTGGTGGTCGGAAAGCTGAGCTCTCGGGGTCGGGGACCCGTTTGCCAGAGGGCTGAACTTCGGGCTTAACTGCCTGAGACCTAGGCTCAGAGATCTTTGTGTCTTGGAGCTAGGCTCGAAGACCTGTTGTCCGGAGAGCTGGGCTCCGGGAGTTGATTGCCTGAGAGCTGGGCTCAGGTCTTATTGTCTTGGAGCTGGGCTCGAAGACCTGTTGTCTGGAGAGCCGGGCTCCAGGAGTTGATTGCCTAAGAGCTGGGCTCAGGTCTTGTTGTCTTGGAGTTGGGCTCGAATATTTGTTGTCCGAGAGCTGGGCTCCGGGTTTTGTTGGCCGGAGAGCTAGGCTCCGAGAGTTGATTGCCTAAGAGCTGGGCTCAAGTCTTGTTATCTTGGAGCTGGGCTTGAAGACCTGTAGTCCGGAGAGCTGGGCTCCGAGAGTTGATTGCCTGAGAGCTGGGCTCAGGTCTTGTTGTCTTGGAGCTGGGCTCGAAGACCTGTTGTCCAGAGAGCTGGGCTCCAGGAGTTGATTGCCTGAGAGCTGGGCTCAGGTCTTGTTGTCTTGGAGCTGGGCTCGAAGACCTGTTGTCCGGAGAGCTGGGCTCCGGGAGTTGATTGCCTAAGAGCTGGGCTCAGGTCTTGTTGTCTTGGAGCTGGGCTCGAAGACCTGTTGTCTAGAGAGCTGGGCTTCGGGAGTTGATTGCCTGAGAGCTGGGCTCAGGTCTTGTTGTCTTGGAGCTGGGCTCGAAGACCTGTTATCCGGAGAGCTAGGCTCCGGGAGTTGATTGCCTGAGAGCTGGGCTCATGTCTTGTTGTCTTGGAGCTGGGCTCGAAGACCTGTTTTCCAGAGAGCTAGGCTCCAGGAATTGATTGCCTGAGAGCTGGGCTCAGGTCTTGTTGTCTTGGAGCTGGGCTCAAAGACCTATTATCCGGAGAGCTGAGCTCCAGGAATTGATTGCCTGAGTGCTAGGCTCCGGGTTTTGTTGGTCGGAGAGCTAGGCTCCGGGACTTGATTTCCTGAGAGCTGGGCTCAAGTCTTGTTGTCTTGGAGCTGGGCTCGAAGTCCTGTTGTCCGGAGAGCTGCGCTCCGGGAGTTAATTGCCTGAGAGCTCCGCTCAGGTCTTGTGGTCTTGGAACTGGGCTCGAAGACCAGTTTTCCGGAGAGCTGGGCTCCAGGACTTGATTGCTTGAGAGCTAGGCTCAGGTCTTGTTGTCTTGGAGCTGGGCTCGAAGACCTGTTGTCTGGAGAGCTGGGCTCTGGGTTTTGTTGGCCGAAGATCTGGGCTCCGGGACTTGATTGCCTGAAAGCTGGGCTCAGGTCTTGTTGTCTTGGAACTGGGCTCGAAAACCTATTGTCCGGAGAGCTGGGCTTCAGGTTTTATTGGCCGGAGAGCTGGGCTCCAGGACTTGATTGCCTGAGAGATGGGCTCAAGTCTTATTGTCTTGGAGCTGGGCTCGAAGACCTATTATCCGGAGAGCTGGGCTCCAGGAGTTGATTTCCTGAGAGCTGGGCTCAGGTCTTGTTGTCTTGGAGCTGGGCTCGAAGACCTGTTGTCCAGAGAGTTGGGCTCCGGGACTCGATTGCCTGAGAGCTATGCTCAGGTCTTGTACCAAGCGGTGATATTCCTGCAAGGCAAATAACCCTTCATGCAAAAGAAAATCTTTATTATTAGTGACAGAAAGCCTTACACTACTAATATTATCTTCTCAGATTGCAGGCATTCCATGTTCGGGAAAACCTGACGCCATCAAGATTCTCGAGGTAGTAGGCCCCATGTGAGAGGACTTCGGCCACTTTGTAGGGGCCTTCCCAATTTGGTGAGAGCTTGCCGCACTCCCAGGGTTGAGATGCTTCAGCTCGACGCAGCACCATATCTCCGGGTATGAAGACTTTCGGCCTTACTCGCGCGTTGTAGTACCGGGCCACCCGCTACGGTATGTCGCCATTTGGGGCCAAGCTTTGTCCCTTATTTCTTCGAGGATGTCTAAGTTGAGCAGAAGGTGTATCGAGTTCTGCGCCTCATCGTACTGCTGTACTCGTAGCATGGGCATGCTGAGCTCAATGGGGATGACTGCCTCGGTGTCGAAGATGAGGTTGAAAGGTGTTTCGTCGGTTGGCGTTCTGGGCGTTGTGTGGTAGGCCCACAGAACACTTGGGAGTTCTTCCGCCCATCTATCCTTGGCAAGGTCCAACCTGGTTCTGAGTCCTTGGAGGATGGTCCGATTAGTCACCTCGGCCTCCCCGTTTGTTTGAGGGTGGGCTACCGAGGTAAAGTGGTGCTGGATGCCATGCTCAGTGCAGAATCCTTCGAACTTCCAGTTGTCGAATTGCCACCCGTTGTCGGTGATGATACAGTGGGGAAGTCTAAAGCGGCAGATAACTGCCTTCCAGAAGAATTGGCGGACATTGGCTTCGGTGATCCGAGCTAGCAGTTCTACTTCGACCCACTTGGTGAAGTAGTCAATTGCCACTAGCAGGAACCTTCATTGTCCCGATGCAGGGGGAATGGCCCAAGGATGTCCATTCCCCACTGAGCGAAGGGCCAAGGAGATGAGAGCTGGGAGATCGGCGATGCTGGCTGGCGCTATATCTGGGCATGGCGCTGGCATTTGTCATACCTTTTGACGAAGTCGGCGGCATCCTCCCTCATGGTCTCCCAAAAGTATCCCTGGCGGAGCGCTTTGTATGTTAGTGTTCTCCCTCCCACATGGTTCCCACAGAAGCCCTCGTATATTTTCCGGAGTACGAAGGCTACCTCCGTGGGTCTAAGGCACCTCAGGAGCGGGTAGGAGTAAGATCGATGGTAGAGTTGGCCTTCTATCAAAATGAACCGGGAAGCCTTCTTCTTAACGAGGCCAACTTCCATGCGGTTCTCTGGCAAAGTACCATCAGTGATGTACCTGACGTACATGTCCATCCAGCTCGGCTCCGGGGTGACTTGTTGCACCTCCTCTAGGTCTTCGTAGCTTGGATTCTTGAGGTACTCAATGTAGGCGCGTCATGCATTCGGCAAGGTTGCTAGCCTTGATAGTGCATCTGCGTGTGCATTCTCCCCCCGTGGGATGTGAAAAATGCTGAAGCACCGAAAGCTTGTTGCGCCTGTGTGGACTCGTTCCATGTCCTTCATCATCTAGGGATCTCTGGCCTCATATTCTCCAAATACTTGCCCGGCAACCAGTTGGGAGTCAGTGAAGACTTTCAAGCTCTGCACGCCCAACTCGTGGAAGACTTTCAAATCCACGAGGAGTGCCTCGTACTTCGCCTGGTTATTTGTCGCGGTGAACTTGAAGCGGAGAGCGCACTCCACCACCATCCTGTCGCTATTGGAGAGGATGAGGCCTGCTCCGCTTCCACCGGAATTGGACGCGTTGTCCACATGGAGGATCCAGGGCTCCTTCTCGGGTTCGAGCTCTGCTTGGGACTCTATCATTGTCTGCTCTAGCTCCTCGGTGAGTCCTATGCATTCGACCATAAAGTCGGCTAAAACTTGGACCTTCTGCGAAGACCTTGGTGATATGCTATGTCGAACTCGCTCAGGAGCAGAGACCACTTGGCCAATCTCCCGGAGGTCTCGGGGTGGCTAAGGATGGTCCTCAGCGGCTGGTCTGTCACGACCACGATGGGGTATGCTTGGAAATAGGGCCTGAGACGCTTAGCAGACATTATTAGTGCAAAAATGAGTTTCTCGGAGCGAGTATACCTGATCTCCGTGTCGCGGAGGATTTTGCTGGTATAGTACACTGGCTTCTGGGATCCGTCCTTGTCTGCGCAGACGAGAACCGAGCTGACAGTTCCAGGTGTGACCACCAGATAGAGTAGGAGCTCCTCCCCTTCTTTCGGTCTGGAGAGTAGCGGGGGAGAAGCCAGGAATTTCTTCAGCTCCTCGAAGGCTGTCCTGCACTCCTCCATCTAGGCAAAGCTGTGCATCTTGTGTAGTGCCTTGAAGAAAGGGAGGCAGCGATCGACCGACCTCGAGATGAACCTACTCAGTACTGCGATCCACCCCGTCAAGCGCTGGACCTGCTTCTTGGATATCAGGTGTTCCATGTCAATGATTGCCTGGACCTTCTTCGGGTTGGCTTCGATCCCTCTCTGAGTGACCATGAAGCCAAGGAACTTTCTCGCCGTGACTCCGAAGGCGCACTTCGTGGGGTTCAATTTCATCTGGTGCTCTCGGAGGTTGTGGAAGGCTTCGACGAAGTCGACGACGTGGTCCGAGCTCGTTAAGAGGGAGTTGTTTCTGAGAGAGGTTACTGACCTAGACCAAGCCTATCAGATTGCACTGAACACTGAGAAATTTCAGAGAGGACCTATACCTTCTAGGGTTAGTGCCCTAATCCCAAGAAATGGACCTAGCCAAGTTACCCCTAGCAAACCTTTTCAGGGTATTCCCACCCCTAGGCCCATGGACAAAGGTAAGGCACCTGACACCCTGAGAACCCCTAGTTCTAGTATCACCTGTTTTAAGTGTCAGAAACCAGGTCATATCTCCAGCTAGTGTACAGCCATAGCCTGTTTTAAGTGCCATAAGGTAGGTCATGTTTCTAGCCAGTGCCCACGTAGATCCCTTTACATAGAAGAGGGAGAGGGAGAGAATTCCAGGCCCAATGAGGAATTTGAAGAAGAAGTTTATGAGGCTGGAATGAACTTGGTTGATGAGTATGAAGGAGAGGAGGAACCCACAAAGTCTGACCAGTTAGGAGTTGTGAGATGCATCCTGTCCCAGAGTAGAGTTCAGGAGGATTGGCGTAGGACTAACATCCTACAGACTTTCCTTAAATTAGGGGATAAGGTATGTAAGATCATCATAGATAGTGGGAGCTGTGTGAATGCCATTTCTGCTAGCACTGTCAAAATGTTAGGCTTAACCCCAGTCCCCCACCCCAACCCCTATAAGGTTTCTTGGATAGACTCTACCTCTATACCCATCCAGTCTAGATGTCAGGTCCAAATCCAAATGCAATCCTATCAAGAGAAGATTTGGTGTGATGTCTTACCCATGGGGGTGAGCAGTATAATTCTTGGGAGACCTTGGTTATATGATCATGATGCCACCCTCTTAGGAAAATCCAATACCTGTGTCTTTAGTTTTAATGGGAAAAAGATCACAATCCATTCAGTCCCTCCTAAGGACAAGGTAGCTAAAGGACCCAATAAGGTCAAAGAGATGAAGACTGGAGTGAACCTAATTAGTGCTAAGAATCTAGAACAAGAAATTCATAGTGGTTCACCCATTTGGATGTTGACTGCTAAGGAACTTAGGACTCTTACACCCTCAAAGCCTCCTCAGGAAGTTAGGCCTTTGTTAGAAGAATTTGAAGATGTTTTTCCCGAGGATCTGCCAGACCACCTTCCACCTCTTAGGGATGTCCGGTTCACCAGTTATTTTTGGAAAACCCTTTGGCATAAGTTAGGGACAAAACTTAAGTTTTCAACTGCCTATCATCCCCAAACTGATGGCCAAACCGAGGTAGTGAACCGTAGCTTAGGCAATCTGCTAAGATGTTTTGTTGGTGAAAACACTAGGAATTGGGATTTGTACTTACCTAGGGCTGAATTTGCATACAATGATTCGGTCAATAGGTCTACAGGTAATAGTCCATTTGAAATTGTGCATGGGTACAAACCTCACACACCTCTTGACCTAGCCCCTTTACCAGTCCACACATGAGTCTCTGAGTCTGCTGAAGTTTTTGCATAGCATATAAAAGACTTGCATAAAGAAATACATGCCAAAATAAATTTAAGTAATGAAACTTATAAGAAGTTGGCTGATTCTCAAAGGCGAGTCAAAACTTTTGTTGAGGGAGACTATGTAATGATTAGGTTAAGGCCTGAACGGTTTCCTCCTGGAACCGTTAGAAAGTTACATGCTAGAGGAGCTGGATCATTTAGAGTGGTGAAGAGAGTAGGATCCAATGCCTATGTGCTCGAGTTGCCTCCAGAACTAGGCATTAGCCCCACTTTCAACATTACAGACCTAGTAGAGTATAGAGAGCCAGCTGTGATTCCCAGTGAGCCTTTTGAGCCTAATCCTGTTCTTGAGAGTGAACTCAACCCTGTGTATCCACCAACAAACTGGCCAGTGAGGAAAGAACAGATTGAAAAGATCCTAGACGATCAGGTTATCTCTACTCATAATCGAGGATACCAAAGATACCTGGTCCGCTGGCAAGGAAGGCCAGATTCTGATGACTCTTGGATCTTTCGAGATGAATTACAAGAGCTGGATCCAGATATCTTGTAGAGATACCAGAGCCAACTTGAGCCTTACTCGACAGGGTCGAGTTCCTCCCACCCCGGGAGAATTGGTGCGGGCACCAGAATCAGAAGAAGACTTCAAGGTTCCATCTGGATCTCTGAATGACCTTGCCCGAAGATTAGGGTTTGTAATAAGGGTTGACCTGGTCAACCAGATTATTTTATTTCTTTGAGTCTGTATTTCATTTTGTTGAGTCATGTTGACTCAGTCTAAGTCCAAGTCAAGTCCTGGTTGGCGCCATTCCCTAGGGCGTCATTTTTCTTCCAAGGCCAAATGCAAGTGGACGCCACACTCCCAGCCACACTCCCAGGACCAGTTGGTGCCACATTTCATCCCAGTGTCCCTGGTCCCCACGCCCAAGAGAGCAAGAAAATCTTCTTAGGAGAAGTCAAGGAAGGCGCCCACAAGCTGCCAAAAGTAACCAAGCTAAAGGAGCAGGGGATTTTCTTGGAGAGGACTTCAAGGTAGGCGCCCACACCTGCCTAAAGTACCTGGCTATGATTGGAAGGAGCCTAGTCTTGGAGAGAAAGACTAGGAGATGAGTATTTTCTTCCAAGAAAGAGCAAGTCATGGAAGGAAAACTCATGACTTAAGGAGAAAGACTAGGAGATGAGTTTTCTTCCAAGAAAGAGTAAGTCATGGAAGGAAAACCCATGACTTAAGGAGAAGAACTAGGAGGTGCCCCACATACCTGCCATATGAAGCCATCACCTTGCATTTGAGGCCGCCCACTCCAAGGAAAGAAGCCTGATCGGTCAAGGGAAGGTTTTTCATGCTTAGGATGAATGTTTAGTCCCACATGGGAAGTAGTGTAATTTTGTTTCTCTTGCAAGATCTATATATTGGACCCTTATGTAATATTTTGATTTTAATGAATGAGTAAATGAAATCTTTTCTTGTGTTGAGCAACCTTGTGTTCTCTTCTTCCGCACTTCTTTGAGTGTTGAGCTCCGTGATGGAGTAAATCCGGGTTCCATTGGAGCCTTGAGGAGGTGAGAGATCTCCAATGTTACCAAAACCCTGCCCCGCTTTCATCCCTGGCCACCAACCCTAATTTTCTTTCATCATCCTAGCCGCCAACACCCAAATTCCTAAACCCTATTCCCACTTCATTCAAGGCCGCCATCTCCTTCTCCAAGCCACCGCCCTACCAGCCAAACCCTAAATCCACTCCATCTTCCACCTCCACCTCCATACTCTTCCCTCATCTTCAAAGTTCGAGCAGTCCGGAGCTATCCCAGGTAAAGGTCTCTTCCTTGAGTTTCTCACATCCTTATCTTGTTCTTCATCATTTCCAGATCCAGAGTACGAGAAGAAGGCCAACCTTGCCATAGGACTACAATCCGAGGATCCATTACGAAGATACCCCGTCTCCAAGGATCCTACAATCTGCTCGAGAGTGTCCTTCAATTGAAGCAAAGAGAGATATCACAGTTAGGTATAAAACCTTCTCTTCTCTCTTCATCTATTTCTTGAAAGAGGAGCAAATCCTAGGTCTGGGGGTTTCTCAATCCCCAGCGATCCTACTTCTTTATTACTCTGATAATCTACTCTTTTGAATTGTGCTTTCTTTCAGTGCATATTTTCTTTCAATTTTAGTTAGCCTTGTTTTTGAGTCAAGCCAACTTCTAACAAAACACAAAAAAAAAATAGTCTTAATTTACTTCCGCATCGCATCATCTTATTTGTTCTGCATCAAAGGGCATCATCCTGTAACAGTATGTTCCTTGGTCGGTGATGAAGGCGGTGTGCTCCTCATCTTCTGGGTGCATCCGGATATGATTGTATTCGAAGAATGCATCCATGAAAGAGAGGAGCCTGTGCCGTGAGGTGGCATCCACCAACTGGTCAATCTTTGGCAGGGGAAAGCTATCCTTTGGGCATGCCTTGTTGAGGTCGGTGTAGTCCACACAAATCCTCTATCTGCCATTGCTCTTCTTTACCATCACCACGTTCGCCAACCAGTTCAGATATTGAACCTCCCGAATGAAGCCGACGGAGGGGAGTTTGTCCATCTCCTCATTGATGGCCGCCTGCCTCTTCGGGGTGAAGCTTCTTTTCTTTTACCGAACCGGCCGGTGCTTTGGGTCAATGCTCAGCTTGTGGGTGATGATGTCGGGGGGGATACTTGGCATGTCCACTGTTGTCCAGGCGAACACATCTGCATTCATCCGCAGGAACTCCAAAAGGTGTGCCCTCTCCTCATCCGGGAGTTGGGCCCCGATTTGCACCGTCTTCGCAGGATCATCTTCGAGTGGGTAGGGGAGCAGTTGTTCAGCCGGGCCTCCCCTGGGGTCTTGGGCCCTTTGGTCGAGCTCATCCACCCTGGGATTGTCCTCGGGGGCCTGGGCCCCAGGGAGGGTTTGGTAGCAGTGTTGCACCGGCTGGGCTGTTCCCCTCATCTCCCCGATGCCGTAAGGAGTTGGGAACTGTACGAGCTCTCTTGGTGGAGACGACAGCATCGAGCAGGTTGAGCCCGGGTCAGCCAAGGATCACGTTGTAGGCTGAAGGGAGCCTGACAACCGTGAAGGTCATCATGATGGTGCTCAACCGAGGTAGGATCCCGGCGGTGACTGGGAGAGTAATTTCTCCCTCCACCCTTACAGAGTCACCCGTGAGACCGACAAGGGGGGTGTGCACAGGTCTGAGCTGAGTTGGCGAAAGGTTCATTCTAGAGAAAGCATCATAGAAAAGCACATCTGTAGAGCTTCCACTATCAATCTTGATACGTTTTACAAGATGCTTCGCGATCATCATCTCGACGACCACAGCATTATTATTTACAATTCCCCCACCCGATCTCCCCCCTCTCTCATAAAGGAGAGTACATTTTCAGGATGCCCTGCCCCCGAGCCTTCTTGGATGCGTGCTCAGTCCCCCAGTATATCATCCCAACTGGCTTCTCGGTAGGGGTATTATCGACCACTGTAGCTGGTAGGAGAGCAACGAGCGCCTAAGATTCTGTTCGAGGTCTGTCCCCCACAAACTTGTTAAGGTAACCCCTCTTAATGAGTTCTTCGATTTCCCATTTGAGGTTACGGCATTCCTCGGTGTCATGGCCGTGACCGCGGTGGAAACGACAATACTTCGTTTTATCATGACCAGCGGACGGTTTCATCGGAGGTGGGCACTTCAGGTAGGGCTCACCTTCGATCTCCATGAGGATATTCATCCTTGGGGCGAGGAGGGGGGTGTAACTCCCCTCGGTAACGGGAGTGCTTCTCATCCTCATTCCCTGTCGGAAGCTCGGAGCTGGAGGCCTCGGCTTCCGCGTGCTGGATGCCTCGATGGGAGTCGGCTTCTTCAGTGGCTTCCCGTCGAGCTCCCACCTCGTACGATCCGCCTCCTCGGCGTGGATGTACTTCTGGGCTCGGAGGAGGAGCTTGGAGTAGCTCTTCGGGGGCTTCTTGTCAAGTGAGTAAGTCAGGTGGGAGGTCTTGAGTTCTCGCTTCAGAGCCAATATGGCGACGGGCTCCTTGAGATTGTAGATCTCCAACGCGGCAGCCTTGAAACGGGCCATGTAGTCCTGTAGGGGTTCACGATCCTATTGCTTGATGGAGAAGAGGCTATCTGCCTCCCGTTGTACCTTTCGACATGCATCAAATTGGGCCATGAACTTCTGCCCCAACTGGGCAAAGGAGTTGATGCTCTCCAGTTCTAGACGGGTGAACCACACCCGGACTGCCTTCGGAGGGTGACAGGAAAGGCAACGCAAAGGTGAGCATCGGTGGCCCCGTGGACCCTCATGAGGGTCCTGTAGCTTTCCAGATGGTCCAGGGGGTCCATGGTACCATCATAAGGTTCCACCTACGGCATACGAAACCAATCCGGGATCGGCTCTTCTTGGACTTCTCGGGAGAAAGGGGGACGGGCGTCGTAGCCTGCCGGCTTGCTAATGGAGCCCGATAGATTGACAAACTAGCGGGATAGCTCCGCCAACCTGTGGTCATGCTCCTCTAGGCACTTCTCCACTGTGCGCCTGATGGCTTCGTCAATGGACCCCTCCGTCGAAGGGGACGGAGAAGGTGGCATGGGTGTGCGATGCCCGTAGCGGGGGGTCTTGCTCTTTCTGCCTCAGCGGGGCTTGGACACTACCTGCTCAAGGTTTGGTGAGCGGCTCTCCCTATCGGCAGACCTAGCTCGTTGTCTTTTCACCGGAGTTTGCTGGCTACTCTGGTTGACAGTGAGGGCTCATGGCTGCAAAGGCCTTCCTTGGAAGGAATGCAAGTTGTCGCGGGGTGCTGCGGCATGGGCCGCGGGGATCCCTGGCTGCTGGTGAGTAGCCAAGGACTGGTGCTGATGCTGGAACTGGCGCACTGCTATGGCAAGGATCTGCACCTACCGAGTCAGTGCAGCCAGCCGGGATTCCACTGGAGGTGGTTGAGCTGAAGCGGGTGGTTCCACCTCTAGGTTGTGCGGGTTCCCCTGGGAGGGGGAGTCCCCCACATGACTAGTGGAGACCTCTCTTGCCCATGTCATCACCATCATTCCTTTGAGCTGCTTATGGGGGTGCTCAAGCTGGATCAAAGATCGCTCCGTGCCCCTTCCTGGCATGCCAAGCTGTTACCGCCAAGATCATCGTGGCCTGTAGCTGCTGTCGAGGTCGGATCATCCCTCTTGAGCTTTTAGGATGTCCTGCTCCCTCGAACCTGCAAAAAGAAGGGTTAGTGACCCGGGCCAGGGGTTCCGGCGGGGGCACTCCGACGGTCAAGTCAGTAACGATCCAAGGGAACAGATCCTCCTGGTCGAGCCCCTCTCGATGAGCTCCACGCTAGGAGGAGTGAGTAGTGTGAAAATGGGATGCAAGCATGTTGGGAGGATGGTAGCCGAGCTAGAGGGATCCTCTGCGTGGCTTTCGATTCCGCTACCTGCTTGAGGTCTTTCCTTTGTGTCTTTTTTGGTAGTTGTGATTGTTACCTCCTTTTTCCGAATGTGTCGAAGGTTCTTTTTAGTCGGGGCAGTCATTGGGCACCTACCTCGGGATTTTCCCTGTACTGTCGGGCACGTGCAGTGGCGCTCCATGCTGCGGATGAGATGTCTCTCCCGATGCATACTGTCAGGAGCATGTGGCGGCGTTCCGTGCTGTGAACGGAATGTTTTTCCTGGTTGGTGGTGAGGAAACTGCCATGCGTTCTGACATTCCTTCCGGTTGTTCCATTACGGGAAACCTGGCAGTGACTTAATTATGGAGAACTCTTCCCTCTCTTGGTGTAAACTTCACCCACAGGCAGTTATTACGATTTGACGGGTGCTTCTTCATGGCCCTCGGGTGGCCTGTCGGTGCCCCGGGGAGGTTGCTCCGCTCTCTTGGAGACCAGCGGCGCTGTTCGAGGCGTTCGTCGAGTTGGAGAGCTGGAACTCAGCTCCAGCCCGGAGGGGGCCTAACCTCGACTTCCGAGAAGCTTGGGTCAGAGGAGGAAGGCCCGACTCCTGCTCAGAGAGCGCGACCTGAGAGGGGCCTGCTCTGGTGAAGGGGGTCGTGTGGCTCCGGCCTAGGCGACTCGAGCTCGTGGGTGCCGAACTAGTGGAGGAGGTCAGCACGTGACCCCTGCCCAGAGGGCTCGTCCTCGAAGGGGCTTGCTTTGGTGAAGGGGGTCACTTGGCTCCGGCCTAGGCGACCCGAGCTCGCGGGCGCCGACCTGGCGGAGGATGGAGCTTAGCTCCGATGGATCAGGAGAGCCTGGCTCGATGAAGGAATCCGAGATAGGATGTCCATCATGGCAGTTTTCCTGGCATGACAGTTGTTGTGGGTCACATGTCAACCTTCCTCCGTATCACGGGCCATGTTAAATTTATTGCACCGCATGCGGTGCACAAAGAATTACTCTTGATTTTATCCCAGCGAACCAAGTAATACCAGAAGTGGGCTCTCCAACTCATTAAACTGCATCTTATTGCTTGAAACATTTCGAGGTTGGCCTGCTGGTGTAGCCCAATTTTGATGTGGCCTTGCGTAGAGCTGAGTACTTCTGAGCCCAATCACTTTCAGCTTTGATGTTCGACCGTGAATTTAATATTAATGATAATGGTCCATTCTTAAAGTATGTGCATGTCTTGCCTTGTCTTGTGTGTGATCAACGCTTGACCATTGTATATATCTCACCCTTGCCTATCACTTCTTATTTCATATTTATAGGAGAGAAAAAAGTGATTAATAAAAATATTGATACAATTGATTCCATCAAGAATATTATTATAGGGAGTGCAGTATGCTATCTAGACAAAAAATGAAAAAAATAGTGGTTGCATATTACTCTGATTATTTAATATTTTTTAACTTCTTCAATACTTAATTTTAAAATTTTACTAGTGCATATCTTTTTGATAATTTTACTCTGATTATTTAATATTTTTTAACTTCTTCAATACTTAATTTTAGATTTTACTAGTGCATATCTTTTTAAAATTTTATCCTGGAGCTTCTCTCGCAAGTTGAGAAGTCGGTAAGGTATTTTAGTGATTGTGGTATCTTCTATAATGTTTATCAAAATTTTTTTTTTATCTTATTCAAATATTCTATCAATAAAAAAAAATGGAGTTGGATTTAAATTAGGTAAAAAATTAATTTTTTTTATTCATAAAGTTTTATTACTAAAGTATCAATAGAGATAAAGTAAGATATGCAATATGAAAGTAAAGGTCGATTAGTAAGATATGCAATATGAAAGTAAAGGTTGATTGTCCATAAAAATTAGTTATCTTTACACAGTAAGATGTGCAATATAAAAGTAAAGGTTGATTGTCCATAAAAATTAGTTATCTTTATATAGGGTTGAATAATCTTACCCTTCATAGATATAAAATTATAACCAAAAAAACATTACATTAAGGATGCAAATAAGCCAAGCCAAGGATTTGCATGACTTTCAATAGGGTTGGCCAAAATACCCAACTAGACAATGTTAGTGGACTTACACGCTTGCTCATTTGTATCAAACAAAAAAAAAGGGGAAAAAAAAAGATTGTATGGTTATTCTTATCTAAGTTATAAATTAATCAATCCTATTAGCAAACAAAAGAGGTATTGATAATGCTTAAATTACTTTTTGCTTTATTAAATTTATATATTTTACTTTTAAAAAATAAATTATTTTGTCTCTTCTCGTGAATATTAAAATAACATTAATAATATACAGTGATATGGCAACATCGCTGACGTGGAGCGAACATCAGACCCAGCTCGGTGCCAGTATTGCTACGTGGATTTTTTCTTCCGAGCTCTCCTGCCAGGTGGCTTGACCGACGGTCATTCCAACCTCAGTCCGAGCTCGACGTTCTTGCTACTTCGCCAAGTGTCGATCCAGGCGGGATCCATCTCAACTGAAGTGGGCGTGCCTCTGCTCCTTCACCAGGTGGCGCCCCCTGATGGGCCCACCTCGTCGAAGTTGAGCCAGGCACTTCTTCTCCTTCGCCAGGTGGCACCCTCAAATGGGTCCACCTCGGTCGAAGTCGAGCCTGCCTTTGTTACTTCGCCAGGTGTCGACCTAGGAGGGGTCCACCTCGGTTGAAGTGGGCGTGCCTCTGCTTCTTCGCTAGGTGGTGCCCCCTGATGGGCCCACCTCGTCGAAGTTGAGCCAGACACTTCTGCTCCTTCGCCAGGTGGAACCCTCAGATGGGTCCACCTCGGTCGAAGTCGAGCTTGCCTCTGCCACTTCACCAGGTGTCGACCCAGGCGGGGTCCACCTCGGCTGAAGTTGGCATGCCTCTGCTCCTTCGCCAGGTGGCGCCCCCTGATGGGCCCACCTCGACCAAAGTCGAGCCTGCCTCTGCCACTTCGCCAGGTGTCGATCCAAGCGGGGTCCACCTCGGCTGATGTGGGCATGCCTTTGCTCCTTCGCCAGATGGCGCCCTCAGATGGGTCCATCTCGGCCGAAGTCGACCCTACCTCTGCCACTTCACCAGGTGTCGACCTAAGCGGGGTCCACCTCGGCTGAAGTGGGCGTGCCTCTTCTCCTTCGCAAGGTGGCGCCCCCTGATGGGCCCACCTCGCTGAGGTCAAGCCAGGCACTTCTGCTCCTTCGCCAAGTGGCGCCCTCAGATGGGTCCACCTCGATCGAAGTCGAGCCTGCCTCTGCCACTTCGCCAGGTGTAGACCCAGGCGGGGTCCACCTTGGCTAAAGTGGGCATGCCTCTACTCCTTCGCCAGGTGGTGCCCCCTGATGGGCCCACCTTACCGAAGTTAAGCCAAGCACTTCTGCTTCTTCACTAGGTGGCACCCTTAGATGGATCCACCTCGGTCGAAGTCGAGCCTGCCTCTGCCACTTCGCCAGGTGTAGACCCAGGCGGGGTTCTCCTCGGCTGAAGTGGGCATGCCTCTGCTCCTTCACTAGGTGGCGCCCCCTGATGGGCCCACCTCGTCGAAGTTGAGCCAGGCACTTCTGCTCCTTCACTAGGTGGCGCCCTCAGATGGGTCCACTTTGGCTGAAGTTGAGCCTGCCTCTGCCACTTTGCCAGGTGTCGACCCAGGCGGGGTCCACCTCGGCTGAAGTGGGCATGCCTCTGCTCCTTCGCCAGGTGGTGCCCCCTGATGGGCCCATCTCGCTGAAGTTGAGCCAGGCACTTCTACTCCTTTGCTAGGTGGCGCCCTCAGATGGGTCCACCTCGGCCGAAGTCGAGCCTGCCTCTGCCACTTCGCCAGGTGTTGACCCAGGTGGGGTCCACCTCGGTTGAAGTAGGCGTGCCTCTGCTCCTTCGTCAGGTGGCGCTTCCTGATGGGCCCACCTCGGTCGAAGTCGGGCCTGCCACCACTTCGCCAAGTGTCGACCCAGGCGGGGTCCACCTCGGCTGAAGTGGGCATGCCTCTGCTCCTTCGCTAGGTGGCACCCCTTGATGGGCCCACCTCGCCGAAGTCAAGCCAAGCCCTTCTGCTCCTTCTCCAGGTGGCGCCCTCAGATGGATCCACCTTGTTCGAAGTCGAGCCTACCTCTGCCATTTCGCCAGGTGTTGACCCAGGCGAGGTCCACCTCGATTGAAGTGGGCGTGCCTCTGCTCCTTCGCCATGTAGCGCCCCCTGATGGGCCCACCTCATCGAAGTTGAGCCAGGCACTTCTGCTCCTCTGCCAGGTGGCACCCTCAGAAGGGTCCACCTCGGTCGAAGTCGAGCCTGCCTCTGCTACTTCGCCAGGTGTCGATCCAGGCGGGGTCCATCTCGGCTGAAGTGGGCGTGCCTCTGCTCCTTCGCCAGGTAGCGCCCTCAGATGGGTCCACCTCGGCCGAAGTCGAAACTGTCTCTGCTACTTTGCCAGGTATCGACCCAGGTGGGATCCACCTCGATCGAAGTGGGCGTGCCTCTGCTCCTTTGCCAGGTGGTGCCCCCCGATGGGCCCACCTCGCCGAAGTCGAGCCAGGCACTCCTACTCCTCCACCGGGTGTCGCTCCCAAATGAGTCCACCTCGACCGAAGTCATACCTACTTTGCGGAGCCTTAGGGAGACTAAGGGCACGAGCCCCGAGGATGCTACTGAGACCGGCACACGGGGCGGCACACCCAGTACGATGTCCACATGCCTGTAACGGTGCGCGGAACCTCGTTTGTACTAGTTTAGGAGGGGCATCTTGATCGAGGTGCCTGATCCTGTGGCCGGTCACCTGAAACCCCCTGGAGAAGAGGTCCATGGTCAACACCTCAGGTCCAAGGGCTCCCGCGCCTGGACCGAGGTCTCGAAAAATTCCCCCTTCTATGACAGCATGATGGGTGAGGCAAGCTCCCCATATAACTCCCAACCATAAAGAGAGACGATGAAAGGAGGGAAGGGGAAAAAGGAGCTGTGAACCTCCAAGGATCTTGGGATGAGGGGAAATAAGGCAACGGAGCACCCAACAATATCAAAAGGACACCACGGGCAAGAGAGGCAGAAAGGCAAAGACACGCACAGAGAGAGGAGACGACTCCAACATCCTGGAGAAACTAGCAGGAGCAAGTTCGGCGAGTCTGGTCACAGGAAGTCGAGTGCTGGCCCCTCTCGCTCTCACGCATCTTTTCATCTAGGATTCCTCTAAGCATGGAGATCGAGCGGGGATCCATCTTAGTGGATATGTTCCACTTTGTCGCTCGCTAACTTGACTATCGAAGCGCCCTCGATGGTACCCCCGGCCCGGGTCTCTGACCTTGTTTTGCAGGTCCGGGAGTCTTAGGATTTCGAGGCAAAGGAGACTATGGTCCGATGCCAGCTCACAGCTACAGGCCACAGCGGTAAGGTCGGTAATAGATTGGTGTTCCAGGAAGGGGGGCACGAAAACCCTTGCACGATCAAGCCCCCTACGAGCTCGAGAATGGCTTAATTCCAAGAATGGTGGTGACTCACAGACGTGAAGACCAGTCGAGCGGGAGAGGTTCCCTCACCTCTGGGCCCTCGCAGCCTGGAACAGGAACTCCCCGCTCTGCCAGCTCCTCCTCCTCAGCTGTCCTCAGTCGATGGTCAGTATGCTGCAATTGTCCAGTAGCTGCAAATGCTAACCGCGGCCATGAGGTAGCTGCAGCATCGGCAATGCTCCTTGGTGACTTAACCCCAGCCAGGGACCCCCCGCGGTCCAAGCCACGGGCCCCCGCGGAAGCCTACGCTCCATCCAAGGCAGGCCGTCCCACCCGCAGGCAGCAACCAATCCTCGTGGGAGTCACCAGACCCCCGCAAAGAGGAATCACATCGGGTCAGCGGACCATGAGAGCCGATCCTTGGCGGACAATAATGATGCTGCCAAGCACAACAAGCACCGAAGGGGCAAGGCCCCTAGCCACGACCCGTTGGCACCTTCTTCTCCAGTGGCCTCAGTGGAAGGTTCCACTGATGAGGCCATCAGGTGCCTAGTTGAGAGGCGTCTGGAATAGCAAGAGCATAAACTGATGGAGCTTTCCTGTCGGTTTGCCAGCATGCAAGGCTCCCCCAGCGAGTCAGTGGGCTACAATGCCCGACCGCCCTTCTCCTAGAAAATCCAAGTGGAGCCGATTCTGAGTCATTTCCGTATGTCTCAGGTGGATCCCTGCGATGGGACCACCGACCCCCTGGGCCACCTAGAAAGCTATGAGGCTCTCATGAGAGCCCAGGGGGCAACGGACGCCCTTTTGTGTATCGCCTTCTCGGCCACCCTTCGGAAGGCTGCTCGAGTTTGGTTCACCCACCTCGAGCCTGAATCCATCAACTCCTTCCAGCAGTTGGAAGGAAAGTTTGTGGCACACTTCGACGCTTGTCGAAAGGTGCCGAGAGAGGTGGATAACCTCTTCTCCATCTGGTAACAAGACCAGGAGCTCCTGCGGGATTATGTCACCCACTTCAAGACCGTCGCCTTGGAAATCTATAGCCTGGACGAGCCCGTCGCCATGCTGGGATTGAAGCGAGGGCTCAAGACCTCCTGTCTGATGTACTCCTTGGACAAGAAGCTGTCCAAGATGTACTCCAAACTTCTCATCCACATCTACAAGTACATCTGAGCTGAGGAGGCTGACTGTACCAGGAGAGAGCTGGATGGGAAGCCATTGAAGAAGCCCACCTCAAAGGATGTTCAAGGGACCGATAGGCCCGGGCCGCCTGCAGACTTTCGGTCAGGACCAAAGCCAAAGAACGGTCCCATTCTGGAGCGGACCTTCACTCTCCTCCTTACTCCAAGAACGAAGATCCTCATGGAGATCGAAGGCGAGGTCTACCTCCGCCGTCCTCCCCCTCAGAACTCGAAGAACCGTCATGACAAGACGAAGTACTTCAAATTCCATCGTGACCACGGCCACAACACGGAAGAGTGCCATAATCTAAAGCGGGAGATCGAGGACCTGATTAAGAGGGGTTACCTCAGGAAGTTCGGGAGGAACGAGGCCTCGACTAAGGATCAACCACTCGTGGCCCTTCCCGCCATCCCTGCAGTCGACAATCGCCCTACGGAGAAGCCTGTGGGCATGATCTCTTGGGGGATAGTGCACACATCGAAGAGAGCCCGGGAGGGAGGAGACCTAAAAAATATACTCCCCTTTGAAAAGGGGAAGGGAAATGAAAATGAAAATGTAAACAACGATGCAGTGGTGGTCGAGATGACCATCGCTAAGCATTCTGTACATTGGATTATGGTTGATAGTGGGAGCTTTACTGACGTACTTTTTTACGATGCCTTCTCTCGGATGAATTTATCCCATGATCAGCTAAAGCCAGTGCACACCCCTCTCATGGGTTTTACCGGAGATTCTGTAGGGGTCGAGGGAGAGATCACTCTCCCTGTTACCGCTGGAACTCCACCCCGGCAGAGCACGGTCATGATGACCTTCACCATTATTCAACGTCACCATACAATGCTATTTTGGGCTGTCCGGGGCTCAACCAACTTGATGCAATCATTTCTACCCAGAGATTGCTGGTGCAGTTCCCTACCGCTTTGGGGATAGGGGAGATGAGGGGGGCAGTTCAGCCCATCCAGTATTGCTTGCAAGCTATCCCAGGGGCCTGGAGTGCCAAGCTCGGCTCTGACATCGACGACCTCGATTAAAGGGCACAGGATCCCATAGGCGGCCCGGTCGAGCGCTTGCTAACATACCCCCTCGGTCCGGACCCATAAAAGATGGTGCAAATAGGAGCCCAACTCCCGGAGGACGAGTGGGCTCGTATGTTAATTGCCTGGTCTGCCACAGATATGCCCGGTATTGCCCCGGATGTTATCACCCACCAGTTGAAGATTGATCCGAAGTGCCGTCCAGTTCGACAGAAGAAGAGGAGCTTCGTTGCAGAAAGGCAGAAGGTGATTAATGAAGAGGTGGAGAAGCTCCTCACTGCCGGCTTCATGCGAGAGGTGCAGTACCCCAGTTGGCTGGCGAACATGGTGATGGTAAAGAAGAACAACGGGAAGTGGAGGATTTATGTGGACTACACCGACCTCAACCGAGCTTGCCCAAAAGATAGCTTTCCCCTTCCGAAGATCGACCAGCTCATGGATGCCACCTCGGGACATCGCCTCCTCTCTTTCATGGATACTTTCTCCGGGTATAATCAGATCCGGATGCACCCGGAGGATGAAGAGCACACCACCTTCATCATGGATCACGGGACCTATTGTTATAAGATGATGTCGTTTGGCCTGAAGAACGCCGGTGCCACATACCAGCGATTGGTCAACAAGGTCTTTAAATACCAGATTGGCCGCAACATGCAGGTATACATGGACAACATGCAGGTATACGTGGATGACATGCTGGTGATGAACAAGCCAACCTCGGACCATGTCGATGACTTGGCGGAGACCTTCCGTAACCTTCGCCTCCACCAAATGAAGCTGAACTCGATGAAATGTGCTTTTGGTGTGGCGGCGGGTAAGTTCCTTGGCTTCATGGTGACTCAAAGAGGGATAGAAGCTAAGCCGAAGAAGGTCCAGGCGATCTTAGACATGGAGCAGCCCACCTCCAAGAAGCAAGTGCAGCGGCTCACCGACCGAATAGCAGCCTTGAGCCGGTTCATCTCACGATCTGCGGATCGTTGCTAGCCCTTCTTCAAGGCGCTGAGGAAGATGCATGACTTCGTCTGGACGAAAGAGTGCCAAGAGGTGTTCGAAGAGCTGAAGATGACCCTGTCATCACCTCCGCTACTCTCCCGGTCAGAGGAGGGATGGTGCGGGCACCAGATACAGAAGAAGACTTCAGGGCTCCATCTGGATCTCTGATTGACCTTGTCCAAAGAATTAGGGTTTTCTGATTTTGTAATAAGGGTTGACTTGGTCAACTCAATTTTAGTCTTGAGTCTATATTTCCCTGTAATTTAAATTTTGTTGAGTCATGTTGACTCAGTACAAGTCCTAGTAGTGGTTTAGGTCTTCTCCAGGTTGGTGCCACTTTTTTTCAGTCAAGTCAAGGTCCAGGGTGCTACATTTTTTCTCCCAGGCCCAAGCAAGTGGGCGCCACACTCCCAACCACACGCCAGAGTCCAGGAGGTGCCACATCTCCATCCAGTGTCTTTGGTCCCTACACCACAAGAAATAAACCCAAGCCAGGATGGCAAGAATTTTCTTGAAGAGAGGATCAAGGAGGTGCCCCACAATGTTCCATAAAAATCCAAGTTATAAAAGGGAAGAGAGCATGTCTTGGGGAGGAATTCAAGGAGGTTCCCAAAAGTTTGCAAAAGTGCCAAAGCCATGAAAGGAAGAAGCCTAAACTTGTGGAGCAAGACTAGGAGGTGTCCAAATGAGCCAAACCATGAAGGGAAAATCCTTGATTCATGGAGAGATACTAGGAGACACCCCCATAACCTGCCATTTGGAGCTGATTTTCAAGTTTTCTTGGAGTTTTTGGGCTGCCCACTCATGGAAGGAGTCTTGGGAAGAGAATTTGATGCCTAAAGTGTGGGTTAGTCCTATTAGTCCCACATGGAAAATGTATAAAATTTTATTTCTTTGTTAAAAAAAAAAAATGATGAATGAAATCAATTTCTGTGTGAGCAACTTTGTGTTTCTCTCTTCTGCACTTGTATTATGGTGTTGAGCTCCGTGAGGTAGTAAATCCGGGTTTCCTAGGAACCTTGAGGTGGTGTGAGATCTCTAACCCCAAAACCCTACCAAAACCCTAGGTTAGCCACTTCAATTCCAACCCTAGCCGCCATCATCTTCTTCATTCCACCAATCATCCAAACCCTAATCTACATCATCATCTCACGGCCCCTCTCTTCCAAGTAGAGGCCGACCACCAGCATCCAGGTCCAGATCGGCTACTTCAAATACAGAGCAAATCCCAAAGGAAGTCAGATCAGCATCCAAGAGAATCAGGATTTCAGCAACATCAATTTTTCAAGTTCTTCTTATATGGTAAATCCTTTCTTTGAGTATCTGGTTCCTTAACTTGTTCTTCTTCTTTCCCAGATCCTGAGTTCAAGAGAAGCCAACTCTGCCAAAGGACCAGTATTGGAGGATCCATTGCGAAGATATCCGAATCCGAGGATCCAACAATCTGCTCGAGAGAGTCCTTCCACCAAACTCTGTGAAGATCACTGCCTGGTACATAACCCTTCCATTCTCTTTAGTTTTATCCTGTTGAAAGTTCAGAGCGAAATCCTAGGTCTGGGAGTTTCTCAACCCCCAGCGATCCTTTTCTTCTAAACTACTCTGATAATCTAGTTTCTTTGAATTGAGCTTTCAATTATTATATAGTTTCTTTCAATTTAGTTTAACTTTTATTTGAGTCAAAGTCGACTTCTAAAAATATAAAAAATAAAAATAAAAGGAATTAGTCTTAATTTACTTCTGCATCGCATCATCTCTTTTGTTCTGCATCAATTTTGGTATCAGAGCCCTGTCTAGGGTTTCTGACTTGCTTGCATGTTTTGAGTGTCTCTCTTTTTTACTTTGTCTGCTCGAAGTAGACTCCCCAGGACGTCCGGTCCTAGGAACGAAGCGAGGTGCAAGCCTCCTCTTCCCATTCCATGGGGTGTTCCTAGGGCGTGTAGGGGATCCGCTGGGTTACAACTTCGTAGCAGGAATTGTAAACAAGGGAAGCATTCTATTTTCAGTCTGTAACTACCCTGTTGCAGGGATTGTTTCTCATTGCAGGTAATTCTAGATTACGTGATTTTTATTTTGCTGGAACTAGTATAATTGAAAATATTTTACATAATTTTACTGTAATTTATTGGTTTCTATAAAATTTCTGAGAGTTAAATTACAGCAATTCTGTTTCCGTGTTTCTGCAATTCAATTTTTTTTTTGAGTGATCATCTCCTAATTCATCTTAAGGGCAATTGAGCATCTAAGATAAGGGGAGGAGTTGATAACCTCTCCTTAGCCCAAAACCACCACCCATTCATTCGATCCTAAGCCTAATTTTAAAATTTATTAGACTTAATTTGCCCTAGTGGGCTAGGATCACCAACTGGTTAGGTCCAGCCTAGGGTTTAGTCAATTTATCTGGTTACTCTGTGTGTACTTTGTACTCAGTGTCTAGAACGGTGATTCAGGGACTACGTCCTGAAGGGCTTGTGTGCTGGTCCGCCTACCTGGCCAATCACTGATTGGTGTCTAGGATTGGCAATTAGGGACCTAACACTCCCCTTACACCTGCCTGGCTGAGTCCCGAGTTACTACAGGCTAGCTTGCCACTCTGATTGGGCATCTAGTTTGGGCTCTAGGTCTAGTTAGCCCGTAGTCATTTCAGTCGAGTCTCATTTGGTGTGCTTGCTTGCATCATCATGTCCACCCGGAACGGAGTACCCTACCAACCTGGTCAAACCCAACCTGATTTAGAGGCCATGATTAGAACTCTTACCGAAAGTATGACCAAATTGAGTCAGGATATGATTGATACTGTTGCCCAGTTTAGAGACCGAGCCCAGGTACTTGAGGAGCCTAGGCACCGAAATTGGACCCCTGACTCAGAATTTGGTAGACCCCAACCTCACCCATACCCAGAGCCTAGGAGACCTTTATACAGGGATCCTGAACCTAATCATTGGAGGTTTGATCTAAGAGCCTATGACCATGATCTTGCCCCCGTGTCTAGCCCTAGGAGCCTATACCCATACTTGGTTGACTCAGAGAAGGGACCCGTTAGGAACACCGAACCTTATGCACCCACTTTTGATGGAAGACAAGAGACATATATTAAGTGGGAAGAACAAATGGATCGGTATTTTGAGTGCACTAACATATCGAAATTAGGACAAGTTAGGTTGGCCAAAACCAAGTTCACCAAACATGCTAGGTCGCATTGGTATGCTATTGAGCGTGAGTATTATCAAAGAAAAGAGGAAATATATACTTGGAGAGATATGAGAAGTAAGTTGAGAAATAGGTACCTAGGTAAATCCTATGAGAAAAGACTTTTAGACCAATGGTACCAATTGCGATAAGGTAATAGGCCTGTGTCTAAATATATCGAGGACTTCCAGTGGTATGACATGAAATGCAATATCATTGAGACCGATGCTCAGATCACATCGAGGTTTAGGATTGGGTTACACCCAGACATTTATAGGAAGCTATGCCTTGAAAAGACCAATAAGTTAGACCGAGCCTACCAAGAAGCCCAAGACTATGAGTGGTCTTTAAGATATAACCAATCAAGTACTTTGGACTTAAAGCCAACCTCTACCAACTTGAGTCAAGTTCCGATTGATTCGACATCCTTAGTGAACCAGACTTTTGTTTGTCAACTCCCACTTGTGTCACCTCTTGACCAGAAGGATAACACTGAGAAGGAGTTAGGCATGGCCATCCCAAAATTAGTTGACCCGACCAGAGCCGTACTTAAAGAGGAATCAAAGGAGAATAGATTAGAAGCTTTCAGTGAGATTGAGGAAGAAATATATGAGCCTGACATAAGTTTGATAGATGAATATGAAGAAGAAGAATTTGAGGATATCTCTCCCGATAATTTAATTAACTAACTCCTACCTAATGGGGTTATTGAGGGGACCCCTGCCACTCAAGGAATTCAGGAGCTAACCCTAAGAGAAGACCCTTTTGAGGAAGTTCAGGAAGAAGAAATTACACCAAATGAAAGTTTAAGTGAGAATACCCCTGAACTCATTGAGGAATTCAAAGAAGACACCCCTGAGTCAAATCTGGTAGAGAAGTGTGAAGAAGGAAGGGGTTCACAAGAATTTCCCATTGAGAAGGTCCAAGAACAAGAAAAAGACAGCAGCTTAGAGGACTTTCTAGATAAACATTCCAAAGACCTTCCTGATAACCTTCCACCTTCTAGGAGCACCCAGCCTATCCTAGAACTTGCACTTGTAGACCCTCCTAGAACAAATCATGAGGTTTGGATGAGTACACCTATAGAACAATGTCCTCATTTTAAGGTCGTCCTGAATAACCAAGGTTTGTTTCTTGTTTCCGATAAGCCACCTCAAAACTCTGATTCTTATTTCCTACCTTCCCTGAATCTTCTCATGTTTCTAAAGCTATGGGATTACACTTTACTGAGATCTCTAGGTTGCAAGACTCCTTAGAACCTATTAGGTTTGCCACCTACTTCTGGAAGACCTTATGGCACTTACTAGGCATCCATAATAAGTTTTCATGCTCTGCATGCCCTCCTCCGATCCAAGGTCAAACCTAGAGAGCCTTAGTTTGTTAGGTTTAGACCTAGGGTTCCTTTGGAATAAAGTCCATTCTTTAGGAGTGTGTCGTCAGTCTAGTTTAGTTTTTCTTGACCCTTTACTAGGCTTTGGCTCAGATTTTGGTTTGATTGAGAGCACCAGGAATTGGGATTTGTATTTTGTCCAGGGCTGAAATTGCATTCAATGTTTCGATCAATAGGTCTATAGGCTAGAGTCCCTTTGAAATTGTTCATGGATACAAGCCTCACACACCACTTGATCTGATTTAACTATTAGCCCACACACACAAGTCTCTTGATGCACTTGCATAGAATATAAAGGACTTGCATAAAGGAATTCATGCCAAAATAACTTGAAGTAATAAAACTTATAAGAAGTTGGTTGATTCTCAAAGACGAGTCAAAACTTTTGTTGAGAGAGACTATGTAATGATTAGGTTAAGGCCTGAGCTATTTTTTTCCTGGAATCGTTAGAAAGTTACATGCTAAAGGAGCTGGACCATTTAGAGTAGTGAAGAGAGTAGGATCCAATGCCTATGTGCTCGAGTTGCCTCCAGAACTAGGCAATAGCTCTACTTTCAACATTACAGACTTAGTAGAGTATAGGGAGCCAGCTGTGATTCCTAGTAAGCCTTTGAAGCCTAATCCTGTTATTGAGAGTGATCCCGACCCTGTGTGTCCACCAACAAACTGGCCTGTGAGGAAAGAGCAGATTGAAAAGATCCTGGATGATCAGGTTATCTCTACTCGTAATCGAGGATACCAAAGATACCTGGTCCGCTGGCAAGCAAGGCCAGTCTCTGATGACTCTTGGATCTCCCGAGAAGAATTACAAGATTTGGATCCAGATCTCTTGGAGAGATACCAGAGCCAGCTTGAGCCTTACTCGACAGGGTCGAGTTCCTCCCACCCGGGAGAATTAGTGCGGGCACCAGAATCAGAAGAAGACTTCAGGGTTCCATCTAGATCTCTGAATGACCTTGCCCAAAGATTAGGGTTTGTAATAAGGGTTGACTTGGTCAACTCAATTTTAATCTTAAGTCTGTATTTCCCTGCAATTTAAATTTTGTTGAGTCATGTTGACTCAGTACAAGTCCTAGTAGTGGTCTAGGTCTTCTCCAGGTTGGTGCCATTTTTTTCCAACCAAGTCAAGGCCCAAGCAAGTGGGCGCCACACTCCCAGCCACACGCCAGAGCCCATGAGGCACCACATCCTTTGCCTAGTGTGCCTTGGTCCCCACACCACAAGAAAGCAGGTCCCTTCTTTCATGCGCCACTTAAGGAGAGATCAATCTAGGATCCTCAATCCAAGGGGGCGCCCAAAACAATTTCCATAAGAGCCAAGCTATGAAAAGAAAGGAGCAACACTTGGGGAGCAAGACTAGGAGGCGCCCAAATACTTACAAATAAAACCAAGCATGGAAGGAAAATGCTTATCTTGAAGAGCAAGGCTAGGAGGCGCCATCTTCTTGCCATTTGGAGCCACCAATCAACATTTAAGAAAGCTTTTGGCCGGCCATTATGAGGAGGATTTGATTCTACACGCCTAATTTGAGAGTCCATCCCATTAGTCCCACATGGGAAGATGTAAAAGCTTGATTTCTTGTAAAGGTCTATAAAATAGACCCCTCTTGTAAGTTTTCATGAAATAATGATGAATGAAATCAATTTCTTTGTGAGCAACTTTGTGTTTCTCTCTTCCGCACTTGTATTCAAGTGTTGAGCTCCATGAGGGAGTGATTCCGGGTTCCACAGGAACCTTGAGGAGGTGTGAGATCTCCAAACCTTACCAAAACCCTAAGTTAGCCACTTCAATTCCCAAACCCTAGCCGCCCATCATCTTTCCTCCAATCACCATCCAAATCCTAATTTTCCATCTATATCCCACGGCCCCTCTCTTCCACATAGAGACCGGCCACCAGCATCCAGGTTCAGATCAACTGTTTCAACTACAGAGCAAGTTCAAAGAAAAGTCAGATCAGTATCAAGATCTCCGGAACTTCTACATCCAGCAATCTTCATTAAGTCCTCAAGTCAGTGTCTTTCTTTGAGTTTCTGGTTCTTCTTTCGTTCTTTTTCTTCTAGATCCTGAGTTCAAGAAGAAGGCCAACCTTGCCATAGGAATACAATCCGAGGATCCATTACGAAGATACCCTATCTCCAAGGATCCTACAATCTGCTCGAGAGTGTCCTTCAATTGAAGCAACGAGAGATATCATAGTCAGGTATAAAACCTTCTCTTCTCTCTTCGTCTATTTCTTGAAAGAGGAGTAAACCCTAGGTCTGAGGGTTTCTCAATCCCCAGCGATCCTACTTCTGAGTTACTCTGATAATCCACTCCTTTTAATTGTGCTTTCTGTCATTTCTTAGTTTCTTTCAACATTAGTTTATCTTTTCTTTGAATCAAAGCCGACTTCTGAAAATATATATATATATATAAAAGAATTAGTCTTAATTTACTTTTGCATCGCATCATCTTATTTGTTCTGCATCATTTTTGGTATCAGAGCTTTCGTTCTGCATCAGCGGCGCACCCGGTACGGTGTCCACAAGCCTCTAACGGTGCACGGAACTTCGTTTGCACCAGTTTAGGAGGGGCATCTTGATTGAGGTGCCAGATCCTGTGGCCGGTGACCTAGAACCCCCTGGAAAAGAGGTCCGCAGTCAATGCCTTGGATCCAAGGGCTCCTGCGCCTAGACTAAGGTCTTGCCAAATTCCCCCTTCCGTGACAGCACGATGGGCGAGGCAAGCTCCCCACATAACTTGCAACCATAAAGAGAGACGATGAAAGGGGGGAAGGGGAAAAAGGAGCCGTGGACCTCCAAGGACCTCGGGATGAGGGGAAACAAGGCAACGGAGGACCCAACAATATCAAAAGGACACCACGGGCGAGAGAGGTAGAAAGGCAAAGACACGCACAGAGAGAGGAGACGACTCCAAGTTCCTGGAGAAACTCCCAGGAGCAAGTTCGGCGAGTCTGGTCACAGGAAGTCGAGTGCTGGCCCCTCTCGCTCTCACGCATCTTTTCATCTAAGATTCCTCTAAGCACGGAGACCTAGCAAGGACCCGTCTTAGTGTTCTGTTCCACTTTGCCGCTCACTGACTTGACCGTCGGAGCGCCATCGCCAGTACCCCCGGCCCAGGTCTCTGACCTTATTTTGCAGGTCCGGGAGCCTTAGGATTCCGAGGCAAATGAGATTGTGGTTCGACGCCAGCTCACAGCTACAGGCCACAGTGGTAAGGTCGGCAACATACAGTAATAATATAGAATAAATATATTATTCTAATATGTGTTTTTCTTGTTGCCTTCTTTTCTTACGAAGGATATAAGATCACAAATGAATAATTAGATAAGATCTCTAAAATTTAAAAAAGTTGATACAATTTTAACAAATAGCCCTACTTTTTATTTTTAAGTATATTATATGAAAATACTTTTGTTTTTTAGCATATTATATGAAAATATTTTGATCTATAGATTCTTTGCCCCTTTTTTGGTATTTATTATAGTTCTCTTTATATTATAAATTCATACTTTGTCCATCACTAAAAATTGATATTAATAATTTACATTAATAATATATAATGAATATATATTATTCTAATATGTGTTTTTCTTGATGTATTCTTTTCTTATGATGGATATAAGATCACGAATGAACAATAAGATGAGAGATCTAAAATTTAGAAAAATTTGATGCATTTTAATCAAATAGCCCTATTTTTTATTTTTAAGTATATTGTATGAAAATATTTCGATCTATAGATTTTTTACTCTTTTTTGGGTATTTATTATAGTTCTCTTTATATTATAAATTCATACTTTGTCCATTACTATCGTTGAAGGATCAAGTGTTTCTAGATTTTCATCATAGCATCTTAATTTTTTTTGTTGAATTATTAAAATCTATGATTACAACAAAAAGGAGTTCTTATCACATCCTTATCACAAAGTTAGGGTATTTTGATGTAGAATATTTTAATCAATATAATTTAGTCAAAGCTTACTTGGATTTTCTCGAGCTATTTCATTGGGAGATATGATATAAAATTTTGGTTTTCGAAAAAGGGATGACTCAAAATAGGGTATGAAAATATTATATATCATGGTGCACATTAAGTTCATTAATATTCATTTAGAAGTTTAAGATGGTCGATGATACTAGCATAGACAAATACTAGATGGGGTGGTTGTAAGCCTACCAAAAATTGAGCATTTAAAACTCTATTGAAGTATTGCAAAGTCAATAATTATTACCTTGCTTGGTATCTCTCCCTCATGACTTGCTCTTAAAAGAGATCAAAGATTCAAATCCTAGATATTACTTAAAATGATATAGAAAATTATTTTTATAAAATAAATAAAAATATTATCTCACTAATCTAGGATGTGTATAGATGGAACTAAGCTAGGTTGTGTTAGGTTTCTTTATGTCCCAAGTCTAATTTGTTGCTCAAACTCAATATAAGCCTAGCCTAAAGCTCAATCAAGCTAGTACATGGAGAGTATAAGAGGATAGATAGAAATATCAGGAGAGAAAGAAAAGAGAGGAAGGTGAAGAGATTAAGAAAGACATGGATAGGAGATGAAGAGTGACGAGTGATGTGGCGAGGTCACTGACGTGGAACACCCGTCAGATGCCATGTTAGAGTATGCTGCCATGGTGGATATCTCCTCTCGGGCTCCCTTCCCGGGCTGAGCTCCCTCTTCGAGCTGAGCTCCCTAGAACACCGGGACTGCCTGCCGAGATCGAGCACCGTTCTCCGCCAGGTCAGCTCCTGCGTGATCGGGATGCCTAGGTCGGAGCTGAGCGACTTCCCTAGATTGAGCCCCTCGAAGTCGAGTCCCATGGCCCGGAGTCGAGTTTAGTCCTCCTTCACCACGTGGAGCCCTTTCGAGGTCAAGCTCCCTGGTCTGGGGTCGCGTGTTGCCCTCCTCCGCCAGGACAAACCCCTCGAGTCGAGCCTCGTAGCCTGGAGTCGAGTCCAACCCTCCTTCGCCATGCGGGACCCCTTCGAGGTCGAGCCCGGCGGAGCCTAGTCCTGCCCTCCAGCTCGGCCACCACCTCGGCCAGGGCACCAACCGCCAAGGAAGCGGCGCCTTCCCCCAAGGACACTAGCGGGTCGCCCAAGGGCCGCGAAGCAGTGCCCACCATGTCGCAATAACTGTCCGTCACTGCCACTTACACCAGAAAGGAAGGAAGCTCCCTGAACAAGGCACCATGCCCTCCACCAACCACCCATACCACCAAGAGAGGGGAGCCAGCCAGAAGGCACGAATCCCGGAGGTGATGGCCCACCGATCGAGGTCCTGCCAATTTTTTCGAAATATGGCAACTGGAAGGAATGTCAGGTGCATGGAAGCTTCCCTTACCGCATGTTAGAAAGGACATCCCGGCCACTGCACGGTACCTCGCCGCACGCGCCTGCCAACACAGGGGAGACCCCGAGGCAAGCCAAACTAAAAACCCTGCAAGAGTAAGCCAAAAAAGAACATACACAGAAGAACAAGACCACAGAGGCGGGTAACGAAAAGGGAAAGGCCACACAGGAGGACCCTTCCACCTCGGTCATCACCTCTCCCAACCCGGTCTCACTTCTATACACACCACACTCACTCCTCCTAGCATGGGATCCATCAAGAGGCGCTCGACCTGGAGGATCTGTTTTCCTGGATCATCACTGACTTGACCGTCAGAGCACCCCCACCGGAATCCCCGGCCCGAGTCTCTAACATTGTTTCCCTTATAGGTCCCCTTGAACGGAGTGCTCTCAAGAAGATGGTTGGCGGTCCAACGCCCTCAGCAGCTACAGGCCACGACGATCTTGGCGGCAACAGATTGGCAAGCCAGGAAGGGGGGACCAAAAGGCTAACTACCAAAAAGACCCTCTTTGCTCTGAAGGGTTGGTCCCTCTGCAAGCAGTTCAATGGAAGGTGGGTGATGACATGTGCGAGAGAAGTTTCCACCAGCCGTGCAGGAGGCTCTCCTTCCTGGGGGAACCTGCACGACCCAGAGATGGAACCATCTGCTTCAGTTCAACCACCTCCATCGGAATCTCAGCTGGCTGCACTCACCTAGCAGGTGCAAATCCTCGCCACGGTAGTGCACCAGCTTCAGCACCGTCACCGGCAGCTTCAGCAGTCAGGGACCCTCGCAGCCCATGCCGCAGCCCCCCGTGATAGCCTGCGTTCCTTCCAAGGAAGGCCTTCGCAACCGCAAGCCATTACTGACAACAGGGGTAGCCACCAAACTCCTGCGAAAAGGCAACAAGCCGGGTCTGCCGACAGGGAGAGCCGCTCACCAAACCTCGAGCGGGGGGCATCTGAATCTTGCCAAGGTCGAAAGAGCAAGACCCCCCCATCACGAACACCATGCACCTATGCCACGTTCTCCGTCTTCTTCGACGGAGGGGTCCACCGATGAAGCCATCAGGTGCATGGCAGAGAAGTGGCTGGAAGAGCATGATTGCAAGCTGGCAAAATTATCCCGTCGATTTCCTAATCTACCAGGCTCCACCAGTGAGCCAGTGGGCTACGACACCCATCCCCCATTCTCCCAAGAGATCCAAAGGGAGCCGATCCCACATCGATTTCATATGCCGCAGGTGGATCCTTACGACGGGACTACTGACCCCCTGGACCACCTAGAAAATTACCGAGCTCTCATGAGGGTCTAGGGGGCCACCGATGCCCTTCTCTATGTCGCCTCATCTGCTACTCTCTGGAAGGCAGCCCGGGTGTGGTTCACCCGCCTAGAGCTGGAGAGCATCAACTCCTTCGCCCAGCTAGGGCAGAGGTTCGTGGCCCACTTCAATGCCTATCGAAAGATGCCACGAGAGGCAGACAGCCTCTTTTCCATCAGGCAGCAGGATCGCGAGCCACTGCGGGACTACGTGGCCCGTTTCAAGGCTGCCACGCTGGAGATCTACAATCTTGAGGAGCTGGTTGCGATGCTGGCTCTGAAGAGAGGGCTCAAGACTTCTCACCTGACATACTCGCTCGATAAGAAGCCCCCAAAAACCTACTCCGAGCTCCTCCACCGAGCTCGGAAGTACATCCATGTCGAGGAGACGGATCGTACGAGACGGGAACTCGATGGGAGGCCGCTAAAGAAGCCGACCCCCATCGAAGCATCAGGGACGCGCAAGCCAGGATAGCCTGCTCTGAGCTCCCGACAAGGACCGAGGTTGAGAGGTGCTCCCATCCCTGAAGAGAGTTACACCCCCCTCCTCGCCCCGAGGACAAAGATCCTTATAGAGATTGAAGGCAAGAGCTATCTGAGACACCCTCCTCTGATGAAGCCATCCACTGGCCGTGACAAAATGAAGTACTGTCGCTTCCACTGCGACCACAGCCACGACATCGAGGAATACCACAATCTCAAGTGGGAGATCGAAGAGATCATCAAGAGGGGCTACCTTGAAAGGTTCGTGGGGGATAGATCTCAAGCAGAGCCCCAGGCACTTGTTGCTCTCCCGCCAGCTCCGACGGTAGTCAACCGCCCTATCTAGAAGCCGGTAGGGATGATATGCTGGGGAGCCGAGCATGCACCCAAGAAGGCCTGGAGGGCAGGGCATTTTGAAAATGTACTCCCCTTTATGAGGGAAGGGGAAGACGAGGGGAAGAATGTAAATAATGATGCCGTGGTCGTTGAGATGACGATCGCGTAGCATCTTGTAAAATGCATCATGGTTGATAGTGGAAGCTCCACAGATGTGATTTTCTACGATGCTTTCTCCAGGATGAATCTTTCTCCTGCTCAACTCAGACCTGTGCACACCCCCTTTATTGGTTTCACAGGTGATTTTGTAGGGGTGGAGGGAGAAATCACTCTCCCAGTCACTGCCGGGACCCCACCTCGGTAGAGCACCATCATGGTGACTTTCATGGTTGTCAGACTTCCTTCAGCCTACAACATGATCCTGGGCTGACCCGGGCTTAAGCTGCTCGATGCCATTGTCTCCACCAAGAGGCTACTTGTACAGTTCCTAACTCCTTATGGCGTTGGGGAGATGAGGGGAATGTCCTAGCCGGTGCAGCATTGCTTCCAAACCCTCCCTGGGGCCAAGACTTTCGAGGGGGACCCCAGGGCGTACGATCTCGACCAAAGGGCTCAAGACCCTAGGGGTGGCTCGGTCGAACGTCTACTATCCTATCCACTCGGAGCTGACCTGACGAAAATAGTGCAAATCGGGGCCCAGTTGCCAGACGGGGAGAGGGCCCACCTGTTGGGGTTCCTGCGGGCAAACATGGATGTGTTTGCCTGGACGGTGGCAGACATGCCAGGTATCCCTCCTGACATCATCACTCATAAGTTTAGCCTCGATCCAAAGTACCGGCCAGTTCAGCAGAAGAAGAGAAGTTTCGCCCTAGAGAGGCAGGCGGCCATCAATGAGGAGGTAGACAAGCTCCTCGCCGCTGGTTTCGTTCAAGAGGTGCAGTATCTGAGCTGGCTGGCAAATGTGGTGATGGTAAAGAAGAGCAATGGCAAGTGGAGGATCTGTGTAGACTACACCGACCTCAATAAGGCATGCTCAAAGGATAGCTTCTCCTTACCGAAGATCGACCAATTGGTGGACGCCACCTCGGGACACCGCCTGCTTTCATTCATGGATGCATTCTCCGGGTACAACCAGATACGGATGCACCTGGAGGATGAGGAACACACCGCCTTTGTCATCGACCAAGGGACGTACTGCTACAGAATGATGTCCTTCGGTCTAAAGAATGCTAGGGCCACGTACCAGCGTCTGGTCAACAAGGTCTTCAAAGACCAAATTGGCCGAAACATGCAGGTGTACGTGGATGACATGTTGGTCATGATCAAGCCGAGCTCTGACCACGTCGCCGACCTCGCCGAAGCTTTCCATAACCTCCAGAAGCACTAGATGAAACTCAACCCAGTGAAATGCACCTTCAGGGTGGTAGCTGGGAGGTTCCTCGGCTTCATGGTCACCTAGAGAGGCATTGAGGCTAATCCGGAGAAAGTCCAGGCAATCGTCGACATAGAGCACCCGACGTCCAAGAAGCAGGTCCAACGCCTGACGGGGCGGGTTGCAGCCCTAAGCCGGTTCATCTCGAGGTCGACCGACCGCTGCCTTCCCTTCTTCAAGGCATTGCGCAAGATGCATGACTTCACCTGGACAAAGGAGTGCAAGATAGCCTTTGAAGAACTGAAGGAGTTCCTGGCCTCTCCTCCTCTGCTCTCCAGATCGGAAGAAGGGAAAGAACTCCTACTCTATCTGGCGGTCACACCTGGAGTCGTCAGCTCGGTTCTCATCCGTGCAGATAAGGACGGGTCCCAAAAGCTGGTGTATTACACTAGCAAAATTTTTACGACACAGAGATCAGGTATACTTACTCCGAGAAACTTATTTTTGTACTAATAATGTTTGCTAAGCACCTCAGGCCCTAATTCTAAGCACACCCCATTGTAGTCGTGACTGATCAGTCCCTGAGGACCATACTGAGCTGCCCTGAAACTTCCAGGAGGCTAGCCAAATGGTCCCTGATGTTGAGCGAGTTCGACATCACATATCGACCAAGGTCATCGCAGAAGGCCCAGGTCCTAGCAAACTTCGTGGTCGAATGCACGAGACCCGCTGAGGAGCCAGACCAAGTGGCCCCGGAGCGTCAAACTAAGCTCGGTCCATGGGAAGACCCCTGGATCTTCCACATGGACGGTGCCTCTAACTCTGGTGGGAGCGGAGCGGGCCTCGTCCTTACCAACTATGACGGGGTGGTGATGGAATGCGCTCTCCATTTCAAGTTCGCCGCAACAAACAACTAGGCGGAGTACGAAGCGCTCCTCGCGGGCCTGAAGGTATCTCGCAAGTTGGGCGTACAAAGCCTGAAGGTTTTCACCAACTCCCAATTGGTTGCCAGACAGGTTTCCAGAGAATACGAGGCCAGAGATCCCTAGATGGTGAAGTACCTAGAGAGGGTGCGCTCGAGCGCAGCAGGCTTCCATCACTTCCATATTTTTCACATCCCCCATGGGGAGAACGCTCGTGCGGACGCACTATCAAGACTCGCAACCCTGCTGGGCTCATCGCTGGGGCACGCCCACATTGAGTACCTTGACAGTCCAAGCTATAGGAGCCCAGAGGAGGTGCAGCAAGTAACCCTCGAGCAGAGCTGGATGGATAGGTATGTCAGGTACATCATAGATGGCACCCTACCAGAGGACCGTAGGGAAGTCGGCCTCATCAAGAAAAAGGCCTCCCATTTTGTTCTGATGGACGGTCAGCTCTACTGCCGATCTTACTCCTACCCACTCCTGAAGTGCCTCAGGCCCACAGAGGCAGCCTTCGTGCTCCAGGAGGTACACGAAGGCCTTTGTGGGAATCATATGGGGGGGAGGACTCTGGCATACAAAGCTCTTCGTCAGGGCTACTTCTGGGAGACCATGAGGGAGGACGAACTGACTTCATCAAAAAGTATAACAAATGCCAGTGCCATTCTCACATACAGTGCCAGTCGACAATGCCAATCTCCCAACTTTCATCCCCCTAGCCCTTTTCCCAGTGTGGGATGGATATCTTGGGACCATTTCCCACCGCAACGGGGCAACGGAAGTTCCTGCTAGTGGCGATCGACTACTTCATCAAGTGGGTTGAAGCGGAGCCGCTAGCTTGAATCATGGAAGCCAATGTTCGCCAATTCTTTTGGAAGTCAGTCATCTACCGCTTCGGACTCCCCAACTATATCATCATCATCAATGGGCGACAATTTGATAACCGGGAGTTCGAAGGGTTCTGCACCGAGCACGGCATCCAACACAGGTTCACCTCGGTAGTTCACCCCCAAACGAACGGAAAAGCCGAGGTGACCAACTGGACCATCCTTCAGGGACTTCAGACTAGGCTGAACCAAGCCAAGGGCAGATGGGCGGAGGAGCTTCTAAGCATCCTTTGGGCCTATCACACAATGCCAAGGATGGTGATGGGTGAAACACCCTTCAATCTCATCTTCGGCGCTGAAGTAGTCATCCCGATTAAGCTCAGCGTGCCCACGCTGCGGGTGTAGCAGTACGACGAGACATAGAACCCTGTGCACCTCTTGCTTAATTTAGACTACCTAGAAGAAAAAAGGGACAAGGCCCGGCTTCGGATGGCAGCATATCGGCAATGAGTAGCTCGGTATTACAACACACGGGTGAAGCCGCAGACCTTCCAACCCGATGACCTGCTGCTGCACTGAGCTAAAGCGTCTCAACCCTAAGAGTGCGATAAGCTCTCACAAGCCGAAGACCTTCCAACCCGATGACCTGGTGCTGCACTAAGCTGAAGCGTCTCAACCCCAAGAGTGCGGTAAGCTCTCACCGAATTGGGAGGATCCCTATAAGGTGGCCGAGGCCCTCTCGCATGGGGCCTACTACCTCAAGGACTCAGATGGTGCTAGATTCCCTCGAACATGGAATGCCAGCAACTTGAGGAGATACTATCAATAGTGTAAGGTTTTCTTCCATTAATAATAAAGATTTTCCTTTGCGCGAAAGAGTATCTACCTTGTAGGAAGGTTCCAGTAAGTCTTCGAGCCCAGCTCCAAGATGCCAAACTCCGGAGCCCAGCTCTCCAGACAGCAAGTCTTCAAGCCCAGCTCCAAGACACCAAACTCCGGACCCCAGCTCTTCGGCCAGCAAGTCTTCAAGCCCAGCTCCAAGACACCGAACTCCAGAGCCCATCTCTCCAGCCAGTAAGTCTTCGAGCCCAGCTCCAAGACACCAAACTTCGGAGCCCAGCTCTCCGACCAGCAAATCTTCGAGCCCAGCTCCAAGACACTGAACTCCGGAGCCCAGCTCTCCGGCCAGCAAGTATTCGAGCCCAGCTTCAAGACATCGAACTCCGGAGCCCAGCTCTCCAGCCAGCAAGTATTCGAGCCCAGCTTCAAGACATCGAACTCCAGAGCCTAGCTCTCCGGCCAACATGTCTTCGAGCCCAGCTATAAGACACCAAACTCCGAAGCCCAGCTCTCTGGCTAGCAAGTCTTTGAGCCCAGCTCCAAGATACCAAACTTCGGAGCCTAGCTCTCTGGCTAGCAAGTCTTCGAGCCCAGCTCCAAGACACCGAATTCCGGAGCCTAGCTCTTCGGTCACCAAGTCTCTAAGCTCATCTCCAAGACACCAAACTCCGGAGCCCAGCTCTCCGATCGGCAGGTCTTCGAGCCCTGCTCCAAGACACCAAACTCCGGAGCCCAGCTCTCCGTCTAGCAAGTCTTTGAGCCCTACTCCAAGACACCAAACTCTGGAGCCCAGCTCTCCGGCCAGCAAGTCTTCGAGCCCTGCTCCAAGACACCAAACTCTGGAGCCTAGCTCTCCGGCTAGCAAGTCTCCGAGCCCAGCTCCAAGACACCAAACTCTAGAGCCCAACTGTCCGGTCAGCAAGTCTCCGAGCCCAGCTCCAAGATACTAAACTTCGGAGCCCAGCTCTCCGGCCAGCAAGTCTTCGAGCCCAGCTCCAAGACACCAGACACCAAAGCCCAGCTCTCCGACCAGTTAGTCTTCGAGCCCTGCTCCAAGACACTAAACTCTGGAGCCCAGCTCTCCGGCCAGCAAGTCTTCGAGCCTAGGTCTCAGGCATCCAAGACCTGGGGCCCAGCTCTCCAAAAGACAAGCCTCGAGCCTAGCTCCAAGGCACCCAAGACCTGAGTCCAGCTCTTAGGCATCCAAGACCCGGGGCCCAGCTCTCCGGAAGACAAGCCTCGAGCCTAGCTCCAAGGCATCCAAGACCTGAGCCCAACTCTCAGGCATCTAAGACCCGGGGCCCAGCTCTCCGGAATACAAGCCTCGAGCCTAGCTCCAAGGCACCCAAGACCTAAGCCCATCTCTCAGGCATCCAAGACCCGGGGCCCAGCTCTCTAGAAGACAAGCCTCGAGCCTAGCTCCAAGGCATCCAAGACCTGAGCCCAGCTCTCAGGCATCCAAGACCCGGGGCCCAGCTCTCCGGCACTAAAGCCTTGAGCGTAGCTCTAAGGCATCCAAGACCTGAGCCCAGCTCTCAGGCATTCAAGCCCGGAGCCCAACTCTCCAGAAAATAAATCTTCGAGCTCAGCTCTCTGACATCAAAGACTTGAGCCCAAACAAAGTAAAGCCCTCCTCTCTAATCTCCCCACACAAAGAAGAAAGAGAAAGAAAAAGGAGAGAAGAAAGGAGGAAACATTCGCACCACAAAAAAAGAAAAAGGGGAAAAGAGTTAGACTGATAAAAGTACCCTTCATTACTTCACAAAAAATATTACATTGATCCCCAGTACCCGACAAGCCAGGCTGCTCGGATCAATGAAAAGAAAAAATTACAAAGGGCCTAAGGGTCCTACTCTACTGAGCCGGCACCTTCCCCGGATGGTGCCCGACCTGGATCTCTCCCTCCTCAGCCTTCGTTGCCACCCTCGTAGCTGCCTTAGCTGCCACCATTGCTAGAGCTGGTTCGGTTGCTGCAACCTGTGGAGCCGGCTCAACCATCATCGTCCGCAAGATCGAATCAGCACTTTCCTCCATCGCGACCAATGCCAGGGATGGAATCCTCATTCTCGGGAGTCGGAGCGTGGCCATCCACTTGTCTGAGATCACACCATGCAACTGGGACCGGCAGTAAGCGAATCCCTTGAAAAAGGAGTCCGTCACTGCTTCCTTAAAGTCTGCCAAGTACTCTGGGGAGGCCTTGAAACTGGCCACCACAGCGGCGATCTCCTTCCTTGCGGCCTCAGCCTGGTGGGACACCTCAGATGACCTCTCCTCCGCGTGTTCAGCCTGGAGGATCACCTCAGCCATCCCTTTCTCCACTGCCTCGATCGAGCTGGTGGCGACGGAAGCCTTCCCTTCAGCCTCCGCGACCCTTTGCTCAGCGACCATGGCCTTCTTCTCAGTAAAGATGGCCCACTCTCTCGTCGCCTTCGACTCAGCTCAGAGCTCCTTCAGTCGAGTCCTCTTCATATCGAGCTCCCTGTTGAGCTGCTCGACGTTGGCAACTTCACCTGTGAGGCTCTTAACCTTCATATTGGCCTCCCAGGCCTCGTCGTTCTTCCACCTCACCTCGATCCTTAGGGACTCGAGTTCTGCCAGCTACTCTTTGTCCGTCCTGGCCCAGTTGCGGAAGAAGTCTCGGATAAGGATGAGCTCCCTACCTTGCTACATCAGAGAGCGTGTTAGTCACGATAGTAAGGAATGTTGAGAGGACTGAAGCAAGGCAGGAGGAAACCTATGGTGTAGAGGTTGGAGAAGGACGTGCTGATGACATCGCCAAGGAGTCTCCCACTCCCTTCCCGTCGGTCGCAAGACTGAATGGAGAAGTCCATCATCCGCTCAGCGAGACTCGGGTCCTTCATGAGGGAGACGTTGGGCCCCAGTTTGAAAGGGACCCAATGATAGTCCCTATCTCTCTAGCCCGCCGCCGATGCAGACTCCTCCATGGTAGGAGAGCCCTCGGTGCAGGTTGCGAGCTCGGCACCGATTCGGGCCGCCCCACCGATGCCGGCCTCATACCTTCTGGCTCTCCACCCTCCTCGATGTCGACGATCTCCAGAGGAGGAGTTGCCACTGCAGCAGCAGCGTCCGATTTGGCCTGAGCCACCACATCGGACTCAGGCACCGAGATCAGATCGCACTACCTCGAAGACTCCGGGATGGGATCTATTGCCCTCTTCCATCTCCGCTCGAAAATGGGCGCAGCTGGCTCGGTCTGTGCTGGCCTTGCACCATCATTCGCACGGGCCCTCTTCGGAGCGGGCTCACTAGCCTCCACTACCTGATGTCGCTCCTCGATGAAGGTGAGTAGTTGGTCTATCGAGAACTTCATGCCCGCACCAAGGAAGGTGCTGTCAGCTCCAAGCTCAAAAAAAAAAAAGAGAGAAGAAGAGAAGAAAAGGATGGTCGAGCCGAACTCACCCGACTCCCGTGTCGAGCCGACCCCAGCCTCGTAGAGATTCTGCTCTGACAGTAGGACCTCAAGTGAAGGGATCTCGGAAGAGCGAAGCTGCTCGTACAAATTGAGGTTGACTGCTTCTACCAAGGAGTTCCGGTTGGGAGACCGATCTGGGTCACTCCAAGCCCAGTCGACCTGCTCGACCGAGACGAAGAAATACCTACTCTTCCATCCCTTGATGGAAGAGGGGAGCTCAAACCTAATGCCCCAGGGATGGGAAGAAAGAGACCACTACCCCTCCTCGGAGGGGTGGTGCTTCATGATGAAGAAAGCCCTGAACAGAGAGAAGCAAGCGACTATTCCATGGAAGTGACATAGAACGATGAAACAAAAGATCGTTCTGATGGCGTTCGGGACAAGCTGGGCAGGAAAGAGGTGGTAATTGGCCAGGACAGAGAGGAAAAATGGATGGAAAGGGAAACAGAGGCCTCCGGTGAAGGTTTCCTCATAAAAAGCTATCCGACAATGGCCATTAGAAGTGACTCGTTTCCCCGGATAAGAGATCGAAAGTTGAACGGACTCTGGGATATCATAATTATCCCGGATGGTCGCGAGCTCCATGGTGATGATCATCGAAGCAATCCCTCCGGGACCTGTTGACTTAGAGGGTTCAGGGACAGGAGCAGGAAGAGAGGGCGGAAGAGGTGGAGGAATGGACCTGGGTTCCCTAATAGCTACGGGATTGAGGGGATGCCTTCTGCTAAACTCATAGCGTGCCGCCTCCCTTTCCTCATCAGAAGAAGAAGGAGTTTTCGGCCTAGAAGGTCCGGCCTCGGCTTGGCAAGAAGGATGGAAGTTCAGACCGAAACAAGTCATAGTAGGAGAAGAAGAAGGTGAAGGAAGACCTAAGAGGATCCCTAGTCGACAAGCGGGAGAAAGAAGAAGACTAACCTGCTAAGAGCTTGGGAAGACAGAAATGGCTGGGGGAGATGGAAGAAGAGCCTCTGTATGATTGCAGGCACGAAAAATTTGAAAGAAGGGTTTCGGGAAAGTTACCTTTTTTTTCGATGTGACCAGCACCCGACCATACCATTATGGCTCCCCCGTTGAGGGATGCTTGCCGCGTATTGTTGATCGACGGGGCAGGTGCCTTATTCCAACTATGGCCACTCTGAATTTTGTGCCTGCAATAACTGCTCCTCGGACGTGGCCACGTGGTGCCACCGCACTGGCTCAGGGAATCGCCTCACGAAGCATCATCGATCGCGGTCATCATTGCACCGGATCCTCACCTTTCCACGTTAACACCATAATTACTCCCTTCACCTCGAGCACCCCGCACTAACTGGCCTCGAGAGTGGGAGGCAAGTGATGTGGCGAGGTCGCTGACGTGGAACACCCGTCAGATGCCATGTCAGAGTATGCTGCCACGATGGATATCTCCTCCCGGGTTCCCTACCTGGGCTGAGCTCCCTAGAACACCGGGGTCGCCTACTGAGATTGAGCACCGTCCTTCGCCAGGTCAGCTCCCGCGTGATCGGGATGCCTAGGCCAGAGCTGAGCGACTTCCCTAGATCGAGCCCCTCAAAGTTGAGTCCTGCGGCCCGGAGTCGAGCTCAGTCCTCCTCCACCACGTGGAGCCCTTCCAAGGTCAAGCTTCCTAGTCTAGGGTCGTGTGCTGACCTCCTCCTCCAGGACAAACCTCTCGAGTCGAGCCCCGCGGCCCGGAGTCAAGTCCAACCCTCCGCCATACAGGACCCCTTCAAGGTCGAGCCCGGGGGATCCTAGTCCTACCCTCCAGCTCGGCCACCACCTCGACCAGGGCACCAACCACCAAGGAAGCGGTGCCTCCCCCCCAAGAATGCCGGCGGAACGCCCAAAGGCTGTGAAGCAGTGCCCGCCATGCAGCAATAATTGTCCGCCGCTGTCACTTACACCATAAAAGAAGGAAGCTCCCTGAACAAGGCACCATGCCCTCCACCAACCACCCGTACCACCAAGAGAGGGGAGCCAGCCAGAAGGCACGAATCCTAGGAGCGGTGGCCCGTCGATCGAGGTCCTGCCAATTTTTTTGGAATGGGACAACCGGAAGGAATGTCAGGCACATGGAAGCTTCCCCTATTGCATGTCAGAAAGGATGTCCTGACCACGGCATGGTACCTCGCCGCATGCACCTGCCAACATAGGAGAGATCCCGAGGCAAGCCAAACTAAAAACCCTGCAAGAGTAAGCCAAAAAAGAACATACACAGAAGAACAAGACTACTGAGGCGGGTAACGAAAAGGGAGAGAAAGGCCACATAGGAGGACCCTTCCACCTCGGTCATCACCTCTCCCAACCCAGACTCACTTCTATACACACCACACTCACTCCTCCTAGCATGGGATCCATCAAGAGGGGCTTGACCAGGAGGATCTGTTCTCTTGGATCGTCACTGACTTGACCGTCGGAGCGCCCCCGCCGGAATCTCTGGCCCGGGTCTCTAACGTTGTTTCCCTTGTAGGTCCCCTCGAACGGAGAGCTCTCGGGAAGACGGTTGGCGGTCCGATGCCCTCAGCAGCTATAGGCCACGGCGATCTTGGTGGCAACAGGAGGCATTATGGAGGAAAAGTTAAAAGGGGAGAGAGAAAACAAAGATGAGATGGAATGGAGGAAGAGAAAAAGAGACGAAAGTTCTGGAAAATGTTGAAAGCTGGGAAGAGGGAAAAGGAATGGGTGAGATAGAAGTAGAGGGAAAAAGGTTAAAACTTAAAACCAGGTGGTGGCGCCAAAGAGAATAATAGGTTTGAGAGTGGGTCAAGCTAAATTGAGATTTGAGTCAAGCTTTGAACCGAACCAAAATTTCTTTCGAACACTATAAAATAAGCTAAACCCTCCTACACCAACACCAAAGCCTGACTTAAAATTATCTAGGGTATCTTGATTCCATTTCTAACATTAGGGATAGGCTAACTCCATAATCTGTATTCATTATTAATTAACATGTACCATCATAATTTATCTCTTTTCAATATTTTTCAAAGGAATTAAATAAGGTAAGGAATATATTAAGGTCATATTTGGTAGAAGATAATCTGGACAATTTAAAAGGACTCCAACAAATTATTGTATTTGGTATATTTTTTTATGGCAATCCATATTACCTGGTATTGCCACCTATACTGCAGTGGCCTATAGCTCGAAGATGGCACCGGATGTCGGCCTCGTTACCCGGAATCCAATGCGCATACCCGGACCTGCAAAAGAAAAGAGACCTAGGTTAGGAATCCCGGCAAGGGCACTCCGACGATCAAGTCAGTGGACAATCCAGGGGAACAGATCCTCCTTGGTAGATCCCTGTTCGGTCTCCATGCTTGAAGGTTTAGTTTTTAAGAGAAAGAGTAAAGTGGGAATAGCAGTGGAAGAGGAGGGCTTGAGCTGTGATGGCTGTGTCCGTCGAGACTCTTCCGACGAGCTCTCCGATAGCCTCAGAGCACTCTCTCTCTCACTCACTCCCCTTTTGCTTGCCCTTGCTTACATTGTTCAAAGGCCCTTGGGACTTCCTTTTAGGCCAGGGATCTGCTCAACTACCCACCTCGGGTTCTCCCCCCTCTGGGGGTGCTCGAAGGTCAGCGACCGGTAGCACCCCATGGGGCGTGCCCCGGTGCTTTCTTCCTTCATGGTCGAGAGTTACATCTTGGATTCTGACCTCCTGGCTGGTCACCATACTTTGGAGAATTTGACAAGATCTCGATCCGGGGGTAGCCACTCCCAGGTTTGAATCTCCTGGCATGGCTATCATCTTTCAGGTGGTGCAAATGGTCAGCTAGAAAGTGCAATGCCTTGATTAGAGTGCCCCTTCCTATCTGGTGTAAACAATGGTGGGAGAAATCCTGGCACCCTGGGAAGGCGCCCCTCTGTGAGCTAGCACATTTTCCCTTCATGGACCTTGGGTGGCATCTCGCTGCCCGAGGGGTGTAGTGACGTCCCTTTCTCTCTACTTCAAGGTCTCTTGAGGTGCGATGGACCCTGGCTATTGGGATGGCCTCGGGCCGTCAGACCTTCCTTTGAAGAGTGCTTGGCTCGAAGAGAGGGAGATCTACTTCAACCGAATGGGACTTCAGTCGAGGAGGGCTCAACCTCGAGGGAGCTGCCCGGCGAAGGAGCTCAAAGAGAGGGAGCTCGACTTCAACCAGGACCGGCTCAACCTCGAGAGAGCCGCCCGGCAAAAGAGCTCGAAGAGAGGGAGCTCGACTTTGGTTGAGATGGGCTCAACCTCGGGAGAGCCACCAGGTGAAGGAGCTCGAAGAGAGGGGGCTCGACTTCGATTGATGTGGGCTTGACCTTGGGGGAGCTGCCCAGCAAAAAAGCTCGAAGAGAGGGGGCTCGACTTCGGTCGAGACGGGCTCGACCTCGAGGGAGCCACCCGGTGAAGGGGCTCGAAGAGAGGGAGCTCAACTTTGACTGAGATAGGCTCGACCTCGAGGGAGCCACCCGGCGAAGGAGCTCGAAGAGAGGGAGCTTGACTTCGGCCAAGGCAGGCTCGACCCCGAGGGAGCCACCCGGTGAAGGAGTCCGAGGAGAGGGGCTGACATGGCGATGTCTGTCAACGTTGCTGCCAACTGGATCCGAAGGGGACTCCATGTCTGTGATCCTGCCATATCATTTGCCCCCACTCCCAAGTCCCGATGGAGCATCGCGTTCAGGGCGAAGGGAGTAAATGCGGAGCTAACATGGAAAGGTAAAAATCTAGTACCTTTAATACCACGATCACCACCACTTCATGAATCAGAACTTGAGGCCAATACAGGAGCGCCATGTCAGTGAGTCCGAGGAAGCATTATGATTGATGCAAGACTCGAAGCAGTTTCCAGTGAACCGAGGCATCACTTACGACTGATCTCGACACATGGTGCTAATCCGATGGAGGGAGTCCTGAGAGAATGCACGATCACTGTCTGACTGCTTTGAAAAGAACGAACTTTTCTCAAATCATCTTCTTTCGAATTCTTCACGCCCATCGATGGACCAGAGCCTTCTTCCTTCCTCCCTCGGCTGTCTTTTACCTTCAAGGCCACCAGGTTCCTTAGTCCTTTCCTTCTTCTTGGCTAGGTCGAGTCCATCTTCAGGGTCTCCCAAACACTATTTTTCTTCTTCCTTCCTTCTTTGTTATGTCCTAAGATAGCTCCCTCGAGTTGGAACCATCGTCTCTCTAGCAGGGCTCCGGGTGTAGTAGGCAGTTAGGAAGAGAAGTTAAGAGCTTCATGAGCTATCTCAACCATGTCGAAAGTCCAGTTGCAGGACTTCATGCATCTTCTTGGAGTTAATCATGTATTATGTGTTCTCCCTGGTCGAGCCGGGAGCTGGTGAATAGCCCGAGGAGGCCTGAACGACCCCGAAAGAGACTATCTCCAGGCATCCAGAACACTACTGAACTGGGGAGCTGAGCTTGAGAAGTCCGAGGGACACCTCCACCGAACTGAGACTTGAACAGATAGAGTGCAGGGCTTCTGGAGTTTCTCGGCTTCGAGGTACGGGGTTTCTAGAGTTTTTTGGCTTCGAGGTGCAGGGCTTTTAGAGTTCCCCACTTCGAGGTGTGGGGCTTCTAGAGTTTCCCCGCTTCGAGGTGTGGGGCTTCTGAAGTTTCTCCGCTTCGAGGTGCGGGGCTTCCGGAGTTTCTCAGCTTCAAGGTATGAGGCTTCCAGTATTTCCCAGCTTCGAGGTGGCCAGACCTGGGGTCGGGCAGCAATATTTTTGCAAGGTAAAGACAATTATGCACCGAAAGGAATTATTTTGTTAATGAGAGGAAGCTTTACATCACTGGTAGTACATCCTCAGGTTGTTGGCGTTCCAAGTTTGTGGGAACCGGGCGCCACCAAGTTCGACGAGGTAATAGGCTCCATAAGGAAGGGCTTCGACTACCCTATAAGGGCCTTCCCAGTTTGGGGAGAGCTTGCCACATTCTTGAGGCTGAGAGGCTTCGACCCATCATAGTACCAAATCACCAGGATGGAAGGTCTTTGGCCTTACCCGAGAGTTGTAGTACCGGGCCACCCGCTATCTGTAGACCACCATCCGGAGTCGAGCCTTATCTCTTGTCTCCTCAAGGAGATCCAAGTTGAGTAGAAGGCGAGCTAGATTTTTAGCTTCGTCATATTATTCCACCCGCAGCATGGGCAAACCAAGTTCCACCGGGACTATGGCTTCGGCGTCGAAGACGAGGTTGAAGGGCATCTTATCCATAGCCGTTTGGGGCGTTGTATGGTAGGCCCAAAGGACACTAAGAAATTCTTCGACCCACTGGCCCTTGCCTTGGTCTAGCTTGGCTTGGAGCCCCTAGAGGATGGTCCGGTTGGTCACCTCGACCTCCCCATTGGTCTGAGGGTGAGCCACCGAGGTGAGGCGATGATGGATATTGAGGCCAGCACATAACTCTTCAAACTCTCTATTGTCAAACTGTCATCCATTGTCAGTGATGATGGTGTAGGGAAGTTCGAAGCGATAGATGATTGACTTCCAAAAGAACTGGCTAACCTTGGCTTCGGTGATCCACGCTAGTGACTCAGCCTCTACCCATTTGGTGAAGTAGTCGATGGCTACTATCAGGAACCTGTGCTACCCAGATGTAGGAGAAAAAGGACCAAGGATGTCCATCTCCCATTGAGCAAATGGCCAGGAGGCGAAGAGCTAGGAGAGTGGCGTAGCCGGTTGATGTTATATGCAGGAATGGTGCTGGCAGCGATCACACCTCTTCACGATGTCGGCTGCGTCCTCCCTCTTGGTTTTCCAATAGTTTCCTTAGAGGAGGGCTTTGTACGCTAATGTCCTGCCCCCCACATGATTCCCACAGAGGCTCTCGTGTATCTCCTGGAGTATGAAGGCCACCTCCGAGGGTCTCAAGAATTTCAGGAGTGGGTAGGAGTAGGACCTGTGGTTGAGTTGCCCGTCCATCAGCACAAAGCACGTAGCTTTCTTCTTGATGAGGCTGGCCTCCGCACGATCTTCAGGTAGGATACCGTCGGCGATGTATTTGATGTACCGGTCCATCCAACTGGATTTCGGGGTGACTTGCTGGATTTCCCGGGAAACTTCATAACTTGGAGCCTGGAGATACTCGACATAGGCGTGCCTAAGCGATAAGTCCGGCAGGATCGTGAGCCTGGAGAGGGCATCGGTGTGAGGATTCTCTCTACGAGGAATGTGGGAGATGCTGAAGCATCGGAAGCTCGCTGTGTTCAAGCATACCTGCTCCAAGTACTTTGACATTTGAAGGTCTCGGGCTTTGAATTCTCCTGAGACTGTCCAGCCACCAGATGAGAGTCGGTGAAGATCTTCAGGCTGGGTACACCCAGCTCGTGAGAGACTCTTAGTCCTGCAAGGAGTGCCTCGTACTCCGCCTGGTTATTGGTGGTCATGAACTGGAAGCGGAGTGCACACTCAACTATGACTCCATCACCATTGACGAGAATGAGGCCTACTATGCTCCCTCTCAAATTGGATGCACCATCAACGTGGAGGACCTAGACCTCCTCCTCAGCCTCAAGCTCTGCTCGGCATTCCAGGAGGATCTCCTTCGGCTCCTCGCCCATGCCGCACACTCGACCAAAAAATTGGCAAACACCTGGGCTTTCTGGGATGACCTCGATCGAATGTGATGTCAAATTCACTGAGCTTCAAGGCCCACTTGGCCAGACACCTGGATGTATCAGGGTGGCTGAGTACGGCCCTCAACGGTTGGTCCGTTAGGACCATAATCGAGTGTGCTTGAAAATATGGCCTGAAGCGCTGAGCAGACATTATGAGCATAAAGATTAGTTTCTCGGAGTGGGTGTACATGATCTCTGCATCTTCAAGGAGCTTGCTGGCATAGTACACTAGTCTCTGAGCACCATCTTCATCTGTGCGGACAAGGATCGAACTGATGGCCCCGGGATAATCGATAAGTACAGCAGGAGCTCCTTTCCATCCTCTGGCCTGGAGAGCAGCAACGGTGATGCCAAGAACTTCTTCAGCTCTTCGAAGGCTTCCTTGCACTCCTCCATCCAGGTGAAGTCATGCACCTTGCACAGCGCTTTGAAGAAAGGTAGGCAGCGGTCAGCAGATCATGAGATGAACCGACTCAGGGCAGTGATCCGGCCAGTGTTGACTCTGGTCTTGATTTTGATGATTGACAAAATGTTTAAGTATATATGAGTACTAATTATATTTTAAGTGTGTTTATCAGATCTTAGTACTCATCCATACTGAATGAAAAAATGCTTGTATTTCAGTTGAAAAAGTCCTTAAATTAATAGAAAATCAAGTATATGGACTTTGGAATTGATATGGAAGAACTTGAAGAGGTTAAAGTTTGATTTTGGTCAAGTTTTAGTTCTGGCACGCCAAGTGTCGAAACATGGAATTCAAGTATCGACACCTGAAAATCAAGTATCGACACCTGAAAATCAAGTATCGACTCAAAGATTGTCAAGTGTCGATCAAGGCTTGAGATTTTTAAAAATACAAAACTATGCCATTTGGAGGTTTTTGTCTCAAGTATCGACTCACAGAAGTGAAGTATCGATACTTGAAAATGAAGTGTCGACTTACAGAAATGAAGTGTCGACACTTGAAAATGAAGTGTTGACTTACGAAGGTCAAGTATCGACACTTGGACTATAATGGCTAGTTTTTCTAAGCTATAAAACTTTTCCAACTTACTTCCAATGGCCATATTTTCATCTCCAACGGTCATAAATGGTCATCTATGATTTGGAGAGCTATATAAACATCAAAAATCAAATGGGGAAGCAATCCTTTAGTGAGATTATTGAATATCCTTCAAGGATTCAAGAGTTGAGTGGTTCAAGCTTTCAAGCTTCCAAGTTTCAAAGAGAGCATCCAAAGTTCACATCCTCGAGCATCATTCAAGGCTTCAACATCTTGAAGACAAGTTCTTTATCAACAATCAAGGGCTTCAAAGAGATATTTGTTTTATTTTAGAAAGTTTTTATTATACTATTTCTTATTGTTCTTACATTGTTTACTTAAGATTTTTGGTGAGCCTTAAAAATCAAAGAGGTTTTTTATGAGCCTTGGAAAACCAATTAGGTTCTTGGTTAGCCCGCAAAATTAAGGGAGGTTGTTGGTTAGCCTAAGTTAGAAAATCAATTAAGGTTTGACTTGTGAGCCCAAAGACAAAACAAGTTGTATAGGTTGTTGGTGAGCCTAAGTGACAAAACCAACTTGGATTTTGATTAGTGAGCCCGTAAAACTAATCAACTGTAATCTTGGTGATTATAGTGGAATTTCCAAGGAGATCTTGGAGAGTGGATATAGGTGCCTTGGAGTGCACCGAACCACTATATGTCTTTGTGTTTATGTGATTGTTTTCATTGTGCATTTACTTTGTTAATTCCGCTACCTATTATTTTGAAACACACAAACACTTTGGCAAAACATAAGTACTTGATTTGCAATTAGCACATACTTGCTTTAATTCACATTTGAAGTATCTTGAAAAGTTTTACAAAACCCAATTCACCCCTCCTCTTGGATTGCATCATCTCTGGGCAACAGTGAGGCACTGGACTTGCTTCTTCGAGGTGTGATGCTCCATGTCGATAATTGCTTGAACCTTCTCAAGGTTGGCTTCGATCCTTCTTTGGGTGACCATGAAGCCCAGGAACTTTGCAGCTGCTACGCCGAAAGCGTACTTCACCGGGTTCAGCTTCATTTGATGTAAATGAAGGTTCTAAAAGGCCTTCGCCAAGTTTGCGACATGGTTCGACCTCGGCTTGCTCATGACAAGCATGTCATCCATATAAACTTGCATGTTGTGGTCAATCTGGTCCTTAAAGACTTTATTGACCAGTCGTTGGTATGTGGCACCAGCATTCTTCAGGCCAGATGATATCATCCAATAGCAATACATCCCCAGATCTGTGATGAAAGAAGTGTGCTCCTCATCCTCTGGGTGCATTCAAATTTGATTGTATCCGAAGAATGCATCCATAAAGGAGAGCAAGCGATGCCCCGAGGTGGCATCAACCAGTTGGTCAATCTTTGGAAGGAGGAAGCTATCCTTTGGACAGGCTCGATTGAGGTTAGTGTAATCTATGCATATCCTCCATTTCTCGTTGTTTTCTTGACCATGACCACGTTTGCCAGCTAGCTGGGATACTATACTTTGCGAACAAAACTGGCTATGAGGAGCTTCTCCACCTCCTCGTTAAACCCGGTTGCCTCTCCGGGGCAAAGCATCTCTTCTTCTATCGAACTGGATGGCACTTCGGGTTGATGCTCAACCTGTGAGTAATAATGTTAGGGGGAATCCCAGGCATGTCTGCCACAGTCCATGCGAACATGTCTGCATTTGCTCGGAGGAAACTCAACAGGCCCGCTCCTCTTCTTGTAGCTGGGTCTCGATCTGCACCATCTTTGTCGGGTCCGTGTCGAGGGGATACATCAACAGATGCTCAATCGGGCCGCCCCTAGGATCCTGCACCCTTGGTCGAGGTCATCGATGCTAGGGTCCTACTCGACACTTCTGGCCTCTAGGATAGTGATGGGGACACTAGAGGCACCAGAATAAGATAGAGGCTTCTCAACCCTCTGTGGATTACTTAGTTGCTTTCAATTCCATTGTAATAAAGCTTAGTTCAGCTAAGTTATCTTTATTTGAGTCCTGTATTAGTTAGCTCATGTTGAGCTAGTCCAGTCCAGTGTTAGTCAGCTCATGTCGAGCTAATTTTATTTTTTTCAGTCCTGTTCAACCATATTGAAGACTCAATACCACATCATACAAGTGAAGACCAAGTCCAACTAGAGTGAAGACATGGAAGTATAGCCCAAGTCCAACACAGCTTGAGGATTTGAAGAACCCAGGAGGAAAATTTAGAAATCCTGAAGCCATGGACCAGCCGAAAGCAAACTAGGCTAGCCCAGGCCCAAGAGGGAGCTAGGGCACCTTGGCCTTATGGTGACCACATCTTGGTCGGCCACTTAGGGTCTGATGCAGAACAAATAAAGGGACGCGATGCGGAAGTAGATTAAGATTAACTAATTTTTTTGTTGTTTTATATGTTTGTAGAAGTTGGCTTCAAATCAAAGAAAAGTTAACCTAACATTGAAAGAGACTAATATGATAATTGAAAGCACAATTTTAAGGAAACTAAAGTATCAGAGTAGTTCAGAAGCAACGGATCGCTGGGGGTTGAGAAACTCCCAGACCTAGGGTTTCGCTCCGAACTTTCAGCAGAACAGAAATAAAGAGAAGAGATGGTTTACCTAACCAGACAATGATCTTCACAGATTTTGGTGGAAGAACTCTCCCAAGCAGATTGTTGGATCCTCGGATTCAGATTTCTTCGCAATGGATCCTCCAGTACTGGTCCTTTGGCGGGTTGGCTTCTCCTGAACTCAAGATCTGGAAGAGAAGAAAAACAATTGATGGAATCAGAGAGTCAAGGAAAAGATTTACCAGGTTGATGAACTTGAAGATCGAAATTGCTGAAAACTGAATTCTCCTGGATGCTGATGTGATTTTCCTTGGAACTTGCTCTGGATCTGAAGTAGCCGGACTGGATCTGGATGAAGGTGGACGGCCTGGACTTGTAGAGAGAGAGAGGCCGTGGGAGATGGATGGATCTAGGGTTTGGTGGATGGAAAATAATGAAAGGTGGCTAGGGTTTTGGAATTTCAAGTGGCTAACCTAGGGTTTTGGATAAAGATGGAGATCTCTCACCTCCTCAAGGCTCCAATGGAACCCGGATTACCCCCTCACGGAGCTCAACACTTAGAATAGTGCGGAAGAAGAGAAACCTAGGTTGCTCAACACAAGAGAATAGCAAAAATAATTTTCTTCATTGATTCTAAAGTTACAAAGAGAGGTCTATTATATAGACCTAAAATTTTCTCCTAGCTTGTACAAATTCCCATGTGGGACTAAACTCTTCCAACCCCTAGATTAGGTAGAAAATCCTCTCCCTTGGCCGACCAAGAGTCCAAAAAAAATTGGGACGGCCATAAAGGAATTGTTTTGGAACTTTTATGGCACCTCCTTTGGAGTTGGATTTGGATTTGGAGTCCTCTTCTTCTTATGGTATTTCTTCTTTTCTTCCACTCCAAGTTAAGCTCTTTGAATTTGATTTGAACTTCAATTAGGAGTAGGTTGGATGTCCTTCTTTGATTTCTTCTCCAAGAGAAGTTTTCTTCCTTCTTTGCTTAGGTAAATTAGGCAGGTGTGGGCGCCTCCTTTAATTTAGCCTCCAATTTGATTTTTTCTTCTTTGGATGTGGGGACCATGACACTGGGATGCCTCTATGGCGCCTCCTGGACTCTGGCGTGTGCTCGGAGTGTGGCTGGGCGTGTGGCTTGGAGTGTGGCCTCCACTTGCTTGAACCTTGAGTTGATTGGAAGAGAAATGTGGCACCATTTTGGACCAAATTGAAACCACATTGGGACTTGCACCGAGTCAACATGACTCAACAAAATTTAAATGGTGACTCAAGAAATAAATAAAATAAATAAACTGGTTGACCAGGTCAACCTTTATTACAAACCCTAATTTCTCGGGCAATGTCAATCAGAGATCCAAATGGAGCTCTGAAGTCTTCTTCTGAGTCTGGTGCCCGCACCAATTCTCCCAGGGTGGGAGGAACTCGACCCTGTCGAGTAAGGCTCAAGTTGGCTCTGGTATCTCTCCAAGAGGTCTGGGTCCAATTCTTGTAATTCTTCTCGGGAGATCCAAGAGTCATCAGAATCTGGCCTTCCTTGCCAGCGGACCAGGTACCTTTGGTATCCTCGATTATGAGTAGAGATAACCTGATCATCCAGGATCTTTTCAATCTGCTCTTTCCTCACAGGCCAGTTTGTTGGTGGACACACAGGGTCGGGATCACTCTCAATGATAGGGTTAGGCTCAAAAGGCTCACTAGGAATCATAGCTGGCTCCCTGTACTCTACTAAGTCTGTAATGTTGAAAGTAGAGCTAATGCCTAGTTCTGGAGGCAACTCGAGCACATAGGCATTGGATCCTACTCTCTTTACCACTCTAAATGGTCCAGCTCCCCTAGCATGTAACTTTCTAACGGTTCCAGGAGGAAACCGTTCAGGCCTTAACCTAATCATCACATAGTCTCCCTCAACAAAAGATTTGACTCGCCTTTGAGTATCAGCCAACTTCTTATAAGTTTCATTACTTAAATTTATTTTGGCATGAATTTCTTTATGCAAGTCTTTTATATGCTGTGCAAAATTCTCAGCAGATTCGGAGACTCGAGTGTGGACAGGTAAAGGGACTAGGTCAAGAGGTGTGTGAGGTTTGTACCCATGTACAATTTCAAATGGACTCTTACCCGTAGACCTATTGACCGAGTCGTTGTACGCAAATTCTGCCCTTGGTAGGTATAAATCCCAATTTCTGGTATTTTCACCAACAAGACATCTCAGCAGATTTCCTAGGCTACGGTTCACTACTTCAGTTTGGCCATCAGTTTGGGGATGATAGGCAGTTGAAAACTTAAGTTTTGTCCCTAACTTATGCCAAAGGGTCTTCCAAAAGTAACTGGTGAACCGGACATCCCTATCTGAAATGATTGTCTTAGGTAGGCCATGGAGTCTAACTATCTCATTGAAGAAAAGTGTGGCTACCTTAGACGCATCAAAAGTTTGGGAACAAGGCAAGAAGTGGGCCATTTTAGAGAATCGGTCGACTACGACACAGATAGAATCATGTCTCCTCTGGGTCTTAGGTAAACCTAACACAAAATCCATACTCACATCTTGCCAAGGACGATCTGGGACAGGGAGTGGGGTATAAAGGCCAGTGTTTTGTTTTCGCTGTTTGGCAACAGCGCAGGTTCGACATCTAGCTACAATATTAGCTACATCCCTTTTTAAGCTAGGCCAGAAAAAGTGGTCTTCAATAGCTAGAATGGTCTTGTCTTTTCCAAAATGGCCAGCTAAACCTCCAGCATGGATTTCCCAAATCAAAAATTCCCTAAGAGAAGTTCTAGGGATGCAAAGCCTATTTTTGAAGAACAAAAAACCATCTACAAGGGTATAATCCTGGTGATTACTAGATGGTCCTTGAACTAGATCCTGATACACAGTTGTGAAATCCGGACAAGATTCATATTCCTCTTTGATTTGCTCAAACCCTATGACCTCAGTTCTAACAGAAGTTAATAACAGAGATCGGCGACTAAGGGCATCAGCTACCTTATTCTCAACTCCAGCCTTATGTTTCAGGACAAAAGTATAGGACTGGATATATTCTACCCACTTAGCATGCCTAGGGTTAAGCTTCTTTTGGGAGTTCAGAAATCTAAGAGCCTCATGGTCCGAAAATAGTACAAATTCCTGCGGTAGCAAATAATGTCTCCAGTAACGCAAAGCTTGCACCACCGCATAAAATTCCTTATCATAGGTAGAATACCTAAGCTTAGCATCATTAAGTTTTTCACTAAAGAATGCTATGGGATGATTCTCTTGGCTTAGGACTCCACCTATTCCTACACCTGAAGCATCACAGGCAACCTCAAATACTTTAGAAAAATCGGGTAATCTCAGAATGGGTGCCTGGGTCATTTTATCCTTAAGATCTAGGAAGGCTTTATAGGCTGACTTAGTCCAATGAAATTCTCCCTTCCTAATACAATCAGTGATTGGAGCAGCTAAAGTACTAAACCCCTTGATGAATCGCCTATAGAAGGTAGCCAAGCCATGGAAACTTCTAACTTCATGCACATTGGTTGGCTCTGGCCAGTCTACTATGGACTTAATCTTCTCAGGATCGGCCGCCACGCCGTCAGGGGTTACTACAAAACCAAGAAAGATAACTCTACTAGTCATGAATTCACACTTCTTAAGATTACCGTAGAGTCTCTCATTCCTCAAAACTTGGCAGACTGCTCTAAGGTGGTCTAGGTGATCTGTTGGGGTCTTACTATAGATCAGGATGTCATCAAAATAGACCACCACAAATTTTCCTATGAAAGCTCTAAGTACCTGGGTCATAATTCTCATGAAAGTACTAGGGGCATTGGACAACCCAAAAGGCATAACAACCCATTCATAAAGACCATCCTTAGTTTTGAAAGCAGTTTTCCATTCATCCCCGGGTCTAATCCTAACCTGATGATAGCCGCTTTTGAGATCAATCTTAGAAAAAACCATGCACCAGCCATCATATCAAGCATGTCATCTAGTCTAGGGATGGGAAACCTATACTTGATTGTAATTTTATTGATGGCACGACTGTCAACACACATCCTCCACGTGCCATCTTTCTTTGGGGTCAGTAAGGCTGGGACTGCACAAGGGCTAAGACTTTCTCTAATAAACCCCTTCCTCAATAATTCTCCAACCTGCTTTTGCAGTTCTTCATGCTCAGATGGATTCATCCTGTAATGGGGCAAGTTGGGCAAAGTTGCTCCTGGGATTAGATCTATGGCATGCTGGATATCCCTAAGAGGTGGAAGGTGGTCTGGCAAATCCTCGGGAAAGACATCCTCAAATTCTTTTAACACAGGTTTAACTTCTTGAGGAGGCTCTGAGGGTTCCGAAGTTCTAAGCTCCTTAGCAGTCAACATCCAGATGGGTGAACCACTATGAATTTCTTGTTCTAGATCCTTAGCACTGATTAGGTTCACTCCAGTTTTCATCTCCTTAACCTTACCAGCTCCTTTAGTTACCTTGTCCTTAGGGGGAACGGAATGGATCGTAATCTTCTTCCCATTGAAACTAAAGACACAGGTATTGGATTTTCCTAAGAGGGTGGCATCATGATCATACAACCAAGGTCTTCCGAGATTATACTGCTCACCCCCATGGGTAAGACATCGCACCAAATCTTTTCGTGATAAGATTGCATTTGGATTTGGACTTGACATCTAGATTGGATGGGTATGGAGGTAGAATCTACCCAAGAAACCTTATAGGGGTTGGGATGGGGAACTGGGATTAAGCCTAACATCTTGACAGTGCTAGTAGAGATGGCATTTACACAGCTCCCACTATCTATGATGATCTTACATACCTTATCCCCTAATTTAAGAAAAGTCTGTAGGATGTTAGTCCTACGCCAATCCTCTTGAACTAGATTCTGGGATAGGATGCATCTTACAACTCCTAATTGGTCAGATTCATTGGGTTCCTCCTCTCCTTCATACTCCTCAACCAAATTCATTCCGGCCTCATAAACTTCTTCTTCAAATTCCTCACTGGGCTCGGAATTATCATTCTCTCCCTCTTCTATGTAAAGGGATCTCCGTGGGCACTGGCTAGCAACATGACCTACCTTATGACACTTGAAACAGGCTATGGCAGTACACTGACTAGAAATGTGACCTGGTTTCTGACACTTAAAACAGGTGATATTTGAACTAGGGGTTCTCTGGGTGTCAGGTGCCTTACCTTTGTCCATGGGCCTAGGGGTAGAAGTACCCTGAAAAGGTTTACTAGGGATAACTTGACTAGGTCCATTCCTTGGGATTGGGGCACTAATCCTAGAAGGTATAGGTCCTCTCTGAAATTTCTCAGTGTTCAGTGCAATCTGGTAGGCTTGGTCTAGATCAGTAACCTCTCTCAGAAATAGTTCTCTCTTGATATCTTCCCTCAGTCCAGCCCTAAATCTAGACAAAGTGACTTCGTGGGCTTCACTCACATCACATCTCATTAGGTATTCATCAAAAGTAGTTATGTAGTCTGAGACAGATCGGTTTCCTTGTTTCAGGTTTTGCCATTGGTCTAACAGGTTTTGCTGGTATGAAATGGGTAGGTATTTATCTCTCAGTTTTTCTTTCATACCCTGCCAAGTGGTTATGGGCTCAACATTCCGTCTCCTAGTGGTTAGCTCAATGTTCCCCCAGTATAACCTAGCTTGACGCACTAATTTCATCTTGGCAAACTTGTATTTCCTCTCCTCAGACATAGCATACCACTCAAAGTATTGATCCATCTCACCCTCCCAATCAGAATACACCTTAGGGTTCAGACTACCATCAAAAGTGGGTGCATCTAATTTGATGTTCCTGATGAACCTATCATCTCTATCTTCAGGCTCTGGGTCAGGCCTCCTATGATTAGGTTCAGGATCTCTATATAAAGGCCTTCTAGGCTCCTGATGTGGGTGAGGCTGAGGCACATTAAAATCGGGGTCAGGAGTCCAATTCCGATGTCTAGGTTCTTCAAGTACTTGGACTCGGTCCCTAAGTTGGGTAAGATCCTCATGAATTTGTGCGCTAAACTGGGCCACAGTGTTTGTCATATCCTGATTCATTTTAGCCATACTTTCAGTAAGAGTTCTGATTATGGCCTCTAAATCAGGTTGGATTTGACCAGGTTGATATGGCACTCCGTTTCTGGTAGACATGATGATTCAAGCAAGCACACAAAATGAGACTAGACTAAATCGACTACTGGATCACTAGACCTAGAGTTCAAACTAGATGCCCAATCAGAGTGGCAAGCTAGCCTGTAGTAACTCAGGACTCAGCCAGGCAGGTGTAAAGGGAGTGTTAGGTCCCTGATCGCCAATCCTAGACACCAATCAGTGATTGGCCAGGTAGGCGGACCAGCACACAAGCCCTTCGGGACGTAGTCCCTGAACCACCGTTCTAGACACTGAGTGCTAAGCACACACAGAATAACTCAGCAAACTGACTCAACACTAGCCTAGACCCGACCAATTGGTGTCCCTAGCCCACTAGGGCAAATTAGGTCTAACTGATTTTAAATTAGGTCTAGGTTCGAATGATTGGATGGTGGTTTTGGGCTAAGGAGAGGTAATCAACTCCTCCCCTTATCTTAGATGCTCAATTGCCCTTAAGTAAATTATGAGATGATCACTCCAAAAAAGAATTGAATTGCAGAACACAAAAAAAACAGAGTTGCTGTATTTTAATTCTCAGAATTTTTACTGAAACCAATAAATCGCAGAAAACTTATGGAAAATAGGTTCAATTATACTGGTTTCAACGAAGCAAAAACCATGCAATTTGGAGTTTTATGCAGGGAGAAATAATTCGGACAATAGGGTAATTACGGGCTACAACTAGATTGTCTTCCCCGTTTATAATCCCTGCTACGAAGTTATAACCCAATGGATCCCCTACACGCCCTAGGAACACCCCGTGGAATGGGAGGAGGAGGCTTGCGCCTCGCTTAGTTCCTAGGACCAGACGTCCTGGGGAGTCTACTTCGAGCAGACAAAATAAAAAGAGAACAATCAAAGCAAGCAAGCAAATCAGAAACCCTAGACTGGGCTCTGATACCAAAAATGATGCAGAACAAATAAAGGGACGCGATGCGGAAGTAGATTAAGATTAACTAATTTTTTTGTTGTTTTTATATGTTTGTAGAAGTTGGCTTCAAATCAAAGAAAAGTTAACCTAACATTGAAAGAGACTAATATGATAATTGAAAGCACAATTTTAAGGAAACTAAAGTATCAGAGTAGTTCAGAAGCAACGGATCGCTGGGGGTTGAGAAACTCCCAGACCTAGGGTTTCGCTCCGAACTTTCAGCAGAACAGAAATAAAGAGAAGAGATGGTTTACCTAACCAGACAATGATCTTCACAGATTTTGGTGGAAGAACTCTCCCGAGCAGATTGTTGGATCCTCAGATTCAGATTTCTTCGCAATGGATCCTCCAGTACTGGTCCTTTGGCGGGTTGGCTTCTCCTGAACTCAAGATCTGGAAGAGAAGAAAAACAATTGATGGAATCAGAGAGTCAAGGAAAAGATTTACCAGGTTGATGAACTTGAAGATCGAAATTGCTGAAAACTGGATTCTCCTGGATGCTGATGTGATTTTCCTTGGAACTTGCTCTGGATCTGAAGTAGCCGGACTGGATCTGGATGAAGGTGGACGGCCTGGACTTGTAGAGAGAGAGAGGCCGTGGGAGATGGATGGATCTAGGGTTTGGTGGATGGAAAATAATGAAAGGTGGCTAGGGTTTTGGAATTTCAAGTGGCTAACCTAGGGTTTTGGATAAAGATGGAGATCTCTCACCTCCTCAAGGCTCCAATGGAACCCGGATTACCCCCTCACGGAGCTCAACACTTAGAATAGTGCGGAAGAAGAGAAACCTAGGTTGCTCAACACAAGAGAATAGCAAAAAATTTTTCTTCATTGATTCTAAAGTTACAAAGAGAGGTCTATTATATAGACCTAAAATTTTCTCCTAGCTTGTACAAATTCCCATGTGGGACTAAACTCTTCCAACCCCTAGATTAGGTAGAAAATCCTCTCCCTTGGCTGACCAAGAGTCCAAAAAAAATTGGGACGGCCATAAAGGAATTGTTTTGGAACTTTTATGGCACCTCCTTTGGAGTTGGATTTGGATTTGGAGTCCTCTTCTTCTTATGGTATTTCTTCTTTTCTTCCACTCCAAGTTAAGCTCTTTGAATTTGATTTGAACTTCAATTAGGAGTAGGTTGGATGTCCTTCTTTGATTTCTTCTCCAAGAGAAGTTTTCTTCCTTCTTTGCTTAGGTAAATTAGGCAGGTGTGGGCGCCTCCTTTAATTTAGCCTCCAATTTGATTTTTTCTTCTTTGGATGTGGGGACCATGACACTGGGATGCCTCTATAGCGCCTCCTGGACTCTGGCGTGTGCTCGGAGTGTGGCTGGGCGTGTGGCTTGGAGTGTGGCCTCCACTTGCTTGAACCTTGAGTTGATTGGAAGAGAAATGTGGCACCATTTTGGACCAAATTGAAACCACATTGGGACTTGCACCGAGTCAACATGACTCAACAAAATTTAAATGGTGACTCAAGAAATAAATAAAATAAATAAACTGGTTGACCAGGTCAACCTTTATTACAAACCCTAATTTCTCGGGCAATGTCAATCAGAGATCCAAATGGAGCTCTGAAGTCTTCTTCTGAGTCTGGTGCCCGCACCAGGGTCACCCCCTTGGTCGACCAAGACATGGAGTGTGGGAGAATTCTTAGGGATTTTTCTACCAAGGTTTCCTTACTTTCCGAGCTAGGGTTTGAAAAGGAAAAGGATTCTTATGTAATGTCTAATGTACCCTTACTTGGGGCCCAAGACTAAGGGTCTATTTAAAGGACCCTAGTCTCTTGTATGAGGATTGATTTTGATATATGAATTAAAACTTGAGTTCTCTTCAATTGCTGTGTGTTACCCTGTTGTGTGCATAAAGGGGTTTTGAGAGTTTTTTCTTCCCGGTGTTGCAACTATCTTCCTGCCGCCAACCATCCTTCCCGAGCCCTGGCCGCCCTCCTCAAAAACTTTCTTCCCCTTGATATTTTCTCTTGTTTTCTTGTTCTCTTGTGAGTTTTTTAACCCCTGACAGGTCATTTGTAGGTTCTCGAGTTCCTACGAATCCAACGACTCCAGCCAAGACTCAATCGGATCACTAAGCAGAAAGCCGGGTATCCGCGGGTCTTTAGCTCGATTTTCCAGGCCGCATCCATCGAGGAACGAGAGATCCCTTTACTGTGATCTTCATCAGGCACATCAGATGTTGTCAGGTACACCCCTCTGCCATCAGGAATTTTATTGTAGGAGAACTTGCCCTAACTGAGGCTTCTCAGCCCCGGCGAGCCATCTTTACTGCTTTCTTAGGTCCTAATCCGCATGCTTAGCTTCTAAAATTCATATAGAATTCCCTACAACTTATTTTGATCTGATTTTTGGGATTTAACCACTTAACTCCACATATAAAACACACAAAAATAATTACATGCATATTAGTCCCGCATCATCTGGTATCAGAGCTTAGATTAGGGCTTGTTTTCTTCATTTTTACAGTCCATATATGCTCTATTATTTTAGTTATTTCTCCCTGTTCAGAACTCCAAAAATTTTAAAATTTATTTTTATAGATTCATCATAATTCAAAGTATTTTATAGAATTTTTGTATATTTTATTTCGATCTGTGCAGTCTCTACAATCTGAAATATAGCCTACAAACTTTTGGCTCTATTTTTTCAGCAAGATAATTTTGGAAGGTTTAGGGTTTTGTTTAGTATCTCTATTGCATATCTTTTAATTTTAGTATATTTCCTGCATATTAGGCCATAATTCTCAAGTTTTCTTCTATTTAAGAAAATACCAAAATATAAAAAAAAAGATTACATATATATATAAAAAGTTATCAAAACATCTAACCCTAATTTGCATCATCTGCTTGCCATCATTGCATAAACCACTTTTAAGGGCACTCTTGCCATATCAGATAAGGGGAGGAGTTGAAAACCTTTCCTTAGCCCAAAACCATAGCCCTTGCATTTGGTCCCAAGCCTAACTTAAAATTTATTAGACTTAATTTGTCCTAGTGGGCTAGGGACACCAACCGGTCAGGTCCGGGCTAAGTGTTAGATCACTGTGTCAAGCTAACCTGTGTGTGCCTTGTGCTTGGTGTCTAGAATGGTGGTTTATGGATTCAATCCCAAAGGGCTTGTGTGCTGGTCTGCCTACCTGGCTAATCTCTGATTGGTGTCTAGGATTGGCAATCAGGGACCTAACTCTCCTCTTACACCTGCCTGGCTGAGTACAGGGTCACTATAGGCTAGTTTGCCACCTTGATTGAGTACCTAGTTTTGGACTCTAGGTTTAGGGAGCTATAGTTGGTCTGATTGAGTCTTGCATGAGCACTAGATAAGGAGCATCATATCATCCACCATCTCCCTGAATCCATGGATAAGCTGGAAGCCCAGATTAAAGCCCTTGCTGACCAAATGGCCTAGATGACTACCCAGATGACTCAGTTGACCCAGTTCGATACCCGAACCCTCCATAAGTTGGACTAGATGGAGAATAGGATAGGGACCCTAAAGAAAACCTATAGGACCCAGACTAGATCTAATACCGATAGCCTCAACCCTAGGAGAACCCAATACTCCGACCTATATAGGGAGTCAAATCCTAGGAGAACCTAATACTTTGACCCATATAAGAAGCCCAACCCTAGGAGAACCCCTCGCCATGACCCATACTATGATACTGAACCTAGGAAGACCCCAAACCCTGATCCATACCTTGAGCCCAACCCTAGGAGAGCCACTAGGTATGTTGTGTTGGTAGCACCTAAATTTTGTGATCCTGAGTGTGAGGATTATCTTGCTTGGGAAAGAGATATGGACCTATATTTTGAACAAAATATGGGTTTTGATTCTGAAAGATGTCAGTTCAAGTTTGCTAAAGCTAAGTTAGTTCACCAGGCCAGGTTAGACTGGGATAAGTTAGTTTACCAGGCCAGGTTAGACTGGGATAATGTTGAGAGGATACTTAGGCTAGAAGGCCGCGAACCCATAATTACCTGGAGTGATATGAAACTTGAACTAAGGAGAAAGTACCTACCCAAGTCCTATCAGTCCAAGAGACCCACAACCTATAGGTCCTATGAATCCAAATCCTATGACCCCAGATCCTATAATTCCATGACCCATAGATCTGCACCCTTGTCCTATGAGCCCAGAGAGCCCATAACCCCTAGGTATCAGCCTAGTACTAGTCAGGTTTCCCCTAGTCAACTTGAACTCCATATGATTAGTACCCCTAAATATGAACTCAGTAGTGAGCCACTACCCCTTAGTCAACCTGAGCTTACTAGGAGTAGTGCCCATAATCACAAACCAGGACCTAGCCAATTTTTCCTTAGCCGACCTCCTACCATCCCTTTGATTGACAAGGCTTACATTAACACGGAAGTATATGAAGCTGATGTGAACTTAGTGGATGAGTATGAGGGAGAAGAGGAGACACCTCTAGAAGACCTAGAATTAGTTGACCCTGTAGGTACCTAGGTAGAAGCCAACCTAGAGTTAGTTGACCTTGACTATACCCAGCCTAAAGCTATAGTGGAAGAACAATTAGAGGAAGAGAACCTAGGTACTGCTGTTAGAGCCTTACCTGAGGACACCATAGAGAAGAGCCAAATTATAGAGTCTAGTCCTAAAATACAAGAACCTGAAGAATTTATTAAGAACCTGATCTCTTTGAATCAGTACCCTCAGGATGAGCCTCCTCCTATAGTTCCCATTAAGGACCTCTTCCCTGAGATTAATAACCCATCCTTCCATTATGCAAATCCCATAGATATACAGCAACCCCGTAAGGTTAGTCTCATTAGTCTAAGATTAGTCCCTGACGTCCCTTCTTTTATCCTACTTTATCCAACTAACCTTGAACCTTTTTCCCTACCCTACCAGACTAATTTTGAACCCACTTCCTATTTTTTGCCCTTTCCAGATACCTCCAGCATTTCTAGGATCATTAGATTGCATATAGCTGAGATTAGCATACTGCATGCATTCATCACACATGTTAGGTTTGCATCTTACTTTTGGCATACTCTTTAGAATTTGCTAGGAGTTCACTGTAAATTTTTATGTGCATGTCAAGCTAGGATCAAACCTAGAGAACCTATAATCTATTAGGTTTAGATCCAAAGAGTTTAATAAAATTTCCTTCCATAGGAATGCAGAGTCGAGTCTGTTAGGTGTCAGTATGAGTCCTTTACATCATTTGTTAGGAGTCTGCATGTGCCCAACATGTTCACTACCTGCACTAATTTTGAATTAAACTGGCTAATTCCCGAAGAAGAGCCAAGGAATTTGATGTAGTGGATTCTATCATGGTTAGGCTTAGGCCTAAAGAAGCTTCATGCTCGCAGAGCCGAACTTTTAAAGTGATAGAGAAGGTTGGACCAAATGCCTAGGTATTAGGTTTGCCTCCGGATTTGGGTATTAGTTCTACCTTCAATATCGCAAACCTAGTTGAGTATAGGGAACCAGCAGCGATACCTAGTGAGGCCTTTGGACATATTCCTTTTCATTATGAGTGATCCTAACCCGGAGTGTCCACTAATAAATTTGGCCTGAGAGAAAGGAACGGATCGAGCGTATCCTGGATGATCAAGCCATAACGACCCGGGGCCGCGGCTATCAATGCTACCTGCTCCGATGACAAGGCCGGCCAGAGTCAGACGATTCATGGATTTCTTGAGAGGACTTGTAACGCCTCAACCCAGACCTCCTCAAGAAATATGTGAGCCAGTCTGATCTTCACTCGACAGGGTCGAGTTCCTCCCACCGCAGAGAATTGGTGGGGACACCAGAGGCACCAGAATAAGACAGAGGCTTCTCAACCCTCTATGAATCACTTAGCTTCTTTCAAGTCCATTATAACAAAGCTTAGTTCAGCTAAGTTATCTTTATTTGAGTCCTGTATTAGTCAGCTGATGTTGAGCTAGTCTAGTCCAGTGTTAGTCAGCTCATGTGGAGCTAATTTTATTTTTTTGAGTCCTATTCAACCATATTGAAGACTCAAGACCACATCATACAAGTAAAGACCAAGTCCAACCAGAGTGAAGACATGGAAGTATAGCCCAAGTCCAACCCAGCTTGAGGATTTGAAGAACCCCGGAGGAAGATTCAAAAACCATGAAGCCCTGGACCAGCTAGAAGCAAACTGGGCCAGCCCAGGCCCAGGAGGGAGCTAGGGCGCCTTGGCCTTATGGTGACCACCTCTTGGTCGGCCACTTAGGGTCACCCCCTTGGCCGACCAAGACATGGAGTGTGGGAGAATTCTTAGGGATTTTTCTACCTAGGTTTCATTACTTTCCTAGCTAAGGTTTGAAAGGGAAAAGGATTCTTATGTAATGTCTAATATACCCTTACTTGGGGCCCAAGACTATTGGCTCCACCCAGTGATTTTGATGAATAACAATACATTGACTGCATATTGTATACTAATGTGTATTTCAACTTATGAGTTTTCAGGAAGAAAGCACATCAAAATCTCAAAAACTTATGTATCATGGCACGCCGTGGCATGGAGCATTTTTCACAAATCTGGACATCCTCTTTATGAAAAAAGGGCATCTACATGTTTAATTATTATTTGTTTATGATTCATTTAAGTTTCAAAATTTATATTTGTATTTTTGGGCTAATTTGCACTTGAATCTGAGCTTTTCAGTCTCAAGTGTCGACACCTAGGAAGCCAAGTGTCAACACTTCAGCATTTGGCACAAATAAAAATCCTTGGCATGCCAAGTGTCGACACCCAGAACTCAAGTATCGACACCAGTGTCGATACTTAGGTTTCTAAGTGTCGACTCAAGGCCTGAGATTTTTGAAAATCCAGAACTTTGCCATCTGAGGGATTTTGTGTCAAGTGTCGACACCTGTGCATCAAGTGTCGATACTTGAAAGTTCAAGTGTCGACACCTAGAAATCAAGTGTCGACACCTGACATCCAAATATCGATACCTGACAGCCAAGTATCGACACTTGACAGCCAAGTGTCGACACTTGAAGCCTGATAGCCCTAACGGATCTATTTTTCTGACTTGCAGAACTTACTTTTCAAGCTCCAAACAGCTAGATCCAAGGCTCCAACAGTCACAAACCATTTTTTGAAAGTTTCTTGGTGTATTTAATCTCCACCAACCTCATTCTAAAGGCATGGAAGTGTATTAAAGTTCATTCAAAGCCAAAAAGCCTATATTCTTTCAAGAACCTCATATCAAAAGCCTTTTATAGTTTGATTCCCTGAAAATGCCTTCAAGCTCATCCTAGCATCATTCCAAAAGAGGTATTTTGAAGAATATTTCAAGAAGGAGACAAGACAAAGCATCAACTTGAGCTTTAAAGATTCCATTCTACTCTTGAAGAGAGCTTGTCTTAGTTTTAAAAGTTGTATATCTATTTTTATTTTATGATTTGACCTTGCTTTCAAGGGTGTCTTGAAAGAAGGTTGTTGTGGTTTGTTGGTGAGCCAAATGGATAAAACCAACTAGGGTTAACTTGTGAGCCCGAAGACAAAACAAGTGTTGAGGTTTGTTGGTGAGCCTAGGTGACAAAACCAACTTAGGTTTTGACTTGTGAGCCTTGTGAAAAACAAGTCAGCTGTAATCTTGTTTGGATTATAATGAAATTTCCAAAGGTGGCTTGGGGAGTAGATGTAGGTGCTAGGTTTGCACCGAACCACTATAAACCTTGTGTTTGTGTATGATTGCTCTCTTTCTCTCTTGTTCTTTGGTTATTGCTATTTATTTATTATTTTCCGCTGCATTCAATCTTGTGTATTGAATTTATTACTCACAAACACCACTAGACCTTCACATTACTATTTTAATTTTTAAAAAATCCAATTCACCCCCTCCTATTGGGCTCCATTTCTGGGCAACAAGTGGTATCAGAGCACCGGTACTCTCTTGTAGGTCCAAGGATCTTGAGTGAAAGATCATGGCAGTCCTAATAGGAATGGGTGTAGTTGAAGGTCAAGCTTCAAATCGTCCCCCACTTTTTAATGGCACAAATTACATATATTGGAAAACATGCATGTGCATTTTTATTCAAGCTATTGATTATAATTTATGGAGGACAATTGTAAAAGGTCCTCATCAGCGTACTATGTTGGTTAATGGCATTCTCACTCCGAAGATGGAAGATGATTGGGATGAGAATGATATTAAGTTGGCTTTTGCATCGCAGACTAGGACATGCAAGTATACATTTAATTTCAAAACTTAGCAAAAGAAATTTGATAAAAGATTTGCCTAAACTCAGTTTTGAAAAAGATAAGATTTGTAGTGCATGTCAGCTTGGAAAACAAACCAAATCCTCTTTCAAACCAAAAGGAGTAATCTCTACATCTAGATCCTTAGAGTTGCTTCACATGGGCCTCTTTGGGCCAACTAGAACATCTAGTTTGGGAGATAAGAAGTACGGTCTAGTTATTGTAGATGATTTTTCATGATTTACATGGATCATATTTTTAGCACATAAAGATGAAACGTTTTCTGAATTCATTAGATTTCATAAACGAGTTTCAAATGAAAAAGGTGTTTCAATCGTATCTTTGAGAAGTGATCATGGAACCGAATCTGAAAATATTGATTTTGATAAATTTTGTATTGAAAATGGCATTCATTACAATTTTTCTGCACCTAGGACACCTCAGCAAAATGGGATGGTAGAAAGAAAAAATAGAACTCTTGAAGAAATGGCATTCACCATGCTTTGTGAAAATAATTCACCTAGATATTTTTGGGCGTAAGCTATAAATACTGCATGCTATGTTTTAATTCTAGTTTTGATCCGACCGATTTTAAGGAAAACACCTTATAAGCTTTGGAAGAGTAAAAAACCCTCAATTCATTATTTTCGTGTTTTTGGATGCCGTTGTTTCATTTTAAACAATGGTAAGGATAATTTAAGCAAATTTGATGCCAAATCAGATGACGGAGTCTTTCTAGGCTACTTCACATCTAGTAAGGCATACAGGGTCTTCAACAGAAGAATACTTGTTGTTGAAGAATCCATACATGTGGTATTTGATGAATCTGACAAAAAATCTTTGAGAAAAGAAGATGTGCTTTCTGATGAAACAGGTACCAAGAAAACTGAAAGTGTAAACAACAATGAAGAGCCTACCAATGAACAGAAAGATGATCAAAACACTGAAGGAGATCAAGCACAAGGTGATGAAAACACATCAATAGTTGATCCACTACCAAAAGAATGGAGGTATACTCATGGACACCTAAAAGAACTAATTATTGGTGATCCATCTAAAGGTGCAAGTAATCGATCATCCCTTAGAAATATCGGTGATTACTTAGCTTTTGTTTCTCAAATTGAACCTAAAACTATTGAGAAAGCTGAATGTGATAGTAATTGGATAAATACTATGCAAGATGAACTTAACCAATTCAAAAGAAACAATGTTTGGACATTAGTAGATAGGCCTTCAAATACTTCAATTATTGGCACAAAATGGATTTTTCAAAATAAACTTGATGAAAATGGTGTTGTTACAAGAAATAAGGCTAGACTAGTTGCCAAAGGATACAATCTGGAGGAAGTGATAGATTTTGATGAAACCTTTGCTCCTGTGGCTAGACTTGAGGCAATTAGGCTATTGTTGGCTTTTGCTTACTTTATGAATTTTAAATTATTTCAAATGGATGTTAAAAGTGCCTTTTTAAATAGTCTAATTGAAGAGGAGGTTTATGTTGAACAACCTCTTGGTTTTGAAAATTCAGAATTTCCAAATCATGTTTACAAACTTCATAAAGCTTTGTATGGTTTGAAACAAGCTCCTAGAGCTTGGTATGATCGTTTAAGCTCTTTCTTGCTCAAAAATGATTTTGCTAGAGGTAATGTAGACAAAACTTTGTTTTTAAAGAAAAAGTTTGATGATCTCTTAGTAGTACAAATCTATATAGATGATATAATATTTGGTGCTACTAATGAATCTCTTTGTCAAGAATTTGCGAAGTTAATGCAGGGTGAGTTCGAGCTGAGCATGATGGGAGAACTAAATTTCTTCCTCGAACTCTAAATAAAACAAACCAAAGAGGGGATCTTCATCAACCAAGCAAAGTATACAAAAGAAATACTCAAGAAGTTTGGGATGGAGAACACCAAGCCTTTAGGTATCCCTATGAGCTCTACTTGTAGACTTGATAAGGATGAATCAGATAAATCTATTGACCAAAAATTATATCATGGCATGATCGGTTCATTGCTATATCTTACTGCCAGTAGGCCAGATATCATGTTTAGTGTTTATATGTGTGCTAGATATCAGTCTAATCCTAAAGAGTCTCATCTTTTGGCTATTAAACGCATACTTGGATATTTATCTGGCACAATTGAAATTGGTTTGTGGTACTCTAGAGATTCTTCATTTGAATTGATTGCTTATTCCGATGCTGACTTTGTTAGGTGTAAACTTGATCGTAAAAGTACTAGTGGAACCTGTCAGTTTCTTGGAGTAAATTTGATCTCTTGGAGTAGCAAGAAATAGAATTCAGTTGCTCTATCAACGGTGGAAGCCGAATATATAGTAGCTGGAAGCTGTTGTGCTCAAATCCTTTGGATCAAACAACTCGAAGATTTTGGTATTAAACTAATTAAGACACCCATAAGAATATATTAGAACCTTGAGAATATATTAGAACCTTGAGAAATTAGTTGACCTGACCAGAGCTGTACTCAAAGAGGAATCAAAGGAGAATATATTAGAACCTTTCAGTGAGATTGAGGAAGAAATATATGAGCCTGACATAAGTTTGATAGATGAATATGAAGAAGAAGAATTTGAGGATATCTCTCCCGATAATTCAATTAACCAACTCCTACCTGATGAGGTTATTGAGGGGACCCCTGCCACTCAAGGAATTCAGGAGCTAACCCTAAGAGAAGACCCTTTTGAGGAAGTTCAGGAAGAGAAAATTGCACCTAATAAGAGTTTAAGTGAGAATACCCCTGAACTCATTGAGGAATCCAAAGAAGACACCCCTGAGTCAAATCTGATAGAGAAGTGTGAAGAAGGAAGGGGTTCACAAGAATTGCCCATTGAGAAGGTCCAAGAACAAGAAAAAGACAGTAGCTTAGAAGACTTTCTAGATAAACATTCCAAAGACCTTCCTGATAACCTTCCACCTTCTAGGAGCACCCAGCCTATCCTAGAACTTGCACTTGTAGACCCTCCTAGAGCAAATCATGAGGTTTGGATGAGTGCACCTATAGAACAATGTCCTCATTTTAAGGTCATCCTGAATAACCAAGGTATGTTTCTTGTTTCCTATAAGCCACCTCAAAACTCTGATTCTTATTTTCTACCCTTCCCTGAATCTTCTCATGTTTCTAGAGCTATGGGATTACACTTTACTGAGATTTCTAGGTTGCAAGACTCCTTAGAACCTATTAGGTTTGCCACCTACTTCTGGAAGACCTTATGGCACCTACTAGGCATCCATAATAAGTTTTCATGCTCTGCATGCCCTCCTCCGACCCAAGGTCAAACCTAGAGAGTCTTAGTTTGTTAGGTTTAGACCTAGGGTTCCTTTGGAATAAAGTCCATTCTTTAGGAATGCATCGTCAGTCTAGTTTAGTTTTTCTTGACCCTTTACCAGGCTTTGGCTCAGATTTTGGTTTGATTGAGAGCACTAGGAATTGGGATTTGTATTTTGTCCAGGGCTGAAATTGCATTCAATGTTTCGATCAATAGGTCTATAGGCTAGAGTCCCTTTGAAATTGTTCTTGGATACAAGCCTCACACACCACTTGATCTGATTTCACTATTAGCCCACACACACAAGTCTCTTGATGCACTTGCATAGCATGTAAAGGACTTGCATAAAGAAATTCATGCCAAAATAACTTTAAGTAATGAAACTTATAAGAAGTTGGCTGATTCTCAAAGACGAGTCAAAACTTTTGTTGAGAGAGACTATGTAATGATTAGGTTAAGGCCTGAGCGGTTTTCTCCTGGAACCGTTAGAAAGTTACATGCTAGAGGAGCTGGACCATTTAGAGTAGTGAAGAGAGTAGGATCCAATGCCTATGTGCTCGAGTTGCCTCCAGAAATAGGCAATAGCTCTACTTTCAACATTACAGACCTAGTAGAGTACTGGGAGCCAGCTGTGATTCCCAGTGAGCCTTTTGAACCTAATCCTGTTATTGAGAGTGATCCCGACCCTGTGTGTCCAACAAACTGGCCTGTGAGGAAAGGGCAGATTGAAAAGATCCTGGATGATCAGGTTATCTCTACTCGTAATCGAGGATACCAAAGATACCTCATCCGCTGGCAAGGAAGGCCAGATTCTGATGACTCTTGGATCTCCCGAGAAGAATTACAAGAATTGGACCCAGACCTCTTGGACAGATACCAGAGCCAACTTGATCCATACTCGACAGGGTCGAGTTCCTCCCACCCCGGTAGAATTGGTGCGGGCACCAGACTTAGAAGAAGACTTCAGGGCTCCATCTGGATCTCTGATTGACCTTGCCCGAAGAATTAGGGTTTTCTGGTTTTGTAATAAGGGTTGACTTGGTCAACTCAATTTTAGTTTGAGTCTGTATTTCCCTGCAATTTAAATTTTGCTGAGTCATGTTGACTCAGTACAAGTCCTAGTAGTGGTCTAGGTCTTCTCCAGGGTGCCACATTTTCTCCCAGGCCCAAGCAAGTGGGCGCCACACTCCCAGCCACACGCCAGAGTCCAAGGGGCGCCACATCTCCATCCAGTGTACTTTGGTCCCCACACCATAAGAAAGCAGGTCCCTTCTTTCATGCGCCACTTAAGGGGAGATCAACTTAGGATCCTCAATCCAAGGAGGCGCCCAAAATGTTTCCATAAGAGCCAAGCTATGAAAAGAAAGGACCAAAGCTTGGGGAGCAAGACTAGGAGGCACCCAAATAATTCCAAATAAAACCAGGTATGGAAGGAAGGAAATTTCTCTTGAAGAGCAAGGTTAGGAGGTGCCCAAATACTTCCAAATAAAACCAAGCATGAAAGGAAAAATATTTTTCTTGAAGAACAAGGTTAGGAGGTGCCCAAATACTTCCAAATAAAACCAAGCATGGAAGGAAAAATATTTTTCTTGAAGAGCAAGGCTAGGAGGCGCTACCTACTTACCATTTGGAGCCACCAATCAACACTTATGGAAGCTCTTGGCCGGCCATATGAGAAGGACTTGATTCTACAAGCCTAATTTGAGGATCCATCCTATTAGTCCCACATGGGAAGATGTAAAACCCTGACCTCTTGTAAAGACCTATAAAATAAACCCCTCTTGTAAGTTTTGAAAACAACTGATGAATGAATTCAATTTATGTGTGAGCAAACTTTGTGTTTCTCTCTTCCGCACTTGTATTCAGGTGTTGAGCTCCATGAGGGAGTAAATCCGGGTTCCCTAGAAACCTTGAGGAGGTGTGAGATCTCCAACCCCAAAACCCTAGGTTAGCCACTTCACTTCCAAACCCTAGCCGCCCATCATCCTCTTCACTCCACCAAACCCTAGCCTACCCCATCTCTCACGGCCCCTTTCTCCAAGTAGAGGCCAACCACCAGCATCCAGGTCCAGTTCGGCTACTTCGAAGACAGAGCAAATCCCAGAGGAAGTCAGATCAGCCTCCAGGAGAATCAGGATTTCAGCAACATCAGCTTTCAAGTTCTTCTATCAGGTAAATCCTTCCTTGAGTATCTGGTTCCATAACTTGTTCTTCTTTTTTTCCAGATCTTGAGTTCAGGAGAAGCCAACTCTGCCAAAGGGCCAGTATTGGAGGATCCATTGCGAAGATATCTGAATCCGGGGATCCAACAATCTACTCAAGAGAGTCCTTCCACTAAACTCTGTGAAGATCACTGCCTGGTCTGTAACCCTTCTCTTCTCTTTACTTCTGTCCTGTTGAAAGTTCAGAGCGAAACCCTAGGTCTGGGAGTTTCTCAACCCCCAGTGATCCTTTACTTCTGAACTACTCTGATAATCTAGTTCCTTTTAAATTGTGCTTTCAATTATTATCTAGTTTCTTTCAATTTAGTTTAACTTTCCTTTGAGTCAAAGCCAACTTCTGAAAATATAAAAAAAAGAGAGAGAAAAATAAAAAAATTAATCTTAATTTACTTCCGCATCGCATCATCTCTTTGTTCTGCATCATTTTTGGTATCAGAGCATTCGTTCTGCATCAAAATAGAATTCAGTTGCTCTATCAACGGCGAAAGCCGAATATATAGTAGCTGGAAGCTGTTGTGCTCAAATCCTTTGGATCAAACAACTTGAAGATTTTGGTATTAAACTAACTAAGACACCCATAAGATGTGACAATACTAGTGCAATCAATCTAACTAAGAATCCTGTGCAACATTCAAGAAGTAAACACATTGAAATAAGACATCATTTCATAAGAGATCATGTACAAAACTCTAATGTCATTCTTGAATTTGTGTGTACTGATGATCAGTTAGCAGATGTGTTTACCAAACCATTGAGTGAAGAAAGGTTCTGTCTGATTAGAAGAGAGTTAGATGTCATTGACCCATTCTCCTAGAACTCTCACAATTTTCATCTTACCCAAGTCATTTCACTCAAAAACACTTGTTTTGAGTCCCAAAAGATCTTAAATATTTTCTAAGATTTATTGAAAATTTTTCAATTTATTTTTGGGTTTTTCTGGGCCAAGTGTCGACACTTGGATTTTGTAAAGTGTCGACACCTGACCAAGTGTCGACACTTGACGAATATTAAGTGTCGACACTTGCGAAATGAAATCTGTTTTTAAATAGACCGACCGAGGGTTTTGTTCTTATGTTTCCCTCGTCGATTTCAAGCTACAGTGGTCCCCTTCTATCCAAATCCCTCCTCTTCCCGTTTAACCCCTCACGAATCAAGTATTCCCTCTTATTTCATTTTTATTTTTATTTCTCGTATTTTCACTTCATTTTTATTACCATCAATCCGTTTGACCTAGATTTAGGTTTTGTCGATTTTATTTGGGATTATAACCGGATTTTCCCGAGTTTTAGCATTTTTCCAAAACTCCGTTTGAAGGAATGGTGATTTACATGGCATTTTTCATGGATTTCTCACGGTTTAGGCCGTTCCTCATGCACATTCCATCCGAATTTGGGTAAAATCACTGTTTGATTGATTTTTAGCCAAAAATTTGGGTATTCACCTAAAAACTAGAGTTTAATAATATTTCTAGTGATTTATCATAGTTTATCATGATATTTTTGCCACATTTTTTTTTACCATTTTGGTGAAACCCTAAATGTTCTAAGCCCAAAACCCAGGTATTTTGGTATTTTGACATTACAAAATGTATTTTTATAAAATTTCCAACCAAAAACATTTTCTAGCTTATAAAATCCCCGCTTTCAAATTGTTTGTGGCTTTTCTAAATTATTTTGGTTATTTATAACCCAAAATTTGTTTCAAAACTATCTTGTAAAATGACTTTCTCCTCAAACTTAACCAGTCCCATTGCTCCTAATCTGATTGAATCTACCCCCTAGCTTACCTTCTTTAAACTCTCTTGGTCAGCTTGCTGTAATGGGTCCCCGGAAGAGACTTGCAGTTAGGGAGAGACCTAGTCAGGGTGTAGAGAGGAGATCGAAGGCTAGATTTGATTCAGGGCAGGCTAGCAGTTTTGCTACATCGAGTTCCCCCCTGCAGAGAGGATGGCAGGGAAGATAGTGGCCTCTGGGAGGAGAGTCGACTTGGATTGTTTCGATCGGCACCACTTCCTTATACGACAGGTGCTCACTGATGCAGGTCTAGTACCCTTCTGCACTATGCAAGAGAGGTACTACCCTCATCTAGTGAGGGAGTTCAACGGTGCTATGGACTGTCGACGACTTCTATGGACTACCATCATGAGAGAAGTTCAGATTTCTCTTTCTGCAGAGCTATTGAGCAGAGTCTGGAAGATCCCCCATAGGGGAATCAATATTTTTACAGTAGACGACAGGGAGGCAGCATTTAGGTGTATCCTCGAGCGAGAGGATGTTCATGGTGTGTCTATAGTCACTGCAAACCAGCTATCCTTGGAGATGCATCTGTTACACCATATCACGGCTCGTATTCTTCTGCCAAAGACTGGGAGATTCGACTTCATTACTGAAAGAGAGCTGATGGGATGACCAGTCTGATAGAGAGGAGGCAAATCGACCTTCCATCATTGATGTTAGTACAGATGCACGATGCCACGACTCAGTGTTGTCATTGTTTACCCTATGGTATGGCTATGACCAGGATATTTAGCGCTTGTGGAGTAACGCTGGAGGGGGAGATCCCCAAGGGGATACTGCATACAGATGTCTATGATGAGAGATCATTGCACCGTATGGGGTACAGACTTGTCGCAGGTTGGTGGGTGCACAGAGAGTCTGGCCAGGAGCTAGATGAGGAGGATGAGCTTCGAGAGGCAGAGGCAGGGCCATCCGGGCCAGCTAGTTTCCTCCCATTGATATTCCACCGACACAGGCAAAGCCTTCGACACCTGGTACTTTGGCTCCTCCGCCACCTTCTACTGGTTTACCCTTTGAGGAGCATGCCAGAGAGCAATTTACAGAGATCAGGATAGTGAGTGTGCAGAGAGTCTGGCTAGGAGCCAGATAAGGAGGATGAGCTTTGAGTGGCAGAGGCAGGGCCATCTGGGCCAGCTAGTTTTCCTCCCATTGATATTCCACCGACATAGGCAGAGCCTTCGACACCTGGTACTTCGGCTCCTCCGTCACCTTCTACTGGTTTACCCTTTGAGGAGCATGCTAGTGAGTAGTTTACGGAGATCAGGAGTGAGTTGACTCAGCTGCGTAGCGAGATTGAGACTCTTCGAGCACATACTACCTCAGAGCATGCTGAGATCTGTAGGACTATGGAGGAGGGTTTCACTTGTATTGAGGATTTATTGAGATCCCTTATACCTCCAGCAGCCCCTGCAGTTATATCTTCTGATGATGATGATGATGATGATGGTGATGATGATCACTAGAGTGACCATGCTGATACAGTTGATGGTGATGATCAGGTAGATATGAGTGAGGATAGAGCTATAGAGATTATTGATAGTGGCAATAGCAGTGATGACTGTGCTAATGGTTTTGAGGTGGTTAGTCACGATCCTCCCACTACCCCAGCTGCTCCTTCACCTACTGACTTAGTTGATTCCACACCAGACTTTGTTACACCAGCTGATCTTCTCTCCCCCCTTCCACCAAATTATCTAGGGTTGTACCCGTTTTAGGTCCTTCTAGCCGCACTAGGAGTCGTCGGGCTTTAGCCCAGGGACCTCTTAGGGCCTTAGCCTCTAGATCTAGGATCAGTGCTCCTTTTAGTCTTGAGATTCCATCTGATGAGGATTAGCCTCACAGATGTCTTTTATGTCTTTTGTCTCTTTTGTTGTATGTTTTTTATGTTTCATGTTACTTGTATGTTTTTGATTATTGTATGACTCTGATACACTTTGTATGTTTCAGTTTTGCTGATGACTCAGCAAATTTTGTACTGAAAACTCCTCTTATCGATTATATATTTCAGTTTGGTGCTTATTATTTGTGATTGATTGGTTAAATTTACTTTCTTCAGCTCTGATACTCTCTTTGGATCTTTTTGGCTTTGATACCTGTCATATTTGATACTCTACCATCTTTTTGTCTCCATGCTCATTATGAGAGGGAGGTTATTCCCCTTTCTAATGATTGACAAAAAAGGGGAGTAATAGTATGGATTGTATGCATAAATTATTGTGGTTCCATTTTGTTTGTGTAAATTTTCAAATCTGATCTACTTTGATATCCTGAAATAACATATTATTTGTTCTGATTAGAAATATCTAATTAAGGGGAAGATTGATTCTTCCTAACTATGAAAATTATGGCTCATATGGACTTACATTCATATTCATGAATTATAATAGTTGAAATTTGAAACTTAACGCTATTTTACTCAAGATTTTGTCATCATCAAAAAGGAGGAGATTGTTGGCTCCACCTAGTGATTTTGATGAATAACAAAACATTGAGTGCATATTGTATACTAATGTATATTTCAAGTTATGAGTTTTCAGGAAGAAAGCATCTCAAAATCTCAAAAACTTATGTATCATGGCACGCCGTGGCACGGAGCATTTTTTGCAAATCTGGATATCCTCTTCATGAAAAAATGGCATCTACATGTTTAATTATTATTTGTTTACGATCCATTTAAGTTTTAAAATTTATATTTGTATTTTTGGGCTAATTTGCACTTGAATATGAGCTTTTTAGTCTCAAGTGTCGACACCTGGGAAGCCAAGTGTCGACACTTCAGCATTTGGCATGAAGAAAAATCCTTGGCACACTAAGTGTCGACATCCAGAACTCAAGTATCGACACCTAGTATCGACACTTAGGTTTCTAAGTGTCGACTCAAGGCCTGAGATTTTTGAAAATCCAGAACTTTGCCATTTGAGGGTTTTTGTGTCAAGTGTCGACACCTGTGCATCAAGTGTCGACACTTGAAAGTTCAAGTATCGATACCTAGAAATCAAGTGTCAACACCTGACAGCCAAGTGTTGACACCTGACAGCCAAGTGTCGATACTTGAAGCCTGATAACCCTAATGGATCTATTTTTCTGACTTGCAGAAATTGCTTTTCAAACTCCAAACGGCTAGATCCGAGGCTCCAATAGTCACAAACCATTTTTTGAAAGTTTCTTGGTGTATTTAATCTCCACCAACCTCATTCTAAAGGCATGGAAGTGTATTGAAGTTCATTCAAAGCCAAAAAGCCTATATTCTTTCAAGAACCTCACATCAAAAGTCTTTTGTAGTTTGATTCCCTGAAAAAGCCTTCAAGCTCATCCTAGCATCATTCCAAAAGAGGTGTTTTGAAGAATATTTCAAGAAGGAGACAAGACAAAGCATCAACTTGAGCTTCAAAGATTCCATTCTACTCTTGAAGAGAGTTTGTCTTAGTTTTAAAAGTTGTATATCTATTTTTATTTTGTGATTTGACCTTGCTTTCAAGGGTGTCTTGAAAGAAGGTTGTTATGGTTTGTTGGTGAGCCAAAGGGATAAAACTAATTAGGGTTAACTTATGAGCCCGAAGACAAAACAAGTGTTGAGGTTTGTTGGTGAGCCTAGGTGATAAAACCAACTTAGGTTTTGACTTGTGAGCCTTGTGAAAAACAAGTCAGCTGTAATCTTGTTTGGATTAGAGTGAAATTTCCAAGGATGGCTTGGGGAGTGGATGTAGGTGCTAGGTTTGCACCGAACCACTATAAATCTTGTATTTGTGTGTGATTGCTCTCTTTCTCTCTTGCTCTTTGGTTATTGCTATTTATTTACTGTTTTCCACTGCATTCAATCTTGTGCATTGAATTTATTACTCACAAACACCACTAGACCTTTACATTACTGTTTTAATTTTTAAAAGACCCAATTCACCCCCCCTCTTGGGCTCCATTTCTGGGCAACAAAGACTAAGGGTCTATTTAAAGGATCCTAGTCTCTTGTATGAGGATTGATTTTGATATATGAATTAAAACTTGAGTTCTCTTCAATTATTGTGTGTTACCTTGCTGTGTGCACAAAGAGGTTTTGAGAGTTTCTTCTTCTCGGTGTTGCAACTATCTTCCTGCCGCCTACCATCCTTCCCGAGCCTTGGCTGCCCTCCTCCAAAACTTTCTTTCCCTTGCTATTTTCTCTTATTTCATTGTTCCCTTATAAGTTTTTTAACCTCTGACAGGTCGTTTGTAGGTCCCCGAGTTCCTATGAATCCAACGACTCCAGCCAAGCCTCAATCGAACCACCGAGCAGAAAGCTGGGTATCCGTGGGTCTTTGGCTCGATTTTCCAGGCCGCATCCATCGAGAAATGAGAGATCCCTTCACTGTGATCTTCATCGAGTGCATCAGACATTGTCAGGTACACCCCTCTGCCACCAGTAATTTTATTGTAGAAGAACTTGCCCTAACCGAGGCTTCTCAGCCCCGGCGATCCATCTTTACTGCTTTCTTAGATCCTAATCTGCATTCTTAGTTTCTAAAATTCATATAGAATTCTCTGTAACTTATTTTGATCTAATTTTTAGGATTTAATCACTTAACTCCACATAGAAAATACACAAAAATAATTGCATGCATATTAGTCCCCCATCAGATAGCTTGCAAACAGTGTTGGATTGGCTGAGGTGCCCCCTCATCTCCCCTATGCCATAAGGAGTGGGAAACTACACCAGCAGCCGCTAGGTGGAAATGACCGCATCGAGTAGATTGAGATCGAGGTGGCCAAGGATCACGTTGTAGGTGGAGGGGAGCCTAACAACCATGAAAGTCATCATGACAGTATTCTACCCGAGGCGGCGATCTGGCAGTAACAGGGAGAGTGATCTCTCTTTCAACCCCCACAAAGTCTCTAGTAAAACCAATGAGGGGGTGTGTATAGGCTTCAATTGAGCAGAGGATAAATTCATCCTGGAGAAAGCATCATAAAAGAGGACATCAGTCGAACTTCCACTATCGACCATAATTCACTTCACAGGATGCCGGCAATCATTATCTCGACAACCATATCATCATTATTTACATTTTCATTCCTAGATCCCTCCTCCCTCATAAAGGGGAGTACATTTTATGACCTCTCCCCCTTGGCTCTCTTAGAAGCATGCTCTATTTCCCAGCATATCATATCCACAAGCTTCTCGATGGATCGGTTGTCGACTGGAGGGATAGGAGGGAGAGCTACAAGCACTTGAGGTTCTGTCGGGGTCTTTCCCCCTACGAACTTTCCAAGGTAGCTCCTCTTTATTAGATCTTCGATCTCTCTTTTGAGATGACAGCATTCCTCGGTGTCATGGCCATGATCGTAGTGAAATTGACAGTACTTTATCTTGTCACGATGATTGGATGGTCTCAGCAGGGGAGGGCGGAGTAAGTAGCGCTCGCTCTCAATCTCCATGAGGATTTCGACCTTGGGGCGAGGAGAGGAGTGTATCTTTCTTCTGGGATGGGGTCGCTCTTCGGCTTTGGCCCTGGTCGGAAGTTTGGGGTCGGTTCGAGCTTCTGAGTCTCGGACATCTCTTTTGGAGGTTGCTTCTTCTACAGCTTCCCGTCCAACTCTCTCCTGGTACGGTCCGCCTCCTGAGTATGGATGTACTTGTGGACATAAAGGAGGAGGTCGGAGTACATCTTCGATGACTTCTTATCCAGGAAGTAGGTCAGGCGGGAGGTCCTGAGCCCTCTCTTCAATGCTAGCTTGGCGACGGGCTCGTCAAGATTATAAATCTCCAGTGCGGCAACTTTGAAGCGGGTCATATAGTCCTACAAGGATTCATGGTCCTGCTACCTGATGGAGAAAAGGTTGTCTATCTCTCGTGGCACCTTCCGACATTCGTTGAAGTGGGCCACAAGTCTCCTTTCTAGTTGTGCGAAGGAGTTTATGCTTTCGGGCTTGAGACGGGTAAATCAAACTCGAGCAACCTTCCGAAGAGTGCCTGAGAAGGCAATGCAGAGAAGGGCATCGATCGTCCCCTAGACTCTCATGAGAGCCTTGTAGCTCTTGAGATAATCTAGAGGGTCGGTGGTCCCATCATAGGGATTTACCTAAGGCATACGAAACCGACTCAAGATTGGCTCCTCTTGGATTTCTCGGGAGAAAGGGGGACGAGCATCATGGCCCACTGGCTCCAGGAAGAGCCCTGCATGTTTGCAAACTGGTGGGATAGTTTCTCCAGCTTACGCTCCTGTTCCTCCAGGTGCTTTTCGGCCATGCACCTGATGGACTCGTTGGTGGAGCCTCCACTGAGTCCATCGGAGGAGATGAAGATGACAGCTGAGGGGGGTCATGACGGGGAGCCTTGCCTTGATGGCTTCGATAGTGCTTTGTAGCGGTGCACTCGAAGATCGAAGATCGGCTCTCTCGGTCAACTCACCCAGTCGACTGTCTCTTTATCGAGATCCGGTGGCTTTCCTGGGGGTCAATCATGGGCCGCGGTAGTAATGGCCTTCCTTGGAAGGAACACAAGCTATCACGAGGGTACGATGACTTGGGCCGCAGGGGTCCCTGGTTACTGGTGTTGTAACTATCGCACTGTCGTGTTAGAACATGCATCTGCTGGGCAAGTATGGCCAACTGGACATCCACCAGAGGTGATTGTGGTGGAGCTGGGGGTTCCCTCTCCAAGCTGTATGGGCCGCCGTGAGAAGGAGGGTCTCCCGCATGATTGGTGGAGACCTCCCGTGCACGCGTCACCACCATGCTTCGGTTGAAGTTGTTTGTAAGGGGATTGGCTTGGATCAGACTGTGTCCTGCCCCCTACCTGGTAGGCCAATCTGTTGCCATCTACACCACCGTGGCCTGCAGCTTGAAGATGGCACCGGACGTCAGCCTCGTTACCTGAAATCCAACGTGCATACCCAGACCTGCAAAAGAAAAGAGACCCGGGTCAGGGATTTCGGTGGGGGCACTCCGACGATCAAATCAGTGGGCGATCCAGGGGAACAGATCCTCCTCGATGGATCCCTGTTCGGTCTCCATGCTTGAAGGAGGTTTAGTTTTTAAGGGAAAGAGTAGAGTGGGAATAGTAGTGGAAGAGGAGGGCTTGAGCTGTGATGGCTGTGTCCGTCGAGACTCTTTCGACGAGCTCTCCGATAGCCTCAGAGCGCTCTCTCTCTCACTTACTCCCCTTCTGCTTGCTCTTGCTTACCTTGTTCGAAGGCCCTTGGGACTTCCTTTTAGGCCAGGGATCTGCTCAACTACCCATCTTGGGTTCTCCCCCCTCTGGGGGTGCTCGAAAGTCAATGACCAGCAACGCCCCATGAGGCGTGCCCCGGTGCTTTCTCCCATTATGGTAGGGAGTTACGTCGTGGATTCTGACCTCCTAGATGGTTGCTACACTTTGAAAAATTTGGTAGGACTTTAATCCAGGGGTAGCCGCTCCTAGGTTTAAATCCCCTAGCATGGCTTTCTTCTTTCGGGTGGTGTAAACGGTCGGCTGGGGAGTGCAGTACCTTGATTAGAGTGCCCTTTCCTATCTGGTGTAAACAACGGCGGGAGAGATCCTGGCACCCTGGGGAGGCGCCCCTCTATGAGCTGGCGCATTTCCCCTTCGTTGACCTTGGGCAGCGTCCTGCTGCCCGAGGGATGTAGTGACGTCCCTTTCTCTCTACTTCAGGTCTCTTGAGGTGTGGTGGACCCTGGCCATTGGGATGGCCTCGGGCCGTCAGACCTTCCATTAAAGAGCACTTGGCTCAAAGAGAGGGAGCTCGACTTCCATCGAGATGGGCTCGACCTCGAGGGAGCCACCCGGTGAAGGAGCTCGAAGAGAGTGAGCTTGACTTCGACCAGGGAGGGCTCGACCTCGAGGGAGCCACCCGATGAAGGAGCTCAAATAGAGGGAGCTCAACTTCGGCTGAGGCGGGCTCGACCTCGAGGGAGCCACTCGACAAAGGAGCTCGAAGAGAGGGGGCTCGACTTCAACCGAGGCGGGCTCGACCTCGAGGGAGTCGCTCGATGAAGGAGCTTGAAGAGAGAGAGAGCTCGACTTCGGTCAAGGCAGGCTCGACCTCGAGGGAGCCACCCGATGAAAGAGATCGAAGAGAGGGAGCTCGACTTCGACCGAGGCGAGCTCAACCTCGGGGGAGCCACCCAGCGAAGAAGCTCGAAGAGAGGGGGCTCGACTTCGGTCGAGATGGGCTTGACCTCGAGGGAGCCGCCAGATGAAGGAGCTTAAAGAGAGGGAGCTTGACTTCAATCGAGACGGGCTCGACTTCGAGGGAGCCGCCCAGCGAAAGAGCTTGAAGAGAGAGAGCTCGACTTCGATCGAGGTGGTCTCGACCTCGAGGGAGCCACCCGGCGAAGGAGCTCGAAGAGAGGGAGCTCGACATCGATCGAGACGGGCTCGACCTCGAGGGAGTCACCCGGCGAAGGAGTTTGAGGAGAGGGGCTGACATGGCGATGTCTGTCGACGTGGCTGCCAATTGGATCCGAAGGGGACTCCATATCAGTGATCCTGCCATATCACCTGGTAATCTGGATTGCCTTCCAAGAGATAATATGTAATCCAGATTACCACATACCAGGTAATCTTTCGGACAATATTATCCTCTACTTCTCACTTCCTCTTATAATATAATATAATATAATATAATAATATATATTTAATATATTATATTATATTATTTATTATATTATATAATAATTTAATTTAATTTATAATATAAAATATATTTTAATACATTTAATATAATGTAGTATATTATATTATATATTTATATATAATATAACATAAATTTACATTATATTTATATAAATATAATTAGATTATATTATATTTAATAATATAATATATAAATTTAATATGTTATTTAATATATTTAAAATATATTAAATATATTATCTATTTAATATATAAATTTTATATATTAAATTCATTAATATAATTTTTTTAAAAAAAAATTATATGAAAATATAAAATATGAAATATTTTATATATTTTATAAACTAAAAATATATATATTTTTAATAAATAGATAAAATATAAAAACTATATTTTTATAAGTAAAATATATATTTAATTAATTTAAGAGTGATGTGGCAGGATCACTGACATGGAATCCATGTCAAACCTAGTCAGACGCCATGTCAAAGGAAGTTGCCACGTCAGATTTTTCTTCGAACTCCTTCGCCAGGCGGCTCCCTCGAGGTCGAGACACCGTGGTCGAAGTCGAGCTCCACCTCTCTTCGGACTCCTTCACTAGGCGGCTCCCTCGAGGTCGAGACATCGTGGTTGAAGTCGAGCTCCGCCTCTCTCCAGACTCCTTCGCCAGGCGGCTCCCTCGAGATCGAGATGCCATGGCCGAAGTCGAGCTCCGCCTATCTTTAAACTCCTTCGTCAGGCGGCTCCCTCGAGGTCGAGACACCCTGGCCGAAGTCAAACTCTGCCTCTCTCCAGACTCCTTCGCCAGGCGGCTCCCTCGAGGTCGAGACGCCCTGGCCGAAGTCGAGCTCTGCCTCTCTCCGGACTCCTTTGCCAGGCGGCTCACTCGAGGTCGACACGCCGTGGTCGAAGTCGAGCTCCACCTCTCTCTAAAGTCCTTCGCCAGGCGGCTCCCTCGAGGTCGAGACGCCGTGGCCGAAGTCGAGCTCCGCCTCTCTCCAGACTCCTTCGCAAAGCGGCTCCGTCAAGGTTGAGACATCTTGGCCGAAGTTGAGCTCCGTCTCTCTGGACCAGCCCCACCTCGAACAAAAGGACTAGCAAACGAGGGATGTCGCCGCTCTCCTTGGGCGGCGATAAGCCACCCAAGGACCACGGAGAGGTGTTTGCCAGGCCGCCATAACTGCCCTAGCTACCACTTACATTGAAAAGGAAGGGGTCCCCCGATTGAGGCGCTACGCTCTCTACCAACCGTCTGTGCCACCCAAAAGAGGAAATCAACCCAGAAGGTTCAAATCCTGGGGGTGGCTGCCCCCTGATCAAGGCTCTGCCAGGCTTCTTGAAAAGTATCGCCACCCAAGGACCACGGAGAGGTGCTTGCCAGGCCGCCATAACTGCCCTAGCTACCACTTACATTGAAAAGGAAGGGGTCCCCGATTGAGGCGCTACGCTCTCTACCAACCGTCTGTGCCATCCAAAAGAGGAAATCAACCCAGAAGGTTCAAATCCTGGGGGTGGCTGCCCCCTGATCAAGGCTCTGCCAGGCTTCTTGAAAAGGAGCGACCAGAACGAATGTCAGAGCACATGGTAAGTACCTTATCGCAAATGAGAAAAGGAACCTCGTACACGGCACGAAACATCGTTGCACGCACTTGCAAGTGAGGAAAGGATTTCAAGGTAGGCATCTGGCAGCCACCCTAGCTTAAAAGAGCTCTCCAAGGTTCCAAGAAGAAGGTAAGCAAAACCAACAAGCAAGAAGAGTGGCACACAGGAGAGCAACTGAGAGACTAAGTGTCCAAGGCTACTGGAGACCCACTGGAAGGGTCTCAACGGACACACCCTTCCTGCCCAAACTCTCCTCCATTACCACTTCTCTCGCTCCACTCACAACTCATTCATATTCTTCCAGTATATTACTTTCTCCTCCTAGCGTGGAGTCCATCTACAGGGCTCGACCAGGAGGATATGTTCCCTTGGATTGCCACTGACTTGAGTATCGGAGTGCCCCCACCGGGATCCCCGGCCCAAGACTACTCTGTTTTGCAGGTCCGGACATGCAGGCAGGTCCCAGAGCGACGAGGGTGTGATCCGAGGTCGTCTTCAGCTACAAGCCACGGTGGTTTAATGTTGAGAATTCGACTCCAAATCCAATCAGATTTGACGAACTAAATCTCCAAGAACAGCTTTGTTTCCGATCAAGAACAAACGCCCTAATCAACAAAGCAATCATAGAAGCGTATCACTAGGTTGTGAATGACCATCTACCAGCAATCTCCATTGAATATTATGGTAGGATTCAGGTTTATGAAGATCAAGAACACCAAGAACAGGAGAAGATAGAAGAAGAAGAATAGAGAAATTTTCACGGGAGAAAGGGATTTTCACTTCCAAGAAGTTCGTTACACCACACACCCTCTTACGAGAATACAATATATATATACCTCGGTCACACGTGCCCGAGATCCCAAAAACTCCCAAGCTAGCACTGTTAAAAAAATAGTTCACCCGTCATTCGAGTTGACTCAAATCCATTCGAGCCGACTCGTCTAGACTGCAGTTTTCCTGACTGTGTATCCGAGTCGACTCAAATTCAATCGAGCCAACTCATCCAAACTGTAGGTTTCCTGACTGTTCATCCGAGCCGACTCAAATCCATTCAAGCCAACTCGTCCAGACTGCAGGTTTCCTGACTGTGCATCCAAGCTGACTCAAATCCATTCGAGCCAACTCATTCAGTCCACAATCACCTATTTTGAGATGTGCCAACCAATAGAGTCGACTCTTACAACAGAAAAGCCGACCCTAAGACCTAGACTGACCAAAACTGAGCCTAAACACCTAGGACTTATACCAGACTCAACCCTAGCCCTAAACACATCATGGAAAAACCATGATAGACCAGATCAACATCTGTACGTTAACCCAACTAACCATGAATGCACCACCTGAGACTCAACAATCTCCACCTTAGTGCTTCAAGGCTATATATGCCAGACTCCTTAAACCCATTAACCACATACAAGAGTAGAAGCTATCCCTTGGTAGAGCCTTCGTAAGTGCATTCGCCTGGTTCTCCATTGTAGGAACCTTCACCAGTGCCACTTCTCCTTCCTCCACCAGCTCCCTGACTTTGTGGTATCTCACATCTATATACTTGGTCCTAGCATGATAGACTGGGTTCTATATCAAGTGTATGGCACTCTGGCTATCACTGTGCAGGACCACCATAAACTGTTTCATCCCCATTTCAGACACTAGCCTTCTCAGCCATAGTGCTTCCTTTGCAGCTTCAATAATCCCTATATACTCCGCTTCTATTATAGACAAAGCATTAATAGGTTGAAGGATTGATCTCCAAAAAACCGATCCACCATACATGCAGAAGAGATAACCTGTTATAGACCTTTTGTATCAAGATCATCTGCATAGCTTGCATCAACAAACCCTTCCAAAGGACCTGAATCCTCACATGATTCTATGGAGTTCCATCCATGTCCTTCAAGCTGCCCACCAAATACCAGTCCATGTCTTTGAGTCCCTTGCAGATATCTCAAAATCCACTTCAATGCCTTCCAGTGTTCCTTCTCAGGATTAGCCGTGTACCTGCTCACTTGGCTTACAGCATATGCTATGTCCGGCCTGCAACAAACCATAACATACATCAAACTGCTCACTACATTGGCATATGGAACTCTTTCCATGTACTCTCTCTCCTTCTCTGATTGGGAGCACTATTTTTTCGAGAGAGAAAATTGCCCTGGTAATGGTGTTTCCACAGGTTTGGCCTTATCCATCCCAAACCTCTCAAGTACCCTTTTAATGTACCCACCTTGTGACAAATGGAGATTCCTTTGCATCTATCTTTGCAAATCTCCATTCCAAGAATTTTCTGAGCTGATCCCAAGTCTTTCATCTCAAATTCCTGAGATAATGCTCTCTTGAACCCTTTCACAGCTGTCATACTTCTGCTAACTATCAACATATCATCCACATACAGAAGTAAATATAGAGCATCCATAGTATTCACATCCTTCACATAGACATAATGATCATGTTCACATTTGAGAAATCCAAGGCTCAAGATAAATATATCAAATCTGTGATACCACTGACGAGGTGATTGTTTCAATCCATACAACGACCTCTGAAGTAAACATACCTTGTTCTCTTGTCCAATCTCAATAAAGCCATCAGGTTGCTTCATATAGATTTTCTCTTTCAGTCTTCCATGTAGAAAGGCTGTCTTCCCATCCATCTGCTCCAATTCCAAATTATGTTTTGCCACCAAAGACAACAACACCCGAATTGAAGTATGGCGAACCATAAGAGAAAACACTTCTGTATAGTCAACTCCTTCCCTCTGTGAGTATCCTTTTGCTACTAATCTTGCCTTGTATCTTACTCCACCTTGCTCTGAAGGTAATGATTTCTTAGTGAACACCCATTTGGAGCCAATAGCATGAGCATCTCTAGGTAGATCCACCAGCTACCATGTCTGATTTCTCCTAAGAGATTCCTTCTCTTCCATCATGCCTTGTATCCCTGACTCTTTATCAGGACTTTCCATGTCTTCTATAAAACTTTCTGGATCTCCATTCACAGATATAAGAGCATATGAAATTGCTTCATCCACGCCATATCTAACCGGCTTCCGGATTGTGCGTTGAGGCTTATGCAATGCCACTCCCCTTGCACTGTCCTGTAAGTCTACTGTTTGTGGCTCCTCCTGCACTTCCATTTGAACAGCTGATTTTTCCTGCCTCTCATTCACTCCTGGAGAATCTTTCCTGTCCAACTCCACCTTAATTGAAACTCTATTTCCAGCTGATGTTGAAGGCTTATCCTCCACCTGTGACGGGCTCTCACTACTGTTCATCTTATTGACTGTATTTCCTGTTACAGTCCCAAGTTTCACCAAGATGCTCCTCTCATCAAAAATGACATCCCTACTGATCACCGCCTTTTGAGACTGTGGATCCCACAGTAGGTAACCTTTGACTCCTTATGGATACCCTATAAAGATCATCTTCTTTAACTTAGGATCCAGCTTACTTCTTTCAGTTGCCTCCACATGAACATAAGCTGGGCAACCAAAAACATTCAGGTGGCCAAGCTCCACCTTCTTCCCACTCCAAGTTTCTTCTAGAAATCCACCATCCAACTTGAAGTGAGAGGACCTGTTTATGAGAAAACATGCCAGAGTAATAGCATTATCCCAAAAAGTTTTCGGCAGTGATGACTACAGCCTTATACTCCTTGCCCTCTCCAATAGTATCCGGTTCATCCTTTCCATGACACCATTCTGCTGTGGAGTCATCCTTACTGTGTAATGGCATTTGATACCATTTTTTTCACAGTAACTCCTAAACTCTGTACTAGAGTACTCCCCACCATTATCAATCCGAAGGTACTTTACATGTCTTCCTGTCTCCTTCTCTATCTCAACTTTCCAAGCTTTAAGCCGGGCAAATATATATGATTTTTTCATCATCAGATACACCCACAATTTCCTAGAGAAGTCATCAATAAAGGTAACAAAATACCTTGCTCCACCTCTGGATAAAATAGGTGCTGGTCCCCACACATCCGAGTGCACCAAATCCAGCACTACTTCACTTGGCTTAGTACAAACAGCAAATTTCACTCTATGCTGTTTACCAAAGATACACGGCTCATACAGGTCATTTCCATCCTTTTTCAAAGCTAGGATGTTCCCTCTTCTGCTTAACTCCATGAGCCCTCAGTCACTCATATGACCCATTCGATAGTGCCACAGTTTATATTTCAACTATTTCTCCTGTGCCGCTGCAAGCACCTTGGCACTATCACTCACCACTAAGCCTTCCATCCTATATAGATTGTTGCTCAGTCTTCTTCCTCTCATTACCACCAAAGCTCCCTTGGTAATTCTCAAACATCCACTGCCAGATTGGCAAATAAAAGCATATCCCTGCTCTTCCAAGTAGCCCAAAGAAATTAAATTCTTTTTCAATTCTGGTACATGTTTGACATTAGATAGAGTCCTTATCATTCCATCATACATCCTCACCCTAATAGTGCCTACTCCAGCTACCATACAAGGATGATCATCACCAAGACTTACACTACTTCCATCTGACCTATCATAGGTGTAAAACTAATCCCGATGTGAGGTATAGTGGTATGAGCATGCAGAATCCAAAATCTAGGTATTCTCCCAATCCACTGATCCATCTGATACAACCGGTACTCCTTCTTCATTACTTTCCAAAGCATTAGCACCACTAGTGTTAGCTCTCCCATTTTCTGTCTTCCAAAGAGGATAATTTTTTTTGATATGCCCAAGCTGATGACACTTGTAGCATTTCAAACTCTTGTGGTTCCGAGACTGAGATCTGCCCTTGGACTTTCTCCTAGTTCTTTTCTTGGATCTTTCTTGCCTCTCATTCACAGCAAGAATCTCTGAATTAGGATTACCTTTGCATATCTTTTTCCTTTGCTCATTGGATCTGAGCACACCAACAACTTCTTCATAGTTTAGGGTTTCCTTCCCATAAACTAAAGTTGTTATAAGACCATCATACGATCCAGGGAGTGAATACAACAACAATAATGCCCGATCCTCCTCATCTATCTTCACATCCAGATTCATCACCTCAGAACAAACCTGATTTAACCTCTGAATATGTGCAACAAGGTCTCCTCCTTCAGGCATTCTCAAGATATATAATTACTTCTTCAACCATAGCTTGTTCGTCATGTTCTTTCCCATGTATGTGTTCTTCAGTCTTCTCCAAAGACCTTTTACAGTAGTCTCTGAACACACCTCAGATAAAACCTGATCAACCAACACATCCTAATGGTGTTGAAAGCAATCTCTTCTAATTCTTCCCATTTTTCAACACTAATCTTTTCCGGTCTTTCTTTAACCAAGACCTTGTAGATTCTTTATTGAACTAGCAAATCTTTAACTCTTTGTAGCCACAGGGTGAAGTTTCCTTTGCCATCGTACTTCTCAAAGTCCACTTTGAACCCACTTGATGCCATTATCACAATCAAGAATTCAAGAGATCTGAAAATTATACCTGCAAGAAGCCTTACTTCCAACCCTTTGATCTTGAGATCTTCCTTCCACGAACCTTGCTCTGATACCAAATGTTGAGAATTCGACTCCAAATCCAACCAGATTTGATGAACTAAATCTCCAAGAACAGCTTTGTTCCTGATGGGGGACTAATATGCATGCAATTCTTTTTGTATGTTTTATATGTGGGGTTAGGTGATTAATTCCCAAATTTCAGATCAAAATTAGTTGTAGGGAATTTTGTATAAATTTTTGAAGCTAAGCATGCATATTAGAACCTAGAAAAGTACTAAAGAAGGATCGCCGGGGCTGAGAAGCCTTGGTTAGGGCAAGTTCTCCTACAATATAATTACTGGAGGTAGAGAGGGTGTACCTGACAATGTCTGAAGTGCCCGGTGATGATCACAGTGAAGGGATCTCTCATTCCTCGATGGATGCGGCCTGAAAAATTGAGCCAAAGACCCGCAGATACCCTGCTTTCTGCTCGGTGGTCCGATTGAGGCTTGGCTGGAGTCGTTGGATTCGTAGGAACTCGGGGACCTGCAAACGACCTGTCAGGGATTAGAAAACTTAAAGAAAATCAAGAAAACAAAGGAAAATAGCAAAGAGAAGAAAGTTTTGGAGGGGCTGGAAGGATGGTTGGCGGCAGGAAGATGGTTGCAAACACCGGGAAGAAGAACTCTCAAACCCCTTTATGCACACAGCAGGGTAATCACACAAAATAATATAAGAACTCAAGGTTTATTTCATATATCAAAATCTCCTTTATACAAGAGGCTAGGGTCTCTTAAATAGACCCTTAACCTTGGGCCCCAAGTAAGGGTACAATTGACATTACATAAGAATCCTTTTCCCTCTCAAATCCTAGCTAGAAAATAATGAAACATTAGGTAGAAAAATTTCTAAAAATTCTCTTGACTTGGCCAACACTCCAAGGATGCCTAGGGAGGCATGTTGGGATTCTAGGAGCAGCAAGAGGCCAGCCCAAAGGGGCTCGGGCGCATGGGTTTGGGCCTATGGAAGCTGGGGTGGCCTGGTAGCCAGGTAGCAGGAATATTCCCTAGTATCTTGCTTCTTAGGGGCTTGGGCTTGGCGCCTGGGCTTGATTTCTTTGGGCTAGGATGTAGATGGACCTCTAAAATCATAGATGCCTTGGTATATGAATATATTTTGGCATCTAGAAGGGAATCTGGGCATCTGAAGGGCATCTGCAAGGAATCAGGATTTTCTGAATTTTTCTCTTGGGGTCTTCAAATCTTCAAGCTGGGTTGGACTTGGGCTATACTTCCATGTCTTCAATCTGGTTGGACTTGCTCTTCACTTGTATGATATAGTCTTGAGTCTTCAATATGGTTGAACAGGACTCAAAAAAATAAAATTAGCTCGACATGAGCTGACTAACACTGGACTGAACTAGCTCAACATGAGCTGACTAGTACAGAACTGAAATAACAACTCAAAAGACTCAAATAACAACTAAAATGGACTCAGATGGGCTAAGCCCTTATTACAGATAGACTCATAAATTATTGATCCATTCACAGAGGGTTGAAAAGCCTATGTCTTATTCTGGTGCCTCCGGTATCCCCACCAATTCTCCCGGGGTGGGAGGAACTCGACCTTGTCGAGGGAAGATCAAGCTGGCTCACATATCTCTCGAGGAGGTCTGGGTTGAGGTGCTGCAAGTCCTCTTGAGAAATCCATGAATCGTTCGACTCTGGCCGGCTTTGCCATCGAACCAGGAAGCGTTGATAGTCACGCCCTCGGGTCGTGATGGCTTGATCATCCAGAATACGCTCGATCCATTCTCCTCTTCCAGGCCAATTTGTTAGTGGACACTCTGAGTTAGGGTCACTCACAATAAAAAGGAATAGGTCCAAAGGCCTCACTAGGTATCGCTGCCGGTTCCCTATACTCAACCAGGTCTGTAATATTGAAGGTAGAACTAATGCCCATATCCGAAGGCAAGTCTAACACATAGGCATTTGATCCAATCCTTCTCTATCACTTTAAAAGGTCCGGCTCTGCGAGCATGAAGCTTCTTTTAGGCCTAAGCCTAACCAAGATAGAATCCACTACATCAAATTCTTTGATCCATCTTCGAGAATTAGCCAGTTTGTTTAAAATTAGTGTAGGTGGTGAACATGCTGGGCACATGCAAACTCCTAACAAATGATTCAAAGGACTCATACTAACACCTAACAGACTTGACTATGCATTCCTATAGAAGGAAATTTTATTGAACTCTTTGGATCTAAACCTAACAGATTATAGGTTCCCTAGGTTTGATCCTAGCTTGACATGCACATGAGAATTTACAGTGAACTCCTAGCAAATTTCAAAGAGTATGCCAGAAGTAAGATGCAAACCTAACATGCATGATGAATGCATGCAGTATGCTAATCTCAGTTAAATGCAATCTAATAATCCTAGAAATGCCGGAGGTGTCAGGAAAGGGCAGAAAATAGGAAATGGATTCAGAATTAGTTTGGTAGGGTAGGGAAAAAGGCTCAAGGTTAGTTGGATAAAGTTCGATATAAGAAGGCATGTCAGGGACTAATCATAGACTAATGAGGCTAACCTTACGAGGTTGCGGTATATCTATGGGGTTTGCATAATGGAAGGATGGGTTACTAATCTCAGGGAAGAGGTCCTTAATGGAAACTATAGGAGGAGGCTCATCCTGAGGGTACTGATTCAAAGAGATCAGGTCCTTAATAAATTCTTCAGGTTCTTGTATTTTAGGACTAGACTCTATAATTTGGCTCTCCTTTATGGTTTCCTCAGGTAAGGCTCTAGTAGCAGTACCTAGGTTCTCTTCCTCTATTTGTTCTTCCACTATAGCTTTAGGTTGGATGTGGTCAAGGTCAACTAGCTCTGGGTTGGTTTCTACCCGGGTATCTACTAGGTCAGCTAATTCGAGGTCTACTAAAGGTATCTCCTCTTCTCCCTCATACTCATCCACTAGGCTCACATCAGCTTCATACACTTTCGTGTTAATGTAAGCCTTGTGAATCTCAGGAATGGTTGGAGAAGGTTGGCTAGTGGGAAATTGGTTAGGTTCTGGCATCTGATTATGGGTACTCTCTTAGTATGTTCAGGTTGTATAAGGGGTAGTGGCTCACTTTTGGATTCATATTTAGGGATACTAATCCTATGGGGTTCAAGTTGACTAGGGGAAGCATGACTAGTACTAGGATGATACCTAGGGGTTATGGGCTCTCTGGGCCCATAGGATTTAGGTTCAGCTCTATGGGTCTTGGGTCTACTGGGCTTATAGGGTATGGGTGCATAGGATCTATGATCATGGGATCTAGAGTCATAGGATCTAGGTTCATAGGTTCTGGATTCATAGGTTCTAGGTTCATAGGATTTGGAGTCATAAGATCTATAGGTTGTGGGTATACTAGGCTTATAGGATGTGGGTAAATAGGATCTATCTTCCTAGTCTACAAAATCCTGATTGGTCCTTCTAGGACTAACCTTAGGAATTGGGTCATGACGATGGGCTCTCCTAGGTTCAGCCTCAAGGTATGGATCAGGGTTTGGGGTCCTCCTAGGTTCAATATCATAGTATGGGTCATGACGATGGGCTCTCCTAGGTTCAACCTCATGATAGGGATCAAGGTTTGGGTCCTCCTAGATTCAGTATCATAGTATGGGTCATGACGATGCGCTCTCCTAGATTCAACCTCATGGTATGGATTAGGGTTTGGGGTCCTCCTAGGTTCAGTATCATAGTATAGGTCATGACGATGTGATGCGGGACTAATATGCATGCAATTCTTTTGTATATTTTATATATGGGGTTAGGTGATTAATTCCCGAATTTCAGATCAAAATTAATTGTAGGGAATTTTGTATGAATTTTTGAAGCCAAGCATGCAGATTAGAACCTAGAAAAGTACTAAAGAATGATCGCCGGGGCTGAGAAGCCTCGGTTAGGGCAAGTTCTCCTACAATAATAAGACTGGAGGTAGAGGGGGTGTACCTGACAATGTCTGAAGTGCCCGGTGAAGATCGCAACGAAGGGATCTCTCATTTCTCGATGGATGCGGCCTGGAAAACCGAGCCAAAGACCCGCAGATATCCGGCTTTCTGCTCGGTGGTCCGATTGAGGCTTGGCTGGAGTTGTTGGATTCGTAGGAACTCGGGGACCTGCAAACGACCTATCAGGGGTTAGAAAACTCAAAGGAAATCAAGAAAACAAAGAAAAACATCAAAAGGAAGAAAGTTTTGGAGGGGGCTGGAAGGATGGTTGGCGGCAGGAAGATGGTTGCAAACACCGGGAAGAAGAACTCTTAAACCCCTTTATGCACACAGCAGGGTAACACTCAAAGCAATAGAAGAACTCAAGGTTTATTTCATATATCAAAATCTCCCTTCATACAAGAGGCTAGGGTCCTTTAAATAGACCCTTAACCTTGGGCTCCAAGTAAGGGCACATAAGTCTTTACATAAGAATCCTTTTCCCTCTCAAACCCTAGCTAGAAAATAAGGAAACATTAGGTAGAAAAATCCCTAAAAATTCTCTTGACTTGGCCAACACTCCAAGGACGCCTAGGGGGCATGTTGGGCTTCTAAGAGCAGCAAGGGGCTGGCCCAAAGGGGCTCGGGTGCATGGGTTTGGGCCTTTGGAAGCTAGGGTGGCCTGGTAGCCAGTAGCAGGAATATTCCCTGGTATCTTGCTTCTTAGGGGCTTGGGCTTGGCGCCTGGGCTTGATTTCTTTGGGCTAGGATGTAGATGGACCTCTGGAATCATGGATGCCCTTATCTATGAATATACTTTGGCATCTGGAAGGGAATCTAGGCATTTGGAGGGCATCTGCAAGAAACAGGATTTTCTGAATTTTCCTCCCGGGGTCTTCAAATCTTCAAGCTGGGTTGGACTTGGGCTATACTTCCATGTCTTCAATCTAGTTGGACTTGGTTTTCACTTGTATGATGTGGTCTTGAGTCTTCAATATGGTTGAATAGGACTCAAAAAAATAAAATTAGCTCGACATGAGCTGACTAACACTGGACTGAACTAGCTCAACATGAGCTGACTAGTACAGAACTGAAACTCAAAAGACTCAAATAACAACTAAAATGGACTCAGATGGGCTAAGCCCTTATTACAGATGGACTCATAAATTATTGATCAATTCACAGAGGGTTGAAAAGCCTCTGTCTTATTCTCGTGCCTCCGACGTCCCCACCACGATGGGCTCTCCTAGGTTCAACCTCACGATAGGGATCAGGGTTTGGGGTCCTCCTAGGTTCAGTATCATAGTATGGGTCATGACGATGTGCTCTCCTAGGTTCAACCTCACGGTAGGGATCAGGGTTTGGGGTCCTCCTAGGTTTAGTATAATAACAAGGGTCATGGCGATGGTCTCTCCTAGGTTCAACCTCACGGTAGGGATCATGGTAAGGGGTTCTCCTAGGGTTGGGCTCCTTATATGGGTCAGAGTATTGGGTTCTCCTAGGATCGGACTCCCTATATGGGTCAGAGTAGTGGGTTCTCATAGGGTTGGGCTCTATGGTTTCATTAGCTTGAGTTGGGTTGAGGCTATTGGTCTGGGTCAACTGAGTCATTTGGGTAATTAACTGGGTAGACATATGGGCCATTTGGTCTATAAGGGCTTGAATCCTAGCTTCCTGCTTATCCATGGGTTTAGGGAGACAATGGATGAGATGGGACTCCTGATCTAATGCTCATGCAAGACTCGATCAAACCGACTATAGCTGACTAGACCTAGAGTCCAAAACTGGATGCTCAATCAGGGTGGCAAACTAGCCTATAGTAATCCTGTACTCAGCCAGGCAGGTATAAGGGGAGTGTTAGGTCCCTGATTGCCAATCCTAGCACCAATCAGAGATTGGCTAGGTAGGCGGACCAGCACACAAGCCCTTCGGGATTGAATCCTGAACCACCGTTCTAGACACTGAGCACAAGGCACACACAGGTTAGCTTGACACAATGATCTGACACTTAGCCCGGACCCGACCAGTTGGTGTCCCTAGCCCACTAGGGCAAATTAAGTCTAATCGATTTTAGGTTAAGGCATGGGACCGAATGCAAGGGATGTGGTTTTGGGCTAAGGAGAGGTGATCAAATCCTCCCCCCATCTGATATAACAAGAGTGCCCTTAAAAGTAAATTATGCAATGATGGCAGGCAGATGAGGATACAAATTAGGATTTAGATATTTTTTTAATATTTCTGGAAAATATGTAATTTTTTTTTTATTTTGGTATTTTCTTAAATAGAAGAAAACTTGAAAATTATGGCCTAAGATGCAGGAAATATACTAAAATTAAAAGATATGCAAAGATGCTAAACAAAACCATAAAACTTCCAAACTTGTCTTGCTGAAAAAACAGAGCCAAAAATTTGCAGACTGTTTTTCGGCTTGCAAAAAATTTACAGGCCGAAATAAAATCTGAAAAATTTTTGAAAATTACTGTGAATTATGTTGAATCCAGTAAAATAAGTTTTAGAATTTTTGAGTTTTGATAAAGGAAAAATAATCTAAATAACAGAGTATATATGGACTGAAAAATTGCAGAAAACAAGCCCTAATCTAAGATCTGATACCAAATGATGCGGGACTAATATGCATGCAATTCTTTTTGTATGTTTTATATGTGGGGTTAGGTGATTAATTCCCAAATTTCAGATCAAAATTAGTTGTAGAGAATTTTGTATAAATTTTTGAAACCAAGCATGCAGATTAGAACCTAGAAAAGTACTAAAGAAGGATCGCCGGGGCTGAGAAGCCTCGGTTATGGCAAGTTCTCCTACAATATAATTACTGGAGGTAGAGGGGGTGTACCTGACAATGTCTAAAGTGCCAGGTGATGATCACAGTGAAGGGATCTCTCATTCCTCGATGGATGCGGCCTGGAAAACTGAGCCAAAGACCCGCAGATACCCGGCTTTCTGCTCGGTGGTCCGATTGAGGCTTGGCTGGAGTCGTTGGATTCGTAGGAACTCGGGGACCTGCAAATGACCTGTCAGGGGTTAGAAAACTTAAAGAAAATCAAGAAAACAAAGGAAAACAGCAAAGAGAAGAAAGTTTTGGAGGGGCTGAAAGGATGGTTGGCGGCAGGAAGATGGTTGCAAACACCGGGAAGAAGAACTCTCAAACCCCTTTATGCACACAGTAGGGTAATCACATAAAACAATTTAAGAACTCAAGGTTTATTTCATATATCAAAATCTCCCTTCATACAAGAGGCTAGGGTCTCTTAAATAGACCCTTAACCTTGGGCCCCAAGTAAGGGTACAATTGACATTACATAAAAATCCTTTTCCCTCTCAAATCCTAGCTAGAAAATAAGGAAACATTAGGTAGAAAAATCCCTAAAAATTCTCTTGACTTGGCCAACACTCCAAGGATGCCTAGGGGGGCGTGTTGGGATTCTAGGAGCAGCAAGAGGCCAGCCCAAAGGGGCTCGGGCGCATGGGTTTGGGCCTCTGGAAGCTGGGGTGGCCTGGTAGCCAGGTAGCAGGAATATTTCCTGGTATCTTGCTTCTTAGGGGCTTGGGCTTGGCGCCTGGGCTTGATTTCTTTGGGCTAGGATGTAGATAGACCTCTAAAATCATGGATGCCTTGGTATATGAATATATTTTAGCATCTGGAAGGGAATCTGGGCATCTGGAGGGCATCTGCAAGGAATCAGGATTTTCTGAATTTTCCTCTTGGGGTCTTCAAATCTTCAAGCTGGGTTGGACTTGGGCTATACTTCCATGTCTTCAATCTGGTTGGACTTGGTCTTCACTTTTATGATGTGTTCTTGAGTCTTTAATATGGTTGAACAGGACTCAAAAAAATAAAATTAGCTCGACATGAGCTGACTAACACTGGACTGAACTAGCTCAACATGAGCTGACTAGTACAGAACTGAAATAACAACTCAAAAGACTCAAATAACAACTAAAATGGACTCAGATGGGCTAAGCCCTTATTACAGATGAACTCATAAATTATTGATCAATTCACAGAGGGTTGAAAAGCCTCTGTCTTATTCTGGTACCTCCGGTGTCCCCACCAGTTCCCGATCAAGAATGAACTCCTTAATCAACAAAGCAATCGCGGAAGCGTATCACCAGGTTGTGGATGACCATCTGTCAGCAATCTCCATTGTATATTATGGTAGGATTCAGGTCTATGAAGATCAAGAATACCAAGAACAGGAGAAGACAGAGAAGAAGAAGAACAGAGGAATTTTCATTGGAGAAAGGGATTTCCACTTCCAAGAAGTTCGTTACACCACACACCCTCTTACGAGAATACAATATATATATATATACCTCGGTCACACGTGCTCGAGATCCTAAAAACTCTTTAAGCTGGCACTATTCAAAAAATAGTTTACCTGTCATCCGAGCCGATTCAAATCCATTCGAGTCGACTCGTCCAGACTGCAGTTTTCCTGACTGTGCATCCAAGCCGACTCAAATCCATTCGAGTTGACTGATCCAAACTGCAGGTTTCCTGACTGTGCATCCAAGCCAACTCAAATCTCTTCGAGCTGACTCATCCAGTTCACAATCACCTGTTCTGAGACATGCCAATCAATAGAGTTGACTCTTACAACAGAAGAGCCGACCCTAAGACCCAAACTGACCAAAACGGAGCCCAAACACCTAGGACTCATACCGGACTCAACCCTAGCCCTAGACACATCATGGAAAAATCATGATAGACCAGATCAACACATGTACATTGACCCAACTAGCCATGAATGCACCACCTGAGACTCAACATTTAGACGGTAACAGATTGGCGTGCCAGGTAAGGGGCAGGATGCATTTTGATCCAAGCTAATCCCCTTGCGAGAAAAATCACTGGAGGCATGGTGATGACCCATGCGAGGGAGGTCTCCACCAGCCGTGCGGGAGATCCCCCTTCCCGTGGGGACCCGCACAGTCTAGAGAGGGAGCTCCTTGCTCCACCGTAATCGCGTCCATCGGACGTCCAGCTGGCTGTGCCCACCCAGCAAATGCAGCTTCTAACTGCAATAGTGCACCAGTTACAGCATCAGCACTGGTCCCTGGCCACCTACCAACAACCAGGGACCCCCACGGCCCAGGCTGCCATGCCCCGATATCCTACGATCCTTCCAAGGAAGGCCTTCATAGCCATGGGCCACAACAGACCATCGAGGAAGCCATAGGACCCCGACGAAGAGACAATGGACTGGGTCTGCCGATCGAGAGAGACGATCTCCGACCTTTGATCATGTTGCTGTTAAGCACCACCGAGGTCGCAGAGGCAAGGCCCCCCATCACGACCCCCCTCAGATGCAATCTTCTCCTCTTCTATCGGCCTCGGTGGAGGGATCGATCGACGAGGCCATCAGACGCATGGCGGAGAAATGACTGGAGGAATAGGAGTGCAAGCTGGTGGAGCTATCCCGCCAGTTTGCAAATTTGTAGGGCTCCCCCAGCGAGCCTGTGAGCTATGATGCCCATCACCCCTTCTCCCGAGAGATCCAAGAGGAACTGATCTTGAGTCGGTTCTGCATGCCGCAAGTGGATCCCTACGATGGGACCACCAACCCCCTGGACCACCTGGAGAGCTACAAGGCCCTCATGAGAGTCCAAGGGGCGATCGACGCTCTCCTCTGCATTGCCTTTCCAACCACCCTCCAGAAGGTGGCTCGAGTCTGGTTTACCCACCTCAAGCCCGAAAGCATCAATTCATTCACTCAGCTGGAGCAAAAGTTCGTGACCCATTTTGATGCCTATTGAAAAGTGCCACACGAGGTGGATAACCTCTTCTCCATCAGACAACAGGACCACGAGCTCCTATGGGACTACGTGGCCCACTTCGAGGTTGTCGCACTGAAAATCTATAACTTGGATAAGCCAATTACCATGCTGGTGCTGAAGAGAGGGCTCAGGACTTCCCGCCTGACCTACACACTGGACAAGAAGCCGCCGAAGACATACTCCGAACTCCTCCTTCATGTTCAAAAGTACATCTGATGAGGGACAGACTCGATGAACCCTAGTTTATTTGGAAAAGGGAATGCCTAAACAAACTAGGACTATGGGAGGGCTAAGAAGCCTCCCATGACTAGGGCGAACTGACATTAGACCCTAAAATAGCTGAACTCTTTTGGTTTTTAATTTTCTTGGTAGAGGAACAATAGGATAGAGGATAGGAAACATGGACACTCTAGGACTGGGGACTCACCTTCACGGAGAGACGTCGCACCTCTAGGGCATCTCACCCACCCGACTATATGTAGTCTAGGGCATCTCACCCACCCCACTATATGTAGTCTAGGGCATCCCACCCATCTCACTACACGCGGAGCCTAGGGCATCCCACACAAATCACTACTTGGGGTTGTAAAGAAAAACCCCTAAGACTTAGAGGGAGACTCGATGGAAAAGGGGATAACTAGGGCCTCGCGTCCCTCGATGCTCGCATGGAGTGAAGGAAGTGGGGTCTCACACCCCTCGACACCCGCAGGTGAAGAAAAGATGGGCCTCAGTCCAGAACTAGAACCAATGGAAAATCCAAAAATTTCATATCAAACTTATTCATTACAGGGAGAGAGGGGGCCTTTATATAGAAAAACCAAACCCCTCACTTATTTAGCCTACAAGAAACCCAAAAAAGGAAAAATAAATTATATCAAAATCCATGCTACATCAATATTGGTGATGATCTGCTCTGGGAAGCATATCGACTTGATGATATACTCTGAAAAGCATGCTGCTTGGACTGCTCCAGAAAGCGTGCAGAACCATCTCACGGACATGCACAGAGGGAATGATCTCCACTAAGCACCGGTGGACAGCCGGTGGCCGAGAAGCGGGCGACGGACGGCGGACGACGGGCGGTGGGCTGCAGGTGGGGAGGCGGCACAGGGGTGGCACGGCACTCCCAGGGCGTGCCGTTTCACCTTCCCACGGTCGTGGGGCCCCAAGCACCGGTGAGGACCTCCGATGGCCGAGCCTTGGCTGGCGGAGGCGAGGCAGCGGCAGGCGGGCGACGACGACGGGCGGCGGTGTCACACGGACGGAAGCGTCCGTTCGTCTTCCGACGGGCCGTGGGGCCCTGGGTGCCGGTAAGGGCCCCCCTGTGACCGGGCGAGAGCTAGCGACGGTGGGTGGCGGGCAGGTGGCGGATGGACGGCTTCGTGTTCGTTCATCTTCCCATGGCCTTGGGCAGCGGCTGGCCGGCTTTTCCAGCGAGGGCGGGGCCGGCGAGCACCAACGACGGTCCAGCGAGGGCGGTCGGGGGTCGGGCAGCCCAGATCAGGGGGTGGCGGGGCGGTGGGCTAGGGTTTGGGAGGTTTTAGAAAATCACAGGAAGAGGATGGAATAAGGCTGGAATAAAGTGGGGATAGACTCGGGATAAAACAAGAATAGTGGGGATAGGTGGAATAGCGGGAATAGGAAAATAAAAAAATGCGAGAAAATTAAGAAAAATGGAAAAAGAACCTGGACTTGCCCTGGATTTCCATCATTCTCCACAGCCACGAAGAACTCGACTCCATCGAGTTCGAAAAATGGAGCACACCCTAATCCATAACTCGCTTTGATACCAAGTTGATGAGGGACGGACTCGATGAACCCTGGTTTATTTGGAAAATGGAACACCTAAACAAACTAGGACCGTGGGAGGCCTAAGAAGCCTCCCGGGACTAGGACGAACTAACACTAAACCCTAAAATAGCTGAACTCTTTTGGTTTTCAATTTTCTTGGGGAGGAACAATGGGATGGAGGATAGGAAACATGGACACTCTAGGACTGGGAACTCACCTTCACAGAGAGACGTCGTACATCTAGGGCATCTCACCCACCCCACTACATGCAGTTTACGGCGTCCCACCCATCTCACTACACGCGGAGCCTAGGGCATCCCACCTAAATCGCTACCCGGGGCCGTAAAGAAAAATCCCTAAGACCTAGAGGGGGACTCCATGGAAAAGGGGATAATTAGGGCCTCGCGCCCCTCGACGCTCGCATGGAGCGAAGGAAGTGGGGTCTCACACCCCTCGACACTCGTAGGTGAAGGAAAGACGGGCCTCAGCCCAGAACCAGAACCAATAGAAAATCCAAAAATTTCATATCAAATTTATTCATTATAGGGGAAGAGGGGGCCTTTATATAGAAAAACTAAACCCCTCACTTAGCCTACAAGAAATCCAAAAAAGGAAAAATTAATTACATCAAAATCCATGCTACATCAATATTGGTGCTGATCTGCTCTGGGAAGTGTATCTCTTGATGATCTGCTCTGAAAAGCATGCTGCTTGGATTGCTCCAGAAAGCGTGCGAAACTATCTCACGGACGTGCACAGAGGGAACGATCTCCGTCGAGCATCAGCAGATGGCCGGCGGCTGGGAAGCGGGCGGCGGACGGGGCCGGCTGATGGAGGATGGAGGGCGACGGGCGACGGGCTGCAGGCGGGGTGGCGACATAGGGGTGGCACGGCATGCCCAAGGCATGCCGTTTCACCTTCCCACGGACGTGGGGCCCCAAGCACCGACGAGGACCTCCGACGACCGGGCCTTGGCTAGCGGATGGTGGGGCGATGGGACTGCGACAGCGAGTGGTGGCGGCGGGCGGCGGCGTCACACGGACGGACGCGTCCATTCACTTCCCATGGGCTGTGGGGCCCTGGGCACCTGAGAGGACCCCCTGATTGCTGGGCGAGAGCTGGCGGTGGCGAGATGACGGCAGGCAGGTGGTGGGCAGGCGACGGACAGGCGGCTCCGCATCCGTTCGTCTTCCCATGGCCTTGGGCGGCTGGCTGCCAGCTTCTCTGGCGAGGGCAGGGCCGGCGAGCACCGACAGCGGTCCGGCGGGGGTGGCCGGGGGTCGGCCAGCCCGGATATGCAAGTGGCAGGGCGGTGGGCTAGGGTTTGGGAGGTTTTAAAAAATCACGGGAAGAAGATGGAATAAGGTTGGAATAAAGTGGGGATAGGCTCGGGATAAAACAAGAATAGTGGGGATAGGTGGAATAGCGGAAATAGGAAAATAAAAAAATGCAAGAAAATTAAGAAAAATGGAAAAAGAACATGGACCTACCTTGGATCCCCATCAACATTCGTGCCGAGGAGGCGGACCGTACGAGGAGGGAGCTAGACGGGAAGCCACTAAAGAAGCCAGCTCCTAAGGAGGCATCCGGGGCGCGAAAGCCTGGATCGCCCACACTAAATTTCTGCCAAGGGCCGAAGTCGAAGAGCGGCCCCATCTCAGAAGAAAGATACACACCTCTCCTTGCCTTGAGGATGAAGATCCTCATGGAGATGGAGAGCGAGCGCTACTTGTGTCGCCCACCCCCACTGTGGCCATATAATGGTCGTGACAAGATGAAGTACTGCGAATTCCACCGCGACCACGACCACGACACCGAGGAGTGCCACCACCTCCAGAGAGAGATTGAAGACCTTATAAGAAGGGGCTACCTCGGAAGGTTCGTGGGGGGCAAGATCCTGGCCGAATCTCAAGCGCTCGCTGCTCTCCCTCCGGTCCCCGAAGTCGATAACCGGCCCACCGGGAAGCCCGTGGGGATGATATATTGGGGAATCGAGCGCGCCCCCAAGAGGGCCCGAGGAGGAGAAAGTTCTGAAAATGTACTCTCATTTATAAGGGAGAAGGAATCTGGGATTGAAAATGTAAATAATGATGTCGTGGTCGTTGAGATGATAATCGCGAAGCATCCTGTAAAGCGGATTATGGTCGATAGTGGAAGTTCGATGGATGTCCTTTTTTACAATGCATTCTCCAGGATGAATCTGTCCTCTACTCAACTTAGGCTTGTGCACACTCCCTTAGTCGGTTTCACAGGAGATTTCATGGGCATCGAAGGGAAAATTACTCTCCCTATTACTGCCAGGGTGCCACCTCGGCAGAGCACCGTCACGATGACCTTCATGGTTGTTAGGCTTCTTTCGGTCTACAACGTGATTCTTGGCCACCCCGGGCTTAATCTTCTCAATGCGGTCATTTTCACCAAGCGGTTGTTGGTGTAGTTTTCCACTCTCTACGATGTTGGAGAAATGAGGGGGGCACCTCAGTCGATCCAACACTGTCTCCAAGCCATTCCTGGGGCCAGAACTTCTAAGGAAGACCCCAGCATCGATGACCTCGACCAAAGGGTGCAGGACCCCAAAGGTGGTCCGGTCGAGCGTCTATTGTCATACCCACTCAGAGCTGACCCGATGAAGACGGTGCAAATTGGGGTCCAATTGCAAGAGGAGAAGCGGGCCCACCTGTTGGAGTTTCTTCAAGCAAATGCAGACATGTTCGCTTGGACGACGGTCGATATGCCTGGGATTCCCCCTGACATCATCACACACAAGTTGAGCATTGACCCGAAGTACTGTCCTGTCCGGCAGAAGAAGAGAAGCTTCGCCCCGGAGAGGCTGCGGGCAATCAACGAGGTGGATAAGTTCCTCGCAGCCGGCTTTATCCATGAGGTACAATACCCCAACTGGTTGGCAAATATAGTCATGGTCAAAAAGAGCAATGGGAAGTGGAGGATCTGCGTAAACTACACCGATCTCAATCGGGCATGTCCGAAGGATAGTTTTCCTCTGCCGAAGATCGACCAATTGGTAGACACCACCTCGGGGCACCGCTTGCTCTCCTTCATGAATGCATTCTCCAGATATAATCAGATCCGAATGTATCCAAAAAATGATGAGCACACTGCCTTCATCACCGATCGAGGGATGTACTGCTACTGGATGATGCCTTTTGGCCTGAAGAATGCTGGTGCCATGTACCAGCGGCTGGTCAATCAGGTCTTTAAGGATCAGATTGGTCAGAACATGCAAGTATACGTGGATGACATGCTCGTTATGAGCAAGCCGAAGTCGGATCACGTTGCAGACTTGGCAGAAGCCTTCCACAACCTCCGGGTACACAAGATGAAGCTGAACCTGGTGAAGTATGCCTTCGGCGTAGCGGTAGGAAAGTTTCTTGGTTTCATGGTCACCCAAAGGGGCATCGAAGCGAACCCGGAGAAGGTCCAGGCAATCATCAACATGGAGCATCCCACCTCGAAGAAGCTGGTCCAGCGCCTGACCGGCTGGATTGCCACCTTGGGCAGGTTCATCTCGAGGTCGACTGATCGCTGCCTACCCTACTTCAAGGCACAGTGCAAAGTACACGACTTCGCCTGGACCGAAGAATACAAAGCAGCCTTCGAGGAGTTGAAGAAGTTCCTGGCATCTCCACCGCTGCTCTCCAGGCCAGAGGAAGGAGAAGAACTCCTGCTATATCTGGTGGTCACCCCAAGGGCCGTCAGCTCGATCCTTGTCCGCACAGATGGGGACGGATCCCAGAAGCCGGTGTACTAAGCCAACAAAATCCTCCGGGATGCGGAGATCAGGTACACCCTCTTAGAAAAGTTAATTTTTGCTCTAATAATGTCTGTTCAGCACCTTAGGCCGTACTTTCAAGCGCATCCTATTGCTGTCATGATGGACCAGTCGCTAAGGGCCATACTCAGCCATCCCGAAACATCTGGGTGATTGGCTAAATGGTCTCTAATGCTGAGCAAGTTCGACATCTCGTATCGGCCGAGGCTATCTCAGAAGGCCCGAGTGCTGGCCAACTTCCTGGTTGAGTGTGCTAGCATGAGAGAGGAGCCCGAGGAGACCACCTCAACCTCAGCACCCCAACTGGAGCCCGTTACCGAGAAGGAGGCATGGGTCCTCCATGTGGACAGCGCATCCAACTCAAGAGGAAGCAGAGCGAGACTCATCCTCGCCAACGGGGATGGGGTCGTGGCTGAATGTGTGCTTCGCTTCCGGTTCACAGCAACCAACAATTAGGCAGAGTATGAGGTACTCAGAGTCTCCCACGAGTTGGGTGTACCCAACCTGAAGGTCTTCATCGACTCCCAGCTGGTGGCAAGGCAGGTCTCGGGGGAGTATGAGGCTCGAGATCCCCAGATGATGAAGTACCTAGAGCGGGTCCATTCGAGCATGATAGGTTTTCGATGCTTCAGCATCTCCCATATCCCTCATGGGGAGAACGCTCGCGCCGATGCTCTATCAAGACTTGCGACCCTGCCGGACTTGTCACTAGGGCGCGCCCACATAGAATACCTGGAGAATCCTAGCTATGAAGCTCCCAGAGAAGTCCAGCAGGTCACCCTAGAGCCTAGTTGGATGGATCGGTACATCAATTACATCACCGACAGCACCCTACGGGAAGATCAGATGGAGGCCGGCCTCGTCAAGAAGAAGGCCACACGATTTGCCCTGATGGATGGACAGCTCTACCGCAGGTCCTACTCCTATCCGCTCCTAAAGTGTCTGAGGCCCGCAGAGGCAGCCTTTATGCTCCAAGAAATACACGAGGGCCTCTGCAGGAATCACGTCAGAGGGAGGATGCTGGCATACAAAGCCCTCCATCAGGGATACTACTAGGAAACTATGAGGGAGGACACCGTCGACTTCATAAAAAAGTGCGATTGCTGCCAGCACCATGCTCACATACAACATCAACCAGCGACGCTACTCTCCCAACTCTCCGCACCTTGGCCGTTTACCCAGTGGGGAATGGACATCCTCGGTTCATTCCCTCCTGCTTCTGGGCAGCGCAAGTTTCTGATAGTGGCTATCGACTACTTCACTAAATGGATGGAGGCGGAGCCGCTAGCATGGATTACTGAAGCCAAGGTCCGCCAGTTCTTCTAGAAGTCGATCATCTGCCATTTTGGACTCCCCTACAGCATCATCACCGACAACGGATGGCAGTTCGACAACCGATAGTTCAAAGATTTCTGCGCCAACCTCGGCATTCAACATCGCTTCACCTCGGTGGCTCACCCCCAGACCAACGAGAAGGCCAAGGTGACCAACCGAACGATTCTCCAGGGACTTCGAACTAGGCTGGACCAGGCCAAGGGCAAGTGGGCAGAAGAACTTCCTAGCATTCTTTGGGCCTACCACACAACTCCTAGGACAGCAACGGATGAGATGCCCTTTAGCCTAGTCTTCAACACGAAAGTCATTATCCCTGTCGAACTCGGCGTTCCCATGCTGCGGGTGGAACAGTATGATGAAGCAGAGAATCCAACCCACCTTCTCCTTAACTTGGACCTCCTGGAGAAAACTAGAGACAAGGCTCGACTCCGGATGGTGGTCCACCAGCAATGTGTAGCTCGATACTACAATGCACGGGTGAGGCCGAAGATCTTCCGCCCAAGCGACCTGGTGCTACGCAGGACTGAAGCCTCCCAACCCCGGGAGTGCGGCAAGCTCTTGTCGAACTGGGAGGGTCCCTACAAGGTGGTCGAGGCTCTTCCCCATGAAGCCTACTACCTAGCAGAGCTGGACGGTGCCAGATTCCCTCGGACTTGGAGTGCCAACAATCTAAGAATGTATTATCAATAATGTAAGGCCTTCCTCCATTAATAATAAAGATCCTTTTTGTGCAAATCACCTTTGCCTTACAGGAATGTCGCTGCCCGACCCCAGGTCTGGCAAGCCAAGCCAAGCCCGGAAACTCCTGAAGTTCGGCACTCTCAAGCCTGGAAACTCCTGAAGCCCGACACTCCCAAGCCCGGAAACTCCTGAAGCCCGGCACTCCAAACCCGGAAACTCCTAAAGCCTAGCACTCCAAGCCCGGAAACTCCTGAAGCCCGGCACTCTCAAGCCTAAAAACTCTTGAAGCCCGGCACTCTCAAGCCCGGAAACTTTCGAAGCCCAACACCTCATAATCACTCGGTGTTCCCACCAAGCACAGCATCCGAGCTCATTCACACTATGCTCACTTGGAGGTGATTCCATCCAAGGTCGAATACACCTCTCTCGAAGCAGTGCTCGGAGGCCTAATACCACTTCACCCATGAGGTGGGAACAACTCAGTAAGTCAAAAGACTTCCCTTCTAACTGCCTCGCGTACCCTAAACTCGGCAAGAAAGAGCCCAGGGACTTAGGGTCTTAAGGTGAGATGCCTCGGCAGAGACATGTACATGGGCAGTTGAGAAGCAAAGGAAGGAAGATTGCTAAAGAGTTGGTAGTGCAAAAAAAAATACACAAGTGGAGAAGGTAAAGAGAAATTTCATTGATAAAATTTGAAGTTTTTATATCATCTTCGAGCCCCGATAGGCCGGGCAGTCCATACAGAAATGATAAAAAAGAACAAGATACAGGAGCCCCTATGCTACTCGGTCGGCTCCTTCCCGGGATGGTGCACAAGCGGGGCATCATCTTCGGGGACCTCCGACAATGGAGCTACGTCGACAGCAGCTGCTGGTTCCTCCGCTTCGACCAAGTCTGGTGTTGGGCTCTCATACGGAGCAGCCGGGAAGGTGAGCCTGTCCAGGTTCTTATCTAGAACAAGCCCCGCCACCTTGGACCGGCAGTACAAAAACCCCTTGAAGAAGGAATCCATGGCCAGTTCATGGAACTCGATGTTGAATTCCTTCAAGGCCTTGTACTTTGAGACTACCTTGGCAACCTCCTTCTTCATAGGCTCCACTTGTTCGACGGTCGCCGCGGTCTTCTTTTCGATGGCCACCGCGGTCTTCTTTTCGATGGCAGCAGCTTTCTCTTCCACCATCGCAGCTTTCTTTTCGGCGACAGCAGCCCGCTCCTTCGCCACCTCCAGCTGGGCTCGAAGGGATTGGGCATGTTCCTTCTCCCGAGCCGCCTCGGCCTTGAGCTCCTCTACTTTGGCCTCCTTGGCAATGAGCTCCTCAGCCCGTCTTTTGGACCGATTGCTCTCCCGACCCAAAGACTCCTCTATCTCCTTGATGCACCTCTCAGCGCTTGCCACCTCGCCCCTCAACTCCTTATTCTTCCGATCGGACTCCCAGGCAGCGTCCGACTTCAACCTGGCCTCGTTCGCCAGAGACTCAAGCTCCATTGCCCACTGCTGGTCCCTCTTCGCCCAGTGTTTACAGTAGTCCCGGATAAGCAAGAGGTCAGTCCCGAGCTGCACCAAGGAAGACATCAGCTATAAAATAAAGAGAAAGAAAAATAAGAAAGGGAAGGGCCGAGAGGAAAGGAAAGGAATACTAACCGAGAAGAGCTGAGGAAATGTGCCACGAATGGCATCGGCTAGGAGCTTCCCCGCCTTCTCCCATCGATCGCACAACTGGACGGTGAAGTCCATCATGCGCTCGGTGAGGTCTTGATCCCGAACCAGCGAGGTGTTCGGTGCCACCTCGAAGGGCAACTTACGGGGATCCTTCTCCCTCTTCTTCACCGTAAATGCGGCATCGCTCCCTCCTCCGGCCGAGGAAGCCTCGGAGGCACGGTGGGGGCTCGACGCCACTCTGGATGGCATCGCCAACAGCGGGTCCACTCTCTCCTACTCTCCCTCTACTTCCACCTCGATAATCTCAGGAGATGGAGGCACCATAGCGGCGGCAGCAGCGGTGAACCTAGCCCAAGCGACCACGTTGGTCTCTCAAGGGAGCAAGTCATGCTGTCTCGGTGGCTCGATAGCAGGCTCTGCTCTCCTCCTGCTCTGCTCAAGGTCTGGTTTTGCTCTCCTCCTACCCTGCTCAGGGGCAGGTTCTGCTCTCTCCCTACTTGGCTCTTCTAGCATGGCAGGTACAGCCCTCGCACTGTCCTCTTCCCGAGCCCTCTTCGACGGGGACTCTCTGATCCCCGTCAGCATACCCATCTTCCTGGAGAGCATGATAAGGTCATCCATAAAATACTTCATGCCTACACAAAGAAAAAACTAGGTCAGTTCTGAAGTCAAGGAAACAGACAGAAAACATAAACAAGTGAAGGTCATGCTAAACTCACCCAACTCCCGCATTAGGTCGACTCCGACTTCATGAGGTTCTGCTCTATCAGTAGAACCTCGAGAGAAGGTATCTAGTCAGTGCGGAGCTGGTCTTACACTTCCCGATCAACCGTGTCGATGATAGCATTCCGGTTCGGGGTCCAGTCTGGGCTGCTCTAGACCCAATCAACCCCCTCGATGGAAGCGAAGAAGTAATTACTCTTCCATCCCTTGATGGAAGAGGGGAGATCAAACTTGATGCCCTTCGGGCAAGTTGAAATGAACCACCACCCATCCTCGATCGGGTGGCGCTTCAGGATGAAAAAGGTCCCGAAGAGGGAGAAATGGGCAACTATCCCGTGGAAATGACACAAGACAATGAAGCAGAAGATGGTTCGGACTGCATTTGGAACCAGCTGAGCCGAAACCAAGTGATAGTTGCTGAGGACAGAAAGGATGAAGGGGTGAAAAGGAAATCGGAGCCCCCCTGTGAGGGTCTCCTTATAAAAAAGCAATCCGGCCCAGGCCACTGGCGGTGACCCGTTCCCTCAATTGTGGAACCGAGAGCCGGACAGAGTCCTGGATACCGTAGGTATCTCGGATGGTCGCAAGCTCCTCATCGGTTATCATTGAAGTGATACCGCCGGGACTAGTCGATCGCGGAGGTTCCAGAGAAGGTTCAGGAGGAGGAGGCGGGGGACGGACCCTAGGCGACCCTATGACTATTCCCGTGGGGTGAGGCCTTCTAGAAAAGTCGAAGAGCACCTCTTCCTCATCATCAAAAGAAGAAGAAGGTATCCTCGGCCAAGAAGGTCTGGCCTCGTTGGGATTAGTCGAGGGACGAAAGTTCCAACCCTAGCGAGACATTTCAAGAAGAAGAAGACAAAGAAGAAGGGAACGGACGAGGTCCAAGAAGATCCTAGCCCTGAGAAGAAACTCTACCCAACCTACAGAGAAGGAAGAATGAAGGAAAGATGAACCTGGTTGCCTTTGAAGGAAAAAGACGACTGGGGGGAAGAAGAGGACTCTCTGGTTCGCTGGCGGGCACGAAAATTTTTTGAAAGAAAAACTATCTTTCCTTTCAAAGTGACCAAACTGTAACTGTCCCATCACCGCCATCGGATTCGTTCCACGTGTCAGTAATCGACAGGGGCGATGCTCCGTTCTGCCCATGATCGCTTTGAATTCTATGTCAATAATAATGCCTCCTCGAACGAGTCCACGTGTCTCCACTTCATTGGCCTGGAGGTCTGCCCCGCGAGGCACTGGCGATCTTGGCAATTATGGTGCAGGATTTTGGTCTTTCCACATTAGCGCTGCATTTACTCCCTTCACCCCGAGCACTGTACATCAACGGGACTTGGAAGTGCGGGGCAAATGATGTGGCAGGATCGCTGATATGGAACCCATATCAGACCCAGTCAGACGCCACATCGAAGGAAGCTGCCATGTCATATTTTTCTTCGGACTTCTTCGCCAGGTGGCTCCCTCGAGGTCGAGATGCCATGGCCGAAGTCAAGCTCCACCTCTCTCCGAACTCCTTCGCCAGGCGGCTCCCTCGAGGTCGAGATGCTGTGGCCGAAGTCGAGCTCCACCTTTCTCCAGACTCCATCGCTAGGCGGCTTCCTCGAGGTCGAGACGCCGTGGCTGAAGTCGAGCTCCACCTCTCTCCAGACTCCTTCGCCAGGCAGCTCCCTCGAGGTCAAGATGCCCTAGTCAAAGTTGAGCTCTACCTCTCTCCAAACTCCTTCGCCAGGCGGCTTCCTCGAGGTCGAGATGCCATGGCCGAAGTTGAGCTCTGCCTCTCTCTGGACTCCTTTGTCAGGTGGCTCCCTTGAGGTCAAGATGCCATGGTCGAAATCGAGCTCCGCCTCTCTTCTGACTCCTTCGCCAAGCGGCTCCCTCGAGGTCGAGATGCTGTGGTCGAAGTTGAGCTCCACCTCTCTCTAGACTCCTTCTCCAGGTGGCTCCCTCGAGGTCAAAATGCCGTGGTCGAAATCGAGCTCCGCCTCTTTTCGGACTCCTTCGCCAGGTGGCTCCCTCGAGGTCGAGATGTCCTGGCCGAAGTCGAGCTCCACCTCTTCGAAAAAGCCCCACCTCGGATGAAGGGACCAGCAAACGAGGGATGTCGCCGCTCTTCTTGGATGGCGGTAAGCCTCCCAAGGACCATGGAGAGGTGCCTGCCAGGCCGCAATAATTGTCCCAGCTATCACTTACACCGAAAAGGAAGGGATCCCCCAATCGAGATGCTACGCTCCCTACCAACCGTTTGTGCCACCCAAAAGAGGAAGTCAACCCAGAAGGTTCAAATCCTAGAGGTGGCTGCCCCCCGATCAAGGCTCTGCCAGGCTTCCCGAAATGGAGCTACCAGAAGGAATCTCAGAGTGCACGGTAAGTACCTTATCACAAATGAGGAAAGGCGCCTCGTGCATGGCACGAAACATCGCCGCACATGCCTGCAAGCGAGGGGAGGATCCCAAGGTAGGCGTTTGGCAGCCACCCTGGCTTAAAAGAGCTCTCCAAGCTTCCAAGAAGAAGGTAAGCAAAACTAACGGGCAAGAAGGGTGGCACACAGGAGAGCAACTAAGAGACTAAGTGTCCAAGGCTACCGGAGACCCATCGGAAGGGTCTCAACAGACACAGCCTTCCTGTCTAAACTCTCCTCCGTCACCACTTCTCCCACTCCATTCACAACTTATTCATATTCTCCCAGTATATTACTTTCTCCTCCTAGCATGGAGTCCATCTATGGGGCTCGACCAGGAGGATCTATTCTCCTAGATCATCACTGACTTGAGTATCAGAGTGCCCCCGCTATGACCCCGGCCCAGGTCTCCTCTGTTTTGCAGGTCCGGACATGCAGGCAGGTCCTAAAGCGATGAGGGCACGATCCGAAGTCATCTTCAGCTATAGGCCATGATGGTTTAGGCGGTAACAAAGAGTATTTTAAAATTTTGATTTTACATTATGTAACATTACCTGTATGTATCAAACACAATAATTTACATTACCTGCAATTTACATTACTGGCAATCCATATTACTAGTAATCCACATTATCTATCAAGATTGCCTAGCAATGCACCAAATGCAATCTCAAATCTTGACAAATACTCCAACCATTTTTTGCTCTTTGTCCTTTATCTTGTTGCTATTTTTAACTTTAAAAAAATTATGCTCTAATATATATTTTAGAATATGTCTATTAATAAGACTTATACTAAGAGAAAAACCCAAATAGTTAGACAAATTATAATTTTGAATTTTGTTAGTTTCATCATTTTTATCATTCTTGGACTAAGACAAATGCAAATATGACAAATATTCATTACATCCATGCACCTATGACTACTTTGCTCCATTCTTCATTTAGTAAAACATAATAAAAATATAGAGGTACTTCCCTGCTTTCTTTTTTCTTATAGTATCAATTTTTTTCTTTTTTAAAAAGTGTGAATGGGAGTATTGAAAAAACCTATATCATCTTGGCATACAAGTAGGAAGTCTCATTTGTGAGAAAATAATATAATGTTGTTGTTGCTATTCAAAGACATTATTTCATTGATGCATGTTATCATATTTAAGGATCTCTTCTTGGCATGTTGTGATACATGAGTAGACATGGATATATTCACCAATATAATGAAAAAAATCGTCCTTATTCACAAAAAGTGCATCCCCAAATGATATTCCTATATTTTGTATAAATATTAGAGAACATTTTCTAATAATTGCATTATAGAAAAATTACCATGCCATGGGCATTTACTAATTTCCACTTTTTTATTTGTTGAGCAGATAAATCAATAGACAAAAAAGGCCAAAAAAAGAAAGGAGGATCAAAGTTTTGAAGACAAGGGAGACAGAGCATTAGGAGAGAGAGCCAAAAGAAAAAAGATCAAAGCTTCAAAAGTAGAGGAGAGATAGCAAAGAGAGAGAGAGGGCCAAAAGAAAGAAAGAATAATTAAAGCTTTGAAAATGGGGGAGAGATAATAGAGAGAACATCAATAGTAGCTACTGAGAACAAATGCTTTAGTTGTGAAACCTGTCTGCATTCTTCTACTATCACTTATTGCACCATCTAGAATCTTCTAAAGGCCCTCTTGTTCTCTTTTTACCATAATCGGTGTGCATGAAGCTGTACAAGTGAAGTACTACATTGCAGAAGCCTCACCTAGATTTCCTCTCCGGTTTAGAAAGTATTTATTTCTTTTCTTTAGATTTTTTCTTGGTTTTTCTAATCCATTTGGATTTTTCTAAAGCAAGGTGATGGTGGAGGCGCTTTTGTGCATTACACAACTGTGATGTGGTTATTTTAATGGCTTTGTTGAGCTTTTATTGTAGTAAAATTTATATTATAGTTAAAATTAAGCAATAGTAAAGGCTTGCCAACATATCTAGAGAGGCAAAATGAACTTGACCATGCCTACCATATCAAAACAATATCTTGCAACTATAGAGACAATTGCCACTTTAATCATTGTCATGATCATGAGGCCGATACGGTTTCTAAGATTTGATGTTTGAAAATTATTCTTTTCTAGAGCTTGCTCCATTTGTTTTGACCAAAATTTTTGAGTATTCAGTTCCAAGTTGCCTCTTTCTATAGTTTATGCAGCTATTTTTGATGAAATTATAAAGAAAAGAAAAGAAAGATTTGTTCATATTATTAGATATGGCATGATCTTTGTTTTGCATGTGAGGCTGAAATTTCTAATTTTTAGATCTTCATTTTATCGAATTTATGATACTAATTTCTTCCTCAAGTAGCTAGTACTTAAAGGGCCAGAGCTCTTGAGCATTCAGTGCATCTGGGTCAAGAATTGGTATTTCATTTTATTGGATTTGATAGTTAATTATTGTTCAAAATATAAGAGCTTTTGATGGGGACATCGGCTAACATAGATCCTTATGCACAAAGATCTTGATGCATACAGATCCTGATGTAGCACATATCTTGATGTACATAGATCCTGATGTAGCACAAATCCTGATGCAAATAAATTTTATAGGTGTATGGGGGTTTGGGATATCTCCGAATCAGAGATCGGTTTATTTTTTTATCTATTTCGGTTGTTTAGAGTTCTGATTTACCTTATCGAAATTTCTTATTAGTTTTGATTTTTTAGAACTTATCTTATCGGTTTGTTTAAGATTTATTTTTATCTTTATCGGTTGTTTGGAGTCTATTAGAGTCGTATGTTAGGTTGCTTTATTTAAGGTGTTTTGTTATGAATAAAATTAGCAACGAATTTTAATGAGAAAAAAAAAGTTTGGGTGTTATCCTGACTTCTCACCACCCCTCCTTCCCTTCTTCTCCTCTTCTCCCTTCCTCTTCTCTTCTCTTTCCCCTCTTAGTTCCCCTTTTGCTTCTAACCTCTTTCTTCTCCTGTTACTATCCTCTTCTCAGATCTCCTTCTCTGTCTCTTCATCTTACTTCTCTCCTTCTTCCCCTGATTCTTATTCCTCTTTCCTTCTTCAACTCTCCAAGCTTCTCTTTGCAGCCACCATCATCGACGACCCCATCAACCACCATGCCGCCCATCCCACCGGCCTCGCGGCCTCCCATTCTAAATGACGATGCCCCCTTTGCCATCTAAGCTCCATCGCTGCCCTCCCTAACCGGAGAGCCCCACCAGAAGATCCACCTCCGTCAGCCTCCGCCCAGGCCAAGCCCATCATTGTCTACAACCACCACACCACCCTCGACTCCATCATCGTCAGCATTGCCCTCGGCCACTCCGTTTCTTGCATCACCTATGGCGTCAGCCGCATCTCTGCCTCCATCTCCCCTATCCCGACTCCTCCTCCCTTATTGGATCCAGGGAAGAACCGCCACAACTCGGCACCTATCTTTTCCTCCGAACCCCGCCTCCGATCGTCATCACCCCTCTTCCTCTGTTTGTAAAGCCTCCCATCGATCGGAGAAGAACCTCACTGGGGAGCCCTTCGCCGAGCCCAGCCATCCCGCAGCCACCTTCATGCATCCTGCCTTCCACCGACCGCGCGTTGTCCTCGCCAGTCTCCTCGTTGCCACTCCAGCGCGCGCTCACCTCGACGGAGGCCAGCAAGATGAAGAAGAGCCCTAGCAAGGAGATCAGCCCGGCCAAGGACTCCACGTGCCCGGTGACCATCGGCGAGCTGATGAGGATCCAGATGGGGATCTCCAAGCAGGCGAACTCCTGGATCCAGTGTGTGCTGCTCCGGGTTGCCAATCCCCTGTTCCACCAAGCACCGATCCATAAACAGGGAGAAGACCTGCACGAACGTGAATGCATTCGCACGAACATGAATGCATAGCTGGCATCCTTTGCCGACTTCAAGTGCATGAAGGAAATAAAAAAAAGAGAGAAAATATGAAAAAAAGAAAAGAAAATATGGGAAAAAATGTGTGTGTTTAAAAAATGTGTGAGTTGAGTTAACCTAGCCTAAGGGTCGTTTCTTAATGACCAACGGTCCGACCTCCTCCTTAAAATAATTTTTTGATCAGGTTGTCCCGCATCAATTTTAGTATCAGAGCTACGTTTAGGCTAGGGTAAAAAAAATTTATTATCTCATGGTTATCTTAAACTGGAGTCTGGAGTCCCAGGGGAATGATGTAAGTGAAGCTTGACTCGACAGAGTTGAGTTCTCCCCACCTCAAGAGAATGATGGGGACATCAGCTAACATAGATCCTAATGCACAATATCTTGATGCAACAGATCCTGATGTAGCACAGATCCTGATGCACATAGATCTTGATGTAGCATAGATCCTGATGCAAATAAATTTTATGGGTGTATGGGGGTTTGGGATATCTCTAAATCAGAGATCGGTTTGTTTTTTATCTATTTCGGTTGTTTAGAGTCCCGATTTATCTTATCGAAATTCCTTATTAGTTCCGATGTTTTAGGATTAATCTTATCGGTTTGTTTAGGATTTATTTTTATCTTTATCGATTGTTTGGAGTATGTTAGAGTCCCACGTTAGGTTGCTTTATTTAAGGTGTTTTGTCAAGAATAAAATTAGCGACGAATGTGTTACAGCCATAACAATGACGTGGCATGCCTCAGATTTCGCTGAGCGTAATTCGAGCCACGCGCAGTTTTTCGGCAAAATCAGGCACGACTCTGCCTCAACCCAAGTCGAGGTCGGTCCAAGCCTTCCTGCCGCTCCGCCGGGTGTCCACCTAGGAGGGGTCCACCTCGGCCGAAGCTGGCGGCCTCCCCGCTCCCTCGCCAGGTGGCACCCTGAGACGGTCCCACCGAGGCCGAGGTCGAGCCGGGCCCCTCACTCCTTCGCCAGGTGTCGCCCAGAGATGGGACCACCTCGACCGAAGTCGAGTGCCCCTCTGCCATTCCGCCAGGTGTCCACCCAGGAGGGGTCCACCTCGGCCGAAGCCGGCGGCCTCCGTGCTCCCTCGCCAGGTGGCACCCTGAGACGGTCCCACCGAGGCCGAGGTCGAGCCGGGCCCCTCGCTCCTTCGCCAGGTGTCGCCCGGAGACGGGACCACCTCGGCCGAAGTCAAGCACCCCTCTACCGCTCCGCCAGGTATCCACCCAGGAGGGGTCCACCTCGGCCGAAGCCGGTGGCCTCCCCGCTCCCTCGCTAGGTGGCACCCTGAGATGGTCCCACCGAGGCCGAGGTCGAGTCGGGCCCCTCGCTCATTCGCCAGGTGTCGCCCGGAGACGGGACCACCTCGTCGAAGTCGAGCGCCCCTCTGCCGCTCCGCCAGGTGTCCATCAAGGAGGGGTCCACCTCGGCCAAAGCTGGCGGCCTCCCTGCTCCCTCGCTAGGTGGCACCCTGAGACGGTCCCACCGAGGCCGAGGTCGAGCCGGGCCCCTCGCTCCTTCGCCAGGTGTCGCCCGGAGACGGGACCACCTCGGTCGAAGTCGAGCGCCCCTCTGCCGCTCCGCCGGGTGTCCACCCAGGAGGGGTCCACCTCGGCCGAAGCCGGTGGCCTCCCTGCTCCCTCGCCAGGTGGCACCCTGAGACGGTCTCACCAAGGCCGAGGTTGAGCCGGGCCCCTCGCTCCTTTACCAGGTGTCGCCCGGAGACGGGACCACCTCGGTCGAAGTCGAGTGCCCCTCTGCCGCTCCGCCAGGTGTCCACCCAGGAGGGGTCCACCTCGGCCGAAGCCGGCGGCCTCCCTGCTCTCTCGCCAGGTGGCACCCTGAGATGGTCCCACCTCGGCCGAGGCAGGCCAACCTGCGCGGAGAAGCTTCCAAGGAGCAAGAGCACGAGCTCCAAGATTTCTCCTCGAGTCGCACGCGCCGCACCCCGAAGACAGTGCCCGTACGGTCGGCGGCGACACGCGGAACATTGCTTACATTGGCCCGACAGGCTCCATAGTCGAGAAGCGAGACCCTGACAAGACAGGGCCCAATAATGCACAGCGTCGGTGCCTGGGAAAGAGAGCACTCACGCTCGACCCGAGGTCTGGTCGGCGGTCTGACCGGCGCCCCCCTCCCCTACTCTTTCCTCGCTGGGCTCGGCAAGCAAGGCCGGGAAGCTGCCTGGCTCTTTGATCCAGAAGGGGAAAGGGAAAGAAACGGAGGGGAGGAGGCAAAAGAGACAACGGAGCCTCCCGGGGGCGAAAAACGAGAAGGTAACAGGAGGAGATAAAAGAAAGGAGAGAATAGACGACAAGGTAAGCAAGAAACAAAGGCTGGAGACTCGGTTCCAAGAGCAAGATCCGAGATCCCGAGAGGGAACATTTGGCGTGAGCTCGGTGAAGGGACCCAGCCGGGTTTCTATTCTTTCTGGGACCTTTCTTGATAGCATGATCTCTAAGTCTGGGACTCCTTCGGGGGCCTGTTTTAGAGACTCTGTTCCCTCTCGCCGTCTACTAACTTGACCGTCGGAGCTCCCTCGCCGGGATCCCCAGCCAGGGTTTCTGACCTTGCCTTGTAGGTTCGATCGAGCCAGGAGACCCCAGGGGTGAGACGGTCTTGTCGGATCGGTGGCTCCGAAGCCACAGGCGTGGCGGCGAGATCGGCAACAGATTGGCGCGCCAGGTAGGGGGGCAGGACAACACCCCCGAGGGGAGCTAGCTTCCTGTGAACGAAGCACCCTCCGACCATGGTGGTCACTCGTGGACGTGAAGTGTCCACCAGCCGAGTAGGGGAGATTCCCTCCCCTCAGGGGCCCCCCAGCCCGGAGAGGGAGCTTCCTGCTCCCCCTCCTCTTCCACCACAGCCGACCTCGGCGGACGGACCTCTCGCAGCCGTCATCCAGAAGCTACAGACCTTGACTACGGCAGTTCGGCAGCTGCAACATCAGCAGCGCTCCCTGGCCATGCAGCCTCAGTCAGGGACCCCCGCAGCTCAGGCTGCGGGGCCACGCGGGAGCCTGCGCTCCATCTAAGGCAGGCCATCCCAACCGTGAGCAGTCTCCAATCCCCACGGGAGCCATCAAACTCCCGCGAAAAGAAACTACTCCGGTTCGGCGGATCACGAGAGTCGATCCCCGGCCGATGAAGCCGAGACAGCGCGTCACAGTAAGCGACGCCGAGACAAGACCCTGCACCGAGACCGATCGGCGCCCCCTTCACCACAGCCTCGGTGGAAGATTCCACCGACGAGGCCATCAGGCACTAGGCTGAGAGGCGTCTGGAGGAGCACGAGCGCAAATTGGCAGAGTTTGCCCATCGATTTGCCGACCTGCAGAACTCCTCGGCGGACTCGGTGGGCTACGACTCCCGTCCACCCTTTTTTGAATAAATCCAGGCGGAGTCGATTCCGAACCGGTTCCGCATGCCACAGGTGGACCCCTACGACGGAACCACCGACCCTCTGAACCATCTGGAGAGCTACAAGGCCCTCATGAGGGTCCAGGGAGCCACGGACGTTCTTTTTGCATTGCCTTCCCCACTACCCTCCGAAAGGCCGCTCGAGTCTGGTTTACCCGCCTTGAGCCCGGATCTATTTGCTCATTCCATCAGTTGGAAGGAAAGTTTATGGCGCATTTCGACGCTTGTCAGAAGGTGCCGAGAGAGGTGGATAGCCTCTTCTTTATCCGCCAGCTGGACCAGGAGCTGCTTCGAGACTACATCACCCGGTTCAAGACCGCTGCCGTGGAGATCTATAGCCTGGACGAGCCCGTTGCCATGCTGGCTTTAAAGCGCGGGCTCAAGACGTCCCGCCTGACCTATTCCCTGGACTAAAAACCCCCCAAGACGTACTCTGAGCTCCTCCTCCGTGCCCATAAGTACATACGAGCGGAGGAGGCCGACCGCACCCACCGAGAGCTAGACGGGAAGACTTTGAAGAAGCCGGCCCCGAGGGATATTCCAGGAGCCCGGAGGCCCGGACCATCTGCCGACCCTCGCCCGAATCTGAGGTTAAAGGGCTAGGCCACCCCGGAGCGAAGGTTCACCCCTCTCCTCGCTCCCCGAACGAAGATCCTCATAAAAATTGAGGGCGAGAACTACCTCCGCCGACCTCCTCCTCAGAACCCAAGAGGCACCCGAGACAAGTCGAAGTACTGCCAGTTCCACCGCGAGCACGGCCATGACACGGAGGAGTGTCGCAACCTGAAGTGGGAAATCGAGGAGCTGATCAAAAGAGGCTACCTCAGGAAGTTCATCAGGAACGAGGTCCCGGCGGAGGGACAGCCTCTCGCGGCCTTACCCTCGATTCCCGCAATCGACAACCGTCCGACGGAAAAGCCAGTGGGCATGATCTCTTGTGGAATCGGGCGGGCGACGAAGAGAGCCCGGGAAGTCGGGAACTCGGAGGATGTACCCCCTTCTGAGAAGGGGAGTGGAAACAAAAGTGTAAATAACGATGCTATGGTGGTCGAGATGACCATCGCGAAGCATCCTGTACATCGAATTATGGTAGATAGTGGAAGCTCCACTGACGTTCTTTTTTATGATACTTTCTCCCGAATGAATCTGTCCCATGATCGACTAAGGCCGGTGCACACCCCCTGGTAGGCTTTACCGGGGACTCGATGGGGGTCGAAGGAGAGATCACTCTCCTGGTCACTGCTGGATCCCTACCTCGGCAGACTACAGTCATGATGACATTTACCGTCGTCAAGCTTCCTTCGCCTTACAACGCGATCCTCGGGCGTCCGGGGCTCAACCAACTGGACGCCATGATTTCTACGAAGCGGTTGCTAGTGCAATTCCCCACAGCCTTCGGACTTGGGGTGATGAGGGGGACGACCCGTCAGTCTCGCATTGCCTTCAGACGGTCCCAGGTGCCCGGGGCGCCGAGCTCGCCCCCGACGTCAACGACCTCGACCTAAGGGAGAAGGAGCCCAGGGGAGGGCTCGTAGAGCGCCTGTTGACTTATCCCCTCGGTTCGGACCCTCTGAAGATGGTGCAGGTGGGGGCCCAACTCCTGGAGGAGGAACAGACCCGCCTGCTGTAATTCCTCTGATCGAATGCGGACGTGTTTGCCTGGTCTGCTGCCGACATGCTAGGCATTCCCCCCGAGGTCATTATGCATAGGATGAACATGGACCCGAGGTGCCGCCCGGTCCGCCAAAAGAAGAGGAGCTTCATCGCGGAGAGGCAGAGGGCCATCAACGAAGAAGTAGAGAAACTCCTCGCCGCCGGCTTCGTGCGGGAAGTTCAGTATCCCAGCTGACTGGCGAATGTGGTCATGGTGAAGAAGAGCAGTGGTAAGTGGAGGATCTGTGTGGACTACACCGACCTCAACCGAGCCTGTCCAAAGGACAGTTTCCCTCTTCCAAAGATTGACCAATTGGTCGACACCACCTCGGGGCATCGACTCCTGTCTTTCATGGACGCTTTCTCCGGGTACAACCAGATCTGAATGAACCCGGAGGACAAAGAGCATACTGCCTTCGTCACCGACCGTGGAACTTTCTGTTACAGGATGATGCCGTTTGGCCTCAAGAACGCCGGGGCCACGTACCAGCGACTAGTTAACAAAGTCTTTAAGGACCAGATCGGCCGCAACATGCAGGTGTACGTGGATGACATGCTGGTAATGAGCAAGCCCCACTCGGATCACGTTGCTGACCTAGCGAAGACCTTCGACAACCTCCGACTTCATCAGATGAAGCTGAACCCGGTGAAGTACGCTTTCGGCATCTTCGCCGGGAAGTTCCTGGGGTTCATGGTAACCCAGAGAGGGATCGAAGCCAACCCGGAAAAGGTCCAGGCCATCCTGGACATGGAGCAGCCCGCCTCCAAGAAGTGCAGCGACTCATCGGCCAGATAGCCGCCCTGAGTCGGTTCATCTCGAGGTCGGCCGACCGCTACCGGCCCTTCTTCACAGTGCTGAGAAAGATGAACAACTTCTCCTAGACTGAGGAGTGCCAGGAGGCGTTTGAAGAGTTGAAGAAGATGCTTGCATCGCCCCCACTACTTTCCAGGCCCAAAGAGGGAGAGGAACTCACCCTCTACCTGGCGGTCACCCCGGAGGCCGTCAGCTCGGTCCTAGTTCGGACCGATGACCAGGGAGTCCAGCGGCCGGTGTACTACACCAGCAAACTTCTCCATGATGCGGAGCTCAGGTATTCCCGGCCCGAAAAGCTCGTTTTTACGTCAATAGTGTCTGCTCAGCATCTCAGGCCCTATTTCCAAGCGCATCCCATTGCCGTCCTGACTGATCAGCCGCTGAAAGTGATACTCAGCCGACCCGATACATCGGGGCGATTGGCGAAGTGGGCATTCAAGCTCAGCGAGTTCGACATCGCTTACAGGCCAAGGTCGAGCATGAAAGCACAAGTACTGGCCAACTTCCTGGTCGAGTGCGCGGGCCTAGGAAAGGAGTCCGAGGACTCCCCTCACCAGCAGTTGAAACCGGGCCCCGAGGAGCCCGGAGAGGACGTGTGGATCCTTAATGTAGATGGAGCCTCGAACTTCGGCGGGAGTGGAGTCAAACTCATTCTCACCAACGGTAGTGGGGTCGTCGCCGAATGCGCGCTCCATTTATAGTTCGCCGCAACCAACAACCAGGCAGAATACGAGGCGCTCCTCGCCGGGCTAAGAGTCTCCCGCGAGCTGGGCGTAGCCAACCTCAAAGCCTTCACTGACTCTCAGCTGGTGGCCGGACAGATCTCCGGAGAGTATGCTGCGCACGATCCTCAAATGACAAAGTATTTAGAGCTTGTCAAAACGAGCGCAGCCGGATTCCGGCGCTTCAGCATCTTCCATATCCCTCGCGGGGAAAATGCCCGTGCGGACGCACTCTCCCAGCTGGCGACCCTGCCGGACTCGTTGCTGGGTCGCGCTCATGTAGAGCGCCTCAAGGCCCCGAGCTACGAGATCCCGGTGGAGGTCCAACAGGTCAGCCGTGAGCCTAGCTGGATGGACAAGTATGCCGAGTACATAACCGGTGGCACCTTGCTGGAGGACCGTGCAGTGGCACGCCTTATCAAAAAGAAGGCCACGCGGTTCATCCTGATGGATGGGCAACTGTACCAGAGGTCTTATTCCTATCCCCTCCTCAAGTGTCTGAGACCTGCAGAGGCCTCACTCGTGCTCCAGGAAATCCATGAGGGCATCTGCGGGAACCACGTGGGGGGCAGAGCGCTAGCCTACAAAGCCCTCTGTCAAGGTTATTTCTGGGAGATAATGAAGGAGGACGACGCCGATTTCATGAAGAAGTGTGATCGGTGCCAGTGGCACGCCGTGGTGCAGCGGCAGCCCTCCACTCCGCTCTCCCAGCTCTCGGCTCCGTGGCCGTTCGCCCAATGGGGAATGGACCTCCTAGGACCATTTCCCCCGGCATCCGGACAATGGAAGTTCCTGATCGTGGCCATCGACTACTTTACGAAGTGGGTTGAGGCCGAACCCCTGGCGCGGATCACTGAGGCAAACATCGCCAGGTTTTTCTGGAAGTCAATCATTTACCGTTTCGGCCTCCCCCATTCCGTGATCATCGATAACGGGCGTCAGTTCGACTGCCGGGAGTTTGAAGAATTCTGCAGCGACCTCGGCATCCACCATCGCTTCACCTCGGTGGCGCACCCACAGACAAATGGAGAAGTCGAGGTCACGAATAGAACCATTTTGCAAGGCCTCCGAACGAGGCTGGATCAGTCTAAGGGCAGGTGGGCAAAAGAGCTCCCAAGCATCCTGTGGGCATACCACACCACCCCGAGGACGGCCACCGACGAGACCCCATTCAATCTCATCTTCGGAGCTGAGGCGGTTATCCCGATTGAGCTCAGTCTACCCACCCTGCGCGTGGAGCAGTACGACGAAGCGGAGAACCCCGCCAGGATGATGCTCAACCTGGACCTCCTTGAGGAGACAAGGGACAAGGCTCGACTCCGAATGGCGGCGTACAGGCAGCGAGTGGCCAGGTACTACAACTCCCGAGTGCGGCCAAAGTCCTTTCGCCCCGGAGATCTGGTGCTCCAGCGCGCTGAAGCTTCTCAGCCACGGGAGTGCGGGAAGCTCTCCCCGAACTGGGAAGACCCATACAGGGTGGCAGAAGTTCTCCCTCAAGGGGCCTATTACCTGGAGGAGTTAGGAGGCTCCAGATTTTCCCAGACTTGGAACACCTCGAACTTAAGGGTGTATTATCAGTAATGTAAGGTTCCTCCAACCCCTGCAATAAAATTCCTTTACTTCAAATGCTTTTTCTCGCCTCGTAGGAAAATCGGCGCCTGGCTCTGAGTTCGGCATACAAGGCTGTGACCGGAGATCCAAGAAAGCGAGAAGTCCCGGACTTCGATTTGGAAGGGGGGCAGAGCCCAGCTCGCCCACGCGATCATGGAGAACAGCTCGGCAAGCCGCGCAAGGCTTGAACAAAGCCTGCGGCCCCGGGGTTCAGTCCGGAAGTCCTGGACTTCGGTCTGGAAGGCGGGGCAGAGCCCAGCTCGCCCACGCGATCACGGAGAACAGCTCAGCAAGCCGTGTAAGGCTTGAACAAAGCCTGCGGCCCCGGGGTTCAGTCCGGAAATCCTGGACTTCGGTGTGGAAGGTGGGGTAGAGCCCAGCTTGCCCACGCGATCACGGAGAACAGCTCGGCAAGCCGCACAAGGCTTGAACAAATCCTGCGGCCCCGGGGTTCAGTCCGGAAGTCCCGGACTTCGGTCTGGAAGGCGGGGCAGAGCCCAGCTCACCCACGCGATCACGGAGAACAGCTTGGCAAGCCGTGCAAGGCTTGAACAAAGTCTGCGGCCCCGGGGTTCAGTCTGGAAGTCCCGGACTTCGGTCTGGAAGGCGGGGCAGAGCCCAGCTCGCCCACACGATCACGGAGAACAGCTCGGCAAACCGCGCAAGGCTTGAACAAAGCCTGCGGCCCCAGGGTTCAGTCCGGAAGTCCCGGACTTTGGTCTGGAAGGTGGGGCGGAACCTAGCTCGCCCACACGATCACGGAGAACAGCTCGGTAAGCCGCGCAAGGCTTGAACAAAGCCTGCAGCCCCGGGGTTCAGTCTGGAAGTCCCGGACTTTGGTCTGGAAGGCGGGGCGGAACCTAGCTAACCCGCGTGATCACGAAGGACGGCCCGGTAAGCCGGAAGGGCATGCACGAGGCCTAATCTGCTGTCGCCCGATGTGAAAGCTCCGGACTTTGATCTGAACGCTGGATGGGACCCAGTCCACCTGCGGACTCAGCCCAGATCGAACCGCAGGACCTCGTCTCGATACTCGACAACAACACTTCGACAAGGCACAAAAAAAAAAAAAAGACGAGGTCAGGACTTAGCAAAATTAAGGCTTTCATTGCTTTGAAAAGGTTCTACAACAAAGAAGTCCCGACAAGCCGGGAGTCCTTAGAAAAAAAAAAGAAGGAAAAGAGAATACAACTGAAGGCCTAGTTCGGCGCTGTGGCGGGATCTTCAGGTTGGCGCGCGGGCTCTCCCTCCTCACCGTCGGTGACTGGTTGCTCGGAGGGCCGCTCTGGAGCTGCAGCCGCATCGCCCGCCACAGCTGGAGCCTCGCTGGTAGGCTCCTGCCTTCTACCCCCGAGCACCACCCGACTGAGGTCAAGCCCGGGGTAGAAGGAGCCCACCTTCTCCCGGCACACCTGGAACCCCTTCAGAAAGGAGTCCACGGCGGCCTCCCGGACCTCCGAGACGTATTCGTCAGAGGCCCAAAATCTCGGGATGGCCTCCTGCGCCTCCCGCTTCGAAGCCTCCAGGAGCCCGTTGACGTAGGCGCTCTGCTACTTGTCCGCGCTCGCCTCCCTCCGGGCCTCCTCCAGCTGGCATTCCAGCGACTGCGACTGAGCTCGGAGACGAGCCCTCTCCGCCGTATCCTCCTCCAGGCGCCGCTGATTGGAGATTCTCTCCTCAGACAGAGAGGACTCCAGTTCCTTAACGCACCCCTCGGCGCGTGCCAGGTCTGATTGCAGGGCTTGGTTGCTCCCCCGCAGCTCGACCCCCTTCTCCATGAGGTCCTTCACATCAGCTGCGAGCTTGCCGAGCTTTTCCTCCTTCTCGGCATCTTTCTTAGCGTACCCTGCGAGGAAATTCCTCAACAGGAGCACGTCGGTCCCGATCTGCATGAAGAAGTGAATTGGTCAGTAAAAGGTTAGCGGGAATTGCAAAGGAAAAGGATCCGAGCTCGGACTTACCGTGAAAAGCTACGAGAGGATCCCGAGCAAAGCGCCGGCGTAGTCCTTGCCGCCCCTCATTCGACGGTCCCGGGAGGTGCAGGCGAACTCCATCACCTTCTCCGCGAGCCCCTGGTCATGGATCACGGAGCACCATTTGGTAATTGTCGGCGGCAGGGCTGTCAGATCGGCGGCAGGGGTGACCGACCCCCCGGGTGGAGCTGCCACCGGCGGGGCAGCTGGAGTCACGGGGAGCGCCGTCGGGGCTGCAGTGATGATGGGGCCTGCATGGAGGGGAACCGCTTCCGATGGGCCTCCCTCCTCGACAGCCCCGTCAGGGCGGACGACCGGGGCATCGGCGGCCCGGGCCCAAGGCGGCCCGGGCCCAAGGCGGCCTGGGCAGGGGAGCTGCAACTGATGGACCAGGCGCGGGCACCGGCACGACCTCCTGGCTCGCCTCGGAACGGGCCCTCTTCGCCGCAGGCTCGTCTACCTCGGCGGTGTCCCTCTGAGCCACGCCCTCCAAAAGGTTCTCCAGAGAAAACTTCATGCCTGCGATAGAAAGAAAGTCGGTCAGCCCGGTTAAAAGAAGAAAAAAAGAAGGGCGAAAAGGCAGAGTAAGAGAAAAGCTGAGCCTCACCCGGCTCCCGGATGGGACTGATCCCTGCCTCGAACAAGTTCTGCTCCGAGAGCAGAACATCGCTCAGTAACTGGGAGTGGGCCTCCTGGTCCGCCGGTTCGACCTGGGAGTTCCGGTTCGGAGATCGATCCGGTTCGCTCCAGGCCCAGTCGACGTCCTCGATTGAGGTAAAGAAGAACCGGTTCTTCCAACCCTTGATGGAAGAGGGGAGGTCGAACCGGAGACACCTGGGCCGGGGCGAGATGTACCACTAGCCGTCATCAGTGGAGTACCGCTTCAGGAGAACAGAGCCCTGAAGAGAGAGAAACGGGCAACAAACCCGTGGAAGTGACAGAAAACAATGAAGGAGAAGATGACCTGGATAGCATTGGGAGCCAACTGGGCCGGGACCAGACGGAAATGGCTGAGGAAAGAAAGGAAGAAGGGGTGCAGAGAAAATCGAAGACCCCCAAGGAGGAAGTCCTCGTAGAAAGCTATGCGGCCGGGGCCACTTGAGGTGACACGATCCCCAGGCCACGGAAGAGAAAGACGGATTGACCCCGGGATGCCATAGACCTCCTAGAGCAAGGAAAGGTCACCTTCGGTCATCGTCTAAACGTGACCGGAGGGACCGACAGAAGGAAGGGCCGGAGGAGGAAGAGAAGAAATAGGAAGGGCAGACACTACGGGGGGGGACCTAAGACCCCTAGGGATGCCTATGGTAATGCCTCCAGGCTGGAGTCACCTGCGGGTCTCCTCCGGGATCACTTCCTCTTCCGAGGAGGAAGAAGATGGAGTCCTCGGTCGGGACGGACCGGCCTCGTCCGGGTTAGACGAAGCATGGCGGCGGCGCGCCATGGAAAAGAAGATGGTGAGGAAAGGACATTAGAGGAAAGGGATGGAGCGAGGAAAGAAATAGAAGCACTCACCGAAATGCACTGTGCAACACGGGGGAGTGGGAGATAGCTTGCTGCAAACCGCCGACGGAGCAAGGGAAAGGGCCTCATTCCGGAAAGTCCCCTCCTTTTCAAACTCAATCGACAGCAGCCGTACCCGTCATTCCACTCCGGGCCATCAGATGGATGCCGCGTGGACGCACGCCCAACACTGACGCCTCGTTTGTAGGGAAACGGCCTCTGTTTCGAAGTGACGCATTAATTGCGGCCAAATAGGCGACACGTGGCAGCCCCTTATAGGGCTTTGGGCGCACCGAGGAACGGCGACGAGGATCGTGGCAATTATGATGCAAGATCTTCGCCTCCCCACGTCATCTCCATATTAAATCCCCACGTCCCGTTCCATGATGCCTTAACAAAACGGGGGGATGGGGGGCAACTGTTACGGCCGTAACGATGACGTGGTATGTCTCAGATTTCGCTGGGCGTGATTCGAGCCACGTGGAGTTTTTGGGCAAAATCAGGCGCGACTCCGCCTCGGCCGAAGTCGAGGTCGGTCCAGGCCTTCCTGCTGCTCCACCTGGTGTCCACCCAGGAGGGGTCCACCTCGACCGAAGCCGGTGGCCTCCCTGCTCCCTCGCCAGGTGGCACCCTGAGACGGTCCCACCAAGGCCGAGGTCGAGCCGGGCCCCTCGCTCCTTCGCTAGGTGTCGCCCGGAGACGGGACCACCTCGGCCGAAGTCAAGCACCCCTCTACCGCTCCGCCAGGTGTCCACCCAGGAGGGGTCCACCTCGGCCGAAGCCGGCGGCCTCCCCGCTCCCTCGCCAGGTGGCACCCTGAGACGGTCCCACCGAGGCCGAGGTCGAGCCGGGCCCCTCGCTCCTTCGCCAGGTGTCGCCCGGAGATGGGACCACCTCGCCGAAGTCGAGCGCCCCTCTGCCGCTCCGCCAGGTGTCCATCCAGGAGGGGTCCACCTCGGCCAAAGCCGACGGCCTCCCTGCTCCCTCCCTCGCCAGGTGGCACCTTGAGACGGTCCCACCAAGGTCGAGGTCGAGCCGGGCCCCTCGCTCCTTCACCAGGTGTCGCCCGGAGACGGGACCACCTCGATCAAAATCGAGCGCCCCTCTGCCGCTCCGTCGGGTGTCCATCCAAGAGGGGTCCACCTCGGCCGAAGCCGGCGGCCTCCCTGCTCCCTCGCCAGGTGGCACCCTGAGACGGTCTCACGAAGGCCGAGGTCGAGCCAGGCCCATCGCTCTTTTGCCAGGTGTCGCCCAGAGATGGGACCACCTCGGTCGAAGTCGAGTGCCCCTCTGTCGCTCCGCCAGGTATCTACCCAGGAGGGGTCCACCTCGGCCGAAGCCGGCGGCCTCCTTGCTCCCTCGCCAGGTGGCATCCTGAGATGGTCCCGCCTCGGTCGAGGCAGGCCAACCTATGCGGAGAAGCTTCCAAGGAGCAAGAGCACGAGCTCCAAGATTTTCCCTCGAGCCATGCGCGCCGCACCCCGAAGACAGTGCCCGTACGGTCGGCGGTGACACGCGGAACATTGCTTACATCGACCTGACAGGCTCCGTAGTCGAGAAGCGAGGCCCTGACAAGACAGGGCCCAATAACGCACAGCGTCGGTGCCTAGGAAAGAGAGCGCTCACGCTCGACCCGAGGTCTGGTCGACGGTCTGACCGACGCCCCCCTCCCCTACTCTTTCCTCGCTGGGCTCAGCAAGCAAGGCCGGGAAGCCGCCTGGCTCTTTGATCCAGAAGGGGAAAGGGAAAGAAACGGAGGAGAGGAGGCAAAAGAGACAACGGAGCCTCCCGGGGGCGAAAAACGAGAAGGTAACAGGAGGAGATAAAAGAAAGGAGAGAATAGACGACAAGGTAAGCAAGAAACAAAGGCTGGAGACTCGGTTCCAAGAGCAAGATCTGAGATCCCGAGAGGGGACCTTTGGCGTGAGCTTGGTGAAGGGACCCGGCCGGGTTTCTATTCTTTCTGGGACCTTTCTTGCTAGCATGATCTCTAAGTCTGGGACTCCTTCGGGGGCCCATCTCAGAGACTCTGTTCCCTCTCGCCGTCTACTAACTTGACTGTCGGAGCTCCCTCGCCGGGATCCCCGGCCAGGATTTCTGACCTTGCCTTGCAGGTTTGATCGAGCCAGGAGATCCCAGGGGCGAGACGGTCTAGTCGGATCGGCGGCTCCGAAGCCACAGGCGCGGCGGCGAGATCGGCAACAGAATGTTATTGAAAAAAAAAAGTTTGGGTGTTATCCTGACTTCTCCCCACCCCTCCTTTCTCCTCTTCTCCTCTTCTCTTCTCTTTCCCCTCTCAGTTCCCCTTCTGTTTCTAACCTCTTTCTCCTCCTGTTACTATCATCTTCTCAGATCTCCTTCTCTACTCTTCGTCTTCTCTTTTTCTTCCCATGATTCTTATTCTTCTTTCTCTCTTCAACTCTCCAAGCTTCTCTTTGTAGCCACCATCATCGACGACCCCGTCAACCACCGTGCTGCCCATCCCACTGGCCTCGTGGCCTCCCGTTCTAAACAATGACACCCCCTTTGCCATCCGAGCCCCATCGCTGCCCTCCCCAACTGGAGAGCCCCACTGGAAGATCCACCTCTGTCATCCTTCGCCCAAGCCGAGCCCATCATCGTCTGCAACCACCACACCGCCCTCGACCCCATCATCGTCAGCATCGCCCTCGGCCGCTCCATTTCCTGCATCACCTACAGCATCAACCGCATCTCTGCCTCCATCTCCCCAATTCCGACTCCTCCTTCTCCCTCATCGGATCCAAGGAAGAACCGCCACAGCCCGGTGCCCATCTTCTCATTCGAACCCTGCCTCCGATCGACCTCACCCCTCTTCCTCTGTTTGTGAAGCCTCCCACTAATCGAAGAAGAACCTCACCGGGGAGCCCTTCGCCAAGCCCAGCCATGCCGCAGCCACCTTCGTGCACCCCACCTTCCACCGATCGGGCATTGTCCTCGCTGGTCTCCTCGTCGCCGCTCCAGTGCGCGCTGACCTAGACGGAGGCCAGCAAGATGAAGAAGAGCCCCGGCAAGGAGATCAGCCTAGCCAAGGACTCCAAGCACCAGGTGACCATCGGCGAGCTAATGAGGATCCAGATGGGGATCTTTGAGTAGGCAGACTCCTAGATCCGGCGGGTGCTGCTCTGGGTTGTCGATCCCCTGTTCCACAAAGCACCAGTCCGTAGACAAGGAGAAGACCCGCATGAACGTGAATGCATAGCCGGCATCCTTTGCCGACTTCAAGCGCAGGAAAGAAATAAAAAAAAAAGAAAATATGAAAAAAAGAAAAGAAAATATGGGGAAAACAATGTGTTTGTTTAAAAAATGGGTGAGTTGAATTAACCTAGCCCAAGGGTCGTTTCTTAACGATCAATGGTCCGACCTCTTCCTTAAAATAAATTTTCGATCGGCTTGTCCCGCATCAGCTTTATCCTGAAAATATAGATTTACAAAAAGGTTAAAATCCTAATTTTTCCGAGCATAAATGGAGCTGTAGTTAGTGTCCATGATTCCAATCTTGATTGAGTTTTGATAATTTTGATCTTTTGTAGTATTTTTTAAAGTCTAGGATTTGCAAATATGGTAATTTGTGCTAGTATAACCACTCAAGGTGGCTAATTATATTAAATATTCATGGATACCCACTTCATCCAACTATATTTTCTTTTATTTATTTATTTAGCATTAGTATTCTTTTATTGTTTTGTTCTATGACACTTGTTGAACATATAAGTCTTACATTATTAATTCTAGTTAAGATTCTTAATTACAAGATGAGAAAGAGTGCTCCTATTATATAAACATAAAGCAATGTAAGTTTCAGACAACCTATAAATTATTTCCATCACCCACAAACTTCTAGTATCACAATACCTTCGCTTGCATCTTTTATTTGACAGTGTAACCCCTTGCAGTTCCTTCATACCATTAATATCCCATTACCAGACCTATAATTCTATCACTATACATGCAAGAGCTATGCGATCCAATATTGCTCTTTCCTAGAGTCAAACTAGTTCCAAGTCCTACTTTTAAATAATGCCAGGATTTATAAAATTTAGGTTCTTGATATATCTTTTTCATATTTTTCTTAGTTCGAGTCCTATATCTTAGAAGAGTAAGAGACAATATACTGCCTCTAGTTCATTAGCTTAAGTCGAGTACCAAGCTATGGTCATGGTTATATTTAAGATTATAGGGCTACATTCTATCCTGCATAACATTGGTATCTCTCAATTATTGCCTACTTCCTTATTTTGTGATAACCAAGATGCTCTTAACATTATTGCAAATTCAGTTTTCATGGATGAATTAAATTCATAGAAATTGATTATGAAGCTATAATGAGATTTAATACGCCCCCTTTCTCTATCTATTATGTACAAGTTGTCAATATCTTCATCAAATCTTTGGTAAAAATGTATAGTTTTCTTTCCTCAAAAATAAACCGAGCATTCATGATCTTCATGCTCCAAGTTAAGGAGGAGTATTAGAAAATATCAAAAATATCAAGAAAGCTAGATTTTCTACTGGTATCAGAGAATATCAGGAAATATCATGTAATATTAAAAAGATTTCTAGTTGATATACCATTTTAAAATATATTAGAAATTATCAAAGAATATCAAGGAAGATTTTTAGCTAATATACTATATTACGAAGTATCGAAAAATTTATACAATATATATCTTGTGTATTTGAATCATAGAATCTCGATTTCATTTATTTCTTGCACTGAAATCATGAAATTTTGATTTTCTGAATCTTTATATTCCCGTATATATACATCATTCTGATGAATGCAAAATCATAAAAATCATGAAAATTTGATTTTATTTATTTCCTGCACCAAAATCATAGGATTCCTATTTTTTTTGAATATTTGTACTCTTGTATGTATGTATATATGTGTGTGTATATATATATATATCTATGCTATTCTAATGAATATAAAATTATAATAATTTTTGTGCTCAATTCAATAGAATACAACCCATAATTATAGAGAAGGTTCCTGATCGTAATGAAGTGGACCTTGTGGTTTGTTTCAAGCCTTAACTATTGGACAACTATGAAAAAGTTAAAATTTCATTGGTGTGACTGCAAAGTGATAGTAGTCTCTTGTAATTTGGACGGAGATACTAAAGAGGGGGTGACTCCATCTTGAGTGCGTCGGATGACTTGAGCTCGTGTATTCACGGATGTCAGTATTTTCTACTTAAAAAAAAATAGTATTGACAACATAAAGTATAAATAATATTAGTAACTCAGCCTTTCAGGGAGGGTGGCCGTTAACTATAATGCTGAATGCCAAACAGACGTGAATGGGCTATTTACCATCTAATTCTGACGCCAACTTACTAAAGTAAGGTTCCATGGTCTAGTGGTAAGGACCCCAGACTCTGAATCTGGTAGCCCGAGTTCAAGTCTCGGTGGGACCTTTTTCTTTTTTTCTTTTTTGGGTTCAACAATTGTCCTTTGCTTCACCATATTTTTTTTCATGTTAAATTCTTTATTTTTGTTTTCCTACTAAGTAATACTCTTGAGCCTATATCTCCATTTTTTGTTCTTCACCCCCCCCCCCCCCCCCCCTCTCTCTCTCTCTCTCTCTCTCTCTCTCTCTCTCTCTCTCTCTCTCTCTCTCTCTCTCTCTCTCTCTCTCTGTAAGATTGATTCTTATTTCAATTTTATTTACACCCTTTTTATCTTTTTTTCACTTTTCCCATATTTTTTTCATGTTAAATTCTTTGTTTTTGTTTTCCTACTAAGTAATACTCTTGAGCCTGAGCCTATATCTACATTTTTTATTCTTTTTCCTCTCTCTCTCTCTCTCTCTCTCTCTCTCTCTCTAAGATTGATTCTTATTTCAATTTTATTTACACCCTTTTTATCTTTTTTCACTTTTTTACTTCAATCATATTTTCAATTGGTTTCAACCTATATCTCCACCGAGTCGAGCCCCTCCGAGGTCGAGCCCCTTGAGACCGGAGTCGACCCAGCCCTCCTCTGCCAGGTCGAGCCCCTCGGAGGTCGAGCCCCCCGAGTCGAGCCCTTTTGGTCCGGAGTCGAGCTCAGCCCCCCTCCGCCAAAGTGGAGCCCCTCTGAAACCCTCGAAGTCGAGTCCTAGCTCTCTAGTTCGGCGACCACCTCGGACAATGTCGCCGGCCACCGAGGGGATGAAGCCACCCTCCCAAGGCACCGGCGAACCGCCCGAGGACTACGATGAAGCACTCATCAAATCATAATAACCGTCCGCAGCTACCACTTATACCAGAGAAGAAAGAAGCTCCATGATCGAGGCGCTACGCTTTCCACCAATCGCCTGCACCACCCGAAAGAAGAAGTCAACCAGGAGATTCGAATCCCGGAGACGGCGGCCCCCCGATCGAGACACTGCCAAGTTTTCCAGAATGGAGCAACCGGAAGGAATGTCAGAGCGTACGGCAGGTTCCCTTATCATGAACTGGGAAAGACGTCCTGTCCACGGCACGGGACGCCGCTGCACGCGCCTGCTGACACGATGATGATCCCGAGGTATGTGCCCAGCAACTGCCTGGACTTAAAAGAACCTTTGACATCCCCAGCAGGGAGGTAAGTTGAAACTAAACTAGTCAATCCAAAAAACACCCAAGCAAGCGAGGGAGAAGAGGCCACATAAGAGAACCACCAAGGAGACTGAGAATTCAAGGCTCTCGGAGATCCACAGGAAGGATCGCCCGAACATAGCCATCCATCTCCAGTTCACCTCGGCCACCACCTTTCCCAGCTTGCTTGCACCCCACTCACACATCATTTACTCCTCCTAGCATGGAGTCCATCTCAGGGGCTCGACTAGGAGGATATGTTCTCCTGGATCGTCATTGACTTGACCATCGGAGTGCTCCCGTTGGAATTCCCGGTCTGAGTCTCTAACCCTTATTTTGCAGGTCCCGATGAGCAGGCCGTTCCCGAAGAGATGAGGGGCGATCCGATGCCGATAGTAGCTACAGGCCACGATGATCTTGGTGGCAACATATTGGTGCACCAGGTAGGAGGAGGCAGGACGCATCTTGGTCCAAACCTAAACCCCCTGCAAGCAGCTCACCGGGAGGATAGTGACGACACGAGTGAGAGAAGTCTCCACCAGCCATGCAGGAGATCCCCCTTCCCGAGGAGACCCGCACAGTCTAGAAGGGGAGCTCCCCGCTCCTGCTCAACCACCTCCGGCGGACATCCAGCTGGCTACACTCGTCTAGCAGATGCAGGTCCTCACCATGATAGTGCGCCAGCTCCAGCACCAGCAACGGTCCTTGGTTACCCACCAACAATCAGGGACCCCCACGGCCCACGCCGCAGCACCCCGCGATAGCCTGTGTTCCTTCCAAGGATGGCCTTCACAGTCGTGGGCCATTACCGATCAACGGGATAGTCACTTGACTCCGGCGAAGAGACAACGGATCGAATCTACCAATAAGGAGAGCCGATCCCTAACCCTCGAGCGGGTAACGGCCAAACCCCGCCAAGGTCGAAAAGGCAAGACCCCCCTTTATGGACATCGTCCCATGTCACCTTCTACATCTCCTTCAGCCTCGACGGAGGGTTCGACTGACGAGGCCATCAGGCGCATGCCGAGAAGCACCTGGAGGAGCACGAGCGCAAGCTGGCAGAGCTATCCCGCCGGTTTACGAACATGCAGGGCTCCGTTGAGGAGCCAGCAGGCTATGATGCTTGTCCCCCCTTCTCCCGAGAGATAAAGAGGAACCAATTCTTAGTCGATTCCGTATACCGCAGGTAGATCCCTACGACGGGACCACCGACCTCCTGGACCACCTGGAAAGCTACAAGGCCCTCACGAGAGTCCAGGGGGCCACCGACGCCCTTTTTTGCATTGCCTTCCCGCAACCCTTTGCAAGGCAACTCGGGTCTGGTTTACCCTCCTCGAGCCCGAAAGCATTGGCTCTTTCGCTCAGCTAGAGCAAAAGTTTGTGGCTCACTTTGATGCCTGCCTTAAGGTGTCACGAGAGGCGGACAACCTCTTCTCCATCAGACAGCAAGACCACGAGCCCCTACGGGACTACGTGACCCATTTCAAGACTGTCGCGTTGGAGATTTACAATCTTGATGAGCCAGTCGCTATGCTGGCACTAAAACGAGGGCTCGGGACCTCCCGCCTGACCTACTCACTTGACAACAAACCCTCCAAGACTTACTCCAAGCTTCTCCTCCGAGCTCAGAAGTACATCCGCATCGAGAAGGCAGATCAGACAGGGAGGGAGCTAGATGGGAAGCCGCTGAAGAAGCCAACTCCCGCCGAGGCGTCCAGGACACGGAAGCCAAGACCCCCAGCTCTGAACTTCCACCAAGAGCCGAGACCAAGGGGTGCTCCCACTCTGGAGGAGAGATTTACCCCTCTCCTCGCCCTGAGGATGAAGATCCTCATGGAGATCGAAGGTGAGCCCTACCTGAAGCACCCACCTCTGATGAGGTCGTCCACTGGCCGTGACAAGACGAAGTATTGTTGCTACCACCGCAACCACGGCTATAACACCGAGGAATGCCGTAACCTCAAGAAGGAAATTGAAGAACTCATCAAAAGATGCTACCTCAGAAGGTTCGTGGGGGGCAGACCTCCAGCGGAACCTCAGGCGCTCGTCGCTCTCCCGCTAGTCCCTACAGTCGACAACTGCCCTTTCGAGAAGCCGGTAAGGATGATCTGCTGGGGAGCCGAGTGCACTTCCAAGAGGGCTCAGGGGGCAGAGTGTTCTGAGAATGTACTCCTTTTTATGAGGGAAAGGAGAAGTGGGGGAGAAAATATAAATAACGATGCCATGGTCGTCGAGATGACGATCGCGAAACATCCTATAAAATGCATCATGGTTGATAGTGGAAACTCCACAGATATGCTTTTTTATGATGCCTTCTCTAGAATGAACTTACCCTTTGCTCATCTCAGACCTGTGCACACACCCCTTGTCGATTTCACAAGAAATTCTGTGAAGGTTGAGGGAGAGATCACTCTCCCTATCACTGCCGGGACCCCACCTCGGCAGAGAACTGTTATGATGACTTTTACGGTTGTCAGGCTCTCTTCAACCTACAACATGATTCTGGGATGACCTGGGCTCAACCTGCTCGACGCCGTCATCTCCATAAAGTGGCTATTGGTGCAATTCCCAACCCCCTACGGTGTTGGGGAGATGAGGGGTACACCTCAGCCGATTCAACATTATTTCCAGACTCTCACTGGAGCCAAGATCCCCAAGGACGACCCCAAGACAGACGATCTCGACCAAAGGGCACAGGACCCCTGGGGGAGCCCGGTCGAGCGCCTGCTATCTTATCCACTGGGAACCGACCAGGTGAAGACGGTGCAGATTGGGGCCCAGTGGTGTGGACACCAGAAGCCGAAAGAAACTTCACTCCAACAAGGTTAGCCTTATCCCAATTTGGATCGAAGATAATTAGGTTACCTTGTATCCTTTAGTTCAAAAATATTTATTTTCAAGAGTCATTTCCTTTTCAAGAGTCCTGTAATTAATTTTGAGTTTCAAATCAAGAGTGTTTATTGAGTCCTGTAATTACTTTTAAAATTTCATTTCCTGTAAGTCCATTTCAAGTTTTAAAGTCTAGGTCAGTCAAGTCAGTTCAGTTGAGTTAAGTCTAATTCAGTTGAGTTAAGTCTAATCAAGTCTTAAAGCCATGAAAGCCAGCAACAAGACTCAAATTCTAGACCCCAGAATTTGACCACATGAAGAAGAGAAGACACATCAACCAAGCAAGAGAAAATGACCATCAACTAGGACCACTGGGTGCCACATGTCATTCTTATCCAAGTAGAAGACCACCACACCATGCCACGTCATCAGGTGCCACTTCACCAGCCACCTCATCACCCTTTGGGCGCCAACAAGGGAGATTTAAATTCAAGGAGGTTGGCCACATCCCTCCAAGTCCTCCACCAAATCCTCCAACCCCCCCCACATCCCTCCAAACTCTCCACCAAATCCTCCAACCTCCCTTGTAATCCTCCTCGATTTGGGGAGTTTTTTAAATTTCAAAAGCTAGCTTTGTGAGGCTATTAAAAGCCTTGGACGCCCATTGTAAAAGAGAGGGATTTTGGAAATGAATGAAGTTTGAAGTGAAGTTGTCTTGAGTTTTATGTGTGAATTTTTTCCTATCTTCTTCTTCCACGCCCAAAGCCACTCTCTTCCCTAGAAATTCATCATCCAAGCTCAAGGCAAAGGCATTGGAGTCGGCCAGATCTTCTCAACTATCTTTTCTTTGTTCACAAGTTCTCCCATCCCTTCTTTATGTTTGCATCCTTCAACCTTAACTTTGATCTTCATTGTAGGGTCCTTCGAAGTCCTTGAGTTGTGAACAGGGTTCCCCTTGACAATGAACCAATAAGCTGAAGCCCAAGTCCAGGGTTCTGATCACTGTTATCCAAGTTTTCCAGTCCAGAGCATCAGTAGTTTCAAGTTTTGAATCATAGGAAGGTTGGAAAACTCATCAAGGTAAGTCCTCAATCATTAGCCCCTATTGTCTAGATCTTCTTCCTTCTTATTTTTAGAGTTGTGTCTAATCATGTAATAGTCCCTTTTCATGTAATCCTTAAATCTTATTAAGATGAGTACAATGCTAAGTGTAATTAGGTTTCATTGCTCTACAAACACCATATTCAAAACATTAATCATATGCGTGCCGCATCACCCAGCTGCAAGATGAGGAGAGGGCCCACCTATTGGAGTTCCTGTGGGTGAATGCAGATGTGTTTGCCTGGACTATGGCGGACATGCCAGGTATTTTCCCTGACATCATCGCCCACAAGCTAAGTATTGACCCAAAGCACCGCTAGTTCGGCAAGAGAAGAGAAGCTTTGCCCCGGAGAGGCAAGCGGTAATCAATGAGGAAGTGGACAAACTCCTCGCCGCCGGTTTCGTTCGAGAAGTACAATACCCGTGCTAGCTAGCGAATGTGGTGATGGTGAAGAAGAGCAATGAAAAATGGAGGATCTGTATAGACTACACCGACCTCAACAAGGCATGCCCAAAAGATAATTTTCCTCTATCGAAGATCAACCAGTTGGTGGACGCCACCTCAGGGCACCGGCTCCTCTCCTTCATGAATGCATTCTCCGGATACAATTAGATCCGGATGCACCTAAAAGACGAGGAGCACACCGCCTTCATCACCGACCAAGGGATGTACTGCTATAGGATGATGCCCTTCTTCTGAAGAATGCTGGGACCACGTACCAGCATCTAGTCAACAGGATCTTCAAAGACCAGATTGGCTAGAACATGCAGGTGTACATGGACGATATGCTTATCATGAGCAAGACGAGCTCGGACCACATCATCGACCTCATCGAAGCTTCCACAACCTTTGAAAACACCAGATGAAGCTGAACCCAGCAAAATGTGCCTTCAGAGTGGTGGCAGGAAAGTTCCTAGGCTTCATAGTCACCCAAAGGGGCATTGAAGCAAACCTGGAGAAGGTCCAGGTGATCGTCGATATGATCGTCGATATGGAGCACCTGACATCCAAGAAGCAGGTCCAGCGCCTAATGGGATGGATCGCAGTTTGAGTCGGTTTATCTCGAGATTGGCAGACCACTGCCTTCTCTTTTTCAAGGCGCTGCGCAAGATGCACGACTTCACCTGGACGGAGGAGTACAAGATGGCCTTTGAGGAACTGAAGAAGTTCCTGGCATCTCTTCCGCTACTCTCCCGACTGGAGGAAAGGGAGGAGCTCCTACTCTACCTAGCGGTCACACCTGGAGCCGTCAGCTCGGTCCTCATCCATGCAAACGAGGGTGGATCTCAGAAGCCGGTGTACTACGCCAGCAAAATCCTCCATGATGTGGAGATCAGGTATACTCGTTCCGAGAAACTCATTTTTGCACTAATAATGTCTGCTAAGCGCCTCATGCCGTATTTCCAAGTGCATCCCATCGCAGTCATGATGGATCAACCGCTTAGAACTATACTTAGTCACCCCGAAACCTCCGGGAGGCTGGCTAAGTGGTCCCTGATGCTGAGCGAGTTCGATATCGCATATCGACCAAGGTCGTCACAGAAGGTCCAAGTCCTAGCCAACTTCCTGGTCGAGTGCATAGGACTCGCAGAGGAAACAGAGCAAACAACCTCGGAGCACCAAGTTGAGCCCAAAATGGAGGAGGAGCCCTGAATCCTCCATGTAGATGGTGCGTCCAACTCTGGTCAGAGCGGAGTAGGCCTCATCCTCGCCAACAGTGACGGGATCATGGTAGAACGTGCTCTCCACTTCAAATTCACTACGACAAACAACCAGGTAGAGTACGAGGCGCTCCTTGCAGGCCTAAAGGTCTGTCATGAGCTAGGCGTGCAGAGTTTGAAAGTCTTTACCGACTCCCAACTGGTGGCCGGACAAGTCTCTGGAGAATTTGAAGCCAGGGATCCTCATATGATCAAGTACCTGGAGCGGGTCCGCTTAAGCACGACATGTTTTCGATGCTTCGGCATCTTAAATATCCCCCACGAAGAGAATGCTCGCGCGGATGCACTGTCGAGACTCGCGACCTTGCCGGACTCGTCACTAAGGCATGCCCATATAGAGTACCTCGAGAGTCCAAGCTACGAAGCCCCAGAGGAGGTGCAGCAAGTCACTCCGAAGTCGAGCTGGATGGACAGGTATGTCAGATACATCACTGATGGCATTTTACCAGAGGACCTCATGGAAGCCGGCCTTATCAAGAAAAAAGCCTCCTGATTTGTCCTGATGGATGGACATCTCTACCGTTGATCCTATTCCTACCCGCTCCTGAAGTGCCTCAGGCCCATGGAGGCAGCCTTCGTACTCCAAGAGATACATAAAGACCTCTATGGGAACCACGTGGGAGGAAGGATGCTGGTCTACAAAGCTCTTTGCTAGGGATACTTTTGGGAGACCATGAGGGAGGACGCCACTGACTTCGTAAAGAAATGCGACAAATGCCAGCACCATGTTCATATACAGCGTCAACTGGCGGTGTCGATCTCTCAGCTCTCTGCCTTGTGGCCTTCCCCCAATGGAGAATGGACATCTTAGGGCCATTTCCCCCTGCACCGGAACTGCAAAAATTTCTGTTGGTGGCTATCGACTACTTCATCAAGTGGGTGGAAGCGGAGCCGCTAGCGCGGATCACATAAGCCAAGGTCCGTCAGTTCTTCTGGAAATCAATAATATGTTGCTTCGAATTTTCCCACTACATCATCACCGACAACGGATGGTAGTTCGACAACTGGGAGTTTGAAGGGTTCTGCATCGAGCACGGCATTCAGCACTGCTTCATCTCAATAGCTCACCCCCAGATGAACGGGGAAGCCGAGGTGACCAACCGGGCCATCCTTCAAGGACTTAGAACTCGGCTGGATCAAGCCAAGGGCAGATGGGCAGAGGAACTCCCAAGTGTTCGTGGGCCTACCACACAACGCCCAGGATGGTGACGGACGAAACACCCTTCAACCTTGTCTTCGACACTGAGGTCGTCATCCCAGTTGAGCTCGGCATGCCCATGCTACGGGTACAACAATATGACGAGGCGCAGAACCCGGCGCACCTTCTACATAATTTGGACCTCCTCAAGGAAACCAGGGACAGAGCTCGGCTCAGGATGGCAGCATACCGGCAACGAGTGGCCTGGTACTACAACGCGCGGGTAAGGCCAAAGGTCTTCCGACCTGGCGATCTGGTGCTACACCGAGCCGAAGCATCTCAGCCCCAGGAATGCAGCAAGCTCTCGCCGAACTGGGAAGGGCCCTACAAGGTGGCCGAAGCTCTCCCGCATGGAGCCTACTACCTCGAGGATCTGGAGGTGCCAAATTTCCATGAACGTGGAATGCCTACAACCTGAGAAAATATTATCAGTAGTATAAGGCTCTTTCCTTATAATAATAAAGGTCTTCTTTTGCACAAATCATCCTCTGCCTTGCAGGAACATTGCTGCCATGCCCCAGGGCGCGGCATGCTCAAGCCCGGGGCCCAGCTCTCCGGCACCAAAGCTCGGAGCCCAGCTCTCTAGCACTCAAGCCCGAAGCCCAGCTCTCCGGCACTCAAGCTCAGAGCCCAGCTCTCTAGCGCCAAAGCCCGGGCCCAGCTCTTCGGAACTCAAGCCAGGGGCCCAGCTCTCCGACACCAAAACTCGGAGCCTAGCTCTCTAGCACTGAAGCCCGGAGCCCAGCTCTCCAGCATCAATAGTGTAAGGTTCTTTCTCACCAATAATCAAAGTTCCCCTTGTACAAATATTTTTACCTTGCAGGAGAATCTTCACCCGACCCTAGGTCTGGCGTTCAGAGCCCGGAGTCCAACCCTCTGGCAGTGAAGCCCGGATCCCATGCTCTCTAGCCACCAAAGTCCTGGAGCCCAGCTCCCAGGAATCAAAGCCTGGATCTCATGCTCTCCGGCCACCAAACTCCTCGAGCCCAGCTCCAAGGCATCAAAGCCCGGATCCCACGCTCTCCAGCCACCAAAGCCCGGATCTCACGCTTTTTGGCCACCAAAGTCCTCGAGCCCAACTCCAAGGCATCAAAGCCCGGATCCCATGCTCTCCGGCCACCAAAGTCTTAGAGCCCAGGTCCCAAGCATCAAAGCCCGGATCCCACGCTCTTCGGCCACCAAAGTCCTCGAGCCCAGCTCCAAGGCATCAAAGCCCGGATCCCATGCTCTCCGGCCACCAAAGCCCGGATCCCACGCTCTTCGGCCATCAAAGTCCTCGAGCCTAGCTCCAAGGCATCAAAGCCCGAATCCCATGCTCTTCGGCCACCAAAGTCCTGGAGCCCAGCTCCAGGGCATCAAAGCCCGGATCCCACGCTCTCCGGCCACCAAAGCCATGAGCCTAGCTCTCCGGCCACCAAAGCCCGGAGCCTAGCTCTCCGGCCACCAAAGTCCTGGAGCCCAGCTCCCAGGCATCAAAGCCTGGAGCCCAGCTCTCCAGCCACCAAGCTTGGAGCCCAGCTCTCCAACATCAAGTCTTCGAACCCAGCTCCAAGGCGTCAAAGCCCGGAGCCTAGCTCTCTGGCAGTGAAGCATGAAGCCCAGCTCTCAGGCCACCAAGCCCAGAGCCCAGCTCTCTGGCACCGAAGCCCAGAGCCCAGCTCTCCGGTGCTGAAGCTTGAAGCCCAGCTCTTCGGCACCAAAGCTTGAAGCCCAGCTCTCAGGCCACCAAGCCCGAAGCCCAGCTCTCCGGCACCGAAGCTTGAAGCCCAAATCTCAGGCCATCAAGCCCGGAGCCCAGCTCTCCGACACTGAAGCCTGGGACACTCAGAAACAAAGTGGAAGCCTCCTCTCTAATCTCATTACATGTCCAAAAAAAAAAAGAGAGAAGAAGAAGAAAAAGAGAGAAAGAGAGAGGAGAAGTAAAGTAGTTTCAAGCCAAGATAATTAAAAATTCTTACTTCATTGAAAATTTGTTGTTTGTTATAAGTGTCCCCGGGCCCCCGACATGACGGGCAGCCCAGGCCAAAAATAGAAGAAAAGAAAAGCAGAAAGGAAAATCTACCCTACTCTGGTCGTCCCTCGCCGGGGTTGTGGGGCCACGATGCATCATCTCCAGGGGCCTTGGGCTGTGCAGTTCCGGCTTCAGCGACCATGGCTGGCGGAGAAGGTTCGGAGGCGGCCACCGACTCCTCAACATCACTCAAGTCTGGGGCCGGCTCCGCATATGGTGTAGTGGGGTATACGAGGAGAGGTCGGCCCTTATCAGAAACGAACTCCTTGACCCTGGAGCACAGGTACATGAAGCCTTTGAAAAAGAAGTCCGATGCCGTTTCATGGAACTCGGTGGCAAACTCCTCTAAGGCCTTGTACCTTGTCATGGCCTCTTCAGCCCCCTTCTTCACCTCGATGGCTTGCTCCTTTGCCACCTCTGCCGACTTGGCCACCGTCGCTGCCTCCTTTTCAGTAGCCATGGCCCTCTTCTCTGTGGCAACCAGCCTCTCCTTCGCCGCATCTAGTTCGGCCTGGAGGGACTGAGCACGCCCCTTCTACTGGGCCGCTTCGGCATTGAACTCGGTCAGCCTCCTTTCGGTGGTCATGAGCTCCTCAGCCTTGCTTCTTGATCGACCCCGCTCCTGGACAAGGTTCTCCTGGAGCTCCTTCAAGTTCCCCTCGACGTTGGCGAGTTCTTTTCAGAGCTCCTCATTCTTCAGGCCGAGCTCTCGGGAGGCGTCAGACTTCTCATTTAGCTCGGTCCTCAAGGCCTCGAGCTCCGTCGCTCGCTGTTGGTCATTCTTCCACCAGTTTTGGCAATAGTATCTGATCAGGAGGGTCTCGACGTCGATCTGCACCAAACAAGACATCAGCAAAAAAAAAGGGAAAAAGAAAAGAAATCGAGAAGGCGAAGTTACTTACCGAGAAGAGTTGGGGAAAGATGCTACTAATCGCATCCCCCAGCACCTTTCCAGCCATCTCCCTCCAGTCGCATGATTGGATTGAAAAATCCATCATGCGCTCAGCCAGCCTCCAGTCCCGGAGCAACGAGATGTCAGGTGCTAGTCTGAATGGGACCCGGCGGTGGTCCCTCTCCCTCCTGCTTGCCCCCAAGGTGGAATCGCCTACTCCACCGCCAGAAGAGGCCTCGAGGGCAGGATGGTAGCTCGGTACCCCTTCAAGCGGTGCCCTAGGCACCAGCTCTGGTACTCCTCACACCTCCTCCCCCTCGATGACAATGAGCTCCGGGGGAGGAGGAGACATGATGGCGATGACTGCGGCCGCGGTCCTAGCCCGGATGACCACCTCAGGCTCCAGGGTGGGGGCCGGTTCTCGTCACCTTGGCCGCTCCGGCACGGGCTTGGCTGCCCTCTGACCTGGTTCCGGCACCACAGCGACCTCCCTCCTTCCTTGTGCAAGGGTGGCCTCGGTCTCCCTCCTGCTCGGCTTGATCAGTGTGGCAGGAGTGGCTGCCAATGCGCTCTTGTTGCGAGCCCTCTTCGAGGAAGACTCTTCGGCCAATCCCGATGGAGGCCTCTTCCCGGTGATCGAAAGCAAGTCATCCATCGAGAACTTCATACCTGCATATGAAGGATTCAATGTCAGTTCTAAGTTTGGAGAAATAGAGTAAGAGGAGCAAAAAGGACTCGAGCCGAACTCACCCAACTCTCCCGTTGGGTCGACCCCGGCCTCGGCAAGGTTCTGCTCTGACAACAGAACCTCGAGGGAAGGAATCTGGGTGGTACAGAGCAGCTCGTAGACATCTGTGTTAGCTATTTCGACCGTAGAGTTTCGGTTAGGGGACCGATCTAGGTGACTCCACACCCAGTCAACCCCCTCGACGGTGGCAAAGAAAAATTTGCTCTTCCACCCTTTGATGGAAGAGGGAAGTTCAAATTTAATACCCTTCAGGTGAGAAGAGATTGACCACCACCCATCCTCGGTAGGGTGGCGCTTTAGAGTGAAGAAGGCTCTGAACAAGGAGAAACGGGCGACGATCTTGTGGAAATGATAGAGCACTATGAAGCAAAAGATGATCCTTATGGCATTCGGGATGAGTTGAGCAGGGACCAAACGGTAGTTGCTCAACATTGAGAAGAAGAAAGGGTGGAAAGGAAAGTGGAATCCTCTTGAGGTCTCCTCATAAAAGGCGATCCGGCCCGGGCTACTGGAAGTAACATGATCCCCTGGTCTAGGGATCAAGAGCTGGACGGAATGAGGGATGCCATAGACATCCCGGATGGTCTCTAGTTCCTTAGCTGAGATTGTCGAAGCAATCCCACCGGGATCTGTGGACCGAGCAGGGTTAGAAACGAGTTTAGCTGGAGAAGGAGGAGCGGGGATAGATCCAGGTTCCCTAATGACTATGCCACAAGGGGGATGCCTCCTACAAAACTCGAAGTGCGTCTCTTTCCCCTCCTCATCGGAAGAAGAAGATGGCGGTCTCGGCCTAGAGGGCCCAGCCTCATCCTAGTTAGTTGTGGGACAGAAGTTTGGTTTGAAGCGAGACATGGAGAAGAAGGTGAAGGAAAGAAGCAGAAAGAAGGAGAAGGCGGACGAGGGTCCGGGGAAGAACCTAGTCCTAGAAGTTAGATCCCACTCAACTGGGATAGGGAGGAAGGAGACTAACCTGCTATGAACTTTGGGAGACAAAAATGGCCGGGGGGTCGAAAGAAGAACCTCGGTACGATGGTGGGCATGCAGGATTTGAAAGTATGCATGTTTTGGAAAAGACTGCCTTTCCTTTCGAAGTGATCGGTGCCCGACCGTACCGTTACAGATCCTCACCGTCGGATCCATGCCATGCATCATCAATCGGCAAGGCTGGTGTCTGGCTTCAACTGCGGTCATTCTGAATTTTGCACCCGCAATAACTACTCCTCGAACATGTCCACGTGGCTCCCTCGGGTAGGCTGAAGAAACCGCTTCCCGAAGCACCATTGATCGTGGCCATCATTGCACCAGATTCTCACCTTTCCACAACAGCATTGCATTTACTCCCTTCGCCCCGAGCGCCCCGCGCTAATGGGACTCGGGAGTGGGGGGCAAATGATGTGGCAAGGAGCTGACATGTAATCCTTGTCAGACGCCATGTTAGAAAAAGCTACCATGGTGGACACTCCTCCTCGGACTCCTTTGCCGGGCCGAGCTGCCTCAAAATGTCGGGACGGCCCGCCAAAAGAGAGCTCCGTCCTCCGCCAAGTCGGCACCCGCAAGCCTGGGATGCCTAGGCCGGAGCCGAGCGACCTTTTTCACTAGATTGAGCCCCTCCGAGACTGAGCCCCTTGGGCCAGAGTCGAGCTCAACCCTCCTCTGCCAGGTCGAGCCCCTCTGAGGCCGAGCCCTCTAGGCTGGAGTCGCGCGCTAACCTCCTCCGCTAGATTGAGCCCCTCCAAGGTCGAGCCCCCTGGACCGGAGTCGAGCCCATCCCTCCTCCGCCAGGTCGAGCCCCTCCGAGGTCGAGCCCCCTGGACCGGAGTCGAGCCCAGCCCTCCTCCACCAGGTCGAGCCCCTCTGAGGCCGAGTCCTCTGAGAAGGAGTCGAGCCTTCCTCCACCGGGTCGAGCCCCTCCGAGGCCGAGCCCTCTGAGAAGGAGTCGAGCCTTCCTCCACCGGGTCAAGCCCCTCCGAGGTCGAGCCTCCTGGGCCGGAGTCGAGCCTAGCCCTCCTCCGCCAGGTCGAGCCCCCTCGGAGTCGAGCCCCTTTCGTTCGGAGTCGAGCTCAGCCCTCCTCCGCCAAAGTGGAGCCCCTCTAAGGCCCTCGGAGTCGAGTCCCAGCTCTCCAGTTTGGCAACCACCTCGAACAATGCCGCCGGCCACCGAGGGGGTGAAGCCACCCTTCCATGGCACTGGCGAGCCGCCCGAGGACTACGAGGAAGCATCCATCAAATCATAATAACTACCCACAGCAACCACTTACACCAGAGAAGAAAGAAGCTCCATGAGCAAGGCGCCACGCTCTCCACCAACCGCCTGCACCACCCGAAAGAAGAAGTCAACCAGGAGATTCGAATCCCGGGGGCGGCGGCCCCATGATCGAGACACTGCCAAGTTTCTCGGAATGGAGTAACTGGAAGGAATATCAGAGCGCATGGCAGGTTCCCTTATCACGAACTGGGAAAGACGTCCCGTCCACGGCACGGGACGCCGTTGCACGCTCCTGCTGACACGATGATGATCCCGAGGTATGTGCCCAACAACCGCCTAGACTTAAAAGAACCTTCGACACCCCAGCGGGGAGGTAAGCTGAAACTAAACCAGTCAATCCAAAAAACACCCAAGCAAGAGAGGGAGAAGAGGCCACATAGGAGAACGACCAAGGAGACTGAGAATTCAAGGCTCTCAAAGATCCACAGGAAGGATCGCCCGAACACAGCCATCCATCTCCAGTTCACCTCGGCCACCACCTTTCCCAGCTTGCTTGCACCCCACTTACATATCATTTACTCCTAGCGTGGAGTCTATCTCAAAGGCTCGACCAGGAGGATATGTTTCCATGGATCGTCACTGACTTGACCGTCGGAGTGTCCCCATCGGAATTCTTGGCCCGGGTCTCTAGCTCTTGTTTTGTCGGTCCCGATGAGCAGGCCGGTCTCGAAGAGACGAGGGGCGATCCGACGCCGACAGCAGCTACGGACCACGACGTTCTTGATGGCAACACCATGTAATACCAATTCCCAACTCTATACCTTATCATAAGCCACCTATCCCACTTCACCCTAGCTAATCTTGTTGCCTAGAAATGGAGCCCAAGAGGGGGGGGTGAATTGGATCTTTAAAAAAAATTAACACAATAAAGTGAAGGTCTAGTGGTGCTTGTGAGCAATAATAAATTAGATGCAAGATGATAGCAATTAATTAAATAGTACGAGAGGAAAAGAGCAATCACACACAAACACAAGGTTTATAGTGGTTCGGTGCAAACCTAGCACCTACATCCACTCCCCAAGCCACCCTTGGGAATTCCACTATAATCCACACCAGATTACAGTTGACTTATTTTTACAAGGCTCACAAGTCAAAACCTAAGTTGGTTTTATCACCTAGGCTCACCAACAAACCTAAATACTTGTTTTGTCTTCGGGCTCACAAGTTAACCCTAGTTGGTTTTAACACTTTGGCTCACCAACAAACCACAATAACCTTCTTTCAAGACACCCTTGAAAGCAAGGTTAAAGCACAATAAAACAGATATGAAATTTAAAAGCTACAACAAACTCTCTTCAAGAGTGGATTGGAATCTTTGAAACCCAAAGGATGCTTTGACTTCACTCTTCTTCAAGTTGCCTCCTTTTGGAATGTAGTAAAGTTGAGCTAGTAGGCTTTTTCAGTGGAATCAAGCTAGAAGAGGCTTTTGATTTAAAGTTTGGAGAGAATATTGGCTTTTGAGTGGACTTGAATGCTCTTGAATAGACTTCTCTCTTCTTTTCTTTTCTTTTCTTCACTTCTCTTTTCATCTCCTTCTTTAAAATGAGGTTGGTGGAGATTAAATACACCAAAAACCTTCTAAAAACGGTTTGTGACCGTTGGAGCATTGGAAATAGCTGTTTGAAGCTTGAAAACCAGTTTCTGCAAGCCAGAAAAATAGATCCGTTAGAGCTGTCAGGCTGCAAGTGTCGACACTTGGCTGTCAGGTGTCGACACTTGGCTGTCAGGTGTCGATACTTGATTTCTGGGAGTCGACACTTGAACATTCAAGTGTCAACACTTGATGCACAGGTGTCGACACTTGACACAAAAATCCTTGAACCAATAAAGTTCTGTATTTTCAAAATTCTCAGGCCTCGACACTTGGAATCTAAGTGTCGACACTTGGTGTCGACACTTGAATTATAGGTGCGACACTTGACGTGCCAAGGATTTTTGTCCGTGCCAAATGCTGAAGTGTCGACACTTGACTGTCCAGGTATCGACACTTGAGACTGAAAACATCCAGAATCAAGAGTAAAAGCCTTGAAATCAAAAATAATGTTCATGAATGTATAAACACATAATAATTAAGCAATTATAAGTCCTTTTTCAATGAAGAGGATGCCCGGATATGTGAGAATTGCTTCGTGCCATTGCATGCCATACACCATAAATATTTGGAATTTTGAGGTGCTTTCTTCCTGAAAACTCACAACTTGGAATCTTCATTAGAATACAATATGTACTCAATGTTTTGTTATTCATCAAAATCATTGGGTGGAGCCAACAAATCTCATAGCTTAATCTCCTTCTCCTTTTACTGTAAAAAAAATCATCACGTTTGAATTCTCGCACAATGTTTACTAATTTTGATTTTGTGTTTTTAACTCAAATGACTTATCTGGGATCTAAAAATAGGCATGGTTGTTGTATTATTATATTAGAAATATTATATCTCCTTATCAAAATAAAAAAATATATAGTGATGATCAGATAAAGATTATAAACTATTAAAAGAAATGCTGCAATTTTGAGCCCGTTCTTTTAAGTTCATAAAAATAATTTGATTTAATTTGATTAGCCATTTACAAGGGGATGGAACAACTAAATTAAATAAGTTGGCTTCTACAATAGAGCACCTATATATTCAACTCTTGTTTACATAATTATTCAAGCCAAAATCACGTCAATACCACAATTCCAAGATGCATACTATTTGAACTAAAATACATGAACCTAATATTACTGTACATGGTGCAAGAAATGGTATAGGTTCATAGCCACAACCAATTTTAGTATGTATGGTGGATAATAATCAAGTTTATTGCAATTTCACAATGCAAAAATCCTTTTCTAGTTTTCCAAAATTCAAAAATATTTATCAACAAGCCCAAGCCCAAGCCCAAGCTCAAGCCCATTGGGTTTCTTCTTGGCCCATCTGACCTCTGATTCAGATGTGGATTGCACATCTTGGACCCTCCAACTTTATTCCTCCCTCCGTTTCGCAAGGTTTTTTCGTTTCTTTTTCTTTTTTTGTTTAAGAGAGAGAGAGCGAGGCTTCCATCATCATTCACCTCTCTAAACCCTCAAACCCCTTCTTCTCCCATGGCTTTCTCTCCTCTATCTTTCCTTCTCTTCCGCCGCTCCTCTTCCTCTCCAATCCTTCCCCTCGTAAAAATCCCACCTTTCGTCGCTTCCACCTCCCTCCGACCCTTCTCCACCTCTCCCCTCCCTCTCCCCGACTCCTCTCCCCCTCACCCCGCCGACCCCAAGCCCTCGCTCTCCGCCCGCCTCTCGTTCGTCTTCGATCAGATCGAGGTCCTCGACCGTGACCGCGCCGCCAAGGACGAGGCCCTTCAGCGCATCCGCGCCTGGCGCCTCGCCAGGCCCCCCGATCCCTCGCCGGCTCCTGATTCGAGCCCCGGAGTGGCCGCTGGAGGCGCGGCGGTGGCGGCGCCGGATGAAAGGAAGGAGGAGGGCATGAGGGATAGCCTAAGAAAGGAGGTGGAGATGGTCCACCCATGGCCTGAGTGGATCGAAATGATGGAGAGGCTGGCGCAGCAGAACTACTTTGATTTGCGGAGGACCGATGAGGCCCGGGTGGCCGAGAATGTGAACATTGATCTGTCGGGGATAAAGGATGAGTTGGGCTTCGATTTCTCAAGGGATTGGATCACTGTACGCAATGCTTGCATGAATTTCGGACGTGACCGCTTCGACATATTGAGGTATGAACTGATTTATCTTTTAAAACTTTTATTTTTCTAGTCATTGGCTGTGATATGGCGATGTAAATATAGAAGCTGGCATGGGAAACCGTGCAAGATTTTATCTTTGTGATGGTTCCAAGAGCATGGTGTGGAGGAAAATCATGTCAGTCTAGAACTCCTCACAGGTTGTAATGTACAATCGATAGGAAAATATTGTGGATGTTTCTGGAAATTTATTTTCAGATGTTGTAAGCATGCACTTGGCTTGATTTTCTTTTCTTTTTGAATATTTATGTTGACTTTCATAACAATTTATATATGAGGAATAACTCCTGATACTGAAATTCAGGTCACTTTCGAGAAAGGATCTTCAAATTCTAGTGGGTCATGGATGCCCTAGCTTGGATCCAAAGGTGGTTTTCTCGGCAAAGCTGTTGAGGAAGCTTGTCCACCTTGATGAGGGAGATGTATGTATTTAATTTTGGTATCTGAATTGAAAGGATTTTTAGTTTAATTGGTATAAAAAAAATTCTTGCCATTTCTTTTTTATGACAAATCACTTAGACTTTGTAGACACATTTCCTATGCAGTTTACGTGCATGGATGGAATGCATCATACTATTGTTGGACTTGTCAATCCTCTATGAAGAAGACTTCACATGTATATACTAATTGATCATAAATTTTCATTCTGTGGAAAGAATCTAGAAGTTAGTGGTTATGTTGTCTGGTCATGCTAACATGAATAAGTTAACAGATATAAGCAGGTGTTCAACATTTAATATTTAGATTTTTTTAAAAACAACTGTTATCCATGTTGCATTTGTTTGATTCTCACCAATTATTTTTTTACTTGTTCTCCTTTAATGTATCTACTATAAAGAACTTGTTATTAGAAACAATAAATTTCAGGAATTTTCTATAGTAGTGGAAAGGAGAGGGGCAGAGGGAGGGAGGGTTGGTGAGAATGTATTGAATTATCACAAACTGGTGGTGTGATACAATAAAATGGTGAGAAAATTTCACAGGCTAAATTAAATGTTGATGCAATAATTCCTCACTGAATTAGAGAATTGACGTTTCAACAATATTGGGTTGTCCTAACTGGCATTGATAGAGTTTTCATTATTTCCACAGTCGAGTAGGGTGTTGTCAATGACTTTATCTTTTTACATGCTACCGACTTTTGTGCTTCATGTTTTTCACAGTTTTTGTCAAGTTTCTTATTTAGAACCATGGCATAATAAGAAGCACGTGAGCATTTTCTTTTTTGTGGAGATTACTAACATGTAGATTCATATTTAAAAGTGGTAAAATAAATGATAAAGATTCATTAGCTTCTCTTATTTCCTCTTTAATGTTCTTTACTATTTCCTTTCTTTGCAATATATTGAAACTGCATGCATCATTATTATCAGTTTGAAGAAAGTTATGTCCTAATTAATTCAGAACTGCATCTTTGTCTAGGAAGTGCATCAGATGTGTAGAAGTCAGCATCTGTTTTCACATAATTGTGGGTGGGCTGTAATCTGAACAACTTGTGGAGTAGCCATTATTCTTATGGCAGACCAGATATTGTCGAGACATGTTAAACCTGCCCATGCTTAGGGGTAATAGTGTGTCGATTTGGGTTGAGATTGCTGGGTCATATTCAGGCCTGGTCAAAATCCATGTCCAACACATTCATAATTGACTATAGAGATCATGTCTTGTAAGGAGATTATAGATGTCACTATCATAAATTATTGGTATCAATCCGTACGGCATAAAAAGTTTATATATTTCATTAAAATGTTGATATAGCTTTTATGATTAAGTGCTTGTAGTACACGTTTGAAGGATTGCTTTGCTTGTAGTACATGTTTGAAGCATGACGTTGCTTGTAGTACACATTTGAAGCATGACTTTGGTTTTGGAATGGTAATGGAGTATGTTAATAAATGAAATCATTTCATTATTTCTCATAAGTTATGATTTGTCAATCCCATGATTAAGAATGAGTGAAATTCCAAATTCTTATCCAAGAAGCCTCTAGCTATTCTTCTCATTATGTTCTCTTTGAAATATTCAAATATGGAGAGAAGTTCTACAAATGGTGAAAAGAAAGTCTCTTGATTACTCAAACTACACAAATTAGGTTCCTGGATAACTCAAAATATAATGATTAATGTGATTTAACTTGCCTTAATTTCTTTCATTTTCTTTTCTCTTAGATTTCTCTTTTTTAGTTTTATTTTGTCTTTTTGGTGTGAAACTTTAAAACTCGGAGCAAAACTGCTGAAATTATTGAAACCAAAATGCTAGGGGATTGAAATCGAAATTGAAACCAAGTTTTAAACACTTGATAATTGGGTTGAGAAGAATAGGCAATACACAACCCATTTACTGTATGTTGACCAATGCCAATGCTCAAATGCAATCATGGCTTGACCTGTTAGTCATATCTAAAAAGCAAAAATGAATAGGGTCATGAAGAGGGGATACAGGGTTTGGTGTCCAAATAAAGTGAGAGTGGAGAGGAAATGATAATGAAGGAGAAAACATGATAAATCTTAAACATGCTTGCCCCACTTTTCTCTTCCATAACTTTGTTTCTCCTTAACCAAGAATTGCATGCCCTTTTTAATTGTTTGAACCTTAGTTACCAGAAGCAGGCATGGGTACAATAGTGGATTCGGGTGCAAGTGTGGGGGAGCAGGTTCTTTAAAAACTTTCAAGGAAACTTTTAATAAGAGGGTGCTAGAATAAGTTTCTGGAGAGATTTCGAAGCAGGAGCATTGTGCTATGAAAGTTTCCTGCTACTACGATCTAAACTAACCCTTCACTAGACCCATGACCTAGTGCACTAGAACCATTAGGGCTGAGTTTAAAGGCTTGTCCAACCTGTCATGAGTTGTTGGTTTGGGGCCCAAGCAATAATCTAACCCATTTGTCATTGGGCTAGTAGTCTAGGGTAACCCAATTTCAGCCCAATTATAATAGGCCCTCACCCAAGCCCATTCATTTTATGTGGATTTATGCAGGTTGGCAGGTCCAAGACAGAAATTGCTACCCACACCCTTTTTATATCAACAGATAACAGATATAAGCTTTTGGATATTGGGAGAAAACACCTTATCAGAAACTTGATGGGTTTCTATTATATGTGAAAAGAAAATTTGAAATTGATGTTACGGTAGTTTTGGTAACTTCATCCTTGGGCACACCTTGGTCCCTCGACATCCATTTATGTTTAGCAAAACACATCCAACCTGGTAAGTTCCTTGCTGGAAAAAGGGGAAAAAAGAAGCCATATAGTAAGTGGCGAGGTAGAATGATTTATTTCTTTAAGCTAATTTTAAATTATAATAGTATATTAATGAAAGAATAAACCCAAGATTGTCCATGGTTGTGTATTGAGATTGTGATCAAATGAAATAAACTTCTAATTTGATAATATTTTGTGGTCTGAATTTTCAGGTGTGTAGTTCTTGCAGCTTAAGGAATTCCTGTAGCAAAGGATATATCCTCACTCGTAAAGAGGATGAGGCACGAACTCTTGATGTCATGCGTATCTTATTGACATTTGGTTTTGATCATATTAATGGATCAGTTGAAAATAAAGCTCTCATGAAAATGAAATCTGTGAAAACTACGGTCCGTAAGTTGTTACATGAGGTTGTTAAGTTGAGTGCAGTTCCAATAGATCCCAATCTTTCACCACCAGTGATCAAGAAGCCTCCTCCCAAAATAAAGCAGCCACCTCCTCCACCAAAGAAACGAGTAGGGCGTGATGATGTAGAAATGAAGAAAGGAGACTGGCTCTGCCCCAAGTATTTTTACCACCCTCTGCTTTTTTCTATTAATGTTAATTCTAAGTCTACATGTTCCAAACATTTATATTTATTGGCTAAAGTTAATTATTTTGGTCTCAGGTGTGACTTCATGAATTTTGCGAAGAACATTGTTTGCTTGCAATGTGATGCGAAACGCCCCAAGAGGCAACTACTTCCAGGGGAATGGGAATGTCCACAGTAGGTTTTGATGACGGTTACCAAAATTATTTGATTTTTATTTGTCAAGATGCTTTTGTTTCCCTTCGTTAATCTAACAAGGTCTTGCTGGTTCAGTTGAATATGAAGAATCTAACAACCACTCATCTTAATATTTGTCAGGTGCAACTTTTTGAACTACAGGCGAAATATGGCATGCTTTCGTTGTGAACACAAGCGTCCCCCTGATGAGTACATGGAGAACCAAATGCATGCAAAGCAATCTGGCCCACGGACAAGATTGAATAGGGCTGCCAGAATGCCAGATATTCCCAATGCTTGGAATTTTGATTTTGATGACAATGAATCTGATGGTGCAGATGTTGCAGCCTTTGAGTTTGCAGATTCACCTAGAATGGGTGAGGACTCTTCTTTGGGCAGCCTCCCTCAAGGACAAATTGCTGGGGGATTTGAAGATGAAGCTAATGACACAAGCAAGATTCGAAGAACCCAACAAAGAGGCAAATACTTTTCAGAGCCTGATGGAAGGAAGCCTTCTTTACATTCTCCCAGAATGGGACTTGATGATTTTGATGATGAAGAGGATGACAATCTGGATAGTTACGAGCTTGATCTGTCAAGAGACAGTCAGGCAAGTGATGTTTCTCGAAAGAACTTCTCTGAGCTTGAACAAACCTCAGATTCGGAAGATTTTGATGAACACGATCATTATACCAACACCAAACGGGGTGCCAATGATTATTTGTCTGGCTCAGAGGATGATGGCATTGTAGATCATCCTTACTGGAAATCTAGTCCTGCTGCAGATTCTAGGCAGAAGGCTGGAGGCAGAGGTAATCACCGGCAGCTTAAGGCGATGTCCTTTGGTTTGAATGATGCTGAAGAACTCAGTTTGGATTCTGATGATGATATGGATGAAGGTTTTAAATACAAACATAGAAAAAGCCATCGAGGAAAACTGGGTAGAAAGGGTAGTAGGATTGGAAGAATTTCTGATTCTGATGATCGGTTTGTTCTTGGTTCTGAGTCTGATGATGATGACAATCTACGTTATAGTGGAAATAAAACTAGAGGAAATAAACATGGTTCTAGAGGTCCATACAGAAAACTTAGATCAGATGATAGGACAAGCAATAGAAGGAATCCTTTTGCAAGGGATGATGATGATGATGAACCGTCTTCCAGAGTTTCAGGCAGGTATAACAGAGATTCACGTCGAGATGGCCATGCAAGGCGGACTGAGAATAATAGACGCCAGCGCTTTGCTAGGTGAGATGATGGGGACTGATCTGGCCATAGGCAGCAAGGAAGAGGTGATCAATTTGATGATAGATCTAGGTCCATGCAGGAACAAAAGAGGCTCACATGTCAATGGCTCTAGTGGATGGAGAGGGGATGATGGATTTCAGTGCTTCAATGAGGCTGCTGATAGGGAAAATTTTGATGATAGCAGTGGGAAGAACTAATCATTATACAGAACAATTTAGTTTTGATAATGATGGTTATGATCTCGCAGGAGCATAATCGAAAGATAGAAGTTGATATTTTGTATTTATTTTTTGAGTGCCAGAATGGCTTCATTTGGATACTTCAAGATTTGCCAATGACAGGACTCTAAAACAACAATGTTACCACTTTGTTCCAGAGTTTTTGCTCAAGCGAATGCTGTATGTTAAGATACTTATACAGCTAGAAAGACGAATGGATACTTAACAATGTGAATGGCAAATGATTATCAACTTCTGAAAGCATGAGTAATCAACCGCCGTTTCTCAGCTCCAAGGGTTCTGAAAAATTCTTTTGACTGATTACTTTTTATTGACCCCTTCCTGCTGCAGCTGGTGTCATAAGCAATGAAAGAGATGTCATTTACCATCCACTGATTCACATGCTGATGCACTATCCTGTTGTTGTAGTACGCATTTACTTTTACTATTAATTTATGCCTGTATACTTAGTAATTGAGGGAAAAAGTGCTCGTCGCCCCTGTCAAAAAACAAGCTTCTCGGGGAAAGCCTGTCTTTTTTTTTTGAATTATCAAAGGCCAAGTAATCATCAATTCACAGCATAGCACAATTTTAGTGAAATCTCCCTTTTCGTGTGTCCCATTCTGTTGATGCTTACTAAGGTATGCAGATTATTAAATGTAGCTTTTGAGGGGGAATTCAGATATCTTGAACATCTCTTTCCTAAATTGTGGAGAATGGAAGCAGGGGAAATATGATTTGTATCCAAAACATTCTACTTATTTAGTGGATTATAATGCTGGCAAGGAACTATGAATGATTTCATCTTATTTGTGTCTTCTATGGCTATATATTTATACAATACAAGGTGACAGGAATTTCCTATTACCATGGAACTTCCAATAGATTCTGATCCACCCAGCCCAGAAGGCATGCCTGAAATTTATAAATCTGGGAACATTTGCTATATAGAGGATTTAAGTTACTTCATATTGAGAATTTTCTAAAATCTCTCATTAATTATAGAATATTTGTATAGTTTTCTATTCTTACTCTTTTCTTATTTACTATAATTATATTTAATTATATCTTATTTGATGCAATTTATAAAGAATTAGATCATATTTCTTATTTGATAAAATTTGATTTTATTTCTTATTTTATAGGATGTGCACAGGATGTGATTTTATTCGTTATTTTATGGAATATGCACATGATTTGATCTCTTAAAAAAATTATTTTTTTGTATATTTATATAGGATTGATTATCCAATAAAAATTAAGGGAACTAATTACATCTTTTTTCATGGTATTAGGGTTTCTTTCATAGGCCTATTTTTTTTCCATCGCTTTTTTTTTTTTTTTAATCTTTATCGCTAAAGTTCACAACCTTTATCCGGAGCTTTTGAGGCCATGGAGTCTGGCCCTTCCGAATCCAACTTGGGATCAACTCAATCCATTTTAAATGGTGAACTATAGGACATGATCCTTCTTATCATCTTAAAAGGAGGAATTATCTTTAAAGGTCACAATTGATAAATTTTTTTTTTAAGGGATGCGGCAAGCTGAACCATTTAATTGTTCCTAGTCCGAGTCCCTCATATCCAAAATTTCCTAGAAAGGATGAAGCTGGTTTCATGATCATGTCATACCTATAGAACTCAATGCAACCTGAAGTCAGCAGCAATTGAATGTTTCTCTCGTCTGCTAAAGAAATATGGGACATTGTTTGATAAATATATTCCAAAGTCCAGGATGCGACCGTCATTTATAAACTTTAAAAAAAAATCTTCCACGCCAAATAAGGTTCTCTTTTTACTAGTGAATATTATCCTCTTATGAATGGCTTGTAACTTGAGTTAGACCAGTACTAAGCCATCAAGATGTCTTGCCATGAAGATAATAATACCCTTCTAAGTCTTGTGGAATGAGATCGTTTCTTTGAGTTTCTTGCAGGACTGAATGTCAAATATGATCAAGTTCGTGTTTAGATTCTAGGAAGGAAGTGACTTTCACAATTAAAGGAGGCCTTGTCTATCATTCATATTAAGAAAAGCCATTGAAATGTAATACTCGAATCCCTTCCTTCAGAATGATCCATCTTGGTATTCACTAAAAGTTTGGATGGAGGTCACAAGCCAAATAATTTTGGAGCAAAACTGGATGATCGTGCTTCAGACAACCCTTCTAAGTAGCCTTACCATGATGGTCTGATGTGTACTTACTGCTATAAGCCTCACCACATAAGAGAGAATTATTTTAAACTTTATGGCAAAGCACAAGTCTTGAATAAAACTGAGGGATTCAAAGGGTAACAGTGGAATCAAACCAATTTCATCAACAAGAAGGGACCTATACCTGAAAAATCTAAAGAAGTTGAATTTTGGGAATTAAACAAAGAAGAGGTTGAAAAATCATGAGGTCTTCTAAATTGTCTGTCTACTTCCTCTAGTTCATATTCAACGGCTCAATTTAGTAATTATTTCTAATTCTCTTAATATTGATACATTTTCTCATTCCTTCTCCTGGGTACTTGACTCGAGAGCATCGAATCATATGACCCATAGCCTTTTTTTAATTTGAAACCTACAAATGATACCCAGGAAATCAAACAATTACCATGGCTAATGGTTCCTATATTACCTTAGCCAATCAAGGCTAAATTTCTTTAGCCCCTTCCTTTCATTTAAGAAATGTATTACATATTTCAAAATTATCCACTAATCTAATCTTCATTCATCAGCTCACCAAAGATTTTAATTGTTAGATCATATTCTTTGATACTCATTGCTTTCTTTAGGCTAAAGTCACAGGAAAGATGATTGGATCTATTAAGGAATATAATGGCTTTTACTATCTTAATGCTACCAGTAGTTCTTCTACTCCTACAAACTAGCTCACTCTCTTCTACACATTGATTAGTTCTGCTCATTCTTTCTCTTCTAATGAATATAAATCTAGATCCAATATTTTCTTCTTAGCCATCCACCATTTCTTTTGCTAAAAAATATTTTTTTTATTCTGTAATAATGTTGATGTTCAAAACTTTTATTGTAACACTTATGAATTTGCTAAATATCATTGTATATAATTCCCTTTGAGTATTAATAAATCTTCTAAACCTTTTCTTCTCATATATTTGATTTTTGGGGTCCATCTAGAATTCCTACTCATATTGGGGCAAAGTGGTTTTTGTCATTCATTGATGACTGTTCTAGGATCACGTGGATATATCTTATAAAGAAAAAATATGAGATCAGCCATATAATTCCATCTTTTCACTAAATGATAAAAATATAATTTGGGATATTCATACAAAAGATGATAAAACTCGAGATTATTTTTACTTCACTCTTGCTTCCTTCTTTCACAAAGAGGAATCATTCACAAATCCTCATGTGTTGACACGTCCCAACAAAATGCGATAGTAGAGAGCAAAAACAGACCTTTTCTAGATGTCACTCGTGCCCTTCTTGTTCATTCTAATGCCCCAATTTTTTTGGGGGAGAGATGCTGTCCTTACAGCAACCTTCTTGATTAATAAAGTCCTTTCACATATTCTTGGTAATCAATCTCTCATTCACCTATTATCTACCATTCATTTTGAGCTTCATTACCTAAGTAATCTTCCTTGTTGCATCTTTGGGTGTGTCTTCTATGTCAATGTTTATAAATAACACGAGAAATGCTTGATCCTGGAGTTCTAAAATATATTTTCGTGGACTATTCCAATACATAAAAAGGGTATAAGTATTATCATACCCGGAAAATATTTATCTCCATGGATGTCACCTTTAATATGAATCAATTTTATTTTTCCAAAACCCATTCCTCTCTTCAGGGGGAGAAGTCTAAGGATGGTTCAGAATGGGTTATCCTTGATAATCTTGGGAGTCTACAACCCATGCCTCCTCCACATGAATCATCTTCATATGAGCTAGGACAAGACACTAAAAATCAATAATAAAAGCAACCTGAATTACTATGGTATTCAAGGAGAAAAAAAGTGATTTCTAAATCAATGTAAATCTAAGACTCCAATCTGGATGAACAAGAGCTACCTAAACTAGTTTCTCTCACTAATTCTATTCCTAATGAATGTGTTCCGAGGAGAATAAATCTCAAGACCTAGATCTTTCAATTGCCTTGAGAAAAACGGGCACTCAACATCCACTCTATCTAATTTTACAGTTTGTCTCCTTTCATCATCTTTCTTCATAACATAAAAATTTTATCTCTATCCTAGACTTAATTGATATCCCTAAAACCAAATAAGAGGCATTAAATGCCAAGATTTGGGTACAAGCCAGGAAGAGGAAATGATTACACTAAAGAAAAATAAGATTTGGAAGGTTGTGACTAGGCCTAAAGGAAAACAACCAGTTGGAAGTAAATGGGTTTATATTTTAAAATACAAAGCAAATGAGTCTCTTGAGAGGTAAAAGACAAAATTAGTTGCAAAAGGGTAAACACAAACTTAGAGGATAGACTACCAAGAAACTTTTACACTAATAGCAAAGATGAATACTATAAGAATTCTATTCTCTTGCTGCTATATTCGATTGGGATTTGTAGGAATTTGATATAAAGAATACATTCCTACATGGAGATTTGGAAGAAGAGGTCTTTATAGAGCCACCATCCAGGTTTGATTGAGATTTTGGAGCTGATAAAATCTATCATTTAAAAAAGGCTTTATGCAGCCTATAACAATCTCGTAGAACATGGTTTGAAAGATTTATAAAGGTAATGCTGAGAATGGGGCACAAATAAAGCCAGGGAGACCACACTTTATTTATAAAACTCTCAGGTAAATATGAAGTTACATCCTTATTAGTGTACATGGATGATATTAATGTGATAGGAAATGATATAGCTAAAAGAGAATCTTTAAGAAAAAGATTGGCTCAAGAATTTGAGATCAAAGAACTCGAAAAACTGAAATACTTCCTAGGCATTGAAGTAGCTTACTCAAAAAGGGAGTATATTTATCTCTCAATGGAAATATATACCAAATCTTCTCAAAGGACTAGAAATATTTGCAACATGTATGCCAATTGATTATAATCACAAGATATAAAGAACTGAAGGAGGTAGCTCAGTTGATAAAGCAAGATATCAGAGACTTGTAGGTGGATTAATTTATCTCTCACATACAAGACTAGATATAGCATACTCTGTAGTGTAGTTATCAGCCAGTTTATGCATGATTCAAAAGAAGAACACTTGCAAACAATTTATAGAATCCTCTACTATCTTGAAGCAGGTAAGAAAATATTATTTCAAAAAGGAAGAGAGCTTACTCTTGAGTCCTATTTTGATGCTGATTATGCTGGATCATAATTTGATAGAAGGTCAATATCTTGACATTGTACATTTTTAGGAGGTAATCTGGTGACTTGGAAGAATAAAAAATAGAAGGTGATTGCAAGGTTTAGTACCGAGGCTGAGTCCAGAACCATGGCTTAGAGGATTTGTGAACAACTTTAAATAAAAATAATCCTGGATGACTTAAAAATCAAAAGAGAGGCATTGACAAAGCTATACTATGATAACAAGTCTGCCATTAATATTGTGTATAATCTGATTTAACATAATCAGACCAAGCACATTGAGATAGATAGACACTTCATAAAAAAGAAGGTAGACAGTGGGTTAATTAGTATCCCATATATGCCATCAAAGAATCAATTAGTTGATGTTCTAACCAAGGACTTACCTACGATGAGATTTTAAGAAATTATTAGCAAACTAAAAATGGAAGACATCCACTCACCAGCTTGAGGGAGAGTATTGAGAATTTTCTAAAATCTCTCATCTAGTTATAGGATATTTATATAGTTTCCTATTCTTCATTTCTTTTCTTATTCACTATAACCATATTTAATTATCCATTATTTGATGCGATTTATATAGGTTTGATCTTATTCCTTATTTCATGGGATGTGCATGGGATTTAATCATATTTCTTATTTGATGGAATTTGATTATATTCTTTATTTCATGAGATGTGCATAGGATTTAATCTCTTAAGAAGATTATTTTTTTGTATATTTATATGGGATTGATTATCTATTAAAAATATAAAGACCTAATCACATATTTTCTCACTCCATTTTCTACGACGAGCAACGTTACAACCACCAATGTTTTGCCTCACATTGCTATACTCTAAATATCAATTAGGTGAACAAAATTCATGAAGGAAACTCTTTGAGAAATAGTTGTAGGGGAAGTTTGAATTGAAGGAAACCTAGATGCTAACATGCTGATTTCTAGGAATTCTAAGACCACAACAGAAGCTAGATTGAAAACCTTTTTTAGAAAGCATGCAAATATTTAATTTAAAGACCTAGATTAAGATCTAAACATGCTTGATTAGATTACATAGCATATCTAAAATCATAAAAATAGAAGAAGAAAAATACTTACCTATACCATTTCCTTCTTTAATCTCAATCGAGTTAGATCTGGTGGATGATCGAGGTTCCTATCGAAGTCGTGCATGTGCCCGACCTCTACTAGTATCCACTTGAGGCCCGTTCTGATCAACTCAAAGAAGCTACTGGAGTGCTAGCTCCTTCGTAAGCTTTTCTCCGGCTTGGATCTAGATCTTCCTTCAAGAACTCGAAGGAAAGGACTGTAGCCTTTGTAGCCTTTGTATGAACACTTTGTGCAAATCTTCGAGACTTCTTCAATGAAGCCTAAAAAGAAAAAAAAACTCTTTTTCTTCTCCTTTAATCTTATCTCTGAACTCTCTTCTCTCTAGTTTTTGGCAGTGGAATAATCAGAAGAAGAAGAAAGGGGATGGAAGAAAACAAGGACGTGGCAAGGCTAGAAGAGATGGATTAGCACACCCCACAAAATCTCTTATTTTATTTTGTCGCATACTTTTCTCATCAACCCACACCAAGAACATAATAGATTTGATCTTAACCAATCCTTATTTCAAATGGAATTGGTTAACACCAATGCTTATATATTAGGAAGAGAATGGTGATGAAAATAATAAGAGATAAGAAACATTAGCACCGGTCCATCTCAAAATATTCTTGCCGCACAAAACAACCCAAGTCCCATCCAACTTTTTCATGCCACATCAAGATAAGATCTAATCTTATCTGAAAATGAATCCCATTCAAATTAAATCAGAAGTGGGCATCAAAAGGAGGTGTTGGCATGGAGAAATATGTGCGGCAAGAAAAATAATGATGTGAAACAATTTTTCGCGCAACATTTGTCTTACTCACATGATTTGTTGCACAAATCAGGTTTCACGCCTCAACACTTAATAAAGCCAATCCTAATAATCATTAGTTCAAATATGAATTTAGTTTAGGATAAAGTTTACAAGTGAAGGAGAGAGAGACCTAGAGAGGAGGGGTGTCAACTCTGATGCACCCTCTATTTTTTGTGCACACTAAAGTTTTTCACCACACAAACTATAATTTCATGCCACAAGTGAGAGAGTTTAGACCCAATCCAATTAGGTTTAGGTGTTCCAATCAATTAGGTTCAGTTTGGGTTTAATTTGAATCCAATTTGAATCTGATTCAAATCCAATTCAGAAAGACTGTCAATCCTATTCTAAAGAGGATTAAAATCCAAGTCTAACTTGAATAATTAAACCCAATTAGACTTAATTAAGCAAGCCCAATTAAATTAAATTTGATTTAAATTAATTAGGACTTGATCTAAAATTTAATTAAGTCTAATTATATTGTAACTCTTGCGGTTAAGTCTTTGATATTAAAATTAGTAGCTGCTAAATTTGTAATCCTTATAAAATTAACAGTTACTAAATATATAGCTCTTACATATTTAGTAATTTCTAAGTATGATCCAAACTCTTGATCAGGTTAAGCCCCTTTTGTGTATAACCCCTCAAGTTCCATTATATTTAGTAGTAAGATATATTATGATCTCTATCACAGTATCATCAAAACTCTTTCGATAAATCAAAATAATCCAACTCAACCCTAATAAAGATTGTTGATCTAAAAATAATTTTAGAGAATTCCCATAATCACCAGGATACCTAGCAGTATATAGTGGTAATCCAGTAGAATAAAAATGTGAATCTATAGATGTAGTTACCATATAATCAAGTTCTTCTATTAAGAGTCTTAATAGATTGCAGGTGATAGAAACTCGTCAAATTCTAAACATCTATCATATGCTAGACTTAATGAGCTTGAGCCTAATCGATATCCATGAAAATCCTTTCCAATATCATGCTACTATAGCTACAGATTTAAGGACTTAGCCTTTTAGAACGCATAGGACTACTTCTCAACTACTAAGATTGATAGATCCCCTATAAATATACTTCAACTCTTACGGTGAACCTACTATAGCCAACATATACCACAAGATTTCATATGTCTAGGAACCATGTTTATATGCTTATCAAACTACAGCAACCCTACTATGAGTGATCGAGGCATTGCAAGTCAAGAAATAACTCACACAACTATAGCATCAAGAAGTCACTGATCAGTGAGTAGACATCCATATGACTTCTCATTCTTGATCATGCGCTGTACTATTTTTTTCTAACAACTGCCGTACTCTCACTCCAATGAACCTATACTGTAAACTCGAGACTCGTCTACCCGAAAAGAAAGTGATATGTGCATCAATGTTGATGAATTAATCACCATCCCATGATGATCCAATGATCGAGAGCTTTTAGGCATCAATTGATAATGGCACATATCTCAAATTCTCAACTCTTGGAAATATATGTCATTATCCATTAATTCCTTTGATGATATATGGATACAATATATATGGATAAAAAGTTCAGTTTAGAATATTAAATATAAAATCATGTCCTAGAAAGTAAATATGTATTTACCAGATTGATTTCTATGATATACATCTAATAATCTTTCACTTAGACTAAAGTCAATTAACCATACATTTCAGTCCATCTTCTTAAGATGTGCTTTAGTCTTTTACTGGATAAAGCTTATTAAGCTAATGGATATACCACATCTCATATAGAGTTTACTCTCTGTACCTTAGTAAGGTAGTCATGAATAGAATCATCACTCTATGTGTTCGGATTTCTATGAACCTTAGTTCCTTAGCTAGAGCTATGGTATCATTATTACTGTAGTATAGTGTTATATCATCCGATGACATCTAACTCATATATATAATAATCAGTTGACTAGAACCCCCTTATACGTTTAGAAGCGATGATGCAGTTAGCTTTCCTACAATTATCAATTCTTAGGAACTCTTCCAAACCATCATTGATAAGAACACATCTCATGTATCCTTGTTCCCTCAATTCTTCCACTCTAAAGACTTAAGACATCTTTAATACTACTCAAGTGTCAAAGAATGTTTTCACAGTCGTCCAACACTCATAGCTTAGATTCGACTAACATTTGCTTGTGACACTCATAGCAAAAATCAAGTCATGTACAAGTATGGATTATATGAGGCTCCTTATGACCAAGCTCAAAAGGATCTAGCTCATATTCAAAATCTCTTCAAATATGTTGGAATACATTTTGGAGATTAATTCCATGCTTAATGAGTTAAGTCCTCTATTAGATTTTCATGCCGAACTTTCAACATTCTCGTAATGTACAAGTTTTGTGATATGCTTAGCATCCTCTTAGATATATTTTATAGATCTACATTCCAAATATTATTATTAAAGAATTGTCTAGACAATCATAACCTTACCTGAGTTAGTATGAGAATCACATTTTTATTAAAAAAATATTATCCTTGCACAATGCAAGAAATTACATACTGTTACTGACATTTTATAAATACATGGTTCCTCTTCTTGTTCTTGATAAAATCAAATAATTTGAACATATTATAGAAACGAGTATTTCAACTTTGAGCTATTTGCTTCAATCTTTTGCATAGATCCTTTACTGTTTGTAGACATTGTAATCTCATCATTATTGTCCATCTACTAGATCTTATCATGGTAAACTGCAATAGTAATTAATATAGATCTCAGCATGGTCACAGGTGAAAAGGTTCCTGATGGTCAATGCTTTGACACTGATAATAACCTTTTGCTTATGCCTTGCTTAGAGATCTCCATCTATTTTTCTTTTATAAATCCATTTGCTTCCATGGGTAACTATACCTTTGGTGGATCTATTAAGGTCCATATTAGGTTAGAGTACATGGAGTCTAACTTCAAGACATTTAACCATTTTTTAAAATCAATGTCTAGCATCGCTTCATTGTAGGATTTTGGGATCATCTTTATATTCCTTATCTCCTACAACAAACACTTCCTTTACATCCTCTATAAGCATAGCTAAGTATCTTTCAGAAGGATGGAAGATCCTACTAGATCTACAAGGTGGAAGAGGAACTATATATACTAGCTTTGCACAAATGGATTCTATAGGTTCTATGATCCATTAGTCTTTAGAGACTCTCTTCGAGCTTAATCATTCTCTCACTGCTATATTTAGGTTAAACTATTTAACCATGAATATAGGTATTGGATCACAATAACTTGTAATCCATTAGAAAGTAGTATCCTTATAACTTTTAGGATATAGGCCATCAATGACCTAATCTCCAGGTTGTCCACCATAGTCATTGACATAGGTCGAACTGCCTTCTTATCATACTATATCTCATATAAAAGTAGTAAGAATGGATTTAGAGTGAACCCAATTAAATAGATAAGCTAAGTTATATAACCATATCCTTAAAGATAAATAGTGATTCTTATAATAGATTGAACCATAGCCAATAGGACTCAATCACTCAGCTCAGACATCCCATTGAGCTTAAGATGTAAGAGGAGTCTATTATGAGACTATGCCAAATAACCTGAGATGATTCTAGAATTCTTCTCTAAGATATATACTTCCTTGATCTAATAAAAAAACCTTAAGAAGTATTCTCATTTTACATTTGTACTAATTATCTAACTTCTTGAACATTTTAAGGACTTCGAATATACCAATAAAGATAACCTTCCTAGTCTACACATTGAATGTGCTAGGCATATGAATGTGTACCTAGGTAAGTATATGAGTGGTTCTCACTTATACCCTTCGTCTTATAAAAGGTAGCTTAGTCAACATACGACTTGACCAAACCTGATATGCCACTTATATACTTCAGGTTAACATTATCTTATGAGATTTCTTAGATTCCATGGTATTCACTGACTGCTCAGCAGATGCATCTATATGTAAGTAGAGACTGACATTTATAAAGCCACCTGCATCCAATTTATTTCTAAAATAAATGGATTAATGATAGAAATCAAATTTTTGTTCTCAGTAAGTAATAGTCTATTTAACCAAATCGTAATCGCAGAGATCATTATCAACAACAACAACTATTACCTTATTACCCATCTATAAGGTACCTCAACCCTCTACTTTCCTATAGAATCTAATAGAGTCTATAACTCAAAGGAAATAGAAGAAACTATAAGGTAATTTTAATTTTGAGTAGCTAACATACCTTTCAAAGGTATGTCCAATTTATTCTTTAAGGATTCTAGGTATACAGAATAATTAGGTCCCTTTAATAGTCACTAGTGTGTTGGCCTTATTATCTCAATTATATTCAAATGGTAATTTATAGAAACTGTCGATATAAATTATATCAAGATCGCTAGATCAAATCATATGCAATCCTTTATTTATCAACATGCCCAAACTTCTCAAGTACCTAATCCTTAATTATTATCAAATAATGACCGTGGATCGATTGTACTTAAGTCAGTCATCAAATGGCTTGGTAACATAGGATAATTCCAATCTATTACAGTACTCAGCCTCTTAATTAATCTTCAAGTTGAGCCAGTCATTATAATAGATTATGGTTAATCGATTGTCTAAAAATTAAGAAGGTTAGAGGCTAACTCTAATCCATAAAGAGTAAACATTCTAGTAGATTTTATATTTAATCTTAATTTATTTTTAAAAATTTTAAAAATAAATTAGACTTTCACTATTTTCATGGAGCTCACATACTCCTTATGGAGATGCTAAAACTCCTACGTGATTAGAGTTCCTAGTATGTACTGCAGTTCCATTGATTTCATGTACCTCATCTAACAGTTAAAGGTACATGCAAACCAATGAGTGGACAACTCTTGTCCAATCTTCTCAAGTATATTGTAGCGACTCGATCTCTAAGTTATCTGGGCTCACCTAACAATTATTGCCACACTCCTTAGCTAAGTCAAACCCACCATTTACATATAGGTAAAGTCATCATTGGATCTCTCATCGTGCCTAGTTATTGGGCCCAACCCCATCATTTTCTAGCAATATCTCATATTAATATAGTGGTTGCGCCCCCTGATGTAACTAAACCACTGTATCTAGCTAAGAATAATCAATGCCAAAGAGACGCCCGTATCTTTATAATGGTGAAAAACCTATGACTTAATATTTATGAGAATGTTTGGATTTAGATCTCTTCTTAATTGGTCAACACATCTCATGTCTGACTAACCAGTTTAGGTTAACACATCTTATGTTTGATTAAATTGATTTAAACTAGCACATCTCATGTCTAACTAACCTAGTTTGGGCCTACACATCTCATGTCTAACTAACCATGTTTAGGTCAGCACATTTCATCTCTGACTCACCTAGTTTAGGTCAGCATATTTTATATCTGACTCACCTAGTTTGGATCAGCACATCTCATGTCTGACTCACTTAGCTCATGTTAACACATCTTATATCTAACAAACCTAGGTGGCATGGATGAACTCGAATTAATAAGCAACCTTTTCAAAACTTAATCGATCAAGTTGGCCAGGTAAGAAAGATCAATGAAAAGGTTCCGTTGCTTTCTCTTTCCTTAGATACCAATGGGTTGTCCATGTAAGAGAATGACCCCAATTAAAAATCATGATTGAGACTTGCCCAAGACACCAATTGATCAATAAGAATCGAATAGGTTAGCCTAGTGACTCAAGCTCGAACCACTGAGCCAAATTAAGTCTTGAGGTAATCAATTCATATTAAATGTCAATCAATATAACCAAACTACATCTTAGTTTGATTTTGAGTCCCTTTGACCTAACCATAATCAACCATTCATTAAATTTGATCAACTATTCAAAACTAAATTAGGGTTCTAACCTCTAATCAACATCCTAAAGTATAATCCAATCAGTAGATCTAATTGTTCTATCCACACCCTCATATACTAACTAAAAAAATTCAAAACCTAAAACACCTTTTAGATTAAGTTTTAGTACAAGATTATTAGAAGTTTATGATCTCGAAATGTTTCAGATCTAAACCTAGGTCATATATATCATATATATCATTTGAAATCAAAACTAATTGGCATACAACATATGTATTCAAATTTTAGATCTAAAACATAAATAATTACATATCTCATATACAAATTAGATCTAAAATATAATTAAATCATTTTGAAAATATTTTTAAAAAATTGGTTCTCATCGTAGTAGGACAACCTCTGCACTATAGGGGGTTAATTCTATAGCAGGATAACTTTATTTCACTCCAATGCGAACCATAATTAATCAATTTTAGATCTAAATTAAAATCATTATACATCTCATATATCATAAAATCATATCTAAAAATTATTGATTTTTGATATGGCTAGATCGCTGACGTGGCATGGACAGACTGACGTGGAGTCCCCATCAGACGCCACAACGGATTTCCAACATGAGCCCCTTCACCGGGCTGAACTCCCCTAGGAGCAATGGGGCCGCCCGCCGAAGCCGAGCTCTGTCCTTGCCAGGTCGGTCCCTGCCGAGTCGGGACGCCTAGGCCAGAGCCAGTACAAGCCCCCACCCGAGGCGGATCCCTCGAGGTCAGGCCCTATGGTCAGGAGTCGAGCTCAAGTCTCCTCCACCATGAGGAGCCCCTCCGAGGTCAGGTCCCCTAGGCTGGGCGGCACCTCGCCCACCTCCACTAGCTCGAGCTCGTCCGAAGCTGGGTTCTGCTGGCTCGGAGTCGAGCTCAGCCCTCCTCCACCCATCAGAGCTACCTCGAGGCGAGTCCACCTTTCCAGCTTGGTCCCAAACTCAAATCGAGGCACCAACCACCAAGGGAGCAGCACCTCTTCCTCCGAGGGTAATGGCGGGCCTCCCGAGGGTCATACAGCAGCACCCGCTATACTGCCATTAATGCCCATGGCCGTCACTCACACCGGAAAGATAGAAAACTTACATCAAGGCGCCACGCCCTCCACCAACCTGCCGTACGACCAGAGAAAAGACCCAACCGAAGAGCACGAGTCCCGAGAATGATGGCCCGCCAACCGAGGTCCCGCCAGGCTTCCAGGAGAGGGGCAAGCGGAAGGAATGTCAGAAGCGTATAGAAGCTTCCCCGGTAATCTGACAGGAAAGGCATCCCGTCTACGGCACGATACCTCGTCGCACATGTCTGACAGTATGGGGAGATCCTGAGGCAAGCCAAAGTAAAGGACCCAGCCAGAGTAAGCCAAAAGGAGGTAACCAAAACAAACATAGAAACAAGGGAGAGAGGCCAGACAGGGGGATGACCACCTCTGCCATCACCTCTTCCAATTCACTCTCATTTCCATACACACTACACTCACTCCTCCTAGTGTGGAGCTCATCTAGAGGGGCTCGACCAAGAGGATCTGTTCCCCTAGATCGTCATTGACTTGACCATCGGAGCGCCCCCACCGGAATCCCTGGCCTGGGTCACTGACGTTGTTTTTTGCAAGTCCCGGGTACCGGAGGCATCCTGAGTAGACGGACGCACGGCTCTTGACGCCATCAATAGCTACGGGCCACGACGATCCGAGCGACGACAATTGGCATGCCAGGTAGGGGACGGCAGAACGACACCCGATCCAATTCAGGCCCCGCTCAGACAGTTCGTCGTGACGATGGTGACCACTCAGGCGAGAGGAGCTCTCCCAGTCGTGCGGAAGCGTCCCCTTCCCACGGGAACCCACACGGTCTGGAGATGGAGCCACCCACCTCGGTTCCACCGCCTCCGCTGGAGATCCAGCTGACCGCACTCGCTCAGCAGATGCACACTCTCATTGCAGTAGTGCGCCAGCTCCAGCACCAGCATCGGTCCCTAGCTACTCATCAGTAGTCGGAGACCCCTACGACCCATGCCAGCTCCCCGCGATAGCCTGCGTTCCTTCCATGGGAGGCCTTCGCAGTCGCGGGCTGTTATAGACCCCCGGGTACTCGTCAAACTCTGGTGAAGCGACGGCGGGCCGAGTCCGTTGATGAAGAGAGCTGTTCACCACACCTTGACCAGGGGGCATCTAAACCCCACCAAGGCAGAAAGGGCAAAGCCCCTCGTCACGGGCACCACACACCCGCATCACCTTCCCCGCCTCTCTCAATAGAGGGGTCGACAATGAAGCCATCAGTCGCATGGTGGAGAAGTGCCTGGAAGAGCATGACCGCAAATTGGCGGAGTTGTCCCACCGATTTGCTAACCTGCCTGGCTCTGCTAGCGAGCCGCGGGCTATGACATCCGCCCTCCATTCTCCCAGGAGATTCAAGCAGAGCCGATTCCCTACTGGTTCTGCATGCCATAGGTGGATCCTTACAACGGGACCACTGACCCCCTGGACCTCCTGGAAAGCTACCAGGCCCTCATGAGGGTCCAGGGGGCCACCGACGCTCTCTTGTGCATCGCCTTTCCTGCTACTCTTCGGAAGGTAGCTTGGGTGTGGTTTTCCCGCCTTGAGCTGGAAAGCATCAGCTCCTTTGCCCAGCTGGGGCAGAGGTTCGTGGCTCATTTCGATGCATATCGGAAGATGCCACGGGAGGTGGACAACCTCTTTTCCATTAGGCAGCAAGACCGTGAGTTGCTACGAGACTACGTGGCTCGCTTCAAGGCCGTCGCACTAGATCTATAGCCTGAAGGAGCCGGTCGCAATGCTGGCTCTGAAGCGAGGGCTCAGGACCTCTCGCCTGACCTACTCGCTTGACAAGAGCCCCCGAAGACTTACTCCGAGCTCCTCTCCCGAGCTCAGAAGTACATCCATGCCGAGGAGATGGATCGTACGAGGCAGGAGCTCGACGAGAGGCCACTGAAGAAGCCAGCACCCGCTGAGGCACCTGGAGCACGAAGGCCGGGACCGCCAGCTCAAAGCTCCCGACCGGGACCAAGGCCAAGAAGCGCTCCCATCCCTGAGGGAAATTTCATCCCCCTTCTCACCCCGAGAACGAAGATCCTCATGGAGATCGAGGGCGAGACTTATCTAAGACGCCCACCACCGTTGAAGCCGTCCTCCAGCCGTGACAAGATGAAGTACTGTCGTTTTCACCATGACCATGGCCACAACACCGAGGAATGCCGCAATCTCAAATGGAAGATCAATAGCTCATCAAGAGAGGCTACCTCGGAAGATATGTAGGGGGCAGATCTCAACCAGAACCCCAGGCACTCGTCACCCTCCCACCAGTCCCGGCGGTCGACAATCGCCCTACCGAGAAGCGGTGGGGATGATATGCTGGGGAGCCAGCGCACTCCCAAGAGGGCCCAGGGGGTAGAGCATCCTCAGGTTGTATTCTCCTTTATGAGAAAAAGGGAAGACAGGGAGAGAAATGTAAATAACGATGCTATGGTCATCGAGATGACGATCGCAAAGCATCCTGTAAAATGCATCATGGTAGATAGTGGAAGCTCCACGGATGTGCTTTTCTACGATGCTTTCTCCAGGATGAATATTTTCTCTGTTTAGCTCAAGCCTGTACATACCCCCCTTGTTGGTTTCACGAGAGATTCTGTAAGGGTGGAGGGAGAAATTATTCTCCCAGTCACTGTCGGGACCCCACCTCGACAGTGTACCATCATGATGACGTTCACGGTTGTCAGGCTTCCCTCGCCTTACAACATGATTTTGGACCAACCTGGGCTCAATCTCCTCGACGCTATCGTCTCTACGAAGAGATTGCTTGTACAGTTCCAACCCCTTGTGGTGTGGAGGAGATGAGGGGTATGCCCCAGCCAGTGCAGCACTGCTTCCAAACCCTCCCCGGGACTCGGGTGCCCGAGGAGGACTCTAAAGCAAACGAGTTCGACCAGAGGATTCAGGACCCCAGGGGAGGCCCAGCCGAGCGCCTACTTTCTTACCAGCTCGGGGCTGACCAGGCGAAGACCGTGCAGATCGGAGCTCAGCTGCCCGAGGAGGAAAAGGCTCCGCTATTGGAATTCTTGTGGGTGAACGCAGACGTGCTCTCCTAGATGGCAGCGGACATGCCGGGTATTCCCCCTGAAGTCATCACCCACAAGCTCAACGTTGATCCGAAGCACAAACCAGTTCGACAGAAGAAGAGAAGCTTCGTCCCAGAAAGGCAGGCGGCCATCAACGAGGAGGTTGAGAAACTTTTGGCCACCGGCTTCGTCCGAGAGGTGCAATACCCGAACTGGCTATGAACATGGTGATGGTGAAGAAGAACAATGGCAAGTGGAGGATCTGTGTAGACTACATCGACCTCAATAAGGCATGCCCAAAGGACAATTTCCCTCTGTCGAGGATAGATCAGTTGGTGGATGCCACCTCAGGGCACAGGCTGCTCTCCTTCATGGATGCATTCTCCAGTTACAATCAGATCTAGATGCACCCGGAGGATGAGGAGCATACTGCCTTCATTATCGACCGAGGGACATACTGCTACAGGATGATGCCCTTTGGCCTGAAGAATGCTGGTGCCATGTACTAACGTTTGGTCAACAAGGTCTTCAAGGACCAGATTGGCCGAACGTACAGGCGTACGTGGATGACATGCTCGTTATGAGCAAGCCGAGCTTGGACCACATCACCGAACCTCGCTGAAGCCTTCCACAGCCTCTGGAAGCACCAAATGAAGCTCAACCCAGCAAAATACACTTTCGGGGTGGTGACGAAAATTCCTCGGCTTCATGGTCACCTAGAGAGGCATCGAAGAATTCGGAGAAGGTCCAGGCGATCCTTGATATGGAGCACCCAACATCCAAGAAGCAAGTTCAACGTCTGACGGGGAGGGTAGCAGCCTTAAGCCGGTTCATCTCGAGGTCGGCTGACCGCTGCCTCCCTTTCTTCAAGGCATTGTGCAAGATGCATGACTTCACCTGGACTGAGGAGTGCAAGATGGCCTTTGAAGAGCTGAAGGAGTTCCTAGCCTCTCCACCTCTACTATCTAGACCAGATGAAGGGAAGAGCTCCTACTCTACCTGGTGGTTATACTCGGGGCCGTCAGCTCGATCCTCGTCCGCACAAATCAAGACGATCCCAAAAGTCGATGTACTACACTAGCAAAATCCTCCACGTGGGGAGATCAGCTATACCCGCTTCGAAAAACTCATTTTTGTACTAATCATGTCTGCTAAGTGCCTCAGGCCTTACTTCCAAGCACATCCCATTGCAGTTGTGACCGATCAGCCGCTGAGGACCATGCTAAGCCACCCGAGACTTCCGAGAGACTAGCTAAATGGTCCTTGATGCTGAGCGAGTTCGACATTGTATACCGAGTCCTAGCCGACTTGGTGATCGAATGTACAGGGCCTCCTAAGGAACCAGAATTGACGGTCCTGGAGAGCCAAGTTGAGCCCGGACCGCGGGAGGACCCATGGATCCTCCACGTGGATGGCGCCTCCAACTCTGATGGAAGCGGAGCAGGCCTCATCCTTGCTAATTCCGATGGAGTAGTGACGGAATGCGCTCTTCGCTTCAAGTTCGCCGCCACGAACAACCAGGCAGAGTACGAAGCGCTCCTCGCGGGCCTAAATGTTTCCCGCGAGCTGGGCATACAGAGCTTCAAGGTTTTCACCAACTCCCAACTGGTTGCGGACAAGTCTCCAGAGAGTATGAGTCCCAAGACCCCCAGATGGTGAAGTACCTGGAGAAGGTTCGTTCGAACACGACAGGCTTCCGTTACTTCCGTGTTTTCCACATATCCCTCGCGGAGAAAATGCTCGTGCGGATGCACTGTCGATGCTTGCAACCCTACCGGACTCATCCCTAGGGCATGCTTACATCGAGTATCTCGAGAATCCAAGCTACGAGAGCCCAGAAGATGTGCAACAAGTAGCCCGCGAGCCGAGCTGGATGGACAAGTACATCTAGTACATCCAGGATGGCCTCCTACCAGAGGACCGTAGTGAAGCCGGCCTCATTAGAAGGCCACCCGTTTCATTTTACTGACGGTCATCTTTACCACCGATCTTATTCCTACCCACTCCTGAAGTGCCTCAGACTCACGGAGGCAGCTTTCGTGCTCCAAGAGATACACGAAGGCCTCTATGGGAATCATGTGGGGGGGAGGACCCTTGGCGTACAAGGCTCTTCGCCAGGGATACTTCTGGGAGACGATGAGGGAAGATGCCGCCGACTTCGTCAAGAAGTGTGATAAATGCTAGCGCCATTCCCATATACAGCGCCTACCGGCTGCGCCGATCTCCTAACTGTCATCCCCCTAGCCTTTCGCACAGTGGGGGATGGACATCCTGGGATCGTTTCCCACCGTGCCAGGGTAGCAAAAGTTCCTGCTAGTAGCGATCGACTACTTCACCAAGTGGGTCGAGGCGAAGCCGCTAGCTCGGATTACAGAGGCTAATGTTCGACAATTCTTCTGGAAGTCTGCCATCTACTGCTTCGAACTCCCCACTTATGTCATCACCGATAATGGGCGACAGTTCAACAACCGGGAGTTTGAATGATTTTGCATCGAGAATAGCATCCAACATTGGTTCACCTCGATTGCTCATCCCTAGACAAATGGTGAGTCGAGGTGACCAATCGAACTATCCTTCAAGGACTTCGCACCAGGTTGGACCAAGCGAAGGGTAGATGGGCAGAAGAACTTCCAAGCATACTGTGGGCCTACCACACAACACCCACAACAGCGATGGGTGAAACACCACCTCGTCTTCGGTACTGAAGCAGTAGTCTCGATCGAGCTCAGTGTGCCCACACAGCGGGTGCAGCAGTATGACGAGACACAGAATTTGGCACATCTTCTGCTCAATCTAGACCTTCTAGAAGAAACAAGGGACAAAGCTCGACTTCGAATGGTAGCATACCGATAATGGGTCGCCTGATATTACAATGCACGGGTGAAGCTGAAGACCTTCCGGCCTGGCGACCTGGTACTGCGCCGGGCCAAGGCGTCTCAACCCCAAGAGTGCAGCAAGCTCTCGCCAAATTGGGAAGGCCCTTATAAAGTGGTCGAGGCCCTCTCGCATGGGGCCTACTATCTCGAGGACCTGGATGGTGCCAGATTTTCTCGGATATGGAATGCTTGTAATTTGAGGAGATACTACCAGTAATGTAAGTTTTTTCTCCACTATAAATAAATAATTTCCTTTGCAAAACGGGTTGTTTGCCTTACAGGAATATCGCTGCCCGGGGCCCAGCTCTTCGAGAGGCAAGCCTCGAGCCTAGCTCCTCGACATCCAAGCCTGGAGAAGAGTCCTCCGGCACCAAGACCTAAGAAGCCCTCAAGCACTCAAGCCTCGAGCCTAGCTCCTAGGCATCCAAGCCCGGAGAAGAGTCCTCCGGCACCAAGACCTGAGAAGCCCTCAGGCACCCAAGCCTCGAGCCTAGCTCCTCGGCATCCAAGCTCGGAGAAGAGTCCTCCGGCACCAAGACCTGAGAAGCCCTCAGGCACTCAAGCCTCGAGCCTAGCTCCTCGGCATCCAAGCCCGGAGAAGAGTCCTCCGGCACCAAGACCTGAGAAGCCCTTAGGCACTCAAGCCTCGAGCCTATCTCCTCGGCATCCAAGCTCGGAGAAGAGTCCTCCGGCAGCAAGACCTGAGAAGCCCTCAGGCACTCAAGTTCCTGAGCCATGTCCTCAAGCCGTCCAAGTTTCAGAGACCAGCTCTCCGGCCAGCACGTCTCCGAGCCTAGCTCCAAGGCATCCAAGCTCCTGAGCCATGTCCTCAGGCCATCCAAGTTCTGGAGACCAGCTCTCTGACCAGCATGCCTCCGAGCCTAGCTCCAAGGCATCCAAGCTCCTGAGCCATGTCCTCAGGCCGTCCAAGTTCTGGAGCCCAGCTCTCCGACCAGCACGCCTCCGAGCCTAGCTCCAAGGCATCCAAGCTCCTGAGCCATGTCCTTAGGCCATCCAAGTTTCGGAGCCCAGCTCTCCGACCAGCACGCCTCCGAGCCTAGCTCCAAGGCATCCAAGCTCCTGAGCCATGTCCTCAGGCCATCTAAGTTCTGGAGCCCAGCTCTCCGGCCAGTACGCCTCCGAGCCTAGCTCCAAGGCATCCAAGCTCCTGAGCCATGTCCTCAAGCTGTCCAAGTTCCGGAGACCAGCTCTCTGACCAGCACGCCTCCGAGCCTAGCTCCAAGGCGTTCAAGCTCCTGAGCCATGTCCTCAGGCCATCCAAGTTCTGGAGCCCAGCTCTCCGACCAGCATGCCTCCGAGCCTAGCTCCAAGGCGTCCAAGCTCCTGAGCCATGTCCTCAAGCCATCCAAGTTTTGGAGCCCAGCTCTCCGGCCAGCACGTCTCCGAGCCCAGCTCCAAGGCGTCCAAGTTCCTGAGCCATGTCCTCAGGCCGTCCAAGTTCTGGAGACCAGCTCTCCGGCCAGCACATCTCTGAGCCCAGCTCTAAGGCGTCCAAGTTCCTGAGCCATGTCCTCAGGCCGTCCAAGTTCTGGAGACTAGCTCTTCGACTAGCACGCCTCCGAGCCTAGCTCCAAGGCATCCAAGCTCCTGAGCCATGTCCTCAGGCCATCCAAGTTCTGGATCCCAACTCTCCGGCCAGCACACCTCTGAGCCCAGCTCCAAGATGGCATTTCCTGAGCCCGACCTCCGACGATCAAGCCTCGAGCCCAGCTCTAAGGCATTCAAAACCTGAGGAGCCCTCAGGCACTCAAGTCCAAAGCCAATATAATCCAGCATCGGAGTCTCGAGCCCAGTGCCGAGACAGTGATGCTTGAACCCATACAAGATGGGTCTCTCCTCTCCGACCTCCCTGCACTGGAAGAGAGAAGAAAAGAAAAGAGAGAAGAAGATGGGAGGAGAGAGGACATTTACATCACAGGAGAGACAAGAAGCCGTACTGACTGAAATGCTTCTCATTACTTGAAGTAAAAATACTTTACATTATCCCCCGGGCCCTGACAAGCCAGGTAGCCCAGTTCACAAAAAAAGAGAAGAAGAAAAATTATTACAAAAGTCCTATTCTATTGAGCCAGCTCCTTCCCTGGGCGGTGCTCGGCCGGGACTTCTCCTTCTTCCATCTCCATCGTAAGGGCACCTTCCTGAGCGGCCTCCGCCGGAGGGGCAGGTTCAATTACTGCCACTGAGGGGACCGGTTTAGGTGTCTCTGCCTGCGGCGCTGGTCCGGCCGTTGCCACCATCGAGGCCAACTCAGCTATTTCCGGGACCATCTTTAGGAGAGACCCGGCTGGAGCGGCGCCCTGCCCTGCTGCAGCCACTGTCGGAGCCGGAGCCTTCTTGCCGGGGGCCCGGAGCGCAACCAGTCGCTCCTCGGAGAGGATCCCCCATAGCTAAGTGCGGCAGTAGGCGAACCCCTTGGCGAAGGAGTCCGTTGCAGCCTCTTTGAAGTCCTTTATATACTCAGGGGAGGCCTTGAAAGTGGCCACCGCATCGGTAGCCTCCTTCCTTGCGGCCTTCGCCCGGTGCCTTGCCTCCTCGAGCTGCTCCCCGATGCGTTCGGCCTGCCTGATCGCCACTGCCATCCCCTTCTCGATGGTCTCAGCAGAGCGACTGGCAGTGGTAACCTTCTCCTCCGCCTCCATGGCCCTCTTCTCCGCGGTCGCCGCCCTCTTCTCAGCAGAGGCGGCCTTGTCTCTCGTTGCCTCTGACTCGGCCCAGAGCTCATTCAGCTGGGTCCTCTTTGACTCGAGCTCTCCCTCGAGCTCCTTCCTGATTCGGGCGGCGTTGGCGACCTCGGCTTGGAGGCTCTTAACTTTCAAGTTAGCCTCCTGGGTCTCCTCATCCTTCTGACCCGCCTCAACCCTTAGGGACTCAAGCTTCGTCTGTCGCTCCTTGTCCCTTTTTGCCCAATTATGGTAGTAATCCTGGATGAGGATCAGTTCTCTACCTTGCTGCATTAGAAGAAGCACGTTAGTCACGGTGCTGGAAAAGGTTAGAAGAAGTCAAGGCAAGCGATGGGAAACTTACGGTGTACAAGTTGGCGAAGGACGAGCTAACGACATCACCCAGAAGTCTCTCGCTCCCTTCCTGTCGGTCGCAGGACTGGACTGAGAAGTCAATCATCCACTCAGCGAGGCTCGGGTCCTTCATCAGGGAGATGTTGGGTCCCAGCCGGAAAGGGACTCGATGATAGTCCCTGTCTTGCTTTCCCGCCGGCTCAGATCCCTCGGTGGCGGGGGCACCTTCAGCTCCAGTTGCAAGCTTGGCACCACTTTGGACCGCACTTGGGGTGCTGGCCTTGCTTCTTTTGGCCCCCCATCCTCCTCGACGTCGACGATCTCCGGAGGGGGGGCTCCTACTCGGGCGGTGGCAGCGGCCGATCTAGCCTGAACGACTACCTCGGGCTCGGGCACCGGAATTAGCTCGTGCTGCCCTGAAGACTCGTGGACGGACTCGACCGCCCTCTTTCACCTTCGTTCCGGAACCGGAGCATCCGGCCTGGCCTGTACTGGCCTCGCACCATCATCGGCGCGAGCCCTCTTCGGAGCGAGCTCGCCGACTTCAGTTGCCTGCTCTCGCTCCTCGAAAAATGAGAGCAGCTCATCCATGAAGAATTTCATCTCTACACTAGAGAAGACATGGTCAATCCCAAATAAAAAAAAAAGAAGAAAGAGAAGAAAAGGGGTGGCCAAGTCGAACTCACCCGACCCCTGCGTGGAGCCGACACCAGCCTCGTGAAAATTCCGCTCTGACAATAGGACCTCAAGCGAGGGGATCTCGGTCGATCTGAGCAGCTCGTACAGGTCGAGGTCAGCTGCTTCGACAGAGGAGTTCCTATTGGGAGACCGATCTGGGTCACTCCAAACCCAGTCGATCCCCTCGACCGAGGCAAAGAAATATCTACTCTTCCATCCCTTGATGGAAGAGGGGAGCTCGAACCTAATGCCCCGAGGGCGAGAAGAAAGAGACCACCACCCATCTTCGGTAGGGTGGCATTTCAGGGTGAAGAAGACCCTGAACAGGGAGAAATGGACAACAATCCCATGGAAGTGGCACAGAACGATGAAACAGAAGATCGTTCGGATAGCATTGGGGACCAACTGAGCAGGAACAAGACGGTAGTTGGCCAAGAAGGAAAAAAAGAAAGGATAGACAGGAAATCGAAGGCCCCCGATGAAGGCCTCCTCATAGAAAGCAATCCGCCAAGGGCCACTGGATGTGACCCACTCTCCAGGATGAGGGACAGAAAGGTGGATGGACTCGGGAATGTCGTAACCTCGGATGGTCACAAGATCCTTGGCGGTGATCACCGAAGCGATCCCTCCGGGACCTGTCGACCGAGAAGGCTCGGGTTCAGGAACAGGAGCAGGAGCAGGAGCAGAAGAAGGGCCAGATGAGGTGGAGGAGTAGACCCAGGTTCCCTAATGGCTACAGGATCGTGGAAAGGTCTCTTACTGAATTCATAACGTGTCACCTCCATTTCCTCGTCGGAGGAAGAAGGAGTCCTCGACCGGGAAGGTCCGGCCTCGGCTTGGCAAGAAGGGCGGAAGTTTGGACCAAAATGATCCATGGAAGAAGAAGAGGACATCAAAGGAAAACCTACGACGACTTCTAGTCGACAGGAAGGAAGAAAAGGAAGCTAACCTGCTAAGGTTCTAGGAGGACGATGATGGCCGGAGAAGGAGAAGGAGAAGACCTCTGTACGATGCCAGGCACGAAAGATTTGAAAGAAAGTAAGTTTCGAAAGACCTACCCTTCCTTTCAAGGCAACCTACGCCCGACCTTACCGTTACGGCTCCCCCAAGAAATGCTCGCCATGTGTCGCCGATCAACGGGGCCAACACCTAAATCCGATCATGGTCGCTCTGACTTTCGCACCCACTATAACTGTTCCCTAGATGCGGCCGCCTGGCACCCCCGTACAGGTTCGAAGGACCGCCAAGCAAGGCGCCATTGATATCGATCATTATTGCACCAGATTTCTTTACCTTTCCACGTCAGCACCGCAATAACTCCTTTTGCCCCGAGCGCCGCACGCCAACGGACCTCGGGAGTGGGGGATAAATGATATGGCTAAATCACTGACGTGGCATGGACAGATTGACATGGAGTCCCTATCAGACGCCACAATGGATTTCCAACATGAGCCCCTTCGCCAGGCTGAGCTCCCGTGGAGCAATGGGACCGCCCGCCAAAGCCGGGCTCCGTCCTCTGCCAGGTCGGTCCCCGCCGAGTCGGGACGCCTAGGCCAGAGCCGAGTACAAGCCCCCACCCAAGGCGGACCCCTCGAGGTCAGGCCCCGTGGTCAGGAGTCGAGCTCAAGTCTCCTCCGCCACAAGGAGCCCCTCCAAGGTCGGGTCCCCTAGGCTGGGCGGCACCTCGCCCACCTCCGTCAGCTCGAGCTCGTCCGAAGCTGAGTTCTGCTAGCCCGGAGTCGAGCTCAACCCTCCTCCGCCCAGCCAAGCTACCTCAAGGCGAGTCCACCTTTCCAGCTCGGTCCCAAACTCAAATCGAGCACCAACCACCAAGTGAGTAGCACCTCCCCTCTAAGATCAATGGTGAGCCTCTCGAGGGTCGTACAACAACACCCGCCATACCACCATTAATGCCCATGGTCGTCAGGCACCACGCCCTCCACCAACCTGCCGAACGACCAGAGAAAAGATCCAACTGGAGAGCGCGAGTCCCGAGAATGGCAGCCCGCCAACCGAGGTCCCGCCAGGCTTCCAGGAGAAGGGCAAGTGGAAGGAATGTCAGAAGCATATAGAAGCTTCCCCGGCAACCTGACAGGAGAGGCATCCCATCTACGGTATGATACCTCGTCGCACACATCTGACAGCATGGGGAGATCCCGAGGTAAGCCAAAGTAAAAGACCCAGCCAGAGTAAGCCAAAAGGAGGTAATCAAAGCAAACACAAAAACAAGGAAGAGAAGCCAGACAGGGGGATGACCACCTCGGCCATCACCTCTCCCAGTTCACTCTCATTTCCATACACACTACACTCACTCCTCCTAGTATGGAGCTCATCTAAATGGGCTCGACCAGGAGGATATGTTTTCCTGGATCGTCACTGACTTGACCGCCGGAGCACCCCCGTCGGAATCCCCGGCCCGGGTCACTGACGATGTTTTTTGCAGGTCCCGAGGTACCGGAGGCATCCCGAGTAAATGGACGTGTGGCTCTCGATGCCATCAGCAGCTACGGGCCACGACGATCTAGGCGGCAACAATTTTAGTTTCAAAAATCCTTTTTAAAATATATCAAACTAATGCTAGGACAACCTTTATAATATAAGAGGTTAACCCTACAGCAAGATAACCTTATGTCAGTATAATTTTGATCAAAACCAATCCTAACTTTCAGATCTAACTCTAATCATGCATATTCTATAAACCTTGCTCTGATACCATTAAAGGAAGCTTAGGTGCTAGCATGCTGATTTCTAGTGTTCCTAAAATCATAATAGAAGCTAGATCTAAAAACCTTTTTCAGAAAGCATGCAAATATTTAATTTAAACTTATAGATTAGCATCTAAACATTCTTGATTAGATTACATAGCAGATATGAAATCATAAAAATAGAAGAAGAAAAAACTTTTCTGTACCGCTTTCCATCTTTAACCTCTATCGAGTCGGATCCAATGGATGATTGAGGTTCTTGTCAGAGTCATGCATGCATTCGACTTTTGCTAGTATCCACATGGAACCCATTCCTGATCGACTCAATGAAGCCACTTGAGTACTAGCTCCTTCATAGGCTTCTCCTTCAGGTTGGATCTAGATCTCCCTTCAAGAACTCAAAGGAAAGGGCTGCAGTCTTTGCAGCTTTGTATGAATACTTCACGTAAATCTTCAGGACTTCTTCGATGATGCCTAGGAAGAAAAAAAACTCTTTTTCTTCTCCTTTGATGCTCTCTATGAACTCTCTCTTCTCTTTAGTTCTTGGTTGTGAAATAATCAAAAAGAAGAAGAAAGGGGGCGGAAGAAAACAAGGATGCGGTAAGGCTAGAAGAGAAGGATTAGTGCACCCCACAAAACCTCTTATTTTATTTTGTCGCACACTTTTCTCATCAACCCATACCAAGAACATATTGGATTTAATCTTAACCAATCCTTATTTCAAATGAAATTGGTTAAGTCCAATCCTTATAGATTAGGAAGAAGAATGGTGATGGAAATAATAGGAGATAAGAAACAATAACACTGATCCATCTCAAAATATTCTTGTTACATAAAACAAACTAATTCTCACCCGACCTTTTCATGCCACATCAAGATAAGATTTAATCTTATCAGAAACTGAATCCCATTCAAATTAAATCAGAAGTGGACATCAAAAGGAGGTGTTGGTGTGGGAAATATGTGCGGTAAGAAAAATAATGATGTGAAACAATTTTTGGTGCAACATTTATCTTTCTCACTTGATTTGTCGCACAAATTAGATTCCATGCCTCAACACCTGATAAAGCAGGCCCTAATAGTCATTAGTTCAAATAAGAATTCAATTTAGGATAGAGTTTATCAAGTGGAGGAGAGAGAGACCCAGAGAGGAGGGGCGCCAACTCTTAGTGCACCCTCTCTCTTAACTTTTGCACATGCTAAAGTTTTCCACCGCACAAACTATAATTCCATGCCACAAGTGAAAGAGTTTAAACTCAATCCAATTAGATTTAGGTGTCCCGATTAATTAGGTCCAATTTGGGTTCAATTCGAATCTAATTCGAGCCTGATTTGAATCTAATTCGAAAAGGCCGTTAATCCTATTTCAAATAGGATTGAAATCTAAGCCCAACTTGGATAAGTCCAATCCAATTAGACTTAAAGTAAAATAAGCCCAATTAAATTAAATTTTATTTAAATTAATTAGGATTTGATCTAAAATTTAATTAAGTCCAATTATATTGTAACTCTTACAATTAAGTCTTTGATACTAAAATTAGTAGCTATTAAATTTGTAATCCTCATAAAATTAGTAGTTACTAAATATGTAACCCTTATATATTTAGCAATTTCTGCTCTTGATCAGATCAAGCTCCTATTATATATAACTTCTCAGGTTCTATTAAGCCCCTATTATATATGACCTCTCAGGTTCCATTCAACCCTAGCAAGAATCATTGATCCAAAAATGATCCTAGAAAGTTTTCACAATCTACCAGTAATACCTAGTAATATGTAGTGGCAACTTCGCATAATAGAAAGGTAAACCCCTATGTGTAATTATCATTGTTGCCACCAAGATCGTCGTGGCCCATAGCTGCTATCGACATCGGCTCGCCTCTCGTCTTCTCGAGGTTGATAGCGCTTCTGAGCCTGCAAAAAATGAGGTCAAACACCCAGGCCGGGGATTTCGATGAGGGCGCTCCAACGGCCAAGTCAGTGATGATCCAGGAGAATAGATCCTCCCGGTCGAGCCCTCTTGATGGACTCCATGCTAGGAGGAGTGAGTGGTATGAGAGTGGAGGTGCGAGTGTGCTGGGAGAGATGACAGCCGAGTTGGGTCGGCCCTCTCTTGTGGCTTCTTACCGTTCACCCGCTTGGATCAGAGCATTTTTGTTAAGCTCACACTTGCGTATGCTTGTCTGTTGTTTTATGTTTTTGTTGTGTTACCTCTCCGCTGGGGATGCTGAAGGTTCTTTTAAGTTCAGGTGGCTATTGAGCGCCTACCTTGGGATCTCTCCCAGGCTGTCAGACACGTGCAGCGGTGTTTCGGGCCGTGGACGAGATGTCTTTCCTGATTCATGATAAGGAAAACTGTCGTGTGCTCTAATATTTCCTTTGGTCACCCTATTCCGGAAAGCCTGGTAGTGCCTCAATCGGGGGGCCGCCGCCCCTGGGATTTGAATCTCCTAGTTGACTTCCTTTTTTGGGTGGTGCAGGTGGTTGGTGAGGAGCGTGGCACCTTGGTCAGGGAGCTCCTTCCTCTCCTGGTGTAAGCGGTGGCCGCAGACAGTTATTGTGACCTGACAGGTGTTTCCTGATGGTCCTCGGGCCACTCGTCGGTGTCTTGGGGAGGTGGCTCCGCCCCCTTGGTGTTCTGGGGCACCGTCCAAGTTGGCTGCCGAGCTGGAGAGCTGGGACTTGGCTCTGACTAGTGGGGCTCGACCTCCTAAGGGCTCGACCTGGCAGAGGAGGCTAGGCTCGACTCCGGCTTAGGGGGCTCAACCTCAGAGGGGCTTGACCCAGTGGAGGAGGGCTCGACTCCTGCTCGGAGGGTTCGGCCTCGGAGGGGCTCGACCTGGCGGAGGAGGGCTGACCTCGACTCCGGTCTAGGGGTCTCAACCTCGGAGGGGCTTGATCCGGTGGAGGAGGTCGACACGTGACTCTAGCCTAGAGGGCTCGGCCTTGGAGGGGCTCGACCTAACAGAGGAGGGCTGAGCTCGACTCTGGTTCAGGGGGCTCAGCCTTGGAGGGGCTCGATCTGGCGAAGGAAGTCGCTCGGCTCTGGCCTAGGTGCCCCGAGCTCGCAGGTGCCGACCTGGTGAAGAATGGAGCTCGGCTTTGACGGGCCACCTCGTTGATCTGGGAGAGCTTGGCCCGGTCAAAGGAGTCCGAGATGGGGTGTCCACCATGGCGGATCTTATGACGTGGCATCTGACTGGGAATGCACGTCAACACGTCAACTTCTCGCCATATCATTTGCCCCCCACTCCCAAGTCCCATTGGCGTGGGACGCTTGGGGCGAAGGGAGTAAATGCACTGCTAACATGGAAAGGTGGGGATCCGGTGCAATGATGGTCGCGATCGGTGATGTCTGGGAAAGCGATTTCTCCAGCCTACTCGGAGGAGCCACGTGGACACATCCTAGGAGTAGTTATTACGGGCGTAGAATCTGAAACGACCGCAGTCAAACCCAAACATCAGTCCTGCTGATGAATGACACGTGGCACGGATCCGATGATGGGGGGTTTGTAACGGTACGGTCGGGTGCTGGTCACTTCAAAAGGAAAGGTGGCCTTTCCCGAAATACATCTTCTTTCAAATCCTTCTTGCCCGCCACTATACCAAGGCTCTTTTTTCGTCCATCCAGCCATTATTGCCTTCCAGAGCTCCCCGCAGGTCAGTCTCTCCTTTTAGTCTCCTTTCTCCTTGCCTTAGTCGAGTAGGACCTTTCTTCTCAAGGCTAGGTTTACCCCCTGACTTTCATCCGCTTCCCCCTTCCTTCCTTGATCTTCTTCGCTATGTCCCATTTCGGGTCAAGTTTCCGTCCTTCAACCAATTAGGGGGAAGCCGGACCTTCTAGGTCCAGACCGCCATCATCTTCTTCTTATGATAAGGAGGGAGACGGGGAGTGCTTCGAGCTTAGAGGGAGGCGTCGCCCTAGTGGGATAGTTATCAGGGAGCTCGGTCTTAACCCCTCTTGTCCTTCTCATCCTCTTCCCCCAATTGAACCCGTTCAACCCATCTCCGAGCCTATCCGGTCAACAGGTCCTGGCAGGATTGCTTCGACGATCTCTGCTGAGGAACTGGAAATCATCTAGGATGTCTATGGCATCCCTACTCTCCGTCCGGCTTTTAATCCCCCGACCAAGGGATCGGGTTACTTCCAGTAGCCCAAGCCGAATTGCTTTCTATGAGAAGACCTTCTTAGGAGGGCTCCGCTTCCCCTTTCATTCCTTTTTTTTGTCTATGCTAGGCAATTACCGCTTGGTCCCTGCTCAGCTCGTCCCCAATGCCATAAGGACTATCTTCTGCTTCATCGTGCTTTGCCACTTCCACGGGATTGTTGCTCGTTTTTCTCTCTTCAGAGCCTTCTTCACTCTGAAGCGCCACCCCACTGAAGACGGGTGGTCCCTCTCTTCTCGTCCGAGAGGGATCAAATTTGAACTTCCCTCTTCCATCAAAAGATAGAAGAGTAAATTCTTCTTTGCTACAGTCGAGGGGATTGACTGGGTGTGGAGCGACCCGGATCGAACCCCTAATAGAAACTCTACAGTCGAAGCAGCCGACAAGGATGTTTACGAGCTGCTCCAAATTACTCAAATTCCTTCTCTCGAGGTTCTATTATCAGAGCAGAACCTCACCGAGGCCAGGGTCGGCCCAATAGGGGAGTTGGGTGAGTTCGGTTCAAGTCCTTTTTGTCTTTTTTAATCTGTTTCTCCCGGGTCAGTATTGACATTATGTTTTCTGCATGCATGTATGAGGTTCTCTGTGGAAGATCTGCTCTCGATCACCCATAAGAGGCCTCCGGCGGGATTGGCAGAGGAGCCCTCTCTGAAGAGGGCTCGTGGTGAGGGCATATCGGTGACCGCCCACACGGATCAGATCGAGCCGAGGAGGAGAGAATCCGAGGCTGCTCCCGCACATGCAAGGGGAGTAGCGGCTACCGCACCTGAGCCAGAGTGGAGGGTGGCCGAGTCTACGATGGAGCAGCTAAGGCTACGAGAGCCAGCCCCTGCCTCAGAACCTGAGGTGGTTGTCCGGGCCAGGGCCGTCACTGCAGCCATCGCCAGCATGTTGCCCCCTCCTCCCAAGCTTGTCATCGTTGAGGAGGAGGACCGGGAAAGAGCGGATCCAGTGCCGAGGGCGCCGAGCTCCCAACTGACCCCCGAGGCCTCTATTGGTGGTGGAACGAGTGATTCCACCTTGGGGGCAGGCAAAGGGAGAGAGACTATCGTTGGGTCCCGTTCAGAATGGGGCCCGACGTCTCATTGCTTCAGGATCCGAAGCTAGCTGAACGCATGATGGATTTCTCCATCCAATCATATGATCAATGGGAGATGGTAGGGAAGGTACTGGGGGACGTGATCAGCAGCATCTTCCCCCTGCTCTTCAAGGTAAGTGGATTTAACCTTCTAGGGCTCTCTTCCCTTTTCCCTTCTCCTTTTGCCTTCCTTTGACATCTTGTTTGGTGCAGGTCGAAGCCTAGATGCTCCTTATTAGGGACTACTGCCAGAACTGGTTGAAGAACAACCAGCAACGTGCAGCTGAGGTCAAGGCCTTGAAGGTCGAGCTAAAGGAGAAACTCGATGCCTCGCGAGAGCTCCGTCTGAGGAATGAGGAGCTCCAGAAGGGGCTTGCAAGCACTGAGGGGCACTCGAAGGAGCTCCAGGAGGAGCTCAACTAGGAGCAGAGCCGGTTGAAGAGCAAGACCGAAGAGCTTGCAGCCACAGAGAAGAGGCTGAGCTCGTTCAACGCCGAGGTGGTCCGGTAGAAGGGGATCGCGCGGTCCCTCCAGGCCGAGCTAGACACGACGAAGGAGAAGCTGGCCGCGATTGAGAGGGAGGCAGTGGAGGTGGCCAGGTCGATGGAGGCGGCAAGGGAATAAGCCACTGAGGCGAGGTAGGAGGTTGAGGGGGCCGTAGATAGGTACAAAGTCTTAGAAGAGTTCATCGCTGAGTTCTATCAGACGGCGTCGAACTCCTTCTTCAAGGGCTTTATGTACCTACACGATCAAATCAAAGGGTTCATCCCTGAGGAGGGCCGCAGCCGGCTCCTCTTCCCTCGAGGTCCGGGCATGGTATCAGATGCTGCAGAGGGATCAGCCATCGTCCCCAAACTTTCCCCGTCGGTGCCGGTTATCGAGGTCGAAGTTAAGGAGTCCGAAACCCCGGGGGAAGGAACTTCACCACCACACAACCGTGCCGACGAGGATGCCTAAGTAGAGTAGACTTCTATTTTTTTTTTTTTAGCATTGGCTCGGGTCGCCCGGCATGTCGGGGGCCTGAGAATATTTTGTAAATGAACAACCATTTTTCAATGAAATGAGTTTTCTTAACTGTTTTGATTTGGGCACCTCTGGCCTCAACCTCTTCCTCTTCTCCCTTCCTTTCTCTTTTCTTTTTCTTTCTTTTTTTTATAATACATACATGCGATGGGATAAGAAGAAAGGTCTTCGCCTTTTTACTAGATGTCCTGGACTCTAGTGTTATAGAGTTGAACTTTGGGCTTCGGCATCTCGAAGCTGGACTCACAGACTTAGTGGCCGGAGATCTGAGCTCTGGGTCTTTGTGTCTCGGAGCTGGGCTCAGAGGTTTAGTGGCCGGAGATCTGAGCTCTGGGTCTTTGTGTCTCAGAGCTGGACTCGAAGACTTGGTGGCCAGAGAGCTTGGCTCTGGGCTTTGAGGTCTCAGCGCTGGGCTCTAGGACCTGGTGGCCGGAAAGCTTGGTTCCGGGCTTTGATGTCTTGGAGGTGGGCTCAAAGACTTGGTGGCTGGAGAGCTTGGCTCCAGGCTTTGAGGTCTCGATGCTGGGCTCTAGGACCTGGTGGCCAGAAGGCTTGGTTCCGGGCTTTGATGTCTTAGAGCTGGGCTCGAAGACCTGGTAGCTGGAAAGCTTGGTTCCGGGCTTTGATGTCTTGGAGTTGGGCTTGAAGACTTGGTAGCCGGAAAGCTTGGCTCCGGACTTTGAGGTTTCGGTGCTGGGTTTTGGGACCTGGTGGCCAGAAAGCTTGGTTCTGGACTTTGAGGTCTCGGTGCTAGGCTCGAAGACTTGGTGGCCGGAGAGCTTGGCTCCGGGCTTTGAGGTCTCGGTGCTGGGCTCGAAGACTTGGTGGTCAGAGATCTGAGCTCCGGGCTTTGGTGTCCTGGAGCAGGGCTCGAAGACTTGATGGCTGGAGAGCTTGGCTCCGGGCTTGGATGTTCTTGAGCTGGCTCAAAGACTCGGTGGCCGAAGATCTGAGCTCCGGGCTTGGATGTCCTGGAGCTGGGCTCAAAAACTTGGTGGCCGGAGATCTGAGCTTCGGGCTTTGGATGTCCTGGAGCTGGGCTCGAAGACTTGGTGGCCGGAGAGCTTGGCTCCGGGCTTGGATGTCCTAGAGCCGGGCTCGAAGACTTGGAGGCCGGAGGGCTTGGTTCCGGGCTTTGGCATCCTGGAGCTGGGCTCGAAGACTTGGTGGCCGAAGATCTGAGCTTCGGGCTTTGGCATCCTGGAGCTAGGCTCGAAGACTTGGTGGCCAGAGAGCTTGGCTCCGGGCTTTGGTGTCCTATAGCTGGGCTCGAAGACTTGGTGGTCGGAGAGCTTGGCTCCGGGCTTTGGATGTCCTTGAGCTGGGCTCGAAGACTTGGTGACCGAAGATCTGAGCTCCTGGCTTTGGTGCCAGACCTGGGGTATGGCGGAAGTTCTCCTGCAAGGCAAGAAACGTTTGCACAAGGGGAACTTTAATTATCGATGATAAAGAACCTTACACTTTTGGTGTCGGAGAACTGGGCCCTATGTTTTGGTGTCGGAGAGTTGGCCTCTAAGTTTTGGCATGCCGGACCTTGGGCCAGGTGACGATATTCTTGCAAGGCAGAAGGCGATCTATGCAAAAGAAAGCCTTTATTATTTTAAAGGGTGAGCCTTACATTACTGATAATACTTCCTCAGGTTGCAGGCGTTCCATGTTCACGGGAATCTGGCACTGCCCAAATCCATGAGGTAGTAGGCTCCATGCGGAAGAGCTTCGACCACCTTATAGGGACCTTCTCAGTTTGGCGAGAGCTTGCCGCACTCCCGGGGTTGAGATGCTTCAGCTCGGCGGAGCACCAGGTCGCCAGTCCGAAAGATCTTAGGTCTTACTTGGGTGTTATAGTATCAGGCAACTCGTTGTCGGTATGCTGCCATCCAGAGTCGAGCTTTATCTCTGGTCTCCTCGAGGAGGTCCAAGTTGAGCAGAAGGTGCACCGAGTTCTGCGCTTCATCATATTGCTGCACCTACAGCATATGCAAGCCGATCTCGACTGGGACCACCGCCTCAGCATCGAAGACAAGGTTGAAGGGTGTCTCGTTCGTCGCCGTGCTGGGCGTCGTGTGGTAGGCCCAGAGAATACTTGAGAGTTCTTCTGCCCACCTGCCCTTGGCCTGGTCCAGTCTGGTCCTGAGCTCCTGGAGAATGGTCCGGTTGGTCACTTCGGCTTCTCCGTTTATCTAAGGGTGGGCGGTAGAGGTAAAGCGATGCTGGATGCCGTGCTCGGCACAAAAACCTTCAAACTCCCGATTGTGAACTATCGCCCGTTGTTGGTGATGATGCAGCGGGGGAGTCCAAAGCGGCATATTATTGACTTCCAGAAGAATTGGCAAACCTTGGCTTCCGTAATTCATGCTAGTGGCTCCGCTTCCACCCATTTGGTGAAGTAGTTGATAGCCACTAGCAAGAACCTCTGTTGTCCCGGTGCAGGGGAAATGGCCCTAAGATGTCCATTCCCTATTGGGCGAAGGGCCAAGGAGCAGAGAGCTGTGAGATCGGCGCCGCCGGTTGACGCTATATATGAGCGTGGCGCTGGCATTTGTCGCATCTCTTCACAAAGTTGGCAGCATCCTCCATCATGGTCTTCCAAAAATATCCCTGATGGAGAGCTTTATACGCCAACGTCCTTCCTCCCATGTGGTTTTCGCACAAGCCTTCATGTATCTCTTGGAGAATGAAGGCTGCCTCTGCTAGTCTTAGGCACTTTAAGAGCAGGTATGAGTAGGATCAGTGGTAGAGCTGTCCTTCCATTAGGACAAACCTAGAGGCTTTCTTTTTGACGAGGCCGGCCTTAGCACGGTCCTCAGGCAAAGTGCCATCAGCGATGTATCTGATGTACCTGTCCATCCAGCTTGGCTCCGAGATGACTTGGTGCACCTCCTCGGGAGTTTCGTAGCTTGGATTTTTGAGGTGTTCAATGTATGCACGCCCCAGCGATGAGTCCGTCAAGGTCGCAAGTCTCGATAGTGCATCCGCACGAGCGTTCTCCCTGTGGGGGATGTGAAAGATGTTGAAGCGTCGGAAGCCTGTCGTGCACGAGTGGACTCGCTCCAGGTACTTCATCATCTGGGGATCTCTAGCTTCATACTCTTCGGAAACTTGTGCGGCCACCAGTTAAGAGTTGGTGAAGACCTTTAAGTTTTGGATGCCTAGCTCACGTGAGACCTTTAGGCCCACGAGGAGCGTCTCGTACTCCACCTGGTTATTTGTCGTGGCAAATTTGAAATGGAGGGCACACTTTGCCACGACCTCGTCGCTATTGGCGAGAATGAGTCCTGCTCCTCTTCCACCAGAGTTGGATGCGCCGTCCACATGGTGGACCCAAGGTTCCTTCTCCGTGCCGGGCTCAACTTGATGCTCCATGGAAGTCTGCTCCGGTTTCTCATCGAGTCCCGTGTACTCGACTAGAAAGTCAGCTAGGACCTAGGCTTTTTGTGACAACCTCGGTCGGTATGTGATATCGAACTCGCTCAGTGTCAGGGTCCATTTTGCCAATCGCTCGGATGTTTTGGAGTGGCTAAGTATGGTCCTCAATGGCTGGTCCGTCATCACCATAATGGGATGCGCTTGGAAGTAGGGCCTGAGGCGCTTAGCATACATTATTAGAGCAAAAATAAGTTTTTCGAAGCGGGTATACCTGATCTCCGCATCGTGGAGGATTTTGCTGGTGTAGTATACCGACTTCTAAGATCTGTCATTGTCCGCACGAACGATGACCGAGCTGACGGCCCCAGGTGTGACCTCCAGGTAGAGCAGGAGCTCCTCCCCTTCCTCCGGTCTGGAGAGCAGCGGGGGAGAAGCCAGGAACTCCTTCAGTTCTTCAAAGGCTATATTGCACTCCTTCGTCCAGGTGAAGTCATGCATCTTGCATAGCACCTTGAAGAAGGGAAAGCAGCGATCAACCAACCTCGAGATGAACCGGCTCAGGGCTGCAATACGCCCCGTCAGGTGCTGGATCTGCTTCTTGGATGTCGGGTGCTCCTTGTCGACGATCATCTGGATCTTCCCTGGGTTTGCTTCAATGCCCCTCTGAGTGACCATGAAGCCAAGAAACTTTCCTACCGCCACTCTAAAGGTATACTTTGCTGGGTTCAGTTTCATTTGGTGCCTTCGGAGATTATTGAAGGCTTCGGCGAGGTCAGCGACGTGGTCTGAGCTCGGCTTGCTCATGACAAGCATGTCATCCACGTACACTTGCATGTTCCGGCCAATCTGATCTTCGAAGACCTTATTGACCAGGCGCTGGTACGTGGCCCCAGCATTCCTCAGATCAAAGGGCATCATCTTGTAGCAGTACGTCCCTTGGTCGATGATGAAGGCGGTATGCTCCTCGTCCTCTGGGTGCATCCGGATCTGATTGTATCTGGAGAATGCATCCATAAAGGAGAGCAGTCGATGACTCAAGGTGGCATCCACAAGTTGATCAATCTTTGGCAGGGAGAAACTATCCTTCAGGCATGCCTTGTTGAGGTCGGTGTAATCCACGCAGATCCTTCACTTGCCATTATTCTTCTTCACCACACCACGTTCGCAAGCCAACTCGGGTGTTGTACCTCCCGGACGAAACCGGCAACAAGGAGTTTGTCGACTTCCTCCTTGATTGTTTCCTGCCTCTCGGGGGCAAAGCCCCTCTTTTTCTGTTGAACTGGCCTGCACTTCGGGTCAATGCACAGTTTGTGGATGATGATGTCAGAGAGAATACCTAGCATGTCGGCCACTGTCCAGGCAAACATGTCAGTCTTCGCCCATAAGAACTCCAAAAGGTGGGTTCTTTCCTCTTCCTGTAGCTGGGCCCCAATCTGCACCATCTTTTCCTGGTCAGCTCCAAGCAGAAAAGACAGTAGGCACTCGACCAGGCCACCATTGGGGTCTTGCACCCTTTGGTCGAGCTCGTCTGCCCTTGGATCTTCCTCGGGGACTTCGGTACCTGGGAGAGTCTGGAAATAGTGTTGGAGCGGCTGGGGTGCACCTCTCATTTCGTCGACTCCGTAGGGAGTTAGGAACTGCACCAGCAACCATCTCGTGGAGACGACGATGTCGAGCAGATTGAGCCTGGGTCATCCGAGGATCACATTATAGGCCGAAGGCAGTCTAATTACTGTGAAGGTCATCATGACTGTGCTCTGCCAAGGTGGGGTCCCGGCAGTGACTGGGAGAGTGATCTCTCCCTCAACCCTCACTAAATCCCCTGTGAAATCGACAAGGGGTGTGTGCACGGGTCTGAGCTGTGCAGGAGAGAAATTCATTTTGAAGAAGACATCATAAAAAAGCACATCTGTGGAGCTTCCACTATCAACCATGATGTATTTTATAGGATGCTTTGCGATCGTCATTTCGATGACCACAATATTGTTATTTACATTTTCCCTCCAATCTCCCCCTTCCCTTATAAAGGGGAGTACATTTTCAGATTGCCCTGCCCCCCGTGCCTTCTTGGGCACGCGCTCGGCTTCCCAGCATATCATCCCCACCGACTTCTCGGTAGGACAGTTGTCGACTGCTGGTACCGGTGGAAGAGCGACGAGCGCCTAAGATTCTGCTTGAGGTCTGCCCCCTATGTACCTCCCGAGGTAGCCTCTCTTGATGAGTTCTTCGATCTCCTTCTTGAGGTTGCTGCATTCCTTGGTGTCGTGGCCGTGGTCGCGGTGGTAGCGACAATACTTCGTCTTGTCTCGGCTAGAGGACGTCCTTATCGGAGGTGGGTGCTTCAGGTAGGGCTCATCTTCGATCTCCATCAGGATTTTCATCCTCGGGATGAGCAGGGGGTGAGTGTCTCCTTTGGGACTGGAGCGCACCTCGGTCTCGGCCCTTGGCAGAAGTTTGGAGGCTGAGGCCCCAGCTTCCGTGTCCCAGATGTCTAGGCGAGAGTCGGCTTCTTCGATGGCTTCCCGTCTAGCTCCCTCCTTATATGGTCCGCCTCCTCGACACGAACATACTTTTGAGCTCGGAGGAGAAGCTCGAAGTAGCTCTTGGGGGGCTTCTTATCGAGCGAGTAGGTCAGGCGGGAGGTCCTTAGCCCTCGCTTTAGTGCCACCATGGCGACTGGCTCTTTAAGGTTATAAATCTCCAAAGTGGCAACTTTGAAGCAGGCCACGTAGTCTCGTAGGGGCTCGCGGTCCTATTGCCGGATGGAGAAGAGGCTGTCTGCCTCTCATGGCACCTTCCGACAGGCATCGAAATGGGCCACGAACTTCCGCTCCAACTGAGCGAAAGAACCAATGGTCTTGAGCTCGAGGCATGTGCTATGTTTGGAATGGAGTGTTTATTTGTTATCCAGGATATCATGCAAGTTTTTTAAAAAAATCTATCCATTATTTTTTTTCATGACATTTTTCTTCTAATTTTATGAAATATATTTATACTAAAACTATGTAAATCATTCATCTAATAAAAAAACTCATTTATTTTTATATTGTTTTCAGCTTAGATAGATTAAAATGATGCTTGCTTTGATGTTTGACCTTGCTGTGGACAAGTGTGAACTCCAAAGCATCAATATAAATCAATTGGATACATTAACAAGTAGCCTTTAATTACTTTGTTAACTAATAGAAATCTCTCTAGTTTCCAAATCTAATATATGAACCTATCCAGCAATAGAAACTTCTCTTTTATCTAATATTTAAATAGATGATTGCTTTTATTTTATCTTTCTCTAAAATGTATAGGTATACATAATGCATGCTCAATAATAAATAAAGAAGTATTACATTTTTGGTAAAGGATGAAATATCAAAAAAATAATATTAGATAAATTAAGTTAATTAATAAGAATAAGAAAATAAGATATAATAGATATATGTCACTTTGTTTCTTTTTCCCAAGGCACTTTCTAAATCAAAATGTGATATTGAAATAACACTTAGAGTGAAGTACTCAATATAAAATATATAAATAAGAAATAAATATAAAATTGATATATGAAACTTAAAACTAACCATAAATGGAAGAGCTCAAATTATATATTCTTTTAGTTGTCTAATGTACGATAAATTAAAGAAAGCTAGATGCAGATATAATTATATATGATAATACACAGTTATGAAAGAAAGTGTAAAACTTGTTAAGTTAATTAGAATTCAAAAATAAATTAAATGGAATATAAATCAAATAAATATTAGAATTGAAATTATAAATATATATATATATATATATATATATATATATATATATATATATATATATATATATATATATATATATATAATTGAATTGGTGGATGTAGAAAAAATCCAAAAAACATTTTTTTTTGGTAATGCATGTTAAAATTTAAAAAAATATGTTTGAACAAAACTATTTTAATAAAGAAGGATTGGGTTTTATTAAAGAAAAAAACAAGTTCCAAAAATATTAGAGAATATTATGATTCGCACAAATTCAAGTATTTTTTTTTTTTTTTGTGGGGTGGGGGTGGGGGGGGGGTCGCGGCTTGGTGCACGAGACCATAAAGATTGGGTTATTAATTGATTAGATAAACTTTGAAGAGAGTGAGAGGTGATGAGATATAAGATTTAAAATTTTGTTAGTTAGAATTCAAATTGTAAGATTTTATTTCTGAAATTACAAATATTTATTTCCATCATATAGTAATATCATCATATAATATAATTTTATCAAACTTCAAGTCAAACTTGAACTCGACCATGATAAAGATTCCTATGAAGAATCTCTCCGGAAGATAAGATGAAGCTAATCTTAGGAGATAAAACTCATTTTTAAATGCGTTTAAATTCTAGCAAGTGTAATATCCCACCCTATAAATAGAGATATAAAGCATCATCCCAAGTATATCCATCTACTCTTCTCTTTCTCTCCCCTTCGATCTCTCTTGTGTTTCCATCTTAAGCTCAAGATTTTGAATTGTAGAGACTTTGAGATCTAGTAGCTTCTTATGTAACAATGGCAACGACTATGATTTGGCAATATTGAAGAAGTATGGCAATATAGTTACTAAGATGAGGAAAGATACAAGATACATATATGCATCTTCTCTCTTCTTTACATTAGTATCAAAGTCTTATTTCAAATGACTATAACCGAAGTCTAGAAATTAATTAGCATTGCTTGTGATGTATGTTGGATAGGTTAGGGTAGACTAGCATGATATTTGACAAATTGTTGAAGAAGAAAATTTGATGGTTAGTAGAAGTCAAGGAGAAATCTTGAAATCTAAGGTAAATATATTATATACTTTGAAGTTATAGGTTTGTAATTTGCTCACCCGAATCACAAGAGGAATAGAATATATGTAAAAGCAAATTATAATAAATTTGTTCAAAAGTTATTGAGGACATCTAATTAAATTATTATGACAAGAATCTATATCTAGAATTAGCAAAACAAATCATGAAATAGAAAAGAGATGCAAGTTACATAGAATTACAACCTAGATCTTCAAGCAATGATGATTGAAGAAAGCTTTATCAATGATGGAAGAGTAAGAAGAGTCTTAATAGAAATTTCTCAATCTGACCATCTCTTAAAAGCTCTAAAACAAAGAGATGATCTCTAAAATCCTAAAATGTGGTAGCAGTATATGTGTACAAACACCATCCTTACCCTTAGCTCAAAACTATAAGAAGGGGCCCCATGCCCTTGTATTCTTTAAATAGACACAAAGTATGAAAAAATTCTTAATGGATATTTTTTTATTGCAAATACACATTGGATGGTATAAAAAAAAGGACTTCTAGTTACTTGATATTACCTACAAGTGTTGAAATCATGCAGATGGTTGCATAGATACAACAAATAATGTTTCAAAAGTTTTTGCCTAGGGACCATTATAGTAGTCAAGTCTTGATGAATATATTGTAATAATAGACCTTCTTGGGAGCTTTCTAACTTATCTCCATTTTGTTGGTTCAACATAGGTGTTAAGAGAAAACCTTTCAAATATTGTTGGGTTTAATGTGGGCAAGATTGGAACTAATCATGAGTTAGAATTATGGAAGAGTATGTTGCCCAGTGATGCAATCCAAGGAGGGGATTGGATTTTAAATTGTTTTTTGACAAGTATGTGCAAATTAAAAGCAATGAATCAATTTAAGTAAAACAGGTGTTTGTGTATTTCAAAAGTATTTGTGTGATCAAGATAATATGTATGCAGTGAAAATAATAATGTAAATGCAAAGAAAATAATAAAGAGAAACAAGCAATCACAAATACAATAAATTTATAGTAGTTCGGTGCACTCCAAGGCACCTACATTCACTTTCCAAACTCCCCTTGGAAATTTCATCATAATCTCACTTGATTACATCCAATTAGTTTTCCGGGCTCACTAATCAAAATCCAACTTATTTTCACCGGGCTCACAAGTCTAAACCTCTTTGGTTTTCCGGGCTAACCAAAAACCCAACTTGTTTTCATCAGGCTCAAAAGTCAAAACCCAACTTGTTTTCATGAGCTCACAAGTCAAAATCCTTGCTGGTTTTGTCACTTAGGCTCACCAACAACCTTCTTGGTTTTTATCACATAGGTAACCAAAAACCTATATGGTTTTCATAAGGCTCACCAACAATCTAGATACTAGTTTCAATTTCGTTGAAACTAGTAAGCAATACAAGTACAAGTATGATAATGAAAATATAAAAGCTTTCTTACAAACAACAGATATTTCATTGAGGCACTTGATTGATGTTGTTGAGCTTGTCTCCATGTTATTGTTGAAGCTTCAAAGGATGCTTGAATATGAGGACTTAAAAGCTTCTTCTCACTTTTCAATCCTTGGAGGCTCAACTCTCAACATTTTGAATCCTTAAAGTATTTTCAATTAGATCTTCAAAGGATTCTCTCAATCAATCCATTTCTCTTCTTTCACTTGAGCTTGGTGGTGTTTAAATAGCCTTCCAAACCTTGATTGACCGTTTATGACCGTTGGAGGAGAAAATCTAGCCGTTTGAGTCAAGTTGGAAAAGTTCTGCGCTTCAAAAAAAAATAGCCGTTATTTCAAGTGTCGACACTTGATTTATTCATGAGTCGACACTTAAGTGTTGACATTTTATCCATTAGTTAATACTTAATCCAAATTTATTTCCTGAAGCTCTCTGGACTGCATTGGAAAGTCGACACTTTTTTTTGGTGAGTCGACACTTAGCTTCTATGAGCCGATAATTGACCAAATCCTGAAATCACCTCGTTCTGTATCATATTTGGTCTCAGGTCTTGAGTCGATACTTTACTATTCATGAATCAATACTTGAGTCGATACTTGGATTTCATGAGTCGACACTTGACTGTACCAGTACTGAAACTTCTCTAAATTCAAATATTGAGTACCTGTAACTGATTAACATACTTAATGCATAATTAGTATTTAAATATACTTAAGTATTTTATCATAATCAAAACTAGAGTCAACAATCTCTTCCTTTTTGATAATCACAAAATCTTTAAGTATATAAATAAGGTAAACTCAAAAATAAATATAACATGCTCTAAAAGATTAACAATAAGCATAGAGCAATGTAGCAATGAAAAACATTGAGCTCCCCCTCAAAATATGATATAAAAATAATTTTTCAAAAGCTCCCCCTCAGTATATGATTTGTAAATACTTTTCAAAAGTTTTTTAAAAATTTCAAACTTTCAAACTTTCAAACTTGGGCTGCCATGATCTTTAACTCAAAATCATTGGATTTCTTCGTTGAGTACCAAGTTTTGATACCATGGTATAGAGTACCGGGTTTTGATACCACTTGTTACCCAGTGATGCAACCTAAGAGGGGGGAGAATTGAATTTTAAATTTTTTTTGACAAGTATGTGCCAATTAAAAGCAATGAATCAATTTAAGTAAAACAGGTGCTTGTATATTTCAAAAGTGTTTATATGATCAAGATAATATGTATGCAGTAAAAATAATAATATAAATGCAAAGCAAAAAATAAAGAGAAATAAGCAATCACAAACATAATAAATTTATAGTGGTTCGGTGCACTCCAAGGCACCTACATCCACTTCCCAAACTTCTCTTGGAAATTTTACTATAATTTCATTTGATTACAGCCGATTAGTTTTCCGGGCTCACTAATCAAAACCCAACTTGTTTTCACCAGGCTCACAAGTTAAAATCCTTTTGGTTTTCTGGGCTAACCAAAAATCCAACTTGTTTTCACAGTGCTCACAAGTCAAAACCCAACTTGTTTTCACGGGCTCACAAGTCAAAACCCCTTGTTAATTTTGTCACTTAGGTTCACTAACAACCTTCTTGATTTTTATCACATAGGCTAACTAAAAATCTAGATGGTTTTCACAAGGCTCACCAATAACCTAGATACTAGTTTCAATTTCATTGAAATTAGTAAGCAATACAAGTACAAGTATGACAATGAAAATATAAAAGCTTTCTTACAAAAAGTAGATATTTCGTTCAGGAACTTGATTGATGTTGTTGAGCTTGTCTCCATGTTGTTGTTGAAGCTTCAAAGGATGCTTGAAGATGAGGACTTGGAAGCTTCTTCTCACTTTTCAATCCTTGGAGGCTTAAATCTCAACATTTTGAATCCTTAAAGTATTTTCAATTAGATCTTCCAAGGATTCTCTCAATCAATCCATTTTTCTTCTTCCTCTTGAACTTGAGGGTGTTTAAATAGCCTTCTAAACCTTGATTGACCGTTTATGATCGTTGGAGGAGAAAATCTAGCCATTTGAGTCAAGTTGAGAAAGTTATGTGCTTCAAAAAAAATTAACCGTTATTTCAAGTATCGACACTTGATTTGTTCATGAGTCGACACTTAAGTGTTGATACTTGATCCATGAGTTAACACTTAATCCAAATTTATTTCCTGAAGCTCTCTGGACTGCACTGTGAGTCGACACTTAAGTGTCGACACTTGACTTCCGTGAGCTGACACTTGACCAAACCCTGAAATTGCCTTGTTCTATATCCTGTTTGGTCTCAGGCCTTGAGTCCATACTTCACTATTTATGAGTCGACAATTGAGTTGACACTTGGATTTCATGAGTCGACATTTGGCTGTACCAGTGCTGAAACTTCTTTAAATTCAAATCTTGAGTACATATAACTGATTAACACATTTAACATACAATTAGTACTCAAATATATTTAAGTATTTTGTCATGATCAAAACTAGAGTCAACGGAGTATATTAGAACCCAAAGAATTTAGGTTAAGTAGAAGCAAAACAAAATACATGAAATGTGATTTTAGTAAAATTAGAAATATAGATAATGGTGGTATGAAATTGAGTATGAAATTTCTAAGAGTGATAATTTTCAATATTTAGGATCAATTATTTATAAAGAAAATGGGTTCTATATAATTAAAGCAGCTTAGCTAATGTAAAGATATGTAATTGGAATATTATATGATCCTAGAATATCTACCAAATTGTTAAAAATATTTCTAAGACAGTCATACGGTTAAATATACTTTATGATATAGAATATTGGGTAGTTAGAAAATAACATATGCACAAAATGAGTGTGGATAAAATGAGAATGTTGAGATGAATGTGTGATAATATAAGAAAAGATAGAATAAAAGATAAAGTTATTTGTAAAAAATAAAAATAGTATCAATTAAGGATAAATTAAGAGAATAATGATTTAGATGGTTTGGAAATGTACAATGTAAACTAAGAGGATGCACATGTTCAAAGGACTTAGATATGCATAGATCAAAAATTATATGGGATAAAATATGATGAACTGAATTAGTATCTCAGCATATTTCAGAAAGTATGATTGTAACTTGGTAGAATCGAGAAAAGGAGTTCATATAGCCGATCGCAATTAGTTTGGGATTGAGGCTTAGTTGTTTTAAATTAAGTTGTATTGTGAACAAGACCAATGGGTCAATGAATTTGGAGTGCACAAATTGACCCTAATTTTCATGATTATTTGTTGATTATCTACAGCCCAACTCAAATAATACATGTCTTATCAATTGTTATCTCTTTTACTTTGTAAATCTTAGTAGTTGTATATCTACTAGAAGTGTGCATACAGGGCAAGTTGGTACAGTTAGGGATCAACCTAAAATTGACTCAAACATGATTTATTTTATACTTTTGAAATTGAAATCAAGCCAATCAATATCATGATCAAATTAAACCGGTTTACCAAAATCGAGTTATTTAGATTGATTCTCATGTTATTCTAAATTTTTAAAAAAATGAAGTTTAAAATAATAACTTATTTATTTTTATTAATAAATTTATTTAAAATAAAAAGTGAATAAATGTAATAATATATGATCAGTTCTGTCAATCCAACCCATAATTAATCGAAGCAAAGCAAGTTAAGGATGAGCATAAATAATTTGAGTCATAAAATAATTGACTAGACTAGCTCAGTTATTAAATTGGTGGAGTTTTGTTTGCCTTGACTTATTTAACCAATTTAATAGTTAGATCAGATTGCAAGGTTATGACCCAACTCATTTAAAACTCATTCAATCCTTTTAAAATTCGTTTAACTCCATTTAACTCGACTCAATTATTTCAATAAATAGATTATGTAGATGGATTATTTGTTTAATAAAAATGGATTCAATTTTAAAATTTTTAATCTATTTAATGAATGATTTGAATTGGAATATAAATATTTCTAATCTTACCCGCATTCGATCCAACTTTAACTACTTTTATTTTTATTTTGGATTTTTTTATAACACATAAAAGATAACGATAACATCCCACTTAGCTACTTCATTTTTATTTATTTTTATTACATAATATTATTTTTTGTTAAAAAAATAATTAGATCTTGAGTCTAGAAAAAAAGGGGAAAAAAAAAAGAAATCTTTGAGGGTAGAAAATTAAGAAAAAAAAATGTGGATACTAATTTAAATTTGCCGCTGCGCGCGCCTCTCACGGTTGTTTAGTCAAATTTGGCCAAGCACGGGTGCGCGCCGCACGCGTACAAAACATCCCGACTCCAATGGAAGCGAGCTAGCGCGCCAGCTATTTTACATGATGGAAAGCCTCTCCTTCACGATGTGGGACTAAACTTCCGCACTTCGAGCTAATGCTTGTTCCAACGGCTATTAAGTTTAAACTTTCCAAGCCCTATGGCCGCATGGTTGGACGAGTACTCCCTCTCCAAGTCCCTCAAGGCCGCAGCCGACCTCCGCTCCCAAACCCACCTCAAAGCCCTCCACGCCCCCGTTATCAAGCTCGGGTTCTCCCGCTTTACCATCCTCATGACCGGGATCGTCGACGCCGCCCTCAAGTGCGGCCTTTTGGTCGACGCCCAGACCCTGTTTGACGATTTGCCCCACCGAGACGTCGTCGCATGGACCTCCATGATTGTCGGCCATGCCCACCATCGCCGGTTCCATGAATCCCTCTCTTTTTTCCGCAGCATGCTTGCCACTGGCACTGCCCCCAACGGGCACTCGTTCTCTGGGGCTCTTACTGCATGCTCGGGCCTTGGCACCCTCAATTATGGCAGACAAATCCATGCTCAGCTGCTTAAAAAAAGCATCTTCGAAATCGTTGTGCAGAATGGCTTGCTTGACATGTATTGCCGGTGCAGTTGCCTCCCAGCTGCTCGGAGACTATTTGATTCCATGCGGGTGAAGGACAGTGTATCTTGGAATGCTATGATGTCGGGATATCTTTATTGTGAACGAGCTGAAGAAGCTTTGGAGCTCTTATCAGTCATGGTTTCATGTGGAGCAAGGCCTGATGACTTCTCTTATGCTATTTGTGTCGATGCATGTGCTGCTCTGGCCTCAATGCAGCAGGGGATTCAGATCCATGCATGCATTGTAAAAGGTGGGTTCGATTCCGATTTGGTTGTCGGGAATGGATTGGTGGATATGTATGCCAAGTGTGGATGTATCAATTCAGCTAAGCATGTTTTTGAAAGGATGCATTCAAAAGACCCGGTTCTTTGGACAACCATGATTTCGGCTTTTGGGAAGTATGGGTGCATTGAAGATGCGATTTCAATGTTTGAAAGGATGGAAGGGTTGAACATAAAGCGTGATGAGATCGCCCATCTTGCTGTTCTTGCATCTTGCAGCCATGGCGGGCTGGTGAGTGAAGGTTGGCGCCATTTCAAATTGTTGCTGGAGGAAAAAGGTGAAGCATCTGTGAAGCCTGAGCATTATGGATGCATGGCCGATCTCCTATGCAGGACCGGTCACTTGGAGGAGGCGCTTGAATTCATTGAAAATATGCCTTTGAAACCAAGCATTGCCATTTGGAGTGCATTCCTTAATTCGTGTCGCATGTGTGGCAACGCTGAGCTGGGTCAACTTGCTGCCTCCCGGCTTCTGGAACTCGATCCAGAGAATGACAGCAACCGAGTTGTTCTCTCGAGCATGCATGCATCAGAGAGTGAGTGGATTGAGACATGGAAGATCAGAGAGTGCATGAAGGGTGAGAATATAAAGAAGGAACCAGGATGTAGTTGGGTTGAGGTGAATGACGGTGTCCATGTCTTCCTTACCGCAGACAGGTTGCACCACCCTGAGGTGGGTGAGATCCTTCAGACTCTTGATGTGCTGAGGAAGGATTTGGTGGTTATGCCTGTTTGAAGATGACTCCGAGCACCAAAACTTCTGGTGGTTGAATCGTGGACATGGTCATTGGCAGGAGCTATCAATGGAGCAATTCATGTATGTCAATATTGATCGAGATGGTTGTAATGGCAAGTTGAAGATTGCAAATGGATAAGTTCCTGATAAATGGATTTAGATGCAACTTGTTTCTAAAGCCACTGATGCGTTCTTGAAAGCTGAGAATATATTAGCTAGCAGATTTTTGGTGCAGAGTGATGTTTTGATAAGGTCGAAGGCTTTCACTAATGGAATCCAAGTGTGGAGGAAATCCTTGATTACATTAGGTAATAGATTTTTGAACATGGTAAGGTTTCAACAAGGTCAAAGGCTATCATATCAAACATGGCATCCAAGTGTGGTGGAAAATGGTTGGCTAAACAAGAAGAGTATTTGCACCACCACTCGTTACCTTCAACCTCATCCATCATCTGTTAGCTTCATCCATCTTGGTTATGCTGGTTATCTTCTTCATGATTCTTTATTCAGAGCCATTGGTAGTATGGTGGTACCAAAAGTCACCAAGCCACAGCACAAGAAGACTTTAAAGTATGCAATGCTTGATTTTCACAAGCGTCTGGCGTGTATCATTTTCTGAGAAGGAAAGAAGAACCTCAAAATTGAAAAGCTTACTTTTACTTCAGCAAAAAATAGAGAAAAGCTTACTTCCATGTTATTTTTGTTTTCCTGCAATCCAAAAAAAATTATTTTGGACTTCAATTTTCCACATTAAACATTTTCCCAAGCAACCAAAAAATAATTTTACCATAGCACTAAGTTGTTGAAGGAGGGCGTCTTTTTTTCGTGATATCTACCGTTTACCAAAAATAGCTCGTGATAGCATATAGAAAGTACTGCAGTTCTTTTGCGGGCATGGTTCTAAACTACACGGTCTTGTATCAAACAAGGAACGGAAATATATCCAGTGAGTCCGTTATCACAAAATAACATTCTTTTAGGCTGAGATGGCCAACATAAATTTGCCATCTTCTGGAAAAAAGGAAAAAATAAATCTTTTAATTGTGTAAAGATTTGCATTCAATGTTATAGATTGAAGTGCTGGTCAACTATACTGTACTAATAAGGTTCTGATATTAATACACCTCTCCATAATATTGCATCTTACTTTTGCTATGGCATCACCATCAGATGTACTACTACAGCATAACACAATCTTATTGCAATATAGTAAAGTCCATGCAAGATGAGCTGTACATATAGATTTAATAAATATGAAATTAGCTGATGAAGAATTGATTATGAGAGATAATAGAGATTATGAGATTTTATAATAGACCAGAATTTGTAAATATAGAATTAGTGGACCAAGAATTGATTATGAGAGATCGTAGGGATTGACAAATTATGAAAATCTATCATCTATTTTATTTTTGCATAGATTGACCAATATCGCATATATATATATATATATATATATATATATATATATATATTGTACTTGATCTCTGATGAAATCAAGAAAAGAAACTCTCATCCTATTCTTAGATTTTACATTGTATCAGAGCAAAGATCTTGATATCAACAAAATCTTAGTAACCTTTTTAATCCACGACCTCGATACACCATGGCCGATCAGAAGAATGTGGCAGGGATACCGTCATCATACCAGATGAGTTCCTCGGACAATCTAGGAACCCCGTTAGTTTGCTACTCCCTTAGTGGTGGCAACTATTCAACATGAACGAGAGCAATGAAGAATGCCTTACAGACAAAGAATAAGCTCAGGTTTGTTGATGAAACTTTGAAGAAGCCGGATGCTAGTGCACCTAAGGCAAACTATTGAATGATTTGCAATTCAATGGCTACCCATTCTATTCAAGCCACGGATCCGATTTAGAGTTCAATCCAAATGGCCCAAACCTTCACCAACGAGCAATATCAACAGCTTCTGGCACTCTGGAATGATAAGAAGTGATCAACCGAACAAAGGTAAGAATTTTACTTATGATGATACCATAGACTGGATACTGGACACGGGAACCTCAATGCACATAACTAGACAACTAGAGTATCTTGACGAAACTAACAGAATAGAAGCATCATATCCTATACAACTCCTAAACGGGAGGACGGTTCGGGCTAAGGCGATGGAACAAGTATAATTAGACCCGAATTTAATTTTACAAGATGTTATTTATGTTCCTGATTTTATTTACAGTTTGATTTCGATTGGAAAGTTAACAGCAGTGCTCGATGACAAGGTTTCCTAATGTTTGTCCTATACAGGACCTCACCTCAAAGAAGTCGATTAGAGTGAGTGAATTACAATGATGGGTCTATAAGCTTGGATGTGTGGCACCATTATCAGCATGTCAAGCAACCATGATAGAGAACTACAGTTTATGGCATCAACGACTAGGTTATCAGTCTCACTATACTTTAAATTTAATTCTTAGATTTTTAATTAACAAGTCATTTAGTGATTCCTACAATACATGCTTATACTGGAAATAAGTTAGAGCACATTTTAATGTTAGTAAAAATAAAGCTAATGCTATCTTAAATTTAATTCATTATAATTTACAGGAGTCTTACAACATGGCATCCCTATTGGGTATACAATATTTCCTTACCATAGTTAATGATCATGGTTGAGAGACTTGGATATTTTTGATAGAGGAAAAGTCTGAAATATGTGGATTACTGAAAAAGGTTCTATAATATAGTTAAAATTCAATTTGGATGCACAATCAAGATAATCAAATCGAATAATGATCAAAATTTATATTGGATCTGCTACAGCAATTTTACTCAGATAAAGAAATATACACCAAACCTTCTGCATTAACACTTCACAAACAAAATGGGAGACTAAAACGTAAGTATCGACATATCCTTAATATAGCGAGGGCCTTGCATTTCGAGATGGAACTACCTATTAAATTTTGGGATAAGTATGTCTTAATAGCTATTTATCTCGACACGTCTTTTATCGAGAAAAATACCTTACGAGATGCTTTTTGGATGAAAACCAAATTATGATTACATTCGGATTTTTGGGTGCATATGCTTTGTTCATTGAAAATCATGGGTCTATAATAAATTTCATGAAATAGCTCAGAAATATATCTTCATTGATTATCCCTATGCCCAAAAGGGATGGAAACTATACGATCTCGATACACGATAAATTTTTGTCTCGAGGGATATAGTTTTCAGCAAAGAAAAGTTTATGAAATTTAAGGCTGATAATGAAGAAAGGCTAATCATGCCGTTAGCATTTGAGAAAGATGATGTGATTAATTCAAGCTCAATACCCAATATACATGGATGCCAGATCTCTGTAGGTGAGCCAGTAGCTCAACTAGATATAGTTCCTTCAATCAAGACTAGTGCCGCCGAACTTAATGAGATGCCTAACAGTTTGTACATCCAATCTGAACCAAGCCTAGAAAAATAATAGCTCAACTAGAAAGAAATTATGTTGGATAAGGGGAGCAAGCTCAGGGCACATGATGAGATAAATTTGACAGAGATCCAAACAACAAGGTTTAGAAGGATGCACAAAATACCAACCCACCTATGAGACTATGTATGCCACGCCACCAAGCCCAAAGACCCCCCATGCATGACACCTGGCTCCATAGTGACTTCAAGTATGGTCCATCTCATAGAAAACTTTGGTCTGTTATAATAAATTATCTTAAAGTCACAAAGCATTTTTAGCAGCTCTTGATGAACATGTTGAGCCCAGAAGTTATTCTTAGACAATGAAAGATCCTAAATAACGGGATGCTATGATCCAATAGATAAAGATACTTGAAGACAATGGTACATGAATCATGGAGGACCTCCCATCAAATAAGAAATTCATCGATTGCAAATAGATATATAAGATGAAGCGCAGGGCTAATGGTAGTGTGGAGCATTATAAGGCCCGTCTCGTCATAAAGGGATTCACTCAGATCGAGGGACTCTATTTTCATGAGACATTCACACCAATTGCTAAATTGGTGAGCATACATTGCTTTCTAACTATCTCGATTTTTAAGAAGTGGGAACTTCACCAAATAGATGTACACAATGCATTTCTATATGGTGATTTCGAAGAAGTATACATGAGTATTCCACTAGGTTTCATATTACAAGACACGGCAAAACTTGCCACCTTCGAAAGTCAAGTTACGGTCCCCAACAAGCCTCCATAAATTGGTTTGCAAAATTTGCACCCGCCTTGCATGAATATGGGTTATTCAATCAAGTGCCGATCATTCCTTATTTACATACAGTAAGGAGACTACCTTCATAGCTATTCTATTTTATGTAGATGACTTAATATTGACATGCAATGATTCAGGTCAACGTCAGATTTCAAGACTTATCTAGCCACCCAATTTCATATCAAGGATCTTGGTCTTTTGAAATATTTTCTTAGCATTAATATCACTTGAAGCCCATCAGGATTATTCTTGTTCGAGCAAAAATATGCACTTAACATATTAACTAAATGTGGCATGTTTGGAGCTACACTGTCGCCATTTCACATGGAGCAGCAGTACCATCTACTGACAGACTCTAGTCAACCTATATCTGATCCAGATAATACCGATGCCAAGTGGGGCATTTGATTCATTTGACCATCACACGACCGGAGCTCTATTACTCGATCTATATCCTATCTTAATTCATGCAGAATCCTCGACAGTCGCATTGGGATATAACGATACAAGTCCTTCGATACCTCAAGCGATGTCTGGGTAGGGGATTCTACTCAATACACCGACATCTTTGTAATTGACTGTCTATTGTGATTCGAATTGGCCTAGTTGCCCGATGAGATGGCATTCTGTCACTGAATACTTTGTTATGCTTGAAGATTATCCCATTTCCTAGAAGACTAAGAAATAGACCACTATGTCCAAGTCTTCAACAAAAGTGAAATACTGATCCATGGTAGCTGCGACTAGTAAACTTCTATGACCATGCAATCTTTTACGATCTCTTGGAATCGATCATGTTCAACTTATGCAACTCTTTTATGATAATCAAGCCACACTCCATATCGTCGATAATCTCGTCTTTCACAAGCTAACAAAATATATCGAAATAGATTATCATTTCATACATGATCATTTAAAACTTCGCGACATCATCAAGCTTATATACCGACCAAACTTCAATTGGCTACTATGTTCACAAAGATCCTAGGACGAAATCGATTTTGATTATTACTTAGCAAGTTGGACATGATTAACACTCATGCATCAACTTAAGAAAAAGTATTAGAACAATATATGTAAAATTAGTAGACCAGAATATTGAAATATAAAATTAGTGGACCAAAAATTAATTATGAAAGATTATAAGAATTATAAAATTTCATAGTGAATCAGAATTTGTAAATATGAAGTTAATAAACCAAGAATTAATCGTAAGAGATTGTAGGGATTGGCAAATTATGGACATCTTATCTATTTTATTTTTGCATAGATTGATCAATATAACCTCTCCCTATATACATATATATTGTACAACATTCTAATGAAATAAAGAAAAAAAAAATCTCATCCTATTTTTAAAATTTTATTATATAGGTTATGAAACAGATTAAAATCCTCGCAGGTTAAAAAACTAGCTTTCCAATCAACTTAAATGACGAGCTGCAAACGAATTTAGATGCCTGTGGAAGCTTAGACTTGGCAGGGTAGTAGGCTTTTTGAGCTCATTTGACCATAGAAGAAGTGAAGCAAAAAATGTGATTTAATATCAGACTCATAAACAAGCTGAGCCTGAGCGTTTTGGGCTTGCAAAATAAACATAATGCTCAGTTCATCATGTCAGTAACAAGCTTATTCAAGCAATGCTTGGTTCAGATAACAAATTTGTCCAACTTGTGCTACGTTTTGAGCACAAATCCTGTTTATATAACAAGCTGAAGCTAGGCATCTTAATAGTCGGATCTGCTGACATATATGCACACCTGCTTTCTGTTATTATAAAAAATGGACAATCAGCTTTACAGCTGTTATATAACAGGAATCACTGCAATTATATTTCCTCAAGTAGAATATATATATATATATATATATATATATATATATATATATATATATATAGAGAGAGAGAGAGAGAGAGAGAGAGAGAGAGAGAGAGAGAGGGTAAACTTGGTTATATTTGAATGAAATTGAAACCAAATTCGATCGAGTCTCCCACTTTTATACAAATTTCTATATAATAAAAATAAAAAATTAATGATATTTTAATAATCTAGAATAAATACAAGCAGAAATAAATAAAAATATTTCAAAATAAATATAAACTTTTCACAATAAATTTAAATTTTACTTATATTAATGATATATTAATAGCTGCTGATAATTATTAAAGCTATTAACGATGGAATAGTCTATTTTTTAAAAAAATATAAATACCATAAAATAAATACAAACATTTTTAGAATAAATGAAAATATTTTTGAATAAACACAAATCCAAATAAATGAAAATATTTCTATTAATTCTAAAATATTTAAATTTATTTTGAAAATATTTAAATTTATTTTCAAAATTTTATATTTATATTTATTTTATATCATTAATATATCATTAATTTTTTTATTTTTTCTGCATGAAAATATGTGCAAATCAGATGGTAAAAGACTTGAGTAGATTTGGCTCCAAATTCATTCGAATATAGCTAAATTCACTTTTATATATCCTTCTGAAAAAAATATACATATAAATATTTCTCAATATATATATATACATATATAATTAGACAAATTATCACGAAAGGATAATATTATAATCCATGAACGGTATATTTCATATGATGACTTCACTTTGACATCAACACCTGTATTTTTATTATAAGCCATTGTTCTACTCCACAAAACAATCTGCTCAAAGAATGCAATGAGCAAAACCAGCCACTATATCAATCAACAATCAATGGCGGTAACCTGAAAAGCCATGATAACAGGATAACCAGCACTATTAATATCCCATATTTGTTTTATAATCTAACAAGTAAAAAATGAATTTTTTTTTTAAAAAAAAAAAACAGTAAAGGGCAACAAGCATAAAGAGAAACACCATCATCACCACTACCAGCATCATTAACTGGTAACTCACGAACAGTGCTTGGGAAACTTGTAAATAATTCATGATTTAAAAAAAAAAAAAAAGGCTACAAGTGATTGATTAATTGCCATCAATTTAGCTGCTGGAAATAATTCAGATAAACACCTGGCTAATGAGAAAATATTGAATATTCAAGAATTTTTTCAATATTCAAAATTTCAATCCTATGATTTATTTTGTTCTAAACACAGATAACAAATGTAATTTGCCTCTGCATTGCAAGTCAAGGATGAAAGTATCCAGGTGAACTTTCAACATTTTAATAGATGGCCAACATCGCTTTGCAGCTTATCAGACAATCCATATCGATCATCAGAGGCAAGCATTTAAAAAATGTTCTCCTGCCACTCCCCAAACTAAAGCACCACCCTACATGGCCTATTTCGACTTTGTTTACCTGACCCAACATCACAAAGCCACCTTTCCCCAACAAAATGGCGATAACTGCGGCACTGTGCCCAGCTATAACATACAACTGGATTTGACTAACCCACAGAACTTTAAAAAAAAAAAAAAAACTGTAGCTGAAGTTATCAGAGGTTCTTTCCCATGATGCACTTCACAAGGTCTAAAATGCGAAAATAATCATAGAAAAGTGATGAATGCTTACCCTCTAGTCCATCACGGCTAACACGGTTGCTACCTGAAAGATTATTACATGGACTTCCACCAATAACCAGATCAAACCCACCAAATGTGTTAATCATCTGCTCGAGCCTGTCACCATTAAGCTCTTGCACATCAGCGAGGTCTATGAGTTGCCCTGTTTGATTTGTCTGCATCCACCAACTTTTCAGTATGTTTCTGTTTACATCTGAAATCTCAACAGAAACAACAATCTTCAGATGTATTCCCAGCCGATGAAGAGCCACCTCAGCACCCCCAATACCTGAGAACAGTGATAGTACTGTTATTCCATTTGGGTACATATCCTTCAATACAGAGAGGTGGAAAGCCACTGTATCAACTTGGAATGAATTCCCCAGGGCCCTGTACCTTTCTGTCCTGCTAGTACCTCCCCCTCTTGTGTGATCCCTTGGGAAGCCCAACAACATTTCAATCTCATCTGGCTCCAAGGGTGCAACCTTGTGCTGCCCCACCCAAACAAGATTCCACCTCTTGCATTCATCAAGAACGTACTTTTGAATTCTTTGAGGTGGTGAATCACCATACTTCTCAAGCTCATTTCGAATCCTCTCCGTGAGTTTTGCACTAGCAACACAGGTCTGCAGACAATTGAACTGTTTCCTAGAGTCCCAAGAAGGCCACCACTTCTGTGTCATTGGGAAGGCTTCATGTATGGTTTTTGGAGGAATGGGACGAAGAGGAAACCGGTTGTGGATAGGAAGGTTGTGAACATATGCTCTCTTTCTGGCAGCAGCACAAAAATATTTTGAATCAACGAACTCTGGCTCAACATCATACAAAAACCGTGAGATTCTTTCCCAAACACCTTTTGGTGCTAGGGCCACATTTTCATAATAGAAGTATGGTGGACCTATAGCTGCCTCAGGTATCTTTCTGTTTGCAATACACATCCTCTGATTTGGAAGCCCAAATCCAATCATTGGGTTTGGTATGCAGACCATTGATTCATTCTCAGCCAGAAAACGTTTCCTCTTTCCATTTGTCTCCTCTGTAGACCTCCTTTTTTTACCTCTCTGGGAATCATAAACATAAGTCTGCATGGGCCAAATCATAACAGATATGAATGAGGCTGCGTAAGAAATACAAACAGTGCAGTTCCAACATAAAATTTACGGGCTTGAAGATTACCATTTTTTCAGCAGAACATGAAATAGGAGATTCTCCTAAATAACAATCAGGTTCTTCTGCCATCTGCGCAGCATGTATGGAATCTGCTAGCTCCAAAACAGATGCATTTGGACCTGGTGACATGGCAAATGTAAGGGAATGAACATAGAAATCAAAGAGATTGGTGCAAGTATCCCTGGATAAAGAGTGCTGAACCTTACATATTTCAATAAATGAATTCACAGAACTCACAATGGCAAACAAAAATCATATGGGGCAGGCATCAGAAAAAGAAATATGGTACATGATCTTCTGATTTTGCCACATTTTCCCTGGTGCCCATCATAAAGAAAGAACATAAAAGTCAAAGACTCCTCTTACTAATGGAGCCATCAGTTCCGTAATTAAAAAAAGCATAACATTACCTCTTCTCTTCATTTTTAAACCATACTTTTTACTAATATATACTATATAGCAAGGTAATACATGCAAAGCAAATTCATCATCTAACAAGGTAATACACACCTTTAGATAAAATGATACACAGTATCTAGAACATAGTAATCACTAGTATATAGTTTACGATCACGTGACACACACCAAGCAAATTAATCGTCAAGCAAGCCAATACACACCTCTAGATAAATAAATATAAAATTTTCAAAACATGGAGTTCATCAATACACGGTACGTGACCAAGTGATACACTTAAAATTAGTCATCTAGTAAATCAATATACATCTTCAAGTAAATTAATATATAATTTTCATAATATTATATTCACTAGTATACACTACATAATTTAGTAATATACATTCGTCAACTTTCTGATATATATTGCAAGCTTTTTAGATACACACACAACAATGATCCAATACAAACCTCGAGGTAATAAAAAGTAGAAACTATGTATCGATTTACCTAGAAGTGTGTATTGGATCATTGTTGGATATATATCAAAGAAGATTACGGTATACATCAAAAAATCGATGAGTGTGTATCACTAGGCCATGTAGTGTATATTGGTGAATATGACATTCTAGAAACTATGTATGAATTTGCTTGGAGATGTGTATTAGATTTCTTGATGATTAATTTTCTTGGTTTATATCACTTAACCATGTAATATGTACCCAAAAAAAGCATTCTTTGAAAGCGAGATAAAAAGAGAGTACCATGTTGTTTGTTTTTAATCATGGGATTGACAACTCAATTAATAGGACTTTTTGACTTTAGGTTTCTTCTTTAATATTGATATTAAGAGAAACATAGCCAAACAGGCAGTCCACCCCATATTTTTTTTTCTCTAGCGCCCACTCCATATGATTTTTGTTCCACAATGCCTACATCCAGCTAAGGATATCAGTCAATCCAATACATTATACACACATACATCACTTAGAAATTCTTAGATAAATCCACTGTAACCATCTCTTAGAAAAACAAGAAAGCTATGTAGTTGAAATGATTCATCTAAACGATGATGAACAAACCATAACCCCTGTTTGGGGCAGCTACCAAACAAGATACTTTCTAAGGTGCCTAATCTCTCCATTGTGTTAGGATATCAGCAAATTTTCTGCAAAAGCCATCATTGTTAGAGAAGCATTTTGCTTTACTCATAGAGTTCGTGAGCATTAGAATGTTAGATTAAGCAATGAACTATAGAGGATCCCAAGAAAAAAAAAAACTTTAAAAAGTTACATCAAGCAGTAAGGTCACTTGTAAGACTAAGAGATCAAAGGAGGACCTGCTGTCCTCTATTGCAGAGAAAAGCTCACCACAAGATGTAGGTAAGTGTTGTTAGGGTGGCACCCCCAATAAAAAAAAAGGAAGCCTTTATATTCTTTCTTTCCATCCCTTTGATTCTAGGAGACCACAAAATACTCCTATTCCTTGGTAGAATGAGAATCACCCTCTCTCACTCTTTCCTAGCATACTCTCCTTGCTTCCTCCAAATGTAAGTTTAAATGAACAGATATCTAATCTGATCTGATTCTCTGAATAGATATATGACATCAAGCAATTAGCCCTTCAGACCTAACTAATTAATGCTAAGATATATTCACAACCCTAACTGACCTTATTCCATATTATTATTAGCCTTCTGAACTAAGTAATCCTATAATCAAATAAATTTGCACCTTTTAGCCTTTGGACTAACTCTCTAAATCTCTCCTGTTATAAACTTTCTAGTAGTAATAATTCTGAACAATTTGTGTAGCAGTGGTTCGGCCAATCTCTTCTCCATAGTTGACACAGAGAAGCTATTTACATCGCATGCTAAACAATGGACTGCAAGGTAAACATGCCAGTCAAAGGCCATACATTCTTCACTCATGAAATTGATTAGCTCTTAGATCACATGAAGAACATGTATGTGACACTGTTGGTGCAAATGTTCAGAAAAGGCACCATGTGTAAAGCCCTCTCAAACTTTCCAGTAAGTGTCAGACCTCTCCTATAAATCTCCATTAGATTGTTCATATCAACAATAAACCATCTAATATCACAATGAACTGCTCCAAACACTTGGTAATGCTTTAAACATATTAATGATGGAGGAATCTTGATTTCAATAAAACAAAATGAAAAATCAAGAAACAGGGAAAAAAAAAGAGGAAACATATGGTGAGATGGAGGACAATACAGGGCACAATTTTGTTTTCCTTTATTATGAACTTGTACAGAAGAAAGATTCAGGATGGGGAAAAAAGACAGGAGGAAATGATAAGAATAAGTATTCAATATGAAAACAATAAAGCGGTGGAAAAGTGCAGGATGTAAAAGATACACTGAACTAGTAGACTATTCATGACCACATATCCATTATTCATGCAAGTACTTTCATCTTTTCCCTTAACTAGACACTGTTCTTAGCTTGGCCCCCCCATGTTTCAAGAAATACAAAAACCGAATAGTGATAATAACATACATGGTGGAGAAATATTAACAATAAATGGTAGGAAATCAAATAGCATGGTTAATGAAGTCCATATCAATTACTATTCCTAAGATCAGGGTTTGCGGTACCGCCCCGTAACGCCCGATACGGGGTATACCGTACCGTACCAGCCAAGAGCCGGTACGGTTTATGCTTATAAAACAGTCCGGCACTCGGACCGTTAAAAAAATTAAAAAAATTAAATTCCGTATGGTACGATACTATAGCGTACCGTACCGTACTGCCCGGTTCGGGCTCGGTTCGGCCTGGTTTGGGTCTATTTCATGTTTCAAGCAGAAATCTTTGCTTGAGGGGGAAAAAAGATTATTTTTTTAAAAAAAAAAAAAAATACCGTTATGCATGCCGGTACGGTACGGTACGGACCGTACATACCGGCCGCTGACCGGTACGGGTTCCGGTACCGATTCAGCGATCCTTGCCCAAGATAACTAAGATTTACCAGGGATCTAGTATTATTTAAGGCTGTTGACATAAACTTAAGGAACAATGATTTTTGCAATCACATTGGCACTAGTAACTTACATTGCACCCATATTTTGGAAAATCTTATAAACATGAATAACAAGCAATTAATTTTAACAAGTCAGTAGATTGATGATGCTAATTCATTACTCCAGTTGCAATCAGGCTTATCAGTGAAAAGATCAACCATTTGATGTTACAATTATCTTTAATGGTGAACATAGACTACATGGAGTTTGGATGGCAATAGTCCCATGTTGCTTAAGATGCCCGAGAAGAGCAAGCACAAGGCACTGAATATCAATGATAACATGGGCTTTGGCATGCATTGTTGCATGCTCAAAAGGAAAAAGTTCAATTTTTATCTCAATGTAGATAAATGCAGATCAACCTAGGAAGCTACAGGATGTTGACCTCATGGGATACTGCACGGATGAATTGAAGGTTCCAAATTTTCCAAGAGCTTATGAAAGTGGTTTTTGAACATCTTTATCATAATGTACATAAGAGATATGTAGGAATGGAATTAAAGAATGTTCCTTACTGTTGGATGAATGCCACGAGGATAAATCCAAGGCCTTAGCTAGGGTTTGGAATCTCTAAAAGGAAAAGGACCTCATATTTGTCATCATCCAAGATACAAGTTCAGCAGGTCCAGGTACTTCTATAAAGATCCAAGTCCAGATGAATTTCTTGTGTAGGTCCTCTCATGTCCCAAGTCTTGGAAGATTAGCACCCACCACAACAAAGTGTGTTTTACAACTAGACTGAAGGATTTTGAGGTCTGAATAAGTGCATGAAAAAAAAAACACAAGCAATTCAATCGGCACTGTATAAGAATTTGCAATGTCCATACTCCATACAGTTGAATTCCATTAGGAGGGACAAGCCAATGCCCACACAAGGTTTACAAATAATGAGGCAAGCATATGATAAAACTGTTCCAAACACATAATACATAGATGATTTAGCACTTGAATATCAACCCTATGACAAGAAAACATGGGGGCATAGAAATGTATGAGAACATCGAGACAATTGCATAACAAAGTAGGCAAAGATAGAAGCAAACATCAACAAATATGAGAATAAATATGAATAATAGTTCAGTGAGATAATCATGTATTAAAATATTGCTTAAGATCAAGGAATTCCGAACCGGACCGAACCACATGGTTCAACCCGTACCAAGCCTAAGCCAGGTCAGTTCAGGGGTGGAAAACGGTCCGATCCCTTGGACCAACCAAAACCATGCTAAACCGGGCAGTTTGGCCTGGTTCAATCCAAGCCCGGGCTATTTGGAATATTGGGGGGCAAAGAAATTAAGAAGATTGAGAGCCTGAGAACCTCTCATTTCTCCTCTTCTCCCTTTCTCCTTCTCCCCTCTTTTTTTAAAATTTATGAAAAATAAAAAACAAGGAGAAACTATGTCAGTTTTTTTATTTTAACATGCTTTTAAAATATGCTGTAGATCTATGGATAATCTATGCAATGATACTAAGATCATTTATTTTAATTAAGTATATAATTTTTACAATTAAAAAATACTTTCTGATTAAAAAATTTAAAAATAAAATATTTTTATAAAAAATTTAAAATCAGATTATTATTTTGGGACCTGTAAGCTACTTTCACCATAAAGTTTATATCTATTTATCCAAGTTTTGATGTATTATGTGAATAGTAGCCTAAGCCTAAATTTGAAAAAAAAGTGATATTTCATGCACACTCACTGTTTTAAAAAAAATACATGTAGCATTCATGATAGAATTCTATATGAATATAAGATCAAATTAATTTTTTTAATTTTTAATAAATTTTTATTCTAAAAATTAATATATATAATTTAAAAAAATAAAAATTGGTGTACAAAATTTATTAATTTTATGTAATTATTGAACTGATTACTTATTCAATCTTTAGAAATGGATCCATTAAGGAGGAAGAAGGATCCAGAGCATAACATTGATTGGAAGCATGAAATAATGCTCTTGAGTCACATCATTGAAGATGTAAAGAGTGGAATATCGAATGTAAGGAAAATAAGATAATAAGGTTGAAACAGCACTTTGCTAGTCTTACTAAACGAAACATCATCAATTTCTTGACTTATTATGATGAAAAAATATTTTTTCATAAATCTATTGATACTTCAAATCAAATGCACAATGCCAGCAACACCTTCATATTGATGGACGAAGTGATTGATCAAGTAAGAGAGCCAAATGTCATGTAGATTATCACAAATAATGGATCACAGTATAAGACCATAGGAGAGATCTTGATAGAGCGACAACAACATATTTTCTGGATCTTGTGTGCTACACATTGTATCGATCTCATATTGATATATATTGAAAAGATTCGTAGGGTGCAGAAGATAGTCGAATTAGCACAGAATACACCATATTCATCTATATCTACATATGAATCTTATCATTGATATGAAACTATACAGGAAAAATATTGAGACCAGCCATCATACGGTTCGCTACCAATTATATAGTACTTGATAGTCTTCTTAGTAAGAAAGTAGAGCTACGTTAAATGTTTGTCAGTCCAGAGTGGCAACAGAACAAATATGCCAGCACAAATAATGAGAAAAAAAAGATAGAGAACTTAGTAACAAGATAGATATTCTAGCATATCAAGAAGATATTTGAGGCTATCAAGCCTCTATATAAGATACTTCAGACCGTGGACTCCTAGCGATATCCTCAAATAGACTTTCTATATTACATTATGAAAAAGATAAAAAAAATTAATGTGGCAGATCCAACACATGCCAATAAATATATCCGGATCATTGATGAACGGTGGAGCTATCCAATGGGTACGGAATTGCACCAAGCAAGTAGCAAATCAAGAATGCTCTAAAATTAAAATTTTATTGTATTTGAACAAGTACACAATCAATTCTAAAAAATCTGTACAGCTTACTATCTGAGCTTGAGATTTTAATACTCTATACCTGGGATTGCCATGGATAATGAGCTTATGTCTGCCCTACGCAATATAATATATAAGATGGAACAACCACCACGGCTCCTCTCTTCTCGAGAATCTATACATCCCTTATCAGTGTATTGCTACCTCTCGAACACAAGTTTAGGTTCGGACTCAATGAAAAAATGGAGCACCTAATAACATATCTTCATAGACCAAGAACTACGAGATCGCCCCTTTCATTCTGGGTGACGGAGGGATCATACCATTCGATCCTTTTTTTATGCTTTTTCCAGAGGTCTGGAGAAAGCAGCAACCAATAGGATTTCCCTAATTCTCCCTTCTCGAAAAAAAGAACGTGAAATTCTTTTTCCTTTCCGCAAGGACAAGGAGACTGGATCTAGCCATAAAAAGAATGTTTCCCGATCCAGATATCGTGGCTATGCACCTAAAACAAGTAAATTAAATTAAAATTATTGAGTGATTTTTATTAAATATAAGTTCAACAAATAACGCATTATGACAATTTTTTTTTACAGACAAATATTTAGAAAGGGCACAGATTCATTTGGATATAATATAGCGATCAGAAGTAAATCAAAGACAACCTAATAAATATTAATAAATCTAATCAGATTCAAAGTGATTTTTGATTTTGCTGAATCTTAAATTCTCAATGATTTTGATCTTTTACAGCTGAATGATGGATACATTTTTGTGGATCTGTAAAAAATTTGAAAAATCTTGCTATCAAGATCTTCTCCCAGATGATATCATCGAGTGAATGAGAGCGTAGCTGATCGACCCTTAGCCTTATCCACTCCAAGTAAAAGAACCGTCTAAAATAAAAACATCTCAACTATCTTATATATGTACACTATAATTTAAAATTGAGATTAAAATGCATTCAAGAAAAAGTTAAGCTGAAGTATTCCAATCCAACTACGTGTGATTTTATTGATACGGATAAAAATCCGATGATTGGATGGATAATGAGTCAGCAGCAGAAGTTGGAACTCGATAAGCCAGGATTGCCTCCAAGACCAACCAGTTTCGTAGCTAGCAAGACTGGAGTGGATGCCAAACAATGGACAAGTAATAATATTCCATACAAAGCTCTAATCAATACATCACATCATCCATCCTCGCAATCTAAGTAACCAGAGCATTATGTGAAAAGAGGGCAAGCAACTACGTAGCCTAGAGACAAAAGAAAAGGAAAGGTAGTTGCATCTCCAGTGGAAAGGGTGGAGCATGCAGTTCACTTAGATTCAAATACTAGAAAGAGCCATGCCGGTTATTTTGATGATCAAGGATCTAGTGATTAGGAAGGGATCAGAGAACATGAAATGCAACCAGTTAGTGGTCTTCGATTGACTAGTGAGTCGTAGTTTATGTACACTACACGAGATAAGGACCATGACGTACAAGCTGGTAGAGCCGGCAATAATATGATTTCATATACGTGATAGATTCCACAATATCATTTAGGACACGATGTAGCTGTAGATGATCTCGCATGTAGAGTAGGATCCATGGATATATCATGCTTATTCTCGTATTCTGGATTCTCTTATCCGCAGGCACTAGTAGCTTATAATCCATAAAAATATGAATATAATAAATCTGAGATATCATCTTTTAGTGACTACTATCTTATGCAGCCCAGAGCATCTTATGGATCAGATTTTACTGTCGATATATTCGGATAAGCCCCTCTACAACCATATCATCAATCTTAAGATATCTCTCGGAGTTAGGACCTCAACGAAGGATATACGATGAGTTACAATCCAGCATGCATACTTCATGGGACGAGCACAGAAGATTACAATGCTGCTTGGATAGAGGAATAAACTGATCTTCCTACTAAATATTAATGATCTTGACATTTATGGATATCGATACTTGACCAAATTCTAAATACCAGTACATAACTATGTATTCATTATTTATTTTTTAATTTTGAGCATTTTAACATTCAATGATATCTAATCCATGTATTGATTATTTAAAAATTAAAAATCTAGGAGGTCAAATTCATATTATACATGATTAAGAATGTATTGAAGTGATATAAACATCAATTAGCATCAACAAACATCTATTTAGATCTAAAAACATTCAATAAATCCTTAAAATTTGATTTGAGATCATAAGAAACTAAAAAACAACCAAAAAAAATTTAGCATGCCGGTTTGACTAACAAGCTTGTTGTACTGAGTGTTAGTATGGCATCGACTAGTACTATACCGTATCGGACGATAACCGATATAAGTCTTGATAGCAGTTCAATAATCCTTGCTTAAGATGAATTGGTTGTGTTAGGGTTAAGCATTGGACAGCTTCATTGAGCAGATCATAACTTCAAGTTTAATGGTTTAAATTTTAAATTAAGATAGAGAAATATCGATCAAAAAAGGCCAACATTTTAAAGTACTTGTCCTTTAGTGAACACCTATGCCATAGTAAAGGCTTGTTGCATACCCTTCACAGATGGCCTACATTCGTTTCCCCGGAGTTGCCGACCTCCTAGGTGGTCAGTGATTTTATTATTTCCGGGATGCAAAATGCTGCTCTCTCGATATTTTGGGGAGGCCCTGGAGTGGTATCTATCTATTGCTTTACCAGTGTTACCTTGCCCGGATACTCGAGTCTGGGGGCCCACTTCTTCCTCCTCTGCTCCATTGTCGAACCTCTACTCTATTTACCATCCGGCACAGCAGAGGAGTATCCAGGCTGGTTGGATCTGGTCTTTTCCGGTGACCCGAGGGTGTGTCTATTTATCTGGAAGGTGGCTTGGCGCCGCCTCCCGACGAGATCCTTTCTTAGCACGTGTGGAGTTCATCTTCTTCCCTCATGCCCTTTTTGTGTAGCTCCGAAGGAGTCCTTGGACCACACCCTTTTTCTGTGCTTGAGGGCGTAGCGTGTATGGGCCCTGGCGGGTTGCAGATCTATGATGTACTCGAGAGATGATGTGGTTGACACCTTCCTTCACATCTTACGTTCTCCTCCTAGTATTGTGTCTAACGGCTTCATAGCTTATCTAGCATATTACCTATGGATCACCCGGAATGCTATGGTCTTCAGGTCTAATACCTGCTCGGCTAAATTTATTGTTGAGAGAGCTAGGGCTCAGGACATGGAGTATCAGGGAATGATGGTAGCATCGCCTAAGATCTGGGGCTCCAGTTTGGCTCTTCGAGCGCCTCACCGGGTTCTGGTTTCTTGAGAGCCCCCTTCTCAGGATTATGCTACTGTCAGCTTTAATGGGAGTGTTAAAGGGCTTATGGCTAGAGCTGCCTTTGTCATTCAGTCCTTTGATGCTCGCTTTATTGCTACGGGAGGCACCCATCTTATGGAGCAAACTGTCTCCCTAGCGGAGCTTTATGAAGCTTGGGCGGGGATCAAGTACGCCAGGAGGATCCTTCATCTGGATCGCCTCGTTATCGAAGGCGATTCCTTGACGGTGATTTCTTGGATCTAGAGTGCTCTCAGAGAGACTCCGACCCTTCCTATCTTATGGGACATAGCTCTGTTGCTCCGGGATTGTACAGGGTTTATTGTCCGGCACATCTACAGGGAAGCCAACTCTGCAGCGGACTGGGTGGCTTCTTTTGTTGCATTTCATTCGGGAGGGTTTATTTGCTCTTTCCTTTTTGACATGCCTGTAAATTTTAGAGATATTTTGTTAGTTGATAGTATGGGTTGTATCTTTTCCAAGACTATTATATAAAATATCCGGTTTACCAAAAAAAAAAAAAAAAAAAGAGGTGTTGCATAGATTTAATACAAGTTAACAAGATTTTTAAAAAAAATCCCTTATCAAATAAACATAATGTTTGCTCACTTCCACATATTGCATATATTGTTTCTTCAACATTTTTAATGTTCAAGTTTCCATGGCTATAAAGTGTCTGAGTATCAATGCAAGCAAATTTATGCAATTGTTATTATCTAACTAAATTTAAGATAGTTGAAACTATAATTTCCCTAATTTCACAAAGAGTCAACACCAATCAAAATAGAGTCAACACAAATTAAAGAACACCCATTTGACACTTGAAAACACCCTTTCAGGGGGGAAAAGGAAAAATAACAAGGATGTGTTAAAGAACAACTCTAACTGAAACAAAATAGATAACATCTTGAATGCCTGAAGCCTTTAAATATGTGGAGTGTTCATCAATTGGAAGAAATTTAGTATTTATTGTATATAATATGAAATTATGAATATAACCTATTCACAGCAGATGCATATCAAAAAATTCTTGTAATCTAAGAAGTATGGGATGCACCAAACTGCAAATCATTCTAGTATTTAATAGGTCTCAATATGCAGTCAAGATAAAAATCAACATAAATCCATTGAAATAAATGTAGTGGTGGCTAGTTGTTTCAGCATCTGCACCCCAAAGGCATTGACTAGATGCTGTAATAATAATACCACATCTCTTTATGGCTGAAGATGCCTCATCTGTGGGGAAACCCATCTCCACCAAAATCAACAATTTCCGATCTTTCTCAGACAAATCTTCCGTGAATTCCTGCACAAAGAATTTCAGTAAAATTCACCAGTTATGTGTGCATCCTACATCATAAAGTACTTTTGATTTAGAATTGCAATTCTGAGAATACTGCAAAAATGATAACAACATCATATCAGATTTTAAATCCAAAATCTGAAACAAAGTATCCTATAAGCTTGAAATCCTGTTTTTGAACTTAAAACTTTAAGTTAGTAAAACAAGTCATCGGTAAGCATCACTACAATATTAAGCATTCAACTCCCCCCAAGACAAAAAAAAAAAAAAAAAAAGCAAGGAGAAACCAAGGGCCAAAAAGAGAGGTCAAGAGGAAAGAAACACAAAGGAATCAAGAGGAAATAAAAAATTAGAAATTATGTCACAGGCTATTAACAAAAGATTATGACTTTACAATGCATCAAAATGTGAAGAATTATAAGCCTCTACATACATTCAAGATTAGGAATCAACATGGGTGCACCTTAAAGCATGGGGCTAAAGCAGGAATAGGAAAAAAACTTAACGGATGTCGGTAAAAATAGATTTCTAGTATGGGACCTGTCTGGGAAATGTTCCTGCAGGTACACAAAGATATGCATATACAACCACTCAAATATGGGAGCATGCAGTTGGATGTATGCACGACACTCCATATAGCCATATATTGCAAGCAACACGAATAGGAACCTGACATTAAGTACAGAAAACCATTGGAAGTCACCTATAACATCGAAGAGCATGAAATCATTAGAATGAAAAGCAAATATTTTTATTATAAGACGATGTTGTTCTATCCCAGAATGTCAAAAACGATGGGAGGGAGTTTAAAAACCAGACACACTGGGAGCCATAGAAAAAGTTTTAGAACCTATTGGTAAAAAATCAAAATTCCTTGATCCATGCAATAATTAACAACAAACATATTGGGTCAAGAAGCCTTGGTAAAAGCAGGACAAATTCATGATCCCCCACTCATTTGAACTCGATCTACTGACTTCAAATATTTAATGGCTTTATACTAGAACAATGGTTTAACAGGGAGGGGAATGACATGGCCAGAATGTTCTCTACAATATCATCTTAGCTAGAGCTATCATCCTATAAAAGAGCATCCAGTCTTTCTTGTTCTGCTATATAATCCCCAAGCTAGGCCTGAAGTCATGGTTGTCCAAAGCTTGAGATCAGCCTCAAAGTTATCTCCATAACTGGTCAACTGTCTCATGGAAGTCATTCAGATATTAATTAGTTTAATTCCACAAAGGAATTATAGTTTCCGACAATGTTATCCATACAGTGCATACTGCCCTATACCGGGCATACATACTTGACATGGCGAACCACTAACATGAAGGCATCCAACGTGGCGGACCGCTGACGCGGAGTCCGCATCAAACATAGCTGGCGGTTGAGATGACAGGCGAGACCACCAGGTGAGCTCCCATCTGAGGTCGAGCTCCCAGCCGAGGTGAGCTTCCGTTTGAGATTGAGCTCCCGATTGAGATCGAGCTCCCATTCGAGGGGAGCTTCCATCCACGATCGAGCTCCCATCCGTGGTGAGCTCCCGTCCGAAATAAGCCCCCATCCGATGTCGAGCTCCCATCCGAAGTGAGTCCCTGTCCGAGGTCGAGCTGCCGACTGAGGAAGGTCGTGGCCAGATAAGAACCCCATGGTCGAGGTGACAAGGACCCCCATGGTTAAGGTGACAGGGTTGGCAGGGGAAAAGAGGGACGAGCCCCCTCGAGGAGCCGGCCACTAGAGAGGGCTCAGATGGTGACCCCAGCGCGTAGCATCGCCATCCCCGCCGAACCAGCTGCGACTCTCAGGAAGTCAAACCTTTTGCGACGGAGGCGCTCCACCGAGGCTCCAGACCCTGTAGCACGCCATCTGCACCCTCTGTAGGGGTATGCTCCATCGGGACTCCAGATCCTGTAGCACACCGTCTGCACCCTCTTTAGGGGTGTGCTCCACCAAGGCTCCAGATCCTGTAGCATGCCGTCTGCACTCTCTGCAAGGGTGTGCTCCACCGAGGCTCCAAACCTGTAGCATGATGCCTGCACCCTCTGTGGGAGAGTACTCCATCATGAGTCCAGACCTTGTAGCACTCTACTCATGTTTCCTGCCAGGACAGTGCTCCATTGGCATCTGGGCTTGGTGGCACAACACCTGCATCTTCTAAAAAAGCGTCCAATCGGGGCGCCAGATCCCGTGGTGCGCCACTCGCATTTGTCGCAGTGGGTCATCCCACTAAGGATGCAGACCCTGCAATACGCCACTTGCACCAATTGAAGAGAATCCCTCCGAGAACTTCGAACCTTGTCCCACGCGGCTCTAGATATGAGGCAGTCCTGGAAGACGAAACCTCCCGAGGAAAGGGGAGATGGAGGAGAGAAGAGGTCCTAAGCCTAAAAAGACAGAGCTAACTGCTATAAGAAAGAAGAGGGACCTCCGACGAAGGGTAAGCAGGGGCAAGGGCCGGACGAGCAATAGAAGACTCCCCCAGTCACTTGCATTTCTAATCCTCCTAACCTTTAAACCCTCTGAACGCGAAGGCCTCTTCGAGCCTTGCTAAGAAAGATATGTTCCCCTAGATCGCTCTATTAACTTGATCGTCAGAGTGTCCCCGCCGAAATCCCTGGCCCCGGTCTCCTCTTTTTTGCAAGGATAACCGACCGGATGTAGGGACGACATGGCAGGAAGCCTAGCCCTCTTGCGAGAGCCCGACTCCGATCGAACCCCTTTCGAGCTTCAAGCCACGACGATCCAGGCGGCAACAATACTGATACCGAACCGAGACTCGGTATGGGAGCATACCAAGTCTCGATATGTTGAACCAACCTCTAGAACAGGCATATCAAAACTATACCAGCATGGTACTAGTATGAATCCGATATTAAGATGGTGAACCTTCGTTTTCCATATTATAAAACCTCTTTTGACACATGCATGCACCATGATGCAAAACTCGCATTGTGGAAGCATACAAATCCTTCTCGGTTTTAAAGTACCATCCAATACAAAACAACATTATATGCTAAGGATTGCAAAGTATCTTCTCTGTATGTACAAGCCTATATCATCCACAACATCTCATCAAACTACAATAATCTATATGCGTAGGATTTTGTTGAGCTGTAAGGACCAATAAGCCCTACATTTATGGAAAATTTGATGCCATTAGATCCTATATGTGTTCGAACCCCTCCCCTTCACTAAGAGTCGGAACAACTTATCTTAAGGCAACACTAAATCAAGAACCAAGGTAAATCTAGAAGCTGGAAAGGTAGTTTTTAGCATTTTTAAAAGAAAAAGTAAATGTTTACTACTAAAGCTATTCAAAAACCATAGCTTAATGGTATTCTCCTTAATTCACAGATTTATGAGAAAATTGAACTATGCTTGAATAAATGAAAAGTTTTTTGAAAATTTCTCTTCTTGAATTATACCCATTGAAATAGGCTGATGCTTTGATTTGCCTTTGATTTCAATGAAGCATCTTTCATGGTAGGCGATCGCTATTTATGCTACGAAAATATTCCAAGGTAAATACTATATATATATGTGGGTCAAGTTGATTTAAGTTGGTTTTTTTTTTTTTAACTTGAACTAAAACCAAACTAATTTTTCAGGTTCCAAAAAATTCCAAACCAAACCAGACTGAATGTGGAAAAACCCAATCCAAACCAAACCAAAATAACTAAATCAGGTGGTTTTGTGGTTTGGTTGGTTTCCTTGCACACCCCTAGATCCTGGTGAAGCTAGTGTAGGCATTAGGTAGAGTGTATGGAAAGAATGGTTTATCAAGATGAAGTAGATGGTACAAACATCAACCATAAATAGTCGACCAACATTTGTACGTTGTCCAATCAAACATCAAGCCTCTACTTCTCAATTTCTGCAGGTTATGAAGTTCTAGCTCTAATCCCCTCTCCCTTGTACACGCCTCCCCCCCCATTCCCCGACCATCTGTTCGCCTTTCAGCTTTCTCAAGGCTTCTTCTTCTTCTTCTATTTTCTAGCACCCTTGTTTTTCAATTGATTTTGTCAGAGAAGAGATCAAGAGCACTCGAAACTTTTGTCCTGATTTAAAATTTGGTGGTCAATGATCGGACCAAATCAGGTCAAATTAGATGGAGACGTCACAAACAAGGAAGCGGCCTCAAATCACATGCATCATCATTTCTCCCAAACAATGAGAGGTCCATCCATGTCCAGATGCTAGTGTTAGGGTTTTGGATTGCAACGAGGTAGAGGAGAGGGAGGCTAGGGTTAGGGTTTTACTATATGTTGGATTTTGATCTACTCTATAAATGGTTCTTGATGGATTCTGTGGATTCTGTCAGATATGAGGTAGTGCAACATCGCCTCCATGGAGGGATGATGATCAAGAGGGCCACTATGTCTTCAATCTTGGGGAAAATCTCAATCAATGTAAGATTTCTTCTGTCTTCTTCTATTTAAATTTTCCTTGCTTCCCATTTATTTTGACTTAAATCAGGAAATCATAGATGTGGGACTAAATGGCAACCATATACAGCCTTGCTACATCGATGCCTCTAAGCCCCACCACCATCATGATCGCCGAATCCCCAGCAACTGGTGAAGCCACCAGGCCTCTCTTCTCCCTCCATCTCTCTCTGTCTCTCCTTCTCTCTTCCTCTTCCAACCCGTCAAATCAAATAAAATTTTTAAGGTTAGTTTGTACTAGTTTTCATATTAAGTTAGTTCGGTTTTCGGTTTTCGATTTTTGGAAACTGATTGAAGTCTGCTCAATTTCAAAAATATCCCTAAAACAAGCTGACCTGAATCGTGCACACCCCTACCGAGAACGTGATCTACCAGCAAGCCTCAAACTCAAAGATTATTACCAAACTAACATTTGTTTTAGTGACCATCTAATTTATATGATATGCAAGTTCTCAGATTGCATGAAAATTACTCCATGAAATGCCCAACAAATTACCATTTGTTGCATTATACAAGGTGTGCAGTGGCTAGTTACAAGGTGCATGTGGCAAGTTACAACACTTAACACATACTTCAAAGGTCACAAATCAATATACGTTTATAGTATATGTAAGTGCTCACAAGAGCATTTGCATACAAAAATACAAGGATTAGGGACAATTTTGTCATGTAGAATCACAAAAAATGATATGGTTCAAGCAAAGAATACCGAACCGGTACCGGGTCCCGTATCGATCACCGACCGGTATGGTACGGTACCGTACCGTAGCAGGTCCATAAAATCTTAAAAATCTTCTTCCCTATCTATGAAAAAATTGTTTGACCTGAATCGGGTACGAGCTGGACCCAAACCGGACTGAATCGAGCCCAAACAGGGCCGAACCGGGCGGTACAGAATATAATTTTTTTTTATTTTTTTCAACATTCCGGCACTCCGAACCATTTTTTATGGATGAACCGTACCAGCTCTTGGCCAGTACGGTATGGTATGCCCCGTACCGGACGATACGGGATAGTACTGCAAACCCTGGATTCAAGTCTGGGTTCGGTTTAATTTAGTTATTTTCATCTTTAAGTTTTACTTACGGATAATTTGCAAGTTTATTTAGTCTTGGATGCCTTCTTCAGGGTACATGAGGCCCATACAAAATGGGCTACACAATGAGAGTACTCCTCCCCAAAATATCCTTCATCCTCCAAAGTCCAAACCATGTTGAAGGCAAGATTCAAATCCTAGTCTCTTATACAGCCACCAGGAGATTTCACCAGCTTGTAAGCCAACACACTAGGTCTTCAATGCCTTCTATTTAGGTTTCTGGTGAATAGGTGAAATGTTTCTTGTTTTCTCTTAATCTGCCTATCAATTTTTAGGGGCATCTTTCTAAGGGATTTTGAGACTTAAAATAAGTCGTACCATCATCTAAAGGGCCTATCTAGATCAAGGTTGAATTAGAAAAGCATTTGAACTCATTAGGATGGTGATTTGAAAAGATTTTATTGCATTTTAAAAGGAATCCTATGGGATTCCAAATTTAATCTCTTAATCCATCTTCTATTACAACACTACATAATTTTTGTATGAGTAAGTTCTATGATGATTGGGAGTCCTGCTTTGAGTCAAGTTGCATATGTTAGAGGCAAAGATTTATTATAGGCAAGTCAGGAGTCCTATAATTAGAAATCATTATTCTAGGGTTGTTTAAATATCTACATATATGGGTCTATGGGAAGTGAATGATCATGTACTATTTATAGATTTTGTTGAATGAAGTAACACCTTTGTCGTGATTTTACCCTCTATTGTTGTCTCTATTCTCTTTATGGTACATTGGTACTTATATTCATTAATTCCAGCTTTTCTTCTTCACCTTTTCCCATCCTTACCTCAAATTTATTTCAGCTCAAATTTATATTATTTGTGGCACTAGTACTAAGAGGCAGCATCAAGGACTGTGAATAACATGACATGAACTACCTCAATTCTAAACAGCTAGTAAAATCATATTTCTGAAGTACTTCTAAAATTCTCAATTTATTTGTTTTCAGATAGTGGTGATGACCAAGTATAGGTAGTGATTACCCAAAAGGAAAAGATGACTCAACGCAGACAAGGGCAACATAGATTTTCATGTTCACAACATCAACACTAATCCTTTTTTGCCTATACGTGCATCTGTCAAATAAATCCATTCTACAGCCATCTAACTTTTAAAAGAATCCGGCTAAGTGAACTACCTCATCTTGAAAATCATCCATGTCAGAAAGATCATCATCTGTACCATCCTTATCACTTGTTAAAGAACAACCATTAGGAGAATTTTCATAGTCTGAAGGAGCTTTGTCAATAGCCTGCAAAGTATGAAATAATGTAAATTGCAAGAAATGTAACATGAACTCCTAGCATGTAAATGCAACACCTAGAAACATTAAAGAACACATGCTCTCATGATTAAACATATATGAAAGTGCAATCTCAAGTTTTAAAACCTAATACAGCATTGATTATATACACTGATTAATCTAGATAAGCAGTGTAAATGCTTACTTTATAGGTAAGCAGTGTCTCCAGTATAGCTTCTGTATCACCTTCCCCTGAAAGCCACAAAACAGTTGCTGATATATGCTATCAAATAATAGTTGTTTTTTTAAAAATATGGGCTCAATGTAACAAAGAGCACAGACCATTTTCCTGGATAGCTTTAGCCACCATTTCTTCTTCAAATCCCATCCCCATAAAATAACGGACAAGACTAGGACGAGAAGGGCCCTCCTCACAAGCCTTGAACAAATACAAAATGTAATCAGTTAATGAACCCAATTATATTTCACCATCCATCATTCAAAGAGTAAATGCATCCAATTACATCTTTGCACCGAAGAAAAAGTATCCACACAGAAAGATAGTTCGCAATTCAAGCCTACTAAATATTAGCTAACACAGTGCATTTTCACATGGTATTTGACATTCACTTGTATATTATTAGTATACCGGATGAGATACTTTCGACACTGTTTTCACCATCTTATTTTGGTTCCCTAATCACTAAACATCAAAAATCAATGCTTAAAACTAAATTTTATCTTAATTTTGCTATATTGGCAAACATTTGGTTATATTAGTCCTCTTAAAAAGCTCTCGGCCTACCATGATAAACCTATATCGGGGTTCATCTTGGAACCACTCACCTACCAAGATAGAGAAGATAATGGGGAATGAAAACCTCAATTTTTTTTTATATATTTTTCCGTAGGCAAAAATAGCCAATTACCCTGTTTGATGGGCCTGTCATGGCTTCATGGGTAGGAATCGGCGGGTCACTTGGGCCAGAAGGCGGCAGAGAGTTGTGCCTTGTGCCCTCATCCACGACTTCATTGTCACTACCCCATTCAAAATCCTCATCGCTATCACTGGTCCAAGCATCCTAAACAAACATATATATAGATTGTTAAGAGAAAATTTCTAAACCAAAAAGAAAAGATTGAAAGAAAGAGAAAAAAAGGTTGAAAGAATGAAATAGATAGATGATAAAACGATCAAAGCAATGGCAGCGAAATCTCACCATTGGAACCCAAAACGTCTCAACAAGAAACCCTTCAGATTAGCCAAAAGACACCAAATTGAGAAGCCAAGAATCTTCCAAACGGCTAACAAAGGCAAGAACGACGTGTGGCGACAATGCTGGATGAAAATGCCCTTCTCTAACGCGTCATTGATGGAGCCTGGGATCAAGAGTTCCATCAAACGAAGGAGAAAGAGAAGAAGGCGGTGCCGATATCACATGCAAGAGTTTAGGGTTTTACAGCGGGAATGCCGCCGATTCCTCGAGATTTTAGGTTTTACAGGGGAGGTGAGGAGGAGCTCCGGCCTCCTCCGCCAACGCCCAAAACCTCTTTCCAATCTCTAATTTTATTTTTTAAAAAAATTGGGCAATAAAGGAAGAAACCGAAAAAGTAAACAGTAAGCACGGAGAACGAGAGAAATAAGAGAGAGAGGGGGGGGGGGGGGGGGGGGGGGGGGTTGCTGGCGGGAGGCCTCTTTGTCACCTTGCCATTCATTAAAAAATAGAGATCATGGTGTCGCGTACCAAATATATTGGGCACTAAACATAGCAAGTAAAGAATAGATATTACCTCTCAACCTCGAGATGGGCAATGTGGCAGCTATCAAAAGATGCATAGCTTTTTGACGGTCAAAGAATCTACAGGAGCTTATCCTACTTCTCTTCCTTCTTGTCGATTACTCTAAAAAATAAAAATTAATAAATTTATAAATTCATCTGGTTTGAATCTATCGATTAATAAATTTAATTTAATTTTTTTAAAAATATATTATTTAAAAAAATAAAATTAATTTTTAATAATTTTAAAATTTTAATTATTTAATTTAATATGAATAATCAAAATTAATTCATCAATAATTATCTATACCAAGTCATATAAATGACTGGTATGGTAATTTTTTATAAATCTAGAATTATTTTCGTAATAAGATAAGTAGTGAAATAGCGTAATTTTATTCAAGTCAAGGGATTCTTTTCAACCCATACTTCTCTCCTCCAATCTAATTCTTAAACCTTTATCATGAAAATTGGAGGAAGAGAATGGAATGGACGGTTTAAAGATAAAGAGGAAGAGGGGCTGGATGAGGAGGGATGGGTTAAAGATGAAAGAGAAAAATAAAAGAAGAGGAAGAGTAGGAAGAAAGGCAAGTTAAAGATGAAGGGAGAAAAGGAGGGGGTGGATTGAAAATGGAAGCAAGGAAGAGGAGTTGAAGGAGGAATAGGTCGAAGATGGAAGAAAAGAGGAAGAGGAGGGACCGGTTAAAAATGAAGGAGAAAAGGAGTGATGGGTTGAAAATGAATGAGGCAAAGGAGAAAGAGGGATAGCCGAGTTAGATAAGGATAAGGCCAAGCAATGGTGGGGAGGCGAGTGGCGGGCAGGGTGAAGGGTTGCAAACGGTGGGTGATGGTAGAAAAGGGATACATTTAGAAAAAAAATTTTGAAAAAATGATGTAATTGGTTTCATAATTAAAAGAAATTATGACAACTATCCTTACTAATAGATGGCCAACATCTTTCCTATCTTTCTTATAAAAAATAATAAAAAAGCATCATCAAAAATCTTTTATAAAATTTAAAAATAATGTAGATTCTATCTTGTCCAATCACTTATTAATTTATTAGATTATTGGCTAGGATTGAAAATATATTAAATACCTATATGATGTTCTATATCATTATATCTATATCTATATAGATTTTTATTTGATAAATACAAATACAAATATAAGTATCATTTGAATAGATAAACTAATATCCATAATTATTTAAAATAGATATTGTTGCCGTCCTCACCGTCATGGCCTGCAGCTCCGATATGGCACCGGACATCAACCCCGTCTTTCCCGAATCCAACGGCCTCTGGTCCTGCAAAACAAAGTTAGAGACCCAGGTCGGGGATTTCGGTGGGGGCACTCCAATGATCAAGTCAGCGGACGGTAAAGAATAACATATCTACCAAGGCGGATCCCTGTTCGGTCACCATGCTTGGAGGAGAATGTTTAGTAAAAGATAGGGTAGGAATGGTAGGAGGGGAGAGAGACTCGAGCTATGATGGCTGTGCTCGTCAGGACTCTCTCCGGGAGCCCTTTGGAAGGTCTTCGTGACCTCTCTTCCATTGTCTCTCCTCTTCCGCCCTTTTCCGTGCTTACCTCCTTCTCGCCCGCTGGGTCCTCCTTTTAGATCACCGGCTCTTCCCTCTTTTTGCCTCGATTTTCCCCCTCTTGGGGTGCTCGAGGGTCAACAGCATTCGAGGCCGCGCTTTCGAGGTCATTTCTCCTTGTAATAGGGAGTTATGTTGCATACCTCGTTCTTCCAGTGGATTATCATGGTTGGGAAAGTTTAGCAAGGCCTTGATCCGGGTGCAACCGTCCTTGGGTCTGAGGTCCCCAATGCGGCCTTCTTTTTATGGGTGGTGCAGGTGGTCGGCTACAGGACCAGGTGCCTTGATCGGGGCTCTCTTCCCCAAATGGTGCAAATGGCAGTCGGCATGCCTTTCTAGCTTTGGGGCACCGCTCTGAATGCGCCATACTGCACGTGCCAGCTTCGGTCATAGACTTGGTGCTGACGTCCTCTTCGCTTTCACGATGCTTCTAAAGGGAGGAGCTCGACTTCGGCCTGGGTGGGCTCGACCCTTGGAGAGCCACCTGGTAAAAGAGCAGGAGAGAACTCGACTTCGGTCGAGATGGGCTCGCACTTGGGGAGCCACCTGGCGAAGGAGCAGGCAAGAGCTCGACTTTAGCCGAGGTGGGCTCGACCCTTGGGGAGCCACCTGGTGAAGGAGCAGGAAGAGCTCGACTTCAACCGACGTGGGCTTGACCCTTGGGGAGCCACCTGGTAAAGGAGCAGGAAGGGGCTCAACTTCGACCGAGGTGGGCTCGACCCTTGGGGAGCTACCTGGCGAAAGAGTAGGAGAGTGCTCGACTTTGATCGGGGTGGGCTCGTACTTGGGGAGCCACCTAGTGAAGGAGCAGGAGAGCTCGACTTTGGCCGAGATGGGCTCGACCCTTGGGGAGCCACCTGGCGAAGGAGCAGGAGAGAACTTGACTTTGACCGAAGTGGGCTCGATCCTTGGAGAGCCACCTGGCGAAGGAACAGGAAGGGCTCAACTTCGACCAAGATGGGCTCGACTTCAACCGAAGTGGGCTCAACCCTTGGGAAGCCACCTGGCGAAGGAGCAGGAAGGGCTAGACTTCGGCTGGGATGGGCTTGACCCTTGGAGAGCCACCTGGCGAAGGAGCAGGAAGGGCTCGACTTCGACCGAGGTGGGATCGATCCTTGGGGAGCCACCTAGCGAAGGAGTAGAAAGGGGCTCGACTTCGACCGAGGTGGGCTCGACCCTTGGAGAGCTACCTGGCGAAGGAGCAGGAAGGGAGCTCGACTTCGATAAAGGTAGGCTCATACTTGGGGAGCCACCTAGAGAAGGAGCAGGAGAGCTTGACTTCGGCTGAGGTGGACTCGACCCTTGGAGAGCCACCTGGCAAAAGAGCAGGAGAGAACTCGACTTTGGCTGAGATGGGCTTGTACTTGGGGAGCCACCTGGCGAAGGAGCAGGAGAGCTCGACTTCGATCGAGGTGGGCTCGACCCTTGGGAAGCCACCTGGTGAAGGAGCAGAGAGAACTTAACTTCGGTCGAGGTGGGCTCGCAGTTGGGGAGCCACCTAGCAAAGGAGTTCGGAGAGAAATCTAATGTTGCAACATTTGCCTGCCTTGTTGTCTACTGGAACTGAGGTGTACTCCACGTTAGCGATCTAGCCACATCAGATATCAATACAAATCGAATATTAAAAATATAGATCTAAATATGGGTATAAATTATCTATAATAAAAAATTATAGATATAAATGAGATAATTAAATTTATAAGAATCAAATAAAAGATATCATTGAATAAAAGATAAATCAAGCTAATACCATGTTAATATTATTAATTTTTCTTACAAAAATTCATAAATATTGTACATTATTAAATAGAATTATAAAAAAAATTGGATATTTGGATATGAATCAAACAATTAAATATCCATATATGTATTTATTTTTTTTAAAGATATAGATGTGAATATAGATATTAGTAGAATATTAAAATTTATGTAAATATCTAGATAGATTCATATACAAATATATATATATGAACAAATATTATCCGATTTATTTTCTCTTATTGCTGATATAAAATGCTATAATCTTGAAATATCTACATTTTCTAAAACTTTACTATTTGTCCATCAACTCAATTTACCAAGTCTTTTTACAAACTTTTGTTAATACACATTTTACTATTTGACAATTTATTAGACACTTAGCATGATAGTTTTTAATTATTCTAGTATTAATTTAAAAATCAAAACTATATCAATTAAATTTGAGAATTGATTTATTAGATGGAAACATCATAATCATTAATGCCTTTCTCCCATATGATCACATTTAATTATATTTTCTTCACTATACTATATAAATATAAGAGGGAGAGAGAGAGAGAGAGGAGGGTAAGGGATCCTTTATCCCTTCATTTTACTTGTCGATATTGGATTTTCATCCAATTCTTGAAATAAAAATTAGCTAACTTAGGCTACATTTAGCACCATTGTCACTTTTCCTTTAAAAAAAAAATTGGAAATAGAAATCCTATTTCCATTTTTTAAAAAAAGTTTAGCAATAGAAAATATGTTTGGTTTACTCATTTTTTAATTTTAATAGTAAAACCGGTCTTCCCTGGATCTTCAATCCGATCCCTCATGCCTACATTACTTCTGTTGTCCTAGTCTCTAGCCTCCCTTTCCTATTCGAAATCCCTATCTCTAGTAACCATATCTCTAAATCTTGAATCCCTCCACTATCACCATCAACGGTGGCCTCTTTTTCCACCACCCAATCTTCACTAAGAACAAGAGCAAAAAAATCCACAAGAGAACATCTAGGAGAACAATGATGAGGGGACGCTCCCATTCTTAAAGGACATCAGGCTACTCACCGAAGTGGTTGAGGAAGCATGGTCGAAAGTAGGCCAATGATGAGAGGAGTCACTTAACCATGTTGAGACTGAGAAGCAATGCTAGGAGGAGATACTCGATCATGTTAAGACTGAGAGCCACTGCTTCTCCAAATTTTTATGAATATTGCTTTCTAAATTATTGCCTTCAATGCTATCATGCTAGGCCTTGTTGCCTCGACCAACACTTCGTAGCTCTAAACCGTCATCCCTAATGATTGCTCGTTAGATTACCACGTTCAAGCACCTTGGTGAGGTTAGATTCTCAATCTTGAAGAAAGCTACTATCTCGTCACCCTACTCACATTCTTTAAGACTGCAATCTTGATGCTTGAGAGGGCCGTGGCCAAGCACATCAGTTAGCAACGTATCCCCAATACCGGCCATGATTTGAGGGTAGAACTTTGGGAGGATCATCCAAGCAATAGTGATAGGGTGGAGCAATAGAAGGGGAGGAGAAGGTTGGCAAGGAGGAGGAAGGGACAAGCAAGGCAAGCATGAGGGATGGGGGTGTAGTCGCAACAAAGGATGATGTTGGCAATGCGTTCTATACTAATAGTGGTGCCAATAAAGAGGATCTTGGTGTCAAGGCATGTGTTCTTAAGCTCATCAACTACACACCTATCTAGCTCCTCACCTTTGATCAAAACCCCCACCACCTCCCCTAGTTCGACCACAAGGGCTTCCGTGCTTGTGTTGAGCATGTCCTTGCATGTTCTTTCCATGCCCTTACCCCCGCCTCTATCCTCTTCATCCTCTCCAATAGCCTTGCTTATGAAGCCACCCTCATTGAGAAGGATGGCCGTGGTGTGAAGCACATCTTGGATCAGGTAGAAGAAGATTTGTTGAGAGATTACGATGAAAACCCACTTTTTTAAAAAATAAAAGTAAAAATATTTTCCTTCTATTTTCTAAAAATAATAAAAATATATTTTTAAAAATTAAAAATATAATCACTAAATAATTTTTTATATTGGATTTTGTATTTTTATTTGAGAAAAAAAGAAAACAATACCAAAGATGCCCTAGTTATTCTACCATCCATCACCCGATTAACATCAATGAGTGGATATTATAAAATTCGGTTATAGCATATATCCTATTTTGTTAAATTATCAGCTATTAATTAATGAGATTCTTGCCATAGATCTTTTATTTATTATTATATTGTAAATTACTAAAGTCTTTTTTCATAATAATAAAGTATCAAACTTTAATGGTCTTCAATTTACACCACCAGTTTGTTCCAAAACTCTATAGCCATTGTGTCTATTATCTAAAATTATCGAGTGAGATTTTTCCATGGTCTTAAAACATCAAGTTATACTAAAATCTTGTCATGTATACATCTATAAAATATTTTCAAAAAATATTTTGATATTACTTCAAATAATTATTAATTTAAGAAAAGAAATAATAAAAAATATATTAATTTAAAATCATAAAGTATTTATTAGATGGGAGAATTAAAACTATCAATATTTTTTTTGACATTATTAAAATTAGTTATGCCTTTTCTATGTGTATTTATTCAAGCTTAATTTCAGTATTACTGAAAAGTAACATTTACACCTTTAATAGGAATTCTTTAAAAATTGAGTAAATTCATACATTAATATTCATATTCATTTGTCTAGTTTATTCAAGTTTAATCAAAATTAATATTACCACTTCTATCTAGAATTGAGTTTTTAGTTTGGAAAAGTTTGGAATTATATCCCATCCATAGGTTTAACAAGTGAATATGGACTTAAACGAAATCAAATTAAGTATGACAAACCCTGGCATATTCTATAGCATTTTAATAAACCCTAGCATGTTCTATGGTGTTTTCCTTCAAGTAATAGAGCTTAAGATAGTTTAATTTGAAAGGATTTTTTGATGATTTATCTATTCGATAGGCACATGTCCTCAATTATCAATTTTGGTACTTTTGTACAAATCCATTATAGCAAAATAAATTATAAATAACCTTCAACAACCATTTGAATGATACAAAAATCATGTACTATGATGTCTTCATTATTAACTAAAACATTTGGCCTTGTTATGATTTTTTTTAATTCCTTCCTTTTTTTTTGAGGAAATGGAGGAAGTAATGAACTTCTCCCTATTTAAAAAAATAATATAGATTTGTAATTATGCATGATAGAGAATAGGGAAGATATAATGAGAGAGTATGAAAGGAGAAAGAAATCTAAATTAAAGAGGAAGATATTTCAATGACAAGCTATGTCCACCAAGGAAGCTAGATTATTCCAAAACTTCCAATGACTATCCATCAATTTCTTAGAACTCAAGTGCTCCCAATTATGACAAGTTTGGAGCCTTCTAAAGACCTGAATAGATGGTGCAATTCTTGCTCAAGTAGATTCTTCCAACTCTTCTACTTTCCTGGTCATTATTAAACTTTTTTTGCAATTCCAATCAATCTAAAGGTGGATATTCAACAGCCATTCTATCAAACTTAATAGTATCTTGATAGAGGTTTAGATGCTTCATATGAAAGATTATTTGATACACAAGTGAGAAATAGTTTCTATCCTAGATCCACAAGGATGCACCCAAAACTTACCTATAAACTTTTTTTGGCAAGAACATTGCTTATTTCTCTATGCTAGCCATATGAATACTTTCATCTTTTTTGGAATAGTAGTGTTCCAAATAGTTTTATAATAGGAACGTACTAAACCACTATTGTTGATGAACTTATAATGCAATCCACCAAAAAATAATCATTTTGAGTAAATTTCTAAACTGAGATATCAACTATCCATGATGGTTTCGCTAAGAAGAGGATAACCTAAAGATTCTTGAGTTGGTCTACTTTATGCTAAGTCAAGGAGCCTCGTAATCTAATTTTTCATGTTGGAGTTCTTCCACTCCATTGAGAAATTATTGAAGAATTTGGTTTGACAACTCTTAAATATAAATCCTTAAAATGATAGTAAAATAGTATCAAGACAATCCAAGTATCCTTCTAAAGGCATATATCTATTCCATTCCTCAACTTAAAGGATAAATAATTCTAAGAGGCATCTACATGTTTTCTTATCTCCTTCCAAATATAGGAGAACCTAGCTAGGCATTTTTTCTCAATCTTATCATAATTTTTTTTATACATAATATGCACTATTATTTTGTTTCCATTAGGGTATATCCAAGCCTTTGATTAACATCCAAGCCTCTTTGGCAGAAAGACCTCGATTCATTTGATCAATATTTTTTTATACCCAAACCTCCTTAGTCTTTAAGATAATACACGATATACCAATTCACAAAGCAATAAAATTCACTAATATTTTCCTTTCCTTTTAATAAAAAGTAAGCATTACTTGATCGATTCTACAAATGACTTGTCTTGGCAACTTGTAAATTGACATGAAGTACAAAGGTAAGGTTATCATGATTGTGTTTATCAAGATAACTCGAGCACTTTAAAAGAGAAGTCTTTCTTTATATGAAGCTGGTATCAAGTTGATCTTCTCTAAGAAAGGTAACTAACATTATTTAGGAATCTTATCATATAGAGGAGGATCTTAGTGAAGGAAAAAAACCTTTTATGCAGTTTATCTAAGAGGCAAATATAGAAGTTTATCCTTCTTTCATATTCATGCATAAGATGGGGCTCTTGTGAAAATTGATTTTTAATCCCAAAACACCTTCAAATACTAGGAGAATGGCTTTAGTGGCTACAATGCTTTCATTTAAAACTACTCTCTAGCATGTTTACATCCTATCTATACAATTTTATTTTACTTTAGCTTATAAAATTTTTGGGAACGTTGGTGCGGGCACCGAGATCAGGCAGAGGCTTTTAAACCCTCTGTGGTTATCTGACTAGAGTTATTATGGATTTTATTTATTTTGAATCCTGTAATAAAGGAAAGGCCCATTTAGGCCCAAATCAGGGTTTGAGCCATGTTTTTGATATCATTGAGTCCTGTATTTAGAGTTCGATTGAGTCCTGTATTTAGAGTTCGATTCATACCATTAAGGTTTTGGATCAGTCTTGGGATATGGTCAGCTCAATTGAGCTAAGTTGGTTGAGTCAGCTCATGTTGAACCATTTATCATTTTGAGTCTTGTAGTCATGTCCAATTTATTAAGTTAAGTCCAGTCTGAGAAGACTCAAGCATGTGAAGGACCACCACACCCAGTGTGCCACCTCGTAGTCATGTGGAATCCCAGTCACACCCTGGATTGCACCACCCTAGGCTACTTGGAGGATCATGAAGTCGGCTCCATGCATGAGAAGTTGATGTCCACACGCCAGCATACCCCTTCCACGCCCCAAGCACACCAAGTCCACACGCCAATGGATATACTTCAATCCCTAGATTCATGGGCACTTTCTTAGAAATGTTGTGGACCACACCAAGCCCAAGATGGAAGCTATTTGGTGCCCCTCATGGTCCCCTCTTGGTTGCCCACTACCTACTTTGTTTGGAGGGATTTTGTATAACATGAGAGTATTTTCTTCCATGTATTCAGCCCCACATTTTAGGAAAAAAGTGGGCACCCCTTATTTTCCTTATTTTCATTTGCTTGGGCCCTAAGTCTCATGACTCTATATTAGGGACCCCTTTGTATGAAAATCTTCATCATCTTATTCATGAAATAAAAGTCTTCTTAAGAGAATTGCTTTGTGTTTCGTCCTCCATAAGGAGTGGGTGTGAGACCCGTGATTCCCAACAAGCCTCCTGCGCCAAGCCTACAAGCCTTCAATGAAACCCTAGCCACCCTGCAACTCCATCAACCTTGGACGCCCCACCTCTTGGCCGCCCCACATCCAACCCTTCTTCCCTTTCTTCATTCAGCCATCTACCCTATTTCTCTCTTGTTTTCTAACCTTCCCTTGGCATTTTGCAGGTCCCTCGAAGTTCACAAATTTAGGATTCCATCCGACCAGCTTTCGGGTTAGCAGATGGAAAGTCACGGATCTACGGGGTCTTCGGCTTGATCTTCCAGGATGCATCCGGGAGCGTAGAGCGATCCCTTCATGGATTCATCATTAAATCACTACCAGGTACACCCCCTAGACTCATAAGTTATGATATTGCAGGAGATCTAGCCCTACCGGGGCTTATTAGCCTTAGCGGTCCTTTTATTTTCATTATTTAGGATCTATTTCGTGTGCATGATCTTCAAGATTTTCTATAGGATCCCCTACTTAGAATTTTGGCTCGAGTTTCGGATACAAATTTTTAACCTACTGCTTAATAACAAAAAATTAATTTGCATGCTTAAGTAGTCCCGTATCAAATGTCGGTTTCCATGTAACCATCATGATGGGCATGGATTTTCATGTACTACTCATGATGGGCTTATGAATGACTCCTTACTATTTGGATAACTTTTCACTTTTTAGTATTTGAATATGCATGGAATGTTGTTCTTCAACCCACCGTAACTAAGGCATTTATCTCTTAGAAATATTATGAATGTATCTGGCTATTTTCCTCCTTCCTCCATATAGTCTAGCTATTGTAGGATGTCTCATAATGAAGTCGATTATAAAAGCTTTCTCCCATTAAATATATAAAGAGATTACCTATGAATAAAATGATATGCATATTCAATAAGACCGTTATCTATATTCTCAACATAAATTACTTTATGTGAACATAATACAAATTTTACCATCTTAATGTGAAAGGTTTTTGCTTATGGAACATGGTATTCAAGTTTTAGGATATTCACCCTATTTATAAAAAAAGATTACTCAAATTCTTACTAGATTGGTTTATAAAATTGACTAGTTTTCATTCCAAAATAGTCTCATGCTAGATAAGCTTAGATATAATTTTTCTAAGAACTAGGACAAGCAGAAACTCATCCAAAAATAGCAAGAAAGCTTGATATTTTCAAATATTTCCTACTAATTTGAGTTAAAAAGAAAAGAAAATAAGTAATAATAACTCTTAGACTATTTTCAAAATCAACTAGTATCCTGTAGGAAAAATAATTTTTTAAATTTCTAAGATCGATCAAATGATTAGAATCATGTAAATAGATCTGAAAAAAGAATTGCATACATGTATTCACTATAATCCTGATTTCAATGCTCACATGAACACCACAGGTAGAGTCCTTCTCTCCGGGCTTCCTTAGAAAAGCGACTCTCGATAGAAAAAATATCGTACCGTAAATCACAATATACGTGAAATATATAAATAAAGAAAGTGAAGAGGGGACCTAGCCAATAAAATAAAAATATCCTAATTGACCATCCCATTATGAGTCAAGTCGGACTAAGACCTACACTGTACCGCCTCAACCATACCAAATCACATGAGGTGCTCCTAGCCCAAACAATGATTACATAATAATAGACTCAACCTACGTCTATCAACATGAACTATAAAATCAACCCGATTTTAATAAAGAAAAAATTTTAAGTAATATTAGCCTAAATTAAAAAAAATCTTACATTCTCCCACTTGAGCTACATTAATTATAATTTTGAAAATATTTTATTTTAAAAAATAACTCTCGGGTTGAAAACTAAATGTGGCCACCATATGATCTATAAACAGCACCTACAAATAACTTGGTCCAACAGTATCCATGATGCCGAATCATGGGATCGTTGTACTACTTAACCAATATAAGACTTATCCATGGTTACAAGTATCATAAATACCATCGACATGAGTCTTGGTGTGGTAGTGTAGCAAGAAAATAGCATCAAGATGATTAAAATAAAACATGCTATTTTTCATTATTAGTCCTCCAATTTCTCTTCAACATGCTTGGAAACAAAATAAGCAAGAAAAATTTTAATGGCATCAAATAACTAGCCATTCTGTTTTACATACTCAACAATGGTATCAATGAGAGACAGTACAATAAATCAGAAACTCGATATCTAGTCTCAGTCAGGTATATAACCAAAAGAGATATCTCATAATCAAAATAAATTAAATATATATACCTGCAATCATGATTTCTCTTAACCATATGCTATATAACAAGCTAGAGAAATATCACGACTTCAAAAGAAGTCTGTATGTTTCCAAACACAATGAGATCTCATAATTATCAAAATAAGACGTATCCATATAACTGTCATTCTCAAGACAACACACATTCTTGAGATACTATATTATTTTTTGTTATATATGTACACATATAAAACTATATAGGAAAGCAATTCTTTAGCTATCATGTCAACAATGTATATAAATATATATGAGAGAAAAATCAAATGAAACCAAGCTTTATAATAATAAAGCACAAACATAAAGTCACTCCTACTAACTAAGCATAATAAAAGAATTTAATATGTCCATATTTTTAATATTCTTTATAAAGTATACGGGCTTCAAATTCTTGGTTAGAGGATCAGCCGATATGGACTTTATTTATATACATTCGACACTTATGTATTCTTGGATTACAATCCAGTAATCAATGATAAATAAAATTTATCAATCAAGTCAATATCTAAATATATCAAACTCCCACTAATCCAAAAAATAAAAAATTCTTAAAATACCCATATTCTTGACATATTTTATAAAAACTATGGATCTTATTCTTGATTAGGGGATCAACAAATATTGACTTTGTATATTATACAAAATATCTTCCTTTCAACTACAACCTTTGAGTAACAAAAATTTTATTATTACATAGATAGAGATAATAAAAACTTTTATTGCTCCTTTAAAGAACATAGCTGCCTATGATTATAAGAAATTATAAGTGATTTTAAGATATAATCAATAATTATAAGATCCAGGATAAAGTTTTATAATAAAAATAATATGAATTGTAACTTTGCAACATGCCACAAACTTTATCTATATATCCAAGAATGCCACTAGACTCTATTTTCAAGTATTCTATAAAACGAACCTCCAGTCATTTACATTGTCATAAGAAATGACATGTTCTATTTTCTTATCATATGATTTATTTACTAGTGCTACATCAACTAGTAATGGAGGTACTTTAATTAGTTTGTATATTTAATATTACTCTCCCACTGTCCTTCTGTAGAATAAAATATAATATTTATATAATAAGAGCAACAACTTATTTTCCTTTAATATCATATTTTTAATATATAGAAGTATCTGACATTATGCAAATCAGAATCTACAAATATGGTGAGATTTGATTCAATATTCTTTATACCTCTATTAAGATAGTAGAATCTGTATTCATTTAAAAATAACTGGATAACTAAAATAAACAATGTATTATTACAAAAATAAGGTTTATCGCTGATGGATTATCAATGATTAAGTATTGCAGGACAGCTCTAACAATAAAGTTAAAAGATATTGGGCTTCCTACCAATCTTTAACATAAAAGGTATCTTATATAACTATTTTATCAAGAATTTTATTCAAAATATGGATGGTAATCATTAGGATTTTATACTAGAGATATCAAAATAAATTATATCCACTCATCATACTTCACACCATATCTTTCAGAGTGTACTTTTCTCCTTAATCACATTATTTTACTTAGAAATTTCAGGCATGGTATATTAAATAATTATCCCATCTTATACAAATATTTAATAATACTATTTATTTATTATATATATGATCTTAGAATGTGATCAATATACCTTATCAATATCCTTATCATTTTTTCAAAAGTATCAAAAACTTCTGAAACAGAATAGGATATGATTTATTAATTATTTCACATATATTATTTTAAGTTCATTAAATTGTACAATAGAAAAACTAAATATGATAAGTAGTCTATGTATTAGATATAGAAATACCATAATATTAATTTTAGTTACAATTCTCTCTAGTTTCAAGATATAAACCCTAATACCATCATACCATCCATCTCATACATTAATTTATCTATCCATCAGCTATCCAGACTTTCTTTTATCAGATTCTACATATCTATCATAAATGAGGTCAAAAATAGATCACTATTCTTAGATACAATAATAAGAATGGAATAAATTATATAAATATATTTCAAATAAAATAATTCACTCTTTTTCACTTTTAAGACAGCTTCATTCTAGAGTACTCTAATAAGACAACCACGATGGAAGATCATTATAAAATGTAATATCTATATTCCATCATACTTAATGCTAGCATTATTTTAATTTTTATATTTTTATTTCAGTCAGAGTTATCATAATGAAGCATTAACTCTATTGAAATATAAATATACTAACTACTAAATAGTATTTATGCAGTTAATCAATAGGGAAATATAACAATATATTTCAAAAAATCTTTATAAGCATTATTTTAATGAGAGCCCTTGGTCCAATACAATAAAACTTTTATTTTTTAAAAAATGATCCACATAAGGAATCTCTCTTCAATATATAATGCTACACAATTCCTTCCAAATAGCTCACAGAAAGATCTTATAAATCTCAATGAATAGGCCACTTTGGTGGTCACCATCCATCAAAATTCACAAACCTTCTAATCAGGGATTATCAAGTCTTTACCTTTGAGATGCCATAAGATATATAAAATATCAATCATGCTCATATACGATGCAACATGTTTGAAGTACAAATAATAAATCAATAAAATCTTTGAATATAATAAGTCATTTTCAATAAATGTATCATGCGCATCATCATAAAACTCTCCTATAGGCAGAGAATGTGATGGACTTTTGAACTCCAAAAATGAGATCAATATAACAAAAATATAAATTTTAAAAATATGTCTCCATTTAGGTAAATAAATTTCTTAGGTCCAATATATATTTCTTTTCAAAGAAAATAAAGATTAACATAATGAGGATACAAGGCATTCAAAAATCTATTTCCTTTGAACAGACAAATTTTCTAAGCCCAATATACCTCTACCTTTGATATTTTGACCCAGTCAAAAACTGAATAAAAATATTATTATTAACTTAAATGACTGTATAATCAAAGATGGCAAGAATGCAAAATACTAATCAATGGGCATATACCATAAATGATATACAATAGTCCAAATGCAATACCACATATTTTTTTTGGACAGAACATGTAATATGCATAAATACTCTTCACATGAAGCCACAAGCAAATGAAATACCCTAATAGCCACGAACCTATCTCCTTTGGGCAGACAAGCCCATGAAAGCTAGAGCACCATTACTACACAATGTCCCATGCAACCTTTTCAGATTAAAACATACAACAACCCCCTTTGGACAGGCGGTTATATGCAATAATCAGAAATCCTCTCACAATGAAAAACTCATGAACAACATAAATAAACTACTTTGGTGATAAATACTTATGCCAATCCATAAATTATTCATATAAGAAAGACAGATACCCAAATAAATACAAAATGACATACTTCAATGACATGTATGCCACTAAAGATTAGTCCAAAATGGGATACTCTACAACATGCACCCCACTAATTAATTATAATAATAATACATTCTAACTCCCACTTCTATCAATGACACTTATTACACAACTATAAAACATCTTTAAGCAAAAATTATAGTATATAATAAGCATAACAAGCAATTACAGTCAATTTTGGATCAACTTCAATAGAGACATCATTATACAATTTCAAATATAATAAAAAATAAATAATTAATTTTTAATAACTAAACTATTCAAAATTCATAGAGTGCTCAAAACCCTTTGAGGCTATACAAAAATATGCTTGAATTATATAATAGTGAATAGAATTATACATATAAATAATTTTAAATTATTTTAATATTCATTATATATGAAGAACTCAACCAAAATATTTTTCAAACTAAAACAAGTCCAATGATCCAAAAAATGCTCAAATCAGATATAAAATGAGCAAGATCTAGCAATTTTAATCAATAAACAAAGATAGAGCTCCAAAACTGCAAATTATAGAAAATATATGAGCTTTTCTGTAAAATACATTTTTAGAAAAACAAGGATCTTAATATAAAATTTTTTAGGACTCAAATTAAAATTATAGGAGCTTAAGTCCAAAAAAAACCCCTTAATCCCAAAGTTAAAAATAGGCCCAATATAATTGGATCCAACCAGTTCTTCAATTTGGGCTAAATTTATAATTAATGAATTTTGTTCAAAGCGGGTTGTAACCCAATAATCCATCAATATAAAATTATTTAAAACATTCTCTTCATCCTCCCCCTTTCATCCCAATCGAGACTTTCAAAAAAAAAACTCCATTAATGGCTTCTCCGAGCTTGGGATCTTCCTCCAAGGAGAGCCACTGGCCAAACCGCCCACTGGCGGCCATTCTATGACCGCCGGTAACCCAGAGTTCAAGAAGAGATAAGAACGGAGTGACACAGGAGAGCCATCAGCCACTCATCTAGTTGTCTAAGAAGTCCATCATGGAATTCACCACAAGCCGAGCGGGGTCCAGCAATCCAGCAACAGCCTCCGCTATCTCCTTCCGGAAGACGGTGAGATCCTTGCGATGGGACACCACAAACTATCAAAGTCTAGCAGGATCCATCCGATGGTAGTATATTAGAGGACCCTTTGAGGTCCTCAAGAAAACAGAGCCAGGAATCGCATCCCAAGGGCCCAGCACTGCTCAGCATCGATGCCGGTGGATGAGCCTTAGTCGCCATCATCTGAATGATCGCCGGTCAATCATTACCGGATGCTTCTAGTGAGGTATAGGAGGAGGGCACAGTGGTTCCCACCACTACCGGTCCCTTTTTTTTTGAATCAATATGAAAATATATATTTTCCAATGACTTGAATGTAGAAAGGATTAATATAGAATATCAGGAAGTCCAGGAGCCTAAGTACAAAATGGCCTTTTGGACCAAAATGTAAATGCAAATTTTATAGGGACTAAATTGTAAAAGAACTTATTTATGATATCAAAAAAAGTATGGGTCAAAATGCAAAATAGCCCTTTTTTTTAATATAGGATGTTGGGTTATCGGATTTTGGGTTAAAACCCAAAACCCAAACCCGCAAACCAGCCTTCTTCCTTACTGAAGGTGAAACATAGCCGGCAGAAATAATGTATTTTAAAACTATTTTAAAATGAATATAGCGGAAGGCTTGGTAGATCGATTAAAATGATTTACCAATCTACCAGCAACAGGATCTAGTAAGATAATGCAGCAAGCAATATATATCAAGAGCAAGAAAATAATCAAAGACAAAGATACCTTACTGTTATACCTTTGAAGGATAAAGTGAAGAAGCGCTCGAGCCACACACATGTCTGGCCTCTATGGGTAGTTCACACTAGGGCTCGACTTTGATCAACTCCCTCGAAGTGCTAGCTCCTTAGGATCCTTGAGGCCATCTTCTTCTTCTTGGAAGACGAGGAGGAGAGGTGGAACCCTTCTTAAATAGCTCTCTTCCCAAGACCTAGCTTGAATGCTAGGTATTCTCACACCCAATACCCTAGTCCTCACAAGCCCCTTTTCACTTCTAGTTCTTTAACCAACCAGCAGCCCCTAAAACAACCTTTATTTATAGAGGCAGCCATGAGAGGAAGAAAGAGAAAGGAGGAGTGATTGGGGGAGAAAATCAAGGGCCATACTAAATTGGTTCAAAGCTTAAATGGCAAGAATGACCATCATTCCATGAGAGCTTGGAGCCAAAAACAGCGAGATTTCAAAATTTGAATTCAAAATTCGAAGTCAAAACCTTTTCAGAAAACTTTTCAGAAAATCTGCTCATCATAGCCAAGTGTCGACACTTGCACTCATGAGTCGACTCACCAAGTGTCGACACTTGAAAGTATCAACACTTGGAACATGGTCAATCATATTGACCTCCAGTGATGGCAAACGATTCTCAATCGTCGATCAGCCTTTAGATCAGATAAAAATCTCTATGGTGTGTGACCCCATAGGTTCGAACACTAAGCCGGTAGCACTGAAACACTTTCAATACTAGTCAAAGTCCTCATATAGAATTGATACCCGACATCCGAATAGGTCGAAGATTGCAGAGTAACTTTCAAGAACCTCTGGCATATGGTTACCACATAATTATCCCTTTGACCTCACAATGCTCAGGATGACCTAGGATTTGACTGCCAACCCTAATTTGGTCCATCCAGATCGTCTCTCAACTTTACAAGTTCTGAAACTCCTCACAAGAATTATCCTGGTTAAGGTTTTGCTAAATCGAGATATAGAGAGTCATTCACTCCAAACTATTTAGAGGGGTCAATTCCATCTTGATCTACCACCGCTTTACAAGTACTTGACTGCACCCAGAAACCTTTTATCACTGGATTAGAAATCCAGATAGTTCGGCACCAAAGTACAGTGAGTTGCTTGCAAGCTACCATGGTGACCTCAGGTCTGAGGGACACATATACCCATATTCTTTTGCGAGCAACCCTTTGATAGAAGGGAGCTCTGCAAATGGTCACACATTTCACTTGTATATCATATTAGTGTTACCACACTCCTTGGTCAAGGGGACAACCAACCAATGTGAGATACAATAGCCTATACTTGATACATCGTCGTCCTATAACAATGTATCCTTTGGTTGTGAACCAGTTTAAGAACTACTTGATATATCCTCTCTTTATCAAATATAATATAGTTCTAAGGACTCTATCACACAAAAGTTCTTTTCAAGAAAATGCACATATGATGAACAGCTAAAAGAATAACTTTTATTCATTAAGAAATTTATATACAATTACAAAATTAGCAAACCGTCTACAGTCTAGACGATTGGCTTTGGGACACAATTTCCAACAACTCCCACTTGGACTAATTCCAATCGGTACAGAATCTTATTCTCATTTTTCATTTACAACTATCGAACTCTTGAATTTTGATGCTTTAGTGAAGGGGTTAGTCAGGTTCTCCTTTCCATTGATCTTCTAAAGGTTAATGTCACCTCGTTCCATGATCTCTCGTACAAGATGATAGTACCACAGAATGTGCTTTGTGCAATGATGAGACTTCGGCTCTTTGGCTTGAGCAATAGCTCCAGTGCTGTCACAATACACCGGAACAGGACCATCCAGGGAAGGTGCAACTCCCAGCTCGCCAAGGAACTTCTGTAACTATACAACTTCCTTCGATGCATCTGATGATGCAATGTATTTTGCTTCACACACTAAGTTTGCCACAGTAGGCTACTTGAAACTTTTCTAGCATATCGCTCCTCCATTTAGGATAAAGATAAATCTTGATATACTCTTGCTATCATCCTTATCTAACTAGAAACTGGAGTCAGTATATCCCACAAGTTTCAAGCCAAGTTCTCCATAAATCAGCCATTGGTCCTTAGGATTTCGCAAATATTTAAGGATGGTCTTTACCACTTTTCAATGAGCTTCACCTGGGTCAGATTGGTATCTCACACGCTTAGTGAGTATGCCACGTTTAGTCTAGTACACATCATGGCATACATGATAGAACCCACTGCCAAAGCATACAGGATTCTACTCATACATTATCTCTTCTCAAGAATTGTTACACAATTTTTTTTGGAGAGAGCAATTCCAGTGCCTATCGAGAGATAGCCTTTTTTAGAATTTTTCATGCTGAACTGCTTCAGCACAGTATCGATGTACGTAGACTGGGACAGTACCAGAAGCCTCTTAGATCTATATCTATAAATCTTCATGTCCAGTATGTAAGAGGCTTCAACCAAGTCCTTCATAGAGAACTGAGATGACAACTAGATCTTTATTCCTTGCAGTGCTGGGATGTCATTCTCGATTAAGAGAATGTTATCCACATACAATACAAGGAATACAATTATAAAACCATTAGTCCATTTATAAATACAAAACTCTTCTTCATTCCTAATGAAGCCATACGACTTAATACACTTATCAAATCGTATGTTCCAACTCCGTGATGCTTGCTTCAGTCCATAGATGGATCTTTGAAGCTTGCACACCTTTGACTCATCTGTGGATGTGAACCCTTCAGGTTGTATTATATATACTTCCTCTTCCAGCTCACCATTCAGGAAAGTTGTTTGGATATCTATTTGCCGGATTTCATAGTCAAAGTATGCCGCTAAAGCAAGCACGATCTGAATGGATTTAATCATTGCCATAAGAGAGAACGTCTCATCATAGTCAATACCATAACATTGATGATATCCCTTGACAACCAAACGGACTTTATAGGTCTCTACCTGCCCGTCTGTGCCTCTCTTTCTTTTAAAAATTTATTTGCACCCAATGGGTTTTATCCCCTCAGGTGGATCAATCAATGTCCGTACATTGTTGATTTTCATGGATTCCATTTCGAATTTCATGGCTCCTAGCCATTTCTCAGAGTTAGACCTCTGTATCTGTTGGCTCTATCTAGTGATTTTGATGAATAATAAAACGTTGAGTACATATTTTGTACTAATATTTATTTCTAGTTGTGAGTTTTCAGGAAACAAGCACATCAAATTCTCAAAATTAAAGTTTCATGGCATGCTTTGGCACGAAGTATCTTTCATGATTTGAGGAGTCTTTTCCATGCAAAAAGGGCTTAAACGAGTTCAATTATTGCTTAGTTACATTGCATTTAAGTTTCATTATCAATACTTATATTTTTGGCTTTATTGGCACTCATTTCTGAATTTTGTAGAACCAAGTGTCGACACCTGGAAGGCTAAGTGTCGACACTTCAGCATTTGGCACACAGAAAAACTTCCTGGCATGCCAAGTGTCGACACCAAGAATTCAAGTGTCGACACCTGAAACTCAAGTATCGATACTTAAGTTTCCAAGTGTCGACTCAAGGCCTGAGACTTTTTGAAAATCCAGAACTTAGCCATGGAAGGTTTTTTGTATCAAGTGTCGACACCTATGAATCAAGTGTCGGTACTTGAAAGTTCAAGTATCGACACCTGGAAATCCAGTGTCGACACCTGACACCAAGTGTCGACACTCGAATTCTGACAGTCCTAATGGATCTATTTTTTTGAAGTACAAAAACATCTTTTCAAGCTCTAAATAGCTAAATTCGAAGCTCTAATGGTCACAAACCATTTTTTGAAAGTTTTTGAAGTATTTAAGTTTCACAAAACTCATTCTTGAAGCATTGAAGTCCATTGAAAGCTCAAAAGCCAATATTCCCTCAAGAACTTCACTTCAAAAGTCATTTAAAGAGTGATTCCCTGAAAAAGCTTATAAGCCTATCCTTTCATCATTCCAAAATGAGAGCTTGAAGAATATTCCAAGAAGAAGACAAGACATATTATCAATTAGAGCCTCAAAGCTTCCATTCTACTCTTGAAGAGAGTTTGTTGTGTTTATTTAAATTGTATATCTGAAATTCTCTTGTGTTTTGACTTAGCTTTCAAGGGTTTCTTGAAAGTAGGTTGTTGTTGTTATTGGTAAGCCAAAGGGACAAAACCAACTAGGGTTGACTTGTGAGCCCGAAGACAAAACAAGTATAAAGGTTTGTTGGTGAGTCTAGGTGATAAAACCAACATAGATTTTGACTTGTGAGCCTTTGGAAAAACAAGTCGGTTGTAATCTTTGAGAGATTATAGTGAAATTCCCAAGGGTGGCTTGGAGAGTAGATGTAGGTGCTAGGTTTGCACCGAACCACTATAAACCTTGTGTTTGTGTGTATTTATCTCTTCTATCTCTTGCTCTTTACTTCTTGTACTCTATTTATTGCTTTCCGCTATATATAATCTAGTGCATCAATTTCGTTACTCATAAACACTACAAGGCCTGCACATTATTGCTTTAAATTTTTAAAAGACCCAATTCACCCCCCTCTTGGGCTTCATTTATGGGCAACAAGTGGTATCAAAGCACCGATACTTTCTTGTAGGTCCAAGGATCTTGAGTAAAAGATCATGGCAGCCCTAATGGGAATGGGTGTTATTGAAGGTCAAGCTTCAAATCATCCCCCACTATTTAATAGCATGAATTACACCTATTGGAAAACTCGCATGCGCATATACATACAAGCAATTGATTATAATCTTTGGAGGACAATCACAAAAGGTCCTCATCAGTCTACTATGTTGGTTAATGGCATTCTCACCCCAAAGATGAAAGAGATTGGGATGAGAATGACATTAAGCAAATAGAGCTTAATGCGAAGGATATGAATCTATTGTATTGCTCTCTTGATCCGAGTGAATTCAACAGAATATCTAATTATCTCTCCACTAAGAAAATATGGGACATACTTGAGGTTACCCATGAGGGTACACACCAAGTGAAAACTATTAAGATTAACATGCTCATTCACACATATGAAATGTTTAAAATGGAACTTACCGAATCTATTAGTGAGATGTATACTAGGTTCACAAATATTATGAATGGCATGAGAAGCTTAGAAAAGATTATATCTAATGGTGAACTTGTAAATAAACTTCTCAGGTCTCTTTTAGCTTGATGGGATGCCAAGGTAATGGCCATAGAGGAAGCCAAGGATATCAACACTTTACCTCTCGAGCAACTATTAGGCTCATTGATGACTTATGAGCTTTTTTTAAGATAAAAGAATGTGGATGTTGACAAGAAGAAGAAAGTGATCGCTTTCAAATTCACTGCAAGAGAAGATTCTAGCGATGAATCCGAAGAAGAAGATGAAGATGATGAGACGGCTCTTTTGGCAAGAAAATTTTGGAGGTTCATGAGAAAGAAAAAGTTTAATATCAAAAAGAAACCTCTTAAAGGAGAGCCAAGCAAAGAGAAGGAGAAAGAGAAAGAGAAGGAGCAGCCCATATGTTTTGAATGCAAAAAATTGGGCCACTTCAAGATGGACTGCCCCTTACTTAAGAAAAGCAAAAGAAAAATAAAAAAGAAAGCCATGATGGCAACCTGGAGTAACAGCAAGGACTCCAGCTCTGAGGAAGAACAGCAAGAAGTTGCAAACTTCTGCTTGATGGCCGATCATGATGAGGTATGCCTTGCAACCAATGAAAGAAGAATGTAGTATCTTGATAGCGATTGCTCAAGGCATATGACCAGAGATGTGGAGCAGTTTTCATCACTTGTATATCAAAATGGTGGTAACGTAATATTTGATGATAATGGTAAGGGCAAGATTGTTGGAATTGGTAAAGTCCATATCACCTCTTCTACCTATATTGATAATGTTTTGTATGTAGATGGTTTGAAACATAACTTACTTAGCATTAGTCAGTTTTGTGATAAAAATTTCAATGTTACTTTCGAATCTTCTTTGTGCATTATTTCTAGTTTAGATGATAATGGCATCAAGTTCATTGGTCATAGGCATGGCAATATTTATATGGTTGATCTTGATGATCTTCCTGTTCAAGATAGTCAATGCCTAGTAGTAATGGAAGCCAAGATCAATGAAACTAGTTAACTTTGGCATCGTAGACTAGGACATGCCAGTATGCATTTGATTTCAAAACTTAGCAAAAAGAGTTTGATAAAAGATTTATCAAAACTTAGTTTTGAAAAAGATAAGATTTGTAGTGCTTGCCAGCTTGGAAAACAAACCAAATCATCTTTTAAACCAAAAGGAGTAGTCTCTACATCTAGACCTTTGGAGATGCTTCATATGGACCTCTTTGGGCCAACTAGAATATCTAGTTTAGGAGGTAAGAAATACGGTCTAGTCATTGTAGACGATTTCTTATATTTTACATGGGTCATGTTTTTAGCACACAAAGATGAAACATTTTTTGAATTCATTAGATTTCATAAAAGAGTTTCAAATGAAAAAGGTGTTTCAATTGTATCTTTGAGAAGTGACCATGGAACTGAATTTGAAAATTTTGATTTTAACAAATTTTGTATCGAAAATGGCATTGATCACAATTTTTCAACACCTAGGACACCTCAACAAAATGGGGTGGTAGAAAGGAAAAATAGAACTCTTGAATAAATGGCATGCACCATGCTTTGTGAAAATGACCTACCTAGATATTTTTGGACGGAAGCCATAAACACTGCATGTTATGTTTTAAACTATGTTTTAATCTGACCAATTTTAAAGAAAACACTGTATGAGCTTTGGAAGGGTAGAAAACCTTCAATTCGATATTTTTATATTTTTGGATGCCGTTGTTTCATCTTAAACAATGGTAAAGACAATTTAAGCAAATTTGATGCCAAGTCAGATGAGGGTGTCTTTCTAGGCTACTCTACATTGAGCAAGGCATACAGGGTCTTCAATAGAAGAATACTTGTTGTCGAAGAATCCATACATGTTGTATTTGATAAATTTGACCAGAAATCCTCTAGAAAAGAAGATGTGCTTTGTGATGAAACAGGTACAAAAAGAACTGAAGAAGTAAACAACAATGAAGAGCCTACCAAGGAACAAGAAATTGATCAAAACAATGAAGGAGATTAAGCACAAGGTGATGAAAACACATCTACAGTTGATCCTCTATCTAAAGAATGCAGGTATGCTCATGGACACCCCAAAGAACTTATCATCGGTGATCCATCTAAAGATGTAAATACTCGATCATCCCTTAGGAATGTTTGTGATTACTTAGTATTTGTTTCTTAGATTGAACCTAAAACTATTGAAGAAGCTAAAAATGATTGTAGTTGGATGAATGCTATGCAAGATGAACTTAACCAATTTAAAAGAAACAATGTTTGGACTTTAGTAGATAGGCCTTCAAATATTTCAATTATTGGCACAAAATGGGTCTTTAGAAACAAACTTGATAAGAATGGAATTGTTATAAGAAACAAAGCTAGACTAGTTGCCAAAGGATACAATCAGGAGGAAGGGATTGATTTTGATGAAACCTTTGCTCCTGTGGCTAGACTTGAGGCAATTAGGCTATTTTTGGCTTTTACTTATTTCATTGATTTTAAATTATTTTAAATAGATGTTAAAAGTGCCTTTTTGAATGGTTTTATCAAAGAAGAAGTTAATGTTGATCAACTACCTGGTTTTGAAAACCATGAATTTCCAAACCATGTTTTCAAACTTCATAAAGCTTTGTATTGTTTGAAACAAGCTCCTAGAGCTTAGTATGATCGTTTAAGTTCTTTCTTGCTCAAAAATGATTTTACTAGAGGTAATGTTGACAACTTTATTTTTAAAGAAAAAGAATGATGATCTCTTAGTAGTACAAATATATGTAGATGATATCATATTCGGTGCTACTAACGAATCTCTTTGTCAAGAGTTTGCAAAGTTAATGCAGGGTGAGTTCGAGATGAGCATGATGGGAGAACTGAACTTCTTCCTCGGACTCCAAATAAAGCAAACCAAAGAGGGGATCTTCATCAACCAAGCTAAGTACACAAAAGAAATACTCAAGAAGTTTGGGATGGAGAACACCAAGCCATTAGGAACGCCTATGAGCTCCTCTTGTAGACTTGTCAAGGATGAATCAGGTAAATATGTTGACCAAAAACTATATCATGGCATGATTGGATCATTGTTATATCTTACTGCCAGTAGGCCAGATATCATATTTAGTGTTTGTATGTGTGCTAGATATCAGTCTAATCCTAAAGAGTTTCATCTTTTGGTTATTAAATGCATACTTAGATATCTATCTAGCTCAATTAGAATTGGTCTTTGGTACTCTAGAGATTCTTCATTTGAATTGATTGCTTATTCTGATGCTGACTTTGCTGGAGGTAAACTTGATCATAAAAGTATTAGTATAACTTGTTAGTTTCTTGGAATAAATTTGATCTCATGGAGCAGCAAGAAATATAATTCAGTTGCTCTATCTACGACGAAAGCGAATATATAGCAGCTGGAAGCTGTTGTGCTCAAATTCTATGGATCAAACAACAACTCGAAGATTTTGGCATTAAACTAACTAAGACACCTATAAGATGTGACAATACTAGTGCAATCAATCTAACTAAGAATCATGTGCAACATTCAAGAAGTAAACCCATTGAAATAAGACATCATTTCATAAGAGATCATGTATAAAACTCTAATGTGGTACTTGAATTTGTGTGTAATGGTGATCAATTAGCTGATGTGTTTACCAAACCTTTGAGTGAAGAGAGATTTTGTTTGATTAGAAGAGAGTTAGGTATCATTAATCCATTCTCCTAGAACTCTCTCAAATTTCATCTTACCCAAGTTATTTTTACTCAAACATCACCTTATTAAGTCCCAAAAGATTTTAAAACTTTCTTTAAATTTTTGAAATTTTTTTAGATTTTTTTGGGAATTTCTTGGCCAAGTGTCGATACTTAAAAAATTCCAAGTGTCGACACTCACGAAAAATTCTGACTTTTTTAGGGCAAACCGAGCTTTTGTATTTTACTTTCTCCCATTTTCTCTCGAGCTCCTGTGGTCCCCAAAAGTCCTCTACCTTCCAAATCCTCACTTTCCCTCGTTGCCCCATCGAAATCAGGTAATCCCCTTTTCTCTTTTTCATTTTGAAACCGTGTACCCTAGGTTCCTTATTTTCTGTCCATTTTAATGTATTTAACTCGGATTTTTCAGAGTTTTGAATCATTTTTAAGTCTCAATTTGGTGGAAATCGTGTTTAAACGCATTTATCTTGGATTTCCCTCGGATTTTGATCGATTCTTCACTCAATCTGTCCGATTTTGTTGATTTCACTATTGCATTGGGTTTTTGGCCGAAATGTCCAAGGTTTTCTTTTTAAATTCAGATTTCTTAGCTATTTATTGGTATTTCTCAGATTTCATTCATGTGGAAGGAGTATTTGTATTGATTTCTTGGTACACACTTCAAATTTACTCCTCTTTCCACTATTTTGTTATTTGATTACTTGTTTTTGATCTAAAAATCCAAATGTGCTTTGTTTTTAACCCTAATCTCATAGGTTTATTTTATATGTTGGGATAAATCTTGTAACCCAAATGTGTTGGGATAAGTTTCCCTCTTTTCAAACTGTTAAAATTATTTTTAACCTTCGATTTCATGTTTTTGAGAAAATCTTTTTGATCCCAGCTTTCAAAACAAACTCTAGCTTCTCTTAAAACCAGTATCCTTCTTTTAGGAAAACTTAGTCTCCGTTAGCCTAACCTGTAGCCGATCTATAGTTCTCAATCTGATTGAAACCTGTCCCCCCTTTAGTTTGTTTACGTTCTTCCTTTCCCTTCTTGCTCAGCTTATTGTGATGGATCCGAGGAAGAGACTAGCAGTTAGGAGTAGGACTGGATAGGTTCTGAGAGGAGGACAAAGGCCAGACACGATACTGGATAGGCCAGTAGTTCTGCAGCTCCAGTTTCCCCCCTGTAGAGAGGATGGCAGGGAAGGCCGTGGCAGCAGGCAGACGGATCAACTTGGAGTTCTTTGATCATCAGCACTTCCTGATTCGGCAGACACTCACAAATGTCGGATTAGTACCTTTCTGCACTATGCAGGAGAGGTACTATCCTCATCTGGTGAGGGAGTTCTATGGTGCTTTGGACTGTCGATGATTACTTTGGAGCACCATTGTCAGGGGAGTGGAGATTTCATTAACCGAGGAGCTATTGAGTAGAGTTTGGGAGATTCCTCACCGACGTGCATGTATTTTCTCAGTTGAGGACAGAGAGGTAGCTTTTAGGTGCATTCTTGAGCGAGAGTGTTGCCCAGATATGGTGCCCAAGAGGGGGGGCGAATTGGATATTTTAAAAAAAAATTAAAGCAATATATGTGCTATCAAGTTTTAAGGTGAAGAGTGATAGTGCTCAAATAATTGTGCAACGGAAGCAATGAAATAAATCAACAATTAAAGAGCAAAAAAAGATAAAAAGAGAAGCAATGCAAACATACAAGAAGTATAGTGGTTCGGTGCACCTAGCACCTACATCCACTCCCCAAGCTCCACTTGGAAATTTCCACTATAATCTTTAGATTACAGCCGACTTGTTTTACCAGGCTCACAAGTCAAAACCTTACACACTTGTTTTGGCTTCGGGCTTACAAGCAACCCTAGTTGGTTTTATCAATTGGCTCACCAACAAACCTCACTCACTTGTTTTGGCTTCGGGCTTACAAGCAACCCTAGTTGGTTTTATCAGTTGGCTCACCAACAAACCTCACACTAGTTTCAAATTCCCTTGAAACTAGGTAAAGACAAAAGAATATGAATACAATGAATAAAACAAGACAAACTCCTTTTGAGCAATAAAGCTCTTGATGGAGACTCTTCAAGCCTTTTCTCTTGGAATCTTTGGACCTCACTAGATGCCAAATACTTGAAAGTTGGATTCCTCAAAGATGGAAAGCTTTTGGCTAAGGAATCTCTTGATTTTCTCACTCTTTTTGGCTTGGAATTGATTGAAGGCTTTGTACTTTGACCCTAAACTTTTTCACTTTGTCTCCTTGTCTTTTTTGAAGTTTGGTGGAGGTTAAATACCTCATTCATGCTGAAACAACTCCACAAGACCGTTAGAATCAAAAATATGGCCGTTTATGGCCGTTAGAAATCAAATCAAAAGTTCAGAAAAACTAGCTGTTATGCCATGAGTCGACCTCATGAGTCAACCTCTGGATCAAGTGTCGACCTCATGAGTCGACCTCCAGTTTGTTTTAGGAAAAAATCCAGAAAACCATAGTTCTGCCCATTTTGAATTCTCAGGCTATGAGTCGACCTCTGGTGTCGACCTTTGGACAGGTGTTGACCTCTGGTGGTCGACCTCTGGAGCGTGCTACTGAGATTTTACCGTGCCGGCCATGCTGAACTTTTCTTCTCTTCATGAGTCGACCTCTGGTGGTCGACCTTTGACAAGGTGTCGACCTCTGGTGGTCGACCTCTGATCTGAAATTTTCTGAAACTCTTAGAGAGATGCGTGCCATGCTTGAGTTTCTTTAAGCCTTTGTTTCTTTTATCAATTATTTCTTAACGGGAAGGTCCAATATGAGAAATTTAATCTTGTTCAAGGTAGAAGAGCTCTTTCCCAAACCAGGCAAGCTTAGTTTCATCATTGTACTCTTGATACTCTTTTTGAATAACCTAAGTCCTGAAACTTTATCTAGAGATAAAACATTAGTCCAAACATATACTCAACCTTTTGTTAATCATCAAAACTAAGGAGCCAAAGTCAACAATCTTCCCCTTTTTGATGATGACAAAACCTTGAGTATATATGTAATTAAGTTCAAATGCAAAATATAGCAATAATAAAAATTTTTAAAGAATCCTTATATGCATGAGTATATCATAAAAATTTTATTTTTCATCTACTTTTTTGTGAAAACAGTCTTAAGAGTCAAAAAGATTTTACTTTTCATTTACTTCTTTCTTTTTGTGAAAACATTTCTCATGAGTCAAGAAGATAAGAAACATACAAGCTTTACTCATTAGAATCATATATACTTTACTACTCATAAGACGGAGTCTCATATATACTTTGCTACTCTCCCTTTTTGTCAAGAATCAAAAAGTCCATTTTTGTAGTGAAAGATATATTAATGAAACTTATGTTCAATTACAATGAAGTATTTAGGTGCATAAAATACATGCTCCCCCTTAATTTGTGCATTCAATATAACAAAATATTCTATCTTGAGGGTTTAAAAAGATAAATGCTAAGAGCTGGTATCAGACAGTAAAATATCATAATATAGATAAAAATAAATGTATTCAGTTACAAAATTGCTTACATAGTAAGCACAAAACACTGATACAACAGACCATACAAAGCAAACTAAGTACAACAAGTAAATCTATGAGGCTACTCCTCATCAGAAGGTATATCAAAAGAGACAGGAGCCATGATCCTAGATGAGGATTTTGGAGTCCTATGAGAGTGACTCCGAGTCCTCAGAGAGGGACCAGACCTAGGGGTAGTCCTACGAGATCTATAGGTCCGAGGAAAGGGCTCCACAGGTGTCCTGACTGAAGCAGTAGCAGAAGGAGTAGATGGATCAGTATGCTGAGTAGACTGAGCTGGGGTCTGCTTGATGACTAGCTCATAAGCTGTGGGATCATCAATATCTGTCTCTGTATGCTCATCTATATCATCCGGAATCCCAGTAATAGTCTCAAAAAGTGACTCTATAAGCTCAGTATCTACTGGCACATCTGTGGCTGGAGGATCTGTACTTGGAAGATCAGTAGAAGGAGGATCAGCAGAAGGGGGAATCTCTGGAATCGGATCTGCAGGTGGAACATCAGAACTACCTGCTCCAGGCTGATCTCCATCATTGTCACTGTATCCACTGGAGTCATCATCATCATCATCATCTGAATGTGGAGGAGATACTGTCGGATCTGCAGTCCCTGATGGCAGTGCTAATCTCAGTAGGCTGAGGATCTGTCAAAATTCTGTATCCATACTAGCTGAGAGAGCTCCAATGCACATATCTGTGTGTATCCGCAGATCATGTAGCTCCTGTCATACACCAGTAATCTCTGTCCGGACCTCTGAAATGTGATCAGTCACTCTCTGCTCAAAGTCCGATATCCTCACCGTAGTCCTTCATGGTGTAGCAGTAGTAGTAGTAGGTGCTGGAGCTGATGAGGATGGTGGCGTGAATGGCTCAGGCTCCGCAGTCTCTGACTCTGGTGCTGGGCGAGGAGGTGTACCATGATCAGTAGGCTCTGAAGGCCCTGCCTCAGCTGCTCGGATCTCATCCTCCTCATCTGGCTCCTGGCCAGACTCTCGTCGCACCCAGCGGTCACCAATCAGTCGAAATCCCATCCTATGTAGGGATTTCTCTCCATATGTATCAGTATGCTGCAGCTGACTGAAGGGTATATCGTCAAATGAAACACCATGCTCCCTGAATATCTGAGTCAGTCCCATGCCATATGGCTGAACAAGTCTCCTGTGAGATGCTGCCTCACCCATCTGCTGAAGCATGATCCTGGGAAGGTTGATGGGAGTCCGCTGTCTCAGGGACACCATCAACACTAGCTCATGCTCAGTGATAAAGTCGAATCTCCCGCTCTTCGAAATCAAGATACGGGCGATGATATGATGCAGCACTCTCATCTCCAGTGAAAGCTGGTTAGCGGCTACTGTGGAAATGCCGCTAACATCCTCACGCTCTAGGATACATCTGAAGGCATGCTCTCTGTCGCTGATCGAAGTGGCAGCAGTGCCATGAAGTGGAATCCTCCAAACGTGACTGATGACCTCCGGTGTCACTGGAATCTCGATCCCACGTACTGTAGCAGACCATCCAATGCCATCAGTAGCCATGGATCCATAGAACTCCCTGATGAGGTCTGGGTAGAATCTCTCAGACATCGTACAGAAATGAACCAGACCTGCATCTCTCAGCACATCTCCAATAAAAAAGTGATGCTGATCCCAGAATGGTATATCCACACGCCTCCCACTAGCAATGCTCTTCCGTACTAAGCTGGCTGGCACTGGTGCAGGTGGCTCTGGGGTCGGCTCACGCTCATGTCTGACCTTTCTTCGTCGCTCAGTACTACCCTAGCCTTGTTCCAATCTCCTTTTCCTTACTGCCAAGTGCTTTCTTGGACCCATATGAAGGGAAGAGGGGTAACTTAGGGAGAAGTACAATGAAGCAAGGCTAAGAGGAAAGGAGAGGGAAAGAGAGGTTCACGGATTGAGAAAAAGAGGAGAAGGTGAAATGGTGAGATAGGGTTTGTGAGAATGGAGAAAATCGAGAGTAAATGAAGAAAAAGTAAGAAATGGAGGAAAGAAATAAGTGATTTCAATTGAAAAACAACCGAGATTTGAGGGTAGATAGATGCAAAGGCTTTCGGTTGTCCAAAACCAAGAACACGGTCAAAAAGAGGTTTGATTCCAAGGAAAGCAAGAGGAAAGGAGAGGATTACCCAAAAAGATGAAGGAGAATGGTGGAAATCTACTGTTTAGAGGTTTAGGGAAGTTGGAGGGGGACCACACGAAGGAGAAATGAAAAAAGATGGAGAAAAATGGCTTGCGGACGGGTTTTAAAAAAGAAGATTTCCGTTCAAGTGTCGACCTCTAAAAATTTTCAGTGGTCGACCTCAAGTGTCGACCTCCAAAAACCTTAGGGGTCGACCTCAAGTGTCGACCTCCGAAAAATTAAAGTGTCGACCTCCAACAATAAATTACCCAAAATAAAATTCTGTAAAATTTAAAAAATTGATAAAATTTAGAAAAATAACCTTTAAACATATTTGAGAATTTATAAATTATTTTTGAGGAATTTTGATGAAAATTGAAGAGTTTCAAGCAAAAGGATCAATGACTCCCAGTTCTCTTCTGATCATACAAAATCTATCTTCATTCAATGGTTTTGTGAATATATCAGCCAATTGATAATCAGTACAAATAAATTCTAACAACACATTAGAGTTTTGAACGTGATCTCTTATGAAGTGATGTCTTATTTCAATATGTTTGCTTCTTGATGTTGTATAGGATTTTTCGTTAAATTGATTGCACTAGTATTATCACATCTTATGGGTGTCTTAGTTAGTTTGATGCCAAAGTCCTCGAGTTGTTGTTTGATCCAGAGAATCTGAGCACAACAGCTTCCAGCTGCTATATATTCGGCTTCCGCCGTAGATAGAGCAACCGAATTCTGTTTCTTACTGCTCCATGAAATCAAATTAACTCCTAGGAATTGACAAGTTCCACTAGTACTTTTTCGATTAAGTTTACACCCAGCAAAATCAGCATCAGAATATGCAATTAATTCATATGATGACTCTCTAGAGTACCAAAGACCAATTTCGATAGACCCAGATAAGTATCTAAATATACGTTTTACAGCTAAGAGATGTGATTCTTTAGGAGCAGACTGAAAACGTGCACACATACAAACACTAAACATTATATCTGGTCTACTGGCAGTTAGATATAGCAATGAACCAATCATGCCTCTATATAATTTTTGGTCTACTGATTTACCATATTCATCTTTGTCTAATTTACATGAAGAGCTCATAGGGGTACCTATTGGTTTGGTAGTCTCCATCCCAAACTTTTTCAAAATTTCCCTTGTGTACTTGGCTTGGTTGATGGAGATCCCCTCTTTGGTTTGCTTAATTTGGAGTCCGAGGAAGAAGTTGAGTTCTCCCATCATGCTTATCTCGAACTCACTCTGCATTAACTTTGCAAATTCTTGACAAAGACATTCGTTAGTAGCACCAAAAATAATATCATCTACATATATTTGTACTACTAAGAGATCATCATTTTTCTTTTTCAAAAATAATGTATTATCTACATTACCTCTAGAGAAATCATTTTTCATCAAAAATGAACATTAATCTATCATACCAAGCTCTAGGAGCTTGCTTTAAACCATACAATGCTTTATGCAATTTAAAGATATGATTAGGAAATTCATGATTTTCAAAACCAGGAGGTTGTTCAACATAAACCTCCTCTTCAATAAATCCATTTAAAAAGGCACTCTTAACATCCATTTGAAATAACTTGAAATCCATAAAACAAGCAAAAGCAAGTAAAAGTCTAATTGCTTCTAGCCTAGCAACAGGAGCAAAGGTTTCATCAAAGTCTATCCCTTCTTCCTGGTTGTAGCCTTTAGCAACAAGTCTAGCTTTGTTCCTAGTTACAATCCCATGTTCATCAAGTTTATTTCTAAAAACCCATTTTGTACCAATTACAGAAACATTAAGGGATCTTTCAGTTAAAGTCCAAACATTATTTCTTTTAAATTGATTTAGTTCATCTTGCATAGCATTAATCCAGTTACAATCTTTTTCAGCTTCTTCTATTGACTTAGGCTCTATCTGAGATACAAAAGCTAAATAATCACAAACATTTCTAATAGAAGAGCGTGTACTTACCCCCTTTGATGGATCACCAATTATTAGCTCTTTAGGGTGTCCGTGTGCATACCTCCATTCTTTAGGTAAAGGTTTTGGTGAAGTTGCATTGATCTCTTGAGTTTGATCTTGATTCTCTTGATCATCATCTCCTTTGGGCTCATCTTCATTGATTGTCAATTGTTCAAGCTTCTTTGTACCTGTTTCAACATCAATAGAATCTTCTTTTCTAGAAGATTTTTCGTTAGATTCATCAAACACTACATGAATTGATTCTTCAACCAGAAGAGTTCTTCTGTTGAAGACCCTGTATGCCTTGCTAGAAGTAGAGTATCCTAAGAAGATATCCTCATCTGACTTGGCATCAAATTTACTGATATTATCTTTGCCATTGTTTAATATGAAACAGCGGCAACCAAATACACGAAAATACTTGAGATTAGGTTTTCAATTTTTCCAAAGCTCATATGGTGTTTTCTTCAAAATAGGTCGAATTAAAACACGATTTAAAATGTAACAGGAAGTATTAATGGCTTCTGTCCAAAAATATCTAGGTAAATCGTTTTCGCAAAGCATTGTGCGTGCCATTTCTTCAAGTGTCCTGTTCTTTCTTTCTACCATCCCATTTTGTTGAGGTGTCCTAGGTGCAGAAAAATTATGACTAATACCATTTTCATTATAAAAAGCTTCAAAATCATGATTGTCAAATTCAGTTCCATGATCACTACGCAAAGAAACAATAGTGAGATCTTTTTCGTTTGAAACCCTTTTATGAAATTTAACAAAAGATGAAAATGTTTCATCTTTATGAGCTAAAAACATCACCCAGGTAAATCGTGAGTAATCATCTACAATTACTAGCCCATATTTTTTACCTCCCAAACTAGTTGTTCTGGTTGGTCCAAAGAGGTCCATATGCAATAATTCAAGGGGTCTAGTAGTAGATACTACTCCTTTAGGTTTGAAAGTAGATTTAGTTTGTTTTCCAAATTGACATGCAGCACAAATCTTATCTTTTTCAAATGTGAGTTTTGGCAATTCTTTTACAAGATTCTTTTTGCTTAATTTTGAAATCAACTGCATACTAGCATGCCCTAGCCTACGATGCCAAAGCCAACTAGTTTCACTTGCCTTGGCTTCCTTAGCCACTAGGCATTGACCACTTTCCATGGCTAGATCATCAAGATCAACCATGTAAATGTTTCCATGCCTATGACCAGTGAACTTGATGCCATCGACATCTAGACTAGATACCATGCACAAAGATGATTCAAAAATTACTTTAAAACCCTTATCACAAAACTGACTAATGCTAAAAAGATTATGCTTCAAGCCATCAACAAATAATACATTATCTACATAAGCATTAGGGGTGATATGGATTTTACCAATTCCGACGATTTTGCCTTTTTCATTATCACCAAAAGTAACGTTTCCACCATCAATAGCTGCTAGTGATGAGAATTGCTTCACATCCCCAGTCATGTGCCTTGAGCAACCACTATCCAGATACCACATTCTTCTTTTATTTTTGGTTGCAAGGCACACTTGCAAAAATTGATCAAGTTGAAACTTTAGGTACCCAAGTCATCTTGGGTCCTTTAGGGTTAGTCAAATTGGTTCCTTTTGGAACCCAAATCTTTTTAAAGGTATTTAATTTTCTTCTATTACAAACATATGATTTATGTCCTAATTTACCACATGCATAGCAGGTAATATTAGAAGATGCAGGTATGAAAAAGTTTTTGTAAAGTTTTTGCTGATTGTGTGGCTTAAATCCAAGTCCAGCTTTGTTAAACACTGCATGTTGACTATTTAAAAGCATATTTAGTTTTTCTGAACTAAAAGTAAACTTTTCTACAAAAGGTTTTACTTTTTCTAACTCTTCCTTGTAATTCTTGTTTTGAAGCAATAGTTCTTTATTTTGTTTTTCAATGTTCTCATTAGTTTTAAGACTTCTATTATTTTTCAAAGAATCATTTTCTTTTAAAATATTATCCTTATCATTTGTCAAGGTCTTTACATGTTCAGTTAATTTCTTGTTTTCTTGAATTAAATCTTCAATTTCAGTTGAAAACTTTTCTGAATTTTTGGTAAGCTCAAAATTTAGCTTTCTTAATTTCTTATTTTTCAGTTTTAATTTTTCATATTCCATAACTAAGTCATCAAAAGCATCATGCAATTCATTGAAAGTAAATTCAGTTTCAGGTTCAGAATTTACCTCATTATCTTCATTGGCCATGAAACATAAGTTGGCGACTACCTGCTGCTCTTCATCACTGCTGGAGTCCTCACTCTCACTCCAGGTAGCCATCATGGCTTTCTTTCTCAACATCCTTCGACTCTTTTTAAGCAAAGGGCAATCCGTTTTGTAATGTCCAGGCTTCTTGCACTCGAAGCAGATGGGTGGATCCCTTTCTTTCTCTTTCTCTTTTTCCTTATTGTGATCACCTTTTTGTGGCCTTTTCTTGTAGAAGCCCTTCTTCTTTCTCATGAATCTTTTGAATTTTCTTGTAATGAGGGCTGTCTCATCATCATCAGCTTCTTCTTCTGATTCATCACTTGACTCTTCTTTTGTAGTGGACTTGAAGGCTATGGCTTTCTTTTTCTTGTCATTATCCACTGTCTTCTGCTTTAGTGAAAGCTCGTAAGTCATCAGTGATCCAAGAAGCTGCTCGAGAGGTAGAGTATTGACATCCTTGGCTTCTTCTATGGCTGTTACTTTCGCATCCCATGAAGTCGGAAGAGACCTGAGAAGTTTGTTAACCAGTTCACCATTAGATATAATTTTTTCCAAACTCCTCATACCATTTACTATATTGGTAAATCTAGTATACATTTCACTTATACTTTCAGTTGGTTCCATCCTGAACATCTCATACGTATGAATGAGCATGTTCACCTTTGTGGTCTTCACTTGGTGTGTACCCTCATGGGTAACCTCAAGTGTATCCCAAATTTTTTTGGCGGAAATACAATTTGATATTCTGTTGAATTCACTAGGGTCAAGTGCACAGAATAGCAAATTCATCGTCTTAGCATTTAACTCAGCTTGTTTGATGTCATTGTCATCCCATTCTTCTTCATATTTTGGGGTGATAATGCCATTAACCAAGTGAGTGGGCTGATGAGGCCCTTTAGTAATTACTCTCCATATATGATAATCTACAGCTTGTAAATAAATACGCATACGAGTTTTCCAGTATGTGTAGTTTGTGCCATTAAAGAAAGGAGGGCGATTTGATGCTTGTCCTTCAACTACACCCATTCCAATTGGGGCGGCCATGATCTTTCACTCAAGATCGTTGGACCTACAAGAGAGTACCGGTGCTCTGATACCACTTGTTGGCCAGATATGGTGCCCAAGAGGGGGGGTGAATTGGATATTTAAAAAAAAATTAAAGCAATATATGTGCTATCAAGTTTTAAGGTGAAGAGTGATAGTGCTCAAATAATTGTGCAACGGAAGCAATGAAATAAATCAACAATTAAAGAGCAAAAGAAGATAAAAAGAGAAGCAATGCAAACACACAAGAAGTATAGTGGTTCGGTGCACCTAGCACCTACATCCACTCCCCAAGCTCCACTTGAGAATTTCCACTATAATCTTTAGATTACAGCCGACTTGTTTTACCAGGCTCACAAGTCAAAACCTTACACACTTGTTTTGGCTTCGGGCTTACAAGCAACCCTAGTTGGTTTTATCAATTGGCTCACCAACAAACCTCACTCACTTGTTTTGGCTTCGAGCTTACAAGCAACCCTAGTTGGTTTTATCAGTTGGCTCACCAACAAACCTCACACTAGTTTCAAATTCCCTTGAAACTAGCTAAAGACAAAAGAATATGAATACAATGAATAAAACAAGACAAACTCCTTTTGAGCAATAAGAAATTCGTTGTAGCTCTTGATGGAGACTCTTCAAGCCTTTTCTCTTGGAATCTTTGGACCTCACTAGATGCCAAATACTTGAAAGTTGGATTCGTCAAAGATGGAAAGCTTTTGGCTAAGGAATCTCTTGGTTTTCTCACTCTTTTTGGCTTGGAATTGATTGAAGGCTTTGTACTTTGACCCTAAACTTTTTCACTTTGTCTCCTTGTCTTTTTTGAAGTTTGGTGGAGGTTAAATACCTCATTCATGCTGAAACAACTCCACAAGACCGTTAGAATCAAAAATATGGCCATTTATGGCCGTTAGAAATCAAATCAAAAGTTCAGAAAAACTAGCCGTTATGCCATGAGTCGACCTCATGAGTCGACCTCTGGATCAAGTGTCGACCTCCAGTTTGTTTTAGGCAAAAATCCAGAAAACCATAGTTCTGCCCATTTTGAATTCTCAGGCTATGAGTCGACCTCTGGTGTCGACCTCTGGACAGGTGTTGACCTCTGGTGGTCGACCTCTGGAGCGTGCCACTGAGATTTTGCCGTGCCGGCCATGTTGAACTTTTCTTCTCTTCATGAGTCGACCTCTGGTGGTCGACCTTTGACAAGGTATCGACCTCTGGTGGTCGACCTCTGATCTGAAATTTTCTGAAACTCTTAGAGAGATGCGTGCCATGCTTGAGTTTCTTTAAGCCTTTGTTTCTTTTAGCCTTTGTTTCTTTTGTCAATTATTTCTTAACGGGAAGGTCCAATATGAGAAATTTGATCTTGTTCAAGGTAGAAGAGCTCTTTCCCAAACCAGGCAAGCTTAGTTTCATCATTGTACTCTTGATACTCTTTTTGAATAACCTAAGTCCTGAAACTTTATCTAGAGATGAAACATTAGTCCAAACATATACTCAACCTTTTGTTAATCATCAAAACTAAGGAGCCAAAGTCAACAAAGAGGACATTCACGTTGTGATAGTGGTCACCGCGAATCAGTTATCCATAGAGATGCGCTTGCTACATCACATCATCGCTCGGATCTTGCTTCCGAAGACTGGACGATTTGACTTCATCATGGAGCGGGAGTTGATGTTGATGGTCAATCTGACCCAGAGGATTTTGATTGATCTTCCTTCACTTATGCTAGCTCAGATGTGTGATGCTGCGACACAGAGGAGACACTGTTTGCCGTATGGGATGGTGTTGACCCGTCTGTTTCGTGCCTGTAGAGTTCCTTTGGAGGGGGAGATCCCCAAAGAGATTCTACACATCGATGTATATGATGAGCGATCGCTACACCGAATGGGCTATCATTTGGTCGCAAGGTGCTGGGTCAGGAGGGAGTCTGGTCAGGAGCCAGACGAGGAGGATAAGATTAGAGAGGCTGAGCCCGGGCCATCAGGGCCAGTCAGTACACCTCCTTGTGTTGCTCCAGCATCAGAGGCAGAGCCTATGACCCCTATTGCTACACCTTCGGCTCCTCCTCCATCGACTACTGAGTTATCTTTTGAGGAGCACTCACGGCAGCAGTTTGTTAAGGTGCGGAGCGAGTTAGTTGGACTTGGAGTGCGGACGACTCAGCTGAGGATTAAGTTAGAGGGCCTTAGAGCCCATACATCTCCAAAGCATTGAGCTATGTCACACTATGGAGGCAGGATTTGCATGCATCGAGGACTTGATCAAATCGTTCCTTCCTCCAGTTGTTCTTGCAGCTCCACCTGCTGATGGAGATGACTACCCAGATAGACCTGATGATGCTGATGAGGGTGGTGGTGATGATGGAGATGGTGATGACGCTGATGACGCTGATGATTCTGATGTCGATGATTCTAGTGATGGGAGTTCAGATGGCAGCATTGATTGTGCTGGTAGATATTAGATGCTCAGCAGAGATGATCCTCCAACTACACCTGCAGTCCCTCCTCCAGCTAATATAGTTGATTCCACACCAGATTTCATTACACCAGCTGACTTACTTTCCCCTCTATCCACTAGATCTTCCAGGGTTATACCCTTACTAGGACCTTCTGGCCGTACTAGGAGTCGTAGGGCCTTAGACCAGGGACCTTCTAAAGCTTTAGTTCCTAGATCCAGGATTAGTGCCCCGATTACTCTTGAGCTTCCATCTGATGAGGATTAGCCTCACAGATGTTCATTCTGATGTATGTTATCTATGTTTTATGTTTATTTACTCTTAATATATCCTGATTGTTTCAGTGTTGCTATGAATCAGCAAATTTTGTACTGAAAACCTAACCATATATATATATATATATGCATTTCACTTTGGTGCTTACACTATTTGAATTCACTATGTTTGATTTTGGCTTTGACAATCTTGAATTAAATACTTTACTTCTCAGCTCTGATACCTGTTTACTCTTGAAAAACTAAATCTTGTATCTGCTCTACTACTTTTTGTCTATATGCATTTTTTGAGGGGGAGCTTACTCCCTTTTCTATTTTATGATTGACAAAAAGGGGGAGTAGAAATATATTATATGTTAATTTAAATTTTAAATTTGATATTTCAAACTTCATCTTGCTCTTCAAAACTTGTTCTGATACGAATTATTTCACTAAGGGGGAGATTCATCCCTCTTAATTATGTAAGTTGTGATTGTATGAGCTTGAGATCATATTTATGAAGAATCATATCTAGAATTTGAATTTAAATGTTCTTATACTCAAGATTTTGTCATCATCAAAAAGAGGGAGATTGTTGGCTCTACCTAGTGATTTTGATGAATAACAAAATATTGAGTACATATTTTGTACTAATATTTATTTTTAGTTGTGAGTTTTCAGGAAACAAGCACCTCAAATTCTCAAAATTAAAGTTTCGTAACATACTTTGGCACGAAGTATCTTTCACGATTTGAGGAGTCTTTTCCATGCAAAAAGGACTTAAACGAGTTCAATTATTGCTTAGTTACATTGCATTTAAGTTTCATTATCAATACTTATGTTTTTGGCTTTATTGGCACTCATTTCTGAATTTTGCAGAACCAAGTGTCGACACCTGGAAGGCTAAGTGTCGACACTTCAGCATTTGCCACGCAGAAAAACTTCCTGGCATGCCAAGTATTGACACCCAAAATTCAAGTGTCGATACCTGAAACTCAAGTGTCGATACTTAAGTTTCCAAGTGTCGACTCAAGGCCTGAGACTTTTTGAAAATCCAGAACTTGGCCATGAAAGGTTTTTTGTGTCAAGTGTCGATATCTGTGAATCAAGTGTCGACACTTGAAAGTTCAAGTATCGACACCTGGAAATCAAGTGTCGATACCTGACAGCCAAGTATCGACACCTGACAGCCAAGTGTCGACCCTTGGATTCTGACAGTCCTAACGGATCTATTTTTTTGAAGTACAGAAATGTCTTTCCAAGCTCCAAACGGCTAGATTCGAAGCTCCAACGGTCACAAACCATTTTTTGAAAGTTTTTGAACTATTTAAGCTTTACCCAACTCATTCTTGAAGCATTGAAGTCTATTGAAAGCTCAAAAGCTAATATTCTCTCAAGAACTTCACTTCAAAAGCCATTTAAAAAGTAATTCCCTGAAAAATCTTACAAGCCTATCCTTTCATCATTCCAAAATGAGAGCTTGAAGAATATTCCAAGAAGAAGACAAGACAAAGCATCAATTAGAGCCTCAAAGCTTCCATTCTACACTTGAAGAGAGTTTGTTGTGTTTATTTAAATTGTATATCTGAAATTCTCTTGTGTTTTGACTTAGCTTTCAAGGGTTTCTTGAAAGTAGGTTGTTGTGGTTGTTGGTAAGCCAAAGGGACAAAACCAACTAGGGTTGACTTGTGAGCCCGAAGACAAAACAAGTGTAAAGGTTTGTTGGTGAGCCTAGGTGATAAAACCAACATAGGTTTTGACTTGTGAGCCTTTGGAAAAACAAGTTGACTGTAATCTTTGAGAGATTATAGTGGAATTCCCAAGGATGGCTTGGGGAGTGGATGTAGGTGCTAGGTTTGCACCGACTACTATAAATCTTGTGTTTGTATGTGTTTATCTCTTCTATCTCTTGCTCTTTACTTCTTGCACTCTATTTGTTGCTTTCCACTGCATATAATCTAGTGCATCAATTTCGTTACTCATAAACACCACAAGGCATGCACATTATTGCTTTAAATTTTTTAAAGACCCAATTCACCCCCCCTCTTAGGCTCCATTTCTGGGCAACAGCATCGCATCCATATAGGTGATTGGATTCTCATCGTTCTCATCGAGTTCAATAGGATCACCGTCCTGGACCAATAAATCATAGTATCTGTTTAGTCGACTTGGTACCCTACCGGATCTCCTTAGTAGTTCCTATGTGGGCTCAGGGTGTGATCTAATCACAACAGACTCTATGTTGTCCCTTAAGTATGTCGGTTCTTCCACTTGTTGAACTTTACCAAGTTCAATCTTAGCGGCTACAGTTCCTTCACAAAAAAACTCCATTTCCAAAAAGATAGCCCTAAGACTGACAAACAACTTTTATTCCTTGGCTAAGTAGAAGTAATATCCCTTAGACTTTTTTGGATACCCAATAAATAGGCACCGGTCAAACCTAGATCCAAGTTTGTCCATTTCCAAACATTTTATATAAGTCGGGCAATCCTAGACCTGAAGGTGTGAGAGTGTCGGCTTACATCCAGTCCATATCTCATATGGAGTTTTGCTAACGGACTTACTCAGAGCCCTATTCAAAAGGTAACAGGTCGATTCCAGAACATATCCCCAAAAGGACAGCAGCAGAGAAGCAAAGTCTATCATGGACCGAACCATGTCTAACAGGATTCGATTCCTCCTTTTAGACACTCCATTTAACTGAGGTATCCCTGGAGGTGTCCACCGAGAGAGAATCCCATTCTTCTTGAGATATGTCAGAAACTCATCGGAAAGGTATTCACCATCTCGATCTAATCGAAGGGTTTTGATATACCTTTCAGTTTATTTTTCTACTTCATCATGATATCATTTAAACATTTCAAATTATTCAAATTTATGTCTCATCAAGAAGATATAATCATACCTCGAACGGTCGTCTATAAACGTAATGAAATAACTGCACCCACCTCTGGCACAAACATTCATGGATCCGCATACATCAGTATGTACCAAACTTAGAATCTTTTTGGCTCGTTCACCTTTTCTAATAAAAGATGACTTTGTTATATTTCCAAGAAGACAGGACTTAGGTTGGCAGTAAACCATTTTCACTAAAATTGAGGAGACCTTCGCTTTTCAATCTATTTATCCTATTCTTTTAATATGACGTAGCCTACAATATCACAGGTATGCATCGCTGACATTATCTATCCTAGGACGTTTGCTAGATGTGTACATTACACTAACAAATCGCAATAATATATAAATGATATTGTTCATATGTTCAATCATCACTATAAAACCATTCCAAATGATTTTACAAATGTCATTCTTTATTGATAGTTCATAACCATATATGGCCAATTGGCCTACAAAAATGACATTCAAGATAAAAGATGAACAATAATGACACTCATTTAAAATGATTATATATGACTTGAAAACTAGTTTGAGGACTCCCAACGCCAGGACTGGAACTTGGCTTCCATTTTCCACATTCAAGAATCTCTCACATCCTCGAATCTTCTACTAACTTGAAGTTCCTGCACAGAATTGCAAATGTAAATGAAACTTCCTGTATCCAATACCCAGTTAGTAGTATCGTAGATAGAGAAACTACAAGATGTTATCATATAAATACCTTGTCCAGCACCGTCCTACTGCTTTCTCTTCTTGGACCTGTCAGGTCAAGGGATGCAATGTAAAGACGACAGTTCCTCTTCCAATGACCCTGCTTCTTGCAGAAGAAGCACTCCACATGGCTTTTATCAACCTTCACCCTCTTGGCCTGACTGGGCCCAGAAGCATTAGCACATTTTTTCCTTTATTTTTCTTTTTCCTTTTCTTAAAGGGATGACGCCCTGCCAAAGATCCTCCCACTAGATTTACCATCCCTTTGTTCAGTTGTTGGTCTTTCTCATAAGTCTGCAATAACCCTAACAGACCGTGGTAGTTAATTGCAGGCTTATTCATTCTATAATGATCAGAAAATCAAGATAGGAAGATGGCAGAAAATTCAGAATCGTATCCTTCCCAAGCTGTTCATGCAAAGGACATCCGAGCTTACCTAGGCCCTCAATCATCTCAATTATATACAGTATATGATCAGTGACTGAGGCCCCATCACACATCCATGCATTGTAGATAGCACAGGAGACCCTTTACCTCTCAACATCATCTGGTATGCTGAAGGACTCCTTCAATCTTTGAAAAATTTCCTCCGGCTAGGCTTCTTCGAATTTGCAACTGAACTCATCGTTCATCGCTGCCAACATAATGCATCAAACAGTGATCTTATCAGAGAGCCACTTCTGATAAGTATCTTTGACTGAACCCCGAGCATTGGGAGCATGAGTTTTAGGTGCCGGATCCGATATCACATACAAGATCCGTTCATGCTCCAGGACAATCCTGAGCCTTCAATACCAGCTATCAAAGTTGGGACCATTGAGCTTCTCATTATCGAGAAGAGACCAGAGCGACAGGTTAGAAGGCATCAGAAAGGAAAACCAAAACTTTATTAGTGTATATGAATTATTAACCTAAAGACACGAACTTTAGTTTAAAGGCCCCTCCCACTATTTTGTTCAGACTGTTAGCCTCTACCTCCAATCTAAGGAATTACTTTAATTCTTTAGTGGGTACTAGAGTCCAATAGAAAACACATGAGCCTGACTTTGGCCGATCCACCCATACACGTCTAAAGGTAGGTTCTTCAATCAATTACTTCTCCAAGTAACCTCTAGATTTAGGTTTTGCCCCAAGATGCACTTCAATCGACCTTTGGACCTCCTATTGAAGGTCCAAATTAGGTCCAACTATTAATATGATAAAATTCAATGCTTCTAACTAATGAATAGTCAAGCCCAACTTTGGTCGGCCCACCTGACCATCGTTAAGAGAGTCGCACTAAGCCATCATATTAGGAACAACAATTCTAATAACTCGATGAACACCCGATCTTTGGATCTGTCGATGAATATCCAACTATTGGACCCATTACCATCCCACTTAATGGAAGGCTAGGACTTAATTATCCCTATAACTTCATCCTTTTATGGACCTAATAATTTAGAGAATTTAATTTTAATGCGATAGAAGAAGAGATGAGAAGACATGGATCAACCTCCCATTGACCACATCAGTTAACAAGGAGGGTTACACATAACTAATGATCCAGGGGCACCTAAAATCAATCAAGACTGATTAACCTTGGGTGACATGGGTTAACACGAGTCAATGAGCTATCCAATCAATTCTGATCGACCACATTGGCCAGGTAAGTGAAATCATGGGTTGGGTTCTGCCATTAACCGTCTTGTCTTAGACACCAACCAAGTTGGCCAGGTAAGAGGTAGCCCCAAAGAACCAAGATCAAAATGCCAAACTTATCTTAGACACCAATTGGTTCATCAGACTTGATTAGACTAGCCTAAAGACTCGGGTTGACCATTAAGCCACAAATTAAGTCCATTTAGATCTATGGACTAATCAATCTAACTGTTAGAGAGATCTATAGAGAAGAAATCCTAGTTCAACATTTAATTAGATTAGTTCTCTATTTAGTCCAATGCATCTAAACTTAGGTCTAACCCAATTAAGGACCTAATAGAAGCTAATCCATGATCCTTAAAGCTTATTGAAATGACTTAAAATCTTTGAATCATATTCTTAGAGTTCTTTTCATTCAAGGTAACTTAATTCTTAATTAAGTTCAATAGCCTTCATAAATTAAAATAATTTTAATTTTTCATGTAAAATAATTTTATAACAAATCAAAATTTGAATTCACTATTTTTCAGCATTCTGGTGTCAAGTATCGACTCACAAGGGGCAAGTGTCAATACTAGGTGTCGACTCTTGGTATATTGCATGCTGCATTATCTTACTAGATCCTATTACTGGCAGATTGGTAGATCATTTTGATCGATCTACCAAGCCTTCCACTATGTTTATTTTAAAATAGTTTTAAAATATATTTTTTCTGCCAGCTATGTTTCACCTTCAATGGTATCAGAGCAAGAAAATAATTGAAGACATAAAGATACCTTACCGTTATACCTTTGAAGGATGAAGTGAAGAAGTGCTCGAGCCACACATGTGTCTGGCCTCTACGGGTAGTTCACACTAGGGCTCGACTCTGATCAACTCCCTCGGAGTGCTAGCTCCTTAGGATCCTTGAGACCTATCTTCTTCTTCTTAGAAGATGAGGAGGAGTGGTGGAATTCTTCCTAAATAGCTCTCTTCCCAAGACCTAGCTCAAATCCTAGGTATTCTCATACCCAATACCCTAGTCCTCACAAGCTCATTTTCTCTTCTAGTTCTTTAACAAACCAACAGCCCCTAAAACAACCTTTATTTATAGAGGCAGACATGAGAGGGAGAAAGAGGAAGGAGGAGTGATTAGGGAAGAAGATCAAGGTCCATACTAAATTGGTTCCAAGCTTAAATGGCAAGAATGACCATCATTCCATGAAATCTTGAAGCCAAAAATAGCGAGATTTTGAAATTTGAATTCAAAATTCGAAGTCAAAACCTTTCTAAAAAACTTTTCAAAAAATCTGCTCGTCATAGCCAAGTGTCGACACTTGCACTCATGAGTTGACTCACCAAGTGTTGACACTTACAAGTCTCGACACTTGAAAGTATCGACATTTGGAACATGGTCAATCATATTGACCTTCAATGATGGCAAACGATTCTCAATCATCGATCAGCCTTTAGATCAGATAGAAACCCCTATGATGTGTGACCCCATAGGTTCGAACACTAAGCCAGTAGCACCGAAACACTTTCAGTACCAGTCAAAGTCCTCATCTAGCAATGATACCCGACGTCCGGATAGGTCAAAGATTGTAGAGCAACTTTCAAGAACCTTTGGCATATATGGTTACTGCATAATTCATCCTTTTGACCTCATAATGCTCAGGATGACCTAGGATTTGGTTGTCAATCCTAATTTGGCCCATCCAGATCGTGTCTTAACTTTACAAGTTTTGTGACTCCTAACAAGAACTATCCTGGTCAGGGTTTTGCTAAATTGAGACATAGTGAGTCATTCACTCCAAACTATTTGGAGGGGTCAATTTCATCTTGATCCACCACCACTCCACAAGTACTTGACTGTACCTAGAAACCTTTCATCACTGGATTAGAAATCCAGATAGTCCGGTACCAAAGTACAGTGAGTTGCTTGCAAGCTACCATGGTGACCTCAGGTCTGAGGGACACATATACCCATATCCCTTTACGAGCAATCCTTTGGCAGAAGGGAGCTTCGCACATGGTCACATTCAATGAGATGTTACACATTTTACTTGTATGTCATATTAGTGTTACCACACTCCTTGGTCAAGAGGACAACCAACCAATATGAGATACAATAACCTATACTTGATATATCGTCGTCCTATAATAATATATCATTTGGTTGTGAACCAGTTTAAGAACTACTTGATATATCCTCTCTATATCAAATATAATATAGTTCTAAGGACTCCATCATACAAGAGTTCTTTTCAGAAAAATGCACATATGATGATCAGCCAAAAGATTATTTTTTATTCATTCATATACAATTATACAATTAGCACAATCGTCTACAGCCTAGACAATTAGCTTTGGGACATAATTCCCAACACCATGATGCCCCAAAATAGGGTGTTCAGTTCGCCGCCACCCCTCTCTTCCAAAATGCCCCACCGTCAGTGCCGGACCAGTCGGATGGCCATGACAACCGACTAAGAACCTCTGGTCATGGCCTCTAACGGTGTCTCGACTCCGGTCAGGCCTAATGGAGAGATCGATAACCTCCTTTTTTTTTTTGTTCAACCCACCGGTGGAGATCTTGGCGCATCGATCGCCAGAAACTGCATGATCACCACCATGGGGATGATGACCGGTCATGGTGGTCGATCAGGCGAGGAGATCGTGCAGACTCCACAGTCACCGGATCATTGCAATTGACCTCCCTACCTTTTTTTTTGTATGTCTGTGATCTGAAGCAGATCACTGCCATCGCCATCATCGACTTCCACAGTTTCTCCCTGCCACCGCCGCCTTCCATGGCTTCTCCCCTTTGACACTGACGAGTAGATCTCGGTGGGTATCAGGTGCGCACGGGAGATGGTTCAAGGAGAAATCTAGTTTCGAAAACAAAAATTATTGATGGAAAATCATGTTTTCTTTTTGTTTCTGGGGTGTCAAAGAGAAATGGAGGCCGTCGGTCATCACCCACCGGTTTCACCTCGCCACCACTAGTCACCGTGGCTTCATCTCAATGCCACCAGCCACCCCATAGCATGGACAACGTCCAGCACACACAGATCCATGATGGTCGGTGAGGAAAAATAAGAGGAAAAATAAATGTTTTATTTTATCGGATCTAATGCAATAAAAATGATGATTCTAATCTTTTAGATACCAGGGCTTTAATACCAAATATAGAAAAAATAATTTTCTAAATCCCTAGGATCGATCAAACGATTAGAATCATATGAATAGATCTGAAAAAAGAATTGCATACCTATATTTGCTATAATCCTGATTCCGATGCTCACACGAACACTACAAGTAGAGTCCTTCTCTCTGGGCTTCCTAAAAAAGGCGGCTCTTGATGAAAAAAATCACCATACCGTAAATCACAATATACGTGAAATATATAAATAGAGAAAGTGGAGAGGGGACCTAGACAATAAAATAAAAATATCCTAACTGACCCTCCCATCATGAGTCAAGTCGGGCTAAAGCCTATACTATACCGCCTCAACCACACCAAATCACATGAGGTGCTCCTAGCCCAAATAATGATCACATAATAATGGGCTCAACCTACGTCTATTAACATGGACCATAAAATCAACCTAATTTTAATAAAATAAAAATTCTAGTTAATGTTAGTCCAAATTAAGAAAATTCTTATAGTATCCACAAGTGCAAAATTTGCACATGGAAAGAAGCATTATAAATAGTTGAAATATCAAAATTTGAGATTCTTTTTATATATATTATTAAATAAATATGCACTTCTTTAAGTTATTAAGTTTTTTTCATTTTCTCCTGCAAATAAAAAGAGGAGAAGAAAATTGCAAAATCAGACTACGTATTAAATAGTTGTTTATGATAATGCCCTTCAAAAATGATTGCTAATGATCAATCATCCGGTCATAATAAATAAATAATTATATATAAAGCTTGATATTTTTATCTTAAAATAATGAAATGCTTGGGACTCAAAGGAGAAAGTTTTGGTGAACCTAGTTTTGTATATATTAGAGATATAAACTAGTAAGGTTAAAAGTATCCCATATTGAACTTAATTTTGAATTTTCTTTCAAGACATTAGTCACCTTCATACCCATTCTTTCGTATATTAAGGTAAACAAATCAATGCTAGATGGCCACTGACCAATTAATTAGAATCAATATATACAATTAATCTAGATAGATCATTAGACTTAATGCGAATTAGTTCGACCACCATGGATAGGACTACACAAGAACCAAAAGTGAGAACTTATATTTCAAGAAGTCAAATTATAATATCTTAGCCCATTAACCAGAATTGAGCCCAAAAATTTATGCATAAATTTTAAAGCATAAAAAAGGAGCAATAGAGAGAAGACTTCCATTAGAAGTCTTCTTCTCCAATAGACTCTTGATCGGAGTCTCAAAACAATGTGAAGAGGGAGTCTAACTCCTCTCCTTTAGCTTGATTTTAGGAAGAGAAGGCCTCAATCTTCCCACCAAAGATCAAGTCCTGAATGAAAGAAACCGTTGATATCTTCCCCTCTTATTCCTTCCAAAGGATATTCATTGTGCTCATTAATTCATCTGCAATTAGCTACCAAAAATTAGGTAAGATCATTTAATCTTCAAGGTTATTTAGTTTGCCATCCTTCTTAGCCCATAAAGATTAAGACAATTGTCATAAATCTTTGAGAAAAATATAACCCTTGTTTTCTTTAGGTTGCTGCCTTTTTCTTCTTGGATTTTCTGGCACCATTTGGCCACTATTGATTGCCGACCTAGAACCCCATGCCGGCCATCACCACCCCAATTATCATCAACCATAGCCACACGGGCTATGCTCCTCTATTCCATGGGAAAAAAGGGGAAGATGGTCCCTTGATTTGCCAAAAAAGGAAGAAGAGATAGAAAGAAAAAAAGAAAAAAAGAAATCTCTCTATTCCTCCTCTCATCTCTTTCTCTCTCCAAGGTTAATGATATATTAACTTTCTCTCTTTAGAATACTTTCTTTCTCTAAAAAACCATGCTTTCTCTCTCTAAAGGTATCTCTTTGTGGATTATATTTTTTCTAGGATTTTATGGACCTTAGAAAGATCTTTGAATAGCCTTGATAGATTTTAGTGAAGGGATCTTGATTATTGACAATCCCCACCTTGATAAGACGATTTCATCATCGATTTGCATCTTAGTATTCTAATATGACCCTTGATTTGTAGCCGATCGATTAGATGCCCAATATCGAATTGATCTAAATGCCAGGTTTTACCACTTGTTTATGAGGATCTTGAAATTTAAAAATCTTTTTTTAAAATAATTATGATTAGATTTTAATAAAAATATGATTTTGGATATTAAGTTTTAAAATTAGTTGAATTGTGAGCCCTTAGTTCATGCAAGATCAATATGGCTCCGTGTCAGATAAGAAGGACTGCTCGAGCTACTACCAGAGAGACATCAAACTAACAAAATGTTGGCACTCCTCAATAGGTTGGTGGTATGCCTCAGCATGAAGAAGTTATTGATGCTATCTGAAACATTCAGAATAAGCATCAAGAACCAAATATGGCTTAACTAATAAAGACATTACTTGGCTTGGTGCAATCTTAATAGTAGTTGCAGTAACAATTACAACAACAATGGCAAGAACAACAACAAGTACTACCACCATAAGAATGTAGAAGTAGAGTAGTAGGAGCAATGAGATAATATTATAAAATTTAAGAAATTGTCTCCACCAACTTTCAAAGGGATTACCAATTCTCTGGAAGCTGACCATTGGATTAGAGAGATGGAGAAGGCATTTGCTATTCAAGGAGTATTGTGATAATAAAAAGAATTGTTAAAGATGGAGAAGACATTTACTATTCATAAGTGCCATGATAATGAAAAGATTCGTTATGCATCTTATATGTTGCAAGGTGGGTATACAACTGGTTGTAGATAGTAGAGCAAAAATATATACAAGATGGAGAACAGCTCACTTGGGAGAGATTTCGAAAGGCTTTTTATGATAAATACATTTTCTAGAGTGTAATAACATAGAAAGAACGAGATTTTATCTACCTCAAACAAAGAATATGACTGTTCAGAATATAAAGTAAAATTTATAGAGCTAGCCAAATTTATTCCAAGATTGGTTGAAGAAAAGCAAGATTGAGTATATAAGTTTGAGAGAGGATTGAAGACTAAGATTAAGAAGCAAGTGGTACCATATGAGTTGACTACTTAAGCAAATGTAGTGAATAAAGCATTGATAACTGAAAGAGAAGTCAATGAAGAACATGTAGAAAGAGAAAGAAATTAAAAGAAAAGAAATAGACCAAATGATTTTCAAGGATAAAATAAGCAAATACCGAGGGTTTGAATAAGAGATCAGTGAATGACAATTAGGGATCTACTGATAGTATCAAATGTTTTAGATATGAAAAAGCTCATGCTGATAATGAATGTCATTGGATCACTGGTGCTTGCTTTAAATGTTCTAAATTAGGCCATAAGATAGTTGATTGTGTTAAGATTTGGTGATCCTATAGGTATTGCATGCAAAAATTTTAAAATAATTTTGAAAAAGAATAGAGGAAGCAAGATTAAAACTATTTTAACCTAGCATGTAAATGGATCTAATATATTTAAAATACCTGGATCTATTTCATATGATGCAAATAAAAGATCTGGAAACTAAAAATTAAGAATGAAATTTAATTTGTGATTGATGATCAGATCACCTACTTGCATGCTTAATCCTTCTTTGTTTTTCTAATCAGCTTCTTTTTAAATTCATATTTGATGGATGTCTCGGGCTCTGTTGAAGCTGTTCATGCATCCGATCTCTATAAGTAACCACACTCTATAAGTATCCACAGGAGATGGCCGATCGGGAGTTGAGAGATCATCGATGTGCTAGCATCTTGCAAATCTCTCTTCCTTCGGGTTGGATCAGATCTCTTTTTCTTTTTCTTTTCTTTTTCTCTACACTAGAGATTAAGGGAGAAGAATTTTTTTTGAAAAAATATCAAGGAAGAAAATTTTTCTCTTTCTTTCTTACATGAACTCTTCATGTAAAATAGAGGAGAGAAGGAGGAAGAAGGGTAATGGAATATCTCTCTCAATTTTGTGTTTGGTGGAGAAGAAGAAAGGATGGGTGGTGGCAAGTGAGATCCCATCTCACAGTAAAATAAAAAAGAAATTCTACGCATCAAAAATTTCTTCCCACCCTCTTCTAATTCCATGCCACATCAAAGTCCATCTCTCCCTAGAGTCCTAGCTTATCTAAAATTAGGATAAGGCTTTGAATCAAATTCAAATATCTAATCCTAGATATATTAGGATAAGAAAGAGGAGGGAGAATCCTTGGACCCCAAACTCTTTGGTGCATCCCAAAAAAATTCCATGCACACAATTCTCATGAAGATGGCTTGGGGACTCCTTTCTTACATGCTAAAACCATTTCTTACATGCTAAAAGCAAAGTGGGGCATGAGGAGGGAGAGAAAGAATAAGTTTAAAAATTGGTTCAATAACTAACTCCTAATCCTAACCTAATTAGAACTCTAACTCATCTAATTTCTATTCCCATTAGATTTAGGTCTAAATCCGTAACTAATTAGAAATTAGATCCTAATCCAATTAGAATTAGTAAATCCAATTAAAATAGATCAAGACTAACTGCATTAAATCAAATTTAATTCACCTAGAATTGGCAACCAATTTGGTCAAATTAAATTAGCTTGTGACAATTATAATTAGGTTAGTTCAAATCCTAATTAGACTAGGGCATTACCCAAACTCAACCAAATCAAATCTAATTTAATTTGTATTGAGTCTAACCATAATTAACTGATCAAATTATATAATTAATGATTAATTAGACCAAACAAAATTGCAATCCTTGTAATAAAGTCCTTCTTGTTAACAATTAGCAATTGCTAAATATATAACTTTTACAAAATTAGCAGCTACTAAATATGTAACCCTTATAAAATTAGCAGCTACTAAATATATAACCTGTACATAATTAACAATTTCTAAATATGTAACCTTTATATATTCAGCAATTTCCAAAAAATATAATTTTTATAATTTAATCTAAATATCAATTCAATTGATATTTTTATCAAGATCCAACCTTTTAATTAGGTCAAACTCCTTTTATGTGATCTCCTAGGTTCTATTATGCCTGGTAGTGAAAAATACTATGATCTCCATAATAGTACATCGAAACTCCTTTCAATAGGCTGGAACGATTCCGACTCAACTCATCATGGGTCTTCAATCTAAAAAAAATCCAATTGAGTTCTCACAATCTATTAATGATACCTAGCAGTATGTAGTAACCACCTAATAGAATAGAATGAATAGAATCCCTATGTATGGTTACCATGTGATCTAATTCTTCTATATGAGTCCCGATAAGATAGAGATCATGAAAAACTCGTCAAACCCTTTTATCTGTCATATACTAAATTTAATTAGTCTAAGTCTAATGTGAAACTCATGGAAATTCTTTTCTGTCTTTCACCTATCGTGGCCATGGATTTTCAAACTTGGCTTCTTAAATTATATAAGACTACACCTCTTTCACCAAGATCGATAGATCCCATTTAGACACACACCTACTCCTGCAGGGAACCTACTGTAGCCAACAAACACCATAAGGATTTGAATGGATAGGGCCATGTTTATATATTGTCAAACTATAGCAATCCCATTATAAGTAACCGAGACATCACAAGTTAAAGAACCATGCACACAACCACAGCATCGAAAATATCATTGATGAGTGAGTAGATATCTAACAGAATTTTTGTACGGTCATACTTAGTACCATTGTTCTCTAATAATCACTTGTACTTTCGTTCCAGTGCCTCTATACTATAGACTAAGAACCATCTATCCAAAGGGGAGCGATCCATGTACCGATCTTGATGGATAATCACCATCTCTGTGATAATCAATGATTAGGTATAATTCAAGAATTAACCTATAATGATGCATGTCTTAAATTCTCAATGCTTAGGAATATGTATCACTATCCATTAATTTCTAGGATAATTCTTAAATATATTAACAAGAATGGATAATAATTATCTAATTTTATTGATGAAAATATGATTAAGTACAAATATAATATTTTAGATAAGATACAATGTGCCAGCCAGATTGGCTTCTAGGGCACATACAGCTAATAGATTGTCTATAAATAATAGAAAGTCAGCTATCCTGATGATTGATCAAAATAAGAATGATAACCTGATATCTCAGACCTAAGGAAGGGTGTACAATCTTACACAATAAGATGCATAGATTTTCAATGCCATAATAAAGGACTACGAGAGAAAATCATATAATTAATTGGATTAATCAATTGATTTCACTTGTAAAATAAGTAATGATCATCTTCTTTGATTTTGTTCTTTATATAATATTATTATGATATTGAATAAATTATTAATAGATTTATATATGATTTATGTGCTAGGTTCTCGTAGGTATAGCATACAAAATTTTTCAAAATAGAATTTTGACGAGGAAAGACTAGATTCAACTATTTAATCTAAGCATGCAAGAACAAATCTAATTAACACCTATGAATCTAGCTCATATGCATAATATGAAAACCAAAATATGCAATCTGAGAATAAAAACAAAGAGGAGACCAAAAGGCTCCAAGTTTTGATGTTTAGATCTGGATGTCTCCAAGTTTTGATGAAGTCGTTCAAGCATCTAGACTCTACGGATATCCATATGGATTTGACATTGACCAAAAGGCTCTGAGACCACCGAGGTGCAAGCTCCCTTTCAAATCCCATTTCTTGAAGGTCATGTCTTGTTTTTCTTATTCGCTTTTTTTTAAGAGCAAATTAGAAGGCAACAAGTTGAGGAAATCGATCACGTGAACACTTCATGCTAGAAGGAGGAAGAGAAGAGAGGAAGAAGGAAGAGACCTTCTCTTTTATTGCTCTATATTTTTGAAGGAGGCATGAGGAAGGGATGGATAAGGTGCCAAGAACTTAGAGAATTCACTACCTTTTTTTCTTTCTCACTTTCGCACTAATGTTGGTGAAAATATGAGAAGCCCCTCTTCTAAACTTGCGCCCCCTCTTATAAAGCCCATCCCTTTCCAAGTGTGAATCAAATTAAAACCCAAAAAGGATAGATCAAGAATAAAGTCCCTAACCAGAAGGACTTTAGAGAGGGGGGCACCAACACTTGGCGCAAGCATTTTTACTTCTCATGAATTTTTTTTTATGACAAAAACCTAGCCTTCCCACTTTTGTGGGCTAATACTTGGCATGAATTCTTTTGAGTATGGAAAGGAGATAAAGGGGAGAGAGTCCTAGGTGCCCAAAATACTTAGGATGTCTCCTCTCTTTCTCTCTTTTCTTTTGGTGCAAGAAAAATAACAAGAGGGCGTTGACTTTATTTTGGTGCATACTCCTTTATGGGCATGGGATGAGGGAGAGAATCTAGTGTAACTGGGTCTCTAATTCTTAATCCAATTAAGAACCAATCCCATCCTAATTTGAATTTAATTCAAATCAATTTGAACCAAACTCAATCCTAATCTGATTAGAATTTAAGTCTAATTGCTAATTAGATTGGAAAGCCTACTTCGAATCTAATTCGAAATCAATTTGAGTCAAAACTAATTTTAATATGATTAGGATTTAAGTCCAATTTTCAATTGAGCTAGGAAACCCAATTCAACTTAAATTAGATAAAATATAATTAAATTAAATTAGATTTAATTTAATTAAGACTCGAATCCTAATTTGATTAAATCAAATTATATTATAATTATTGTAATTAAGTTCTCCTTACTTTTTGATTCCTCTTGTAACTTTTACCAATTGAACCTAACCATCAATCATGTTGATAATTAGGTTGCGATTCAACTAATTGATCAAGTTTGAATTCCTATTATGTATGATCTCATATGTTCTATTTTATCTAGTAATGAGATATATTATGATCTACATCATGTTATCATCGAAACTCCTTTCAATGAATTGGAACGATTCCATCACCTCAATCAATAATTATGGATATGAAAATAGTCATAGTGAGCTCTCACAATCCATCAATGATGACTAGTAGCATGTAATGACAATTTCAGTAAAATAGAATGTTTAGAATTCATAGATGCAGTTATCATGTAATTCAATTCTTCTATCGTGAGTCCTGATAAGATAAAGGTTATTGAAAACTAGCCAAACCTCTTCATCTATCATATGCAAGATTTAAGTAGCTTAAGTCTAAATTATGAAAACTCATGGAAATCCTTTTTTTATTATTCACGTTGCTATGGCTATGGTCTTAAGGACTTTGCTTCTTAAATCGTATAGGACTATGTCTTATCTACTAAGATCAATAGAACCATCTAGATGAGATCATGCTCCTATAACTAACCTAATGCATCTAACATACATTGCAAGGATTCGAATGACTAGGAAACCAAGTGATTTGCAGTCAAACATATCAAGCTCATTATGAGTAGCCAAGGCATCATAGGTCAAAGAACCATTCATACAATCACATCATGTGAAAGTCATTGATGAGTGAGTAAATGTCCAAGTAACTTCTTGTATAGTCATGCTCACTATTGTTATTTTCTAACAATTATTTGTACTCTCATTCCAGTGTCACCATACTATAAAAACGAGATTTGTCTCTCTAGTGGAAAGCAATCCATGCATCGATCTTGATGGATCAATCATCGTTCCCATGATGATTCTATGATCATGAACAATTTAGAAATTAATCTATAATGATATATACATCAAATTCTTAACTCTTGAGAATATATGCCATCATCTATTAATTTTTTGGACGATACATGGGCACATATATAATATATATAGTATAAATAACCTAATTTAATAAATTTAAGTATAAAATTAAATCTTAAAAAGAAATATGCATTTACCATATTAGCTTCTAGGGCATACATCTATCATTATGAATTTTATAAAATTATGTTTGAATAAAAACTGATATAGAATTTCAAAGTAATATTTCTCAGGCTATTATTATAATTATTTATTGATTATATATTATATATGTATATTTTGGTTTGATTGTGAAATATATATTATTTTATTAAAAGAATTTTGATATGAATCAAATTTATACACTCAATCTAATTATGTTTTGAACCCTATCAATTAGGGATTATGCATCGGTACTCTAAGCTTATGATTCTGTTTCTATCTTGGCCATAAGGTATAAGTATGATATTATGGCCCAGCCACAGAGTATAAGTATGGTATTCTTGCCCAACCATAGTATATTATTAGAAATCAGGATAGGATTTCGTGCATATATTTTATTTTTTTATTTTACCAAAAGTATATTAGATTAAAATATTTTTAATCAGAAATGCAAGCATAAGAATTAATCTAAAAACTCCTACCATGAATATAGACATGATATACAATGCTAAAATATAAAATCAACATGCGTCAATCTCATCGATGCACACCATAGATCCAATCTAAATAACTATGAGATCAGATTCATACCTGAGTACGGGTCATTCATCTTCACTACTAATTAATGTGATAAAGGGTTTTTCATGTCACCTTATGCTACACAGCATGTCCGCCTCTACAAATCATCCACATGAAGCCCTAAAGTGATTAGCCTTCTTGGAGTGCTAGCTCCGCACGAAGGCTGAAGGATGGTTGATATAAATTCTTCTTTAGAACTTCTTGGACCTTCCAAGAAGACAAGAGGAGGAAGTCTAAGAGGATTAGATGGTGGAAGAAAAATAATGGAGACTCTTCTCCTTTTTTTTCTTTTTCTCTCCATGAAAAAAATCCTAGCATCAAGATCTCCCTCGCCCACTTTGGATTTCATGCCAACTCTTCCCCTTTCTCTTAACTTTTTTTTGGTGATTATTCTTCTCAAATCTCAAGCTAATCACTTCTCTAATTAGTGCACATCTCAAGACAAATCCTATAAAAATAGGTGTGCAAGAGTTTGGGATAAGGTGGAAAGAAGGGATAGATAAGGATAAGTCTAGGAGTTTCAATCCTATTGAAACTCCACCAAAAAGAATTCTAAACAATCTAGAATTTTAACCAACCTTAATCCTCATCTAAATCTCATCTAGAAGAAAGAAAGGGAGGGTGACAACATGGATTTAGCATGGGAAAGTTCATGCAAAAATAATATGGGGTATGGAGAATTTCTAGGAAAAATTTTAGGATGGGCTAATTGAAATTGGAATTTGATTTGATCAAAATTAATTAGCTACTAAACCAAATTTGGTTAGGCCTAATTAATCGACTGAACCTAATCTAACTAGATGCTTAATAGCTTAATTAAATTTCAATCAAATTAGGAACTAATTAAGCCTAAGACCTGATCAAATCAAATTAAAACTCTTAGCGATTAGGTCATCATATAACTTAATCAGATAAGACCTAATTGAAACCAATTCAATTAGACTTGATCTAAACCTCTCTGCTCAACTAAATTAAGCTAATTAGTAATCTAATTACTAACTAGTCCTCCTATAATTCATTAACACTTAATGAATTATTTTTTTACAACACTTATATAGGGTTAATTATTAATTATATTAATAATTATATCCTTAAATAATTCTTATTCATTAATTAGCTATCCTGATCAGTCGAAAGCTTCTATTATGTATGATCCCATAAGTTTGAACAATAAGTTAGTAGCATAGAAATAAAACTTTGAACTAATCGATATGACCATATAGTAATAATACCTGATGTCCGGATAAGTCAAATGATTACAAAGTAATATTCAAGAATCTTGGTATATGGTTACCATATAATTCATCTATTTGACCTATTGCTCAGGATGATTTCAGAGTCAACTACCAACTCTTAATTAGTATATCTAAAGATGTCTCAACCTAATAAATTCAGTGACTCCTTACAAGAATTATCTTCATCGAGTTTTGCTAAATTGAAATACAACAAAGCATTATCTCTAACACCTTGGAGCAACCAATCGAATCTTGACTCACACACCAACTTTATAAATACTTGACTGTACCTAGAAATCTTCCGTTACTCTATTAGAAATATAGAGAGTCCAGTATCAAAGTATAGTGAGTTATTTACAAGTCACCGTGGTGATCTTAAATCGAAGGGACACTTATATCCATGTCCTTCTATGAGATACTTCTGATAGCAAAATACTCTACAGAGTTGATCATATTCAGTGAAATATACTCATACACTCATCTACATGCCATACCAATACTTCCCACTCCTTGGTTAAGACAACAAACTCATATGGCATATAATGACCTATACTTGATAAATATTGTCATCCTAGATAATAACATATCATTTGGTCATGAATTGGTTAAAGAACTATATAAAATAGTAGAAGAACATTTAAATTAAAGTCTAAGTCTTTAGGATTAATAATTTATATACTAATTGGTCTTGTGTTCTCTTTTCAGATAATGACTACCAATTTGTCGCTCCGATTATTATTAAATAATGACAAGCATATGGATCCCAAATTTGATAGCCTGTATCAAAAAAAATTAGGATAGTCCTGGAGCATGAACGAATTCTTTATGTGATAATGGATCCCGCACTTGAGGAGCCTACTTTTAATGCTCGCAGTGTGGTCAGGGACACTTATCAAAAGTAACTTTTAGACTGGATGACCGTGCGATGCATTATGCTAGTGGTTATGAACGACGATTTCAATTGCAAGTTTAAGGAAGACCAATAGGAGAAAATCTTTTTAAAAATTGAAGGAATACTTTGGTACACTTGATGATGTTGAGCGGTACAAGATTTTTTTTGTACTATTTTCAATGCATAGATGCATGAAGGGGTGTCGGTCACTGATCATATATTGTACATGATTAAGCAAATCGAGCGCCTGGACAAACTTGACTATCTCTTGCATGAACAGCTAGGGAAAGATGCAATTTTGAGTTCCTTGCCCCCTTCTTACCTTGACTTTCTTGATTATTATAGAATGACAAGGCCTGTAGTAAACTACCATGGTTTTCTAGGATTACTATAAACCTATGAGAAGGATCACTAACTTCATAAAGAGTCAGTAAATGTGGTGGGAGGATTATGGACAAGCATCGTCCCTTTAAAAAAGAAAAAAATAAAAATAAAAATAAGGTGTAATATACTATGGCGTCATAGCCCAGTTAGACCAAGAAGAATAAGGCTAATAAAAGTCAAGTAGAATGCTTTTATTATAAAAGTAGGGTCACTAGAAGAGAAACTGTCTTCTTTATATTATTTTCCTTAACCCAACAGGCCAAAGAAGAGAAAGCAACAAGGGGTTACTGGGCAAGGTATTTATATGATAACATCATATAATTTCTCTATATATGATACTACTACATTGGTATTAGATATCAAAAGTTCTATTTGTATTTGTAATTCTTTGTGGGGACTTCAAGTTAGTAGGAGATTTGAATATAATAAGAGGTTCTTGAATGTGGGAGATGGGAGTCAAGTTTCAGTCCTGGCTTTGGGAGTTGTCATTGCTAATTTTCAACTATTGTAATGTCATTTTGAGTGAATGTCACTATTGTTTATCTTTTTTTTAAAATATCACCTTTGTGGGCCCTTTGACCATATATGATTATGAATTATTAATAAAGAATGATATTTTTAATATCATTTTGAATGGTGTTATTATAATGAATGGACAATTATGAAATGTCATATATATGCTATCACAGCCAATTAGTATAATGCACACTTCAAGCAAACATCTTAAGATAGATAATGTCACCGATGTCTATCATGGCACCGTAAACTAGGTCATATTAACAAGAACATGATAAATAAGTTGATTAAAGAGGATATCCTTGATATTAGTGATTGTGAATTATTACTGACCTATGAATTCTATCTTCTTGGTAAAATGACCAAGTCACATTTTATTAGAAAAGGTGAAAGGGCCAACGAGGTTTTAAGTCTCACACATACTGATGTATACAGACTCATGAACACCAGTGCCGGGGATGGGTATAACTATTTCATTACATTTACAAACGACATTTCATGGTATGGTTATGTTTATCTTATGAGGCATAAATCTGAGTTTTTTAAAATATTCAAAGATACCATAATGAAATATAAAAATAAACTGGAAAGTATATTAAAATTCTTTGATCTGATCGAAGAGGGGAATACCTCACTAGTGAGTTCTTGACATATCTAGAAGAGAATCGAATTCTCTCTCAGTAGGCACCTCCTGAGACATCTCAATTAAATATAGTGTCTAAAAGGAGGAATCGAATCCTATTAGACATGGTTCAGTTCATTATAGACTTTGCTAGTCTACCGATCTTCTTTTAGGGTTATGCTCTTGAGTCAGCATGTTACTTGCTTAATAAGGTTCCTAGCAAGTCTGTTGATAAAATACCATAGAGATATGGATAGACATAAGCCGATAGTCTCACACCTTTGAGTTTAGGGTTGTCCAACTTATGTCAAACATTTAAGATAAATAAGCTTGGACCCAGGTCTGATAAATACTTGTTAATTGGGTATCCCAAAGAAATCAAAGGTTATTACTTCTACCATACTGAAGAACAAAATATGTTTGTCAATCTTAGGACTACCTTTTTGAAAAAGAAATTTTTTAAGGAAGGAACTCTAGCTACTAAGGTTGAACTTGATGAAGTTTAATAAGTAGAAGAACTGACATATTTAAAGGACATCATATAATCAGTTTTGATTAGATCAAATCCAAAGTCCATAGTAGAGGAACCATTAAGAAGATCCGATAAAGTACCATGTCAGCCAGACATATACTATGATTTCTTGGTTCGGGATGGTGATCTTGTTGAGCTTGATGAAAATAATAAGGATCAATCACTTATATGAATGCCATATAGAGGTTTAACTCTGAAAGTGGCTTGAAGCCATAAAATTCGAAATGGAGTCCATAGAAATCAATAGTGTATGGACATTTGTTGATCCTTCTAGAGGGATAAAATCCATTAGGTGCAAGTAGATTTTCAAAAGAAAAGAGGATGCAGATGGGTAGATGGAGACCTATAAAGCCTGTTTGGTTGTCAAGGAATATTATCAATGTTATGGTATTGACTATGACAAGATATTTTTTTTTATGGCAATGTTCAAGTCCATTGAAATTATGCTTGCTTTAGTAGCATCCTTTGACCATGAAATCTGGCAAATGAATGTCCGAACAGCTTTTCTAAATGAAGAGATAGATAGGGAGGTGTATATGATGCAACGTGAAAGGTTCACATTCATAAATAAGCAAAGGTATGCAAGCTTTTGAAGTCCATTTATGGACCGAAGTAGGCATCTTGGAGCTGGAATATGCATTTTGATAAGACAATCAGAATGTATAGCTTCATTAAGAACAAAAAGGAACCCTGCATTTATAATTGGGCTAATGATTTGTAGTTATATTCCTTATGCTGTATGTGGATGACATTCTCTTAATCAGGAATGACATTCTTATATTATAGAAAATAAAGGTTTGGTTGTCATCTCAGTTCTCCATAAAAGATCTGAAAAATACTTCTTACATCCTTGGGATAAAGATCTATAAAGATTGATCTAAGAAGCTACTAGGATTGTCCCAGTCCACGTACATCGATACTATGCTAAAATTATTCAGCATGGGAAATTCTAATAAAGGTTATTTTCTGATAAGCCATGAAATTTCTCTCTCTAAAATGGATTGTACGATAAGTCTTGAAAGAGCATATAAGTAAAATCCCATATGCTTTGGTAGTGAGATCTATTATGTATGCTATGACATGTACAAGACCAAACGTGGCATACTCACTAGGGGTATTGGGTAAATACCAGTTTAACCTAGGTGAGGCTCATTGGAAGGTTGTAAAGATAATTCTTAAGTATTTAAGAATTACTAAAGACTAATGACTAGTTTATAAAGAACCTAACTTAAAATTTATGGGGTACACTGACTCCAGTTTTTAGTCAGATAATGATAATAGCAAGAGTGAAGGTGAAAACACCTACACCTAGCATACAATATGCAAGAAAACAGGGCAGAAAAATGTATTTTAAAATATTTTTAGACATGTACAGCAGAAGGCTCGGTAGATAGATCTAAACAATCTACCGATCTGCCCGTAACAGGATCTAGCATAATAATGTAGCATGCATGTAACATCAAAACAAGAAAGGAACATAAATATAAAGGTTATACCTCTATACCTCAGAGAGTGCTGGAGAGAAGCAGTGAAGAGCTATGAGAAGGAGGACGGCGCTTTAGCCACACATGCGTCTGGCCTCTATAGGATATCCATACCTGGGCTCGACTCTGATCAACTCCCTCAGAGTGCTAGCTCTTCGGGATCCTTGGCTGATCTTCTTCTTCCAAGAAGACTAGGAGGAGAGCAGGAACCCCTTTCCAAAATCTCTCTTCCCAAGACCTAGCTTGACTGCTAGGTAACTCATACCCAATCCCAAGACCTCTCACAAAGCCCTTCTTCTTCCTCTCAAAGAATAATTAGCATAACCTCTAGCAGCCTCTGAAATGACCTTCATTTATAGGGGCAGCCATGAGAGGGAGAATAAGGAAGGAGGAGAGATGAGGGGAGAGAATGGGGGAGAGGATCAAGGCCATTCCAAATGGGTCCAACCTATTAAGGTAAGTATGACTTTCATACCATAAAGCCTTCGAGCCAAAACTGGTTTGAATTCGAAATTCAAACCAGGTCAAAACTTGTCCAAAAAATCTCCATGAAATCCTCCCAGAAAACTATTCATCACGGGAAGTGTCGACATTCGAAAATTGCCAAGTATCGACACTTCACCAAGTGTCGACACCTGCAAAATTCTAAGTGTCGACACTTGGAACAAAGTCAATCATTTTGACTTCGGGTGATGATAAACGATTCCAAATCATCGATTAGCCACAAGATCAGATAGAAATCCTCTATGGTGTGTGACCCCATAGGTTCGAACACTAAGCCGGTAGCACTGGAACATTTTCAGTACCTGTCAAAGTCCTCATTTAGCAATGATACCCAATGTCCGGATAGGTTGAAGATGCAGAGCACCTCACAAGAACCTCTGGCATATGGTTGCCGCATAATTCATCCCTTTGACCTTATAATGCTCAAGATGATCTAGGGTTCGACTGCCAACCCTAATTAGGTCTATCCAGATCATGTCTCAACCTCACAAGTTCTGTGACTCCTCACAAGAACTATCCTGGCCAAGGTTTTGCTGAATTGAGACATAGTGAGTCATTCACTGCAAACTATTTAGAGTGGTCAATTCCATCTTGATCCACCACCGCTCCATAAGTACTTGACTATATCCAGAAACATTCCATCATTGGATTAGAAATCCAAATAGTCCGGTATCAAAGTATAGTGAGTTGCTTGCAAGCTGCCATGGTGATCTCAGGTCTGAGGGACACATATACCCATATCCCTTTGTGAGCAACCCTTTGGTAGAAGGGAGCTCCACAGATGGTCACGTTCAGTGAGATGTCATACATTTCACTCGCATATCACACCAGTGTCTCCACACTCCTTGGTTAAGAGGACAACTAATAAATGCGACATACAACAACCTATACTTGATACATCGTTGTCCTATAACAATGTATCCTTTGGTTGTGAACCGGTTTAAGAACTACTTGATATATCCTCTCTATATCAAACAATGTAGTTCTAAGGACTCCATCACACAAGAGTTCTTTACAGGAAAATAAATATGATGGACAGCCAAAAATAAATAACTTTTATTTATTATAGAATCATATACAAAATACAAAATAGCACAACCATCTACAGCTTAGACGATTGGCTTTGGGACACAATTTCCAACAACTCCCACTTGGACTAAAGCCAATCAGTACAGAATTTCATTCTCATTTTTTGTTTACAATAGTCAAACTCTTGAACTCCGACGGCTTTAGTGAAGGGGTAAGCCAGGTTCTCCTTTCCATCAATCTTTTGAAGGTCAATGTCACCTCATTCCATGATCTCTCGTACAAGGTGATAGCACCACAGAATATGCTTTGTGCGGTGATGAGACTTTGCTCTTTGGCTTGAGCAATGGCTTCAGTGTTGTCACGGTACACCAGAACAGGACCATCCAGGGAAGGTGCCACTCCCAGCTCGCCAAGGAACTTTCGCAACCACACAGCTTCCTTCGCTGCATCAGATGTTGCAAAGTACTCTGCTTCGCATACTGAGTCCGCCATAATAGGCTACTTGGGACTTTTCCAGCAGACAGCTCCTCCGTTCAGGATAAAGATAAAATCTGACACACTTTTGCTATCATCTTTATCTGACTGGAAACTGGAGTTAGTATACCCCACAAGTTTCAAGTCAGATTCTCCATAAATTAGCCATTGGTCCTTAGTATTTTGTAAATACTTAAGGATGGTCTTTACCACTTTCCAATGAGCTTCACCTGGGTCATACTGGTATCTGCTCACTATGCCTAGTGAGTATGCCACGTCTGGTTTAGTACATGTCATGGCGTACATGATAGAACCCACTGCCGAAGCATATGGAATTCTACTCATACGCTCTCTCTCCTCAGGAGTTGTCGCACAATTCCTTTTGGAGAGATCAATTCAAGTGCCTATCGGGAGATAGCCCTTCTTGGAATTCTCCATGCTGAACCGTTTCAGCATGGTATCGATGTACGTAGACTAGGACATTCCCAGAAGTCTCTTAGATCTATCTCTATAGATCTTCATACCTAGTATGTAAGAGGCTTCACCCAAGTCCTTCATAGAGAACTGAGATGACAACCTGACCTTTATTTCTTGCAGTGCTGCGATGTCATTCCCGATTAAGAGAATACCATCGACATACAGCACAAGGAATATAATCACATAACCATTAGCCCATTTATAAATGCAAGGCTCTTCTCCATTCCTAACGAAGCCATACGACTTGATACACTTATCAAATCGCATGTTCTAACTCCTTAATGCTTGCTTTAGTCCATAGATAGACTTTTGAAGCTTGCACACCTTTGACTCATCTGTGGATGTGAACCCTTCAGGTTATATCATATACACCTTCTCTTCCAGCTCACCATTCAAGAAAGCTGTTCGAACATCCATTTGCCAGATTTCATAGTCAAGGTGTGTTGCAAAAGCAAGCATAATCTGAATGGATTTGAGCATTGCCACAGGAGAGAATGTCTCATCATAGTCAATACCATAACATTGATGATATCCCTTGGCAACTAGACGGGCTTTATAGGTCTCCACCTCTCCGTTTGCACCCCTTTTTCCTCTTGAAAATCCATTTGCACCCAATGGATTTTATCCCTTCAAGTGGATCAACCAATGTCCATACATTGTTGATCTCCATGGACTCCATTTCGGATCTCATTTCTCTAAGCCACTTATCAGAGTTGGACCTCTGCAATGCATCCATATAGGTGATCAGATCCTCATTGTTCTCATCGAGTTCAATGGGATCACCATCCCAGACCAAGAAACCGTAGTATCTGTCCGGTCGGCTCAGTACTCTACTGGATCTCCTTAATGGTTCCTAAGTGGGCTCTGGGTGTGATCTAATCACAACCGGTTCTATGTAGTCGCTTAAATGTGTCGGTTCTTCTACTTGTTGAACTTCACTAAGTTCAATCTTAGCAGCTATAGTTCCTTCACCAAGGAACTCTTTTTTCAAAAAGATAGCCCTAAGACTGACGAACAACTTTTGTTTCTTAGCTAAGTAGAAGTAATACCCCTTAGATTCCTTTGGATACCCAACAAATAGGCACCGGTCAGATCTAGGTCCAAGTTTGTCTGTTTCCAAATATTTTACATAAGCCGGGCACCCCTAGACCTGAAGGTGTGAAAGTGTCAGCTTACGTCCAGTCCACATCTCATATGGTGTTTTACTAACGGACTTACTTGGATCCCTATTCAGAAGGTAGCAGGCTGATTCTAAAGCATATCCCCAAAAGGATATCAGCAGAGAAGCAAAGCCCATCATGGACCGAACCATGTCTAACAGGGTTCGATTCCTCCTCTCATATACCCCATTTAATTGAGGTATCCCTGGAGGTGTCCATTGAGAGAGAATCCCATTATTCTCAGGATATGTCAGAGACTCATCTGAAAGGTATTCACTGCCTCGATCAGATCGAAGGGTTTTGATACACTTTCTGGTTTATTTTTCCACTTTATTACGATATCGTTTGAACATTTCAAACGATTCAGATTTATGTCTCATCAAGAAGACATAACCGTACCTCGAAAGATCATCTGTAAAAGTAATGAAATAACCGTACCCTCCCCTGGCACTAGCATTCATGGGTTCGCATACATCTGTATATGTCAGACTTAGAATTTCATTGGCTTGTTTACCTTTTCCAGTAAAAGCTGACTTTGTCATTTTTCCAAGAAGACAGGACTCACAGGTTAGAAGTGAACTATCTTCACTAAAATCGAGGAGACCCTCGATTTTCAACCTGTTTATCCTGTTCCTATTTATATGACTTAGCCTACAATGTCATAGGTATGCATTGCTGATATTATCTATCCTAGGGCATTTGCTAGACGTGTACATTACACTAACAGGTCGTGATAGTACATAGATGCCATCACGTATTTGTCCATTCAAAATAACAGAATCATTCAAAATGATTTTGTAAATGTCATTCTTTATTAATAGTTCGTAACTATACATGGCCAACTGGCCTACAGAAATGACATTCAAAATAAAAGAAGGACAAAGATGATACTTGTTCAAAACGACAGTACAGGACTCGAAAATAAGTTTAAAGACTCCCAATGCTAGAACTAGAACTTGGCTTCCATTTCCCACGTTCAAGAACCTCTCTCCATCCTCGAATTTTCTATTAACTTGAAGTCCCTGCAAAAAACTGCAAATATGAATTGGACTTCCTATATCCAATACCCAATTAGTAGTATCACAAACAGAGAAACTACAAGGTGTTATCATATAAATACCTTGTCCAGGACCATCATGCAGCTTTTTCTTCTGGGACCTGTTCGAGTCAAGGGATGCAATGTAAAGAGGATAGTTCCTCTTCTAGTATCCTTGTTTCTTGTAGAAGAAGCACTCTGCACGGCTTTGATCAGCCTTCACTTTCTTAGCCTGACTGGGCCCAGAAGCACTAAGCATCTTTTTACCTTTGATATTTTTCTTCTTCTTCCCTTTCTTAAAGGGACGATGCCCTCCCAAAGAACCTCCCACTAGATTCACCACTACTTTATTCAACTGATGGTCTTTCTCATAATTCTGCAGCAACCCCAACAGACCATGGTAGTTGACTGCAGGCTTATTCATTCTGTAATGATCGAGAAAGTCTAGATAGGAAGAAGAAAGAGAATTCAGTATTGCATCTTTTCCAAGGTATTCATGCAAGGGACAATCGAGCTTGCCCAGGTGCTCAATCATCTCGATCATGTATAATACATGATCAGTGACCGAGGCCCCATCATGCATCCGCGCGTTGTAGATAGCACAGGAGACCCTGTACCTCTCAATGTCATATGGTGTCCCGAAAGACTCCTTCAACCTTTGAAGGATTTCTTTCAATTGGGCATCCTCGAATTTATAACTGTACTCATCGTTCATCGCAGCCAACATAATGCATCAGACAGTGATCCTGTTAGAGAGCCACTTCTGATAAGTGTCTCTGACCGAACCCCGAGTATTGGCAACAGGGATCTCAGGTGCCGGATTCGATATCACATAAAGGATCCATTCATGCTCCAGGATAATCTTGAGCCTTCGATACCAGCTATTGAAGTTGGGTCCATTGAGCTTCTTGTTATCGAGAAGAGACCGGAGTGATAGGTTGGAAGACATCTAAAAGGAAAACCAAAACAAATTAGTGTATATGAATTATTAACCAAAAGACATGGACTTTAGTCTAAAGGTACCTCCCACTATTTTGCACAGATTGGTAGCCTCTACCTCCAATCCAAGAAATTACTTTAATTCCTTAGTGGGTACTAGAGTCCAATAGACAACACATGAGCCCGACTTTGGCCGGCCCACCCATGCGTGTCTAAAGGTAGGTTCTTTAACCGATTACTTCTCCAAGTAACCTCTAGCAATCGGGTTTTGTCCCAAGGAGCACTTCAATCGGCCTTTGGGCCTCCTATTGAAGGTTCCGGTTAGGTCCAACCATTAACATGACAAAATTCAATACTTCTAACTAACAAATAGTCAAGCCCGACTTTGGCCGGCCCACCTGATCACCGTTAAGAGAGTCGCACTGAGCCATCATATTAGAAACAGTAATTCCAATAGCTCGATGAACACCCAATCTTTGGATCTGCCGATGAACACCAAACTAATTGACACATTACTGTCTCACTTAATGGGAGGCTAGGACTTGGTTATCTCTATAACTTTGTCCTTTTAAGGACCTAATAATTTAGAGGGTTATAACTTTAATATGATAGATGAAGAGAAGAGAAGACATTGATCAACCTCCCACTGACCACATCAGCAATCTAGGAGGGTTACACATAACTAATGATCCATGGGCACCTAAAATCAGTCAAGACTGATTAACCTTGGGTGACAAGGGTTAACAAGAGTCAATGAGCTATCCAATCAATCCTGATTGACCACATTGGTCAGGTAAGTGAGATCATGGGTTGGGTTCCGTCATTAACCGTCTTGCCTTAGACACCAACAGAGTGGCCAGGTAAGAGGTAGCCCCAAAAAACCATGATCACAATGCCAAACTTAACTCGACACCAATCGGTTCATCAAACTCGATCAGACTAGCCTAAAAACTGGGGCTTTCCACTGAGCCACAAATTAGATACATTTAGATTATGGACTAATCAATTTAACTATTAAATAGATCTAAAGAAGAAATCCTAACTCAACATTTGATTAGATTAGTTCTCTAAAAGTCCAATGCATCTAAACCTAGGTCTAACCCAATTAAGGATCTAATAGAAGCTAACCCATGATCCTCAAGGCTTATAGAAATGACTTAAGATCTTCGAATCATATTCCTCGAGTTCTTAGTCAATCTTAATTCAAAATTAAGTTCAATGGCCTTAAAATAAATTAAAATAATTTTAATTTATCAGTGTAAAACAATTTTACAATAAAAAAATTTGAATTCACTATTTTCAACATTTTCTGTAGCCTGGTGTCGACACTTCAAGAGCAAGTGTTGACTCAAGGCCTGAGACAGGAAACAGAAAATAGAACAACATGTTTTCTGGCATGCACTCAAGTGTCGACACTTCAAAGGTCAAGTGTTGACACTTCAGGGTCAAGTGTCGACACTTCAGGGTCAAGCATCGATATTCAGCCTGTCTCAGAAGAAAAACAGAAACCAGATCTTAGGAAACTTTCCCATGAGTCGACACTTCAAAGGCCAAGTATTGACTCACAGCTAGAGACAACGAAAAAACAGTGATTTCAAATCTAATGTTTCTCCAAACATTCAACAAAACCGATCAAAAATAACTCTTAGATCTTATCAAAAGTCGTTTTATGATCATGTCATTAGATTAAAATATTTTTAACCTACAATTTTCTTTCTTCTTATTTTCCTTTTCAAGAGTCAATCACAGTGGCACCCCTACACGTCATAGGAGATCCCATTGAATGGAAAGAGAGGGTCTTGCAGCCTATTTCTCTCTTATGACCGGATGGCCTGATGAAGCACTCAATCCAAGTACTTAAGAAAGAAAGGGGATGTTATTAGCATGCTAGCATCATTATACTACAAAAAGGAACCTATTGCTCTGATACCATTGAAGGTGAAAACACCTACACCTAGCATACAATATGCAAGAAAACAGGATAGAAAAATACATTTTAAAATATTTTTAGACATGCACAGTGGAAGGCTCGGTAGATAGATCTAAACAATCTACCGATCTGTCCATAACAGGATCTAGCATAATAATGTAGCATGCTATAACATCAAAACAAGAAAGGAACATAAATATAAAGGTCATACCTCTATACCTCAGAGAGTGCTAGAGAAAAGCAGTGAAGAGCTGTGAGAAGGAGGAGGGTGCTCGAGCCACACACACGTCTGGCCTCTATAGGATATCCACACCTGGGCTCGACTCTGATCAACTCCCTCGGAGTGCTAGCTCTTCGGGATCCTTGGCCGATCTTCTTCTTCCAAGAAGACTAGGAGGAGAGCAAGAACCCCTTCCCAAAACCTCTCTTCTCAAGACCTAGCTTGACTGCTAGGTAACTCACACCCAATCCCAAGACCTCTCACAAAGCCCTTCTTCTTCCTCTCAAAGAACAATTAGCATAACCTCTAGTAGCCTCTGAAATGACCTTCATTTATAGGGGCAGCCATGAGAGGGAGAAGAAGGAAGGAGGAGAGATAAGGGAAGAGAATGGGGGAGAGGATCAAGGCCATTCCAAATGGGTCCAACCCATTAAGGTAAGTATGACTTTCATACCATAAAGCCTTGGAGCCAAAACTAGTTTGAATTTGAAATTCAAACCAAGTCAAAACTTGTCCAAAAAATCTCCATGAAATCCTCCAAGAAAACTGTTCATCACAAGAAGTGTCGACACTCAAAATTGCCAAGTGTCGACACTTCACCAAGTATCGACACCTACAAAATTTCAAGTGTCGACACTTGAAACAAAGTCAATCATATTGACTTTGGGTGACAATAAACGATTCCCAATCCTCGATTAGCCACAAGATCATATAGAAATCCTCTATGGTGTGTAACCCATAGGTTCGAACACTAAGCCAGTAGCACTGGAACATTTCCAGTACCAGTCAAGGTCCTCATCTAGCAATGATACCCGACGTCCGAATAGGTCGAAGATGCAGAGCACCTCACAAGAACCTCTGGCATATGGTTGCCGTATAATTCATCCCTTTGACCTTATAATGTTGAGGATGACCTAGGATTCGACTACCAACCCTAATTAGGTCCATCCAGATCATGTCTCAACCTCACAAGTTCTGTGACTCCTCACACGAACTACCCTGGCCAAGGTTTTGCTCAATTGAGACATAGTGAGTTATTCACTCCAAACTATTTGGAGAGGTCAATTCCATCTTGATCCACCACTGCTCCATAAGTACTTGACTATACCTAGAAATCTTCCGTCACTGGATTAGAAATCCAGATAGTCCGGCATCAAAGTATAGTGAGTTGCTTGCAAGCTGCCATGATGATCTTAGGTCTGAGAGACATATATACCCATATCCCTTCGCGAGCAATCCTTTGGCAGAAGGGAGCTCTGCAAATGGTCACGTTCAGTGGGATGTCATACATTTTACTCGCATGTCATACCAGTATCTTCACACTCCTTGGTTAAGAGGACAACCAACAAATACGACATAACACAACCTATACTTGATACATCATCGTCCTATAACAATGTATCCTTTGGTTGTGAACCAGTTTAAGAACTACTTGATATATCCTCTCTATATCAAACAATGTAGTTCTAAGGACTCCATCACACAAGAGTTCTTTACAGGAAAATAAATATGATGGACAGCCAAAAATAAATAACTTTTATTTATTAAAAATTTATATACAAAATACAAAATAGCATAACTGTCTACTGCTTAGACGATTGGCTTTGGGACATAATTCCCAACAAAGAGTACATTGGATTTTATTTTTATCTTGAATGGTAGAGTAATCTATTATAAAAGTTCCAAGTAGCACATTATGATAGACTCAATTTGCAAGGCGAAGTATATTACGATATCCGATGCTACAAAGAAAGCTGTATGGTTGTTAAAGTTCCTTGGTGAACTTGGAGTGGCACCCTTCCTTAATAGTCAATTCCCTTGTAATATGATAGCACTAGAGCATAGCTCAAGCCAAAGAGTTGAAGTCCCATCAATGCACTAAGCATATTTTGCGTTATTATCATCTTGTGTGAGAGATCGTACATCGACCTTCAGAAGATCGATGAAGAAGAGATCCTCACCAACCTATTTACCAAAGCTTTTAGAATCAAAGAGTTCAATAATCATAAATGGAAGATAGGTATTAGATATTATTTTGATTGATTTTAGTTTGAGTGGGAGTTGTTGGGAATTGTGTCCTAATGCTAATCATTTAACTTATAGACAGTTGATTTTGTATATGAATTGTTATCAATAAAAGTTATTTTGGCAGTTCATCATATTGCACCTTTGTATAATGAACTCTTTTATGATAGAGTCTTTAGAACTATATTATTATGCAATAAAGAGAAAAATTATCATATAGTTCTTAAATATATTCGTGACCAAGTGATATATTATTATAGGATAATAATGTATCGAGTATAGGTCATTGTGTGCTATATAGATTGGTTGTCCTTTTAACTAAAAAGTATGGAGATACCGGTGCTATAGTAGTGACAAACCCATTCGGCCCTGACATAGCATCATCCTTATTGGCTGACATGGCCACGTGCTTCATGCTGCATCCCCAAGTCTCCCATCAAAAGAGACAGTGGATCTACTTGTTCTAAGGGAAGTCAACCCCTGCGGTGGCCAGGTCGGCACCTCGGCCAGCCCACTTTGGTCATGCGTGGAGTCCAGCTTCATGGCAGCTCAGCCCGCACCCCGGTTCGGCGTGGAGTCCTACCTCATCTCGTGCGCCAGCACGGCAGGGGAGGAAAGGCCCCTCGCACGGCATCTCAGCCAGCTCTGCACCGCCCATAGAATGCCCCAAGTCCGACTCTGCCCAGCACGCGGATGGGTTGGTCTAGCTCCGTCCCAGCACCCTCCATGTCAAATTACCCCAGCATGGATCCGCTAGCATGAAGGCCGACCCAGTGTCTCAGTCTGGCAAGCCGTTCTCGGTCCGACACACCACGCGAGCGTCCAAGCATGGCGTCATCCCCCACGAGCCTCCAGTGTGGCATCCTTCGCCCGCATGGGGTCCATCCGCTCTAGCTCTGATCCACTCGTGACATGCCCGTCTCCGTCCGGACCTTTAGTCCGGACCGTCCGGAGGCACGTCCACGGTCGTCCGCGCCCGATGCGGCACCTCGACAGGCCCGGCTCCGGTCGAGAGTGGCGCACTCTGGCTCCATCCGCTCCGGCACTAATCCGCTCGTGGCATGCCCATCTCCTTCCGGACCTTCAGTCCGGACCGTCCGGTAGCACGTTCATGGCCGCCCACACCTCGATCCGGCGTGAAGCCCTGCACGCCCGCATCTCGGGCCGGCATGGAGCCCTGCGTGCATGCATCTCGATTCCACGGATTCACCCCGGTCCCAGCCAGTCCCGCGATCACTCCGGTCTGGCACCATCCATGGTCGCCTCAACGCCTCAAGCACGTCCGCTCCGGTCCGACTCTGCCCATGGCTCAGCCCATCTTATTACACCGACACCCCGGTCTGGCAAGTTTCGTGGCCTGGCTCAATGCCCACATGGAGTTTGTCTACCCAGCCAGGCCAGCGGGTCAGCCCGTGCATCAACATTGCGGGGAGCGATCCGACTCCACCCATCTCAACCTGTGCCTCGATCTGCCATGCCTCACGATGACTCAACACCTCAATCCGGCACGCTCTATGCCCGGCTCGACCCGTGCATTGCTGGGGCAGCGCACCTAGCCAGCCTACTCCAACCACGTCTGCCCACGGCATGCTCACTTCAATCCGGCACGTTGAGGAGCGGCACGATTTTGCCCACACGGATTCCGGCCCAACATTTCAGTTTGGCCCCATGCACCTCAATCCACATGCATGAGAGCCTCTGCAGGCCTAGCCTCACTCTGCACACCTCGATACGTGTGCACAGAGAACCTCTGCTCGACTTGCCTCAATCCACGTGCCTCGATTCATTTGACTCTGCCCCTGGCACGCTTCTCAAAGGATAGGCACGAGGAGACCTGGATGGCAACCCTGACATGTAAAGTCACCATCCCTGCCAGACTTGCTACAGGTCCTGTAGTGCACTGCTTGCATGGGAGGATTACATTAAAGCCTCCCAGGCCCTGTTTACACTAATCAGGGAGGAGTGCCCCACTTAGGGACGGACTACACCAATTTTTCTAAGGGAAGCCAAAAAATATACAAATAAAAAAAATTAATAAATAATTAAAATTAATTTAAATATTTTTATAAATATTATTTAAATTATACTTATCTTATTTCATAAGATTAAATTTATTAATAATGAAATCTATTGTAAAATTTTTAGCTACTCCTTATTGATATAAGTGACTAAATAATCGATAAAAAAATTGTCCTCCATCTTGTTGCATAATCTGGTCTAGACAATCTTCATTTTTGAAAATATTTTTTTTATAGTAGTAGTTGAAATCGGAAGAGTGATAAGCGTTAAGGACTCGTAGAGGATGTGCGCGCCCGATCACAGTAGTGGCAGCATCGTGTCGAGTACCGTTGGTGTTGCACAACGGGATGTAACATCCATCGAGCGACAGTGCCAAAGATGATAAAATGTGAGTGCAGTAGTATTTATGGGAGCCTGAGGCATGACGGGCACCCACCCGTCCGTGCCCTCCAAGATCCGATTATGCTACGTGATGGATCCGGTCGCTAAGACGATGCATGGCTTCACCACATGCAGTGTTCATCAATGCGATGAGGCTGACGAAGGCCACAAAGATGGTAGTCATAGGCTAGCACATCGGTGGTATCCGGCCTTATGTATGCGCAACCACCTGATCTCGTCGTGGGAGCGTTCTCGTCAATCGCATCACATGATAAGTCCGGTCGCTATTTTATCTATCGATGTGGTGAATGGGATGGTGCTAACTACGTGTAGTGGCTTCGACCATGGCAAATTCTGGAGATGGGTGCTGGTCGAGTAACAAAAAAATTATGTCTTCTTCTAAAAAATTATGAATAAAATTTTAATGAAAATAAAAAATAAAATTGGTAGTGTTGCGCCAAGATCGTCATAGTCCGTAGCTACTGCCGGTGCCGGAGTGCGCTCCCTTCACTACCTGGCGGTCCCCTGCTCCTGGACCTGCAAAACAGGGGTTAGTGACCCGGGCCGGGGTTTCCGGCGAGGGCACTCCGATGGTCAAGTCAGGACGATCCAGGGGAACAGATCCTCCTGGTCAAGCCCCTCTTGATGGACTCCGTGCTAGGAGGAGTAAAAGATGTATGTGAAGATGAAAATGTTGCAAGGGGAGAATGATAGCGGGGACAGAGGGGTTCCCTGTTTCACCGCCTCTCCTTGTATCCCTCGTTTTCCTTCAGCTATGGTAGTGGTGGTGGAGCTTCGCTTCTTGGTCGAGCTTGCGCTTGTGTTCGTGTATTGTTGTTGTTACCTTCTCGCTTTTTGGGAGTGTCGATTGTTCTTTGTAGTTGAAAAATGGCCGTTGGGTGCTTGCCTCGGGATCTTCAATAGGCTGGTAGGCGCGTGCGGCAGGATTCCGTGCCATGGACGAGACGTCTTTCCTGACAAGTGGTAGGGGAAGCTTCCATTCGTTCTGACATCCCCTCCAGTCATCCCATTCCGGGAAGCTTGGCAGAGCCTCGATCCGGGGGTCGCCCCCTAGGGGTTCATGCTTTCTGGCTGGCTCATCCTCTTGGAAGTATAGCCGACAGGTAGTTATGGTGGTATGGGGGGCGCCATTCCGCAGTCCTCGGGCGACTCGCCGATGTTCTGGGATGGCGGGGCTTGCTCTGGTCTGGATGCTCTAACCTCGTGTGGCCACCTCGATGGAAGAGGGAAGAGTGCGGGCCGAGTCCAGAGGGTGCACGCTCGAAGAGGTTCCACATTGGCTGGTGAGCGCTGAGCTCGACCTCGACCACAGGGCACTAACCTCCGAGGGTCTCGCTTTGGAAGGCGGAGGATGGACCCGGTCTAGAGGGCGCGCGCTCGGAGAGGCCCCATGTTAGCGAGCGAGCACTGAGCTCGACCTCGACCATAGGGCACTAACCTCCAAAGGCCTCGCTCTAGAGGGCAGAGGACGGACCGGGTCCAAAGGGCGCGCACTCGGAGAGGCTCCATGTTGGCGGGCGAGCGCTGAGCTTGACCTCGACCACAGGGAACTAACCTCCGAGGGTCTCACTCTGGAGGGTGGAAGGCGGCTCTGGCCTAGGCATCCCGAGCTCGCGGACCCGACTTGGCGGAGGATGGAGCTCAGCTCGTTGCCTTGAGGAAACTCAGCTCAGCTCAGCAGAACGGTCCGGGCTGAGGTGTTGCCTTGGCGCCCGATGCTGCAGTCTCCTTTGTAGTGGCGCCTGTCAGCTACCCACGTCAATGGTCTCGCCACATCATTTGCCCCCCACCCCCGAGGCTCGTTAATGCACGGTGCTCGGGCCGAAGGGAGTAATGATGATGCTGATGTGGAAAGGCAAAAATTAGGTGCAATGATGGTCGTGGTTGCCGGCGCTTCGAGGGATGGCCCTACCGGCCAGTGCGGAGACGCCACGTGGCCACATCCGAGGAGTAGTTAATGTAGGTACAGAATTCTGAGCGGCTGGGATGCCCTTTTCATCGATGGACAGCACGTGGCACGGATCCGTTGGCGAGGGGGTCATGATAGTGCGGATTTGACGGGCCCTTTTGAAGCAAAAGGAAAATTTTTACTCAAAATTCCCATCCTTCCAATTCCTTCGCGCTTGTTGCAGTACCCGGACCCTTCCTTCATGATCCGCTTTCGTTCTTCTCTTCTCTAGGGAACCTGATTGGCCCTGTTCTTCTTTCTCCTTTCCCTTTGGGGTAGGCTTCCTCTTTTGAGTATAGTCTTCCTTCTTCTTAGGTTATCTTTGCAGCATGTCTTGTCCCGATCCTTCCATCCAAGGGATAGTGCTCTCCTCCTCCAACGAGGAGTCGGAGGGGACACAGTTTAGGATTAGCAGTAGACTCGCCCTCCCCCCCCCGAGTATATTAAGGAGCCGGGGGCGGCTTCTCCTCGTCCTACATGTCTTCCTTTCCTGCTCGAACCAGCTCATAAGTCTATCCAGTCAACAGGTCCAGGCGGAGTTGCTTCGACAATTTCTGTCGCGGAGTTGGGTGCCATCCGGGATGCCTATGGCATCCCGTCTTCTGTTCGGCTCATGATTCCCTGCCCCGGGGAGCGGGTCACTTCCAATGGCCCGAGCCGTCTCGCCTTTTATGAGGAGACCTTCTGTGGGGGTCTCCGATTTCCCTTTCACCCCTTCTTCCTATATGTTATGAGCAACTATCACTTAGTTCCCACACAATTGGTGCTGAACGCCATCAGGGTCATCTTCTCCTTCATCGTACTCTGCCATGTCCATGGGTTCGTCGCCCGGTTCTCCTTGTTCAGGACATTTTTCATCCTGAAATGCCACCCGACTGAGGACGGGTGGTGGTCCTTGTCTTCTCGCCCGAAGGGCATAAGATTCGAGCTCCCCTCTTCCATCAAAGGATGGAAGAATAAGTTTTTCTTTGCGGACGTCGAGGGGGTCGACTGGGCCTAGAGCGAGCCGGATCGGTCCCCAACTGGATCTCCACGGTCGATGCAGCTGATCGGGATGACTACGAGCAGCTTCGCACCGTCCATATCCCCTCTTTGGAGGTTATGCTGTCGGAGCAGAACCTTTCTGACGCCAAAGTGGACACATCTATGGGGCCGGGTGAGTTCAATTCTTTCCTCCATATGTGTTTTTCCTTTTCTTCACTTAGGCTAACCCATTTGGCTCCTGTGCGCAGGGATGATTCTCTCAGAGGGTGACCTGTTGCTAGTCTCCAGGAAGAGGCCACCCACCGGGGTGGCCACTGAGCCGCCTCCGAGGTGGGCCCGGGTCGAGGGCGTGCCGGCGTTTGCCTCCACCATGCCAGCCGCTTCGAGGGTGAAGGAGGCCGAGGGGCGGACGAGGTCACAGGCCGAACTCCTCGTTCTGGAGCCTGAGGCGACCGTCCGGGTTGACGCTACTGTCGCTATCACGCTGCCCCGCTCACCGGGTCCAAGAATGGTTGAGGCCGAGGGGAGAGAGGCCCGTACTGGAGCTCCTCCCATGACGGGGGCTCCAACCATGATGGCATCGGGTCCCCAACCAGTTCCTGGGGGTCCTACCGCCAGAGGGACGGGCGCACCTGCTCCCCGAGAGAGCAAGAGGGACAAGGCTAGGCGCCGCCTCCCGTTCAAGCTGGGGCCAGAGAGCTCCTTGGCTGACAACCGCGCCCTAGCCGCTCACATGATGGATTTCTCCATCCAGCCATGCGATCGGGAGGAGATGGATGGGCTGCTGGTTGGGGCTGTGATCGATAGTATCTTTTCCCATCTTTACATGGTAAGCAACTTCACTCTCTCTCTTTTTCTTTTTCTTTTTTTTTCTTCTTTACTTTTTTACTTTTTTTTTTTGAACTTCCCATATGATGCAGATGGGTGTCGAGGTCCTTTTCATTAGGAGCTGCTGCCGAAACTGGGAGCGAGCTGAGCAGTGACAGGCGGTCGAGATCGCATCGTTGAAGACTGGCCTGAAGGGAAGGACCGACTCCGAAGGGGTGCTTGATCGACGGGTCAAGGACCTCGAGAGGTTGCTCGCCGACTCTGAAGTGCGAGCAAAGGAGCTCCAGGAGTGCCTCGACCGTGAGTAGGGGCAGTCGAGGAAGAAGGCCAAGGAGCTTGCCGATGCTAAGTAGTGGTTGGGCATGTTCAACGTCGAGGCGGCCCGGCAGAAGGGGATCGCCCAGTCCCTCCAAGCCCGGTTGGAGACGGAGAAGGAGAAGTCGGCCACAGCCCATAGGGCAGCAGAGGAGGCAGCCAGGTCAGCTGTGGATGCCGGGCACGAGGTGGCCACTGCGAGGAAGGAAGCCGAGGAGGCGGTTGCAAGGTACAAGGCCTCGGAGGAGTTCCTCGTCGAGATCCATCAGACGACGTCGAACTCCTTCTTTAAGGGCTTCATGTATCTGCGCTACTTGGTCGAGGGGCTCATCTCGGTCGAGGGCCGTAGCCGCCTCGAATATCCCAGCACTTCAGATCAGGAGGCGGGCGCTGAGGAGGCCATTGCTCACGAGTCTCCTGCGCCAGTCGAGGTCGGGGCCGTGCCATCTGAACCCGGAGTCGCGCAGCCGGAAGTCCCTGCTGATGGAGACTCCCAGCCTAGCGATCCGGTCGGGCAGTAGTTGTTTTTAGCCCCTTTGTACCTTGTCTCCTTTTCTGTATTTGGCAGGGCCACCCGGCATGTCGGGGGCCCGCAGGATGCTTGTATTTGATATTCAATCAATAAAGCTTAAGCTTTCTCGTAACCATTTTCTTTATCTGGTTCTTCCTATCTTTCTCTCTTTCTTTCACTCCCTTTTTCTTTCTCCTTCCTTTCGATAAGTGGGGAGATCAGAGAGGAGGGCCTCACCTTGTCTAGGGTTAAGTTGTTAGACTTCAATGCCGGCAAATTGGGTGCAAGTTGATGGCACTTGAGAGCTGCTGGGCTCGAAGGTGCTGTTGACTGAGAGCTGTATGGCTCGAAGGTCTCTTGGCCAAAAATCTGAGCTCCGGTCTTGGGCTGGCATCCTGGAGATGGGCTCGAGGATGTTAATGACTGAGAGCTGCGTGGCTCGAAGGTCCCTTGGCCGGAGATCTGAGCTCCGATCTTGGGCTGGCGTCCTAGAGCTGGGCTCGGGGACGTTGATGACTGAGAGCTGCATAGCTCGAGGGTCCCTTGACTGGAGATCTGAGCTCCGTTCTTGGGTTGGCATCCTGGAACTAGGCTCGAGGACGTTGATGACTGAGAGTTGCGTGGCTCGAGGGTCCCTTGGCCGGAGATTTGAGCTCCGTTCTTGGGCTGGTGTCCTGGAGCTGGGCTCGAGGACGTTGATGAATGAGAGCTGGCGGCTTGTTCCCCTCTCGTTCTCTTTCTTTCCTTCTCCACTCCTTTTTTCTTCTTCCTATTTTCTTTCTTCTTTCTCTTCTTTTTTTTTCTCTTTTTTTCTTTTTTCTTTTTTTTTTTGGAGTGGGGAGATCAGAGAAGAGGGTTCTTGCTGTGTGCCCCTCTCGTTCTCTTTCTTTCCTTCCCCTCTCATCTTTTTTTTCGAGTGGGGAGATCAGAGAAGAGGGTTCTTGCCGGGCTCCCCTCTCGTTCTCTTTCTTTTCTTTCCCTTTCATCTTCTTTTCGAGTGGGGAGATCAGAGAAGAGGGTTACCGGACTTGATTTCCTTGGAGCTAGGCTCGGGCCCAGGGGTTGCCTGAGGGCTTGGCTCAGGTCTTTGGCACCTTGGAGCTAGGCTCGAGGCGTTAATGGGAGCTACTTGGCCCCATGATCCCTTGGCATCTCGAAGCTGGGCTCGGAGATGTTTGAGATTGAGAGCGGCTTGGCTCCCCCGATGACCATGCCCACTGGCTTCCTGGTGGGACAGCTGTTGATGGTTGGAGCCGACGGGAGGGCGGCAAGCGCCCGGGACCCTGCTTGAGGTCTGCCCCCTACAAACCTTTGGAGGTAGCCTTTCTTGATGAGCTTCTCGACCTCCTACGTGAGATTGCGACATTCCCCGGTGTCATGACTGTGATCGCAGTGAGGGCAACACTACTTCGTCTCGTCACGGCCGGTGAAGGGCTTCAAGGGTGGCGGGTGTCGTAGCCCGGTGGCTCGTTGGTTGAGCCTTGCATAGTGGTGGACCGATGGGAAAGCTCCACCAGCTTGCACTCATGCTTCTCCAGGAGCGCTTTTACTGCGTGCCTGATAGCTTCACCAGCGGATCCTTTCGCCGAAGGGAATGGAGAAGGTGACGTGGGTACCCTTGGGAAGGGGGAACCCCCGGCACAGCTGATAGAAGCCTTTCGAGCTTGTGTCATCACCATTCTTCCGTGGGGTGTCACTCTGTAAAGAGGTGGAGGACTTGATCATGCCTATCCGCTCCCTACCTGGTGCACTAATTTGTTGCCGCCAAGATCACCGTGGCCCGTAGCTGCTGCCGGTGCCAAAGTGCGCTCCCTTCGCTGCCTAGCGGTCCCCTGCTCCTGGACCTACGAAACAGGGGTTTGTGACTCGGGCCGGGATTTCCGGTGTGGGTACTTCGACGGTCAAGTCAGTGATGATCCAAGAAAATAGATCCTCCTGGTCGGGCCCCTCTTGATGGACTCCGGGCTAGGAGAAGTAAAAGATGTGTGTGAAGATGAAAATGTTGCAGGGGGAGAACGATAGCGGGGACAGAGGGGTTTCCTGTTCCACCGCCTCTTCTTGTATCCCTCGTTTTCCTTCAGCTGTGGTAGTGGTGGTGGTGCTTCACCCTCTTGGTCGAGCTTGTGCTTGTGTTCGTGTTCGTGCATTGTTGTTGTTACCTTCTCCCTTTTTGGGGGTGTCGACTATTCTTTGTAGTTGAAAACTGGCCGTTGGACGCTTGCCTCCGGATCTTCACTGGGCTGGTAGGCACGTGCGGCAAGATTCCATGCCGTGGACAAGAGTCTTTCCTGATAAGTGGTAGGGGAAGCTTCCATTCGTTCTAACATCCCCTTCGGTCATCCCATTCCAGGAAGCTTGGCAGAGCCTCGATCCGGGGGTCGCCACCCTATGGGTTTATGCTTTCTAGCTGGCCCATCCTCCTGGAAGTACGGCTGGACAGGTAGTTATGGCGGTATGAGGGGCGTTGTTCTACAGTCCTCGGGCGGCTCGCCGGTGTTCCGGGATGGCGGGGCTTGCTCCGGTCTGGATGCTTCGAGCTCGTGTGGCCACCTCGATGGATGAGAGAAAAGTACGAGCCCGGTCCAGAGGGCGTGCGCTCGGAAAGGCTCCATATTGATGGGTGAGCGCTGAGCTCGACCTCGACCACAAGGCACTAACCTCCGAGGGTCTCGCTCTGGAGGGCAGAGGACGGACCCGGTCCATAGGGCATGCGCTCGGAGAGGCTCCACATTAGCGGGTGAGCGCTGAGCTCGACCTCGACCACAGGGCACTAACCTCCGAGGGTCTCGCTCTAGAGGGCAGAGGACGGACCCGGTCCAGAGGGCGCGCGCTCGGAGAGGCTCCATGTTGGCAGGTGAGCATTGAGCTCGACCTCGACCACAGGGCACTAACCTCCGAGGGTCTCATTTTGGAGGGCAGACGATGGACCCGGTCTAGAGGGTGCGCACTCGGAGATGCTCCACGTTGGCGAGTGAGTGCTGAGCTCAACCTCGACCATAGGGCTCTAACCTTCGAGGGTCTCGCTCTGGAGGGTGGAGGATGGACCCAGTCCAGAGGGCGCATGCTCGGAGAGGCTCCACGTTGGCGGGTGAGCACTGAGCTCGACCTCGACCACAGGGCTCTAACCTCTGAGGGTCTCGCTCTGGAGGGTGGAGGACGGACCCGGTCCAAAGGGCGCGCGCTCGGAGAGGCTCCACGTTGGCGGGCGAGCGCTGAGCTTGACCTCGACCACAGGGCACTAACCTCCGAGGGTCTCACTCTGGAGGGTGGAAGGCAGCTCCGACCTAGGCATCCCGAGCTCGCAGACCCGACCTAGCGGAGGACGGTGCTCGGCTCATTACCTTGAGGGAACTCAGCTCAGCTCGATAGAACGGTCCGGGCTGAGGTGTTGCCTTGGTGCCCGATGCTGCAGTCTTTTTTGTCGTGGCACCTGTCAGCTACCCACGTCAGCGATCTCGCCACATCAGGTAGTGATTCAATTTCCAAGTAAAGAAAGCTGATTTATAGTATTTGTTTCATTTTATTTTTTTTTTAAGATTCTTCAAGTTATATTTAATATCCCTAAGTTTAGAAGGGCCAAATATATAAGTATATTATATTTAAAAGTTTACATAAAATATTAATTATAAAAAAATAAAAAAAATTAGGGGGGCCAACGGGCCTCCTTGCCCTCCCGATGGTTCATCCTTGTATATATTTAAAAGTTTACAAAAAAAATTAACTTATAAAAAAATTAAAAAAATTAGAGGGGCCTATTTAAAAGTTTACAAAAAAAAATTAACTTATAAAAAAAACTTTAAAAAAATTAAGGGGGGCCAAGGCCCCCCTGCCCCCCCGGCGGTCCGCCACTGGCCCCACTCGAGGCACTGTGCTCCTTGACCAACCTTCTAAACCACCCAGAAGAGGAAGGTTCACCAACCCATCGTGGCCTCACAGGCTAATCCTAGCCTCTCAGGCCTACAGGAGCCTCACAGGCCTACGTCAAGAAGAGCACGCCTCCCCAAATGACAGGAGCAATCTCATAAATAGGTAAGAGGGACCTCCGGCCAAGGTAAGAAAAATTATCCCATGCTCATTAACTGGCTCTCAAGCCATTATTTGTCAACACAGCTCCGGCTGTTCCCCCAACTGACTTGAGCATCGCAGTGTCCCAGCCAGTAACCCCGACCGGGACTGTTTGCAGGACTCCGTTCATGAGGAGCGACCGGGGAAAGAACCTCATCCCATCGAAGTGGCTAGCAGGATGGCCAACAACTCCAAGCCTTCAAGGGCTGGTGATCTCGAAGCAAGCCAGAAGGAGCCAGGACTAGGGTAGGTGGAATATCTGAAGATCCCTCCAAGAACTCCTGCTACTCTCATTCTCATTACGACCCCTCCAAACGCGGTAACTCCACCAAGTCTCATAGAAGAGGGTTTGTTTTCCTTGATCGCCTCCGATCGACAAACCCGGAGATGCTGGCGGGGAGTCCACTCACCTAGGCCATGTAAGAGCTGCAGGCCACGACGATCTAGGTGGCAATAGATTGGTATGACAAGAAGGGGGGCAGATCATAGCTCCTCAGCTGGTGGACAACGGTAGCCACCTTCGTCCTCTACCCCCGAGGGTAGGCTGGGGGTATGAGGATGGGGGCACGGGAGCTCCCCCCTCTCTCGAGGCTCCAGGGAGTGGTCTCGAGAAAAGGTTCCAAGCCGTGAAGGGGCATCGTCATCTCCGACAAGATTAGATGGGGAATGTCCAAACCCAAGCCAATGCCATGGATGACTGGTCGCATGGTTGCAAAAAAAAAAAAGAAGAAAGAAGAAAGAAGAGAGAAGAAGAGAAGGAAAAAGGGTCTAATCATAGGGGAGAAAGAAATTCATGCTCATGGTCTTCTCAGACACCTATCACATCCCATGCAATGGAGCCCCGTTCTCCCATGCAACGGAGTTTTCCTCTCCCATGCAACGAGTTCTCGTCTCCCATGCAACAGAGTCATCTTCTTCCATACAACGGAGTCCTCTTCTCCCATGCAACAAAGTCCTCTTCTCCCATGTAACGGAGTCCCATTCTCTCCTGAGATGTTGGTCGGCGAGTTTAATTCTGGCCTTCTCAAGGAAGAAATATATTTTTATTTATTCATATGATCGGAGCTCAACAAGTAACTCCTTTCCCCATTATATTTGCAATATGAGAAATTATGTTTCAGTTCTACCGGAAAAGCTCCTGCACTACCATCAAGAGCAAACACTAATGTCCCCCAGAACCTGTCACCGCCTGCAAGGTTTCTTGACAAAAGCCAAAGCCGAAAAACTTCCAAAGCTCTGCATCTACCACTTGACTCATAGTTCAACTCCTGCCTTATTCACAGTCCGGAGATGTTCGCGGAGACTCCAAGAAGTCCCGCCATCTACCGTGAAACTCATAGTTTGGCATCTGTTGTACTCACAGTCCGGAGATATCTGCGGGAAGCTTCGAAAGTCTCGCCTCCATTGCTCGCCTCATAGCATGGCGAACCAACGAGCCTGCCACTTCATCAAGGATGTAAGAATTCTTTCTCAATAATTAAAGCTCCTCTTTGGTGCAACTTTATTTTTCACCAGTGCAGGGACTTGTCCGTTTGACCTTAAGACTGAAAACTTATGAAGCCCGGCACCTTAAGACCGGAAACTTATGAAGCCCGGCACTTCAAGACCGGAAACTTACGAAGCCCGGCACCTCAAGATCGAAAACTCCTGAAGCCTAAAACCTTAAGACTAGAAACCCCGGCACATCAAGATCGGAAACTCCTGAATCCTGGCACCTCAAGATTGGAAACCCTGGCACATCAAGATCGGAAACTCCTGAAGCCCGGTACCTCAAGATCGAAAACCCTGGCACATCAAGACCGGAAACTCTTGAAGCCTAGTACCTCAAGATGGGAAACTCTAGAAGTCCCACACCTACCACCTTGCTCACAGTCATGAGACGTCAACCGGGAAACTTCCGAAGCCCCGCACTCAAACCGAAAAACTTTCAAAGCCCCACACTCAAACCGAGAGCCTCAGTGCCCCGCATTCAAGTCGAGAAATTTTCGAAGCCCCGAACTTAAGCCGGGAAACTTTCAAAGCCCCGCACTCAAACCGGGAGCCTTAGCACCCTGCACCAAAGTCAAAAAACTTCTGAAGCCCCATACTCAAGCCGGGAGCCTCAGCGCTCCTCACCAAAGCCAGGAAACTTTCGAAGCCCTACATTCAAGCCAAGAGCTGAAGTCAAGCTCCTTAATGAAGCCGAGCCGAAGTCAAGCTCCTTAACGAAGCCGAGCTGAAGTCAAGCTCCTTAATGAAGCCGAGCTGAAGTCAAGCTTCTCACTAAGGCCAAGCTTTTCATTGAAGTCAAGCTCCTCAATGAGGCCAAGTTCCTCACTAAAGTCAAGCTCCTATCCAAGATCAAGCTCTCTGCTGAGGTCAAACTTCCATTTGAAATGAAGAATACCAACCCCCACCATGGCTAGGAAAGGCAGTGAACGAGGTGCGATTCCCAAAAGATGGAAGCAGGGAAGGCCCTGTCACCTCATGCACACCATGCAAGACTATGGAGTGGGATTTCGTCCTCCACTCCATGCAAACGTGATACAAACAATGATCCAGTTACTCCATGCAACGTGGGCATTGAATGGTACAAAGCTCATAAATGCATGCACTATCCTGCTCCCCTCTTGAGGGCTTCCATGACACCATTATCACCAACCTCATTGAACATCCTCGACCGCTGGAATGCACGGGGCCAACCACCATAGAAGCTTATGATGGCTGCACCTCCACCAACTGGAGTTTGCGACAGCCGCGCATACGCTAGCGGACTACCGCTCCTTGAGTTCCTCCGCCAGGATGGCTCCCCCGAGATCGAGCCTCTGGCCGAAGTCGAACTCCTGCTCCTTGAGTTCCTCTGCCAAGATGGCTCCCCCCGAGGTCGAGCCTTTGGCCGAAGTCAAACTCCTGCTCCTTGAGTTCCTCCGCCAGGATGGCCCCCCCGAGGTCGAGCCTCTGGCCGAAGTCGAACTCTTTCTCCTTGAGTTCCTTCGCCAAGATGGCTCCCCCGAGGTCGAGCCTCTGGCCGAAGTCAAACTCCTGCTCCTTGAGTACCTCTGCCAGGATGGCTCTTCCAAGGTCGAGCCTCTGGCCGAAGTCAAACTCTCACTCATTGAGTTCCTCTGCTAGGATGGCTCCCCCGAGGTTGAGCCTCTAGCCAAAGTCGAACCCCTGCTCCTTGAGTTCCTCCACCATGATGGCTCCCCCGAGGTCGAGCCTCTGGTCGAAGTCGAACCCTTGCTCCTTAAGTTACTCTGCCAGGATGGCTCCCCCAAGGTTGAGCCTCTGGCCAGAGTCGAACCCTTGCTCTTTGAGTCCGTCCGCTAGGATGGCTCCCCCAAGGTCAAGCCTCTGGCCGAGACCAAGTTCCTGCTCCTCGAACGTTCCAGCAGCTTCTGCGCTATCATCAAAAGCCTTAAGGTGTGCTATGAGCTCGACCATGTCAACTATGTGCTCGATCGTCTATGTGTGCACCCAAGTCATGCACCTCACCGGCCTCTTTCTCCTTGGCACCACCTTCTACTCGGCCAATGAGGAGTCAGGCTGAAGTTCTAGCATCATCACCATGCAACATCATTTCTCACCCGGCCAACCAACCTTTGATTGAGGTACAGGCAGGCTCTTAAAGTCCCATGGTTGACCTCTGACAAGTTAAGCTCCATCCAGCGACCGACTTCTTACAACCGGTACAAGGCCTGCTATAGCATGGAGCCGAATGGATAAAGCTACTCCCTTCATCCAAAATGATGAGAAGTAATGCTTTGGACTCACGGAGTGGGGGCATCTGTTATAATAGTGACAAACTCATTCAACCATGACACAGCATCATCCTTGTTGGCTGATGTGGCCATGTGCTTCGCGTCGCATCCCCAAGTCTCCCATCAAAAAAAGATAGTAGGTCTTCTTGTTCTAAGGGAAGTCGACCCCTGCGGCGGCCAGGTCGGCACCTCGACTAGCCCACTTCGATCATGCATGGAGTCCAGCTTCATGGTAGCTCAGCCCATGCCCCGATCCGGCATGGAGTCTTACCTCACCTCACGCATCAGCACGGCAGGGGAGGAAAGGCCCCTCGCACGGCATCTCAGCAAGCTCTGCACCGCCCGCAGAACACCCCAAGTCCGGCTCTGCCCAACACATGGACAGGTTGGTCCAGCTCCGTCCGAGCACCCTTTGCATCGCATTACCCTAGCATGGCTCTACCAGCGTGAAGGCCGGCCTAGTGTCTTAGTCCGGCAAGCCGTTCTCGATCCAGCACACCACGTGAGCCTCCAAGCATGGTGTCCTCCCCGGCATGGAGTCCTCCCTCGCGAGCCTCCAGCGTGGCATCCTCCGCTCGTATGGGGTCCATCCACTCCAGCTCCGATCCGCGTCTCCGTCCGGACCTTTAGTTCGGACCATCCGAAGGCATGTCCGTGACCACCCGTGCCCAGTGCAGCACCTCGATAGGCTTGGCTCCGGTTGGGAGTGGCACACTCCGGCTCCGTCCACCCCAGCTTCGATCTGCTCGTGGCACACCCATCTCCATCCGGAAATTCAGTTCGGACCGTCTGGGGGCACGTCCGTGGTCACCCGTGCCTCGATCCCACATGAAGCCCTACACGCTCGCGTCTCAGTCTGGCACGGAGCCCTGTGCGCCCGCATCCTAGTTCGATAGCTTCGCCCTGATCCCAGCCAGTCTTGCAATCACTCCGGTCCGGCACCATCCATGGTCGCCTCAATGCCTCGAGCATGTCCACTCCGGTCTGACTCTGCCCATGGCTTAGCACGTCTCATTCCGTCGATGCCCTAGTCCAGCAAGTTCCGTGGCCAGGCTCAATGCCTGCATGGAGTTCGTCCCCCCAACCAAGCCAGCTGGTCAGCCCGTGCATCGGCATCGTGGGGAGCGATCCGGTTCCCACCGTCTCAGCCTGCGCCTCGATCCACCATGCCTCACGATGGTTTAGCACCTCAGTCCGGCACGCTCTACGCCCGGCTTGGCCCGTGCATCGCTGGGGCAGCATGCCCAGCCAGCCCACTCTGGCCACATCTGCCCATGACATGCTCACTTCGGTCTGACACGTTGGGGAGCGGCACGATTTTGCCCACACGGATTCTGGCCCAGCATTTCAGTCTGGCCCCATGCACCTCGATCCGTCTAACTCTGCCCCTGGCACACTTCTCAAAGGACAAGTACAAGGAGACTTGGATGGCAACCCCGACATGTAAAGTCACAATCCCTGCCAGACTTGCTACAGGTCCTGTAGCGCGCCGCCTTCATGGGAGGACTACATTAAAGTCTCCCAGGCCCTGTTTACACTAATCAGGGAGGAGTGCCCCACCCGAGGCACTGTGCTCCTTGACCAACCTTTTGAACCACCCAGAAGAGGAAGGTTCACTAACCCATCATGGCCCACAGGCTAATCCTAGCCTCTCAGACCTATAAGAGCTTCACAGGCCTATGTCAAGAAGAGTACGCCTCTCCAAATGACAGGTGCAATCTCATAAATAGGTAAGAGAGACCTTTCGCCAAGGTAAGAAAAACTACCCCATGCTCATTAATTGGCTCTCAAGCCATTATTTATCAACACAGCTCCGACTGTTCTCCTAACTGACTTGAGCATCGGAGTGTCCCCGACGGTACCCCCGGTCGGGACTTTTTGCAGGACTCCATTCGTGAGGAGTGACCGGAGAAAGGACCTCATCCCGCCAAAGTGGCTAGCAGGATGGCCAACAACTCCAAGCCTTCAGGGGCTGGTGATCTCAAAACAAGCCAGAAGGAGCTAGGACAAGGGCAGGAGGAATATCTGAAGACCCCTCCAAGAACTCCTGCTACACTCATTCTCATAATGACCCCTCTAAACACGGTGACTCCACCAAGTCCCGTAGAGGAGGGTCTGTTCCCCTTAATTGCCTCCAATCGACGAACCCGATGATGCTGGCGGGGAGTCCACTCACCTAGGCCATATAAGAGCTGCAGGCCACGACGATCTAGGCGGCAATAACCGGTATGGCATACAGGTGAAGTGTAGAACATTTCACTGAATATGATCCACCTACAGAGTACTCTTCTGCCAAGTGTTGCTCACAAAGGGATATGAATATAAGTATCTCTTAGACCTGGGATCACTATGTGGCTTGTAAGCAACTCACTATACTTTAGTAATAAATTACCTAAATTTTTAATCCAGTAATGGAAGGTTTCTAGGTATAGTCAAGTACTTGTGGAGTCGATGTGTGAGTCAAGATGGGATTGACCCCTCCAAATGTCTGAGTGAATGTCTCATTTGTTTCAATTTAACAAAAACTTGGCCAAAGAAGTTCTTGTGAGGAGTCACAGAACTTGTAAGGTTGATATATGTTATGAATGTCTTAAGAGTTGGTAGTTAAACCTTGAAGTCATCCTAAGTATTGAAGGTCAAAAAGATGAATTATATGGTAACCATACGCCAAAGGTTCATGAATGTTGCTCTACAACTTTCAACCTTTCGAAAGTCGAGTGTTATTGCTAGATGGTAACTTCGATTAGTACACGAGTTATTCCTGTACTACCAACTTAGTGTCTGAACCTATGGCATCATATACAATAAGAGTTTCTACCTGATTTGATAGCTGATCAATGATCATAAATCCTTCCTAGAATTAATTATCAATATAATTGATAATTGATCTTGAATCGATATTTCCAAGTGTCAATACTTTGGTGAGTTGATACTTGAGATTTTTTTAAGTATCGACTCATCAATGTTGTAAATGTTGTAACATAATTATGGGATTAATTAATAATTAGATTGCTAATTAACTCAATTTGATCGAGCAGTAAGTTTTAAGTTAACCTAAATATGATTTAGGCTTGAGTTTGGATCCAAATGGATTGGACCTACCCCATACAACAAGCCACTTAATTTGAATTTTAAATTTTGAATTCAAAATTTAAATTAAGTTTTAAGTTTGAATTTAAATTCAAATAGTTTGAATTTGAATTTAGATTTAAATTTAACTTTAGATTTTGAATTTGAATTCAAATAAGTTAGTTTTAACCCCTTAACCTCTCTCCCATTATCTCTTCCTAATCCATTCAACCTCCTAATCTATTCGGTGCCTCATTAAAAAGGGATTTATTGTTGGGATGGAGGTGGCTAAAAAAGCAAAGAGTGAAAAGCAGAAAAAGTTTTCTACCTAAGGAAGAAAAATCAATATTGGGAAGAGAGGAAAGGGATTGAGTGTGAGCTACCTAGTAGTTTCACTAGGTTTGGGAAGAGTGAACTGGGAAAAAGATTTTCGAGCACCATTTTCTTCCTCCTCATCTCTTCTAAGGTTCTTCTTCGATTCTTGAAACATCCTAGCAATGTGAAGAAGAAGATGGTCAGCCATCAAGGTTTCAAAGAGGACCTAACACTCCAAGGGAACTGGTCTATGTGGATCACCTATAGAGACCTAACATTCTGTATGGCTCGTAGAGTCTTCATTCCTCCATCTTTCAGTTGTAACAACCATTGGCACAAGCAAAGGTAATGAGTTACATACTCATTGTACTGTAGATATAGTCTACAATATCAGGTTTGTTGCATAGATATGGTCTATGCTTAATGGTTTGTATCATTTTGCATTACAGTTTTATTTCTTGTATATCTTTATCATGTCAAGATCCTATGTGTAGGCTATTTATTGATATGATCATATACATGTTTAGATTAATTAGATTAATCTTTAGTTTCCACTGCTTATTTGTTTCAAAAATATTTTGAAATGCATGCATAAAATATCCTGCAGTGACTAACAAGTCCCTCTTTCAATGACCTTGCTTTTTACAAAAGAAGCACTCTTCCTGACTCCGGCCAAACTTGATCTTCTTGGTCTGGCTTGGCTAAGCACATTGCACCTTCTTCTTATTTTTCTTTTTTTCCTTTTTTAAGAGATGATGCCTTGTCGAAATAAAACCTCCCATTACATTCACCAACCTCTCGTGTAATCCTTCTCATAAGTCTGCAATAACCCCAATGGATTATAGTAGTTGACTATGGGCTTAGTTATTCTATAATGACCAAGAAAGTTGAGGTAGGACTTTGACAAGGAATTCAAAATTGCATCTTTTTCCAGCTGCTCATGTAGGGGAAATCCAAGTTTACTTAGACACTCGATCAATTCAATCATGTACAATACATAATCAGTGACCGACACCCCTTCTCTCATCTTGATATTGAAAATAACACAAGATGTTTTATCTCTTTTAACATGATCGGAAGTACGGAAGGATTCTTTCAATACTTGAAGCATATCTTCTAATTGAGCATCCTTGAATTTGTGATTAAACTTGTCATTCATTGATGCTCACATAATACAACGGACCGTAGTTTGGTATTAAGCTAGTTTTGGTAAATGTCTCTGACTATATCATAAGCAATCAAAACAAGCTTTTTAGGTACTGGATATGACAGCACATACAAGATATGCTCGTGCTCCAAGACGATCTTCAGCTTTCGATACCAATTATTGAAATTGGATCCTACAAACTTTTTATTATCCAATAATGATCGAAGTGACCAAAAAGTGGCCATTTTAACTAAAAAGAAAAGAGAACAAAATCAATTAGTATATGAATCATTTAATCCTAAAGACTAAAATTTTAGTCTAAAGATTTTTTCACTATTTTATACAATTAGTAGTCTCTACCTTAAATTCGAGGAATTAAATTAATTCCTTAGCGGGTATTAGAATCTACTGGACTACACATAAGCATGACTTTGGAAGGCTCATCCATGTAGATTTAAAGGTAGGTTCTTAACCAATTGTTTCTCTAATAATTTCTAGTATTTTATCCCAGGCACCTCTTTAGTAGGACTTTGGATCTCCACTAAAAGTCCTGGTTAGATCCAACCATTAACATGATAAGACTAGTACTTCTAACCAACGAATGGCCAAGCCCAACTTTGGCCGGCCTACTTGACCACCATTAAAAAAGTCACATCCAAGTCATTATATTATGAATAATAATTCTAAAAATAGATAAGCACCAAGCATTTGGGCCTCCAATGATTATCCAATCTATTAAACCTATTATCACCCAACTTAATGGGAGGCTATGACTTGGTTATTTCCATAACTTTATTATTTCGGGGACCTAAAAATTTAGAGAATTTTATTATATAGTTAAAAAAAGAGAAGAGAAGACGTGAACCAATTAGTCAAGTCCTCCCATTGACTTCATCGAGTCTATGACGAGGTTTGAAGACAAATTAGTCCAAGGACACCTAGATTAGTCATGCTAATCAACCTTACCGGCATGGGTTTACTCAAATCAATAAGTTATCTAATTAAAAATTGATGACCATATTGGCTAGGTAAGAGAGATCGATGGCGGGGTGTACCATTAACATCTTTTCTTAGATACTAACAAGTTGGTAGGTAAGTAGTAGCCCCAATTAAAAACCATGATCAAACTGCCAAACTTGTCTTAGATACCAATTGGTTCATAAGATTTGATTAAACTAGCCTAATGACTCGAGTCCAACAACTAAAGTATAATCAGGTCCATATAATCAAGCTATCACTATATAATTAATCTAGAAAATTCTTGACCTAATCCTAATTAATTTTTGGTTAGGTTAAATCAATTTTTTTTATTAGGTCCATATTAATCAAATTTCTAATCCTAGGTGTAATCCAGTTAATTGACTTGATTCAAGCTAACCTATAGCTCAAAATTTATGAATTGACATTAGATCTTTCATTCATAATTATAGATCTAATATTTGACATCTTAATTCTAGTAATTAATCAAGATTAATTATGCAAAATTCATATCTAAATAATTTATATGTATCTCATACATATTAAACAATTTTAGATCTATACTATATAATATAGCCACAATGCTGGAATTTACATTATGATTTACATTCTAAATATAAAATTAGATCATAATAACTTAATTTTAGATCACAAATAATAAATTAATCAAGATTAAATAACTAAAAATTAGATCTAATTATCAAAATAATTTTAATAAAAATCTTTTTGTTGCCGCCAAGATCGTCGTGGCCTGTAACTGATGCCGAGCTCGGAACGTGCTCCTGTCGCTTAGGATCCTACTCGGATGCCCGGACCTGCAAAACAGAGTTAGTAACCTGGGCCGGAGATTTCGGTGGGGGCACTCCGACGGTCAAGAAGTAATGATCCAGGGGAACAGATCCTCCTGGTCGAGTCCCAAGTGTGGACTCCACGCTAGGAGGAGAATATAATGTACTGGAAGAATGTAAAGGAGTTGAGCGCGGAGCTGGAGAAGTGCCGGTTGAAGAGCTAAGGTGGCTGTGTCCATCAAGACCTTTCCCACAGGTCTCCGGTAGCCTGGAACTCTCAGATCGGTCTTTTTTGCTCTCCTGTGTGCCTGGCTCTTCTTTTCTCTGCTCAACTGTGTTTTATTCTTGCTTACCCCTCTCCTGGAACTATGAGGAGTTCTTTTATGCTGTTGGAGGACCGCCCGAAACTTGCCTTGGGATCCTCGCATCATTTGCTGGCATGTGCGGTGTCGCCTGGTGTCGTGTGCGAGATGCCTTTCCCCATTTATGAAAGGGGATGGTACCACGCGCGCTGACATTCCTTCTAGTAACTCTACATCCGGAAACACGGCAGGGCCTCGATCAGCGGGCCGCCACCTTTTGGATCCGGATCTGCTGGTTGACTTCCTCTTTTGGGGGGTGCAGATGGTTGGTGAGGAGCGTAGGGCCTCGATCGGGGATCTCTTCCCAATCCGGTGAAAGTAATGGCTAGAACCATCATCGCGGCCTGGCAGGCATCCTCCCGCAGTCCTCGGGCGTCGAGCCACCATCCTAGGAAGGTTATGACTTTCTTCAGCAATAGATCTTTTCATCTGAGGCGAAGTCTATCTGGGGAGGCGGAGCTCGACTTCGGTCTCAGCGTCTCGACTCGGGAGGAGCGCGGGCGGGCGAAGGAGGGTAGAGCTCAACTTCGGCCTAGGCATCTCGACCCGAAGGGAGCTCAACCGGGCGAAGGAGGGCATAGCTCGACTTCGACTTCGGCATCTCGACCCGAAGGAAGCACGACCGGGTGAAGGAGGGTGGAGCTCAACTTCGGCCTCAGCATCTCGACCCGAAGGGAGCATGGCCGGGCGAAGGAGTCCGGGTAGAGGCATCCCACGTGGCAGCTTCGTCTGCTATGTCGCTTGATGAAATCTGACATGGGTTCCACGTCAGCGATCCTACCACATCATTTGCCCCCCACTCTCGAGTCCCGTTGGTGTGTGGCACTCGGGGCGAAGGGAGTTAATGCGGTGCTGACATGGAAAGGCAAGAATCCGGCGAAATAATTGCCATAATCGGTGGCACTTCGAGAGGCGATTTTTGAAGCCAATGCGGTGGGGACACGTGGCCACGTCCGAGGAGTACTTATTGCTGGCATGGGATTCGAAGCGGCCATGGCAGAGACGAGGTGCTTCCTTCGTCGATTACTAACACATGTCGCAGATCCGATGGTGGGGGCGCAGCAGGAACATTATGGTTAGGCATCTAGTCACTTCAAAAAGAAAAGCAGTCTTTAACAAAATACCTCTTCTTTCAAACTTCATGTGCCCACCATCGTACCAGTGCCCTTCTTCTCCTCCGGTTGCTCTTGCCTCTAGGTTCATCCCCTTCTCCGCCTTCCGGCTAGGTAGAGTTTCCTTCTAGAGACTAAACCTCCCCGGACCTCATCTGCTCGTGCTTTCTGCTTCTTTTTCTTCATTTCTCTTCACCTTCATCTTTGCCATGTCCCACTTCGGTCCAAGTTTTCGTCCCATGACCAATCAGGGCAAGGCCGGGCCTTCCCGGTTGAGGTTGCCTTCTTCCTCCAAATTGGAGGAAGAAGCGGCACGCTTTGAGTTTAGTAGGAGGCCCACACCCCGAGGCATAGTGATTAGGGAACCTTCTTCCAGTCATCCTCCTCCTCCTCCACTCAAACCAGCCCCCGAACCTGCTCGGTTGATAAGTCCCAGAGGGGTCATTTCGACGATCTTCGTCGAGGAACTGGTGACCATCCAGGAGACCTATGGTGTTCCGAACTTCATTCGACTTTTGGTTCCTCGACCCGGGGAGCGGGTCACTTCAAGTGGCCCACGTCGGATTGCCCTCTACGAGGAGACACTCGCAGGGGGCCTCCGATTTCCAATCCATCCATTCTTTCTTTTTGTGCTAAGCAGCTACCGCCTGGTCCCTGCTCAGCTTGTCCCCAATACCATCAGAATAATCTTCTGCTTTGTTGTTCTTTGTCATTTCCATGGGATAGTTGCCCATTTTTATTTGTTTAGGGCTTTCTTTACCTTGAAACACCACCCCACCAAGGAGGGGTGGTGGCCTATTTCTTCTCGGCCTAAAGGCTTAAAATTTGAGCTCCCCTCTTCCATTAAGGGATAGAAGAGTAAGTATTTATTCACTTCGTTAGAGGGGGTTGATTGGGTGTGGAGCGACCCAGATCGTGCCCCAAACCGGGACTTTGCAATCGAACTGGCTGATCGGGATATCTACGACCAGCTTCGTGCTGACCAGGTCCCCTCCCTGGAGGTTCTGTTGTCAGAGCAGAACCTCTTCAAAGACAGGATCAGCCCAATTCAGTAGTTGGATGAGTTCGGCTCGAGCACTGTCTCTTGATGCCTCCTCTTTAATTTTTTGAGCTTAGGGCTAACATCTTCTTCTTGTGCAGGTATGAAGTTCTCTTTAGATGACCTCCTTTCCTTCTCTTGAAAGAGGGGTGCAGCGGAGGGTGCCAACGAGTCTCCTTCGAAGAGATCTCACGTAGAAGGCGACGTGAGGGCTACTCCCTCTGCACCGGCCGAGCTGAGCAAGAGGGTGGCATCGCCCGACCCCGAGCCGAACAGGAGGGCGACGGAGCTCGCTCCCGAGCCGAGCGGGACTACCGTGCTTAGCCTCGAGGCACCGAGACGGATCGATCCGCCCCTGGTCTGAGAGCCCGAGGTGGTAGTCCAGGCCAGATCCGCTACAGCTGCCACCACGGTGATGTCTCCTCCTCCAGTGGTTGTTGAGGTCGTGGAGGAGGAAGAGCAGCAAGCGGTAGAACAAGTGGCGGCGGCGCAGTCCGAGGCGACGCCGAAGTCCCAGCACGCCCCGGACACTCCCCCAGGAGGAGGGGCAGATGATCCTACATCGACAGTGGGCAGGAAGGAGCGGGACTACTACAAGGTCCCTTTCAGGCTGGCACCAAACATCTCTCTCGTTCGGGACCAGAAACTGGCCGAGCGCATGATGGATTTCACCGTCCAATCATGCGATCGATGAGAAGTGGGAAAGCTCCTCGGTGACGCCATCGGCAACACCTTCTCCCAGCTCTATTCGGTGAGTGCTTTCTCGTTTTGCTTCATCTTGCCTTTCTTAGCTTACATTTGAGACTGACATCTTTCCTGGCGCAGCTCGGCGCCGAGTCCTCCTTATCAGGGACTACTGTCGAACCTAGGCCAAGAGGGATAGGCTGCAGGGAGCAAAGCTCGAGTCCATGAGGGAGGATGTAAAGCGGAGGACCAGTGATTCCTGGGAGGCCTCCATGAAGGTTAAGGAACTTCACGGCGAGACCGCCAAGGCCGAGAGGCAGATCAGGGAGCTCCAGAAGTCCCTGGACCAAGAGAAAAGTTGGTCCAGGGGCAAGTCGGATGAGCTCAAGGCCAAGGAGGCCGGGCTCAGGGAGCTTGATGCCGAGGTCACCATAGAGAGGGGACGGACCCAGTCCCTCCCGGCAGAGCTGGAGGCGGCAAAAGGTCGGGCCATCGCCATCGAGAATAGGGCCGCAAAGGCGGAGGAGAGGATCGCCGCGGTGGTTAGCTCCATGGAAGCTGCGGAGAAGAAGGCGGCCGATGCGGTCTACCAGGCCGGGATCGTCAGGAAGAGGGCCACGGAGATGGTGGCTGACTACAAGGCCTCCAACAAATTCGAGGCTGAGTTCCGGGAGGCTGCAACAGACTCCTTCCATAAGGGATTCATGTATTGCCGATCCCAGGTGGAGGGGTTCGTCCCGGCTGAGCATATGAGCAGACTGAGGCTCCCGGGCACAAGGGAAGAGCCAGCTGCCTCTGAGCTAGCTCCACCATTGGAGGCCGTCGAAGGTGTGGCCTCGCCATCGGAGGCCCCAGAAGACGCTGTCCCAACCGTTCGCCCTCACGGGAAGGGGACGGCCGAGTACGGTAAAGAACCTTGTAGTTTTATCTTTTCTTTTTTTTTTCTGCTCTAGGCTGCCCGACCTGTCGGGGCCCGAAAATACTTGTAAGAAATTTCAGCAAGTATTAATGAGATTACTTCTTGATCATTCAAATTTGTGTCATTTTCTTCCCTCTCCTTCTTTTCTTTTTTCTCTTCTCTCTTTTTTTTTTGAACTCTGTCAAGCTCGAAAATGTGACGAAGTCAGAGGGAAGTCCTTCAACTTGCTGAGTTGTCTCCACTTTGCTCATGAAGTGGATGAATGCTTTTGAATGCTTTGCTTGATAAGATCCTTTCGGTCTCACCGGGATCAACTCTAGTCATGCCGGAGAATTGGACTCCTGGCTTCGGTGCCGGGCTGACCGATCTTTGGTGCTGGAGAGCTGGGCTCTAGTCTTTTGTGCCGGGGAGCTAGGCTTCGGGCTGCATTGCTAGAGAGCTGGACTCCAGGCTTTGGTGCCGGAGAGCATGGGATCCGGGCTTAAGTGTTGGAGAACTGGGCTCCAGGCTTTGGTGCCGGAGAGCGTGGGATCCAGGCTTTGGTGCCGGAGAGCATGGGATCTGGGCTTGAGTGCCGGAGAGCGTGGGATCCGGGCTTGAGTACCGGAGACCATGGGATCCGGGCTTTGGTGTCGGAGAGCGTGGGATCCAGGCTTGAGAGCCGAGGAGCTGGGCTCCGGGCTTTGGTGCCGAAGGGCATGGGATCCGGGCTTGAGTGGCGGAGAGCTGGGCTCCGGGCCTAAGTGCCGAAGAGCTAGGCTTCGGGCTTTGGTGCCGAGGAGCTGTACTCCAGGCTTGAGTGGCGGAGAACTGGGCTTCGGGCCTTAGTACAGAGAGCTGGGCTCCAAGCTTTAGTTACGGAGAGCTGGACTCCAGGCTTGAGTGGCAAAGAGCTGGGCTCCGGGCCTTAATGCCGAAGATCTGGGCTTTGGGCTTTGGTGCCGGAGAGCTGGGCTTCGGGCTTTGGTGCCGGAGAGCTGGGCTTCAGGCTTTGGTGCCGGAGAGCTGGACTCAGGGCTTGAGTGTGCCAGACCTTGGGCTGGCTAGCAATATCCCTGCAAAGCAAAAAAAGATTGCACAAAAGAGGATCTTTATTATTATTAGGAAGAGGCCTTACATTACTGATAGTATTTTCTCAGATTGCAGGCGTTCCACGTCCGTGGAAATCTGGTGCCGTCCAGACTCACGAGATAGTAAGCTCCATGTGGGAGAGCTTCGACCACCTTATAGGGGCCTTTCCAGTTCGGCGAGAGCTTGCCACACTCTCGGGGTTGAGATGCTTCAGCTCGATGCAACACCAGATCGCCAGGGTGGAAGATGATGCGGGACTAATATGCATGCAATTCTTTTTGTATGTTTTATATGTGAGGTTAGGTGATTAATTCCCAAATTTCAGATCAAAATTAGTTGTAGGGAATTTTGTATGAATTTTTGAAGCCAAGCATGCAGATTAGAACCTAGAAAAGTACTAAAAAAGGATCGCCGGGGCTGAGAAGCCTCGGTTAGGACAAGTTCTCCTACAATAATAAGACTGGAGGTAGAGGGGGTGTACCTGACAACATCTGAAGTGCCTGGTGAAGATCGCAGTGAAGGGATCTCTCGTTTCTCGATAGATGCGGCCTGGAAAACCGAGCCAAAGACCCGCAGATACCCAACTTTCTGCTCGGTGGTCCGATTGAGGCTTGGCTAGAGTCGTTGGATTTGTAGGAACTCGGGGACCTGCAAACGACCTGTCAGGGGTTAGAAAACTCAAAGAAAATCAAGAAAATAAAGGAAAACAGCAAAGGAAAGAAAGTTTTGGAGGGGGCTGGAAGGATGGTTGGCGGCAGGAAGATGGTTGCAAACATCGGGAAGAAGAACTCTCAAACCCCTTTATGCACACAACAGGGTAATCACACAAAGCAATTGAAGAACTCAAGATTTATTTCATATCAAAAATATCTCCTCATACAAGAGGCTAGGGTCCTTTAAATAGACCCTTAACCTCGGGCTCCAAGTAAGGGCACATTAGTCTTTACATAAAAATCATTTTCCCTCTCAAACCCTAGCTAGAAAATAAAGAAATATTAGGTAGAAAAATCCCTAAAAACTCTCTTGACTTGACCAACACTCCAAGGATGCCTAGGGAGGAGTGTTGGGCTTCTAGGAGCAGCAAGAGGCCGGCCCAAAGGGGCTCGGGTGCATGGGTTTGGGCCTCTGGAAGCTGGGGTGGCCTGGTAGCCATGTAGCAGGAATATTCTCTGGTATCTTGCTTCTTTAGGGCTTGGGCTTGGCACCTGGGCTTGATTTCTTTGGGCTAAGATGCAGATGGACCTCTAGAATCATGGATGCCCTGGTCTATGAATATACTTTGGCATCTGTAAGGGAATCTGGGCATCTGGAGGGCATCTGCAAGGAATCAGGTTTTTCTGAATTTTCCTCCTGGGGTCTTCAAATCCTCAAGCTGGGTTGGACTTGGGCTATACTTCCATGTCTTCAATCTAGTTGGACTTGGTCTTCACTTGTATGATATAGTCTTGAGTCTTCAGTATGGTTGAACAGGACTCAAAAAAATAAAATTAGCTCGACATGAGCTGACAACACTAGACTGAACTAGCTCAACATGAGCTGACTAGTACAGAACTGAAACTCAAAAGACTTAAATAACAACTAAAATGGACTCAGATAGGCTAAGCCCTTATTACAGATGGACTCATAAATTATTGATCAATTCACAGAGGGTTGAAAAGTCTCTGTCTTATTCTGGTGCCTCTGGTGTCCCCACCAGAAGACCTTCGGATTTACCCATGCATTGTAGTGTCGGGCTACGCACTGTCGATAAGCCACCATTCGAAGTTGGGCCTTGTTCCTGGTTTCCTCGAGGAGGTCTAGGTTGAGAAGAAGGCATGCCAGATTCTTCGCTTCGTCGTACTGTTGTATTCGCAATGTGGGAACGCCGAGCTTGACTAGAACAACAGCCTCTATGCCAAAAGTGTGGTTGAAAGGTATTTCGTTTGTTGCCATCCTAGGCATCACGTGGTAGGCCCAAAGAATGATGGAAATTTCTTCTGCCCACCTGCCCTTGGCCCAATCTAGCCTGGTTCTGAGCCCGTGGAGAATGATTCGATTGGTCACCTCGGCTTCTCCGTTGGTCTGAGGGTGAGCCACCGAGGTGAATCGATGCTGGATGCCGAGCTCGGTACAAAACTCTTTAAACTCCTGGTTGTCGAACTGTCATCCATTATTGATGATGATGCTGTGGGGCAGTCCAAAGCGGCAGATGATCGACTTCCAAAAGAACTGGCAGATCTTGGCTTCCGTGATCCATGCCAGTGGCTCTGCTTCCACCCACTTGGTGAAGTAGTCGATGGCCACTATTAGAAACTTTTGTTGCCCTGATGCGGGGGGAAATGGACCAAGGATGTCCATTCCCCACTGGGAGAATGGCCATGGGGCGGAGAGCTGGGAGAGCGGCGCTGCCGGCTGATGTTGTATGTGGGCATGGCGCTGGCATCGATCACACCTCTTCACGAAGTTGGTGGCATCCTCCCTCATGGTCTCCCAATAGTATCCTTGTCGGAGGGTCTTGTACACTAGAGTCCTCCCCCCGATATGATTTTCACAGAGGCCTTCGTGTATCTCTTGGAGTACGAAGGCCGCCTCTATGGGTCTCAGGCATCTCAGGAGCGGATAAGAGTAAGATCGGCGGTAGAGCTGTCCCTCCATTGGGACGAACCGCGAGGCCTTCTTCTTGATAAGGCCAACCTCTGCTCAGTCTTCCAACAGGGTGCCATCGGTAATGAATTTGATGTACCTATCCATCCAGCTCGGCTCCGGGATGACTTGCTGCACCTCTGTGAGAGCTTCGTTACTTGGATTTTTGAGGTACTCGATATGGGCATGCCCTAGTGACGAGTCTGGCAAGGTCGCAAGTCTTGATAGTGTGTCGGCATGAGCATTCTCTTCACGGGGGATGTGGGAAATGCTGAAATGCCAGAAGCTTACCATGCTCGAGTGGACCCGCTCAAGGTACTTCATCATCTGGGGAACTCTAGCTTCATACTTCCCGGAAACCTATCCGGCCACCAGTTGGGAGTCAGTGAAGACCTTCAGGCTTCGTACGCCCAGCTCGCGAGAGACCCTGAGGCCCGCGAGGAGTGCCTCGTACTCCGCCTGGTTATTTGTTGCGGCGAACTTGAAGCGGAGTGCGCATTCAGCTACAACTCCATCGCTGTTGGCGAGGATGAGACCTGCACCGCATCTGCCCACATTGGATGCACCATCAACATGGAGGATCCAGGACTTCTCCTTGGCTCCAGGCTTCACTTGGTGCTTTGGAGCGGTCTGCTCTGGCTCCTCAGCAAGTCCTGCGCATTCGATCAGAAAGTCAGCGAGCACCTGGGCCTTTTTACGCGATATTGAACTCGTTGAGTTTGAGCACCCACTTGGCCAAGCATCCAGATGTGTCGGGATGACTGAGCACAATCCTTAGGGGCTGGTCCGTCAAGATCACGATCGGATGCGCTTGGAAGTATGGCCTGAGATGTTGAGCAGACATAATAAGTGCAAAAATGAGTTTTTCGGATCTTGTGTACCTGATTTCGGCATCTTGAAGGATCTTGCTGGCATAGTACATCGGCTTTTGGGATCCATCCTGATCCGTGCGAACGAGGACCGAACTGACGGCTCCAGGGATGACTGCCAGGTACAGCAGGAGCTCCTCTCCCATCTCTGGCCTAGAGAGCAGTGGTGGTGATGCCAGGAAGTCTTTAAGCTTCTCGAAGGCCGCCCTGCACTCCTCCATCTAGGTGAAGTCATTCATCTTACACAGCATCTTGAAGAAAGGAAGGCATCAGTTTGCCGACCTCGAGATGAACTGGCTCAGCACGACTATCCGACCCGTCAGGCGCTGGACCTGCTTCTTCGAGGTCGGGTGCTCCATGTCGAGGATGGCCTGGACCTTCTCCGGGTTCGCCTCGATCCTCTTTGGGTCACCATGAAACCAAGGAACTTCCATGCTGCGACACTAAAAGCACATTTTGCCGAGTTCAGCTTCATCTTGTGCTCTCGGAGGTTATGGAAGGCTTCCACGCGGTCGGCAACGTGGTCTGACCTCGGTTTGCTCATAACGAGCATGTCGTCCATATAGACTTACATGTTCCTACCGATCTGGTCCTTAAAGACCCGATTGACTAGCCGCTGGTATATGGCGCCAGCATTCTTCAAGCTGAATGGCATCATTCGATAACAATATGTCCCTCGATCGGTGACAAAGGTAGTGTGCTCCTCGTCCTTAGGGTGCATCCGGATCTGGTTGTATCCGAAGAATGCATCCATAAAGGAGAGCAAGCGGTGCCCCGAGGTGGCGTCCACTAACTGGTCGATCTTTGACAAAGGGAAGCAATCCTTCGGGCAGGCTCGGTTGAGGTCGATGTAGTCTACACAGATCTTCCACTTTCCATTATTTTTTTTCACCATAACCACGTTCTCCAGCTAGCTCGGATATTGTACCTCCCGAACAAAGCCGGCTGTGAGGAGTTTGTCCACCTCCTCATTGATTGCCCTTTGCCTCTTCGGTGCAAAACTTCTCTTCTTTTGCCAGACAGGATGGTACATCAGGTCGATGCTCAGCTTGTGAGTTATGAACTCTGGCAGGATCCCGGGCATGTCGGCTGCCATCCAAGCAAACACGTCGGTGTTCGCCCAGAGAAACTCCAGCAGGTGGGCTTGCTCATCATCTTGCAGCTGCGCCCCTATTTGCACCATCTTCGCCGGGTCAGTCCCGAGAGGATACGACAGCAGGTGCTTGACCAGGCCACCTCTGGGGTCCTACACCCTTTGGTCGAGGTCGTTGGCACTGGGGTCACCCTTGGCAGCCTTGGCCCAGGGGACGGTTTAGAGACAATGCTGAATTGGCTGAGGTGCCCCCCTCATCTCCCTGACACCATAGGGAGTTGGAAATTGCACCAACAGCCGCTTTGTAGAAATGACGGCGTCGAGCAGGTTGAGCCCAGGTCGGTCGAGGATCATGTTGTAGGCGGAAGGAAGCCTAATAACTATGAAGTTCATCAATACGGTACTCTACTGAGGGGCGTCCCAGCAGTAGCAGGGAGAGTAATCTCCCTCTCGACCCCTATAGAGTCACCTGTGAAACCGATGAGAGGTATGTGCACAGGTCTGAGCTGAGCAGATGATAGTTTCATCCTGGAGAAAGAATTGTAAAAAAGTACATCGGTGGAGCTTCCACTATCAACCATGATGAGTTTTACAGGATGTTTTGCAATCGTCATCTCGACGACAATGGCATCGTTGTTTACATTCTTATTTTCACCCCTCCCTTTCCCTCATAAATGAAAGTACATTTTCAAAGTTCTCCCCACCCCGGGCCTTCTTGGAAGCATGCTCGACTCCCTAGCATATTATCCCCACCGGCTTCTCGGTAGGGAGTTGTCTACTGCATGGACCGGAGGGAACACGACGAGTGCTTGAGATTTCATTGGTGGTCTGCCCCCACAAACCTTCCGAGGTAGCCCCTCTTTATGAGTTCTTCAATTTCCCTCTTGAGGTTGCGGCACTCCTCGGTATCGTGGCCGTGGTCATGATGGAACTAGCAGTACTTCATCCTGTCGTGACCATTGGATGGCTTCAATGAAGGTGGGCACCTTAAATAGCACTCACCCTCGATCTCCATAAGGATCTTCGCCCTTGGGGTGAGGAGAGGAGTAAAGTTCTCTTTCGGGGTGGGGTCTCTTCTCGGCTTCGACTTTTGGCAGAAGTTCGGTGCGGCTGGCCCAGGCTTCCACATCCCGGAGGTCTCCCCGGGAACTGACTTCTTCAGAGGCCTTCCGTCTAGCTCCCTCCTCGTGCGATCCATCTCCTCGGTGCGGATGTACTTCTGGACTCGGAGGAGGAGTTTGGAGTAAGTTTTGGGGGGTTTGAGCCCTCTCTTCAACGCCAGCATAGCGACTGGCTTGTCAAGGTTGTAGATCTCCAGCGTGGCAACCTTGAAACGGGCAATGTAGTCCCGTAGGAGCTCGTGGTCCTGCTGCCTGATGGAGAACAGGCTGTCCACCTCTCATGGCACCTTTCGACAGGCATCGAAGTGAGCCATGAACTTTCGCTCCAACTAAGCGAAGCGCTGATGCTCTCCGTCTCTAGACAGGTGAACCACACCCGAGCTGCTTTTCGGACAGTAACAGGAAAGGTGATGCAAAGGAGAGCGTCGGTCACCCCCTGGACTCTCATGAGGGCCTTGTAGCTTTCAAGATGATCCAGAGGGTCGATGGTCCCGTCATAAGGATCCACTTGCGGCATGCGGAACCGACTCCTCTTAGACCTCTTGGGAGAATGGGAAATGGGAATTGTAGACCGCCGACTCGCTAACGGAGCCCCTCATATTTGCAAACTGGCAGGTAAGCTCCACCAGCTTGCACTCCTACTCCTCCAGGTGCTTCTCTACCATGCGCCTGATGGCCTCGTCGGTAGAACCTTCCACGGAGGCCGAAGGAGACGGAGAAGGTGACATGAGGTGGTGTCCATGATGGGGGATCTTGTTTTTTTGACCTCGACGGGCCCTAGCTATTACCTGCTCGAGGGTCGGGGACCGGCTCTCCCGATCGACAGATCTAGCCCATTGTCTCTTTGTCGGGGTCTGGTGACTACCCCGGTAGTCTATGGCGACTCGCGGCTGCGAAGGCCTTCCTTGGAAGGAACACAGGCTATCGCGGGGTGCTGCGGTGTAGGCCACGGGTGTCCCTGGCTGCTAGTGGGTAGCCAAGGACCGGTGCTAGTGCTGGAGATGGCGCACCACTGCAGTGAGAATCTGCATCTGCTGGATGAGTGTGGCCAGCTGAGTGTTCACCAGAGGTGGTTGAGCTGGAGCGGGGAGCTCTCCTTCTGGACTGTGCGGGTCCCCACGGGAAGAGGGATCCCCTGTACAGCTGGTGGAAACTTCTCTCGCTCGCATCGTCACCATCCTCTCAGTGAGCTAGTTGCAAGGGGACTGGGTTGAATCAAAATGCATCCTACCCGTCCCCTACCTGGCATGCCAATCTGTTGCCGCCAAGATCGTCGTGGCCTATAGCTGACGCGCTCTTATCACTCGGGATCTTACTCAGACATCCGGACCTGCAAAATAGAGTTGGTAACCCGGGCCAGGAATTTCGATGGGGACACTCCAACGATCAAGTCAATAACGATCCAGGGAAACAGATCCTCCTAGTCGTGTCCCAAGTATGGACTCCACACTAGGAGGAGAATATAATGTACTGGAAGAATGTAAAGGAGTTGAGCACGGAGCAGGAGAAGTGCTGGCTGAGGAGTTGAGGTGGCTGTGTTCGTCAAGACCTTTCTAGCAAGTCTCCGATAGCCTGGAACTCTCAGACTGGTCTTTTTTGCTCTCCTGTGTGCCTGGCTCTTCTTTTCTCCACTCAACTATGTTTTTTTCTTACTTACCTCTCTCCTGGAACTATGAGTTCTTTTATGCCGTTGGAGCACCGCCAAGTACTTGCCTTGGGATCCTTGCACTGTTTGCTGGTGCGTGCGGCATCGCCTGGTGCCGTGTGCGGGATGCCTTTCCTCGTTTGTGAAAGGGAACGGTACCGCGTGCACTGACATTCCTTCTGGTCGCTCTACATCCAGAAATAGGCAGGGCCTCGATCAGCAGGCCACCGCCTTTTGGATCCGGATCTACTGATTGACTTCCTCTTTTAGGGGGTGCAAACGGTTGGTGAGGAGGGCAAGGCCTTGATCGGGGGTCTCTTCCCATTCTAGTGAAAGTAATGGCTAGAACCATCATTGTGGCCTGGCAGGTATCGTCCTGCAGTCCTCGGGCATCGAGCCACCATCCTGGGAAGGTTGCGACTTTCTTCAGCAGCAGATCTTTTCATCCGAGGTGGAGCTGATCTGGGGAGGCGGAGCTTGACTTCGGTCTCGGTGTCTCGACCTGGGGGGAGCGCAGTCGGGCGAAGGAGGGAGGAGCTCGACTTTGGCCTCGGCATCTCGACCCGAAGGGAGCGCGGCCGGGCGAAGAAGGGTAGAGCTCGACTTCGGCCTCGGCATCTCGACCCGAAGGGAGCGCAGCAGGGCGAAGGAGGGCGGAGCTCGACTTCGGCCTCGGCGTCTCGACCTAAAGGGAGCGTGACCGGGTGAAGGAGTCTGGGTAGAGGCGTCCCACGTGGCAGCTTCATCCGCCGTGTTGCTCGATGAAATCTGACATGGATTCCATGTCAGCGATCTTGCCACATCACTTTTCACCTCACTTGTTCATGGGGAGATCTTAGTGGTACCCCTACATGCTATAGAAGATTTCATGGAATGGAAAGAGATGGCCTTTAAACTCTACTTCTTTCCTATGATTAGATGCCATGTTGATTAATCCAATCTAAAGTAGTTACTCGGATTTAAAATATATCACATATACAAGAAACTACATTATAAATCATGTCATGAAACCTAGTGCTCCGCTACCATTATTGGGATCAAGGTAAGTTTCATGCATGTATTTTAATTTTTTATTTTACCAGTAGAAGCATATCAAATTAAAATATTTTTCATAGAAAATACAAGCATAAGAATTGATGTGGCAAGACCACTGACGGGGTAGCAGACAGGCACCACGACAAAGGAGACTGCAGCATCGGGTGCCAAGGCAACACCTCAGCCCGGACCATTCTGCCGAGCTGAGCTGAGTTTCCTCAAGGTAACGAGCCGAGCTCCATCCTCCGCCATGTCGAGTCCGCGAGCTCGGGATGCCTAGGCCGGAGCTGCCTTCCACCCTCTAGAGTGAGACCCTCGGAGGTTAGTGCCCTGTGGTCAAGGTCAAGCTCAACGCTCGCCCACCAACGTGGAGCCTCTCCGAGCGTGCGCCCTCTGGACCGGGTCCGTCCTCCGCCCTCCAGAGCGAGACCCTCGGAGGTCAGAGCCCTGTGGTCGAGGTCGAGCTCAGCACTTGCCCACCAACGTGGAGCCTCTCCGATCATGCACCCTCTGGACCGGTGTTGACCCCTAAAGTGATTTTGATGATAACAAAATATTGGAGCATACATTTGGTTATCGAACAACTCTTCAAATGATTGACAAGTTTTTGTAGGACAACTACATTGACACACTTTCTAATCCTACAATCCTTATTATTTTGTGTTGAGTTGTAAAGTGTTTAGAATCTTGTAAAGAAGAACCCTACAAAAATTTTCTACTTAAATCAAGATGAAGGGTTACTTCTAGTTGTTTTCAAGCTTCAATTTTTCTTAATTTTATTGTAAGAAGACCTTGAAGATGTTTTTAAAGCTTGGCACAATAAGTTCTGGAAGATTGAATTTGATCTGGTTGAAGAACAAATTTCAAGCCGACTGGATGGAGGAACCAGCCGACTCAGGCACTGGCACAGGAAAGAAGTTCTCTGGCACACAGATCCAACCGACTGGCATCAAGGCCCAGCTGACTCGTCCAGAACATGGTTGAGAATGTTCTGAGATTCTCAGGGATCTGAGCCGACTGCATTTTTGCCTAGCCGACTCATCTAGAACTTGGTTGAGAATGCTTTGAGAGCCTCTAAGATCCGAGTCGACTGGAATTTAGTCTAGCCGACTCATCCAGAGTGACCCATTTTCTCAACTATGGAACCCAACTGACTGGCGTTCAACCTAGCCAACCCGAACTTGATCTGAGCCGACTCGAAGATTGTTCGAGCCGACTGGAATGACGGGGTCACCTCCAACGGCTAGTTCCAGTTTTCAGTTTTTGAATTCCAAAAGTACTCCAACGGTAACCTCTCACCTCCCAACGGTCTACAATGTTCAAAATCAAGGGAAGGCGGTTGAAGTCTCTATAAATAAGGTATGAGAACATCTTTGAAGAGACTAATGAGTTAATGGACATTTATTGAACACTTATTAAAGAAAGAAGTGAGAGCACTTGAGCTTTAAAGTCAGCCTTCAAGCCTTCACCAACTCTTACCAGAAGCATGAAGCACCTTTTGAAGAAAGCAAGGAAGCCACTGAAGTGCATTGAAGGGCATTCAATTGAGCTTCACTCGAGCTGTATTGGCAACCACCAGACAACAGAGTTTGTCATTTTTGTTGCTTATTTATTCTATTCTTAGAATATTTGGGTTATTGGTAAGCCCGGTTATAAAAACCAAATAGGTTTCTTTGGTGAGCCTTTTCAAAACCAAAGTGTAGAGATTCTAGGTGAGCCTGTGAAAACCTAAAGTGGGTTTCTTTGGTGAGCCCGGTTTAAAAAAATCAAAGTGTAGAGGTTGGGATTGTGAGCCTGTAAAACAATCCGACTGTATTCTGGTTTGGGGGATATAGTGGAAATCCCAAGTGGTGAACTTGGATAGTGGACATAGGATCTGGGTTGCTCTGAACCACTATAAACCTGCCTTGTTTGTGTTGTGCTTGATTTACTTTTTAGCTTCTGCATTTATTCTCTGATTATCACAGTACTTAACCACTAAAAGGAATTACTTGTGCACATACCTGTGAAAATTTTGCAATTCCCAATTCACCCCCCTCTTGGGAAAAAGCCACCTGGGCAACAACCGGGTCCATCCTCCACCCTCTAGAGCAAGACCCTCGGAGGTTAGAGCCCTGTGGTCGAGGTCGAGCTCGGCGCTCACCCACCAATATGGAGCCTCTCCGAGCGCACGCCCTTTGGATCGGGTCCGTCCTCTGCCCTCTAGAGCGAGACCCTCGGAGGTTAGTGCCCTGTGGTCGAGGTCGAGGTCAGCCTTCACCCGCCAACGTGGAGCCTATCCGAGCGTGCACCCTCTAGACCGGGTCCATCCTCTGCCCTCCAGAGCGAGACCCTCGGAGGTTAGTGCCCTGTGGTCGAGGTAGAGCTCAACACTCACCCACCAATGTGGAGCCTCTCCGAGCGCGTGCCCTCTGGACCGGGTCTGTCCTTTGCCCTCCAAAGCAAGACCCTCGAAGGTTAGTGCCCTATGGTCGAGGTCGAGCTCAGCGCTCACCAGCCAATATGGAGCCTCTCCGAGCATGCACCCTCTGGACCGAGCCCGCACTCTTCCCTCTTCCATCGAGGTGGCCACACGAGCTCGGAGCATCCAGACGGAGCAAGCCTCGCCATCCCGGAACACCGACGAGCCACCCGAGGACTGCAGAACGGTGCCCCCCATACCACCATAACTACCTGTCCGGCTGTACTTCCAGGAGGATGGGCCAGCCAGAAAGCATGAACCCCTAGGGCGGCGACCCCCGGATCGAGGCTCTACCAAGCTTCCCAGAATGGGGCGACCGGAGGGGATGTCAGAACGAATGGAAGCTTCCCTACCACCTGTCAGGAAAGACGTCTCGTCCACGGCATGGAATCCTGCCGCACGTGCCTACCAACCCAGCGAAGATCCCAAGACAAGCACCCAACGGCCAGTTTTCAACTACAAAGAACAGTCGACACCCCCAAAAAGGGGGAAGGTAATAACAACAATACACGTACACAAGCGCAAGCTCGACCAAGAGGACGAAGCGCCACCACCATTACCACAGTTGAAGGAAAACGAGGGATACAAGGAGAGGCGGTGGAACAGGGAACCCCTCTGTCCCCGCTATCGTTCTCCCCCTGCAATGTTTTCGTCTTCACACATATCTTTTACTCCTCCTAGCATGGAGTCCATCAAGAGGGGCCCGACCAGGAGGATCTGTTTCCCTGGATCGTCACTAACTTGACCGTCGGAGTGCCTCCATCGAAAATCCTGGCCCGGGTCACTAACCCCTGTTTTGCAGGTTCAGGAGCAGGGGATCGCCAAGCAGCAAAGGGAGCACACTCCAGCACCGGCAGTAGCTACGGGCCACGATGATCTTGGCGACAACAGATTGGCATGCCAGGTAGGGGGCGAACTGGCATGATAAAGTCCTCCACCTCTTTATAGAGTGACACCCCACGGAAGAATGGTGATGACATGAGCTTGAAAGGCTTCTATCAGCCATGCCGGGGGTTCCCCCTTCCTAAGGGCACCCACATCACCTTTTCCATTCCCTTCGGTGAAAGGATCCACTGGCGAAGCCGTCAGGCACGCAGCGAAAGCACTCCTTGAGAAGCATGAGCGCAAGCTGGCGGAGCTTTCCTGCCGGTCCACCGCTATGCAAGGCTCAACTAGCGAGCCACCGGGCTACGATGCCAACCACCCTTGAAGCCCTTCACCGGTCATGACGAGATGAAGTAGTGTCGCCCTCACTGCGATCACAGCTGTGACACCGGGGAATGTCGCAATCTTAAGTAGGAGGTCGAGAAGCTCATCAAGAAAGGCTACCTCCAAAGGTTTGTGGGGGGCAGAGCTCAAGCGGGGTCCCGGGCACTTGCCGCCCTCTTGCTAGCTCCAACCATCAACAGCTGCCCCACCAGAAAGCTAGTGGGCGTGGTCACCGGGGGAGCTGCGCGCGTGTTCGAGGAAACCTGGGGGGCACGAGACCCAGAGAATGTACTCCCCATTGTGCTGGGAGGGGAAAGGTAAATAAGGATGCCGCGCTGTCAGGATGACGATCGCAAACGACCATGGGCAGGCCCCTGCATGGTGGCCATAACTCCATCACGAGGAGCCTGTTACCTCGAAGATCCTGACGGTGTCAGGCTCCCTCGAAAGAGGAGGGTTTGCGGCCTACGAAGACGCCACCCATAAGGTAAGGTTTATTATCGATAATAATGATAACGATTTTTTCCTTGCACGGGTATCCATGTGTCCGGCAAGGAAGAATCAACAACATCCCCGAGCCCAGCTCCAGGATGTCAAAAAATCTTCGAGCCATGCAGCTCTTGATCTCAAGCATCCCCGAGCCCAGCTCCAGGATGTCAAGGAATCTCCGAGCCATGCATCTCTCGATCTCAAGCATCCCCGAGCCCAGCTCCAGGACGTCAAGGAATCTCCGAGCCATGCAGCTCTCGATCTCAAGCATCCCCGAGCCCAGCTCCAGGACGTCAAGGAATCTCCGAGCCATGCAGCTCTCAATCTCAAGCATCCCCGAGCCCAGCTCTAGGATGTCAAGGATCTTTGAACCATGCAACTCTCAACCTAAAATATTCCCGAGTCCAGCTCCAGGATGCCTACTCAAGACCGGAGCTCAGATCTCCGACCAAGAAAACTTCGAGCCAAGCCGCTCTCAATCTCAAACATCTTCGAGCCTAGCTCCGAGATGCCAAGGGAATCATGGGGCCAAGTAGCTCCCATTAACACCTCGAGCCTAGCTCCAAGGTGCCAAAGACCTGAGCCAAGCCCTCAAGCAACCCCTGGGCCCGACCCTAGCTCCACGTCCAGGAAGGCCTCGAGCCTAGCTCCAAGGCAATCAAGTCCGGTAACCCTCTTCTCTGATCTCCCCACTCGAAAAGAAGACGAGAGGGGAAGGAAAGAAAGAGAACGAGAGGGGAGCCCGGCAAGAATCCTCTTCTCTGATCTCCCCACTCGAAAAAAAAGATGAGAGGGGAAGGAAAGAAAGAAAATGAGAGGGGCACACGGCAAGAACCCTCTTCTCTGATCTCCCCACTCCAAAAAAAAAAAAAGAGAGAGAGAGAGAGAGAAAAAGAAGAGAAAGAAGAAAGAAAAGAAGAAGAAGAAAAAAGGAGTGGGGAAGGAAAGAAAGAGAACGAGAGGGGAACAAGCCGCCAGCTCTCAGTCATCAACGTCCCTGAGCCCAGCTCCAGGATGCCAGCCCAAGAACGGAGCTCAGATCTCCGGCCAAGGGACTCTCGAGCCATGCAGCTCTCAGTCATCAACGTCCCCGAGCCCAGCTCCAGGACGCCAACCCAAGAATGGAGCTCAGATCTCCGGCTAAGGGACCCTCGAGCCACGCAGCTCTTAGTCATCAACGCCCCAAGCCCAGCTCCAGGATGCCAGCCCAAGATCGAAGCTCAGATCTCCGGCCAAGGGATCTTCGAGCCATGCAGCTCTCAGTCATCAACGTCCTCGAGCCCAGCTCTAGGATGTCAGCCTAAGATCGGAGCTCAGATTTCTGGCCAAGAGACCTTCAAGCCACGCAGCTCTCAATCAACAGCACCTTCAAGCCCAGCAGCTCTCAAGTGCCATCAACTTGCGCCCAGCTTGCCGACGTTGAAGTCTAACAACTCAACCCTAGACAAGGTGAGGCCCTCCTCTCTGATCTCCCCACTCATTGAAAGGAAGGAGAAAGAAAAAGGAGAGTGAAAGAAAGAGAGAAAGATAGGAAGAAACAGACAAAGAAAATGGTTGCAAGAAAGCTTAGGCTTTATTGATTGAATATCAAATACAAGCATCCTGCGGGCCCCCGACATGCCGGGTGGCCTTGCCAAATACAAAAAAGGAGACAAGGTACAAAGGGGGTAAAAACAATTACTGCCCGGCTGGACCGCCGGGCTGGGAGTCTCCATTAGTAGGGACTTTCGGCTGCACAGCTCTGGGTTCAGATGGCATGGCCCTGACCTCGGCTGGCACAGGAGACTCGGGAGCAACGGCCTCCTCAGCGCCCGCCTCCTGATCTGAAGTGCCGGGATATTCGAGGCGGCTACGGCCCTCGGCCGAGACGAACCCCTCGACCAAGCAACGCAGATACATGAAGCCCTTAAAGAAGGAGTCCGACGCCATCTGATGGATCTCGGTGAGCAACTCCTCCGAGGCCCTATACCTTGCAACCGCCTCCTCTACTTCCTTCCTCGCTGCGGCCACCTCATGCCTGGCATCCAAAGCTGACCTGGCCGCCTCCTCGGCTGCCCTCTAGGCCACGACCGACTTCTCCTTCTCCGTCGCCAACCGGCTTGGAGGAACTAGGCGAACCCCTTCTACCGGGCCGCCTCGGCGTTGAACACGCTCAACCGCTGCTCGGCGTCGGCAAGCTCCTCGGCCTTCTTCCTCGACTGCCCCTGCTCGCAGTCGAGGCACTCCTGGAGCTCCTTCGCTCGCCCCTCAGAGTCGGCGAGCAGCCTCTCGAGGTCCTTGACTCGTCGGTCAAGCACCCCTTCGAAGTCAGTTCTTCCCTTCAGGTCAGCCTTCAACGACGCGATCTTGGCCGTCTGTCGTTGCTCAGCTCGCTCCTAGTTTTGGCAGCAGCTCCTAATGAAAAGGACCTCGACACCCATCTGCATCATATGAGAAGTTCAGAAAAAAAAAGTAAAAAAGTAAAGAAGAAAAAAAAAGAAAAAGAAAAAGAGAGAGATTGAAGTTGCTTACCGTGTAGAGATGGGAAAAGATACTATCGATCATAGCCCCAACCAGCAGCCCATCCATCTCCTCCCGATCGCATGGCTAGATGGAGAAATCCATCATGCAAGCGGCTAGGGCGCGGTTGTCAGCCAAGGAGCTCTCTGGCCCCAGCTTGAACGGGAGGCGACGCCTAGCCTCGTCCTTCCTGCTCTCTCGGGAAGCAGGTGCGCCCGTCCCTCCGACGGTAGGACCCCCAGGAACTGGTCGGGGACCCGACGTCGTCACAGTTGGAGCCCTCATCATGGGAGGAGCTCCAGTATGGGCCTCTCTCCCCTCGACCTCAACCATCCTTGGACTCAGAGAGCGGGGCGGCGTGACAGCGACAGCAGCGTCAACCCGGACGGTCGCCTTGGGCTCCAGAACGGGGAGTTCAGCCTGTGACCTTGTCCACCCCTCGGCCTCCTTCCCCCTCGGAGCGGCTGGCGCGATGGAGGTAGATGCCGGCACACCCTCGACCCGGGCCCACCTCGGAGGAGGCTCAACGGCCACCTCGGTGGGCGGCCTCTTCCGGGAGACTAGCAACGGGTCGCCCTCCGAGAGAATCATCCCTACGCATAGGAGCCAAATGGGTTAGCCTAAAGTGAAGAAAAGGAAAAACACATATGGAGGAAAGAATTGAACTCACCCGGCCCCGTTGATGGATCCACTTTGGCATCAGAAAGGTTCTGCTCTGACAGCAGGACCTCCAAAGAGGGGATCTGGGTGGTGTGAAGCTGCTCGTAGTCGTCCCGATCAGCTGGATCGACCATGGAGATCCGGTTAGGGGACCGATCCGGCTCGCTCCAGGCCCAGTCGATACCCTCGATGCCTGCGAAGAAAAATTTACTCTTCCACCCTTAGATGGAAGAGGGGAGCTCGAATCTTATGCCCTTCGGGCAAGAAGACAGGGACCACCACCCGTCCTCAGTCGGGTGGCATTTTAGGATGAAAAATGCCTTGAACAAGGAGAACCGGGCGACGAACCCATGGACATAGCAGAGTACGATGAAGGAGAAGATGACCCTGATGGCGTTCGGCACCAACTGTGCGGGAACTAAGTGATAGTTGCTCAGAACAGATAGGAAGAAGGGGTGAAAGGGAAATCGAAGACCCCCGCAGAAGGTCTCTTTATAAAAGGCGAGACGGCCCGGGTCACTGGAAGTGACCCGCTCCCCGGGGCAGGGGATCATGAGCCGAACAAAAGATGGGATGCCATAAGCATCCCGGATGGCCCCTAGCTCCACGGCAAAAATCGTCGAAGCGACCCCGCCCAGACCTGTTGACCGGACAGACTCAGGAGCTGGTTCGAGCAGGAAAGGAAGACAAGTAGGATGAGGAGAAGCCGCCCCTGGCTCCCTAATAGACTCGGGGGGGCAGGAAGGGCCAGTCTATTGCTAATCCTAAACTGTGTCCCCTCCGACTCCTCGTTGGAGGAGGAGAGCATTATCCCTTGGATGGAAGGATCGGGACAAGACATGCTGCAAAGATAATCTAAGAAGAAGGAAGACTAGACTCAGAAGAGGAAGCCTATCCCAAAGGGAAAGAAGAAAGAAGAACAGGGCCAATCTGGTTCCCTAGAGAAGAGAAGAACGAAAGTGGATCGTGGAGAAGGAAGGGTCCGAATACTGCAACAAGCATGAAGGAATTGGAAGGATGGGAATTTTGAGTAAAAATTTTCCTTTCACTTCAAAAGGGCCTATCAAATCCGCACTGTCATGACCCCCTCGCCAACGGATCTGCGCCACGTGCTGCCCTTCAGTGAAAAGGGCATCCCAGCCGCTCAAAATTCTGTACCCATATTAACTACTCCTCAGACATAGCCACGTGGCGCCTCCGCACTGGCCGGCAGGGCCATCCCTCGAAGCGCCGGCAACCATGGCCATCATTGCACCAAATTTCCACCTTTCCATATCAGCATCACCATTACTCCCTTCGGCCCGAGCACCGTGCACTAACGAGCCTCGGGATTGGGGGGCAAATAATGTGGCGAGACCATTGACATGGGTAGCTGACAGGCACCACGACAAAGGAGACTGTAGCGTCGGGCACCAAGGCAACACCTCAACCCGGACCGTTCTGTCGAGCTGAGCTGAGTTCCCTCAAGGTAACGAGCCGAGCTCCGTCCTCCATCAGGTCGGGTCCGCGAGCTCGGGATGCATAGGTCGGAGCTGCCTTCCGCCCTCCAGAGTGAGACCCTCGGAGGTTAGAGCCCTGTGGTCGAGGTCGAGCTCAGTGCTCGCCCACCATCATGGAGCCTCTCCGAGTGCACGCCCTCTGGATCGAGTCCGTCCTCCGCCCTCCAGAGCGAGACCCTCGGAGGTTAGAGCCCTGTGGTCGAGGTCGAGCTCAGCGCTCACCCGCCAACGTGGAGCCTCTCCGAGCGCGCACCCTCTGGACCGGGTCCGTCCTCTGCCCTCCAGAGCGAGACCCTCGGAGGTTAGTGCCCTGTGATCGAGGTCGAGCTCAGCGCTCACCCACCAACGTGGAGCCTCTCCGAGCGCGCACCCTCTGGACCGGGTCCGTCGTCTGCCCTCCAGAGCGAGACCCTCGGAGGTTAGTGCCCTGTGGTCGAGGTCGAGCTCAGCGCTCACCCGCCAATGTGGAGCCTCTCTGAGCGTGCATCCTCTGGACCGGGTCCATCCTCTACCCTCCAGAGCGAGACTCTCGGAGGTTAGTGCCCTGCAGTCGAGGTTGAGCTCAGCGCTCACCCGCCAATATGAAGCCTCTCCGAGCGCACGCCCTCTGGACCGGGCCCGCACCCTTCCTTCTTCCATCGAGGTGGCCACACGAGCTCAGAGCATCCAGACCGGAGCAAGCCCCGCCATCCCAGAACACTAGCGAGCCGCCCAAGGACTGCGGAACGGCACCCCCCATACCGCCATAACTACCTGTCCGGCCGTACTTCCAGGAGGATGGGCTAGCCAGAAAGCACGAACCCCTAGGACAGCGACCCCTGGATCGAGGCTCCGCCAAGCTTCCCAGAATGGGACGACCGGAGGGGATGTCAAAATGAATGGAATCTTCCCCTACCACCTGTCAGGAAAGACGTCTCGTCCATGGCATGAAATCCTACCGCACGCGCCTACCAGCCCAGCGAAAATCCCAAGGCAAGCACCCAACGGCCATTTTCAACTACAAAGAACAGTCGACACCCCCAAAAAGGGGGAAGGTAACAACAACAATACACGAACACAAGCGCAAACTTGACCAAGAGGGTGAAGCACCACCACCACTACCACAGCTAAAGGAAAACGAGGGATACAAGGAGAGGCGGTGGAACAGGGAACCCCTTTGTCCCCGCTATCATTCTCCCCCTGCAACGTTTTCGTCTTCACACACATCTTTTACTCCTCCTAGCACGGTGGTGTGGGCACCAGGATCCGACAAAGGCTCCTTAGCCTTTTGTGGATCTCCAATTAGGGTTCCATTTTTTTAGATCTTGAAATAAGGCTTCAAGCCTAAAACTTGTAATTTCTTTAGTTTTGAATTGAGTCTCTTATGTCTGTTCTAGTCCTGTACTTTGACCAATTGGGTCAAGTTGTGTCCTGTATTGAGTCCAGTCATGTATTGGATCTAGTCCAAGTCTGGGTCCAAGCCGGAGTGGTCTTTGAGTCCAGCTCAACTACTTTGGGTCGAGCTTTGAAGGTCAACATGTCAACCCTAGGGAGCCACTTCACCACCCCATGTGGCGCCACTTCATCATCCCATGTGGCACCACCTCATCCAGCCATGTGGGTGGCACAAGTGAGATTTTCTTGGATGCCAAATGGAGACACATCAAATATTTTCTCCTCCTTTCCCTCCCTCCATCAAGCCACTTACTAAAGGAGTCATAGGCAACCAAGAAAAGGTTGAAGACAAAGGCCTTGTTCCAAGCCTCATATCAAGCTTCTTTCCAAAGAAGGGTGAGCAACCAAGGAAAGGTTGAAGACAAAAGCCTTGCTCCAAGCCTCATATCAAGCTTCTTTCCAAAGAAGGGTGAGCAACCAAGGAAAGAGGGAGACACAAGCCTTGCATTATGCCTTCTTCCCAAAATTGAAGGTCAACTTTCCAAGTCCAAGGGAGCCAAATTCCTTCTTCCAAGTCCATTATTATGCCATGCCCAAATCAAAGGAGTTTGAATTTCAAATTTTTGAATATTTTTTGGTGCCTTAGCAAGAGAAGAAATGTATTTTTCATTCAAATTTTGAAAGGGTCTAAGGTGCCTATATAAAGGACCTTACCCCCTCCCTTGTAAGGTTAATTTTGATGAAGGAAAAAAAATTATCTTCTTGAGTCCAATCTCTTGTTAGTTGCCTTCGTTCACTAGGAACGTCGATCTCCGAGAGGGAGCGCCTTCACCTTCGAGCATCGAGAGGTGTGAGGTCTCAAACTATCGTCACTTTCGCAACTCCATCATTCGACTCCGAATCCAGCAGAACTCCACCATCTCTACAACCCTTCTCTCATTCTTCCACTGCTTTTCCTTCTGATTGAGACCTATCCTTTATCTTTTTGAATGCTCGCAGGTCCTCCAGGTGACACGGGTATGAAGACGGTTGCCTTTGCCATCGAGATCTTTGGACAGCCAACCGGCGCCTCCGCAGGGTTGATGGCTCGGTCATCCAGGCCGCATCTGCCAAAGTGAGCGATCTCTGCATCGGGCGCTTCAGATCTTCGAGGTTTGCCCCTGACTCCTAAGTAGATCTTGATTGGAGAGCTAAGTCCTACGGGATTTCTCAATCCCAGGGTCCTCTCTTTATCATTGTTTAGGGACTACTTGCTTGCTTGTTATTTCTTATTGTTATAAAACCCTAGATCATCTCTTACTTGCTTTCGGGAATCCAAAGAAAACTATAAAAAATCTAAAATCCACAAAATCCTAAAAATCACTTGCATCATTTCATCTTCGCATCTATTTAGTCCCCATCACGCGGAGTCCATTAAGAGGGGCCCGACCAAGAGGATCTGTTTCCCTGGATCGTCACTGACTTGACCGTTGGAGTGCCCTCGCTGGAAACCCCGGCCCGGGTCACTAACCTTTGTTTCGCAGGTCCAGAAGCAGGGGACTGCCAGGCAGCGAAGAGAGCGCACTCCGGCACCGACAGCAACTACGGGCCATGGCGATCTTGGTGGCAACAAGAATTAATCAAAAAACTTCTACCATGGATCTTGATATGATATGCAATGCTAAAATATAAAATCAGCATGCACTGATCTCATCGATGCACACTATAGATCAAATCTATAATAATTATGAGATCAGATCATATACGTAGCATGGATCACCAAACTATCATATTGATGAATATGGTAAAGAGTTCTAGGTCACCTCGTAGACGCAGAGCATGTTTAGCCTCTACAGATCGTCGACATGAAGCCCTGAAGTGTTCAGCCTCCCTACAGTGCTAGCTCCACACGAAGGCTGAAGGATGGCTAAAATAAATCCTTCTTTGGAACTTCTTGGACCCCCCAAGAAAATAAGAGGAGGAGGTCTAGGAGTAGGTGGTGGAAGAAAAATAATGGAGACTCTTCTCCTTTTTTTTTCTCTCCCCGAAAACAAAAACCCTAGTGCCAAGACCTCTCATGCCCACTTTGGCTTTCATGCCAACTCTCCCCCTTTCTCTCAATATCTTTTGGTGATATGTCTTCCCAAATCTCACACTAATACTTCTCTAATCAGTGCACGTCCCAAGAAAAATCCAATAAAAATAGGCATGCAAAAGAGTTTAGGATAAGGTGGAAAGAAGGGATAGATAAAGATAAGTCTAGGAGTTTCTATCCTATTGAAACTCTATTAAAAGGAATTCTAAACAATCTACAATTTTAACTGACCTTAAACCTCATCTAAATCTCATATAGAAGAAAGAAAGGGAGGGTGACAACATGGATGTGACATGGGAAAATTCATGCAAAAATAATATGGGGCGTGGAGAATTTATAGGAGAAATTTTTGGGTGCTCTAGGATTGGAATTAGAATATGATTTGATCAAAATTAATCAACTACTAAACCAAATTTGGTTAGACCTAATTAATCAACTAAACCTAATCTAATTACATCCCTAATAGCTTAATTAAATCTCAATTAAATTAGAAATTAATTAAGCCCAAGGCCTGATCAAACCAAAATTAAAATTCCTTAGCGTTTAGGTCATTGTATAACCTAATTGGATAAGACCTAATTGAAACTAATTCAATTAGACTTGACCTAAATCTCTTTGCTCAATCAAATTGAGCCAAGTAATAATATAATTACTATTTAGTCCTTCTATAATTCATTAATACTTAATGAATTATTTTTTTTATAATACTTATATAAGTAAATTATTAATTATATTGATAATTATATCCTTGAACGATTCTTAATCGTTAATCAGCCATTATGATTATATTATGTGTGACCCCATAGATTTGAATACTAAGTTAATAGCATAGGAATAAATTTCTAAACTAATTGATATGGCCATTTAGCAATAGTATCTGACATTTGGATAGGTTGAATGATTGCAAAATAACATTTAAGAATCCAAGTATATGGTTACCATATAATTCACCCTTTTGATCTATTACTCAAGATGACTTTAGAGTCAACTGCCAACTCTTAATCAGTGCATCTAAAGGTGTCTTAATTTAATAAATCTCATGATTCCTTATAATAATTATCTTGGCCAATATTTTGCTAAATTGAAACACATCAAAACATTATCTACAATATCTTGGAGTAGCCAATCCCATCTTGACTCACACATCGACTATATAAGTACTTGGCTATACTCAGAAACCTTTCATCACTGTATTAAAAATATAGATAATCCGATATTAAAGTATAGTAAATTTTTTGTAAGTCACCGATACTAAATTATAGTAAATTTTTTGCAAGTCACCATGATGATCTTAGGTGGGAGAAATACTTATATCTATATTCTTTTGTGAGATACTCTTGATAGTAGAGTACTCTATAGAATTGGTTATATTCAGTAAAATATACTTCGACACTTATCTTCATGCCATCCTAGTATCTCCACACTCCTTGGTTATGAGGATAATTAATCTATATAGCATGCAATGACCTATATTTGATAAATATTATTATCCTAGGTAATGAGATATCATTTGGTCACAAATAGGTTTAAGAACTATATAATAATCTTTCTTTATCGAATAGAAGTAGTTCTAAGAATTCCATCATAGAAGAGTTCATATAAAAGAAGATGTACAATATATGATTAATTGCCAAAATAACCTTTATTTATTCATAATTTATATACAAATTTTAATGAGCTCAACCATCTATAACTCAGATGATTGACTATAGGATACATTTCCTAACATATATAAGTGTGGTATCCCAGTCCCATGATAGGATAAAAATATGGTATATTGGTCTGGCCATAAGATATAAGTATGGTCATAGTTATAGGATGACAAGTTGAATGAAATTTATTTTGAATATGATTAATTTCGAATTAGAATTTTTAAATCTGTATATGAATATAATAAAGAAAGTGGAATTATTGAATTCATATTTTGAAAATAAATTTGATTATGCTTGTGCATTGATTAATGATAAATTATATTTTGACTATCATATCCTATATGATTATATGAATTGGCTAGTTGATGGATTTATTACTTACTGGGCTTTCTAACTCATTACTTTATATTTTTCTATTTTTACAAATTTAGAAAACTAGCTAGATTTTGGGATGTATTATGGAAGAGTAATTAGAAGCAGAATTTATCTTTATTTTAGATTAGGATTCATTGAAATTTAATAAAAGACTTGGAGTATTATTTTATAAAAAATTGATTTTAGTTATTTGAATTAAGTTTGAATGTCAAATTATTGATTATTTGTTATACTATTTGCTATTTGATATCATAAAGAGATGCCTTGCATGCTTATAGGGAGAGTTCTCAATGAATATGTGGCAGTTCCCACGATCCTAGCTCCCGATCTCGGGTCAGGGACATGATAATTTATAGAGATGGTGCCCCATAATTTGGCAATATGTTGCCTTGTTGATATGACAGTTTTTTAAAAAAAAAAGATATTTTTTTGAGCTCTATAATGGGGCACCCCCCCTTAAAGAAAATGATGTAGTTAGTAGTTATGTCCAAATTTCATTATTTTGATCTTGAAATGGGTTGGTCAAACCAATTTTTTTTAAAAAAAGCTTTAATGGGCTTTTCTCCCAATCGAGAAAGAATTAGGCGAAGCCAATGAAGTCAAAGTCGATGTAAGAGTTAAGATCTACCTTTTATAGGATTTTAGATTTTTTTGTTTATTTTCACGTTCAGTCTATTTTGGAAAAATGAGTATCATTTAAACTAGGAAAAAATTCTAACCCAAATTGTATAAGGATGGACCATACTGAATAGAATCTATATAGACTCTAATTATTTTTTTAAAAAAAATCTTTTTAAGAGTTTAGAGTTGAGTGGATTGAAAGAATTCTTCCTTTTTTTCCTAATTGGATAAGTAATGACCCTCCATGTTTGAGCAGTAATGAGTTTGGATCCTTTAAACTTTACAAGCTAGAGAGTCTATCTCTTCATCTTCTATCCACTACCATCCATAAAGATATATGGACCCCATAAATCAATGATGGATGATTGAATTTTGTAAAAAGCATACATTGTGAGCAGGAAAAACAGGTAAGTATGATTGTTTACTTAGTCACCTACTATAAATTTATGTGGCTTGTCAATTACTACATGAAGAAACAAGCAAAACAACCATTTATATTTGTGCCTACAACTAGAAGTAAATAGTACTATCTAAAAATAAAGTCCTGTAGGAACTTAGAATTTGTTTTTCTCTGTCTTCACATTTCATAAGGAAAAAATAAATTGCAGGTTTCCTATATAATTTTGCCTCTTTAATGTTATCCATGATTCAATATTCTTCACTTGCAAATTCTTTTCAATCGAGACACATAGCCATAGCAAACAGTGCAAGCAGCTTAGGTTGGATTGTTGCTTGGCACATATCAAATTCAATCTATCTAAATCTACTTGAAATTTTGAAATGAGTCTATTATATGGTTAAAAGAAATAGGAAAAAGTATTAATAGACCCTAACATGACTGGTAATCCATGTCCATCCATTTGCTTCATGAAATTGCATATTTTCTAATGGAGCATTCTTTTCACTTGTGGTGCAAGAAATGGTAGGCAGCTAATTAGAAATTCAATAATATATTAATGTCCATCATTTTATTAAACCTTCTTTGGCAGGAGCAAAGATATGGCTGGATTGATATAAGTAGTAAGTTTATATATTATACTTCCATTTCATGGCTTGTCACTTCATCTCCCATTTCTATCCTTCTTCCTATCCATTTTTTACATCTCTTTGATTGTTCTCAAGACATAAAAAATGCTTTATTTAATTACAAATAATAAAAAGGTTGTATGTAACCACAACACCCTTTGTGTGGGACTGATATCTATAAAATAAGAAACCAACACCTTCAAAATGACTCAAGCTAGAGTAAGCCCAATGCTTCCTAAAGGGATAATATATATAGAGAATGTAGATGTTATACACAAGGTCTAAAAGGGGCAATGACATCAAATCATACTATGCCAAATAAGGAAGTCATATGCCTAGATTCATAGGACCAGCAAGCTAATGCAAAGGAGATGTATAAGAGGTGAAGCCAAGTTGCATAATAGGATAGGTTGTCAGCTCCCTAAATTCAAGTAGTTGACATATATTAAAGCATTTTAATAAAAATGAGAGACATCAGATAGAATTGCAAGCTATGAAAGATAAATCACCTACACCTTAATTTGAATAAATTAACCAAACTTATAACTTCAGGAGAGTGATACATTAAACTTCTAGATACAAGCATCAGGGAAGGTGATTTCTCAATTAAACTATGTTAGTGCAAAAGAAAGTTTAACATATGAGACCTCTTGTAATCTCCACCATCTTCGCCATTTTTCTGAACAGCATTTTTGTTAAACTAATACAGAGTACTAAAACTAATATAGATTGTGAGATTCAACTACTTGTTTCTATACCAACTATAGCTTCATGGCCTTAGAATTTAATAATTTTAGTAAAAGCAAGAGAACAAGCAATAGAATACATTGCAATAATGAGCAAAGCATGTCTTTGTTTCCGAGTACAATATTCATTATAGATGGTAAAGATATTGTGTTGCCAACTTTTTGCTATTAAGCTAAAAAAGGGCACATCTTTTTTGGATTAAATGACTATCCTAAAAATTTAATGTAACAATTATAATTGAAAAACTTTAATTATAATTATAGACACTACGTAGAATAACTGTATTGTAGGGAAACCTATGCTATTTCATGCATTCATTTCAAAATATTTTGAGATAAATAAATAGCAGAAACAAAAGATTAATCTAATTAATCTAAACATGCATATGATCAAATCAATAAATAGCCTACACATGATAATGATATGATAAAGATGTATATAAAACTAAGCTAAAATATAAAATGATATATAAATCTTTTAATCATACACCGAATCTATGCAATAAACCTGTTACTATAGACTATATCTATAGCCAAAAAGTTCAACAACTCATTACTTTTCAGTAGTAGATGCTTACTGCCGTTGGATGGTGGGGATATGATTCTACGGGTGATCTATATAGGAGTGCTAGCTCGTCAGAATCTCAATAGCTAATCTTCCTTCCTTCTCTGGATGCTGGGACATTCCTGGAGCCGAAGAAGAACCTATGAGAGAATAGAGGAGGTGGAGAAGATAAATTGGAAACCCCTTTTCCTTTCTTTCCAAACCCTAGTAGAGATAATAGGGAACACACATCCAAAGTCCTTTCCTCTCTTCCCTACTCTAGCTTTTTCTTAGATAGAAAATATTTTAGTGAGCCCTTTTCTTCTCTCTAACTTAGATTAATTATGATCACACAACACACCCACTAGCCACCCATTCTGAATAGGCACCTAAAGGAAGTTAAGGAGCTAGAGTAAATTAGGAAGGGATAAGGGAAGAAAAGTTAAGGAGGTTAAGATAAGAACTTAAATTCAAAATTCAAGTTCAAATTTAAATTTAAATTCAAAATTCAAGTTTGAATTTGAATCTAAAAACTTATTTGAATTTTAATTCAAAAATCAAGTTCAAAAACATGGGCTAGGGTGCATGGGTTAGATCCAATATAATTGGACTTAACTTGAGCTTAAGCCAAATCATATTTATCTTGATCCAAATTTTATTGCTTAATCAAATTAAGCTAACTAACAATCCAATTGCTTATTGATCATTTAATAATTCATCAACCATTAATGAAAAATCTTTATCACAACTTTTGCAACAATGATGAGTTGATACTTGAAAAAATCTCAAATATCGACTCATCCAAGTATCGACTCAAGGTTGACTATTAATCATATTGATAATTAAATCCTGAAACGATTCATAATCGTTGATCAACCATCATATTAGATAGAAACTCCTATTATGTGTGATCCCATAAGTTCATTCACGTATCAATCAAAGTCACCATCTAGCAATGACACTTGAATCATGATAGGTCAAAACTTGTAGATTGATAATTAAAAATCTATGACATATAGTTACTATATAATTCATTCCTTTGATGCTCAATGCTCAAGATGACTTCAGGGTTCAATTGCTAACCCTTAAACAGTTCATCCAGAATGTATCTCAATCTTACAAGATTTATCTTGGTCAAGGTTTTACTAAATTGAAATACAGTAAGACACATTCGAATATTTGGAGGGATCAATCACATCTTGACTCACATATCAACTCTATAAGTACTTGACTTCACCTAAAAATCTTTCGTCACTAGATTAGAAATCTAGATAGTCCAGTATTAAAATATAGTGAGTTGCTTGCAAATCACCATAATGATATCAGATCTGAGGGATACTTATGTACGTATCCTTTCGCAAGTAATACTTGGTAAAAGAGTGTTCCACAGGTAATCACATTCAGTGAAATATCATATACTTCACTTGCATGCCATACTAGTATCTCCACACTCCTTGATTAAAAAGACAACTAATCAATATGGCACATAACGACCTATACTCGATATATTATTATCTTATAACAATGTATCATTTGATCATGAATAGATTTAAGAATCACATGATAAATCCTCTCTTTATTGTATACGACGTAGTTTTAAGGATTCTATCACATAAGAGCTCATTACAGAAAGATGCAATATAATGAACTACCAAAAAAAAATTATTTATAATAATTCATATACAATTATAAAATACAACTATCTACAAGTCGGATGATTAGCACTAGGACATAATTCCTGACATATCATGCATTTATTCTATAAATTAAAAAATAAAATAAATATAGAATTTTTACCAAAGAATAAAAAAAGAAATAGATAGAAGTCATAAGACCAAGGTGGCTATAATTCTAATCAGCTTGTATTACTAAATAAATAAATTATTAAAAATATATTTGTGTGAAATGTAGTCTTTAATTTCAACTATTGATACATACACAGATAGTTTGTGTGGTTAAGAAACTTAATCAATTTAGCTTATATAACATTACGGTGAAATGAAAAACTATAAAATGGACGTTTATTTTTAAAAGGTTATCCTTTCAAAGTTAGAAAGAAAACTCCCAAAACTCATGATTATTTAAGTGTGTATTTATTTCGAGAACTTATATTACTCGAATTCTATTTTTTCAATTTTTATATTTTACTTGGGCATATTAACCTTGCCTGTAGGAGATCTCCACTTATAAATCTCAAGACATAAAAGACTTTGATGTTCATTTGGAACTGCTAATAGATGGTATAAATATAATAGACAATGGATCGTTCAGGCACTTGTATATGTTAGCTGGTTTGTAAAATATGTTTCAATTTTTGGAAAACAATGTTTTTTGGATTTTAGAAGAACATAGCAACAAGAATCCAGGAGTAACTAAGCAGTATCAATTTATGAATCAACAACACACATAGGATCTAAATAGCTCTGCATGATCCTACATTACGGAAAAAACCTAAAACCAAAATTTATATATTTTGATAGTTTTTAACTAATTATCATGTATGTATTAGAATGATACTATATTTAACTATGATAATCAAAATCTAACAATTTAAGCTGATCCATGTTTTAAGATGCACCGATCATGATTCGTAAATTAAACTTGTTATACCCTGCCGGCTCATCATCGAGCTGGACCGGTCTCTCTTTGCGGTTCAGCCAGACCGCTCTGTCCAGGCTCCGACGGCCCGCTCCTTTTGAAGTCCGACCTACCAGAGTAGAGGTCCGACGGCCCGTTCCTATTGAGGTCTGGCATGCATACCTCCTTCTGAAGTCCGACCCACTAAAGTGGAGGTCTGACGGCCTGCTCCTACTGAGGTCCGGACCACTGCTCTCCTTTATATACCCTTCTTCGGAGGATCGATTGGCCCTCCCGGTCGGCATCCGACCGGCCCAATTCAGGGTCTGGAGAAGTCCAGAAACCTCTTCTGTTGTAACGAACTCTTGCCACATCAGCAGCACTGCTCCACTACTCCCACGATGCTGCCATATCCGGACGCCACATGGCCACTTTCCAGATCCTCCTGGGGTAAATCAATCTTTTTCGGATTCCTTTCTAATGGATTTTGGACTATTTCGTGCCTATATAAGGTGCTCGGGGACCCCGTTTTGAGCTAAGAACTCTCTTCCCTCTCCATACGCTATCTCTTTGATTCCTCCATTATGTTGTCCTCAAACTCCTGCTAACTTAGGCATCGGAGGGTCCCCCGCTGGAATACCACCAGTGCCCTGGAAACTTTGTTGCAGGTTGACCAGGAAAGGAGCGCCCCAACACAGCCGACCGAGCTCGGTCCAGGAGAAGTCGCCGCAACAAAACTTTCGATTTATATACCTTATCATAAATTTAATTATATATCAATACAATTCGTGTCATTAATATATAGGTTAAAGATAATTTAAATATATAATTTTAATTTTAAAATATTTTTTATAGTGTAGATGATGTTTAACGATGTATATTTTTAATTTTAATGATTTATCATTTAGTTTAAAATTATTATTTTGTTCTCAAAGTTAATGTAAAGCATGCACTCTGGCTCTATGGAGTTCATGCACCATCTCACTACGGATGGCAACAAAATCCAAATCCATGGATACCTGCCCGGCCCGACTCGATTGGACCGGGTAGTCATGCTTTGACTAGATTTTGGCTGGATTTGGTTAAAACCCGAATGCTTAACTTTAGATTTGAACCGAGATTGGATAGATATACACCCGACCCGAACCCGGCTCAAATTATTTTAATATTCAAATATATATAATTAATATATATTATATTAAATATATTTTATTAATTATTAATTATTAGTTAATAAATTTTAAAATACTTAACTCCTTTACCTAATCATTATTTTCCATATATAAGAAAATTATAAATTATAATTTGTAATCGGTAAACCTCGATTAATCTCCAGCTCCTCTCTTCATCTTCGGCGACTCTTTCTCCTATAGGATCAGTGTTGAACTAAAAATATAGTTAGATTTTATTTATTTAATGTATGTGTTGTCGATCTCACCGCGGTGGCCTGCAGCTCATGAGCTGGCGCCGGTTTTCGGGTTTTCTTATCTCGAGGTCTCCAAGCTTTCGGACCTGCAAAACAAAGTCAGAGACCCGGGCCGGGGATTCCGGCGGGGGCACTCCGACGGTTAAGTAAGAGAGCGGCAAGATGGAACATGACCTCCAAGACGGGTTCCCGGAGGATTTCCGTGCTTATAGGAGATATAAATGAAAGAAGTGTGGGGAAGAGGGGAGTTGAAGCCCGGTTTCCTGCATTGGGTTCACCGAGCTCACGCTTGAGGACTTTCTGGGATCCCCCGGATCGTTCTCTCGATGTTCTCCCCCTTTTTTTTGGCCTACCTGTCCGTCCGCTTTTATCGTCCCTTTTATGCTACCGAACCGCCTTTAGCCCACGTCTCCTTCTGGGGGCTCCCCGAGATCTTTGGGTTTTCTTCCCCCTTTCTCCTTTGAGTCCGAGAGTTAAGTGACCGGCACGCCCCGTCCGTCACGCGTCACGAAAGGGGGAAGATTGGTGAGACCTCGGGTCGAGCGCGGGAGCTCTCATTTTGGGGCGTTGACGGCTTCTAGCTATTTCAGGCCCCTGCCCACAAGGATTCCGTTCCTCGGTTGTGAGGCCCCGTTTAACTAATGTAAGCGAGGTTTCGCGTGTCACTGTAGGCCGTATTGGCCCTTGTACGGAGCGCCGCGCGCGCTAGCTCTAGTGGCGACCTCGCGACCCGTTTCTCTGCCTGCCCGTGGCTTTGCAGAGTAGGGCTGACCTCGATCGAGGTGGACCCGTCAGGGGGCGCCACCTGGTGGTGGAGCAGGGGCTGCCAGCTTCGGCCGAGGTGGACTCCCCCTGGGTGGACACCTGGCGGAGTGACAGAGAGAGGCTCGACTTCGACCGAGGTGGACCCGTCTTGGGGTGCCACCTGGCGAAGGAGCAGGAGGGCCTGGCTCGACCTCGGTAGAGGTGGACCCGTCTTGGGGTGCCACCTGGCGAGGGAGCGAGGGGCCGCCAGCTTCAATCGAGGTGGACCCCTCTTGGGTGGACACCCGGCGGAGTGGCAGAGAGAGACTCGACTTCGACCGAGGTGGACCTGTCTTGGGGTGCTACCTGGCAAAGGAGCAGGGGGGCCCGGCTCGACCTCGGCAGAGGTGGACCCATCTTGGGGTGCCACCTGGCGAGGGAGCGAGGGGCCGCCAGCTTCGGCCGAGGTGGACCCCTCCTGGGTGGACACTCGGTGGAGTGGCAGAGAGAGGCTCGACTTCGACCGAGGTGGACCCGACTTGGGGTTCTACCTGGCGAAGGAGCAAGAGGGCTCAGCTCAACCTCGGCAGAGGTGGACCCGTCTTGGGGTGTCACCTGGCGAGGGAGCGAGGGGCCGTCAGCTTCAATCGAGGTGGACCCCTCTTGGGTGGACACCTGGCGGAGTGGCAGAGAGATGCTCGACTTCGGTAGAGGTGGACCCGTCTTGGGGTGCCACCTAGCGAAGGAGCAGGGGGGCCCGGCTTGACCTCGGTAGAGGTGGACCCGTCTTGGGTGCCACTTGGCGAGGGAGCGAGGGGACGCCAGCTTCGGCTGAGGTGGACTCCTCCTAGGTGGACACCCGACGGAGTGGCAGAGAAAGGCTCGACTTCGGCCGAGGTGGACCCGACTTGGGGTGCCACCTGGCGAAGGAGCAGGAGGGCCCAGCTCGACCTCGACAGAGGTGGACCCGTCTTGGGGTGCCACCTGGCGAGGGAGCGGAAGGCCGCCAGCTTCGGCCGAGGTGGACCTCTCTTGGGTGGACACCTAGCGGAGTGGCAGAGAGGGGCTCGACTTCGACCGAGGTGGACCCGTCTTGAGGTGCCACCTAGCGAAGGAGCAGGAGGGCCCGACTCGACCTCGGCAGAGGTGGACCCGTCTTGGGGTGCCACCTGGCGAGGGAGCAGAAGGCCGCTAGCTTCGGTCGAGGTGGACCCCTCCTGCGTGGACACCTGGTGGAGTGGCATAGAGGGGCTCGACTTCGACCGAGGTGGACCCGTCTTGGGGTGCCACCTAGCGAAGGAGCAGGAGGGCCCGGCTCAACCTCGACAGAGGTGGACCCGCCTTAGGGTGCCACCTGGCGAGGGAGCAGAAGGCCGCCAGCTTCGACCGAGGTGGACCCCTCCTGGGTGGACACCTGGCGGAGTGGCAGAGAGGGGCTCGACTTCGGCCGAGGTGGACCCGTCTTGGGGTGCCACCTGGCGAAGGAGCAGGAGGGCCCGGCTCGACCTCGGCAGAGGTGGACCCGTCTTGGGGTGCCCCCTGGCGAGGGAGCAGAAGGCCGCCAGCTTCGGTCGAGGTGGACCCCTCCTGGATGGACAGCCGGCAGAGTGGCGGAGAGATGCTCGACTTCGGTCGAGGTGGACCCGTCTTGGGGTGCTACCTAGCGAAGGAGCAGGAGCACTTCTTCCCGAACTGGGGATCTTTTGAAAGAAAAAAATCCACGTGGTACTGACCGCGTCCAGCTAGACTTGACACGCGCTCCACGTCAGCGATGTAGCCATATCAGTATGTATGAATTATAAAATGATAAATAATTTTAAAGTTGATAAAAATAAAAAAAATATTTACTATGACTCAATTCGATTTAGGCCGGGTAAACCCGAATTACCCGATACTCGATTGAGATAGGTTTGGATAAAAAAATTCAGTCTCAATAGTGTTTAGGCCAGATTTAGATAATTTATTAAATTTTTGGATTTAAATTTAGATAGTTATATACCCGGTCCATTGCCATCCTTCCATCTCATATTTACAAATCTATACCACGTAGCATATAAATATAGTTGGGTTGGATGCGGATGTATCTTTTGCGTATATGGTCATGATAATTATGCGCAACATTTACGGGTTAAAAAAGGAAGGGTACCACTACGATGGTAGCATAGTTGGTAAAAGCATGGCTCCGTCTCTTTCGGTCACGAGTTCAAGATGCGATCCCTTGAATGACTTGATTAAAATTTGGATTTTCTAGATGCATGTGATTGGAGACGGTTGATATTCTAGTATCATAGTAAAATTAGGTTGACGTACTGATATACTTACATTGTGATCCATATCGAATAATAATGTAATGGATTGGGGGGGGGGGGGGGGGGGGTGGGGGTGTGTGTGTGTGTGTGTGTGTGTGTGTGTGTGGTGGGGTGGTTTACGATGGGGAAGCTATAGGGGGTTATTCTCTCACCCTATCCTTTCTTTTGAATGATATAAGAAAGAAAGAAAGAAAGAGTGAAAGAAAGAAAGAAACGAACGAAAAGAAAAGGAAATAAGTGTAAAAATCAAAGCGAGTTTCTACGTGTTACGTTATCCTACTTCAAAATCTGCATTACAAATAGCTGGTTGCTGTCCGACGAGGGACAGCGGAATGCGAGGGTTTCAAAGTTCGACGCTTACCATTTCCGCCCCCAGTCTCTGTCTCTCTCTCTCTCCAAAGTGAGAGCTCTTCGATCCAGCTAGGGTTAGGGGTTTTCATCGGCCCAGGCTCTCGGGGATCGGGTGATTGGGAGTAGTTTCATCCTTCCCGGTGCTGCTCGCCGGGGGCAAGGGCCGAGCCGATGTACAGCGGTTCCAGCGACGGTGAAGGGGGCCACGAGGCTGCCCCCAAGAAGATCCCTCCGGCCTCCTCCATGCCGTGGGTTCGAAACCTCCGCCGCTTCATCGGATCCGGCGCCGGCCTCGGATCAGAAGCCCTCATGGGTCAGGCCCCTCTGTACCCCGCTTCCGATCTCTGCCTGGTATTTTATGGTGCTTTTAGGGTGCAAATGGGACAAAAAAAAAAAAGCTATCAGATAAGTTCCTAAATGAGTTTGGATCCACTACGAGACTCCAGTGCAAACTAGAGTAGAGATAACGTTAAATGGGCTTGGATAAACCCTACGTTCCTTGTTGATCTATCGAGAGGATGGGATTGAATGTGCTTGGAATCCAATAGCCAGTACAGCCTAAAGGGCTTATGGTCATGGAAGGCGATAATTTTGTTTGGTGCATGAAAGGGGATTTTTATAACATTGTCTGCTTGAACGTTAAACCATTTGATTCAAATTGAGGAGCAAGTATTGTTTGTTTTTTTAAACCATTGTCTAGTTTGCTTGGAATGTACCATTGGAGAATTCTAAAAGAAGAGAGTTCAACACAGAGTTCATCATTTTCTTCCTTTGCTTAACTTTTCATTTTGAATATCACCAAATTGCATATGTTTCTAATGATATCTGTTGTTAACGTCCTGAAACATTTCCTTCTTGCTTTTTCTGGTATTTTTTTTAAGGGGGTTACTCTGATCTTTGGGTGCAAAGAATAGGATCTGATGCCTCCATTGTTTTGTTTTGGGGAAAAATTCTCATATATTGGTAGGAGCTTAGATTATGTGAACTTTTGCTCATTATTTCCTCTAAACTATCCATTTTAACTTGCAGAGCTTGAAACAAAAAGGATCTTGCTTGAGATATTTAAAGAACGACAGCAGAAAAATGCTGAAGCAGGCTCTATTCCTAGTTTCTACAAAAAGGCATGCTGCAGCGTTGATTTCTGTATATTTTCTTAGTATTTTCAAGTAGTTCTGAATATATTACATATGGCTTCAAGGATGGTCGGTGCCAGTGGCTTTATGTTACAAGGAGTTTCTTTTGGTTGGCAAACTGCTACATTCCTGACCATACCTATTATATATTAACCGAACATGTGATTTATAAATTCTGAGATATTTCCCCTAATATATATTGTTTTCTAAAACAGAAGCCTGAAGAAGGATCAATCAGTCATAGGGTTCAAAGGTTGGCAAAGTACCGGTTTCTAAAGGTATCAAGCCATACACTTAATTTGATCTTTTGAAAGTTTATGTAGAAAGTTCCTTCAAATGCTGTTTCTGGAAAACTGTAGACATGTGCTCTTTCTGCTCATTATTCATTTTTATTCTACATTTTCTTTTTTGGCTATGTAGCTGGTCTGGTCTAGCATGCACTTATTCTATATGCATGTCACCGTTAATTGCAGAAACAGTCAGAACTTCTTCTAAATGCAGATGACCTGGATGCCATGTGGGTTTGCTTAAGAGAAAATTGTGTGATTGATGATGCCACTGGTGCTGAAAAGGTAAATTCAATCTATAAAGTCAATCTGATTACTTCTGGCATTTGCTTTTTTCCATCTTTTGGGTGAGAGGGGAATCCATACATGCTGGCTTGATGCTTTCTCCATTCAATGATGGTTTTTCTGAGCCCCTTGTACTTCTATTTCAGCCCTTTGTTAAAATAGCCTATGAATAATAGAAGTTTAAAATTGTAGTAAGCTATCATAAAATTACTCGTGACTAACCTCAATAGTTGAGAGTTCATGTACTGGAGTACCTGTAAAATTGGGAGGTAGTGTTCCTTGCTTAATAAATGCCTTTCTTTGGCGTTGGTTACATTATAGAAATCAAAAAAGAACCAGAAATCTATGCATGGTTCTATGTTGCTAGCCTAATGAGGTTTTTCATATTCCATGGCTGAACACTATTGTCAATAGTTCATCATGCTTTAGTTCTTAAACTCAAACATGTCCTTCCACAAGGTCGCAATGGAGACTTTGCTACTGACAGTTCCATAAAAGAAGTTACTACCATAACAGGGTTATGCAAATGATTGATGAATAAGGATATTTATGACTAGGTAGACCTTGATCTTATTCCAGTTTATTTTGCACTAGAGCTATTTATAACTTCATATTTGCAGTATTGTCAGGGTTTTTGGTCTAGTTGTGCTTTTCTATTAGACCGGCTCTCAGTCTTGTTGGATAAGGATTATGTTTGTGTTTCAAGCCTGGTATCAGGTTCCCTAAATAGATCCATTAATGTGAAGGGACATGACCCGACCCGAATCTTAATACTACCTTATCCTATTTCCGACTTTACTTGAGACCTGACCCAATATCTAAATGCTGAGTGTTTGACACAATGCAGAGAGAAAGAAAGAGACACTATGGCATCTCATCTCCCTCTCCCCGATGTCAGGTGACTAGCCTAGCCACTCTAGTGAGCTTATTGTTCCCTTGCCCCTCTAGTTAGCTCCTTGCCATCCTTGGCCTCTCCGGGTCTAGCAATACCATCCTTCTTTCCACCCTCACCATTTGCCTTCCACTTTGTTGGTGTGGCTCCATCACATACAACAATTGCCAAGCTTGACTCCAGCCCCCATACTTGACAGGGTCATTGGCATGATCTTTATTGGAGAGTGGTAGTGGGTGAGCATTGTAATGAATTTGGAGGTTAGGCCTTGCCTTATGCTACTCGATGATCCCATTTTGGGCTGAACTCCACGGTGGCAATGAGGGTGTTAGAGATGCTCTAGATGATGGCATGCATGGCAGTGGTGGGGAGGAGAGAGGGTGGATATGGGTGTGAGGAGATGAAAAATGAGAGGTTCTCTCCCATGCCCTAGAAATCTACTCGATATCAGAAAAAAATTTGGGTTGAATTCAAGTGGTTAGGGGGGGTGTTTGGTTGGGGGGATTTGCAGCCTAGAATGGGAATGGGAATAGATGACTCCCATTCCAACCATTTGGTTGGGGGAGTCTCATTCCTATTCTAATTCCTAGGCAAAATGGGAATGGCCCAATCTTCCCAAAATCCAATTCCAACTCTTTCCTAAGGATTCAAATCTCCATTTAAATAAGGATTATGATTTCGATTTCGGTCATGAACAAAATGCTTCGGAGGATATGGCTGTTCAGATTTCCATTTCGATTCATTCCGATTATGGTCGCGAATTTTAACAAACATGCCCTAGGTTCTTAATAGTGGTCAAATTGGGTAATGGGTCAGGTATTGATAGATCTATTTCCTTTTAGGATGGGTCATGGTCCAGTAATCATACTCAATCAAACTAGTCTTGACCTAAAGTAGGTTATATAGTTAATCTTTCTTCATGTAATCTGAAAGATGTAGCTGAATTTTATATGAACTGATGGTGCTACTTCTTGCCTGGGTGCTGGAGATCGTTGGAGGAGTGATGCTCATGGGCTGTATCTGCAAGGAAGTCCTTGCCGGAGGCAGGTCCGGCGAGGACCCTCCGATGCTCAAATTAGATGGCAGGTCACATAAAGGAAGAAAGGAGAGTGGAGTCACTAGAGAGAGCGAGAAAGGATCTCTAAGAGAGAATCTATCTTGGAGGTTTTCAAAGAACCTCTTTTTATAGGGCCAGGTCAAGGATACTTTTGGAAGAGGAAAAGAAGTCCTCGGTGCACCTGATAGGCAGTGACGGTTTGATGGATTTCGTCCCATGCAGCATCAGGAAATCATGTCACATGCCCAGGATGTCTATTCTCCATAATCATGGATTTGTCTTTTCTTCATTGCCAAGCACACTCTTTAATGATGAGGTGGACCGCTTAATGGGTTCAGTCACGTTCTCTTTAATTGCAAGGATTTATTGCGGATTACTGGATTTGTTTGCTTACTTGCTCAAGGGGATGCATGGAAATGAGCATCGGTTGGTTCCTCTTTGGACTGCCTTGTAGAGTGTTGCCAAAAAAATTTATTTGTCCTTTGGTGCAAGGGTTCAGGGTTGGCTTGAGTACCCGCACTGGGGTCAAGGATCCATGGGACCGAAGGACTTGGGGTGTGTTTCTGCCTCTCCTGAAGGTTATGCTGTTAAAGAGGAAGCGAGCCTTCATAACCTCCATCAATCTTGAGAACCAAGGATCTCTCCTTCAGTGGCCGAGTGTTGATCCGTGACTGAGGATCAATTGGGTTGAAGGTGGCCGAGGTTGCTACAAGTGATTAATGATTTGTTGGAAGCGGGACTTAGCCTAGGAGTCCTCGGGATACCAAGGGCATGGTGTTAACCCCCATATCATGAATTGATCCCATTTTAACCTTAGTTTTATGGGGACTTTTTTTTTTAAAAAAAAAATGGTGTGCTTGACCTAGTATGATTTAGATTGGAATGGGATACACACCATCTTGAACTCTGACCACAATTTGCTCCTTTAAAAGTGAAGCTTTAATCTAATTGTACATTATTGCCTGCCCTTTGGATGGCAATGCTAGCTATATGATGAAATCACCATAAAAGTTAAAGTGACAAGAGGGTATATTTTCCATGATTTTACTTATTATATGATGTTTTTGCATTCGTATATTGGATATGTTATGGACTGTATAAGGTTTGCTTGTTACTGTTTCATATTTGATACATTTGGGTGCCTTTGTTCCAACTTTGAAGTGCTTGATGCATGTGCTTTTATCAACAGATGAACTATGAAGATTTCTGCCATATTGCATCTGTCTGTGCGGAGCAGATTGGCCCAAAATGCCGTCGATTTTTTAGCCCATCAAATTTTATGAAGTTTGAGAAAGATGAATCTGGAAGAATAGCCATCCTACCATTTTATCTTTATGTGATGAGAACAGTAGGTTTTGTTTCTTTGCCATTGAAGAATATTTTTACATTTATTATTTTACTGACAGAAATGACAGCACACATAAAGTTTCTGTTACTTTTTTGCAATCATGTTCTGCTGGCTACTTGTTTTCTTATCTATATTTCTGGATGGGCTAATATAATTGATTTTTAATACAGAGATTATACTTTGTTACCAAGATAGTTCTTACTATGCATCATGGTGTAGAACTTTATAATGACAACTTAAAAGTCATAATGAACAATGTTTACCATATCAGCTTTTGTTAGTATTACCAGAAGCAAGTCAGATGATTGCAGATAGATGGTGAATTAGTTTGATGAATAGATCCCACAATGACAAACTTGTAGACTATTAGTTGCACTGCTCGCACAACATAATCAAATGAGCTTACCCTGGTGGAGTCAACGTATTTGGATTGACATCACCATTATGTTGAAGATCTCTTCTCTGATCATATTTATGATCTTAAGAGATCAATAGATGGAGTTATTGATTTATATTTACCCACATTTAAGATCATCTTCGTTGTGGGAAGTGAACAGAGTTACAATCATGCACATGTCTAAGAGCCTAAAGCTCTTCAGGGGCATCCTGCTTTTCTGGATGATGGACTCCTTCATTGTAAGATCAAGTCTCAAGATGAGTTTGAGTGGTTGTCAGGGAAGAGCAAAATTGCAGCAAGAAGTTTGTCAAAGAATATGTGGGTGAATGTAGTATTTGTGCTTGCAGTCAATATAACAATACAATTTTCAATTAGGGACATTGGTAACCTGAGGGGGCATTAACCCTGTTGGGAGAGGTGGTGCATCATCAGTGCTAACAGAGAATTTTTCTGGACTGACATAAGAAGTGAATTGACTTATTAATGCTGAAGGACTATAAGGATGATATATGTTGATTCATTTTTTAGTTTTTTTTCTTGTTCTATTTTATGCTTGTTTGAATGGCCTTTATGTAGGTTCTAAGCAGTGATTAGGATGTTATTTGAGTCATTATAACTGAAGTGTCAATGTACCTATGCTGAACTCGGTTATATCATTTGTTGAGGTAATTCTGGATAGATATATTGAGGCTTATAAAACTTTGATAAGGGATAGGGATACAGTGAATATTTTGGTTGCATATTAATGAAAGTTGATGTAGGAAATCATTTTTTTTAAAAATCATAGATCTCTTTTTGCCACTTTGGGCCTTCTCTCTTTTCTTTCTCTATTCCTGCTCTTACTTATTTACAATTAAGTTACTCAGGAAGCCTGAGATCAGCCCCTAAATGGTTTTGAAATAATTATCAGATTTAAACCCTCATCCTTTGTTCAGTTCAATTGGGCTGATTACTTCAGATAGGCAACTTAGGCTGCTCAAGAAAGTTAGAGATGATGGTATTCTTATAGGACAAATAACGTTTCAAAAGAATTCTGTTTTTAGTCATGATGCCCTACAACCCATTAAAAGTAGTGCTTTAACCAAATTTGAGCACTACTCACTAACTGCACAAAGGCGTTCCAATTGATGTAGTTTTCTTGATACTTTGGATTATATTTTGGACCAAGTCCTAATTTGTTTCAACAAAAAAAAAATGCAAGCCCATTTATTCAAAATCCATCTCCATTTTGCTGGCCCATGATAATCATATCAATGTAATCTTGTGATAGACAAAAAAACTCATTGTTGAGGAATGATGTTGTTTACAGAATGCCCATTTAATTCAAAATCCATCTCCATTTCGCTGGCCCATGATAATCATATCAATGTAATCTCGTGAAAGACAAAAAAACTCATTGTCAAGGAATGATATTGTTTACAGAATGCTGAGACTAACAGGTCCAACAATGCAAATTTGCAATGGATATGCTGCTGAAACATTCTACAAAAGAGTGTGCAGTTGGTCTCCGATCATGCTGCTAACAGCTTGGCAAGATGGTCCTTTGCTCGGGTTCGATATAACTTATGAGTCAGTGGTTGTCATGGTTCAAATGCGGACAACAATACATAGTCCTTGATGTGTAACACTCCCATATGATAAATCTGGGTGTGTTTGAATGCATTATAAAATCATGATACTTTGTGATTTTACTTTTTTTTTTTTTTTGCATTTACAAGTTTTAATTCCATATTTTTGGGTGTTCATTATGCTATGAAACTTCATATACTCATTGAAATCATGAAACTGAAAATTTCAATTTCTGCATTGAGTTGAGTTTTACAAATCTCTCCTTATCATTGTACAATATTTTGTTCTTCACCCTTCCCTTTTTAGTAAACAAAGACAGTCTGAAAAATCTCAACTCTCAAAATTCATAATGTTTAAATATAGGAAAAGATGTGGTCATGATTTTGAGATTGAAAACCTCCAATACATGCTACCCAGCCCAGGTCTGTGGGCTAAGTATATACTAATGAACCATGTGCACCTCATATGCAGAATGTAACATATTTCTTACACATATATGAGAGTTTCATTTAATGTATATATATTTCTGTGGGCTAAGTATATACTAATGAACCATGTGCACCTCCTATGCAGAATGTAACATATTTCTTACACATATACGAGAGTTTCATTTAATGTTTTAGAATTCTTTTGGAATAAATTTTCATTCTTTTTCTTGATATTTTATATCTTTAATTTAATAACAAATATTTATTTTTTTAATATTTTATTTTTTACAATTGGGATATGCCTATGCCTTAAACTTCTTCATTTCTCCTCTTCCCCATCATTGAAGAGCAAATGTTTATTTTCCCACTTTGGCTTTGAACATCCTTGACTTATGCACCAGCACTTAATGAAAAATAGTTTCAAGTCCTTGTTTATTATGTTATAATATAGTTACATCAAATTGATAAAAAGGAATGCCTTCTAATGTGCCTTTGAAGTTGTCCTCATAATAGAGAAGAAAAATGTACATTGACCATATTTGCTATTCTTCATCATCACCATCAGGTACTTAGACCAAATATGGTTGCAGCCTTCTAGCAATAATGGTGTACCACAGCTGACCTAGTTTGTCTCCTGACTTGTCTATGTTTCTTCTATTCCTTTAGTTCTACAGACTGGATGGATCACATTTATGCATCTTTTTATCATCTAATTGAAACCTGTATTGACTATCTTATGCTCAAGTTGAAGTGAGAATTGGAAGATGTTGAAAAGGGGGAAGGATGAGAGGTATGCATTCTGCATATTTGTGGCCTGACATTATGATGGAAAATTATGAAGATCCACATGGAAGGGATGGCTTTCCATATTCTTTCATGATCAAAGAGGTGGTTAACTAGATTGTTGTTATCTTTTATGGGAGAAGATTGCCTGGTGTTTTGGTTTGTTATCTTTTATGGGAGAAGATTGCCCAGTGTTGTGGTCTGTTCGAGTTTGAATAGGGCTGAAATCAAACCGTATACAGATTGGATATCAGTTTATCCATATTCATATTTATTTTGTTTGGTGAATACAAATACGAATTTGGATGCAAAAATTTATATTCATGTTTGTTTTAAACAGATACGGATACAAAATGGATACCGGAAGTATGGATATAAATACGGATACAAGTCAGATAATTAAACTTTATAACTATAGAATCAAAGATATTATTAAATGGATATAAATCAAGTTAATAGCATGTTAATATAGTTGTATATGTTCTTTAAAAATTAATGAGTGCTATATAAAATTAAATAGGGTTACCGATAGAACATGATGGATATTTGGAGATTATATAGTTGTCTATCTATATCCATATCAATTTTTTTTGATGGATATGGATATTGGTCGGATGTTCAAATTTCTATCCATATTCAGATAGTTTCAAATATGAAACTGATCTGGATAGATATTATCCGGTCCACTTTCATCCTTAAGTGTGAATGATTGGGTGGAGAGGAAGGGGAGAGAAATATACTGTTTGTTGGGTTTTAGCAGTGAATTGGAGGGACTTGGTGTTTTTGGAGGGTGGAGAGTTTGTTCTGTTTTTTGCCATCTTCCTCGTTTATGAAACTTGTTTAATTTCTCTTTATTTTGCTCATGCCATGTGCAATGGAGGCTATGCACATTCATGCTGTGATCATGTGATATTTCTATAATCAGATTTTCTTATTAATTTTAGAAAGCTACTAGTTCAATATAAAGGCAGTTTTCTATGAAGAAATTACACAATTCTCCGAACCCTCAATCAGTGTGGATGTAAAAGAGTTTCGTGACTGAAGGTTGGTAAGATTTCCAAAGAGATCAGAAATACAAATTACTATCATATGTAGGAAGGTCAACAGTTGTGGAGTTGAGAAGTTTGATCTACTAGTTGGAGATCATATTTCTAGAGATAAAGAGGCTGGAAATGTAAAATGATAGTGGGTTGGTATTTACCACAGATACGTTAGTTGACAAAGAAGCTTTCAGAATGAAACAGCTTGCCTATCAATGATAGGCTGTCTTTTATTTACTGTTCTTAGTGTGTACAGCTTACTCTTATGATGGCATTGATGATGACTATGGTAATTCTTGATTTTAGTCATATATGGCAATCCATTCCTGCGTGTCTATATGGCAATCCAATCCTATTTCATTCTGTGTTTTTATAAAAACTAGTGTTCCTGGTTATAGTTGGATTAGTCTTCTGATTTACTCTTTTGTGTGATGAGTTGCTGCCTTATTTTAGAATTCATGATTGTGACATGCTTAGTTTATAATTAGTTTTCTGATAATTCAGTTTCTTTTGCATCAGGTTTCACTTACTCAAGCAAGAATTGATATGAGTGAGCTTGATGAGGATTCTGATGGCTTCCTTCAACCTCATGTGCGAACTCTTATACACTTTTGACTTCTCAGTCTTTCCTGGTCATTTTTTAAGATATCTTATGTAGGTCGACCTCATTGCAACTGCAGGAAATGGAGGCTTATATAAGAGGCCTGATTCCTAATCTGGCACAACTCCGTGATATGCCTGCAGCCTTTGTTCAGATGTATTGTCGCATAGCTGCACACAAGTTCTTTTTCTTTTGTGATCCTCATAGGCGAGGTTTGCCACTGTAACCAGACTGCAGTAGGAAGTAAATACCAAGAATTGTCAAGTTCAAGATACTGTAAAATGAATTATTTTGTGGATTTCATTACAAAATTTTTCATAAAAATATTAAGGCAGATATTCTTTTTTGGTGATTTATAGGGAAAGCATGCATAAAGAAGGTGCTGCTTAGTAACTGTCTCCAGGAGCTCATGGAACTGCACCAGGTAGTTTTTGGTTGACTATTTGCATCTCATTGATGGTTCTTTCATTACCGTACTTTGCTCTGCTTGCAGAAGAAGATGCCATCAATCAATGGTTTGATGCATGATTTGTTTTTGTTATCTTCTTGTATTTGACTGATAAAATACTTCTGCTGAAACTGGACTAGCAAAATGGTTAATAACCTAAAAATACCATCAATATGTGTAAAATTGGATCTTTCAATTTTATTCATGGTGTTTACTCCCTCCATATACAATTATCAATATCAGTCTAGGTCTTCATAGTCTGATGACCTATTCTTTGTCGGTACCTATTAATGCATTACATATAATGATGCACTCTTGAATGAAGGTTGGCTTGAGTGTACCTGGGTCTGCAAATGCATTACATATAATGATGCACTCTTGAATGAAGGTTGGCTTGAGTGTACCTGGGTCTGCATGTATTACTTGATCAGTAAAGTTAAGGAGCTAATTGTAATTTGGGGGAACATGCAAGTAATAAACATGCAGTACATCTTAGAAAAACTCGAATTCACACACTTGGTAGTCTGCATGTATCCTTTCACTGTGCATGCTTGAACTATGAATGCAAGTTATTTTCATTTGAGGCCCTATTTTGATACTCTAGGAAAAAATCCCAAAGAATAAAAATACTATGGTAATCTGGTGATGCACCAAGTGATTACTATAGGAAAACATACTTCAGTTTTCTGGAATTTGAGGTATTTGGAATTTTGGATTGCCATGGGAATAAGTGTTCTCTTTCATGAATAGGGTGCATGCCTTACCAAGCATATTCTAGTGAATCACGATAATGCTGGTTGCATGCCGTGCATTCTATACTAATCACTGCCTTGTGGATCATGGCACCACTAGCTTCATGCCATACCTGGCAAAGACCACAGAGATCAGCATGTCATCATCCTCACATGTGCAAATGCGATTGTTGCCAATTGGCCACTGAATTTGCATATCAACAAGTATAATTTAGGCAAGGGAACCAAAAGATTAACACAGGTATATGGAAGAGCTGAAGAATCATATTATTAATAAAATTAGTTGCAAAAATAGTGTACTCCAAACACCAAAAATGGGGTGAGGAATATTCCTATATGCTGGCATTAAAATATGCATGGTGTACAACCGCATGGAACAGCTGAGAAAAACCTCCACATCAATGGAACCTGGAATGTGCCGACATGTTGGCTTTAAAATATGCATGGTATACAATTGCATGCATGGAACAGCTGAGAAAAACCCCACATTAATGGAACCTACACAAGCTGGCCAAAAGTAAAATAATGCACTTCAAAATCATGATGAAACAAATCAAATCCATGAAATCACTAAAAGGATCCATCTCTAGCCCTCACAAACATTCTATCGAGCACATCGTAGGAAGGTGCCCTCATCCAAAACATGGGCATTGAAAATGCATAACCGAGCATCCTCCATCCTACCCCTCACAAACCATACATCAAGCATATAATGGGCATAGGAGGGGGCCGCCTTCCATCCAACAGTCCAAAACACAGTTCCTTCAATAGAAGAACAAACTACAAAGGTCATGAGAAAATCAAACCAAATAATTCAACCCCTCCATGAAAATTCATTACCACTCATAGATCTACCAACTTGAGAGCAAGGGATCATACCTCAGGGATGGAGGAAAGGAAGACCAAGAAAATATTCATTTGAGTGGGAAGTGGGCTCAACGTTCCTAGGTGCTAGAGAGGGAGGCCAAGGGTGAGTTGAGTAGCCGGTGGAAGAGAGAAAAGGGCAAGGAGTAGTGCCAAAGAGCCAGGTCCACCCCCAATCTTGAAGAAGCCAGCCTAATAACTTGAATAGAGGAGTGGATCAGGTCATCACCAAGTGGGATTGGCTTGCTGGCAATTGGAAGAGAAAGGGGAGGAGAGAGATAGGGATCCGGACTAGGAGGATGGTGGAACTGGAACCTGGAAGTGGAGTGGGATTGTACGGGTTAAAAGGAGAACAGGAATAGGGTTTTGAGTAGAGTGTAAGAGCAAGAGAGAAGACTTATCATCGCCGGCCAACGTCATCACCATGTTCAGTGGAGGCTGTTGGTATCGGTGGTGGGGTAGGTGTTGTCAAACACGTGTCAGATACCTTACAGTAGGAGTGATGAAGGAAAAATAGTGAGCGAAAGGGGAATGGGGCATGATGTGCGGGGAGACCTTGATAAACGTTGGGATCTCTGTTCCTCTGGTTTGATTGGAGTATGAAAATGCTAACCAATGGAGTCTATACCAGGGTATTTTCATACTTGAATATCATTTTCCAAACACCTCCATGGTGTTTCTTTTTTTAATTATTTTTTTGCATTAGAGATCAAAAATACAAGAATGTCAAGATATACTCTGGTATTTTAGGCTACCCAAAGTTGTTCTAAATCTTTAGACTTTAGGTGTTATACAGTGAGGTTCTGCTCATGTAGTAGTGTTGTCATTTTGTATGCATGATTACAAAATGGATTATTTGGTGGTATGGGAGGTGGATATCTTTCCTGAGAAAATGTAATGGATATGAGAATGAAATTCTATCTGAATATGCTTTATGTTACTCTTATTTGCACCATATTTGATTCTATTCATATGACACTCCTGAGTCTGGATGGAAGAAAGAAATATGTGGGAGTATTTGTAGATAATACATCTTGTGATGTTGTTTGATTCCTAAATGGCTGTACATCTGTACCATGCCATAACCTGCAATGATACTTGTACTATCATGAAAGATGAGCATTCATGATTCATGTAGATGGACACTTCTGTATATAAGAAAAGTTATGGAAAATTATAGAAATTTCTTTGGTTGAAACTACAAAGAAATTGGTACATGATTTCATGACAAGTTATTTAAGGAAGTGGTCAAACTTGGAAAGCTTTTTTTTGGTTCTATCCCTTGAGCATGGTGAGGCAGTCCAGTCATTGAATAATATCTGGATCCATCCTTGAGATAACAAATTCCATGATCCTGTTAAAAAGTAGGAAGTTCCCTTTGTTCTAAAAGAAATTAATTTTTTATGAGCCCCACATTTATGCTGTGTGGGTTGGTGAATTGATTGTTTCTGATTCTTCTTCTAGATTGTTAAGAGTCTTTTGGAGCTGACTTAAATTTTTATTTCAGGAAAGTGAGGAAGAAGTCACTGATACTGAGCAGGCAGAGAATTGGTTCTCTTTAACTTCTGCCCAACGTATATGCGGTATGTCTATTGTTCTATTATATCATATATACTTTCCAAATTTAATAAATTTATATATCCTTTCCTGTATGCATGAAGAAGTGATGCTGGCTTTGTTATGTGCATTATGATATACTGGCAAATCTACGAACAAGCAAATGAATTTTGAGCAAATAAATTTTTAACAACAATATTTGATTTTGAACTTCTCACTTGTAAGTGAGAAGACTCGCTAGATATTTCTTGATATTAGTTAGAATGACCATATAATCAGTAAGCAATCATCTATTTTCAATGTGTTATGGGACCTTCAGTGCAACTACAGTCATCTGGCAAGCAAACTAGAGGTCCGACAGTCATACATAAGTTTGCGATACAATTTGTTTTCATTACCGTTGGCTGTGTGTATGTGGTGTCTATATAATATCTGTTTCCAAGCATGCCAGAAGATGTCCTTTTATGCAATCAGGAGGACTATTCTAGCAACCGTACATTGGTTTGTTATGCTGTACCTGTGTTCATTAATCATTACTGTTTGCTGTGTGGGTTTGTAGTGTCTATCTTCATTTCCAAGCATGGTAAAAAATCTTTTTTTTGCAATTGTTGGTACAATTCCACTTCAATGAAATAGTATACTGCTTTGGATACTGATGTATAGCTGGTGGCATGGATTTTTTATGGTACTTCATAGCTGGATTTAATCTGCAGCATCCCTTAAAATGTGACCAACTTGTAGTGTAAAATAGCAGTTTTGTGTTTAGGCAACTCAGTTTCTGGTACTTGGTTTGCCTGCCATTAACAATCTTGGCCTTATGATCAGAAATGTTATTCCTGGTTGCTTGTTGTGATGGCCATTTTGTTTTTAGTCCCTGGCCCTTGTATAAAACTAACGTAATTGTGTGTGAAAGAAGGCACAAGTGTGTATGTGATCCTTGGTATAAACTGTAAAATACATTCCAGGGGCTGAAAGGCAAAAGTGGAAGGAAAAGAAGAAAAAGAAACATGGTTAGGCCCTAACCGTTAGATGGCAATGAAACCAACATGAGGCAGAAGTGACCAGTGTATGATGGTAAACCTTGTTAAATGATGAGCATCTGCTTGTATACATGGAGTTGTTCCTTAGTCTAGTTATATTTTGAGTATCATACTCTTTAAGTAGTTGTTATACTGTTTGATTGGCAGTTAATTTGGTGACTTACTGAGTTGTTGACATTTGGATTGCTTTATTTCTTGAAGTTTTGGCTTATGCTATTTTAAACTTGAAGAAATAAATCAGTATCAAATAAAAGGAAAATATCAAAAAAATTTATACAAAAATACATATACTTATTAAAAATTGAAAAAAAAAACAGTTTCAGCCAGAGTGTTAAGGACTTCACTGAAACAGATAGTCAAAACTGACCCATTCTGGCTGAAACTTATATCCTTGCCATATATGATTAAAGAAACCTACATAAAATTTAAATTGGATTCTGTAGAAATTCAGAACTTGTTGAGAAGGGGAATAGAAGTGCATAAAATACTTATATGACCATCTGAGTTTTGCTGACTGTACTACTATTTTGCAGATATGTTCCTTGCTCTTGATAAAGATACAAATGGGACATTGGGCAAACAGGAGCTTAAAGAATATGCAGATGGGACACTGACAGAAATATTCATCGAGAGAGGTTAGGAAATGAAATGAAGTGTTTTGCTTGCCATTATTGTTGTTCACTTATGCATCATCTTTTTTATTGGTTGAGTCTGCAATTTCTGCATGTCATAAAAGTCTTACTGATTTGTGGATCCAGTTTTCTATCTTTCAGAGTTCCTTTAATATAAATTGAGAGATAAATATATGATATGTGAAAAGCTGAGTAAAACCCATCTTAAAGGGTTAAACATTAGAACTGCCAGGATAACAGAAACAGAGGTCTAATAATAAATGTGATAAGATACTTTGTATATGGTTTAGACTTTACCAAAATGAGTGTCCGTGTGTTAATTGGCATGGATGTATTGTCAGCATATGTGTGCAAAGTAAATGTAAACATCAAAGTCTTTGATAAATATAGTTTCCTCAGATTGCATCCTAGAGAAGACTAATGGATTTTAACTTGTTTTGGAGGAGACCTCAGTAGAGATATCTTAGCACAATAATAACTTTTGACTTACACCATATGATTTTATCAATGGAAATATCTGTTTGTGTTTGTGCATGTGCATGTGCATGTGCTTGTGTCCTAAGCATACAGTTAACCTAAACGAGAATATCCTGAATTGTTGCACCTCCTTCAGTCATTTAAACTCTGCTAAGTTTCATTTTTAAATGAAATTTACATTTTTGGTCCATGATAGAAAGCTCAATGTTATTTGGATCACTAAGAATCCTAAGCTTCGTTGTAAGCCTACATAAATTTCTTGAAACAAATGAAAACCCATTGTGGGGACCTCAGACACTTCTAATCAAATTCAGTAATTTCAAAGATATCAAAAATGTAAAATTCAAGCTAGAGCTAGGCCCAAATTCTAAAAGATAACTAATGTGCTTATGCAAGTGGGATAACATTATTGAGTTAAATTGCAGCATTAGCAAGCTTTTGCCCCCCATGGCAGATAGGTGCTCCAGCCTAGTTTCTTTTTAGCATACCTGACTTCTTGCCTTTGAACATTTTAACCTACCATGATTTATTGTTGGTAAGCAACTTGATACATCCTGTGTTTGGGAAGTGGTCTGTACCATCTACCTCATCGTGTAACAACATATGAACAATGGAGCAATTATTTTTGCAGTATTAGTATTTCTTCTTAATAATCAAAACTGTGGGATTCTATAGCTGTTCTCTTTAGTTTTGTATTGTTCTTGAACAATTTCTTACTCATGCAACCTGTAACATTTCTTCTTCAGTGTCTAACAAAGTTTTATTAACATAATCTAGTAAGAACCAGCCTGACATATGACAATTCTAGAACTGATTTAATGTGCTGAGGTATGATCTTGGATAAAGCTAGAACTGATTTTCTACTACAAAGGAACTTGAATAATCTAGAGCTCATTTATTGTGCTAAGGTATGATCTTGTATAAAGGTTACTCACAGTCTCCTTGTTCAGAGTTAACTAGTTTCTTTACCTGTACCCCTTTTCCCTCCTTCCTCCATGTGTATCTTTCATGACTTCACCAACTCCACCAGATTTTAATCTACAGAATCTCTGTACACTGCATGAGTTGAGCGGGGTTTATTTGACATTATTTGCTATCTTTTGTTTTTATGCCATCCTACTTGTCTGCCATCTTTTACCAATTGTAAAGTGCATCTAGCTTGAATTAAAGGCTAACTAACATAATTTAATTTTGATCTCTGGGGCCAGTCATGTTAGAGATCTTTAAAGTTCTGGTCAGAGATATATGAATTATTAATGCTAATTTGTTATTTCTGCAAAATAAATCTTGGTGGAGATTCCAATTAATTTCTGCAAAATACATAATTTCTGGTTAGAGATATGGATCAGTTGATTCCTACCAATGTTTGAGATTGCTGCAAATCTAGCTAAATATTAAATATTAAGCTGATGGAGATTGCTTTAATCCCCTATATTCGAGATTTGATTGTGATCTAATCAATATATCTGACTTTGCATCCACATTTCTATTTGCTTGTATGTCTGCACATCCTATTAGGTTTTCTTAGAATTTTCATCTCTGTTGTTTCAGTTTTTGACGAGCATGTACGCCGTAGTAAAACTGGAGGGGGGAATGCTCGTGAGATGGACTTCGAAAGCTTTCTTGATTTTGTTTTGGCTCTGGAAAACAAAGACACTCCTGAAGGATTGACATACTTATTCCGGTGCCTTGATCTTCATGGGAGGGGCCACCTCACAACAGCTGATATTCATACTCTGTTTAGGTAACTTATTCTTTCATTACTGATCAAGTCATTGCTAGGCCATGTTAATAGTCAAATATACAATGCCAGTAACAGTGTTTTTTTTGTCAATAATTTCCATGATCATATTTAGTTATGAAATTTCGAGTGAGAAATTTTGGCATTGTTTTCTTCCAGATGCCTCAACCACTCCTGATCGAGGGAATTTTTTTTCCTTATCTTTTTTTTTGTGGGGTGGGTGGGGGGTGTGGGTGGGCAGCATTTCGGAGGATGTGTTGTTTTGAAGAGGCCATCTGCTAGTCCCCCACCAAATACCCCTATCACCTAGTGAAGGTAGGATTTGAACCTGTCTAATACCACCACGAAGAGACTTTATCAGCTTGGCAAGCTGTCACCTTTGCATGTTATTATGTTTCATCCATTCACGCTATGGAAGAAAAGAAGGGTGGCATACAAAAGCCAAGTTGTTAACCCGATACAGTCTTCCTACATTAAATTTGTAGTTTCCTGCTTGTGGTTCTTTGAGAAGGTTCTGCAAGTCTCAAAATACAAGACATCAAGCAATTCTAACCACATGGACAAGACATTTGGATTCTTTGTTCTTTCTTTTTGGGAAACCAAAGAAGAAAATGTTTTTCATGTGCAGACCACCTTTCCTGCAAATTTATTTAAGAAACTGCAATTCTCTCCTAGTTTTGATTTTTACCGAGATTTTTCCTCCTTCACCCGTATTTCTTACATCCAAATCATTTGTTTTCTTGTTAAGTTTCCTGCTTTTGAGATTATTTTGTTGTGTCTTATGTTGTAGCAATGCAGCATGTTCATGCATGTGGTGTGCTACATGATATGTCGTCATTGTTATTCGTATTTTCTTGCTAAAAGTGCAGTTTCTGTTAAGAGTTCATACCTGGTTGACTTGCTGATAAATAGCCACAAAATTGCACCCTTTGTTCGGTAAGATACATCAAAGGAACCGGGAATGGCACTCTCTTTTATATCATCTTTTGATAACATGATGTTTCTGTGATTGCATTGGGTGCCAGTGGACCTAACTCTTGGTCAGAATTGTTTGTCCACCTGTACCATATGAATTTTGCTGTTTTTACCTGAATTGCTTGCCTCATCCTCTTGAAATTGACTTAATTTTTCACTTTTATTCCAGAGACGTGCACCAGAAATGGATTGAGGGTGGCAACTATGAGCTATGCATCGAAGATGTAAGGGATGAAATCTGGGACATGGTCAAACCCACTGACCCTCTTAGGATAACGCTTAATGATCTTTTAGCCTGCAAGCAAGGTGGAACGGTTGCCAGCATGCTTATAGACGTACGAGGCTTTTGGGCCCATGACAACAGAGAGAACCTTCTACAGGAAGAGGAAGAACCAGAAGAAGAATGATATGACTGTATCCAATCAATGCAAAGGAAATTATATCCAGTACACAGGATTGTGGCATCTGAATGTCACCCACGTAGTAGCCTTCTTTGTAGAAGCTTTCAGTTTTTTTGTATTGGCTGCAGTCTTCCCAAACATGTAAAAACTACCGATCATCACTTACCACTACTCGCTTTGTATGTTATTCTTATGCAGAAAAAAAAAAAAACAACTTGATTATAAACCAGATTTGACGATTTGAATGTTGTAAGAAGAAAGGACTTATGCGTGATGATGTACCGACAACAGTGTTCTGTCGTAACTATGTGGTTGTACAAGTTGCAAAATTAACATGGTTAAAGGCAATGCAAGGGAGCATTGCCTGATTTTGCATTTCCCTTGTTACCATCTGGTGACAGGTTGCTGTATCGATAATGGAAATAGATAAGGGACACTTGACATCGCACATCAGGCCCTTTGCTGTGTCACCTTGGAGTAAAGCTGTGATGACCCTTGGTTCAAGGCCTGGAGAGCTTCAAGCGCAACACTATTTCCTTTATTCGACACATTTTTCTTTTTGTGCGTGCACAACAGTGATCCGCTTTACCACGAACTTCTCAGTTCCTATCTAATGTGGATACTAGTTGAGAACCGTTTGTTCATCAGCAATGTGCCAGCTTATGGTTGCAAATAGTGCAATTCAATTGCAGGTGTTTGTAACGGATGCTTTTGGATGCCGGCAATTTTAATGTGACTTATAAAACTGTTCCGGTCTCTAAGGAATTATCTTTAAGGCTAAAGAATTATTTCATTAATTCCGTTGGATATGTCTAAGTTGTCTTAGACTTTCCATAATGATATAGGTCCAGTAATATGGAATTGGGCTCCCTATTTCACACAAACTAATTTAAGAAGGGACTAATGACTTTAAGGACTCGATGGTTGATAGGAGCTGGAGGGAGAAAGTGGCAATTTTTGAAAAGTGAAGATCAAGTTTCTTGATTGAAGTTTAAGAAAAGAGAAAATAGAAAAAAAATATCTTTTAGGGAAAGGCACTTTTTATATTTCATGGATGCTATGGAAAGTGAATTCAAGGGAGAGATGAACTTTCATTAAATTTTACTTTTCATGACATAGAAAGTGGTAGCTCTTATTTCTTTTCAAAAATATTATTTTAAAATCAATAGCTAAAGTTTTATAAAATCTTAATGAATAATTAATATAAAATACTAAATAGTGATATTATCCTGATATATTAATATTATATAATATAATATATTACATGAATATTATAATATTGATAATATTTTAATAATATTATATTTTATATTATATTAATATTATATGAATATATATATTTATTAGTATTAGGGGTTGTTACCATGCTTTTTTATTATATTTTATTAGAAAGTATGGATCAGCTTAATCGTTGATTAGAAACGTGTAATAAAGTAAAGCTATTTCTATCTAGTTGCTTAATCGGTCAAAGCCTATTGTTCAACCCTCTCACGTGCACCATCTCCTTTTTGACGTTTTTTTTTTTTTTTTTACGTGACATCTTTCCCATTTTCTTCTTCCCTTCTCGTGTTCCCTTCTTCTTGTCTCCCATCATCTTTACGGCCTTCCCTCCCCTCATCGATGCCAACAACCCATCCATAGTCCTCGACCTCAGCCCCTAGTCCCTCATCGATACTAGCTTTTCTCTTCATTTTTTCTATTGGCATCTTTTCCATTTTCTTCTTCCCTTTCCAAGTTCCCTTCTTCCGATCTCCATCGTCTTTACAACCTCCCCTCCCCTCATCAATGCTAGCAACCCATCCATGTTCCCTTGCTCTCAGCCCCCAGTTCCTCGCCAACACCAGCTTTTCTCTTGGGCTATCTTCTTTCCTATTTTTTCTCCCTTTCCTGACTTCCAGACTTCTCTTCTTCCCATCTCTCATCCTCTTTGTGGCATCCTCTCCCCTCATCAATGTCGGCAACCCATCCATATCCCCTTGCCCTCAGTCTTAAGTCCTTCGTCGACACTGGCACACCATCCATATCACCTCGTCCTCTGCCTCCAGATCCCCTCCCCTTGCTGATACTGGCATGCAATCCATATCCTGTCACCCTCCTCTCCCTCCAGTCTCACCCCCTCGTCGATGTTGGCATGCAGTTTTCCCTATCCCTACGTTCGTCCATCCCCAATCGCGTGACTGCTGCGTCCCTATACATGTGGCCTTCTCATGCCCCCCTCCCATCTCTGCTATAGCTTAGGTAAACTTTTATGATTTTCTGTAAATCAAAGCCCTAGATTCATTTTTTTATTTTTCTTTGAGATTAAATTTTTTTTTCTAATTTTATCATATACTTTAGGACTTCAAAAATTTCAGCAAATCCTTCCTTCTTTTTTGTAGTGATGAGGGCTTTGGAATCTATTTAGGAAAACAAATTAGATGGAGGAAACAAGAATTTTAGAATACTTATTACAATTTCTTTATAGGTATTATTGGATTAAAAAGATAATTAATTTGGCCAAAATTAATTATTTTTGTTTATTAAATTTTTATAACTATTTATCTTTTGCGATCCCCTTTTTATCATTCAATATAGATATTTTTATGATATCAATTTATGGATAGTAGCTTTCCGATGCCAAGCAAGATGCCCATTGATGAACTTAATAAAGATATAACTCATATAGAGTCCATTGATCCATAACATGCCATTTTTGAGGATATTATTCTAATGACCTTTTCATCAGAGATGCAAGGTTACCAATTTTTCAACACATATGCCAAGCATCAAGGGTTTAACCTTAAAGAGATAAGATATTATATGATTCAAAATCCTATGCAATAATCCAAAAACATTTTATTTGCTCAATGGAAGGGTTACGAGATGAGAAGCATATGAGTAGAATACAAAAAGAAATAAAAGAATGGCCTTTTACTTGATCTAGCTATCCTGCATAGCTCACGATTCATCTTGATCCCAATATAGAAAAATTGTTCGTTTTTGATTTTAATGAAGAACATAACCATCAACTAGCTAGAACAAATGAAGTTCCATTTCTTAGATCACATTGTAACATAGATGATGCTAAAAAAATAAAAATTTCTAGCTTGGCACCTACGAGTATTCATAAAAATAAGATTATAAATTTTATAGAGCATAGAGAAGGTGAATATATTATTTAGGTTTCACATCAAAAGATCTTTATAATTATCAATACCAGAATATTAGAAAGAATATTTTTTTAAGAGCATGCTAAGAAGGTACTAAATTATATGAAAATATGTAGTAAGGATGTTGAAGAGTTTTTTTTATAATTATGAAATAGATTGTGAAGGCCACTTAACCTATTTATTTTGGTGTGATATTTAATCTCGTCTTGATTACAATACTTTTGAGAATGTGCTCATATTTGATAGTACTTATCATATTAATCGACACTCTGCCTTTTATTCCTTTTGTTGGAATAAAACATCATCGTAAAACCATAATTTTTAGATGTGGGATTGTTTTTAATGAGATTGCGGGGCAAGAGGCAGGGTGGAGAAGGTACAAAAAACAAGTCGACTCCCTGGAGCAGACTGCTAGGGAGGATCAGGAAAAGATAGAAAACCTGACCAAGGCGGCGGAAGAGGCTTCTAGGAGGGCCGAAGAGGCTATCCTGGAGTCCAAGGCTGCTAAGAGGGAGTCCGTATCTTTGAAGAAACGGGCAGACGACGCCGTGGCTGACTTCAAAATGTCTTCACAATTCCAAGCGGAGATTAGTGATGCGTCTTTGTATGGCTATCAGCACGGCTTCAACAACGGACTCTCCAGGGTGAAGAAGGCCTTCCCTCACCTCGACCTTTCAGACATTCCTCCCTTCGATATAGCTGGAGAAGAAGAGGAAGTGAAGGGGGCAGAAGCCATAGTAGAGGCCGAGGAGGTGTCATGTCCGGAGGAGGAGGCTACTGTCTTAGTTGAAAATCCGAAGGTGACCCCAACTCCGACCCCGGTTCAGGAGGAAGCTCAGGCTGGAGGGGTCCGAGCCGAAGGTTCTCCGATCCCGGCCCAGATTGACGAAGTCCTCTCAGAACAGGTTGAGAGGTTGCTTCAGTCCTGTGGTGTAGAGTCTCCTCTTGTCGATGCTGAGTGACTTGAGTCACTTTGGATGTGTTTTCTTTCTTTCTCCTTTGTGTCATCAATGAATTTTGTATGATAATTCCTCAAGATTTTGAAATGAATTCTCCCTTCTTTACATATGCAATATTACACTACATGTGTAGCTTGAACTGGCTTTACCGTTCCTTCTTTTGCTCTGTCAAACAGTCATGTCCAAAGGCTGTTTAGTCGATAGTTGACAAAGACGAGCTCTGGAACGGATCAGGACTCTGTTTCTGAAGGCCGTCTACGGTTGGTCAGGCCAGTATCACCTTCCTTTTGATATTAAACTTGTCTGTTGGGGCGGACAAGCGTCATCTCCCCGTCAACTAGTGATTAGGGAGATTTGATTGTGATCTTTGTTGTCCACGTGGCACGTCAATATTTGTACAGTCGTGATTTCTTGCGCCTTGTGAGCCACCAGGTCTCCTTTTTCCAAAAAGAAGCCATTAATGTTGCCGTTGCTCGATGAGGATTTCTCCGGATTCGAAGCGCTGGCAGTTGTTGTCCTGGGGATGGCTCCCGAGCGACTTTCTGGTTCTCGAAGCATCGCTCGGATACGTGGTGCTTTCTGATGCGGCTAGGAAGGACGTGGAGCACGCCTCCCTGCAGTCGGTCGTGGGTGCAGGGTCTCTATAAATAGGACCCTGCCTTCCGCTGTCAAGGGCCATCGTTTTCGTAGACTCCTTCCCTCTATTAGAGATGAGGTTCAGCACTTCTGAACTCCACCGAGCCGCAAAAAGGAGGGTTGTTGATCCAAAAAGGAAGAGAAGTCCGGAGTCCTTTGGACTGGGTGATGACGATGAAGAGCCTCTCGTGGACCGTCTTGAAAAGAGGGTCTGCCTGCTGGAGGCCCAACTGAGGGAGGCCCGAGCCCAGGTCGCAGTGGCGACCGCGGAGGTGGAGGAAGCAAGGAGGGAGGCGGCAAACGCCATCTCAGACTTCAGGGCTTCTACTGCCTTCAAGGATAAAGTCACCGAGGTGGCTCTGGACTCCTTCCACCAGGGGTTCCGGGAATGTAGGAGGAAGGCCTTCAAGTTTTACAACTTGAAGGGCCTGGACAACATCAAGCCCTCCGTTCCCTTTCCGAGACATGGATTTGATTCCGACTCCGATGAGGGGTCGGGTTCTGGTTCGGACGGGAACCCCGGGGGCCCTTCGTCGTCCCTCCAGATCTCTCCTGCCGGTACGGAAAAAACCCGGCGGGGGTTATTGAAAATTTTCAATATCATCCTGGTGCTACTCTCTTTTTTTTTATATCTCTCCTTATGAGAGTTTCTTTTTTTTTTTTTTTGTTCTCTCTTCATGAGAGTTTTTCCTTTCTCCTTTTTTCTTTTTTTTTTGTAAAAAATTGAAAGGAATAAAATATCTTTTTGTTACCTCTTCTATGCATTCTTTGCGATATATTGCATCATGCTTCGTTTGAAATGTAGACTCTACGGACCATTTTTGGTCTACAGAGAAGAGATGAGGTCGGTCGGACCGTTCTTGTAATGTCTGTTGTCGACAGAAAGGACGACAGTGGTTCTATTAGGCATGTTTTCGGATTTGCCGTAGGGTAGAGTATTTACACCGTCCCTGTGCACTTCTATCATGATTAAGGTAGGCTGTTCAGGCCCGTCTTGGCACGTCTTCGGATTCATCGTAGGATAGGTTACGAAAACCATTCTTGCGCCTTTGATCTTTTTGGTGGCCTAGTTAGACCATCCATTGCGCTCATCGGGCATACCGATAAGGTGAGTGGATTAGACTCTCCTTTGCGCAGTGACCGATTTTTCAAATCAGGTCACTCAGGCTGTTGTCATTCAGTCGATGCAACTAGCCGTTCTGAGTTAAGTAGGGTTGAGTAACTTTGCACAGAAATTTCAGGAACTCATTTATTGATAGTATTTGCGATGGTTTTGTACATTCCATGGTCGGGATAGGGTCTTCCCCTCCAGGGTCTTGAGTCGATATGTTCCTGGTCGAATGACTTCTTCGACTTGATATGGACCTTCCCAGTTAGGGGAGAGTTTTCCCTGTTCCGTTGGCCTGGATACCTCTGTCCTTCGCAATATCATGTCCCCCGTATGGAAAGTTTGCTCCTTTATCCTTGAGTTGTAGTACTTGGCGACCTTTTGCTGGTACGCCACCATCCTTATCTGGACCTGTAGTCTGGTGCTTGATAGCAAGTCCAGATCAATCCTTCTGTGATCGAAATTCTCAGGCTCTTCATAGTTGTCAATTCTTAGGGATCGTAGGTAGACTTCATTAGGTAGCACGGCTTCGGTACCGTATGCCAGGTTGAATGGAGATTCGCCAGTGGCCATTCTCGGGGTAGTTCGGTATGCCCAGAGAATGGAGGTCAGTTCTTCGGCCCAAAGCCCCTTGGCGGCATTCAACCTTGTCTTCAGACCATGAAGGATGGTCCGGTTAGTGACTTCAGCTTCTCCGTTGGACTGTGGATGAGCAACGGATGTCAGCCGAAGTTGGATATGGTATCGAGCGCAGAAGTCCTTGAACTTCGGATTGTCAAACTGTCTCCCGTTGTCCGTGATGATGACATGTGGGATGCCGAACCTGAATATGATGGAGTTTTTATAAAACTTTTCACCTTGCCCTCTGTGATCTGGACCAATGGTTCGGCTTCTACCCACTTCGTGAAGTAGTCGATGGCCACTAGGAGAAACATCCTTTGTCCTGATGCTGGCGGGAATGGGCCAAGAATGTCCATCCCCCACTAGAAAAAAGTTCATGGGGCTGCCAGTTGAGTCGGGTGACTTGCAGGTTGTCTCTGTACATTGGCGTACCTATGGCATTGGTCGCACTTTCGCACAAAATCAGTTGAGTCCTTCTGAATGGAGGGCCAGTAATATCCCTATCGAATGATCTTGTATGCCAAAGATCTGCCTCCCAAATGATCACCGCATATACCCTCGTGGACCTCTCTTAAAGCATAATCCACATCTGTAGGTCCTAAGCATTTTAGCAGTGACTGAGAGAATGATCTCTTATAGAGGGTTCCGTCTAAGATGACGTACTGAGATGCCATCCAGCGGATCTTCTTAGCCTCTGCCTTATCTTCTGGTAGTTTTCCCTCATTCAAGAACTTGATGATGGGATTCATCCAGCTTGGCTCAGTGTCAATCTGGCGCACCTCTGCAACCTCTTCGGCCATGCTTGGAGTTTCAAGGTGTTCAACAAAGATGCGCCCGAGAGATTCCGGTGCTGTAGTTGCCAGTCGAGACAATGCATCCGTCCGGGAGTTCTCTGATCGTGGAACATGGATAATCTCAAAATGTTCCAGTTGGGAGGATAAAGCCCGCACCTTCTCCAAGTATTGCACCATGGTTGGATCTTTGGCTGTATATTCTCCGTTGACTTGATTCACAACCAGCTGAGAATCTGAGAAGGCTCGGAGTTGCTGTACTCCCAAATCTTTGACGATCCGAAGTCCGGCGAGCAGAGCTTCGTATTCGGCTTGGTTATTAGAGGCATGGAAGGAGAACTGGAGTGCGTACTCTATGGTATGGCCATCAGGTTCGGCCAACATGAGTCCAGCCCTGCACCCAGTAGCATTGGATGCTCCGTCCACATGAAGCACCCCAACAGACTTCATCTCCTTCGGGACTTCTTCTTCTACCGAAAATGCTTCATCTTCGGACTTCCAGGTGCACTCAGCCAAAAAATCGGAGAGCACCTGGGCCTTCATAGCCGCTCGGGGCTGGAAGCTGATGTCAAATTCACTTAGCTTCACAGCCCACTTGGCTATCCTTCCAGAGGTGTCCGGAGATCGGAGAATGGCCTTAAGAGGTTGATCTGTTAGTACCACAATAGCGTGGGCTTGAAAATATGGTCGTAGTCGCTTTGCCGCAATCACCAAAGAGTATATGAGCTTCTGCATCTTTGCATATCACGTTTCGGCGTCATAAAGGACCTTGCTGATATAGTAGATCGGCTTGTGAGATCAGTCTTCCTCTTTCTGGACAAGAACCGAACTGACTGCTTCATCTGAAGCAGAGAGGTATAGGTAGAGGACCTTGCCTTCTTGTGGCTTGGAGAGCAATGGCCGGGTCTCCAGGTACTTCTTCAGCTCCTCAAAGGCAGCACGACAATCTTCGGACCATTCAAAGCCCTTTGACTGTCGGAGTACCTTGAAGAACGGAAGACATTTCTCGGCTGACCGAGAGATAAATCTGCTTAGGGAGGCAATTCTCCCCATCAATTGCTGGACTTCCATTTTGCAAGAGGGAAGTTTCATATCTTTCAAGGCTTGAATCTTCTCAGTGTTCACCTCAATCCCTCGTTTGGTGACAAGGAAGCCCAAGAATTTACTCGAAGTGACCCCAAAGCAAAGGTACACTTTGCCGGGTTTAGCTTCATATGGTAGCGCCGGAGAGCACTAAAGGACTCTTCCAAGTCGTGGATGTTGTCTTTCCGGAGGACGCTTTTGACGATCATGTCATCAACATAGGCCTCCATGTTCCTCCCTAGTTGTTTTTCGAACACCTTATTGATCAGCCTTTAAAACGTTGCCCCGGCGTTCTTGAGGCCGAACAATATCATCTTGTAGCAGTAGAGACCTTTATCAGTGATGAAAGCAATCTTCTCCTCATCTTGTGGATCCATCCTAATTTGGTTATAGCCGGAGAAAGCGTCCATGAAACTCAGCAACTGGTGGCCGGCGGTAGCGTCGACCAACTAATCAATTTTCGGGAGAGGGAAGCTATCTTTTGGGCAAGCTTTGTTGAGCTCTGTATAGTCGATGCAGATCCTCCACTTGCCACTAGCTTTCCTTACCATTACCACATTGGCCAACCACTCGGGATAGTGGGCCTCTCGAATGAACCCTGCCTTAAGGAGCTTGCCAACTTCTTCATCCACAGCTTGCTGTCTTTCAGGAGCGAAGCTCCTTTTCTTCTGCCATACCGGCTTGTACCCAGGAGTAACTTCCAGCCATGAGTAATTACTTCGGCAAGAATTCCCGGCATATTCGAAACCGACCAGGCAAAAATGTCGGCATTGTCCCTGAGGAAACGGATCAACTTCGTTCTGGTTCCCTCATCAAGTGTGCTCCCGATCTGCACAACTTTGGAGGGATCTTCCTCTGTCAAAGGTACGGGGAAGGTCCTTTCCATGGGCTCACCAAGGTTTGTGGTTGCATCCCTCGGATCCAGCTGATCCGGAGTTGTCGAATCCTTGAAATGCCTGTCTTCAATCATCAGACACTGTCGTGCTGTCCTCTGGTTTCCTCTGACTTCTCTGACACCGTTCCTGGTGAGGAGCGCACCAAGAGGTAATGAGAGGAGATCACGGTATGGAACTTGTTCAAGGTGGTTCGCCCCAGAATAATATTGTATGCTGAGGGGATCCGGACCACCGTGAAGTTGATCAGCAGTGTCTTTTGTCGAGGTTCAGTGCCAAGAGTTACTGACAATACTATTTCCCCCTCGGCATAAATTTGGTTAAGCGGTATGAGGGATCTTTGCAGTTGATGTCTAGGCAAACACATTTTAGAGAATGCATCGTACATCAAGACATCAGTCGAACTTCCATTATCAACAAGGATTTGTTGTACATCATAATTGGCCACTACGGTCGAAATTACAAGAGGGTCATCATGTGGGAGCCGAACTCCCACAAGGTCATCATCGAAGAAGAGGATAGAGTTGTTGTCCTTAAGTCGCTTTGGGGCTTCGTCCTCATCCCTTCTCCAATTGGCGGGTCGGTGTATCATCCCTACACCTCCGTTGGTGGGCCTTTGGTTTGGTAGTTCGGCCTTTTCGGGAGGTGGCTGGGGAATAGTTGCTTCCGACCGAGGTCCTTGGCGACCGATGTACCGCCCCAAGTACCCTTTCTTGATGAGATCCTCAATTGCATCCTTCAGTTAGATGCACTCTTCTGTGTTGTGGTCATGGTCCCGGTGGAATCGACAATATTGATTCCTGTTCCTTACGGAAGAGGAGGCCTTCGTGGGACGGGGTCGCTGGAGATAGTTCTCCTTCTCTATTTCCATGAGGATCTTCTCTCGAGGGAGGTTGAGGGGGGTGTAGGAGTCGAATCTTCCTCCCTATGCTCTGGGCCTTGGAGGACTTCTTCGGCAATCTGTATATTTTCCGCCATTATTATTGGAAGTTTGGGGACCTTATCCCCTGTTATTCTTCTTTTTTGAAGGGGGTTTTTCTTCAATCAGTCATCGATTTGCCACCTGCTCTTCAGCATCGACATATTTCTGAGCCCTCGACAGGAGCTCAGCGTAGCTTTTAGGAAACTTCTTGTCCAGAGAAAAGGTAAGCCTGGAAGTACGAAGCCCCTTCTTTAGTGCTGACATGGCCACGTGCTCGTTGAGATCAGGGATCTCAAGCATGGCCGCATTAAACCTGGAGATATAGTCTCGCAGGTTTTCTCCTTCGTTCTGGTGAAGGAGGAATAGTGTGTCCGTATTCCGTGGAGTCTTGCGGCAGGTCCTGAAATGCAAGACAAACAATTTTTCTAACTCGGAAAAAGAGTCGATGGTACCTGGATGCAGGCTCGAGTACCACATCTGAGCGGACTTCTTCAAGGTAGCCGGGAATGCTAAGCAGTACATCGCGTCCGAAGCTCCTTGGATCATCATATGGGCCTTGAAGCTGCCCAAATGGTCGAGGGGGTCGAAGGTGCCGTCGTAGGATTCCATCTAGGGAACCCTGAAGTGCCGAGGAATAACCTCGGCCATGATACGGTCGGTGTAGGGTGGGAGTAGATCACCCACAATCAAGTCGTCGGGATCCTTAAGATCTCGCATTCTCTGTTATCGCGCCTTTGCCATCTCTGATTCGATGGCTCTAAATCTCCCGTCATAATCGGGAGTCTGCTTCGGCGCTCTCTCCATAGAAGTAGAGTCTCCGGAGGAGGATGAGGTAGTTTGCCCAGGCCTTTTCCCTTTTTGCGGGGAATTGACGAACCTGGGCAATCTCGAAGTTCGGCCTTCGGGAGAGGGCCGGGAATGGGGAGAGGGATGCATAGAATCCTCCCGTGGGGCTCTTTTCCTTCGGGATCGAGAGCTATATCTGGAGACGGCCGGTGGATTTCTCGCCGGAAAGGCCCTGCTCTGAAAGTCCTGAACCATGGCTGTGAGGTTGGTGACCTGGTTCACAAGAGCTTCGAACTGCTACAGCCCCACAATAACTGTGAGAGGTGGAACATCGTTCTCCCCCAGGGGTGCGCCCCCTGGGACGGAGCACGACTTCGGCTTGTGGAGGCTATTTGGGTCTTTCCTCTCGCCATCAAGAATTTTTACTTCTCCTTAACTAGGAGGGAGCCTAAAGAGTGCTTGTGCCCCCTACCTGGCGCACCAATATGTTGACGTGGAGTCCCTGAATCGGCTGGTCGGAGCTGCTACGCCGCAGGACCGCTCCCTGGTTCACCTGCAAAACAGGTCCTTTGCCGGAGTTGTTCCGACGAGGGACATTTCGATGCCTAAGTCAGTGGTGCATCCCAGCCATAGAATGGGGAAGGGTGTCGAGAGTATGAGAGGAAAAGCTCTTAGAGTCTGAGTGAATGTATGCGAGCGTACCTCCCGAGCTGTCCTTCTTACTATTATTTAAAAAAAGGCCTCCGACCTGCGACCCGCTCTTTTTCCGGTGATCATGGGAGTCTATTTCTTCCATGATTGGCGATCGTGGGTTGTCACTGAGCGGTTCTAGCCAGATCGGAGGCGTGGTAGCAAAAGTCGTGCGCTATGATCGTGGCATGAAGAGTGTCGATTGTAACCATTGGTCACAGTTGCCTTTCTGGACCATACTGTGGTCCAGGCTTCTGGTTTACCCTTGCATGGACCGAATACTTGGTATTTCCCCCCGGGGGCGGAGATCGTGTATACGGCAGGGACCGAAGAACGTGTCTTCGGAAGTCGATGATAAATTTGGTCTTCGGTCAAGGCCGAAGACGTTGTCCGTAGGACTGGCCCTGGGATGTTGTAATCCGGCGGGAAGCAGTGGGTTGCCTGCAGTTGGATTGTCCCTTGCCTGGTACGAAGTCCGTGGTCCGGAGAAAAGGGGCTTCGACCAGTTAAACCAGAGTTCGGTTCGTAGTTGAACCAGGATATCCTAACACTTTCCATGTCCAAGATCACGTTTCACCTCCCACATCCCATCGTTAGCTCCCATAATTCTCTGTTTTGCCTTCCCATGCTTGCTTCAAACAGCCATTGCCATCATCCCAACAATCAGAAAACCATATGAAAATCAAGTGAAACCCAGCCCCTGGGTCGCCATGTGCCTTTCCCATTCTTCCCTACTGCTGTTGCTCTCACTGCTGCAGATCTCCCACTTCTGCCAGCAACAAAATAGATCCCCGTTGCAGCACTCATTCCCCTCTTTAAAAAAAACCAAACAACTCTTACTGCTCTGCTGCCAACTTCTGCTGCAATCCTTTCTCTGTTCTCCGCAGAAAATAGCATTATTTGGCTTATGGTCCATGTGAAATTCGTGGACCAATGGTTAATAGCTGATGGACCACTCCATTGCTTCGGTAGACTATCTTCCCCGTGTTTTGGAAAAGCTTCAACTGGGTCCGTTCATTTAATTTGGCCTACTTGTTTGAGTGTCTTCCCATTAACTGTTGAAGCCCAGCATATCCCAAACAACAGTTGTTGCACCAATTTTTTTAATATGATAGCCGTATTTTTATGCCTTGGACTCTTCATGAAACTTGTAGCTGATTGAATGCACTTGAATTTAGGCCTTTGGATCAAATCATTTGGCCTTTGGAAGCTCAAGATATTCTCCTTCAAATCTTCAGCCTATGGACAGAAATTTCAAGTTCTAGACGTCACTTTGAAGCACCGTTTGGAGGTCCAAATGAACTCGGATTTCAATGAACCATATCTCTTTGGAAAGCTTAAGATGTCCTCTACAACTTCATTGAAGATCATTTTTTCCAATTCTGACTCTAAGACTATTAAAAATCTATAAAAAATTAAAGGGTCGAAATTATATAATGCTGAAAATTAATCCTCATACATAAACTTATGCATTAATCATCACAATGAAGAAATAAATATATCAAATCGACTAAATATAAAGAGAAATAAAATGTATAATTATGTCCCTATCATCGTTCGACAATGCCTGATGATACAAGACAAGCAATCGGCTAATCCCATGATATTGGACTAGCTGGACCCAAGAGATCATACTGAAGATGGTGGGGAGCCAATGGAGAAGACCGTCTTCATACCTTTGGCCGAAGACGATCCGACAAAAACTGTGCAAATTGGGAGTCTACTGGATGGGTAAATAATGACAAGATTGATCCATTTCCTTCGGAGTAACACTGATATCTTTGCCTGGTTGGCTTCGGACATGCCTGGAATTCCAGTCGAAGTAATCACTCTCGACTCGAAATAAGCCCTGGACACAAACCAGTTAGGCAGAAGAAGAAGAACTTTGCTTTCGAAAGATAAAAAGTGATCGATGAAGAAGTAAACAAATTTCTCAAAACCGGATTTATAAGAGAAGTACACTATCCTGAATGGCTAGCCAATGTTGTGATTGTGAGAAAGGTTAATGGTAAATGGAGGATCTGTATTGATTATACGGATTTAAACAAAGCCTGCCCAAAAGATAGTTTTCTCTCTTGAAGATAGATCAACTGGTTGATGCCACGTCGAGTCACCAATTGCTGAATTTCATGGACGCTTTCTCCGGGTACAATCAGATCTAGATGAATTCTGAAGATGAAGAGAAGACTACCTTCATAATAAAGAAAGGACTCTATTGTTATAAAGTAATATCGTTCGGGCTAAAAAATGCCAGAGCCACATTTCAAAGGCTGATGAACAAAGTGTTCGAAAAGTAGCTAGGGAAGAACATGGAAGCCTATATTGATGATATGATTATGAAAAGCCTCCTCAAAGTTGACCATACAAAGATTTGGAAGAGTCCTTTGACGCCCTGCGGCATCATCAGATAAAGTTAAATTCGACTAAATATGCTTTCGGAGTGACTTCAGGAAAATTTCTGGGAATTTTGGTTACCAAGCGAGGAATAGAGGCTAATCCGGAGAAGATTCAGGCCATCCGAAATATGAGACACCCTTCTTGCAAAAAAGAGGTTCAGCAATTAACTGGAAGGATCGCCTCTTTAAGTCGGTTCATCTCTCAGTCAGCCAAAAGGTCTGAGGACTACCACTTCACCTTCGAAAAACTGAAAAAACACCTGGAGAATCCTCCCTTACTTTCTAAGCCTCAAGAAGGGGAAACCCTCTATTTATATCTCTCCACTTTGGATGAGGTGGTCAGTTCAGTGCTTGTCCGAAAAGAAGCTGCCAATCTTCAAAAACCGATCTATTATACCCGCAAAGTCTTGCACGATGCCGAAGTGAGATATCCCAGAATACAGAATCTTATATACTCGCTGGTGATAGCGGCAAAGCGCTTGCGGCCATACTTTCAATCCCATTCCATTATGGTCCTGACAGACCAACCTTTAAAAGCTGTCCTCCGATGCCCTGATACTTTGGGAAGGATAGCTAAATGGGCTATTAAGCTTGGAGAATTTGACATCAACTTCCAATCCAGATCGGCCATGAAAGTACAAGTATTGGCTGACTTCCTAGCCGAATGCACCTAGAGGCAAGAAGACGACTTATCAGGAGCCAAAGGGGAGGAGGCCACTGGAGGGGGTTCGAACCCATATGGATGCTTCATGTAGATGGTGCTTCAAACTCTATGGGATGCAGAGCAGGCCTCATCTTAGCTGATCCAAACAGGTATACCATAGAATATGCTCTACATTTATCTTTTCGTGCTTCGAACAACTAAGCCAAATACGAAGTCCTTCTCGCAGGACTCCGAATCACCAAAGAGCTGAGGATTCGGAAGATTCAAATCTTTTCAGATTCTCAGGTGGTGGTGAACTAGGTTAAAGGCAAATTTGAGGCCCGGGATCTTACTATGATCCAATTTTGAAAAAAGTGCAGATTTTAGTATCCTAGTTTGAATTCTTCGAAATCGCCCACGTGCCACGTGTTGCTGCCAAAATCATCGTGGCCCATAGCTGTTGTTGAGGTCGGAGCGCCCTTCCCATGGTCTTGGGGTGTCCTGCTCTTGGGAACCTACAAAAACAAGGTTAGTGACCCGGGCCAGGGATTCTGGCGGGGGCACTCCGACGGTCAAGTCAATGACGACCCAGGGGAACAGATCCTCCTGGTCGAGCCCCTCTTGATGGACTCCATGCTAGGAGGAGTGGGTGTTGTGAGAGTGGGGTGCAAGTAGGTAAGGAGAGTGGTGGCCGAGCTAGAGGGATCCTCTCGGGCCCGAGAGGCTTGAGCTGAGGGAGGTGGGCTGAGCTCAACTCTGGCTTGGAGGTTTTAAACTCGGAGGAGTTCGGTCTGGCGAAGGAGGTTGCTCGGCTCCAGCCTAGAAGCCCCTTGCTTGCAGGTGCCGATCTAGTGGAGGATGTAGCTCAACTTCGACGGGCCACCTCGTTGATCCGGAGGAGCTCAGCCCGGTCAAAGGAGGTCACTTGGCTCCGGCCTAGGCACCCCGTGCTTGCGGGTGCTGACCTAGCGGAGGATGGAGCTCGACTTCGGTGGGCTGCCTCGTTGATCCGGAGGAGCTCAGCCCGGCCAAAGGAGGTCACTTGGCTCCGGCCTAGGCACCTCGTGCTTGCGGGTGCCGACCTAGAGTAAGACGGGGCTCGACTTCGATGGGTCGCCTCGTTGATCTGGAGGAGCTCAGCCTGACCAGAGGGGTCCGAGATGGGGTGTCCACCGTGGCAAATTTTTTGACATGGTATCTGATAGGGATTACACGTCAGCGCGTTAGCTTCCAGCCATATCATTTGCCCCCCACTTCCAAGTCCCGTTGGTGTGGGACACTCGGGTCGAAGGGAGTAAATGTGCTCGTTGACATGGAAAGGCAGAGATCCGGTGCAATGATGACCGCGATCGGCGGCATCTTGAGAAGCGATTTCTTCAGCCTACTCGGAGAAGCCACGTGGCCATGTCCGAGGAGCAGTTATACGGGCGCAGAATCCAAAGCGGCCGTAGTTGGAATCAGATGCCAGTGCCGTCGATGCGTGATGCATGGCGCAGATCGATGGCGGAGGCTCGTAACGGTATGGGCGGGCGTTGGTCATTTTGAAAGGAAAAGCTATCTTTCCCAAAATACATCACCTTTCAAACCTTTCGTGCCCGCCATTGCTCTGAAGCTCCCAGTTCGTTCTTCCGGAAGTCATTGTCCGTTCAAAGCTCCCGGCAGGTCAGTCCTTCCTTCTTCGTTAGGTTAGGTAGAGTCCCCCCCTTTCTCTTGTGGTCTTCGTTTGTCCCACTTCTTTGTCCTTTGATCTTTCCCCATCATGTCCCGTTTCGGGCCCAACTTCCATCCTTCTACCAACCAGGCCGAAGTCGAGTCTTCTAGGCCAAGGCCGCCATCATCTTCTTCTTCTGATGAGGAGGGAGATGGAACGCGCTTCGACCTTAGGGGGAGGCGTCACCCTGGTGGTATTGTCATCAGGGAGCCCAGTCTCAACCCTTCTGGTCCTTCTCGTCCTCCCCCCCAGCCCGAACTCGTCTCCGAGCCTATCTGGTCATCAGGTCCCGGCGGGATCGCTTCGACGATCACTGCTAAGGAGCTGGGGGTCTATCAGGATGTTTACGGCATCCCATACTCTGTCCGGCTTTTGATCCCCCGATCGGGAGACCGGGTTACTTCCAGTTGCCCGGGCCAAATCATTTTTTATGAGGAGACCTTCTCAGGAGGGCTCCATTTTCCTTTCCATCCATTCTTTCTATCCGTGCTGAGTAACTACCACTTGGTCCTTGCTCAGCTTGTTCCCAATGCCGTAAGAACTATTTTTTGTTTCATTATACTCTGTCACTTCCACGGGGTCGTCGCCCGTTTTTCTCTCTTCAGAGCTTTCTTTACTCTGAAGTGCCACCCCACCGAAGACGAGTGGTGGTCCCTCTCTTCTCGTCCGAGGGGGATCAGGTTCGAGCTCTCCTCTTCCATCAAGGGGTGGAAGAGTAAGTTCTTCTTCGTCACCGTCGAGGGGATTGATTGGGTGTGGAGCGACCCAGATCGGTCCCCGAATAAGAACTCTGCAGTCGACGAGGCTGATAAGGATATCTACGAGCAGCTCCAGACTGCTTAGATTCTTTCTCTAGAGGTTCTGTTGTCAGAGCAGAACCTTGCTAAGGCCGGGGTCAGCCCAACAGGGGAGTTGGGTGAGTTCGGCTTGAGTCTTTTTTCTGTTCCTCTTGACTTGTTTTTTCTGAATCGGAGCTAATGCATTCTCTGTTTTCAATGTGTAGGCATGAGGTTCTCCGTAGACGTCCTACTCTCTATCACCCAGAAGAGGCCTCCGGCAGGACTGGTGGAGGAACTTTCCCCAAAGAGACCTCATGGCGAGGGCATATTGGCTACTGCCCCTGTCGAGAGGACAAAGCCGAGGAGGCATGAGCCCAAGGCCGCTCCCGTGCAAGAGAGGGGAAAGGCGATGGCCGCGCCCGAGCCCGAGCGGAGGTCGACCAGGCCGGTGGTAGAGCAGGCGAGGAGGCGAGGATCGGCCCCTGCTTGGAGCAGGTGAGAAGGCAAGAATCGGCCCATGCTCGGAGCCCGAGGTATTCATCCGGGCTAGGGCTGTCGCAGCAGCCGCCGCCTCCATCTCCCGAACTCGTCGTCGTCGAAGGGGAGGCGCAGGAAGAAGCGGACCCAGTGCTGGGATCATCGAAGGTGGGAGCACCGAGCTCTCGCCCAGCCCTCGTAGCCTCTGCTAGCGGTGGTGAGGGTGACTCTATCTCGGGGGTGAGCAGGAGGGATCCTCGTCGGGTCCCGTTCAGAATGGGTCCTGACAGGTCATTACTTCGGGATCTGAAGCTAGCCGACCATATGATGGACTTCTCCATCTAAGAATGCAACTGGCGTGAGATGGCCAGAAAGGTGCTGGGGGATGCAATCAGCAGTGTATTTCCCCTGCTTTTCACGGTAAGCGACTTCGAGCTCCCGGGACTTCCTCCCCTCTTTTTTTTTTTTGACACCTTACTTGTTGCAGATCGGGGCCGAGATGCTCCTCATCCGGGACTGCTACCGGAATTGGTTGAAGAACGACCAACGACGCGCAGCCGAGGTCGAGGAACTGAAGGCCGACCTGAGGGAGAAGACTGAAACCTCTCGGAAGCTCGGCTTGGAGAATGAGGAGCTCCAGCGCGGTTCACTGGTGCTGAAAGGTGCTCGAAGGAGCTCGCAGAGGAGCTTGAGCGGGAGCGGGCTCGCTCAAAAGGCAAGGTCGAGGAGCTAGCAAATGCGGAGAAGAGGCTGTCCCCATTCAACGCCAAAGTGGTTCGGCAGAGAGGAATTGCCCAGTCCCTCCATGCTGAGTTGGCCACGGTGAAAAAGAAGCTAGCTGGGATCGAGACGGAGGCAGCAGAGGCGACCAAATCGATGGAGGCAGCGAAGGTTAAGCCACCGAAGTGAGGAAGGAGGCGGAAGGGGCCATGGATAGGTACAAGACCTCGGAGGAGTTTGTCGCCAAGTTTTATCAGATGGCGTCGGACTCCTATAAGGGTTTCATGTACCTGCATGACCGAATCGAGGGGTTTGTCCCCAACAAGGGTCAGAGTCGACTCAGGTTCCCTCGGGCTCTAGGTATGGAGTCAAGCAATGTGGAGGTCGCTCCTGAACTTCTTCCGCCGGTGGTGGCTGTCGAGGCCGGAGCCGAGACACCTGGAACTACCGAGGCCGAGCGCGAGACTGAGGTGCTCGAAGATGCCGGGTCCGAGGCTCTACTGCCGCAAGGTCCTGCTGAAGGGGCTAAGGCAGGCTAGGACATTAGCCTTTTTCTTTTCTCTTTTTTTTTTCTTTGCATTAGCTCGGGTCGCTCGACATGTCAGGGGCCCGTGGATAGTTGTAAATAGTATTTGCTTTCTAATGGAAATAGTCCTTTTCTTCAATTGTCTTTGACTTGTGCACTCCTGGCCTCAGCCCCCTTTTCCTCCTCTCTTCTTTTCTTTCTTTTATGCAACTAAATGAGAGGGAAGGCTTCGGCCTTGTCGCTAAGTACCTCGGATTCCACTGTTGTAGAACTGATCTCCGAGCTTCGGTGCCTCATGGCCGGGCTCAGAGATTTAGTGGTCGGAGATCCAAGCTCCAGATCTTCGATGTCTTGGAGCTAGGCTCGAAGGCTTAGTGGCCGAAGGTCTGAGCTCCGGATCTCTGTTATCTTGGAGCTGGGCTCGAAGGCTTAGTGGCCGGAGGTCTAAGCTCTGGATCTCTATTATCTTGGAGCTGGTCTCGAAGACTTGGTGGCCGGAGAGCTTGGCTCCGGGCTTTGAGGTCTCGGCACTGGGCTCTGGGACCTAGTGGCCGGACAACTTGGTTCTGGGCTTTGATGTCTTGGAGCTGGGCTTGAAGACTTGGTGGCCGGAGAGCTTGGCTCCGGGCTTTGAGGTCTCGGTGCTGGGCTCTGGGACCCAGTAGCCAAACAACTTGGTTCTGGGCTTTGATGTCTTGGAGCTGGGCTCGAAGACTTGGTCACCGGAGAGCTTGGCTCTGGGCTTTAAGGTCTCAGCACTGGGCTCTGGGAACTAGTGGCCAGACAACTTGGTTCCGGGCTTTGATGTCTTGGAGCTGGGCTCGAAGACTTGGTGGCCAGAGAGCTTGGCTCCGGGCTTTGAGGTCTTGGAGCTGGGCTCGGAGACTTGGTGGCCAAAGAGCTTGGCTCTGGGCTTGGATGTCTTGGAGCTGGGCTCGGAGATTTGGTGGCCAGAGAGCTTGGCTTCGGGCTTGGATGTCTTGGAGTTGGGCTCGAAGACTTGGCGGCCTGAGAGCTCGACTCCGGGCTTGGATGTCTTGGAGCTGGGCTCGAAGATTTGGTGGCCGGACAACTTAGTTCTGGGCTTTGATGTCTTAGAGCTGGGCTCGAAGACTTGGTGGCCGGAGAGCTTGGCTCCGGGCTTGGATGTCTTGGAGCTGGGCTCGAAGACTTGGCGGCCGAAGAGCTCGGCTCCGGGCTTGGATGTCTTGGAGCTGGGCTCGAAGATTTGGTGGCCGGACAACTTGGTTCCAGGCTTTGATGTCTTGGAGCTGGGCTCGAAGACTTGGCGGCCGGAGAGCTCGGCTCCGAGCTTGGATGTCTTGGAGCAGGGCTCGAAGATTTAGCGACCGGAGAGCTTAACTCCAAGCTATAACATCCCTGCAAGGCATATAACTGTTTGCGCAAAGGGAAATCTTTATCATTAATGGAAGGAAACCTTACAATTATTGGTAGTATCTTCTCAAGTTGTAGGCATTCCACGTTCGAGGGAACTTGACGTCGTCCAAGTCTTTAAGATAGTAGGCCCCGTGAGAGAGGGCCTCAGCAACTTTGTAGGGGCCTTCCCAGTTTAGCAAGAGCTTGCCGCAATCTCGGGGTTGGGATGCTTTAGCTCAGCAAAGCACCAGGTCTCCAGGTCTGAAGAATTTTGGCTTAACCCGTGCATTGTAGTACCCGGCCACTCGCTACCGATAGGCCGCCATTCACAGCCAGGCTCAATCCCTTGTTTCTTCGAGAATATCTAAGTTGAGCAGAAGGTGTGTCAAGTTCTGCACTTTGTCGTACTGCCGTACTCGAAGCATGGGTATGCCGAGCTCAATTGAGATGACCACCCCGGCACCGAAAACAAGGTTGAACGGTGTCTCGCTGGTTGCCATCCTAGGTGTCGTGTGATAGGCCCATAGGACACTTGGGAGTTCTTCCGCCCACCTGCCCTTGGCTTGGTCTAGCCAGGTTCTGAGTCCTTGGAGGATGGTCTGATTTATCACCTCAGCCTCCTCATTCGTTTGGGGGTGGGCTACCAAGGTAAAGCGGTGCTGGATGCCGTGCTCAGCGCAAAATCTTTTGAACTCTCGATTGTTAAATTGCTGCCCATTATCGGTGATGACGCAGCGGGGGAGTCCAAAATGGCAGATAACCGACTTCCAGAAGAATTGATAGACATTGGCTTCAGTGATTTGTGCTAGTGGCTATGCTTCAACCCACTTGGTGAAGTAATCAATCGCCACCAGCAGGAACCTTCGTTGTCCCGATGCAGGGGAAAATGGTCCAAGGATGTCCATTCCCCACTAAGAAAAAGGCCAAGGGGAGGAGAGCTGGGAGATCGGTGCTGCCGGTTGGTGCTGTATATGGGCGTGGTGTTGGCACTTGTCGCACCTCTTGACGAAGTCGGTGGCATCCTCCCTCATGGTCTCCCAGAAGTACCCTTGGCGGAGGGCTTTGTACGCCAACGTTCTTTCTCCCACATGGTTCCCACAGAGGCATTCGTGTATCTCCTGGAGCACGAGGGCCACCTCTATGGGCCTCAGGTGCTTCAGGAGCGGGTAGGAATGAGATCGGCGGTAGAGCTGGCCTTCCATCAAAATGAATCGGGAGGCCTTCTTCTTGATGAGACCGGCCTCCACGCGGTCTTCTGGCAGGGTGCCATCAATGATGTACCTGATGTACCTGTCCATCCAGCTCGGCTCCGGGGTGACTTGCTGCACCTCCTATGGGGCTTCATAGCTTGGATGCTCGAGATACTCGATGTAGGCGCGTCCCAGTGATGAGTCCAACAGAGTCGCGAGCCTTGACAGTGTGTCCGCGCACACGTTCTCCCCTCGAGAGATGTGGGAAATGTCAAAGTGTCGGAAGCTTGTCATGCTCGAGCGGACTTGGTCCAGGTATTTCACCACCTGAGGGTCCCTGGCTTTATATTCCTCAAAGACTTGCCCGGCAACCAGTTGGGAGTCGGTAAAGACTTTTAAGCTTTCCATGCCCAGCTCGCTGGAAACTTTCAGACCCACGAGGAGCGCCTCAACTCAGCTTGGTTGTTGGTAGCGGCGAACTTGAAACAGAGGGCACATTCTGCCACCACCCCATCACTGTTGGCGAGGATGAGGCCCGCGCTTCCGTCGGAATTGGACGTGTCGTCCGCATGGAGGATCCAGGGCTCCTCCCCCGGTTTGAGCTCTGCTTGTTGATCCGTCATTGTCTGCTCTGGCTCCTCGGCGAGCCCCGTGCATTCGACCACGAAGTCGGATAGGACTTGGACCTTCTGCGATGACCTCGGCCGATATGTTATGTCGAACTCGCTCAGCAGCAAGGACCACTTTGCTAGCCTCCCAAAGGTCTCGAGGTGGCTAAGTATGGTCCTCAACGGCTAGTCCGTCACGACCATGATAGGGTGTGCTTGGAAGTATGGCATGAGACGCTTAGCAAACATTATTAGTGCAAAAATGAGTTTCTCGGATCGAGTGTACCTAATCTCCGCATCATGGAGGATCTTGCCAGTGTAGTACACTGGCTTATATGACCCGTCCTCGTCTGTGCGGACGAGGACCGAGCTGACTGCTTCGGGTGTGACCACCAGGTAGAGCAGAAGCTCCTCCCCTTCCTCCGGTCGGGAGAGCAGCGGAGGAGTGGCTAGGGACTCCTTCAACTCCTCGAAAGTCATTCTGCACTCCTCCGTCCAGGTGAAGTCGTGCATCTTGCGCAGTGCCTTGAAGAAAGGGAGGCAGTGATCCGCTGACCTTGAGATGAACTGGCTCAGTGCCGCAATCTGTCCCATCAAGCACTGTACCTGCTTCTTGGATGTCGGGTGCTCCATGTCAATGATCGCCTGGACCTTCTCCGGGTTGGCTTCAATGCCCCTCTGTGTGACCATGAGCCAAGGAACTTTTCCGCTGCTACTCCGAAGGCGCACTTCGTCGGGTTTAACTTCATCTTATGCTTTCGGAGGTTATGGAAGGCTTCGACGAGGTCGGTGATGTGGTTCGAGCTTGGCCTGCTCATGACGAGTATGTTGTCCACATATACCTACATGTTCCGGCCAATCTGGTATTTGAAGACCCTATTGACCAGGCGTTGGTACATGGCCCCGACGTTCTTCAGACCAAAGGGCATCATCTTGTAGCAGTTTGTTCCCTGGTCGGTGACAAAGGCGGTGTGCTCCTCATCCTCGGGGTGCATCCAGATCTGATTGTATCCGAAGAATGCATCCATAAATGAAAGCAGCCTGTGCCCCAAGGTGGCGTCCACCAGCTGATCAATCTTCGGTAGGGAGAAGCTGTCTTTCGGACATGCCTTGTTGAGGTTGGTGTAATCTACACAGATCCTTCATTTGCCATTGTTCTTCTTCACCATCACCACGTTCTCCAGCCAGCTCGGGTATTGCACTTCCCGAATGAAACCGACGGCGAGGAGTTTGTCTACCTCCTCATTGATGGCCGCATGTCTCTCTGGGGCGAAGCTCCTATTCTTCTACCAAACTGGCCTGCACTTTGAGTCAATGCTTGCTTGTGAGTGATGATGTCAGAGGGAATACCTGGCATGTCGACCGCCGTCCAGGCGAACACATCTGCGTTCACCTGGAGGAACTCCAATAAGTGAGCTCTCTCCTCCTCCCGTAGTTGGGCCCCGATATGCACCGTCTTCTCCTCGTCAGTCTCGAGTGGAAAAGACAGCAGGCTCTCGGCCAGGCTGCCTCCGGTGTCCTGTGCCCTTTGGTTGAGCTCATCCGCCCTAGGGTCTTTTTTGGGGACCCTGGTGCCCGGGAGTGTTTGGAAGCAATATTGGACCAGCTGGGGTGTTCCCCTCATCTCTCCAACACCATAAGGGGTCGGGAACTGCACGAGTAGTCTCCTGGTGGAGACGACTGCATCGAGCAGATTGAGTCCAGGTCAGCCGAGGATCACATTACAGGCAGAGGGAAGTCTAACTACCATGAAGGTTACCATGACAGTACTCTGCTGAGGTGGGATCCCTGCGGTGACCGGAAGAGTAATTTCTTCCTCAACTCTTACAGAGTCCCTTGTGAAGCCGACAAGGGGCGTATGCACAGGCCTGAGCCGTGTAGGAGACAAATTCATTCTGGAGAAAGCATCATAAAAAAGCATATCCGTGGAGCTTCTACTATCAACCATGATGCGTTTTATAGGATGTTTCGCGATCGTCATCTCGATGACCATGGCATTGTTATTTATATTTTCCCCCCAACCTTCCCCTCCCTCATAAAGGGAAGTACATTTTCAAATTGCCCTGCCCCCGGGTCTTCTTAGATGCATGCCCGGCTCCCTAACTTATCATCCCCACCAGCTTCTCGGTAAGGCGGTTGTCCACTATAGGAGCTGGTGGGAGAGCGACGAGGGCCTGAGATTCTGCTTGAGGCCTGCCCCCCATGTACCTCCCGAGGTAGCCTCTCTTGATGAGTTCTTCGATCTCCTTCTTGAGATTGTGGCACTCCTCGGTGTCGTGGCCGTGGTCACGGTGGTAGCGACAGTACTTCGACTTATCACGGCTAGAAGATGGCCTCATCGGAGGTGGGCGCTTCAAGTAGGGCTCACCTTCGATCTCCATGAGGATGTTCATTCTCGGGGTGAGGAGAGGGGTATAACTCCCCTCAGGAACGGGAGCGGCTCTCGTCCTGGACCTCTACCGGAAGCTCGAGGCTGAAGGTGCCGTCTTCTATGTCCCGGATGCCTCGATGGGGGCAGGCTTCTTCAGCGGCTTCCCGTCGAGCTCCCACCTCATGCGATCCACCTTCTCAGCATGGATGTACTTCTGAGCTCGGAGGAGGAGCTCGGAGTAGCTCTTGGGGGGCTTCTTATCGAGTGAGTACATCAGGCGGGAGGTCCTGAGTCCTCGCTTCAGAGCCAGCATAGCAACTAGCTCCTCGAGGTTGTAAATCTTCAATGCGGCAGCCTTGAAATGGGCCACGTAGTCCTGCAGGGGCTCGCAGTCTTGTTGCCTGATAGAGAAAAGGCTATCTGCCTCTCGTGGTATCTTTCGATAGGCATCGAAGTGGGCCACGAACTTCTATCCTAGCTGGGCGAATGAACTGATGCTCTCCGGCTCCAAACGGGTAAACCACACTCGAGCTGCTTTCCGGAGAGTGGCAGGAAAAGTGATGCAGAGGAGGATGTCAGTAGTCCCCTGGACCCTCATGGGGCCCTGTAGCTTTCCAGGTGGTCCAGGGGATCGGTGATCCTATCGTAAGGATCCACCTGCGACATACGAAACCTATCCGGGATCGGCTCCACTTGGACTTCTTGGGAGAAAGGAGGGCAGGCCTCGTAGCCTGCTGGCTCACTAGTGGAGCCCGGTAGATTGGCAAATCGGTGGGATAATTCTGCCAACTTGCGGTTATGCTCCTCCAGGCGCTTCTCTGCCATGCACATGACGGCTTCATCAGTGGACCCCTCCGTCGAGGGAGACGGAGAAGGTGACATGGGTGCGTGGCACCCGTGGCGGGGGGTCCTATCTTTCCTACCTTGGCGGGGTCTGGACGTCACCCGCTCAAGGTTCGGCGAGCGGCTCTCCCTGTCGGTAGATCCAACTCGTTATCTTTTTGTCAGAGTTTGGTGGCTATCCCGGTTGTCAGTGATGGCCCGTGACTGCGAAGGCCTTCCTTGGAAGGAACGCAGGCTATCGCGGGTACTGCAGCATGGGCTGCGGGAGTCCTTGGCTGCTGATGAGTAGTCCAGGATCGATGCTAGTGCTGAAGCTAGCGCACTGCTGTGGCAAGGATCTGCATCTGCTTGGTGAGTGCAGCCAGCTGCGATTCTGGCGGAAGCGACTGAGCTGGAGCGGGTGGTTCCACCTCTGGGTTGTGCGGGTTTTTCCGGGAAGGGGAGTCCCCCGCGCGACTGGTGGAGACCTCCCGCACCCGCGTTGTCACCATCCTTCCGTCAGACTGCTTGTAAAGGGGCGAAAGCTGGATCAAAGATCGCTTCGTTCCTCAGTTAAGCCCCTACCTGGCGCGCCAATCTGTTGCCACCAAGATCATCGTGACCCGTAGCTGCTGCTAAGGTTGGAGCGCCCTTCCCGTGGTCTTGGGGTGTCCTACTCTTGGGAACCAGCAAAAATGAGGTTAGTGACCCGGGCCGGGGATTCCGGTGGGGGCACTCCGATGGTCAAGTCAGTGACGACCTAGGAGAACAGATCCTCCTGGTCAAGCTTCTCTTGATGGACTCCATGCTAGGAGGAGTGAGTGTTGTGAGAGTGGGGTGCAAGTAGGTAGAGAGAGTGGTGGCCGAGCTAGAGGGATCCTCTGTGTGGCCCTTTCCCTTGACTTGCTTCAACTTGATGGTTGTGCTTGTGTTTTGCATTTGTATACCTCCCCTTTTGTGTGCGTCGAACCTTCTTGTAAGCCTAGGTGGTCGTTGGGCGTCTACCTTGGGATCTCCCCAGGTTGTCAGGCGCGTGCAGCAGTGTTCTGTGCCGTGGACATGAAGTCTTTCCCGATTCGTGATAAGGGGAACTGTTGCATATTCTGACATTCCACCTAGTCGCCTCATTCTTGGTAGCCTGGCAACGTCTCGATCGAGAGGCCGCCGCCCCCGGGATTCGAATCTCCTGGTTGACTTCCTCTTTCAGGCGGTTCAGATGGTTGGTGGAGAGCGTGGCACCTCGATCCGGGGGCTTCTTACCCTTCTAGTATAAGTGGTGGTCGTGGACGGTCATTATGGCATGACAGGTGCTTCCTCGTGGGGTTCGGATTGCCCGCCGGTGCCTCGGGGAGGCTGCTCCACAACCCACCGACCGGCGATGCGGCCTGAGCTGGTCACCGAATTGGAGAGCGAGGACTCAGCTCGGGCCCAGGAGGCTTGAGTTAAGGGAGGCGGGCTGAGCTCGACTCTGGCTTGGAGGTTTCAGCCTCGGAGGAGTTCGGTCTGGTGAAGGAGGTTGCTCGGCTCCAACCTAGGTGCCCCATGCTTGCGGCTGCCAATCTGGCGAAGGACGGTGCTCGACTTTGGTGGGCTGCCTCGTTGATCCGGAGGAGCTCAGCCCGGCCAAAGGAGGTCACTTGGCTCCGGCCTAGGCACCCCGTGCTTGCGGGTGTTGACCTGGCGGAGGACGGAGCTCGACTTCGACGGGCCGCCTCGTTGATCCGGAGGAGCTCATCCCGGTCAAAGGAGGTCACTTGGCTCTGGCCTAGGCACCCCATGCTTGCGGGTGCTGACCTGGCGGAGGACGAGGCTCGACTTCGACTGGTCGCCTCATTGATCCGGAGGAGCTCAGCCTGGCCAGAGGGGTCCGAGATGGGGTGTCCACCATGGCAGATTTTTTGATATGGCATCTGATAGGGATTACACGTCAGCGCGTCAGCTTCCAGCCACATCACCACAAATGGAGAATTCTCGAGCTGATGCACTATCTAGGCTCGCCACCACTGCTCTAGATTCTCTCAACCGCACCTTCATAGAATATCTCAAAGCTCCAAGCATAACAGAAGAAACACTTGAGGTGCATCAGGTCGAGCGTGAGCCCAGCTGGATAGATCCCATTCTAAGATTCCTACATGAAGGTACACTGTCTGAGAATAAAACTGAAGCCAAGCAAGTTTGCTGGATGGCGTCTCAATATGTCATCTTGGATGGAGCTCTATACAAGAGATCTTTTACACAATCCTTATTGAAATATTTGGGACCGACGGATGTAGACTATGTGTTAAGAGAAGTACATGAAGGCATGTATGGAGATCATATAGAGGGCAGATCCCTAGCCTACAAAATAATGCGTCAAGGTTATTAGTGGCCCACCATTCAGAAGGATTTCGTCGATTTCGTTCGAAGATGCGACCAATGTCAGAAGTATTCCAACATTCAAAGATGGCCTGCAAGTCAACTGACTGAGTTAACAGCACCATGGCCTTTTGCAATGGGGCATGGACATTCTTGGTCCGTTCCCTCCAACATCCGGATAACAGAAGTTCCTCATTGTAGCCATCATCACTTCATTAAGTGGGTCGAAGCCGAACCCTTGGCACATATTACTAAAACGAAGGTCGAAAGCTTCGTGAAAAACTTTATTATCTTCAGATTTGTGATTCCCCATGCCATCGTCACCGACAATGGAAGATAATTCAACAATCCAAAGTTTAAGGACTTCTACGCTCAATACCATTTACTTCACAAATTAACTTTCGTCAATCATCCTTAGTCCAATGAAAAAGTCGAAGTGACAAACAGGATCATTCTTCATGGTCTGAAGACTAGGCTAAATGATGCTAAAGGACTCTGGGCTGAAGAACTAAATTCAGTTCTTTGGGCATATCGGACAATCTCTAGAATGGCTATTGGTGAATCTTCGTTTCATTTGGCTTACGGCATCGAAGCAGTCCTCCCTGTGGAAGTCACTCTACAATCCTTAAGGATTGATTATTACAAGGAACCTAAAAATTTAGAGCATCGAAGAGTGGATCTAGATCTACTACAAAGCACGAGGCTTCGTGCCCAAATGAAGATGGTGGCATACCAGCAAAAGGTTGCCAAATATTACAACTCCAGGGTGAAGGAACGAACCTTTCGATCTGAAGACTTGGTACTGCGAAGGTCCAAAGTATCCAGGCCAACGAAACAAGGCAGCTTTCCCCCAATTGGGAGGGCCCTTACCAAATCAGAGAAGACATGCACCCAGGGGCTCACCGGCTTGAAACTCTGGACGGTTCCCTACTACCTCGGCCTTGGAATGTAGAAATCCTCTACAAGTACTATCAATAAGAGATCTCTTTCTTTGAAAGACTTCAATAAAAATCCCATGCAAAGGTGGGCCTAACTAGCCTATCTTATTTTTAATCAAAGGCACAGGGATAATTCAAGTAACCTACCCTATGGTAAATTCGACGATATACCAAGGTGGGCCTAACCAGTCTATCTTATTCTCAATCAAAGATACAGGGATGGTTCAAGTAACTTACCCTACGGTAAATCTGATGACATGCCAAGGTGGGCATAACCAGCCTATCTTATTTTCAACCAAAGGCACAAAGATGGTCTAAGTGGCCTACCCTACTATAAATCCGATAATGTGCCAAGGTGCATTGAATAGCCTACCTTACATAATCCATGAAATGCCTAAGGATGGCCTCATCGGCTTGCCTCAACGGCAAGTTTAATCAAAGCAGTCATCCAAGTCCTTCTGTGGCTTCAACAAGCTCATATGCTTCGGTTAAGATGAAGACAGATTGCTCGGAGTTAATATGAGATCTTGGGACTCTTCATAAATGCTCTAGTTTAGTATTGATGCTACTGAAGAATTTATACTTAAGCTTTGTTCTGGAAAGCTCTCTTCCATCAAAAGACTTCGACTTGAAAGAAAAGAAGATTTCATTGAAAAAAAATAGTACAGTCGATTGAGTTACATCTATAAAAAAAAAAGAGAGAGAAGAGCTATATCAAGAAGCTATTTTTTCTCGACCGATTTAGAAGTTGGGATAGGAATGGAGATCTCCTTGGCAGCCTCTTTGTCAGCCGGAGGAGCAGATGTCTCTTCGACCGGATTACCCACTTCTTTCTCCTTATCACTAGGTTTGGCAACAAGGGAAACATCTTGGTTTGGGTAAACCTCCATAATTTTATCCAGATGATCCGTATAGTCGATGAGGTAACTCTCCAGTCCAGCTTCATGCATTTCATCGTCGAAGGCTTTGGATTTCTTATAAGCCACGACAGCTTGGAATGCATCCTCCTTGGCCTGTTCTGTCCTCTGATTGGCCGATGAAACCTCCTGCTCCAGAATGGCGATTCTCTTTTCCAGTTCAGCCCTCTGAGCTGCCACTTCTTCGACATTCCAAAGACAATCCCTTATTAGCAACTCAGCTGAGATCGCCTTCTTCCGCCTCTTCTGCAATTCAGTCGCCAGCTCAGTCGTATATGTCTGAGCTTCCCTCAGTTCCCTCTCCAAGGAACGGTTGGCGGTGGCAATCTTATTCGACTTTTCTTCAACAACAATCCGAAGCTCTTCAGCCGTTTCCCTCTTGGTTATGGTCAAATGCAACTGGCTTCGGAGGTCATCACCGAGGCCAATGGACTCACGAACGCTCTCTTCCAATAGAGAGATATCGTGAATAACCTGTCAAAGGAAAACATGCATGAAGTTGGTCCTGCTGGTGCCGATACACTGCTATAAGCTACTTCACCACTTACCTACAGCATCCTGGGATAAATAGAGGAATGAGTGTCCTCCAATCCTTGTCTCTTGGTCTCCTCCTAGTCTTTCCGGAGGATGACCGAAGTCTTCGCCAGCCTAGGATCACCAAGGCCAACATCGATAGCAGGTACACTATGACCTCCTAAGCCCTCCCTTTCGACAATTCGCAATTCGGGCTTGATATCTTCATCGACGATGGGAGCCTTACCCTTATCCAGTAAAGCGGGCTCCCTAGATAGCCTTGCAATAAGAAATCCCACCAGGCATTCGGTTGAATGTCCAGATGGAGGGACTTGATTCTCCATAGAGGAAGATTCTACATCAATGGGAGTTTGTTCCCCGGCCGGTGTTCATGAAGGAACCTGAAGATGAACCCGCCTTCGATCCGATCTTCTCACTGGCGTACTTATCGCTGATCACTTCCTCGCTGCCTGTTGGAGCCGTGCTGCGTCCGGCTTCATGGTTGGAGAAAGCTCTTGAAGATCGTTAAAGGAGGAAGAGGAAGAAAGGTGGCGAGAAAGAAGGAACTCTTGAGAAAAACTACTCAAGAGGCAATATTGCTAAAGGTCCCAGAAAGTTTATCTTTCAGGGATATCAACCTCTTATATAAGGGCCACTAGCGGCATAGAACCGTTGCCCACATTTCGAGCAGCCCTCTGATTATACCAAGTGTGCCTGCCTTAATTAATGAAGGTCTTGAACCACATGCAGATGATTACAAGGAGTCAGAAAGCCGTGACTAATCCGATTCCTAAAACATGCAGCTTCAATGATTTCGATCACTGCAGTCCCATGATCTGAGTGATAACCGCCTCACCAATGGTGATTGGATAACTGGCAGAGATGAAACATTACATTGTTGGTGAACTAAAGTCACCATCAAAAGCCGAGACTCCTTAATTATGAGTCCGAAAGTTGAAGGGTTGAACTTGTGAACAGAAAAAGCCGACCTGATGGGAGGCCGAACCAATCAGTTCATCATCGAAGTTTAAGTCTGAAGACCTCATATAGTGAAAAAATTCATGTTCCTATCAAGGGCTATCACTTATTCGAAGACTATGAGCATTGGATTTTTCTTGCTCAAGCCAGAGATTAATATGTTTTCAAAGATGACTATTATTCTAAATATTACTATGGTTTATCTGAAGACTTTATACTTAAAAAATTTCTATTTAAGCTAAAAGTTATTTTACATTCAAAGATTGTTCCCAGTCCGAAGACTTCACACTTGGAAGGATTTTCATTCAAGTTAGAAGTTATTATGTTTTCAAGAAATAGCTACCTACTCGAAGACCATTGCACATCTGATGACTCTATACTTAGAAAAATCATGACACAACTTGAAGGAAAACAGCACTTTCTATTGATAAGCCTGTGTACATATCATCTTTCTTACAAAATAAAAGACAGAAGAAGTAAAAGGCCTATTCGTCTATTTCAGCTATCGCAGGAATTTCTGGATCAGTCGTAGGAAGAGCCTCTTCAATCTGAACTGCTAGAAGGGACTCTTCGGCTTGGATCGAAGTTGCCAGATCCGCTATGGTTGGCTCTTCAACTTGTTCATGGTCCTTAGCCGCAACCGGGACTTCTTCAGTTTGTTCCGGTGCTTCCTTAATTTCAGCAGGGACCTCATCTTCTTCTTCTTTGGTGACCTCATACACCTAGATGCTTGAAAGGTCTAGCTCGGGGTAAAGCCCCTGGACCTCCTTGAGCCCATCATTGAACCTGAGTTGGTAACTAACCACCCCAGATTCAGTGATTTCTTTTTTATATTTCGAGGACTTTTTGAAGTCTTTGACCGCCCTGGTTACTTGTACCTTCAGGGCCTTAGACTCCTTGGCCACCACTTCGACCTCTTTGGCCGCCTCATCGGCCTTCTTTTGAATCTCCTTGGCAGAGTGTTCCAAGGAGTGTATCTGCTTCTTCTTCTTCCGAAGCTTGGCCTCTTGTTCAGAAATCTTTAGTTGAGCTTTCTTCAACTCGTTCTTCAGATCCTGAACCTCAGCATCCTTCTTCGAAAGCTTCTCTTCCATGGCCGACTTTAGTTCTTTGGCCACTTCTCTCTCAGCCTTTGCCACCTGAAGCTCTTCCCTCAAACTATGAAGGAAATTGTCAAACTTTGTTATACTCTCTTCCATGAAAGTGATGTCATGAACCAGCTACATTAAATGACCAGATCATGAAATTAGTTATGTTGAGAATGATCATAAGGAAATAAAAGGAAATAAAGATATCGTACCTTCAGCACAGCAAAGAATGCCGAATTAAACACCTCTTCAAGGCGCCGTTTCTAGGTGGTTGTCCAATCATGAGGCAGCAGCGTGGCCTTTAGCACCCTCCTGGCCATGTCAGGAAGCACAAGGCTCCTAGCATCGGAGAAGACGGAGAGATCTATTTCACAACCCCTACCTAAGGGAGTGTCCCTCACTTGACTCCCTTCGACCTGAGGCGCCTTGCCCTTGTCTCTCGTAGACGGGCAAGGCGGCGATACATCGGTAGCCAGAGTTGGGGTTGGACTCTCTGAAATCTGGATCAGAGTGCTCTCCCTCGACCAAGGCTCCATCGAAGGAACTTTATTCCCCCACGATGACTCCCTGGTCGGTGCAACACTCCCGCTGGCTCCTTCGACTCGAGCCTTATTTCGGGCCTCCGATCCTGTAGGAGGGACCTGAGCTGCTCTCTTTTTGGTATAGTGGTGAAGCATGTTGAAATCAGGCTTCATTCTGCCACCTGTTAATAAAAACAAGCTTCAAGGTTAGTTTGCCAGAATAATCGCAGAACTGCATAAAGCCAAAGTTATCTACTAGCTATACCTAGTAAGAGAACTCGCTGATTTGAGCGAGATAAAGGTTTCTCTCTTCTAAGAGTTCTCGGACTGAAAGGACTTCGGCCCCAGACAATATTTCGTAGTCTGGTTGATCGACCATCAGAATTTTCTTGCCGGTATTAGCACTTAAGTAGGGTTCCCTCCATTCAGTATTGAACCCCCATGACTGAGAAGAAAAGATGAAGAAGAAATTGGACTTCCACCCATGGATGGCACTGGGCATATCCTTTATTATTTTATGACCGGGACGGGGGCCGATAACCCACCATCCGTAGCCATGGAAGTTTCTCTTCAATACGAAGGGAGAGATGAATAGAGTAGTCCGAGGTCTTACATTTGCTATATGGCAAAAAACTAAAAATCCATAAATATTTCGAATACTATTCAGAGTTAATTGTGCGGGGACTACATGATACATATTAAAAACTTTGGAGAAGAAAGGATGCAGTGAGAAATGAAGACCGGCTTTTAGGTGGTCTTTGTATATGGCGTTAGCATTGGCAGGAGGGTTGTTCACCCTCCCTTCGGGCTCCGGAAGAATTAAGAGAAGGTTTTCGGGAATGTGGTAGTATTCTCGAAGACAAGCTATCTTTCCAAAGGACAAGGAACTTGGGATCAATTCTGATCTAGACTGGGCATTGACCCTTCTAATAGGTTCTGAGGCACTAGAAGACTCGACTTCTCCTCGCCAGAGGGAGTCCTACCAGCGACAGGGATCTCTAAAGTCCTAACCATGGTGAAAAAGAAGGAGAAAAAGGAAGGCCCTTCCTGCAGGAAAAAATGACGACCGAAAGGAGAAGAAAGACTAGGATAGCAGGAAGCAAAGAGAACAAGGCAGAGAAGCTTCCTCTGCCAGGATATTCCCCTTTATATAGGGGGCAAAAACGGTTCGGGTGATCTCCTCAAAGGAAGAGGTACCTCTCTGATTATGCCACGTATGGAGATGCCGATTGTGGATACGAAGCCCCAAGCGATGCCAGTCGATTCGACGGGAGAAAAACCAAACTGTCAGCCACGATCCGTGTGACCCTATTTAACAATTGAGATGGAGTTCGTATTTAATATCCAAAGGATAAGATAATGCCACATCCTCCACCCAAAGCTGATGGGGACCAAAAGTCTATTTTATTTTATTTTATTTGAGTCTTGTGATAAAGTGAGACAACTAAGTCCAGTTGAGTCCACTTAGTCAGGTCCAGTTTTTAGTACAGTCGAGTCTAATCGAGTCCATGTAGTTTTCATTTAAGAGGAGAGTCAATAGCCAGGAGATTCACTAGGCCCTCCCAACCAGAGCTAGCCTTCATGCACCTGGGCCCTTTCATGCCGCCAAGCTCGCAAGAGAGAGCTCCAGTCCAAGACAGGCCCACTATTGACTAAGTCGACCAGGGTTTCTTGGCCCATAAGTCAGGGTTTCTTAGCTCTCAAGTTATAGCACATATTGTGGCGCTACCACCTCGTACGAGAAATCGTGGAGTGAGGCGACATCAATCTTCTAAAGATCGATGGAAAAGAAAATCTGGCTGACCCCTTCACTAAAGCCCTCGGAATCAAAGAGTTCGACTATTGTAAATGGGAAATGGGTATAAGATACTCTTCTAATTGGCTTTAGTACAAGTGGGAGTTGTTGGAAATTGTGTCCCAAAGCCAATCGCCTGGGTTGTAGGCGGTTGTGCTGAGTATTGTATTCATTTTATGAATTAATAAAATTATTATTTTTGGCAACTCATCACATATTGTATTTTCCTAAAAATGAACTCTTTCCATGTGATGAAGTCCTTAGGGCTACACTGACTTCGATATAGAGAGGATGTATCGACTGGTCCTTAAACCCTGTTCACAACCAAAGGATATATTGTACTGGACGGTAATATATCAAGTATAGGTTGTTGCAGTTCACATCGTTTGGTTGTCCTCTTGACCAAATGAGTGTGGTGACACTGATGTGATCTGCAAGTGGGATATATGATATCTCGTTGAACGTGACTCCGTGAAGCCCCTTTATGCCAAAGGGATACTCATGATTGGATATGGGTATATGTGTCCCTCTGATCTAAGGTCATCACGGTAGCTTGCAAGCAACTCCCTGTGTTTTGATGCCGGACTATCCGGATTTTTAATCCGGTGACGGAAAGTTTCTGGGTACAGGCAAGTACTTGTGGAGCAGTGATGGACCAAAATGGAATTGACCTATCCGAACAGTTTGGATTGAATGTCTCGCAGTATCTCAATTTAGCAAATCCTCGATCGGGGTAGCCCTAGTGAAGAGTCACTGGGCTTGCGAGGTTGAGACACGTAGTCGACTGACTCAGTCTGGGTTGGCAGCCCAATATCAGTCGTCCTGAGCATTAGAAGTCAAAGGGATGAATTATACAGTAACCATATGTCAGAGGTTCGATTGTATGCTCCCGCATCTTCGACCTATCCGGATGCCGGGACCCATTGCTAGATGGTTTCCTGTGCTGGTATTGGAATTGTTCCAGTGCTACCGTTTAGGTTCGAACCCATGAGGTCACACGTCATAGAGAATCACTCTCTGATCCGGATACCGATTACGATTAGGAATCGTCTCGATTTTATGGTCACGGTATTTTTTGAGCACTCTTTTCCCTGTCTTGCCCTTGTCTGAGTCAACCGGAAATTGTTCCAGGCTGACCAAGACTATGCCAAGTTTTTTCTGAATCAGTTTTGAACTGATTCGGAGCTAGTTTCGGCCTCTAATTGGTTGTGAACCAATTGAACCCAATTTAATTGGGCTTGGACCGGTTCAATTAGATTGAACCGAAAATTTTTTTTTTGGGATTGAACCAAATTTTATTTTGGACCGGTTTTCTTTTGAACCGATTTTTTTCTCTCTTTGACTGTTTACACGGTGTTTACGCTAGAGTTTTTTTTCTTTTTTGTAGCGTCCGGTTGAAGGCCAATCGACCGTGCGCTTTGCTGCGTCTCTTCAGCTCCCTCCCTCTTGTTTTTATTGCTGGTTTAATCACCTCTTTGTGGCTTGGTTAATGGATTTAACCATAGCCTCTTCAATTCCCAGCATCATTCCTCCTCCCTGCAGCCTTTAAACACTTCCAGCGCTCCCATTTTTTTCTGCAGTGCTACATCACCGTGTGAGAGGTTAAAAACCGTGAGAGTTCTTCCTTGGAGTATTTTTCTTTTCCATTCCACCGGTGATTTAGAGGGTTGGGATTTGGTGAGTGATAGGGAGAGAGAACAGCCATTTATCCCTGATTTTCTGGTGCTCAATTGCTGGAAGAAGGAAGCTCTGTTTTGCTGAAAAACAATTTCAGATTTCAGAAATTCTGTTTCCTTCCTTCTTCCCTCCCACCATTCCAAGTCTTCCGGTGACTAGCATCGACCGAGAGACGGATCAGAGCAAGCCCCTGGCGTGTCCTCCCTCTAGAGAGTGTTCGATTGAGCACTTTGGAGCCGGATCAACCTCTTTGCTGCTGTTATATTGTGCTCTGTTTTGAGTTGCAGGTTTTCAAGTTGCAGATTTTTTGGTGCTGTTTTTTGGTTGAAAGAAAGGACTCCAAATGTTGAATGATCTTCTCCCCTTTGAAGGAAGACCAACCAACTAGTTCCCTTGCTTTTGGTGCTGGAAGGGAGATCAAATAGTTGGCAATTTCATTTTGTTTTGCAGCAGCTCTTGGAGAAAAGGAGAGACCTTTCAACGTGCTGGAAGTAGAAGACAACATGAATAAAATTATTCCTGTTATCCCAGCAATTCCAGCTTTATACCAAGGCTATTCTAGGCAGGAATAAGGTTTAATTTCTAGTTTTATTTTTCATGCATGTCTAGATCTAGGTTTTTATAATTATTTATAAATATTACATGCTCTTGTACATGCCTTGTATTGCCTATACATGCATCCGGAATTTGTTAGGTCCTGTGCGGAGCAGATTGTTTCCGCTGTGAATTTTTAAAAATTCATACATGCTTCCTGCTATTGCATGCTTAGCGTAGGCACCTGCAACCGCGTTCATTTTCTTTCACAAGCCCCACGTCCTCCGCCCTAATCACAATTTTTTTTTTTTTTCATTTTTTCATCCTCCCTCCCATCATCGGAGAGGTATTCGCATCCTGATCCAATCCTTTCAAAATTTGGAATCCTCGTCTAACTCTAATTTCCACCTCCCTGCTTTCCGCTTTACCAAATCTTCCTGCCAAAATCGTTCCTCTTTTCCTCCACAAACCTTTCATCCATGGCGGACTATGCGTGGTCTGCAACTTCTTCCGAAAGCCCATCAAGAACAAGAACATCCGCAAGCGTAAAGCTACCGAATCCAGTGACGACGACGACGAAGAAGAATGCTCCCAACCTTCCTCCTCCATCGCCCAGAGATCCAAGAAGCCCGTCCCCGTAGACAACAAGCTCCTCTTCTCCACCGCCCGCTCCTCCAAGCCCTCCGGCGACACCATTGGAGATGATGACGACGAGGGCGACGAAGCCGCAGGAGGGCGAGCGCTCTCTTCCACTTTGAGTCCTCCAAAGAGATCCAGGTCCAGCATGATAGCCGCGCCCCTCACTACCGCTCCAATGCCTCCACGCCTCCACCGCCCGTGCCCCCACCGTCGCCGAACACCGTCGCCCCTGTATCGTCCATTGGAAGCACCTCCCCAAGCTACCGTCTCCACCCCAGGCCCAGCATCGCCACCAACGAAGCTCGCCGGACTTCCCTCCCCCTCCGCGAGCCTCCCCTATTTTTTGGTTCGTCGAGAAGGAAAATTCGTTCGCCAAGATATATTTGTTGACTCGAGGGATCCTCTTGGTTTTGAGGAGGGATGCGGGACTTTGGCCGTATTCCCGACTCCCCCAGGCCTGTAGGATACGGGTCCGTCGTGGCACAGTTGCAGACAAGGAGGTGCCACGCCCGAATGGTTTCACGTGGAGACATTCGGGGCAATGTTGGTCGAACGAGTTGGCCACATTGTACGGGGATGGGGCTTTCCGAGAGGTTGATCCTCGAGGAGTGGTCCAGGCTACTCTATGCGTTCTTGATCTCTGTGGTGGAGCAAAGAGGCGATAGAGAGCACGATCATGAAGGCAAATGCCTTCACTGTTGCCAACTTCAGCGCACAATTTTTGGAGCAGCACGCTTTCTAGAGCAGCACGAATCTCAGCGCTGCACAATCTTCAAAGCCGTACTAATCTCAGTGCAACTAATAAAAAAATATAAAAAAAGAAAGAAAGGTGAAAAAAAAAAAAAGAAAATTGGAACTAGTCTCTTTGTTTTGATTTGATTAGTTTTGGTTCTATCAAACCCCTGCTGAACCTGACTTGATGGGGTCGAATTCTCCCCACCGCAGGAGAATGATGGGGACCAAAAGTCTATTTTATTTTATTTTATTTAAGTCCTGTAATAAAGTGAGATAACTGAATCCAGTTGAGTCCACTTAGTTAGGTCCGTTTTGAGTCCAGTCGAGTCTAATCGAGTCCATATAGTTTTCATTCAAGAGGAGAGTCAGCAGCCAAGAGATTTACCAGGCCCTCCCAACCAGAGCTGGCCTTCATGCACCTGGGCCCTTTCATGCCGCCAAGCCCGCAAAAGAGAGCTCCAGTCCAAGACAGGCTCACTGTTGACCAGGTCCACCAGGGTTTCTTGGCCCACAAGTTAGGATTTCTTAGCTCTCAAGTCATGCACCCTAGGGTGAATCTATAAATACCACTCATTCCCTCTTGTATGAAACATCTTTTTCTTATGAATACAAATTAAAAAAATTATTTGGTTGAGTTTTGAGTTTTTCTCCGGATTGGAGTGGGTGTGACGCCCTGGTTCCCTATTCTTGGGTGCAAGCCCTAATCCTCTGGTGACTTCTACACTCGCCAGCGATCCCCCGCTTCTCATTCCGCATCAACTTGGTATCAGAGCCCAGCGGATTAGGGTTTTTCTTCTTTCTCATCGGCTCCATCTCCTTCTTCCTGATCGTAGATCCCGCCACCATCAAGCCAGACGGTCACCCACCACCATTCCTCCCTTCCAGCCTTCTCCCTGCTTTCCACATCGTCTATACCACCGATCGGAACTTCCCACCTAGATCCAAGCCCCACGTCCTCCGCCCTAATCACGATTTTTTTTTTCATTGTTTCTTCCTCCCTCCCATCATCAAAGAGGTATTCGCATCCCGATCCAATCCTTTCAGAATTCGGAATCCTCGTCTAACTCTAATTTCCACCTCCCTGCTTTTCGCTTTACCAAATCTTCCTGCCAAAATCCTTCCTCTTTTCCTCCGCAAACCTTTCATCCATGGCAGACTCTGGCGAGGTCTGCAACTTCTTCCGAAAGCCCATCAAGAACAAGAACATCCGCAAGCATAAAGCTACCAAATCCAGTGACGACAACGACGACGAAGAAGGCTCCCAACCTTCCTCCTTCGTCGCCCAGAGATCCAAGAAGCCCGTCCCCATAGACAACAAGCTCCTCTTCTCCACCACCCGCTCCTCCAAGCCCTCCGGCGATGCCACTGGAGACGATGACGACCAGGGCGACGAAGCCGCAAGAGGGCGAGCCAGCGCTCTCTTCCACTTTGAATCCTCCAAAGATATCCAGGTCTAGCATGATAGCCGCGCCTCCCACTACCGGTCCAATGCCTCTGCACCTCCACCGCCCATGCCCTCACTGCCGTCGAACGCCGTCGCCCCCATACCATCCACCGGAAGCACCTCCCCAAGCCGCCGTCTCCGCCCCAGCACCGCCACCAGCGAAGCTCACCGGACTTCCCTCCCCCTCCGCTAGCCTCCCCTGTTTTTTGGTTCGTGGAGAAGGGAAATCCAACGCACGATCGTGAAGGCAAATGCCTTCACTGTTGCCGACTTCAGCGCACGGTTCCTGGAGCAGCACGGATCTCAGCACTGCACAATCTTCAAAGCTGTACTAATCTCAAAGCAGCCAATAAAAAATTTTTAAAAAAGAAAGAAAGGTGAAAAAAAAAGAAAATTGGAACTAGTTTCTTTGTTTTGATTTGATTAGTTTTGGTTCCATCAAACTCCCACTGAACCTGACTCGACGGAGTCGAGTTCTCCCCACCGTAGGAGAATGATGGGGACCAAAGTCTATTTTATTTTATTTTATTTGAGTCCTGTAATAAAGTGAGACAACTGAGTCCAGTTGAGTCCACTTAGTCAGGTCCAGTTTTTAGTCCAGTCAATCCAATCGAGTCCATGTAGTTTTTATTCAAGAGGAGAGTCAGCAGCCAGGAGATTCACCAAGCCCTCCCAACCAGAGCTGGCCTTCATTAGGGATGGCAACGGGTCAGGTTTGGGTCAGGTCATCCAAAATCCATACCTGCCCCGCTAAAAAATTATCTGCCCCATACCCGTCCCATACCCGTCTCGGGCTGGATCGGGTCGGGTATAAAAAAATCATGTTTGGATCGGGTCGGGTCAGGTATACCTGGACTCATAAAACCTAATTTATTTAAAACCTAAACGGGTCGAGTCGGGTCGGATATATCCATCCCATATCCAATTTATTTAAATATTTTATAAACATAGTATTTTTTATATATAAATGGGTCGCGTTCAGGTCGGGGCGTACTACTACCTGTACCCGACCCGAACTCGAGTCGGGTTGTTTTTATATAACCCATATCCATTTATAAATTAGACGGGTCGGGTTTTACCCGTCCCATTAAGGTCTGGTCGGGTCGGATATCCATCGGGTCGGTAAAAATTGCCATCCTTAGCCTTCATGCACCTGGGCCCTTTCATGTCGCTAAGCCTGCAGGAGAGAGCTCCAGTCCAAGACAGGCCCACTATTGACCAGGTCCACCAGGGTTTCTTGGCCCACAAGTCAGGATTTCTTAGCCCTCAAGTCATGTACCCTGGAGTGAATCTATAAATACCACCCCTCCTCTTTTGTATGAAATATCTTTTTCTCATGAAATACAAATTTTAAAAATTATTTTGGTTGAGTTTTGAGTTTTTCTCTGGATTGGAGTGGGTGTGATGCCCTGGTTTCCTGTTCTTGAGTGCAAGACCTAATCCTCTGGTGACTTCTATGCTCGCCAGCGATCCCCCGCTTCTCGTTCCGCATCAACTAGAAGCCGAAGAGTCAGCCAGATCACCATAATGGAAGGAAAAGATGCAACTCACCAGCTCGCCATCTTCTTTTCATGAGCTAATAGGAAGGTGACATTTGTCCTCTTCACGACTATCAAATCAGATGTCAGTTACTACAATCGACTGAATCGAAAATTCACTATCATTGGTCACGCCTTCTTCGCCGGTAAATGACAACCCATAAGTACTCCCACTTTTCAAAACAAATGCTTGCTTTAAAAAATGGGAGTGGGGGGCCATTGTTGTGATAAGCCAGCTCGAGGAAGGCTGATTACCAGTTCAATTGAATCCTTTCAGAACCAGTCACCCTAGCCAAAAAACTCGAAGGTGACTTTACGGGATGATAAAGCGACGATTCGACATCACCGTCCTGGCCACATCGCAGGGTCAGTCTTAGGCCCGCACCGAAGATATCAGTCCCGAAGCATATTCTTGGCCCATGTTGCCTCAGACAGCTAACTAGTCTTCTTCGGATTGACTGGTCCGAAGAAGACAGCTATCTTATCTCTCAGCTTGACCCGAAGATGATAAGTTCAAAGCAAAATTCCAGCCCACTTTGAAGAAGGTAGCTCCGATGCAAATGGTTAAGACGTCTTTGGCTTACTCCGAAAAAGGTAGGCACAAGGCGATCAGCCAATCTAACTTCGGTCCCTTCTGAAGGAGTGGCTCTGAAATAAATCTTCATTTAATCTTGACATGAAATTACTAGAGATGGGTATGATTGTTATAACCCATCACGTGGCCACTAACTCCAATTCCAACAATATCGAAACGGTCAGAATCAGACAGCAACTACCTATGGTTACGAGAATGTTAGGCTAACTAACCCCCTAACTGAAAGTAAATGGGCTCAACTGCATTCTGTTATATCCACTTCTATAAATACTGGTGAGAGGGGACACTCATGGTAAGCAATCTGGAGTCACTTTCACTCTCTCTCTTCAAGCTCTCCGTTCTATTGCCTGAATATTTACTGACTTAGGCATCGGAGTGTCCCTCACCAGAGAAAATCTAGTCAGGGACTTGTTTTGCAGATACCCCGGGAGGCGGACCAGCAATCTAGCCGCTCCAACCAATTTGCAAGGGTTCAGTGCCAACTGGTGATCCAAATCTCGGAGTGATCCGATTCTTAGTGATTTAAGATCATTATGTTTGATCGGTCATAGTACAGTGATTTGTAGAGAACGAAATATTATTATGTAAAAAATTATTACAATAAAAAAAAATTCCTTTGGAGATATTTTAGTTAATATATTTTAATCTAGAATCATCGTGATACGGTGATATTGGATACGCATCGATTTTTCAATCATTGTGTTAGATGATGATTTAAAAAATGAAGTGATCTAAAATCACTGCCATCTAAAATTAGTAGAATGCAACCAAACAATGTAATTCTATCACTTTTATGTAAAGCACCCTGTGGAGTCATCACCACGTACCAAACACCCCCTAATAGGATCTCATGGTGCGCGAAGCAGATGTCAACGAACTTGGCTGCGTTGTTCCTCGGAGGAGTACGACTAAAAATTTCCTATAGGCTTGATCCATGGAATTGTTAGCATAGCAATTATATTTTAAATTTTATTAAAATTTAATTATATTAAAAGTTTTAAGTTATTTTTGAAAGTTTGTAAGTTTATTTTGATTTTTTTTTGTTTAGCATGATAAGATTACCCAGTTTTTAAACTGATTCACTTCAGATTCTAGTTGTAATAGAATTCTCACATGATATCGGATTATCCAGTTTTTAAACTGATTCAATTCACATTCTAGTAGTAACAGGATTATCATATGGTATGATGCAACGTGCTTACATGACACCCTATATATATATATATATATATCAAGGCTTCATCAGATCAAAGAAAATAACGGTCATAATTCAAATTGAGTCAATTATCCACACCTTAGTCCCAGGATAAATCCTGAAGTTCGACTCAGCTGCAGCGCGATGCGTCGAACCTGAGGCGTGTGGAACCAAAGCGGGGTTTCGCATAGCTGATACGATCCGAGCACCGACGCGCTCGCCTTGAAGCGGAAGGCTAGAGCCCCTCCATCGACGAACTCATTAATTATTTTACTGAGTGTCAATTTTTTTATGGTTTTTTATTCCTTTTCCTCCCTTTCTTTGTCGGTCTCGATCCTGCGACCCCTCCAATCCCTAATTCCTGGGAATTCCTTGGAACCGTGACCCTAAAATCTTCCCTCGATCTGGAATTCCTCTCCTCGTCTAAACCCAGATCTTGGAACGCAATCGCCACCTCCGCCGCCGCCGATGGCGAAGGAATTCAGCGTCCCCCCTGTGGTCTTCCCCTCCTCAACCGGCAACCCTAGCGTCCCCCACCAGCGACGCGCCCCGGCGGCTCCGCCCTTCCAGGCCCCCCGCCCCACCGCCTCCTCCGCCGGCGGTCCCTCCAACCCCAGCCTCCCTTTCATGTCATTCGACGTCGGCTCCGCCCCCGCCTCCTCCTCCTTCTCCGCCCCCGTCTTTGCCTCCTCCGTCGGCGGTCCCCTCTCCGGCGGCGCCACTTCCTTCGACGATGAACCACCCCTCCTCGAGGAGCTCGGCATCAACACCCGCCAGATCTGGCGCAAGACCAGCTCCACTCTCAACCCCTTCCGCGTCAATCCCGACCTCCACGAGGACGCCGACCTCTCCGGCCCCTTCCTCTTCCTCATGGCCTTCGGTCTCTTCCAGCTACTCGCCGGCAAGTTCCACTTCGGTATCATCCTCGGCTGGGTCACCGTCGCCGCCCTCTTCCTCTACGTCGTCTTCAACATGCTCGCCGGCCGCAACGGCAACCTTGATCTCTACCGCTGCCTCAGCCTTGTTGGCTACTGCATGCTCCCCATGGTGATCTTCTCCGCAGTGTCCCTCTTCGTGCCCCATGGCGGCGTCGTGATCTTTGTCATGGGGGCCGTCTTTGTGCTCTGGTCCACCAGGGTCTGCACGAGGCTCCTCGTTGAGCTGGCCTCGTGTGGGGAAGAGCACCGTGGCCTTATAGCCTACGCCTGCTGGCTAGTCTACATGCTCTTCTCCCTGCTCGTAATATTCTGATTTTTGGTGAGGACTCGTGCAGGACTTTGAGGTTTTTTACTGTATTCTTTTTCTTTGGGATAAACCTATTATTTTTTAGATCTTGGACTCTGTACTTGTCAATCCTTTATTAGTCATTTGGTTTAGCCTGAAAATGTGGTTCCATATGATCAGCTTTTTAATGTTTTGGAATTTGATTAGCCTGAATCCTTTATTGGTGATTTGGTTTAGCAATGTGAACTGTAGTTATTAGTTGAGATTGTTATTTTTTTGTTTTGGAAGTTTTGTAATATGCTTAAGATACTTTTAGAGCTTAGCATGATATCCATTGGTGCCAATAATCAAAGTAGGGGGATTAGTCTGCACCTTTTTATGTGCCGCTAATTCTGTCAGCACGTTATTGTTTGCCAATATCTGAACTGAAAATTTTTTATAAGCACCTTTCTATTTTTGGAAAAGAAAACATACTTTTCTGATCTCCTTTTGTCCGTGCTTTTATTTCGAATAATTAATAAAAACTACTTGAATATTATCTTTATGAGAAACTATCCCTTTGAAATGTTGATTTTTCCTTAATAGTTTATGAATATTTCATTTGATATTAGAGCCTTGTTCTTTGCTATGATGGAAATATTGGAGCTGTATATTAAAATGGAGATGAAGATGAAGTGAAAAAGGGAACGTAAAAACATGTAGATCAACATGCAACCAGAGGATCCCACAATGAATGATTTGACAAACCTGATGATTCACTTTGTTAAATACAACTAATCTAAGCATTGACTATCCCTAAATAATTTTTCTAATTGGTTTGGCATGTCTTGAGCACTTTAGCTCCCAGAACTCCCTCACAATGCAAAGGGGAAGGATTCATTGTTTAGTCTCTAGACACTCTTAATGACATTTTGTTGATCTGATGGTGGAGATTCAGATTGATGGTTTTTTAGGATACCAAATCCTCATATCCCTTTTGTTTCCTGGACTTCAAAAGATCTAGATATCTTTCTAGTAGTCTAAAGATTTAGGAGTCATGGGCCAATGATGCGTTTATGGAAAACTGAAGTATTTGATTTGCTTCGAGTTTTTATGGCTTTTGCTTTAAAGATTACTAAATCCTACTTTGAGAAACTGATAGATCTCACAATGGTTTTGGTAGGGAAACTCTTCCCAAATTGCTTCTTGGATTTTCGTAAGGGATAATTCACACATGATATCTAGATTTATTATCCATGCTATGATTTTGACAATTGGCTTGCCCTCATTTTGCTAACATGAACCAACTCCATGCGGAGAAATGATGGTTATTTCTTGCTACAAAATTTATGCCAAATGCTTGGCAACAAATGACTCAGATCATTTGGTTATTAGTGTTAAGAAGGAAAGACGAATAGCGATATTACATTGTGCTACAATAATGATAAAAGGTTTGTGGCATGAACCTTTGCAAAATGGAATACTTTTTTGAATAAAATGATTAGAAACCATGCGAGTGGTTGTAGCTGTCAGTTAAGATCTCTGGGTATGCTATGTTTCTGCCATTGGTTCCCTAAGCTGGTGTATGAATTGATGTCTTAGGTGCAGATTATCACTTTTCTTGTCAATTCAAATATGATAACACTTATGTAGGCATGGACTGGGGTATGAAGATTTACTACGAAACATAGAAAGAAAAGCCCTTTGATTATGGTTGTTGCACACAGGAAGATGCGACTCACAACATGCAAATGCTCTCGCTTTTTCTTTATGCAAAAATTTCAATTAAAGACTAACTTTGTCTAATTCTTTGAGGTGTCATAAGATTGTTTTATTAAGACTCTTGTAGGTTGTTTGTGTAGTTCATTTTTGAAGGAGAATCTGTTGCCTTGAAGGGTTTATGTTTTCCCCCATTTCAGGTTGTCAGTAGACACTTCATTCAAAATATGATATTTGAAGGGACATCCATTGTTTTCTGCATTATGTGTTGTAGAGATAATCATGAGCCATGGATTTTAAATTTGGTAGGAAGATACATGATTTTTTTTTTTTTTTGGTGCTACCAATATGATGTGTTATAGGTCAAATCAACTCAAACAATTTGCCTTGCTTATTTATTCACATTAAACAAAGTGAAATTCACGAGTCAACTTCTCAGGTGCAATGTTGGAAACAAAATTGTTAGAGCAAGAAATTATCATCACCAATCCTTGTGTTGGAATGTGATGGGTCATGAAGGATGGTTAGCATTCAAGTGGGTTTTTAGTTTCTTCACCTAACTAGTTGGATTGTCCAATATTTCTGTCATAACCGAGTCCAACAGATCTAGCAACCTTCAAATTATGAGGTGGCAGATAGAGAAGGCATCTATTTTGAGGAAAATCATCATGGAGAAGTGGTGGCAAAGTTTGCTATACACTAATCAATTCTGTAAAAGGGTCAAAAAAATTGAAACGTGAATGATTTGTGGGATGAGGAAGGAATGCATATAATGCTGGAACTGGGCCGGGTCGCGCTTAGGCTCGAAATATTTTGAAAACATCAGAGACCCGAGTCTGGCCTGAGCCCGATTGGGCCTGCCCGAATAAAAGCTCAAATGATAAAAAAATTGTCCGGCCGGAGCTACGAGGGGCGTGAGGGTGTCAGGACCGAGAGAGTGAGTTTGGAGCCGGGGAGGGGGGTCGTGAGGCCGCGTGGGGGGGTAAGGGTGTTGGGTGGGGCACCAGGGCCGGAGGAGGAAGATTAGAGTCGCGGGGGGGGGGGGGGGGGGTGGTGTCGCCCGGGGAAGGTGCGTTGCCGCGTTGGGTGCCGGGGCCGGGGGAGGGAGATCGGAGCCCCAGGAGGGCTGCAAGGTCGCACGGGGGGCGGGTTCGTCGGGTGCGGGTGCCAGCGCCGGGGAAGGGAGATCGAAGCCAGAGGGGGGCCATGGTATTACACGGGAGGCAGGGGCATTGGGTGCAGGCGCCGAGGCTGGGGGAGGGAGATCGGAGCCGTGGGGTCGCACAAGGGGGCAGGGGCACCGGGTGTGAGCGTTGGCCAGGAGAGGGAGATCGGAGCCGGGGGGTAGCGTTGAGTGGCAGTGGCGATGGGCTCTTGGAAACGAGAGAGAGAGAGAGAGAGAGAGAGAGAGAGAGAGAGAGAGAGAGAGAGAGACGGAGATGGGAGACTAAATGGAAGAAAAAAACCTAAATACTTGGGCTCGGGCTAGGTTCGGGTCAGGCCTATTTTGGGCCGGTTATGGATTGGGCATGGCCAGGCCTAATGGGTGCCTTAGCCTGGTCCGAAAATTGAATGGGCTATTATAAGGCTGGAAGCCCGGCCCAATTTACTTGGAACCTGGCCCGAAGACCCGTTTTTGGGCCGACCCGGCCCAGTTCTTGCCCTAAATGCATAGGTGCTTTTGCAGTCAGTTATGCAGGTGGACACATGAGTAAATATGTTTTTTGAGGGGATATAGAGTTATGGAACTTTGTAGCACTATGCTCTGTACACCCCATCAAATTATGACATGAGAGATAGATAGACCTTTAATTGCTTCAATATGTTATTCCAATATATAGATGGACGGATGGATGGATAGACCTTTTAATTGCTTTGACATGTTTTTCCGATAGACTTTAATTTCTTTGATATGTTATTGCAATCTCTAGTTGGTTTCAATCTATAGTTGTGTAGGTTGTAGAGAAAATATGCAATAATATACAAGGAACTTATTGACTTTTGCTGAACTTGAGGGGGTGTAAGTGGAACCAATGTCAACATAAAGTGGTGTAGGTGACAACTATAAAGTTTAATTTACCCAAAATGCATTGTATTTCCTGATTACCGGTACATGAGTTCCATTGACTTCCATCTTCTCTTGAAATACAAGACAGTGCCAACCCATCATAGGGAACTTTCTAACCCTCCAGCTCTAAACAATTAAAGAGATCTTTCTAACCCCCTAACCCATTACACAGAACTTCCTAAAGTATTTTCTCCTATAGCATACTAGCCCGAAAGCCAAGAAACCCACTAACAAGAAATGCCTTTAACTTGAGGGGCTGCCATTATATATGTTTCTAGAATCATTTGTTATATATATATATATATATATATATATATATATAGAGAGAGAGAGAGAGAGAGAGAGAGAGAGAACTTAACTTTTTGATAATTTCATGCTATAAAACTTTGATGGTACATGTGCGGAATAGTGCTGCAATCTTTTATAACTTTATATCCTCTTAAAAAACTTCTTGTACTCATGTGTCCACCTGCTTAACTAATTGTAGAAGCTCTTAAGCATTCCGTTCTCATCCCACAATTCATTCATGTTTCGAATCTTTCAGACCGTTCCATAAAACTAATTTGTGCATGGCAATCTTTGCTCCAAGGTCCACTTCTACATGGTGATTTTCCTCAAAATAGATGCCGCCTTTAGGGGTAGCAATCAGGTTAGGTCGGGTATAAATGGGTTAGGTCAAATTTAGGTCGGGTCAATCCGAACCCGACCTGTTTATTAAACAGGTCATGTTTTAGAACCCGAACCCGACCTATTTGTTAAATAGGTTACCTGACTTGACCTAACCTATTTACGACCCGTTTACAACTCAATTAAAAAAAAGGCAAAAAACTCAATCCATTTAAGACCCGTTTAAAACCCAGTTAGAAAGAAAAGGCAAGGAGATATGGATCATGTCAGTTATCCAATACGATTATAAAAAAATGTACGGTTGCATTGCGAGCAACCGTGGAGGGGGGCAGTGACGGGCTGGCGGAGGGGAGCGCTCGGAGGAGCTTGGGACGGGCCAACAAAGGGACGGGATGTGTTGCATACCGGGAGCTAGGAGGGGGCCACGAGCCATCGCCAGCGAGGAAGTAGGGGGTGAGGGTGCAATGGGGGTTGCACTTGCGGCACTGGTACTTGCAGGCGGTGTAGGCCTAGGTGGCCGGTTGGGGTGTGGAGGAGGGATGGTGAGTGTGGGTGTTAGTGGTGGTGGTAATGGAGGAAGTCGCTGTGGACATGGTTAGAATTAGACGAAGTTTGGGCGATGGGGCAAGGTTGGGGGGTCTCTTAGGCCTGCGGTTCCAGCGGGCCTTCGGTGGGGATGGGGAGGGATCAATCGCTGCGCGCTTGGCGGCAAGTAGCAGGGGAGGAATGGATGCACCAAAGAAAGGGAGGGGGAGGAGAAAGAGCCAAAGAAGGGAGGGATGGAAATTGGAATGGGTCGCTGAAGAGATCGTGGCATTGTGGAGATTGTGGCGGGAGGGAGAGAGAGAGGGCGGAGGCTGTGTGGCCCATGAACCATGGCGACCGAGGTGACTGGTGAGGGGAGGGAGGGCTCTGGCGGGTCGAAGGGGGGACACAGGGAGGGGAGCGCATGGAGACTGGAGAGGAGGAAGGGGGACACGTGGAGGGGAGGGAGGGCTTCGATTGTGGTGACAGGCATTCTGGAGACTAGAGAGAAGAGGAAAGAGGTGCTTATCAAAAAAAAACAAGTTGGGTCGTTGGAGCGAGGGAAACGAAAAAAATCTGCATTGCCGCCCGCCCTCTGCAGAAGGTAGTAGATGCGACACAACAACAGCGATTTTAAATTTCAAACAGGTAAGAACAAATATTTTTAAAATTATAAATAAATCAATTATATATTAATTTAATTTTAAAAAATATAAATGGGTTAAATAGATTATGTAGGTTGAAAGCTTTAAACCTGAAGCCGATCCATTTAATAAATGGATTAAATGAGTTGACTCGTTTACGATCTAAACCTGTTTAAGCTCAACCCAAACTTGTTTAAGGCAGGTCGGGTTAGTGGGTTGGGTCATATTTTGCCACCTCTAGCTGCCTCTCTTGCCACCTCATGATGTGGTGGTTGCTGGACCTTTTAGACTTACGGGTCATAGAGGTATTTGAAACTTTGATGGCAATAAGCTTGTTTAACAGTTCCATGCTATGGTGCCTTATGGCAGGGTCCAGGAAGAAGATGATACAAATCAAACAGGCTACTATATAGTGACCATTGGCCTTTGCCCTCTTAAGATAGCATAGTCTTGAGTTCATGGCCCTTTAGTTGTAAACTAGTTCTTAAAGAAAACCAAGAGAATGAAGGACGATTACATTATGTGCACAATCAGATTATCAAGTAAATAATATAAAAATAAACTAATGATAACTACTAATCATTGCTTAGAGTATAACATGATTCCTAGTGTATAAGGACACAGTTTGGCAGATGTCATGATGAAACCATAGTTAAGCACTTATTATCCACTGTTTGACCAATGCATGACTTGGGACTAAACAAAACGTGACGTCTTAGCTGGTGGATACAAATTCATAGGCATTTCTTAATTGCTTAGGAGAACAGAGCATATTTAGGTTTGGCTATTTTTGTTTAGGATAATGATATTAGAATTGAAATTAGAGGGCAATAACTTACTATTCTAAGGACATAGCTAGCTTGTATATTACCACTCTTTGCACAACTTTGAAGCAAAGCAAAGTATCCCTCATTATTCCATTAATGCAGCATCCATTCTTTGCCAACCAACAGGCACTACCCGGCCTTCCATATATTTGATGTATTGTAGAATCTCTTGCATGATTCTCTCAAGCTATTGATATTGCAAACCTGTGTGGATGCCAAGATGACATGCATGATGACCTCGACAAGGAGGTCCTTTCATAAGCAGTTGATGTTGAGAGCTGTCTTTCTGCACCTCTTTCTCGTGTTCTAGTTCAATGGAAGTAGAAAAAAATGAAGAGTTCAGAAGAACTCTTTTGTGAGGCTTGGAGCCAAGTGATGGTGAACATGGGTTTATGATAGTGAGAATAAGATGGTGGCAGGGGTCTTAATTTATACATTGGGAAGGACTAAAGCTTTTTCATTTTTGAAATAGGATTTGGCAGGAAATTGGTAAGTAGAGAGAGACTAGGACTTACATGAGGTTGGGTTTCAAATCATAATTCATGATGGTTCTCTTCTTTTGGTTGGGAAATAGTAGGGAGGGGGGAGAGAGGGGGAGAGTGAGAGAGACAGAGAGAGAGGAGTTTTGATGCAAGTTGACTAGAACACAGCCACCCTTCTATATTTGGAAAAATGTATCGGAGGGGTGCTTGTGTGGTTGTTGATTTATGAATTAAAATCTTCAAGGATTTCACTCAAAATGCACATTGTTCCGTTTAATTATTCTTTTGATTGTCATGACTTCATTTTTTTGGGCTAACATATAGTGGATTCGTACCCATAGATCAAATACTAAAACTTTGATCGTTTTGTGCTTCGATGCTCCTAGGTAATAACTGTAGATGCAATATTCTATAATTTTTCCTTCCATGCAATATTTAGTTGTCCACTAAAAATCTATCATTTTTAGCTTTGATTCTTCTGGGTAGGAAAGATTAGATTTTTATTCTATCTACAAACACATTTAGGTTTAGCTTTGAATGAATAATAAGGTCAAGGACTTGCAATGGAGTTTTGGTTTTAGATGCAATTTTGAATGAATAATATCATAGAGGATTTGACTAATGCTAATGACGAGACTAAAATAGTCACATCACCCATCCAAACACAAGACAGGATTTCCAGACTGCAGGATTTTCGACTCCTGAGTTATCTAGTTTCACTCGATGGGACAAAAATCTGATCCATTTCCACTGGGCATGTGTCTAGAGTACCTAAATAGTTCCTATATGGGTGGAGGGAGGCAAACTGTGAAGGTAGGACCAAGATGTCAGGAAAAAAAGAAGGTTAAATAATGTGGTTTCAGAAAAGGGAAATTGAAAGTTGGAGCTGATGGCCAATATTCTATTATTCAAAGTGTGGAAAAACAGACAGAGACTATCTAACAAAAGTAGAGCCAGTAGGGTAAAGCGGAGAGGTGCTTCGAGGTGTTAGGTTATTGAATTATGCCTTGATGTCTTAAAGGGTAACCTTGTAAAAGTGCAATAAGGAGTTCATTAGAGGGTCCAAGTATGTAAGAGGCTAACTGATGGGAATTAGAAAATTCGCATCTAATTCAGAAGGAAACTTTATGTGTTTTGAGGAATCCTAACCCTAATTCTATTATAGGAGGAGGGTTTAGTTAGGATTCCGTTTATTTTGGATTTTCTTTATTTTAGACTTTTCTTTATTTTCATTGTTATCTTTATTAGAATTTTTAATTCTATTAGGATTTTGTAATTTGACTTTCATTTGGATACGATTTGTTGCTTTATTTAGGAACTTCAGTTGTATGGAAAGGTTAGACTTCAATATTGGAATTGAATCCCATAGGAGTTATTTTGATATTTTGATTGTTTTATTGTTTTATTTTGTTTTTCTTTGTTCGCATTCCGTATCAATTGGTATTAGAGCAAATTATGATCCCTAATCGTTTTTTGCATCGTGTTATTATTTGCTCTCTGGTTGGTTGCTTCAAGCTTTTCCCATTCAATTAAGACCATGAGGAAACAAAAAAAAAATGAAAAGAGAGATCCACCGCTCTGCTTCCTCCAACTCCAAACCTGACATCTGCTTCCTCCAGCTCTGTCACCACCTTCCTTAACACCATCGGAATCTTCATCATTGTTCCATATGAGCCTCTCATGTGGCCTATGTTCTTCCTCTCCTCAATGATCGGGACAACAAACTTCCCCATTGCTATCGAGAAGAAGCCTATCTTCGTCTCCAAGGCCGAGCACCAGCCCTCAACCCCTCTATGCCATCAGGCTCTACCACTCGTAGCCGACTCCCTCTTCGTAGATGTCCCCGCCATCCGCTGCAATGTTGAGGACTCCTGCTAGAGTCGTCGCCCTTTGCCGAAGCCATCACCTTCTTCCCCATCATTCTCGCCATCTTAGCATCCCTGATTCGTTGATGCCACCTTTTCCATTGTCATCGCCGTCTCTGTGTTGTCGACCCACCATCGGAAGAAGAGGAGACCTCGCCCCCTCCATCATCTATCGCCACCACCTTCGCTGTTGTCTGCCACCATCCATGTTGTTGTCGTCATCACAAACTCCATGCTTGAGATAATTGGGTGCTCTGCTGCTACGTGCCATCATCGTCGGAGCCATCGCCGACGCCGCCTTCCTCGTTGCCGGAGTTGCGCCGCCCATGGACGAGAGGTCAGCAAAGGAAAAGCATCAAAACCCCCACTTATTTTTGTTTGATCGCGGTCCACAAGCATGCTATAGACTGAAATGCCCATAGACTAGCCTATAGATTGCATGGTCTACAGATCAATCTGTAGACTCAGTCCACAAACCAAAAAAAGGGAAAAAAAGAAAAAAAAGAAAAAGAGGGAAAAAATTGAAGTTCTTACCTTTTCTTTGGCTTGCAAGTAGCATCTAAGGTCTTTGAGCCCGTCTTGTAAAAGGTATGATCTCTTCATTAAAATTTAGATTTTTTAAAATTAATGGATAATTTCTATCATTGTTTATGCCTTCATTTTATCTATTTTTCATTCGCACATTTTTGCTATTGCACGCACCAAATGTATTGACACCATATTTGATTCTACAAATTTATTATGAGCATTGTAGCTAAATTTCTTAGTAATCATAGTCTTTAGCTTAAGATTCAATCCTTTTTGCTACCATGATCATTGGCAACCTAAAAGATACATACACCGCCATGGAAAAAGAACTTAAATTTTCTTAAAATATATCTAAATAACATTCCAAGAGATCTTAAATCACATATGCCAGTCAATAGACTAATTTTGCACTGAAATTAGTGAGCGCCATGTTAATCAAGTTGATAACCGCGTAGATCTGGCATACCTTACAGGTCAGCAAGTATAACGCCAACTGTCCTTAAGAGGGTCAAGATTAGGTAAACAGCAATTGGAAGATGATCTTCCTAATAGTCAACCTATCTATCAGTCACCTTCTCATATCTTTAAATCTACCAGAAGTCAGAATTATGTCAGGTATGTTAGTCAGCTATTTCAATCATCCCCAATTTATACAACAACTCATCTAATTACACACTACACAAATACTTTTGAGGGTTCTCTTTATCATATGATTCCGCGGATGGAAGTTAGGGGTGATAAGTATGAACGGGATGACTATGAGAAAGAAATAGAGCTACCAATTTTTATAGCTAGATATCCTGAATAACCTACTTGGTATGCACGAGGTCCTGGATATCTTAAATCCCAAGGACAACAATTTAGACTATATCCATCTAAATATGAGGATTTCGAGAAACCACTAAAAGGGGTTAAGGTTGACATCATCTCTTATGATGGTAGATTAGATCCAGAGGCATTTCACGATTGGTTGCAGGAATTAGAAGCTTATTTTAAGTAGCATGATATGTCGGATGTGTCTTGCTTTCGCTTTGAAAAAATGAAACTGGTAGGTTCTGCCAAGACTGCTTGGCAGACAATTCAAAGGGATTTAGAGCAATTAGGACACCCATCTATAGTTTTTTAGAAAAAGATGAAGTTTAAATTTTGCGAGAAATATGTTCCTATTGACTACAAGAGTAAGTTATTGGATCAATGGTATACTCTTAGGCAAGGGAACATTAGTGTTACTGACTACATGACTCGTTTTGAGGACTTATAGTTGAGATGTGATATCTTTGAAGAGTCATGAAAAATGGTATCTAAATTTATTAGCGATTTAAGGACCAATTTAAAAAGAATGGTTTCCATGTGTTCACCTAACTATGTAGGAGAAGCCTATGATAAAGTATTAGAGATTGAGAAGTTCCATAAAACTTTAGTCCAAATAAGGGGAGGTCCCTTTCCTAACAACTTTGGATAGTCTAGTTCTACTTATGTTAGTCGTATAAAAAATGATGCACAACCAATGCCTTCTCGTATAAGCCAACATCCCACGGTCATTAAGATCCAAGAATCTATTTCAATGGTGTCACAGTCAGCTAGTTTTTCAAGCATCAAATGTCACTTCTGTTATGGAAAGGGTCACATAGCTACTTGTTGTCCATGTCGTACTTTAGCCATGGAAATAGGATGTGAGAAAATTTTACCTGAAAACATACTAAAAGACTTTAACCCCCTAGAATCCTTTATTTCAGGGAAGAGTATGAGAAAGATTGTGAAGAGTCATGAGGATGAGTTAATGTCATGTGATGTATAGTCATCACTCCTGTAGACTCTGAAGTATGAAAACACACTAGTATTTTCTATACCTATGCCCAATGTGGGGATAAGGTCTGTAAGCTTGTCATCGATGGTGGTGCTTTTATGAATGTTATCTTTAAATTTGCCGTTAGTCAATTAAAGCTAAAACTTCAACCCCATCGTTATCCTTATCGAGTTGCTTAGGTTGACAAAATATCGCTTCATGTTAGTGAATACTGTTTAGTCTTGATTCAGATGGGAGCCTATTCGACCGAGATTGTATGTAATGTGTTATACATGAGGTAGCTAGTATCCTATTAGGTCGATCTTAGATTGTTGATGTAGATGCTTATAATTTTGGTTTGGAGAATATCTATGTTTTTAAACATAATAAAAAAAAATTAGGTTTAATCATACTAAATCTAGCACATCCTAGTTCTTAAAAAAGATAGAGTTTTTAAGTTTTTAATAACAAAAATTGCCACATCTTAACTCATAAGAAGTTTAATGAGAAAAGTTCGGAGTCTGGAATCATATTAGCAATTTTCTAAGGATGAGTTAAATTAACCGTAAATGCCCAAAATAACCCGCCTCCTGAAATTGAGCTATTACTAGAAGAATCTAGGACGTGACCTTGGATGATATACTAGATGGCCTACCTTTTATTTTATGCATGGTATCCAACATGCCATTGATTTAGTTTCAGGATCCCAAGTACCTAACATCTCACTCTACAAAATGAATTCTACAGAGAATGAGGAAATGAAAAGGAAGGAAGATAGTTTGCTGCATAAAGATCCTATTTGACCTAGTTTTAGTCTTAGTGCTGTGCCTACAAAATGAATTCTACAGAGCATGAGGAAATGAAAAGGAAGGAAGATAGTTTGCTGCATAAAGATCCTATTTGACCTAGTTTTAGTCTTAGTGCTGTGCCTGCCCTTCTGACACCAAACTCTTTCATAGTGGCTGAACATGATATGAAATTTATAAGTCATTTTTGGAAGACCCTTTAGAAATGTTTGGGATCATTTTAAAATTTTTTCAGCCTTTCATTCTCAAATAAAGGTCAAACAGATGTTGTGAATCATAGTTTTGGTGATTTACTTAGATCTCTGTTAGGTGATAAACTTGGTCTATGGAATTTATCGTTGCATACAGTGAAACTTGCTTATAATAACTTAGTGAATTTGTCTACTGACAAAAGTCCTTTTTGATGTTGTTCATAGCTTTAATCCTTTCCAACCCATTAATCTTGTTCCTCTACCGTATAACCATATTTCTGAATGTCACTTTTTTTGCTAAACATATTCATGATATTTACTTTGATATTAGGTAAAAGATTGATATGAGAACTAAGAAATATAAGATTGCTGCTGATGCTCACTGTAGAAATGTAGAATTTAACAAGGATGATTGTGTAATGGTTCGTATCCATGCAGAATGTTATCCTCGACATTCATTCAAAAATTTGCATGCTTGAGCCATTGGTCTATTTCACATCTTTCGTAAACTTAGATCTAATGCTTATTATTTAAAATTAGCTTCTAATTTAAAATTGTCTAGTTTTTGATGTTGAAGATCTGCCACCTTATCAAAGGTACATTCGAGTCTCCTACTATGTATGCAGGTGATTCCAAGGAATGTACTCAGTCTCTTTTAATGCCAGTTTCAATTCTTCTTCCACTTCTGACATCTTCGCTAGATTATGTTGAATGCATTATCACTAATAAAATTGTTTCTCTTACTGATGGAGGATTTCAAAGATTTTTTATTAAGTGACATGGCCTCCAGATTTGGATGCTACTTGGATTCTTAAGAAAGAGTTGTGCCGTATTAATCTAGATATGTTAGAAGCCTATCTCAATTTCTCGCCAGAGTTGAGTTCTTTCCCGCTAGGAGGGAATGATGGGAATCAGAAAATTTGTACATAATTTAGAAGGAAACTTTATATTTTGAGAAATCCTAACCTTAATTCTATTCTAGAGGGAGGGTTTATTTAGGATTTTATTTTTTGGATTTCCTTTATTTTAGAATTTTTGTATTTTATTGTTACCTTTATTAAAATTTTTAATTTTATTAGAATTTTATAATTTGACTTCCATTCGGATATAATTTGTTGCTCTATTTAAGAGCTCTAGTTGTATAGAGAAGGTCAGACTTGAATATTGGAATGGAATCCCATAGTTTTTTTGGCATTTTTTATTGTTGTGTTTTTTATTTTTATTTTTTTTGTTCGCACCGCATTACTAACCTAATAGAAGTAGAGCTGGTACGGTAAAGTGGAGAGGTGCTTCAAGGTGCTAGGTGATTGAAATATGCTTTGATGTCTTAGGAGGGAACCTTGTTGTAGAAGTGCAATGACTCTATTAGGGGGTCTAAGTATGCAAAAAGAGCCTTATGGAGCTGAAAATGCTTAGGTAAATGACATGTAAACTAGGTAAGACAGTGATAAACAAGTGCATTACAGGTTCTGTATTAATTGTACTGAGGGCAGAGTGAGGAGTACTAATTGATACAACATTGGCATTGCTGACTGAAATTGAAGAAGGCCCTTGTAAGGGGGGAATGAGGATATTTTTTCCCCTGTAGCATCATGTAAGATCTGGGGAAGACCAATGATGATATTAATGGATGTTATCAAAAAAATTGTTGGATTAGCTTGTTGTGGTGTTTAAGGATTCATAGTCCTGGCAACTTGTTTTTTAGATGGTTACATATTTGCTCGCCCATTTCTCTAGGATCAGCACATAAAAAGACCCTGATACCTTTCCTTTTTTCAATTAAATGTCACCATAGACTAATTACCAATACAGGCTTTATCTTCTCAAGCCTGACTCAGATGCTACTCTTGGACACTAATGTCATTCCCAAGTAGTTTACTATAAATCCTTCTATATTGTTTACTGGTTGCAAAATGCAGATTACTTTGACATGCTCACCTACATAGCGATCTAACTGCTTGCCTGGTGTGCCCAATTTAGGATAGTTGACATCTTACCCCCTAATATTGCTTCTAGGTCTGCTGTTAATTATTCTTCCAGCTGGCTAGATTCATGGTTTCTCGATTCTTGTTTGTCACATGGATCATCATGGGTATCCGATACAATCTATGAGTGATATAATCTGTATTATAATAAAGTTTATTTGCTAATGATAAAAACTAACCTCAGATTTCATGAACTTGCCACCTAGTTTTGGATTCCACATTGTTGACTTGATGCTATTCTCTTGTATGTAGACTGATGATTTGTATCATCATGGTCTAATTTGTAGTATATGATTTGAAACACCAGAGGGTATAACATTATCATTTCCTTCTGAATCTTTAATTTGCATGGAGCCTTGGTTTGATTGTGCGTGTAAATAAAATTTTCATTCTCAAGCAGTTTCATACGTATTTTGGTTCCTTCACCGTGCTTGCTGATCATGGTGCAGTCTCCTTTTTCTATATCAGGACTTAGATAACAGTCCTAATAGCTGGGACTTTAACTCTGGAGTTTCTCACACCCTTCTTGTCTCTTATATGCATGGCTGATGCAGAATTCATGTATGTAGATATTTGTGCGTCTCACTATATAAACAAATACATATCATATGAATATCGAATTTGGCAAAGATCTGCAAGTCATATTAGGATTTGGACCTCAAAGTTCATTATGTACTAAAAGTGCTTCTTTAATTTGGATTTTCATCGGTATAGATGATCCCCCTTTTTCCATTGGTATATGAATTTCTTTGTATCACTTGTTTGAGCCAAATATAGTCTAAGTGAATTATTATTATTCATTATTCAAAGAAGCCCCAGGTTTGGCATGGACAAAATTTTATGTTGTTCTTTCAATTATTGATACCTCAGTATCAAAACAACCATGAGATTAACAATTCGCAAGACTACAATTTCAGCAAATTTGTTTCGGCTAATTATTAGCTTGAGACAATCGGTTGTCTTACAATGAACTTCACAGTCATATATCTTAAAACAATGTCTTTTTGTCCGTGATCTTGAGGATAATGATCTCCAGTGCATTTTAGATTGTCATGCTGAATTATGTTGTATTTCAGTGCAACAAAGTGGTCGGTATGCTGGGCTAATCTTTAACAAAGATGCTTAACAAAGATCACTAGTAGTAGTGGGGTTGGATGTTAAAGTGCAAAATTAAATTAACTCTATGACAAGTAAATGAAAAAGCAGTTTACGGCTATTTTGCTGCAAATAGATTTCAGAATTCACAGTGGCTTTACACTTGTTGCATGATTATAGATAAAAGATTCTTTATTTGTAGGTATGTTTGAAAGTTCTCTGTAAAATGATTATCTGAAGCTAGATTGTTTAACTTTGGCCCTTTGTGAAAAGAGTTGTTGATACATGTTTTGTCTTATTAGTCTATCTTTTTGTAGCTATGTGTGTTGGTCATTCTCCGCTCAAGATGGTGGAGATCACCATTCGATTTTTGCTTGATGACTTGTGGATCTATGATGGAACCTGCTTTCTTTGTTTTTTAAAAGGTTGATGTTTATATGCCTAAAAATGGGTTGATGTTTAGCCATTTGTTGGCTCGTTACTTTTGTGAACTTGTGTCTTATTTCTATTATATTCAACCATCCTTCATCTAACTCTGAACGTGACTACCTCAGCAACTTCTTACTGTATGCTGCAAAACTGAATGTTCTTTCTACCTTTTTGGCTGCAGTTCACATTCAGGGCTTTTTCTTTTTCATGGAGCATTAAGCGAACGCACCCTGCTTTGTACGAGACTTCAAGGGATGTCTTCGGACCTTTGCCAAGTTCATGATTGTCACCCTGAGGTCTGCATACGACTCTCAAAGGATTTGAATCCATTTTATTCCTTGTATTCTATGCTAGGGAACTTTCTTGGTGCTTAGATCGTATTGATCAATATTGTTTGCCATCTATAAACCAGTTGAATTTGAATCTGAAAAAAAGGAATATACATCAGGAAAGAAAATGTTGAAGACCGGAGGGTGGAGTGCCAACTGGAAAATTAACTTTCTTGTCAGTTGCCATAGCTGAATGGTTCTATCAGTATACTTTCCTAATTATCTGTTATGCTTACCCAACCCGATCAGAATATTCTATGAAAACTCTTTGGATGGTTTCGTTCTTGCATATTGGTTATTTCATGAACACCATCACGCTGGCTTCTTTAACAGTTTTCAAATGGAGTAACTCGAGCTTGTTATGTGCTCATATGCAGGTGTCAAATCATCAGCGCAGCCCGAATGATTCACATTCACAAAATCGTGCTTGAGGATGATAATCCTTGATATCCTTATAAATTTTCTGAACCTGGATCTTCTTACTTCGTGGTTACACGCTGCCCATGTTTTCTCGATAATTTGCCTTTAAGTGCTTTTTCTTTTAGACAGTATGGCCAGGAAGGGTCAGGTTCGAGGTACATTCATGCTGCTTTCATAGAGGTATAGTGTTTTTGGAATTAGACATTGGAGATTCTATATTGATAATCCAAGTGATTGCTTTCAAATTAAAAATCATATAAATTGGATGTTTTTGATCTGTGATTAAATAATTTAAATATTATATAACATTATATTTTTTTAAAATTATTTATTAAATATACTAGTGGTTTTTAAATTATATGATGCTTGATATATAAATAATTTACAGATAGTAGTCCATAACAATTTGGAACAACGATGTGGTATTGCATCATCTCAAGAAATAGTATAACTTTAGGTTTAATTTGATACCGACACATTCAAAAATAAGGCGGATAATTTGTGAGCCATATTGACCCCCCAATTGATTTGAGATGTGCATAAATAATGGCAATAGGGTTAACCTGATTTGAACATTATTAAATGAGGTTTAGAATCCTGATCCATTTTTTTTTGTCTATTTTGACTGTGACGAGCCAACACAATCATTGTTTAATATATCTGAAGCATTTAGGGCATGTATGGATATTTCTACATGATTGAGCTGACAATTTTATAGGAATCGGGCTATCATTAACCCGTCCATCTTGCATTTTTCTAAAATCTTGTCCAAATTTAGTTTAGGCCCTATCTTTTGGGTTGCAGGAAGAAAAAAAAAGTATTATGAAGATTTTTTTTCTTTGGTTTATATCAAAAATATTTTTTTTCCTTCCCTTAGTATTTGGACTGGATGGTATTGGGTTGATATAGGGAATATTTAAATGGATAGCTCAAGCCATGGATATTACCGAATTTTTAGCCCAATTATATTTAAATATTCAAACAAATACTTTAAAAGAACAAAAATTCTTTGGTGTGTATGTTAGAGAAGATTGACGGGGGTATCTTTTATTTGTTTGGCACGTAACTCTTGGCATGGATCTTGAAATGATAACTAGAGGGCCAAGATGGGAAGGGAGGAGCTCCTGCTAATCGAGTCCCTCCTGTCTCTAATATTTTTTTAAAAAATGAGGTTTTTGCTTTGTTCATCTCATAACCCTAGTTCATCAGTTTTTTTTCTCCCCTCTTGAATCTCCTTCTAGTCTCCTCCGTTGCCCCTTAAAAGGCATGCCTTGCTTCCTTGTCTCACCAAAGGTTTGCTCCATCCCTTCCTCTCCAAATCCAAAGACAAAGTTCAGCTGATATACATTGATATTATAGTCTAAAAATAATATACTAATTATATATAATAATATTTATTTAATTAATAAATATTTGATTTATTAAATATATATTAGCTGGTGTATTAATAAATATTTTATTTTAAAAATTTTGTATTAATATATCCGGAATTTTGTATTGGATCATTATTGTGTATATATCAAAAAAGATTATAATATTTATCATAAAATGTTTGAGTATGCAATGTCTTTATGTGGACCAGGTATCACAGAGCTTTTCTATATTTGAAAAGAATGCATAAATTTTATAATCTTCAAAGAAACAAGGATGTAAATAATGAGATGCCTTTTTTTTTTTTTTTTTGGTTGGAAACAATGGAGACGGAAGGGCTTCAGCAAGAGTCCTCTCCTCTCATGTTGCCTCTTTAATTGTCGCTTCAAGGTTCATACCGCTGGTTATATGACGAAAAAGAAATTCTCAAGCGATCTTCTTTGACCCATATACTAGCAAATTCTTATTTCATTAAAAATCTATTGAATTTATTTAAGATTTTCTTAGACTGTTTTGATGTGTTTATTAACCAGGTTATACTGGTTGGGCTTAGATACATGTTTCGGTTGGTATCCATAGGAGATTGGGTTCAATTTTAGTTTTTGGTGGATTAAATAAATTGATCAGGTTGAAGCTGACAATTTTCTGATCTCATCTGTATCCAACTTTTCTTAAACCCATTTGCCATCTTAGCACCTTTCAAAAGTCTCAACTAGTTATCCTTTGAACCTTCTTGAGCCATGCGTTGAGCTTTAGATATTTTATTATGTAAATCCAAGCACAAATTTCACGTTCCTAAGACTCATTTAATTCATGGAAAGAACTTTTCTTTCCCGTAAGTAACTTGGAAGTTACTTCCTAAAGATTATTTCTTAGAAAAAGAATTTTAACATATTTAATGGATCATAAAAGAGTAATTTTTTTCAAGATAGTTAATATTTAGTTGAGCATGTACTTTCCTAGTTTTAATAGATATAAAACCATACGTTTTACTCTCAAACTTTATATAAATGATAATATTATATTTATAATAATATAATATAATATAATATAATATCTATCTATCTATTATTTATCATTAAAGTTTTACTATTATGATTTAAAAACTATCACATATCACTTTTTCATATATTTTTTTTCTGTTCGAAATTATACCTTCTATATAATAATGAAATACAACATATAAAAGTTAATTAAAATAGGTTTGCATTAGAAATAGTTAAATATAACTAATCTATTATATTATATCTGTAAAAGTAAAAAAAATCTGGTTTAGTTTTGGATAAAATTTTCATTCCAAAACTTACACCAAATTTTTGGCTTAATTTTGGATGCAATTTTTCAAATATTAAAATTTTGAAGTAAATTTAGAAAGAATTTAAGATAATAGATTTAATAGATAATAGATTTTATTAAGTAAATTTTAAATCATACCAAACATCAAAATTGTTATACTCGTGCATCACACTGGTTAGCATCTAGTTATATCATCATAATTAATTACATTAATATAATGCTAATATATATTAGTATTATATTAAAATAATACTAATATTTTAATATAATACATTTATTAATATAGATATACATATAATATTATATTAATATAAATATTATTATATTAATATAAGTACTATATTAATATTAATGAAAATATTTATTAGTATAAATATATAACCTTGACATATATCACTATTTAAATATTAAAATATTATATTATAAAATATTATATTAACATAAATATATTAAAATATTATAAAATTTTGGTATATATCATTATTTATTATTTCATTCTAACTATTCGTTCATTATTCACAAAATCTTAGTTCTTGTTCTTTAAAGGATACTTTTAGAAATAAAAAAACATTATCACTTCTCATTTCTTGGAAAGTTCCAAAATTCATCTCCATCATAGATTTTCACTTTTCATGGAATATAAAAAACATTTTTTCATGAAAATACATTTTTTCATTCTCTTTCCTTTTAAAATTTTAATTAAAAAAATCTTGCAATTTAGAAATCATCATTTTTCCTTTCCTTTTTTCCAGTGAACCAAATGAGTTCCTATTCTCATACAAGCACATGCAGCATAGGAGAAGCATGTCTTAGGTGGGTTATATGATATGTAAGGCTGTAAATAGGTTGGGTTGATCCGTGACCTGATCCGTTTAAATTCGATCCAACCCATTTTAGAGATCCATGGATCCAGGTCGGGTCCTAAATTAGATCCATTTTATTTTATGGATCATGTCTAAGTTTACTGAATTTGAACCCAATCTGATCTAACTCGAACATACTAATACAACTATAATCATATCTATTTGGATTTTTAAATTATAATTTAAAATTTATATTGAATTTATTTTAAACATAAAGATAGAGTTATAATTATTTTTATATCTTAATTTATTTTAAAAATAATATTGTTTGTTATCTATTTTATGGCTAATAAAAGTTAGCTATGTAATAATTAAAATATAATTATCTATATTTTATCCGAATCATATCTAGATTCAAAATTTTTTAATTAGAATCGAGTTATTTATGGATCTAATCCAATCCGAATGATCTATTGGGTTGAAAATTTTGATAATGTATTCGATCCGACCCAACCCAATTTTTTAGTAGATTGAATTTGTGACTAATATTAGAATTTAATCAAAGAATCGGATTAGATCAGGATCACTCATGGCCTGATTTGATCCGATCCATTTTGCACCCCTAATGACATGGAATTTGTATTTCCGAACTACGAGGTGCAGATCACTTCATTATTTGAAATGCTATACATGTAAAAGCACCGCTCTCCTTTGTTTGAAATGTTATGCAGTCTTGGGAACATGGAAAATCTTTTTATGCCCAACTTTTCTTTTTGTTTTTCAAAGAAAAGCATTCAACCACTGGCGAGTGGTGTAGTTGGTTATGAGACTTTTCTCATAACCAGCTGTCAGGGGTTATATATATATAATAAATCCTACTCATCTTCGGATGGGGAACGGCTGCGAAAAAATTAATATGCGCCGTGCATCGAACATTCCTTGACTGGAATTGGGGGACCGTCTGGGGATGACCATGCCCAGGGTCTAACTCTCCCCCCATTTTATTTTATCAAAAAAAAAAGAAAAGCATTCAACTCCACTTAAACACAGGTCAGCAAGGATGCAACCAAGAATGGAGATAAAAGTATATAAAAATTTTAAAATTAGAACTTGTTTAGTTTATAAAAAGAATTTTTTTATTATCTTTTTAAAATTTGGTTGTCCAAAAAACTAATTTTGGTATATTTAATTAACAAGATACATACTAAAATATTATATTTATTTTTCTTAAAAAGTTATATAAAATATTTATTATATTTTTAATAAATGAAAATATTTTATCCATTCCATTCATGGTTTCAAAGATAGTTTTGAAAAAAAAAAAAAAAAAAATCAACTTTGGAAAGCCAAAAATTTATGTCCCACTTAGTTTTTTCTTTTCCATGAAACTAATGGTGTAAATGGGCCGTATCACGAGTGACTTAAGCCTAATCTAATTTGTTGGTTGGATCTTGGTACTGGATTCAGACTTGGTCCAATAAAAAATTGAGTTAGGTGAGATTGGATTCATGGTCAAATTTCTTCGTTCATTTGATCATTCGGGCTGAATCAGGTTGGGTCTATATATATAATCCAATTCCAATTCATGAAATACAGGTTTGGCCCGGATCAAATCGGGTTTGGGGACTCAGCATCTCGATTCGTTGCCAAAGGATCCTAGCCGGATGAGGCGGACAATGTAACAATGTAGCGTTGAGCAGAAGGTGCTTCTCAAATGCCATTTAGTTGAAGTTCTCGTCGATGCTAGCGGCAACGAGGCTCTAGCCCTCACAGAAGATGCCGGGTAGTGTTTCGTAGCCATCAGAAAAACTAAAGAGGATTTGGATCGAAGGTTTGAAATTGGGATGTCAATGGATAAAGAGGTCTTTGGAGTTTTATGAGCAAAGAGGGAGAAGGAGCTTTGAAGCTTAAAAGAGCACATTAAAGATAAAGAAACAATATCTTACCAAAAAAAAACAATAAAGGAGCAATAAGTCAGGAAGAGATGGAGGTGGCAAAAATCATATGAATAAAAAAAATTAAAAAGTAAAAAATTTTCTTTATTTTATTTCGATTTGTAAATATTATTTATTTCTCTATTTTTAGCTATGTCGATCCTATACTTTTCAATTTATCGTAATGTTTCCCCTGACTATCCAATTTGGAATGAAATTTCATGATTGGTGATAAATTATTTAGAATCGAAGGGCTGACACGGATTTGTTAGATTATTTAAAAATAAGATAGGCATATGACATAGAATTAAAAGGAGATATGATTATGATGAAGATTAGGATATTTTGATTTTTTTTATTTTTTTAATTCATGTTATATGCCCATTTTATTTAAAATTATCCAACAAATTCATATTAGCCATCAAAATCTAAATAATTTGTTATGTCCAACCACGAAGCTTTGTCCTAAATTAAATAGTTAGGAAAATATAAGGATGGCAACAAAATTCAAACCCATGGATACCCGACTTGGCCCGATCCGATTGGGCAGGGTAGTCAACACATTGACTGGATTTGAGCCGGGTTTGGATAAAACTCGAATACCTAACTTTGAATTTGGGCCGAGACTGGATAGATATACACCCGACCTAAACCTAACCCGAATTATTTTAATATTTAAATATATAATTAATATATATTATATTAAATATATTTTATTAATTATTAATTATTAGTTATTAAATTTAAAAAACTTAAATCTTTTATCCTGATCATTATTTTTTGAGGATCTTGCATTTGAAGATAACTCAAGTAAAAAATTTTCTAGTATTTTTTTTAACAAATTCTATTCTTTATGATTATTATAATCAATCATTACTAACAATGATTAATTATTTGTAAATGGATCGGGTGAAGAATGATGTTGCAACTAAGGATTAATCAAAAATTATTTTTTATATTTTTTTACAACTTGGAACTAAGAGGTAGCTATACTTTTAAATTATATTTATATCTATATTTACTTCAAAAGTATTGAACCGAGTCTTGTTGAATTTTATTTGCTTAAGATAATTAAAATTTTATTTTGATTGAATATGAAAATAAGTGTCATTGAACTAAAAATATAGTTAAATTTTATTTATTTAATATATATATGATTTATAAAATGGTAAATGATTTTAAAGTTGACAAAAATAAAAAAATATATTTAATATGATTCAATTGGGTTCGGGTCGGGTAAATCTGAATTAGTCAATATCCGATTGAGATGGGTTTGAATAAAAAACCAGTCCCGATAGTATTTGGACCGGGTTTAGATAGTTTATTGATTATTCGGATTTGGATTTGGATAGTTATGTGCCCGGCCCGAATCTAGTCCATTGCCATCCCCAGGAGAATATTATAATAAATTAGAAAATATAAGGTTGACATTGTTAAAATTTTAAGTGCAGGAAAAAATTTGTAAATGGAGATAGAATGCAGAAAGTTTTTTACTTTTTATCCATATATAAAAAAAAAGAGAGAATAAAAAGAAAAGAAATAGAAAAGAGTGGGTATAAAGAATTAGAGATGAGATATGTTCTTCGGTTTTGAGAAACCATACAAGCAAGCAACCAACCAATCTCTCTCTTGCTCTCTCTCTCTCTCTCTCTCTCTGTGTCCACCTTTTTATTTATTTTTTACTGTGCTCATAGGATTCTCCTGTTGCTTTCCATGAAGCGCTAGGAGGGAGATTGGTGGTCGACAGTGAAAGCTATCGTCTCAAACAAATAGTCAAAGATCGGAAATGGCTCAGATTTGGGTGATGGATCAGGATTCGAGATTGGCTTATCTATTCCATCTGAATCATAAAATAAATTTCGTTCGGATCAGATCGGATAAAATAAAAATTTAATAAATTCAAATTTGATAAAAAAAAAAAAAATCTAATTTTAGTATCCGATCCAGTTTCATGAGTCATTTTAAACGGTTTGTGTCGAATCTCCATGGACCGGCCGAGTTACAGATCAACCAGATTCATTATTAAACATGAAAAGTTTACTCCCATGAAAAGATTTTTTTTTTTTTCATCAACCATGTACTGTGAGTTACTTAAAGGCTAAATCCGCTGAACATGTGCTTGCATGCGTGCCCATTTCACATACAAGCAACATATGCCATTACCTTGGTAACCATAGGCATGGGCAGGTCTTGGAAATCTCTCATAGGAGGGGAAGATTCTCATCTTTCTATCCTATTTTTGTTCCATATCTTAAGACATGAATCCATCTGGAATGGAATTCTCAATTTTATTTTACTATAAAATTTTTGATCTTCAATTTTTCTCCTGGAAAAGATGGTCATCTCTGGGAAGGGTCAAATATATGCAAGCTTACACCCACGTTATGGGATACTATTTCCATATTTTAAATTCTTAGCCTTTAGATAAAAATGAATGAACCTTATTGTTGCACTAAGGCTTACGTTCTAATATTTCTTCTACCAACGGGATTATATTTTTCCATTAAAATTTCTTTTTACTTGTATTGATCAAATACATTTTTCTAGTAATAAATCTTAATTTGCAAGTAATTTTGATATATTATTGTTGTAGAGTGATCATCAATTTCATTATGTAAAGATGAAGGTAATAGATATAATATATAATCGAATTCGTTTTTATATTCGAATCCACGGGGATATAGACAGAAATTTAAGTGTTTAATTTATATCCGTATTCATATGCATATCCATTAAAGAAAAATAGATATGAATATGAATAGATAACTATCTCATTCAATTCTAAAAATTCAATTCTATTTATATCCTGATATGGCAAGATCCTGACGTGGAGCATGCGTCAGACCCAGCTGACGGCCAAGCGGTACTGTGTGGTGTTCTCTTCGAGCTCTCCTGCCAGATGGCCTGACTAGCGGTCATGCCCACCTCGAGCCGAGCTCGGCATCTCTACCCCTTCGCCAGGTGTCGATCCAAGAGGGGTCCATCTCGGCCGAAGTGGGCATGTCTCTGCTCCTTTGCCAGGTGGCATCCCCAGGTGGGTCCACCTCAGCCGAAGTCGAGCCAGGCACCTCTGCTCATTTGCCAGGTGTCGCCCCCAGAGAGGTCCACCTCGGTCGAAGTTGAGCTTGCCTCTGTCCCTTCGCCAGGTGTCGATCCAAGAGGGGTCCACCTTGGCCGAAGTGGGCCCGTCTCTGCTTCTTCGCCAGGTGGCACCCCCAAATGGGTTCACCTCGACCGAAGTCGAGCATGGAACTTCTGCTCCTTCACCATGTGGCACCCCCAAAGGGGTCCACCTCGGTCAAAGTCGAGCTTGCCTCTATCCCTTCACCACGTGTCAACCCAGAAGGGGTCCACCTCGGTCGAAGTGGGTCCACCTCAGCTGAAGTCGAGCCAGGCACCTCTGCTCCTTCACCAGGTGGCGCCCCTAGAGGGGTCCACCTCGGTCGAAATTGAGCTTGCCTCCACCCCTTCGCCAGGTGGTGACCCAGGAAGGGTCCACCTCGACCGAAGTAGGCCCGTCTCTGCTCCTTCGCCAGGTGGCACCCTCAGAGGGGTCCATCTCAGCCGAAGTCGAGCTTGCCTCTGGCCCTTCGCTAGGTGTCGACCCAGGAGGGGTCCATCTCGACCGAAGTGGACCTGTATCTACTCCTTCGCCAGGTGGCACCCCCAGATGGGTCCATATCAGCTGAAGTCGAGCCAGGCACCTCTGCTCATTCACCAGGTGGCGCCACCAGAGGGGTCCACCTCGGTCAAAATCGAGCTTGCCTCCGTCCCTTCGCCATGTGGCAACCCAGGAGGGGTCCACCTCGGTCGAAGTGTGCCTGCCTCTGCTCCTTCACCAGGTGGCTCCCCTTGATGGGTCCACCTCAGCTGAAGTTGAGCCATGCACCTCTGCTCCTTCGCTAGGTGGCACCCCCAGATGGGTCCACCTTGGCCGAAGTCGAGCCTTCTCCATGGAGCGTCCAGAGGACCGAGGATGCAAGCCTCGAGGACGCTGCTGAGGACGGCACGCACGGTAAGGCGCATCCAGTACGGTGTTCTCAAATCTGTAACGATGCACGAAATCTCGTCTGCACCAGTTTAAGAGGGACACCTCAATTGAGGTACCATATCCGGCAGCCAGCGACCTGGAACCCCTCGAAGGGGAGGGCCACGGTCAATGCCCCGAACCCAAAGGCGCCTATGTATGGATCGAGGTCCCGCCTGGCTCCCCCTTTCGTGACTGCACGGTCGACGAGATGAGCTCACCACTTAACTCCCAACCATAAGGGGAGACGACTTGAGGAGAATGGCCAATAAGCGCCGTTGTACCTCCAAGGCCTCCCCAAAGGGGGAGAATCGAGGCACCGAAGCACCCGATGATATCAAAAAGGTACCTGCGAGCGTGGAAGAAGGTAAGCAATCAAGAGGGCAAATGCATGGAAGAAGGGAACAAGCGATTCTGGGACAAAGGTTCCAAAGGAACTCTTAGGGGCGAGATTGGCGAGCCCAGTCGCAAGAACCGGAGTGCTGACCCCTCTCGTTCTCTCTCATTTTCACTCATCTCCTCATCAAAGATTCCTCTAAGCACGGAGACCCAGCGGGGATCCATCTTAGTAGATCTGTTTCACTTTGCCGCTCTCTAACTTGATCTTCAGAGTGCCCCCACCGGAACCCCCGGCCCGGGTCTCTAACCTTATTTTGCAGGTCCGGGAAGTGGAGGATCTATGTGGATTACACCGACCTCAACCGTGCTTGTCCAAAATATAGCTTCCCCCTTTTAAAGATCGACCAGCTCATGGATGCCACTTCGGGACACCGCCTACTCTCCTTCATGGATGCCTTCTCCGGGTATAATCAGATCCCGATGTATCTGGAGGACGAGGAGCATACTGCATTCATCATAGATCATGGGACATATTGCTACAAGATGATGCCCTTCGGTCTGAAGAACGCTGGCACCACGTACCAGCTGTTGGTCAATAAGATCTTCAAAGATCAAATTGGCCGCAACATGCAGGTGTACGTGTATGACATGCTCGTGATGAGCAAGCCGACCTCGGACCATGTCAACGATCTGACGGAGACCTTCTACAACCTTCGCCTCCACCAAATGAAATTGAACCCGACGAAGTGTGCTTTCGGTATGGCGGTAGGAAAGTTCCTTGGCTTCATGGTGACCTAAAGAGGGATAGAAGCCAACCTAGAGAAGGTTCGAGCGATCCTTGACATGGAACAGCCCACCTCCAAGAAGTAAGTCCAGCGACTTACTGGCCGGATAGTAGCCCTGAGCCGGTTTATCTCGTGATCTGCTGATCATTGCCAGCCCTTCTTCAAGGCACTGAGGAAAATGCACGACTTCGCTTGGACGAAGGAGTGCCAAGAGACGTTCGAGGAGCTGAAGAAGACCCTGGCATCACCACCACTACTCTCCCGGCCAGAGGAGGGATAAGAGCTCCTCCTGTATATAGCGGTTACTCCGGAGGCCGTCAGCTCAGTCCTAATTCGGACGGATGATGGAGGGATCTAGAGACTTGTATACTATACAAGCAAACTTCTCCGCGATATGGAGCTCAGGTATTCTCGATCCGAGAAGTTAATTTTTGCGCTCATTATGTCTGCCCAACGCCTCAGGCCTTATTTCCAAGCGCACCCGATCGCAATCCTAATGGATCAATCGCTGAAGGCCGTACTCAACCGACCTGATACGTTTGGATGCCTGGCGAAATAGGCGCTGAAGCTCAGCGAGTTCGACATCGCTTATTGACCGAGGTCAGCCATGAAGGCATAGATACTGGCTGACTTTCTAGTTGAATGTGTAGGCCTGGGCGAGGGGCCGGAAGAGAGCCCCAAAAATCAATAACCAGGACCTGAACCGGAGGAGGACATCTGGGTCCTACATGTGGACGGAGCCTCTAACTCCGGTGGAAGTGGAGCTGGGCTCATCCTCACCAATAGCGAGCGAGTCATCGCCGAGTGTGCGCTCCGCCTCCAATTCGCCGCCACCAATAACCAGGTGGAATACGAAGCACTCCTCGCGAGACTAAGAGTCTCCCGTGAACTGGGCATGACCAGCTGGAGGTTCTTCACCGATTCGTAGCTGGTGGCCGAGCAGGTCTCAGGCGAGTACGAGGCGCGGGACTCTCAAATGTCGAAGTATCTGGAGTTGGTGCACGCAAGCTCGGCGGGTTTCAAGCGCTTCAGTGTCTTCCAAATCCCACGCGGTGAAAATGCCTGCGCTGATGCCCTCTCCTGGCTGGCAACATTACCGGACTCATCATTGGGCCACGCCTACATCGAGCATCTTTAGGCCCCAAGCTATGAGGCCCCCAAAGAGGTCCGACAGGTCACCCCGGAGTCCAGCTGGATGGACAAGTACATCAAATACATCACCGATGGTACCTTGCCTGAGGATCGGATAGAGGCCGGTCTCATCAAAAGGAAGGCTACGCGCTTTGCGCTGATGGATGGATTGCTCTACCGGAGGTCCTACTCCTATCCACTCCTTAAATGTTTGAGGCCCACGGAGGCAGCACACGTACTCTAGGAGATCCATGAAGGCCTCTGTGGGAACAATGTGTGGGGTAGGATTCTGGCATACAAGGCCCTCCATCAAGGATACTTTTGAAAAATGATGAGGGAGGATGCAGCCAACGTTGTCAAGAGGTGTGACCGCTGTCAACGTCACGCTGTTGTGCAGCGCCAGTCGACTGCGCCGCTGGCCCAGCTGTCCGCCCCTCGGCCTTTTGTCCAGTGGGGCATGGATATCCTAGATCCATTTCCTCGGGCATTCGGGCAGCGTAAGTTCTTGATAGTCACCATCGACTACTTCACGAAGTGGGTCAAGACTGAGCTGTTAGCCTGGATTACGGAAGCAAATGTCAGCAAATTCTTCTGGAAGTCAATCATATGCCGCTTCAGGCTCCCTCACACCATCATCACTGACAACGGACGCTAGTTCGATAGTCGAGAATTCGAGGAATTCTGCAACGACCTCGGTATTCATCATCGCTTCACCTCGATAGCACACCCTCAGACCAATGGGGAGGCCGAAGTGACCAACCGGACCATCCTTCAAGGGCTTCGGACTAGATTGGATCAGGCCAAGGGAAGATGGACTGAAGAACTTTCCAGCATCTTATGGGCGTACCACATAACCCCAAGGACAGCCATGGATGAAAATCCCTTCAACCTTGTCTTCGATGCAGAAGCAGTAATTTCGGTAGAACTTAGCCTGTCAACGTTGCGTGTGGAGCAATACGACGAAGCTGAGAACCCAGCATGACTACTGCTCAATCTAGATCTCCTTGAGAAAACGAGGGACAAGGCTCGGGTTTGGATGGTAGCCTATCAGCAACGGGTGGCCAGATACTACAACTCTAGGGTGAGATCGAAGTCCTTCCACCCGAGAGACTTGGTGTTGCAACGTGCCGAAGCCTCCCAACCTCGAGAGTGCGGACTAGCATCGCCCGGCCTTAAGTCTGGCGAACAAAAGTGAGGCAGAAGTCCCGTGAATGGTCCATGGGAAATGCGAAGTCCCGAAGTTCAGTCTGGAAGGTAGCACGGAATCCAGTTCCAGCATGGAGTCCCGGACCTCAGTCCGGAAGATGGCACGGAACCCAGTTCCTCCATGAAGTCCCAGACCTCAGTCCGCAAGATGGCACGGAACCTAGTTCCTTCATGAAATCCTGAACCTCGGTCCGGAAGATGGCACGAAACCTAGTTCCTCCATGAAGTCCCGAATCTCGGTCCGGAAGATGGCACGAAACCTAGTTCCTCCATGAAATCCTGGATCTTAGTTCGGAAGATGGCACAGAACCTAGTTCCTCCATGAAGTCCCGGACCTCAGTCCGGAAGATGGACGGAACCCAGTTCCTTCATGAAATCCCGGATCTCAGTCTGGAAGATGGCCCGAAACCCAGTTCTGGTGCAAAGGCCCGGAACCCAGTTTCGGTGCAAAGGCACGGAACCCAGTTCTGGCAACCAAAGTCCCGGCACCAAAGACTTATAAAATACAAGTCGGAAGCTCCAGGGATTCCTTCCCGAAGCTTAGAGACCTCCTAAATATGGTTTCTAACTAAGAGTCGACGTCGAACTACAAATTGGAGTTGCAGACTTGGCTCCCATGAAAAATAACAACAAACAACGACAAGGAATTCGGACACACCATCAACAAAGACCAGAACAAAGAGTCAAGACAAAAATCATGAGAAGTGAAGAGAAGATGAACTTCATTTCCAGTGTATGGGTTTCTTACAAGCGAAAGGGGCCCGACAAATCGGGTGACCCAAAAGAACAAAAAGAGCCCTAAGCTAGAGTACAGAATGGGTGACTCGAGGTCACTCCATCGCAGGCTCCGCCCCAGGCTGGGAAGCCTCTGCATTGCTGGTTGCCTCCCCAGCAGGCTGCCCGGCTGCCTCCTCAGTTTGCTTCCTGGGGTCGCCGAGTGCGACTTCAGCCAGATCAAGCTTTGGGAAGAGGGAGGCCACCTTCTCCCGACAGACCCCGAAGCCTTTCAGGAAGGAGTCCACGACAGCCTCGTGGACCTCATCCTTGAACTCCTAGGAGGCCCATAACTTCATCACGGCCTCCTGGGCATCCCTCTACGCGGCCTCCAACAGCCTTGAGATGTAGGAGGTCTTCTTCTTGGCCATTGTCAGCTCTGCCAGGACCTCGTCGACCTACCTCTCCAGTGACCGGACTACCCCCTAAGATGGGAAATCTCTGCTGCATCCTCCTCGGCACGGCGCTGAGCCAAGATCCTCTCCTTGGACCAGGAGGCCTCAAGGTCCCTGATGCGCCCTTCAGCACGGGCCAGGTCCCCTCAGAGAGCCTCGTTGCTCTCCCTCTGCTCATGCCCTTTCTCCATCAGATCCGTCATGTCAGTCGCAAGCTTCGCCAGCATCTTCTCCTTTTCGGCCTCTTTCCTCGTGGAAGAAGCAAGGAAGTCGCGGAGAAGTAGGACGTCAGTCCCTATCTGCATCAAAAATAAGGTCAGAACCCCTTAGCAATCCAACTGGAACATTAAGAAGGGAGGTGATGGATACTTACCATGAAGAGCTAGGGAAGGATCCCAAGCAATATGGCCGCATAGTCCCGGCCACCCCTCAGGCGGTGGTCCCGGGGCTGGGCCGCGTACTCCATCATGCTCTCCGCTAGACCCTGGTCCCGGATGACAGAGGCATTGCCAGGGAGCCCTGCCAGTGCGGGATGGGGCTCGAAGGAAGGCTGAGCAGGAGTCCCTCCAGCCAGCGGAGCCATGGCTGGCGGGGTTGCCACCATCATCACGGCCACTGTCGGAGCGCTGGTCACCATGGCCATCGTAGAAGGCGTCGGTCGCTCCTCCTCCCCACTCCTGTCGATGTCGACAACCTCTGGCGCAGGAGCTTGCTGCTGAAATGGCTGGGGGGTTGCATCTGTCGCCCTGGGCTCCGAGGTCGAAGCGGGCTTGGGCCCCTGGTCCGTTTCCATGCGGGCCCTCTTCAACGGAGTCTCCTGGGCCCCGCCCGAAGCACCTCTTTTTTGGGCCCCCTCCATCAGGCTGTCCATAGAGAACTTCATCCCTGAAAAGAGAAAAAATCAGAGGATACAATATATTAAAAAAAGAAAAAAAGAGAAGAAAGGAGGCCCGGAGCCTCACCAATCGTCCGAATCGGGCTGACCCCTGCCTCGAATAGGTTATGCTCCAAGAGCAGAACCTCGAGAGAAGGGACCACATCACCCAATAGCTGAGAGTAAACCTCCTGGTTAGCCGACTCAACCTAGGAGTTCTGGTTCAGGGACCGGTCTGGCTCACTCCAGACTCAATCAACATCCCCAACTGAGGAGAAGAAGAACTGGTTCTTCCACCTCTTGATTGATATGGGGAGGTTGAACCGGAGATACCCGGGCTGGGGAGAGAGGTACCACCAGTTGTCATCGGTAGAATAACGCTTCAGGATAAAGAGGGTCCTGAACAGCGAGAAACGGGTGACAAACTCGTGAAAGTGGCAGAAAATATTGAAGGCGAAGATGATCCTGATGGCATTAGGAGCCAACTGGCTGGAACGAGATGGAAGTTGCTGAGAAATGAAAGGAAGAAAGGATAAAGTAGAAAATGAAGACCCCCGGTAAGGAAGTCCTCATAGAAAGCGACCCGACCAGGGCTGCTCGAGGTGACTCGCTCCCCCGGTCTCGGGAGCGAGAGTCGGATGGAATCCGGGATCTTATACATGTCTCGGATCCAATAAAGATCATCTCCGATCATCGTCGAAGTGAAACCGGAGGGACCGAAAGGAGCCTCTGCCACTGGAGGAGCGATGGCAGAGATGGGAAGAGCAGGGATAACATGAGGAGCCCTAGGGTCCCTAGGGATTCCAATGGTAATTCCGTCCGGCCGCAACCACCTCCGGACGTCAAGGGGAACGTCATCCTCCAACGAGGAGGACGATGGAGTCCTCAGCCAGGATGGACCGACCTTGTCCAGGTTAGAAGAGGAATGATGACGATGACCCGAAGGAGCCATCGAGAAGGAAGAGGTTAGAAAGAGATCTGATTCGCCCAGGACATGGGGAGGACTGGAGTTCGAGAATAAGCAGGAGAGAAAATAAGGATCAACGGGGACTTACCAGGCTGTTTTAGCGAAGAAAGGTGACCCGAGAGATGAAGAAGGATCGCTGCAACCGTCGGCGAGGTATGAGAAAGCCAAGAGACCTCGTTTCCGGAAAGTCCTCCCTCTTTTCAAAACCAATCGACGGTAGCCATACAGCCTCTTTTCGACTGAGCCATCGGATGAGTGCCGCGTGTGAAAACACTCGACGACAATGCTTCGATTTGCTGAAAATCGCATCGATTCTGGCACAGCGTAATCATGGTCCGTTGAACACGCAGACGTGGCACCTGCGCATTGGACCTTGGGTGCGATGAGCAGAGTGACGGTAATCATGGCAATTATTGCACAAGATTTTTATCCTTCCACGTCATCTTCGCATTAACTTCCCACGTCCCAGCCGTGGTGCTTCGATGGGACTTGGGAGTGGGGGGCAACTGATATGACAAAATCACTGACATGGAGCATGCATCGGACCTAGCTGGCGGCCAAGTGATGCCGCACGGTGTTCTCTTCCGAGCTCTCCTACTAGATGGCCTGACCAGCGGTCACGCCCACCTCGAGCCGAGCTCGGCACCTCTGCCCTTCGCCAGGTGTCGACCCAGGAGGGGTCCACCTCGACCGAAGTAGGCCTGCCTCTGCTCCTTCGCTAGGTGGCATCCCTAGGTGGGTCCACCTCGGTCGAAGTCGAGCCAGGCACCTCTGCTCCTTCTCCAGGTGTCCCCACAGAGGGGTCCACCTCGGTCGAAGTCGAGCTTGCCTCTGTCCCTTTGCCAAGTGTCAACCCAGGAGGGGTCCACCTCGATCGAAGTGGGCCCGCCTCTGCTCCTTCACTAGGTGGCGCCCCCAGATGGGTCCACCTCGGTCGAAGTCGAGCCTGGCACCTCTGCTCCTTCACCAGGTGGTGCCCCCAGAGGGGTCCACCTCGACCGAAGTCGAGCTTGCCTTTGTCCCTTCACCAGGTGTCGACCCAGAAGGGGTTCACCTTGGCCGAAGTGGGTCCATCTCAACTGAAGTCGAGCCAGGCACCTCTGCTCCTTCACCAGGTGGCGCCCCCAGAGGGGTCTACCTCGGTCAAAATCGAGCTTGCCTCCGCCCCTTCGCCAAGTAGCGACCCAGGAGGGGTCCACCTCGACTGAAGTGGGCCCGCCTCTGCTCCTTCGCCAGGTGGTGCCCCTAGATATGCCCACCTCAACTGAAGTCGAGCCAGGCACCTCTGCTCCTTCGCTAGGTGGCGCCCCCAGAGGGGTCCACCTCGGTCGAAGTCGAGCTTGCCTCTGCTCCTTCGCCAGGTGTCGATCCAGGAGGGGTTCACCTCGGCCGAAGTGGGCCTGCCTCTACTTCTTCGCCAGGTAGCACCCGCAGATGGATCCACCTCAGCTGAAGTCGAGCAGGCATCTCTGCTTCTTCGCCAGGTGGTGCCCCTAGAGGGGTCCACCTCGACCGAAATCGAGCTTGTCTCCATCCCTTCGCTAGGTGGCGACCCAGGAGGGATCCACCTCGACCGAAATGGGCTTGCCTCTGCTCTTTTGCCAGGTGGCGCCCCCAGATGGGTCCACCTTAGCTGAAGTTGAGCCAGGCACCTCTGCTCCTTCGCCAGGTGGCACCCCCAAATGGGTCCACCTCGGTCGAAGTCGAGCCTGCTCTATGGAGTGTCCGGAGGACCAAGGGTGCAAACCCCGAGGATGCTACTGAGGATGGCGCGCATAGTGCGGCACGTCCAGTACGGCGTTTCCAGATATGTAACGGTACGTGGAACCTCATTTGCACCAGTTTAGGAGAGACATCTCGATCGAGGTACCAGATCCGACGGCTAGCGACCTGGAACCCCTCGAAGGAGAGGGCCACGGTCAATGCCCTGAACCCAAGGGCACCTACACACGGATCGAGGTCCCGCTTGGCTTCCCCTTTTGTGACTGCACGGCAGACGAGACGAGCTCGCTACTTAAGTCCCAACCGTAAGGGAGACGACCTAAGAAGAATGGCCAATAAGCACCGTTGACCTCCAAGGCCTCCCCAAAGGGGGAGAATCGAGGCACCGAAGTACCCGATGATATCAAAAAGGCACCAGCGAGCGTGGAAGAAGTAAGCAATCAAGAGGGCAAACGCACGGAAGAAGGAAAAAGCGACTCTGGGACAAAGGTTCCGAAGGAACTCTCAGGGGCAAGATCGGCGAGCCCAGTCGCAAGAACCAGAGTGCTGACCCCTCTCGTTCTCGCTCATTTTCACTCATCTCCTCATCAAAGATTCTTCTAAGCACGGAGACCCAGCGGGGATCTGCCTTCATGGATCTGTTCCACTTTGCCGCTCTCTAACTTGATCTTCGGAGTGTCCCCGCCGAAACCCTCGGCCCGGGTCTCTAACATTGTTTTGCATGTCCGGGAATGTCAGGATTCTGAAGTAGAGGGGACCAAAGTCCGACGCCAACTCGCAGCTGCAGACCATAGTGGTAAGGTCAGCAACATATCCTTATATAATTTTATATAATATATATATATTTTAAAAAATATATAACTATATTAGTATACTATTTATTTAGTTTATCATCTATTTAGTAATGTTTCTAGTTTTATAGTCCTAAAATTTAATTATTATATCTATATTAATATTTATATCCATACTTTTAATATTTGATTTGTATATATATTTATTTAAAATAAATATAAATATAAATTTTTATATTTGACTAATATATATACACACACGCCGGTTTAATCCTGTCATCATGGCACTCCAAAAAAGTGTCATAATGTGACTATCAACTCAAACTAGTAGGTTAGAATGATATAAACCCTTCTTGGACTCCATCCATACCTATTTTTTGATGTTAGCCATGGGTCTCGAGATATCCTCCTTTAATGTTTTAGGTCTAGCTCCAAAGTGGAGTAGAAACACGAATAAATATGATCAAGACCTAACCAAACCTATTGTTCACTTGATACATGCCATATATCACATAGATTGTATAATTTCACTATCACTTTTCCCCTTGCTTTTTATGATGCGACCTGTTAAACAAGAAACCCATGATCTGACCCATGGGGATTTGTATTCAACCCATAGATTCCTTGGGTCTTACAATCCATACATATGTAAACTTGGACTTGACTTGATTAATGGAAGGGTCAGATCTTGGTCAAAATTTAGATTGGATTCCCCTGATAGGTCTTCATACCTGTTGGATGATACCATGGGCCCCAATCTTGATCAATCTGACTCGGTAGTGCACTTGTCCGGAGCTCTTGCTTGGGTGGGTGGAATTACATCGACAATTAATCTTAACTGAACCGCATCTCTATATCTCCCAGTATTAACCTAGCCATCCCTATCTTTAGCTCTTGACTCGTATTGAATAGTTAATTGGGTCACCTTACCCAATTTTTAATCAAAACAATATTTCCGATAATTTTCCTAGGCTAGCATTAGGGTAGTTGGTATCTTATTTAAATGCTCTTGTACAAATCTATAATTCAATAGGGTTAAAAGATATAATAATGAAATATATAGGTATTTCACAAGAACATTTAAAATAAATTGATTTATTGGGTTAGAACAGAAAAATTAAAGTCAGGTTTATCTCGATCCGATTAGATTCGGGTTTGTGTTGGGTTTATATGATCAACCCTAAGCTTATTCAACTTGAGACTTGTTAGCTAAAAATCCCAAGCCCGGTCCTGATTCGATGGAACCGCGGTCCCTGCTCACATCGCATTCCATCCCCTTTCAAGCCTTTATCGATAGGGATGGCAACAAAATACAAATTCATGGGTACCCGACCTGGCCCAACCCGATTAGATGGATAGTCAATACTTTGACTGGATTTGGACTGTATTTGGATAAAACCCGAATGCTTAACTTTCTATTTGGGCCAGGACTAGGTAGATATACACCCGACTCGAACCCGACCCAAATTATTTTAATATTTAAATATCTATAATTAATATATATTATATTAAATATATTTTATTAATTATTATTGATTAATTATTAAATTTTAAAATACTTAAACCCTTTATCCTAATCATTAGTTTTCATAAATAAGAGAATTATAAATTATAATTTGCTACCGGTAAATCCCGATTAATCTTCAGCTCCCCTCTTCTTCTTCGACTTCCTCTCCTCGAATCGGTGTTGAACTAAAAATGTAGTTAAATTTTATTTGTTTAATATATGTATTATTTATAAAATGATAGATGATTTTAAAGTTGATAAAAATAAAAAAAATATTTAATATGATCCAATTGGATTCGGGTCGGGTAAATTCGAATTATCCAATACCCGATTGAGATGGGTTTGGATAAAAAAAATACAATCCCAATAGTGTTTGGGCCAGGTTTGGACAGCTAATTGAGTATGTGGGTTTGGATTTGGATAGTCATGCACCCGGCCTGAACTCGGTCCATTGCCATCTCTATTCATCGTGCACATCGGTGTGGTGTAGAGCTGTCAACGGGTCGGGTTCGGGTCGGAACCAAGATATCTAGACCCGGACCTAACCTTAGCTATTGGATCTAGATCCAGACCCGAATACCCGATGGATCTCATTTTAAAGTACCAGACCCCGACCCGAACAGATCCCAGGTATCCAGACCCGAACAAGAACAAGCATTATCCAAAAAAAAGATCTTACCAATTTTGTGGCGCCGTGGCAGGGGCTTGGATATGAGGAAGACGAAGCCAAAGATGAGAATGACATCGTGACAGGGGTAGTCGACGGGGGAAGATCGATGATGTTGGTGGCCGGCGGAGCTCGAATCCAAGAACGATGTCGAGCACTCGAGCTGTGGGGGGTTGATGTCGGGGTAGCGTGGCCGGTGGGGCTCGGATCCGATGAAGGCAGCGCTGTTGGAGCTGGAGGATGATATCCAAGATGACGGCCGTGCGAGGCTCAAAGCTGTGGAAGGGAGAGCTGGAGGGGTAGGCGGTAGGCCATCGAGGGGTCAGCCATCGAGAGGGGAGGCGTAAGGCCGTGAAGGGGGATTGGCGGAGTCGCGGAAGGGAAAAGGAGGGGAGGCATCGGGTCGTGGAGGGGCATTTGGGGATCGGCGGAGCCATGGAAGGGAAAATAAGGGGAGGCCCGTGGAGGGGGATTTGGGGATCGCGGAATGGGAAAAAAATGCTAGGGCACGATGAAGGAGGGTTTTATAGTAAAAGTCAAATTAATTCCGAATAATTGGATCATGATCAAACATACCATATTTATATAAATATATATATATAATATTATTTTATATAATCGGGTATCGAGTCTTTCAGATCCGGATTCATTTAATGATAACTAAATGGATTTGGATCCGAATCCGGATAAAGAGATTCAGATTTAGATCTAGATCTAAATCTGTTAGATAAATACCAGCGGGTCTTGATCCAGGCCTGATCCATTAACAATTCTGGTACGGCGTATATGGCCTTCAATTTTTTTTAAAGAAATTATTCTCTCGTTTCTTCTTCGCTTCTATTTCGATTTGATAGAGAGGGCGGTGCAGGAGGGAGAAATGGAGGTTCCCAAGGATCAGATGACCACCCTTCTCGACAACGGCCTCTACGACTCCGCCCAGTTGCTGGTATCTACCCCTTTCAAATACCCTTCTTGAATTGGGTAAATCCACACGCTAACATCAAGATTGCTTTTTTAATTCAATACGATATTCTTCTGATTCGGTTTTGATCAGGGTTCTCCGTTTAATCTTCTGCTCCGTGTGAGTAGTTGCTCAAATGTGCTCAAAATGTGCGTAGCAAGGATTTAAATTTGGAAAATGATGGTTCTTCTATTGGTATTCCAATGATGATGGTGAAAATGTGACCTTTTTTTCCTTTGTTTTTCTTGATTTTTTTGGATGATAGTAAGGCTTGATGTTGGGAATGTAGGGCTTGTGATATCACTATTTCAATCATTTGGCCCGTTGTTCTTTTTAAAATTTCTTCGATGTTTTTGATGGTGGCAAGAATGACTTTTGTTTCGGAGCTTTCTCAAATTTTAGCTGCACATGATCGTGCTACCTGGACCTGGTCGGTTCTTGTTTGCTTCGTGGTCAATTGTTAAATTCGAGTACCTCTTCTAATGTTTTTATATTTTGCGTACCTTCTTCTTCTGCTATACGACTACATAAATTCTACTTTCACCGATATTCAACTTTCAATAGTCATTTTTTTCCATTCCATCTACTAATGTCCTACTACAGTGTTCCAAGGGAACTTCTCCTAAACTTGAATTGAATGTTTTATGTGGATATGATAATTATTGAGAGTTATCTGCATTTAGATGTGTCATAGTATGGAAAATTGCCATCATGTGTGGTTCTGAAAGGAAAAGGTTTATTATTTAATTCAAGTACATGATCCAGTTAATTTAAGAGAACAAAAAATCCCTAAACTAGTGCATTGGGGAATTCAACTCAAAGAAACTCGTGGCTATGACTTTTCTCTGCTAGGAATCCCAGATGCTCTTGAAAAGTAGTACATGCACTTGTCATTGCTCCCTTATGTCACTTCGACATTTAAGTACTCATATGTTGGATGCTTTTCTCGTAAGCATCCACTGAATAAATTCCTGTGGTACCCTATCATGTTTTTAAAGACCCACATGTTGGTCTTCCTTGTCACTCCATTTTTTTTTGATTGCATAAGTAAATCCTATCAATCATTGGAACTTCCTCACATGGAGTCTAATAGGTTTTATAAAATTGTTGTTGCATGCGACAATTTAAGTCTTGGCAGAATGACGGCCGTCCAGGTTGTCCCATCCCGTTCCATTGAGATTGCAGCACCTAGGATGGGTGTTGGACCTCAAAACCAACTTCTGGCCTCTGTCTTGGCCATCCCACCCTCATCCGGGCTGGATCACTTGCCGGTATGACCATCCCGGTTGGGATGTACCCTTTTTTTTTGTTGTGGATGAAGGACTGAGTCATGAGTATTGATCTTTTATTTTTTTTCCTACTTGTGAATCGGTGTTGGCATCATCGCTTGGAGGGAGGAGCATGACCTTTGCCCTTCGGAGAGAGCATAGCACACCGAGAGGGAGGACTGCTAGGGAAGGAGAAGAGAGGAGGGAGGTGTTCAGATTTTCCGAAGAGGAGCCATCAGTGACTGAGAGGGAGGAGGGTTTTGATGAATGATACGGCCCTAAGCCCCTTTTACCATATGGGTTCAGGTTGTATCTTTTACATGAAAGAATGATTGATCTTTTCTTGCGATGTCATCCATTGGATCATGCCGCTCACAGCTCTCAAAGCAACCCAAAGTCTCTCATTCACCAGCCTGCGTAGATCTTGAAGCTGATTGAAGAAAGGTGAATCATTCTTTCGCATGAAAGACATAACCCCTACCCTTCCCGTGTTTTCTCCCGACTCCGTCGATCATGATGGTAACAAAGCCGATCCAACTGTGACTATCTTTCTTTTGGGGTGAATCAACTGTATGAGTCATAGGATGGGAGTTTTTTTTGGATGAAAGACCTCTATTGAAGAGTCCATTAGGATGCCTAATCGGGACAGCCCCTAGGATGGGGCAGGATGCGGGGTGTCTTGTTCCATGCGAAAACCTGGACGCCCCCATTCCATGGGATTTAAAACCTTGGTTGCATGTTTTAGTCTTTGTTCCACTATCCTCTTTAAGCATCATAATATGACACAACTTTGTTACCACATGTTAGAAAATGTAATTGGCATTGTGTAAATTCTTGTAGGGTTTACCGGGAAGAAGAGAAGTAGAAAGGAAGGAGAGAGGAAGAGGAGCGGTAAGGAAAAAGGAGGGAGAGGAAGGGTGTGGGTTTAAAAATGGAGTAATTGAGAGCACCTTAGGGAGAACAGAGAGGGGATGTGAAAAGGGTGTAATGCAGCAGACATCCAAAAAATGGCCAAGTAATGGGAGAGCCATAGGATGGAAAGGGAGGGATTGTAGAAAGGGAGTAATGTGGAGAACCATGCAAAAGATTGCCGAGCTCCATGTGATTTCCTTTTGTTTCATCAGAAGTTGCTGGTCCAAACTCCAAAGGAATTTCTTCTTGCCTCTTTGACTAGTGGGCCTGCTTCCTGATCAACCAGTATAGTGTTTCCATTTTATTGGCTTGGGTCTTATTCTGATAGAGGCAGTTGTTTGTAATTCCTATTTGGCATGGACATAGCTGGGTTTTGCACCAGTCCTGGGCAAGAGGGTCTATATGTTGGATGGCTGACCTGCTGTACCAGTGGCTCCCCTGGTCATTTTGCCTGGTAACAACTCTTATCACTACATTTTTGAAACAACTAAATGATGACTGCTATAACAACTCTTTTTGACCATTTTGACGGGAAAGTAGGAAACTACATTTATTAACATCAGAATAATTGCATTGTATGATTGAAACAATAATATCAGAAGATAATATTATTTTTTTGGGCATTATAACCTCTAAGTAGTTACAGAAATATTAACATTAGTGATAATGTTAATCTGTGAATAGTTAGTGGAGCAAACTGCAGTTCTCAACAGAACATTGATCTGCAAAAGGTTACAATTCATACTCCCCCTATTATTTTCTATACCATAATAGGAGCCGTGAAAGTTGTTACAACATGGTCATTACCCCATAAGAATAGCCATTATTTAAGTTGTGACTCATTTCTCTGCTATTCCCAATGAGTATATTATTTTAGACTTATCCTTAAAAATAGGTTTGGAAAACAAGGATATAAAGAATCAACCAAAGAAGTTTGTAAACTACAAAACCCATTTTTGTGTTTCTATTTGACAACTTGACCTTAGTTTCCTATTTTTGCTATATAATGGTCCTGGCACTAAATCACATAAGTTGACAGCCATCGTAATGTTATTAAGAATCATTTTTTGATAGTATAGTTGTATAATATTTTTATTATCAAACTGCTAACTGTATAACAACACTACCCAAAACTAAGGGTGGCAATTTATGATTTGACCTATCAACCTGACCCGCAAATGTTCTATTTTGATGAGGTTTAGGTTTGACATAAATGGGTCAACTTGTCTAAACTTGTTTATTAAATGGTTTGGGTTTGGGTTTAGACTATTGATCCATTAACCCATTTTGACCCATTTAATAATTGCATCTGGTCATGACCCATGCCCATGAGTCACTTCACACTCTTTCCTGACCCATTTAACCCATTTAAAATATGGTTAATCTATTTAAAACCTATTTTTGGCCTATTTAACTAGACCTGTTAAACCCATTTAATCTATTTATCATGTTTAACCTAAGTTGACTTGTTTAATAAATGGGTTATGTGGGTTAGGTCGGATTACTTGTTTAATGAATAGGTTAGGTTCAGATATGAATTTTTGACCTATTTAATAAATAGGTTAGGTCGAGTTGACGAATTTTTGACCTGACATATATGCAACCCGACCTGTACCTATACCCAACTTGACTTGATTGCCACCTCTACCCAAAACCATCATTCACTGTTACAACATTATTTTAAGCCTATTTGGCTTTAAAAATTTGTTTTTGTATCCTTTATTACTGTGTCATGGCAATTACTGTAAGCCTTTCATTGAAAAAATAATGAGCAATAATAGCAAAATAATGACATTTATTAAATATAGAAAGATTATTCAAATACATATTTGTTAGCAATATAGCATATTTCATATTTAAACAATAACATCATAGACATAATGACAGGATATCAATGTCTACCAGGCTATTAGAATGGTCAAAAGTATATTGACCTTTATGTTATCTGGTCTTAACAAATTATTTGTGATATGACAACATCCTTCAAAGAAATGAAGGTTATGCATTCATTTCTTATGACGTTGTGTTCTTGATTGGGTCCTGGGACACTTAGATCATGCCACCCCTAAGAGATCAGGTCCTGGGACGCATCCAGAACTCTAGGTCTCTCCACAGCAGATCACCAGTGGCTTGGCATGTCAGAATACCAATTTTTTGATTTATTTTGGTTTTTTTTGCTTTTTGTTCTTGTTTTTGATGGTTGTTCTGGTCCTTCTTGATACGAACATGTACCATACAGGATCCTGTCTGGGACTGGGATGGGCTTCAATGCTGGGATTTAAATCCTTGATTCTTGGTGTAGTGCACCTTCTAAAGAATCAAAGTTAACTCCCCAAACATCTGCTTGTAGGGCTTGCTGCCTATATACACTGCCCTTTACCTTAAAAACCAAACTGCAGTGCTAACCGACTCTGCAGAGCTGACATTGATTCTTTAAGGTTGTCCATGAGTTGTTTTAGCATTTTTGTTATTATCTATTTTTTACATTTAGTATCCTTCTTCTACATATTTTTTGGTTCTCTTATTTTCCATAAGCGAGCATATTCAATGCATGTGCCACCTTACTAGTCACTAATAAAGGAATGAGGCTAAAATGATAAAATACTGTAATATCATTAATGTTTTACATAAATTGTTGCAATGTTGAAGTCATTGACAGACTCTCTGAACATCCACCAGAAGGAAGTATGATGGTTAATCAGTGCATAAATAATACATTAGGATAAAATTCTTTTATCCATTTCCTGCACACCACGGTTACATGTTAAATAGTTGTTTGGTTTTACTACTGTTGATGAGCTATTAATCTAAGTGGTGAAATGCATGATGAATTTGACAGGGATGCTTTCTTGTATCCTCAGCAAATAATGAAGCCAATCCCTATGTGAAGGTTGAAAACCTGGTAAGCTTTATAGGTTTAATTAGCAAACTTCGAGTATACTTTCTTTCAAATGGTCTGCAGTTTGACCTTTCTTTCTAAGTAATATTCTTTTGCTTGAAGAACATTGGTTTTCAGTTATTTGTGCACACAGAGATGTATACATATACACATCCAATGCACACACACAAATATATATAGATAAAGATGTAGATATGGATAGAGATATAGATATAGATATTCATCTCTCTCTCTCTCTCTATACACACACACACACATACATGTTCATGTGCATATGCATATGCATATGCAATATGCTTATACCTAGGTAACTAAAATGATTGTTAAGGTGTGGTCTTACATAAAATATAGGTAGGTAGACCAAAAAAAAAGTATCTATAGGGAGGGCTTTAATCAACATACTTGTGATTTGTGAATTTGATTTGAGCAGGATGTTCTCTTTGAAAGCAACCTAGAACTTCTAAATAGAGGTGATGTTGCATGTGCTTGTTTGCTAGTGAGGTATAGGCACAAAAACATTTAGGTCTGATGCAGTGGATTATCCTGTGGCTGTTAAAAAAGGTCTCATTTCTATCACCACTAAAAGGAAATCATTAAGTGCTTGTGTTTCTTCCTTATGGTCATCTATCTTAAAGAATACAGTAACCAGACTAGGAAGGGCAACCCTAAGAATTCAGAGTTCTTTTGGGTAGTCTATTTGTGGGAAAATTTTGTGCTTCAACATCAAGAACTTTGATGCTTTAACACTTAGCTGGCCTGTAAATAACTCACTGTGGAGAGCCATGTTAATATGGTCAAGGTTGGAAAGGAGTGGAACAAGATTCTTTCTAAAAATATACTAACATATATTTTAATGCTATCCTAAGCTCAACTGGAACTATCTCTTGGCTACACTAAGTTACGTTGTCACACCTTTGAAAAATGCATGTAGGGACACTCTTGGTTCATTTTGGTGTTGGACCATGGTCAGGAATTGAGATCTGAATTAATACCCACAATCTGGCAGGTAATGTAATTTTTCCCATCAAGTCATTGAGAGAACCATCTCTCCTGCATCAGTGGAACAATGATTTTGAATAGAAGTGAATTAATTCCAACAATCTTGCATCCAAGTAAGTGAATGATGATTCTAACTAAGTACATTCTTGAAGAGTTCTCATAAAGTTTTCTTTCATAGTCTTGTTTCAGAGTGAAATTTCATCTAATATAGTTTGTTTAATAAAATGGGGAAGACAAGTGCTTGTGTTTTATATGTGTTCTGCATGGCAGTAAACAAACTATTGTGAGAGAAACATCTTCCAGTACTTTCTATAAAGGCTATAAAGGTCCATTTTTGATGGAGTAGGCAAGGAGATTCCATGGTCTACATATTCTCCATGGGTTGCCTAGGCCCATTTGCTGTACAGTTCTAATTAGGATACCATGATTAATAACAAGAAAGTGAATTACCTCATTCATTTCTCATGTTGAGATTTTTTTTGTTTTAAGAAAAAATTATACTGTTTAATGCAGTTCCTAATATATATTGGAACACCAAGAAGGCAGTTTATAAAATTCACTCATCCATGAAATGTGCATTAGGTTCATACTCATTTTAGGCTGATATTTATTCCAAATTTATCTTATTTTGGATGTTTACTTATCAGGATTTTTAACTTTTTGGAAGCAATCATATCAGACTTAAGAGTTTGTTGCATAGGGTGGTAATGTATGTCTAGCTTGGGCAGAGATAACTCTGGATCTGGTCACAGCCTTCTTATTAATGTATACGTATTGGACGGTGCAGAGTTTGTCTATGTTTTCTTGCATGCATCTTTCCTTCTCCTGACTACATTTTGATATCCACATGATTGAATGTATGCACATGTCTATATGTGTTAACCTAGAAATCAGATGAAGATCACTTGTGAATTTAAATTAGATTTTTATCTCATAGATGGTCCATGGATTGATCTGTACCCATATATTATACACCGAATTCAATATGCCGCTGTTCCTATGTCTTAAGGTCAAAGATTACTTTCAAAGATAAAATGAATATAATCAGGTTATGCATACTTATGGAGTTTTTTGCCTCATATTTCTCATTGTCTTTGAGATAGCCATTAAATGACATGTTCTTGTATATGCTATTGACACTAAAACTTGGGAACCTACTTGATCTGATTTTTCTTTTCTTTTGTGAAGCCTAGCATGGTGATCTATATTCTGATATTTTATGAGCAAATTATGACATTTGTTACTGATCGAACTCTACGTTCGTAAGGTTTTAACTTTTCCATTCATGCAATATATGTCTCATTCACATGTATTTTTGAGGAAGCAATCTTCACAATCCCATTTAATTAGTTCACTATTGTAAGTAAGCAAGAAAGTGAATTACCTCATTCATTTCTCATGTTGAGATTTGTTTTGTTTTAAGAAAAATTATATACTGTTTAATGCAGTTCCTAATATATATTGGAACACCAAGAAGGCAGTTTATAAAATTCACTCATCCATGAAATGTGCATTAGGTTCATACTCATTTTAGGCTGATATTTATTCCAAAATTTATCTTATTTTGGATGTTTAACTTATCAGGATTTTTAACTTTTTGGAAGCAATCATATCAGACTTAAGAGTTTGTTGCATAGGGTGGTAATGTATGTCTAGCTTGGAGCAGAGATAACTCTGGATCTGGTCACAGCCTTCTTATTAATGTATACGTATTGGACGGTGCAGAGTTTGTCTATGTTTCTTGCATGCACATCTTTCCTTCTCCTGACTACATTTTGATATCCACATGATTGAATGTATGCACATGTCTATATGTGTTAACCTAGAAATCAGATGAAGATGCACTTGTGAATTTAAATTAGGATTTTATCTCATAGATGGTCCATGGATTTGAATCTGTACCCATATATATACACCGGAATTCAATATGCCGCTGTTCCTATGTCTTAAGGTCAAAGATTACTTTCAAAGATAAAATGAATATAATCAGGTTGATGCATACTTATGGAGTTTTTTGCCTCATATTTCTCATTGTCTTTGAGATAGCCATTAAATGACATGTCTTGGTATATGCTATTGACACTAAACTTGGGAACCTACTGGATCTGATTTTTCTTTTCTTTTGTGAAGCCTAGCATGGTGATCTATATTCTGATATTTTATGAGCAAATTATGACATTTGTTACTGATCGAACTCTACGTTCGTAAGGTTTTAACTTTTCCATTCATGCAATATATGTCTCATTCACATGTATAAAATATTCTCAGAGGAAGCAATTCTTCAAGCAAGATCCAAACAATTTAATTAGTTCACTATTTGTAAGTAAGCAAGGTCAAAATTACTAATGAAATTTAAGTCTGTTTGATGACCAAGTTGTTAATATTCTCACCCAAAGGCTCAACTACTGAGTACCGTGCTTCAAGGGATTGAAGGAAAGTTTTGTCTATCACTCTATCTACTTGATGTCTATAATTATAACTAGGTAAGTTGACACAAATATTGTGTGTGACAATGCGCATTGTTCTGCAATCCTCAATAGTTACGGAACTTGTGACAATGCAGATTGTTCTGCAACTTCTTCACAGTCTCTTCTTTCTTCACCACAAATTGGAGCTTGATAGGAAGATCTGGATGTTGCTGTTACAGAACTTGTTTTGTTGTACAAGTATTGCAAATTTAGGTTACTAGTCATTGGCTCCAATACTAATTTATTGTGTAATATGGTATGGTAGAATTCTTTATGGTACATTAACTAATTCCTTTTGGAAAAAAGGAAGTTGGTGAATGTCTATAGCTAAGAACTTTTGCATTAAGGGCTTTTTTATTGCAAACTAATCATAGATATCAGCTACTAAGTCAGAGATTCTTCTTGGTGCATGCACTGGCATCCAGCAATAAAGGTGGATACATATGATGACTAACTTAATGGTATCCCATTGATCTTGCTTCACTTGCTCGAACCATATTATTGACAAAATGCTGCACGTTGGTGGTAGGTGGGTGTTTTACAACCATCAGGTTTGGATGATGACTCATAGTTATGTTGCTTTATATATACACTAAATGTTTTATGCTTAATTAAATGCTTTCCTCTTGTCATTTGCCTTACTCCTTCATGAATTGCAAAATTCTTTTCAACACCTACTATTCACATTTTGTCATCCTCCATTGTCTCACCATTTTAGTCTTTTTGCATCGTAACATTTTTTTATCCTTTTATTAGATAATCAGACATGATTTTGTTGTAGGTGCTTCAAGGTGATGCTTTGTTTGGAGAAAAGGAATTTCGTAGGGCACTGGTAACAATTATGATATAATATATATTTTACGTTTAGTGATTTATAACAATTATAAATTGGACAGTGGAAAATCAATAGTAATTACCTTTTTTTATTTTTTTTTTGAGGTTAAATATCGTAGACATGTTTCTACACCTTGTACAAGGTTGATACATATTTCTTTTTTGACTATTTATTTTTCATCTTTCATTTTCTACATGTTTCAATTTTGTTAAAAAGTATCATCTTAAGATTCTTAGGTATGCACTTTAGGAGCTTTCTATAGAATCTAGTCACTTTTAGCAAAATACGTTGCATAAATTTCTAGTGCTTATATTGTATATTGAACAGTGGAAAATCAATAGTAATTACCTTCTTTATTTTTTTTTGAGGTTAAATATCGTAGACATGTTTCTACACCTTGTACAAGGTTGATACATATTTTTCTTTTTTGACTATTTATTTTTCATCTTTCATTTTCTACATGTTTCAATTTTGTTAAAAAGTATCATCTTAAGATTCTTAGGTATGCACTTTAGGAGCTTTCTATAGATCTAGTCACTTTTAGCAAAATACGTTGCATAAATTTCTAGTGCTTATAATTGTATATTAGAGAGGTACAATCTTTTGAGGTTAAATTTTATAATGAACTTGCACAAAGCATATCACATGTGACTTTGGCTTGACCCTAACTTGGCATGAATCTTATTTTCCTTTGGTCCTATGCTCGATAAAGGTCCTCTAAAAGGTTCGCCATTTTGACACCAGGCATGTATCGGTGTCACCTCATTACTATGTTGGTACAAGATTGGTTCGGTGTATCGAGTGTCAGTACATCCCCCATACTGTGTATCAGTATCAAAGTGGTATGATATGGCACTTCTCATCAGAGCCATCAAAATGGGCCACGGCCCATGGATCGGCCCATTTAGACCCTTAAAACAGTAGGGCTGGACTAGTATTTTGGCAGCCCATTTAACAAAGGGCTTTTTAGGCCAGCCCTTTTATGGCCTGGTCCATGATGAGCTGGCCTCTCTAGCCCACAGGCTGGCCCTATTTACTCACAATAAATCTAAAACTTTAAGTTCTCAAGAATTAAACTAACTTAAACTAACTTAAAGAAGAATACCTTCAATTTCTAGGGATTAAACTAATTTAAGAGGTAGTGGTGGATCTATTTATACTTATTTTCTTAGAAATTTAGTCATGCTATCAATTTTTATAATTTTTTAATTACTTTAATTTTTTAATGAGTTATAAGGGCTGGCCTATTTAGGCCCTTCACCTATAAGGCTAGGGCCAGGTTGCCTATTTGATGGTCCATTTATCAAAAGGGATTTTTTGGCCCAGCCTTGATGGGCCTGGCCTTTGAGGGGCCGGCCCTCCATGGGCTGGGTCAGCCTATTTTGATAGATATACTTCTCATACCAACTGGTTTGGTATGGCATGGCATACCTTGGTCCTCCATATCGCAAAATTGGTCATTTTATTTGCCTTAATGTTAATGATAATAAAGTTATGAAAATGAATATGCTTGACATTGTTATGAATACCTATGCCCATTTGCTCAAAAGAGAATTTTAGAAGGCGAAGAACTAAAGAAATACAAAAGAGGAACAATAAAGGCAACAAAAAAAAATTTAAAGTTGGGCAAGTTGAGTCATTTCGAGAAGTTGTATATTGGATCTGGTTTGATAGTGAAAACCTAGGGATGCATTATGTGTGAAATCAAGATCATATTGTTGGTTAATATTAGAGGTGGCAATTTACTACCTGACCTGTCAATTTTGACATGCTTTAAGCATGTTCAATTAACATAAATGGGTTTGGATCATAAATGGATCAAGCCATCTAGACCTGTTATTAAATTGGTCGGTTTTAGGTTTAGACCTTTGACTCATTTAATCCATTTTTACCCATTTAACCCATTTAAGACTTGTTTAACTCATTTAAAACCTGCTTAACTTGTTTATATCCTATTTAACCCAACCTGCTTAATTTGTTTATCTTGTTTAAATCCATTTAATCCGTTAAAACCCATTTGATCCATTTAACTTGACTTATTTAACAAACAAGTTATGTAGGTTTGGTCGGGTTATTTGTTTAATAAATAAGTCGGGTCTAGATCTAAATTTTGACCTATTTAATAAATAGGTCGGGTTTGGGTTGATGAATTTTTGACCCGACCTGCATTCAATCTGACTTGTATCTGACCTAATCTAACCCAATTGCCACCTCGGTTGATATAACATGTTGCTTCTTCCTCAAAATGTCAGTTGTTTTTGCCACTCCCCTTCTAACCAATCCATTTGAGATGGATGACCTAGATGAAACTATTTATCTTCTCAGTTCATATCACCCAATCACTTTCCCTCCCTTCATTCAACCTTTCTGCTCCTTTCTTCTTCATGATGCAACTACTCCTTGGGGATGCTTGGCCACTTGTTGCTAATGGCAATTACTATCCAACATTGAAGTGCTCTATTTTTTTTTTTACTTTTGCTTCTCTTGTGAGAAAGTGTTGATTAATCCAAATACACACTATGGGGTTCTTCCCTATTCTCTCTCCTACTAGATCCTTGAAGTTCCAAAATCAACATTTCTTTAGAGTTTAATCCTAGGAACCTAGATCATTTTAATGGAGCCAAATCGATCTAAAGTTTTCTTTTTATTATTTTTTCCTAGTCTTAGATCATTGTATGATCTCCACAAGGAATTGTTTTAAGTATTTAATTTATTTGGACAAGGGGGGTGATATACAGAGTTGAACCATAGTTTTGTTGGTAGTGGTGGTGATAGAGGGGAGGATAACAAGCTATTTAAGATCATTAGGAATAATAAACTATAGTTCAACTATATTTTAGATGTGAAGTTGTAAACTATTGAACTATGTCTAAAATATGCTTGAACCATATTGCTGTTATCGATCCTGCCCATTTCCCTTTGATGAGAATGAAGTGATCAAAATCTTAGGCTTTGTTTGGATGAAATCTATGTTTAGGCTCAGGCTGGATATGAACATGGTGTTATTAGGGCCCAGGCCAGGTTTGGGGCTTGATTGAATTTGTGCCTAGGCTTGGCTTGGTTACCTTTTGAATCTTTTAGGTTGAGATTGGGCCTAATGTTACTTGTCAATTGACAACCCTATCACAGTACATCAAATTTCTTCTTCTGTGTTAAGCTCTGGTCAAAATATATGGATGATTTTCACTTGTATCTCCTTGATTTGCATGTCATCGTTGATGAGATTTTTAGAATATTTTCTAATAGTAGCAGTACCAAGAACATGGTTTCTTTGATCACTTATTATTTTTGATTTTGGAAGTAATAGAAACATGTGCCTTGGTACATTAAGGCAAACTTGTTGGAGACTTAAAGACTGACATTGATGTTGTTCCCTATTATTCTCACAAATTGAAAATGATAGACCGATCCTTTGCAATGTCAAGTTTGAACAAGTTCTTGTTAATCAGTTTTGTTTAAGTGGATTACCACCATAAAATGTATGATGAGTAAAGGCTGGATATAATATATTAGAATAGGCACATCTCATATACTGGCATATTTAGCTTTAGGGTGATGTTGCCATTTGCAAGAAGGTTCCAGTGAGGTATACAAGGAGATCTCAGATTTTTCTAGCCAAGCATGAGAAGGTAATAAAGAAATTGAGACTCATAGGGGGAGGGAATGTAAGGGTTATGATGATGACCATGAGGATATAAAAATATATGATGATGGCAACAATGAGTCCTAGCCCATTCTGTAGATACCAATTTTATTGTCTGGGGTTGTGATAATAGAGCTTGGATCTGATCAATCCTGGTTCAAAATTATTTTTGATCTTGAACACCTAGATCAAGCTCGATTTGTTTACTTGTTTTTTGAGCTCAATTTGAGCTTAATTTTGAACCCAGTCAAACATGAACTTAGTCAATTAGCATGGTAATCCTTTAGTGGTCACCGGTAGGAGGTCAAAAAGAGAGCTAGATGTGGTAGACATTGCTGGTGGTGATGATTGGGGGAGTAGATCATAGTGGTGGCTGCTCAGATTGTGGTGGAAACTGACAGTAGTGGTTGTGGCTGGATCTTAGGGTATCTGGATTTTAGAGAATATAGAGGGGAAGGGATGAGAGGGTAGGTCAAAGAGATAGAGGACGACATAGAAAGAATGCCGGAGCAAGCAATAGTGGTGAGATCCAGTGGTGGTGGCGGTGGCTAACTGTTATTAACAGTTAGGGTTTTAGAGGAGAGAGTTGAGAGAAGATCAAAGGGAAGAGAGGGGACATTGTGGAAGCTAGCAGCAGCGCTGATGGTTGGAGGCATGGCGAGCAGCAATGGCATGATGGTGGGAGAAGAGCGAAGAGGGGAGTTCTAGGGTCCTCTTGCCTCTCAGGAAGTTGGGGTGGTGTGGCCATAGGAGAAATGACAGAACAAAGATGGGAGAGGTTGGGCCAGCTTAGTGAACCAAAAGCCTAATCAAGATGACCATTGAAATCTGATGGTCCTTAATACTATATTACATATAGTATGAACTATGAAGTAATTCGAGCATAATCTAGTTTAGCCTGATTAAGCCAGGTAACTTTTCGGCTCAGCTAGAACTTAATTCCAAGCGTGGATTGCTGATTCTAGCTTATTTTTTTTTGTTTCAAATATAACCTAAGTCAAGTTGGACCGAGGATGAGCTTGAGCAGAGCTTGATTCGTTTAATACCCCTAGTCTTCTCCTACCCAATAAAGCCTGATGGGGTCTCTTCCAAGTTGCATTGGGTTCTTGGGTGCTGCAACCACCTTGTAGTGCATTACTTGCATCAACAAATCATTAAATATCCACCTTCCTGAGGTCCATTTTGACCCCATAATGTTGCAATGCATACTTTGCAGTGACCCAGTTCTGCTGCATCTGATTGGATCCATTGCCTTATGATGGCATTTGTTGATAAAGCATGTACATCATACTAGTCATTTGATCACCAAACATTGTGTTCAACTCCATGATGACAATGAAAATGGAGCCTTAGAACCAATAACCAACCTTTGTCAATGAAGCTCTTGCCCATCTTATAGTGCATGCCATTACTTCTCCATTTTTAACTCCTTTGATGTCCTATCAATTTCGATTATTAAATCCCTGTGTCCGCCAACCTTTGTGTCGGGTGTCCCAATTTAGAATGAAAAAGGGGGGATCAACTTCCCTGTAATTTCTGGGAAAAATCTTGTCAAGCTTCAGTCCATGTGACAGGAATCAAAGTTAACTAGATGCCTGACAGAAGCTGCTGATATCAACAGGACACTGTTGTTCCTCTAAGTAAATGCTTAAGAAATTATTCTTAAGTTTAGATCCCTCAAGTTTGACTTACTTCAGCTTGAAGGTATTTTGACATTGTATTGGTAACCCCTCTGTTATATTGATCATCATCGTTCACAGAACTTCATCAAGGTTTTTATAGCCTGAGTACATAACCACTTTCATGCATTTTTGAGCCATAAATGTTTTTAAATTTTTAATTGATTGATCCGTGCTCAACCTGCTTCTATGCATTTCCATATCTACCTTTTGGATCAATAACTTCTCACACTGGGTACTTTTCTTAATTGTGCCTCTTGCATTTCTGTTAACAATCTTCTTGTGGCTCTTTGTGGTCTTCATTTTGTTTTAATTTTTCTCATGAGTCATGACAAGCTCTTCATACATCTCCTTGTTGCAGCTAATTGAGAAACTGTTAATTCTTCTTTGCCTGTCCTTCCAGAATTTAAAATAATGATGCATCCTCATCTTTAGGCTTTGCCTACTTGGATTACAGTGCCCTCATTGTTGCCTACATTGTATTGCTTGCTCATAATCAACATCTTTCCTCAATTTTTTTGCCTTTTCACTGTATAACAATCCTATATGTATTCATGGGTTTATTAGGAGGAGAATCTCAAATAGACTGATATAAGGAGGGTTGCAAATGTCAAGGAGTATTTTTATAGTGACTTTCATTGTGGAAGTTCACGATGGGGTTATTGTTGACTGATCAAATAGACATGAACAATTGTCTATCATTGCCAAAGTCTTTTTTTCTCTCTGTTGATAGCAAGTTCATGGGAGGAGTATTGCTGTCTCAATTGAACTCCCATATATCTTCATGTTGAAAACTTGTGATTTTTGTATATCAATCTTTTAGTACTTCTACCAATCTGATTTGTTTGCCTTGTTGATGAAGTTCTATCATTATTAAGTCTTTTTCTTCTGTTCAGAGTATGTACAAACAAGCACTGCAGCATTGCAAAGTTATTCCAAAGCAAACAACTAATTATTCTAGGAGTTCATTATCCACATCAAGTAGGTCATCTTCCCCAAATTCAATCAATGCATCAGCAATTAATGAAAATGAGGTTGGTCTTGTTCTCTTCTGTGAGCCACTTACTTTGATTTCATTTGTCATAACCATGTTAACTTTAAATTACTGGGGTGCTAATAGATAATGTTTTTATTTTGTGTAATTTTTCATTATTGGCAGGTGAAATTTAAAATTGCTCTTTGCTATTGTGCACTAAGTGAGAACCGTGCAGCTCTTTTAGAGGTTGTTCTTAAACTCTTTATCTCGTATATTCTTGTCTGCTTAATTTCTCAGCTTGTAAGGCAGGTGGAGATCCATCGTTTTGTTCTTCCATTAACTTTAGATAGACATCATTTGTTTCTCATGGATGTTCTGTCTGATCTTTAGAACATTTAAAATGCATTGATTGTTAAAATGTATGATTTATTCGTAATATGTAGGTAGCATGCAACGAACTTGAAATGTTCTGAAATAGTTATGATATGATGATGTAAGTGGTTTGATGCAAGGACATGGACATGACCGTTGGATTTTGACATAAATCAAGAAGACAAATTTGAGAAGAGGAAAAGTACTCAAAGTTCTAACTTTTTAATATACAGAATGTCTATCATGAAAAAAGGTTACCGTAAAATCTAAGTATAAAAATAAAAAAATCAGTAATCTTTAATTTATGAGAATACATGTTGATCAACAGATTATGCTTTTCACTTTTATCTGAGCTTTGGACTCCATCTTGCTGCAAAGTAGAAATTGAATCATTGCAAATGGGTGCATTATAGCTTCTTGTTTCTGTCCTGAGGCTGTTTGGTTAATTCATTACTTTATGGGGTTTAGATTTGGTGAAGCATTTCTGTGTCCACTGTTATGTTTGTTTCTCTTAAAACTTAAAAGGAAGGTTGATGCTAGAGTATAAAGAACCTTTTGTTGAACATTTATCAGAAAGTACACTCACCACAAACCTTAACCACCTTAAGATTAAGAAGCGCACATTAATTTTCAGAGAAACTTTTTGTGTGCACACTGTCCAATTTATTTCAGGTTAGGATAAAATTATTGGTGATGAATATATTTTATATTTATTTACGTAAATTTGTGGCATTACGTTTCTAAACAGTATAATTCTGCCCACAGGGAAACTACTTGCTTTCTTCTTATAAATCATCATTTTGGTTTGTTATATTACTTAACAATACATATTTCATCTGCAATTTCATTTTCAGATGGAAGGAATCCCACCTAAAGCAAGAACACTGCGAATGAATCTGACCTTGGGGAAGCTTTATCGCATTTCTAGGCACAGTCGCTCTGCCATTGCTTGTTACAAAGATTGTTTGAGGTCAGGCATATTGAGTACTTAGATAATTTTTTTTCTCAATCTTGGTCATTATCTCCGGGCATCGAGAACTTCACTATTTTTAATTTCTCCAGTTATTGGCAATATTAACATTTTTATCATCAAAAGCTTTTTGTTTGAGACTTCTGGAGTACGCTTTATACATTGAATCATTTAAATATTTCTTTTGCTCTCCAACCCAGGATGTCTTATTTATTCTCCATTGTTTTTTTTAGTTTTTTTACTGGGGATCGATTGGTACACTGCATTAAGATACTGTCCCTGGGGTGTGCTGTTGCCCCAACTGCCACATGCCCATTGCTTCATGTTCATAAAGGATCATATAGCTGGAAGACCTCGGGTGCCTTCTCAGCATGCTTTTCTGTCTGACCTTTTTATTGACCATGGAACAGTTAGACCTGGAATAATTAAAGAAATACTGCAATATTCTCAATGTTTTTTTTCTTTCTGATATTAGATTCAAATTCAATTAGGACTAGCTGTTAGATCTTCTGGAAGCACTTGGCTTTGCAATGGTTTGTTTGCTTTAAGGTGTGAGAATAATGCTATCCATGTAGGTGCAATAAACTAACACAAACTTCAATGTCCTTTTGCTTCAACCTTTTAGTAACTTATTAAAAAGTGAGATTCAAAATGTTGGCTTCATCTGGGTCAAACAATCTTGGTAATTTAGGCAGTTTTGATACTGTGATTGAGTTTCATAGTTCTAATAAAAGAAAATAGAATCACCGGAAAATGAGAATAGAACTTAGGATCCTTTTTTTTCTGCCATTTTAAAGTTTTCTGGCATGATGCAGATAGCATTTAACATTTATGGTCTCCCTGTATTTACATGATTGTAACTGTTATGGATGGACCAAGGATTAACATAAAATGGCTGTTTGACTGGGCATAGAATTTTAGTCAACAGGGATTAAACATAAAATGGCAGTCAATGCAAGGGGCAAGCCTCATTGTCCCAATAAAAAAGCAAGAAATTGCGTTTTGTACCATTTGGAGTATATTCTATTATTTGGAACATTTGTGGGTGTGCTATGTACTGTTTAATGTTTGATACCTTTTAGACCTATTTAAAACTTTTTAAAGTAACGATAAAAAGATGGAACTAAAAATGTATTGCAAGTTGGAATAGATTGGCTATCATTTTTGTTTTTTTTGTTTTTTTTTTGTCATGGTATTTGGTGGGAATGTCACACACCAAACTCATCCGTTCATGTTGTCAAAAAAAAAAAAAAAGGAAAAAGAAAAAGAAAGAAAAAGAAATAACCATAAAGAGCAAGAATTTTGGACATATATGTTAGTTGCAGTAACTTATGTTTGTGCAATGTAAGGTTTTAACTGGCTTATTTTGGTGAGAACTTCAAACTTCGCTCAAAATGAACTTCCCTTTTCTTTAATTCATTATAGATTTTGCAATTTTGTTGTATTGTACTCATTCTTGTATCTACATATGCTTTTTCCAGGCACTCTCCTTACATCTTGGAGGCTGTTACAGCTTTGGCAGAATTAGGAATCTCTTCCAAGGAAATTTTCTCTCTATTTCCTCAGGTCTGTGAATCAGAAAAACAGGAAAAATCTTAAGGTGCTAGCTGCTTATAGAATGCTATCCCAATCTGATAGTTTTTCTTGTGAGCTGTTGTATAATAAATGGATTTTCTTTCCTTCATTTTGTAACCACGAGGAAATTACATGCTAGGTTTGTTTACTTATTCTACTAGAGCATGCGTATTTGCTTATGCTCTCTTGATAGTGACAGTAGATTAGGTTATCTGTTATCAGTTATAAATTCATGTGCTGCTGAATGCTGGGTAATTGCTATATTACTTTACATGTGCATACAATGAACTCAAAATATAAGTATGCTATATGTGAGGGGCCATTGATATATAAAAATTTGAACAGATTGAAATAGACTGCTATAAGGGCTACAATTGTACCAATTAATGGATCTAGTATCAGCATTTTCTCCTTAAGTTACATATCCTTAGATCTTCATGTGGCCCTCATAGGCTCTTGACAAAAGGTCAGGGACCTTTTACTCAAGAGTGGCACATTTTTTTGTCAATCTTTTAATGGTAGTTTGCTTGCCAACCACTAGGATGATTCAATTGCTTGCCAAGTTTATAAGTTGTTCTTAAAATTTGGTGGCTTCATTTATGCCACGCACCAAAAAATGCTGTCATGATCTGAGTAATTTCTAGTCCAAATCAAATATGGTATGGAATTTGAGGTATTATTGTATGTGTGATTTTGCTTTCAAAGTTTACTGTACTGATGTTGGGTAGCATGTACGGTGCATTATGCTCAGTACAGTATGGTACATCCGCCCTATCGCTGCAGGTACACCCCCCATGTTGGTATAGGGTCAAGAGACCCTTTTCTCATACCTAGCAATGGTGGTACCCGAAATTGGGTGGTGTAGGTCGATACAACATGAAATGAAGCGGAACCAGTCAGTTCCATCCAATACCGGTCAGTTCAGCCCTTGCATTGTATTGAACCTCAGCACCATACCAGTACCTTACTGCTATGGTACAATATGCCTAGCATTGGCAACATCGGTTGATATGACAAACCATGGATAGAAGTATAAAATTACATTTTCACATGATGCAGAAAATTTTAAATCCTCAACATTTTGAAACTTTTTGAAGATATGTCATTTCTAACATACCTTATCCCTAGAAAACTTGAATCTGGAGAGCTCCTGCAATCCTCACTGTTCGTAGATGTCAGCTAAAATCTGCATTTTACATCTAGAATGGTTCATCTTGGATTCTCTTCTCAAGCAGTCAGGTGCTTGGGCTTGATCAGAAAACATTTACAGGCTCAGGCCTTTTAGGCCTAACCCTGGTTGAGCCTCCCTTCTATTTTCTGAAACAAGATTGAGCCAAGCTTGAACACCCTCTAGATATGATTCAGGTCCCTGGCTTAGAGTAGCCTGGCCTGAGGTCTTGCCCATTAGTGGTACTAAAATATAGGTCCATATGTAAAAGCTATTCATATAGTAGTTCTTTGTGTTTTTGGGTACGTTTATATTTTTGCAACTGTGCTTTGTGGTGTTCTAGGTTAGATGTAATAAATGATCAGAGCAAGGAGCCCAAATATGAATGCTAGTAAAAACCAAAAGGAGGAAAACCTAACAAATTTTATGCTTATACATGAAAGGTGATAATACTATTTGCCAAGCTAGAATATTGGTGGATAAACCTAATCATATATGACAAGTGCTGTCAATTATGATTATTAGATGATACCATCTATATGATTCTACTGCTAAACCTTGGTGCTTCGTCATATCAAATTTTAAGTTGTCTGAAGTAAGTATATTGAACTGGTTATCGGGTCCCGTACTGGTCATAGACGGGTACGGTATGGTATGGTACGGTACCATACCGATCCGTATCGGGTCCAAGATATTATAAAAAATTATATTTCTTTTCCATGGTTATATTGTTTAACTTGAATCGGATCTAAACCGGGCCCGAACTGGACCAAACCAGTATGTACATACTGGTACAGTACGGTACCATACCGGTCTGGTACATAGTCTTTTGAACGGTCTGGCATACCGGAGTATTTTTCATGATTGTATCGTACCGACTCTTGGCCGGTATGGTATGCCCCGAATCTGGCAGTTTGCGATGGTACTGAGAACCATGGTCTGAAGATTTACAGCACTTTTCTCATGAAGGGTATGGTCAACTGATAATCTGGTGGCTAACATTAAATTCTGATGGATTCCCATTCTTTCTGTTGAAACTGCTTCTGATTATCTGTAGGCCCCAAATAGAGGAGGGAGGCCCCCTTGTGATCACGTGGATACACCCCGTTGGTTGCATGTAAGTCAAAATTTGATTTCTTTTTCTTTTTTTATGCATGTTCTTTTAATTAGCCTTGCAAGGTTGACCTAAAAATTTCTGGCTAAGCATGCTGTCTGTCACATACGATGGGTCAGATATTCTTACCACAGTATTCATTATAGAAACCTTGTTCATCAAATTATGGTTAGGTTGTCTGCTATTGTAATTATTATGTCAACATCAATTTGACCAAGTGTTTGTATGGATTCCATTCTGGATATCTTTTATTTATCATATTTAAACTTGCAAATGATTAAAGAATTGAATTGATTTTTTCACTCTCTTGGTAATTCATGCTTTCTATTGCCTGGAAAAGCAGAGATTAATAAAGTAATTTGCCCATTTATTAATCACTGAAATGAATGTGTAAAAGAGTGATATGAACATTTAATTTTAATGTACTTTGTATCCTGAACATCTCTATCAACTAAATCCTCAAGGTTGCTTGGGAACAATACTCTGAAAAATACTTATTGATGTATACTGTAATAATTGCAAAAGATCAAGAACGAAGATGTGAGAAGATGGTTGAGAATAGGTGCCATAGACTGATGCTACGTTTGGACAAAGAATTAGAATATTGATGGAAGATAAAGAATTAGCATCACCATTTCTATTGCACTGCTTGGACTTGAAAGAAAAATAATGCATTGGAAAGATTGGAAATTTCATCATAATATATGACTTAGTTATATTTTAGAATGAAATCAATTTTGTATTAATTTTCAGAATATGCCTTTGACTAAAGAATGGAACCATATTGTAAAATGATAAGCATTATTTTTTTTTTTATGGCCTCTCATTATATTATATACAAATAATAGACTTCTAAATAACAATAGCCACTATTTTATTATGGTTGTTATTTTACGCGTCTGTTGTTCGTCCTGATAAGATAACTCTAATAAAGTATTCTTTCTTGTAGATTCAACTCTTAAACCAATTATTTATTCCCATTTCATATGATAAATGCCGCTAATTGGTTCTTATGAAATGTATTGTTCATTCATATTTATACCATAAATGCTGCTAATTAGTTCATACCAAAATTATAATTCACTCCCATTCCTATGGTAGCGACTGTTCCATTTAAGTGTGGAGTCAACTCCACAATTCCCCTATTTAACGGAATGGTGTTTTGAAGAATCATATTTTGGTATTTGTTTTGCAAATCTTAAACATTGGAATGGGACCAAAGCAGGAATCCCATTCCATTTCGGCCCTCATTCATGAACCAACGGTGGATATTCCATCCATGTAACACCCCATTTTGTTATTTCCTAGTAATTGTAGTGAGTGATTGTGAAAGACTAAAATAATTATCACTAAATTAATAACTTGTACACAAAAAGGACCATACACCTAAAAATAATTTAGTCATGCACCAAGAACACCTCCAAAATTGAAAACAAATATAAGCAAGAATTATTCTTGGATAAATGTGTAAGCCATTCCTTATGACCATTTGAACACATCAGTCGGCTAGTTCTGTAATTTCATGTGAAGATTCTTGACGTTGCCTGATTACTGGACTGTTTTGTTGCAGAATGTTTACGTTAATGTCTTTTGACCTTTATGAATCTTCCCAGTTTACTATTTGTGATATAACCTAAATACTGTCGATAGCATCTTGGGTACTTAAATTATTCATCTTGTTGAATGCCACATGAGGTTATAGGTAGCAAGGGGCTAAATTTTTTTAAAAAATATTCTTTTGCAATTAGAGTGAGCTAAGGTGTACTATTCTTCTAAGAAATCTGCTTACCTCCATTCTATGTGGAATTTGTGTTGTTAAGATTGCGATTGAGTTGAAAATAGTAGAGGGGGCGACAGTGGGTCAGATCATAGATCCTAAGTTTCTTTTTCCCCTAATTTCTTTTAGTACTTCTTAGATACAAAAGAAATGAAAAATTAATACTTGAGTCAATCGTAAAATACATGAATGGAAAATAAAAGATCATACATGCAACAAGTCTAGTTTTCACCAACATGGCTCATATATTGCATGTCTAATGAAACATATTCTATTAGGTTATTCAAGAAATTATTTACTATCTATCAATTTAGTCATCCTTTTAGGTAAAATGCTTAGAAGAAAACAAGGACAAGATTTGAACATATAGCTATAAGATGCAACAATTTATATCTTGTTTTTAACTGTATAAACTGCAATAATAGGCTTGCTAATTTTACTACCTAAGACTAGTTGGTGATAATTAATTTAAAAGCCACATGGTAACATAAATCATAGAAAATGCACCCAGTTTGATTTACTAAGTAATTAGCATAATCTGATAATCAACTTGGATCTCATGATCAAAAGGAATATATTGATATTGTGGATATGGATCTAAATCATGTGATTCTACATTGATCCTAAACCAGGATGGGATCTGCATCATTTAGGTCATTTTGATATTGATCGTAAGATCCAGATCGTGATTCATAAGTTTTTTTTCAAAACATTTTGCACCAATTGTATACACTTACCTACTAATTGACAAGCAGCCTAATCTACATTGCCAGTGCCTTTAATCTTAAATGAACCTATCTATAGTCTAAATATTTATTCTTAAAACTATCAACATAAATTACAATATTACTATTTTAGAAACTAATTGTTATTGCCAAACAATAGGGATGGCAACAGGTACGGTACCTGCAAAATTTGCCCTACTTGTTTCCAAACTTGTTTAAAATCCTACTGCCCAAACCCATCCCAAATCCGATTAAAAATTTGCACAAAAATCCTAACCCATCCCACCAGAAAATGGTAAATCCATCTAGTACTTGAACCCACCCGATTAATGTTTATTTAGATTGAGTTATTTGGGTTGGGTACCCAACCTGGAATTACAGAAAAAGGGGGTGGAGGGGAGAATAGAGGGAAAGACCTTTGCATAATGACCCAAATATAAGTAACATCAAGTAAGAATCAATAATACATCAGACTTCTAATTCAAACTTGAACAAACAACCATTAAGTCGATAATCTCCTCACCTCTTTTTTATATACATACATACATACATATGGGTCCTATTAGGGTTCGTGATATGTTGGATACCCGAAAAAAACCTGTTCGGCTACCATCTCTACCAACCTTCCCTTAGCCATTTGGCACTCCTCTAAGGGCTTGCTCTTGGCAGATGTCTTGGGTTCAAACACTTGTGGTGGCACATTTCCACCATATTTCTCTAGAGAAAAAAGTGACATTCACTAACATGCAAATGTAGCTGATATTGTATCCGTGATTTTGTGTAGTAATGATTGGCATTCGTTAATACTAAAATGTAACTGGTAACTCTGTCAAGATCTCATTTGCCTTATTAAGTATTTGCTTTTAACAAAACAACCGCTTCTATCCATGCATTTAAAAAATGATAGAACTAAATGGTACTATTGGTACTGTACCTTCTCGACACAACTGGCACCAGAAGGGTTGCCAGGATATTGAAGCAATGCCAGATCAAGTCTTAATGGCTATCTTATTTGGTACTATCTGGTACCAAAATTGGTGTAGCTGATGTGAAGCCTGCCCCAATTGGGATGACAATTTTTTTTTTTTTTTTTTAAAAGCACAAGAAAGAGACAACCGGCCATCCTGATTGCTTTTGACTAGTATAAGCTAGTATCAAGACCGTTTTTGTTGGTACCAAGCCCATCCTAGTCACAACATTTTTTTTTAAAAAAATGTGAGGACTATGTTGGCTGAGTAGTGTCAAGTGTGAAAGACAAATTAATCGGGCAATAAAACTGGCATGAAATTATACTAAATATGAATTATCTGACTTGCTAATAAAAGAAACATGATAAAATTATTCAATCACAGAAATGCAGAAATCTGGTGAAAACTAATGCTGACTCTTATGAAAAACCCATAATATTTTTGTCAAAATTAAATATGGAGCTGTTGAAGTTCCTAGCTGCAAATCCTCTTTGCATGAATTTATCTAAATAGTTATAGGTTTTGACCATGAATGGTAGGGACTAGGTAACAAAATTTATTCCTTGTGCTAGAGGCAATTCACTCATATAGTTGATTGTGCTACAAGATAACAATACAAATCAAATCTGTAAAACGTAATTTTACAAACTTCAATTCAATTCATATTTACATTGCACATTAAAAAACAAAACAAGATGGACTCAATATTAATATTATATATTAAAACACCAAAGAATTTGAAAAACAATTAAATATGCATATCAATATGGTACTAGCATGCACCACCATCCCAAGAGTTGGCACCGTATGGGTCAGTACCATTACCATTCATAAGAAAAGTTGGTACCACCCTCTATACCAGTATTTCAATCCTTGCTTTAAAGCCATTCAACCCATCTCATTAAGTGCCGATGGTCAACCAGTCCTATATGGGCAATTGCTCAAGCATTTAAGGTTGTTGACTAAGTTGGATGCTATGGCATTTACCTAATTACCCATGTCCTACGTGAGTCATTTAGGGGGCCATCTCATTTAAGACAGGCCCGTGGCAAGCACTTAGCCTGTTTCCTAGCTAATGCTAGAGGGTAGCACACAACTGCTATACTAGCAGAACCACCTGTCTTTTTATAGTGAAAACTATATCCTAGGTTGCCCTTCACAATTATTTCATTCTTGAGAAGATTGGCTTGGTATATTAAGGGCATAAGTGAACATGTTTTTTCAATGGTACTAGCATTAAGTTTTTACATGTGAAACATGAATAAATCCTCCAGCCTCTTCAACTGTTTGTGTTTTTGTTGTGGAGAACATGACAAATCACCATATTATGACCCTTACTAGAGATTTAGTGATGAAAAATGGAACATTTACTATGGGGAGAGTCATTAATGAACTGGCTTGACTTGGGCTGCCCTTAGGTCTAATCTGTCCTAGATTGGTGGAGGGAAGTCCACACCTAGCTTGGGCCCACATTGAAGCTTCCAAGCAGTGCCTAGCATAAATAATGGTATCAAGGAACAAGTCCAAACACAACTTGATTGAAGTTGGAGAGTTTAAGTAGGTGATTAATGTCTATAGCGACAATTGCAAGAAATGATTCCCTTTTGTGCCTCTCATTGCAGCAACAAATTGGAAACTGCATAAGATGATTTATTAGGTGAGGGCCATGGATTTAATAAAGGTGCATCGAAGTGAATCAGTTTGTGAAAATGGTCATTAGGTCATCTAGATTTTGGTAGCTTGAGTTGTTTTCTGTCATCCAAAGCAGGGACAACTTTTATTTCATGCAATGGGTGACCCTGCAGATCAAATATAATTCCATAGTACACCTGAATCTCTAGACCAAGAAACTTTGTCAAAAGACCTAGTAGCTAAAATCTTGTACTGCTTTAGATGCTTGCTTTGTTTTCAATCACCATCTAGTGTGGTTTAAGGTACATATCTTACTGGTCTATGCCATTTGGCACAGACCATGTCAGCAAAACACAAGCATGATACAGGGGTATGTGCCCCTATACCATGTGCTCTGTGCTAGTCTGCTACCGTGTGCTCTATGCTAATCTGTGCTGGTCTGTACTGGTGCACATTGTTTAGCACAAACTAGCACATATTGGCTTCGATGTGAACCCAAAATTGTTGTTACAATCCTATCATGTGACTGGTTTAGCACAACATGGATCAGTGAAGCATGTGGTAGCACATTGTACCAGGTTATGACCAGCAATGGTGCAGCATTTGATACCTTAGTCCTCACTATCTAGAATCCTTTTTGCATACTCTTGCACCCTTCTTCAGTCTCAAATCTTTTATTGCTACTACATGGTACATACGATAGAATCGGTATTAGTTTAATTGTAATTAGACTATATTCTCAAATTTTGAAATCCATACTTTATATTTCATGATTATATGTGTAGATCCTGTGTAAATTTGGAATACTAAATATACACTTTGTATGGTGCTTTCTTTTATCCCAAACACAGTCCTGGTTTATCCCTATTAGGACTTATTGTTATTATTAAGAATTAGCACAACCACTAGCCAAGTCTGTAGTACTTAAGTGTATTTTAATTTTTTGTGCCTTCATCTCCAACTAGCATGTACACCTCATATTGCTTGTAGTACTTGTTCCTTTGCTCTCACTTAATATGTCTTTGCAGTTGTATGTCGAGGCTCAATGTTGCATTGCTTCAAATGATTATAGGTACACTATAATGATTATTATATAAAATAATTTTTTGGATGTGGAATTGGTTTACAATGACGTAATATTGCAAAACTAAGTTTTTTCCTTTCCATTTCAGTCATATAATTCATTTTCTTTGCTTGACTCTGGGATTTGATTACAACCACAGTTTAATTTGGTGTTATTCATGAGAATACCTAGGATTTAAATTTTGATGTAAAGTGGAAAGATAATTGACAGGAGTCTTATGTAATACAAAAGATGGAAAATGATGAGAAAACTTAAGTCAGGAAACTAAAAGAAAATGGAAATAACTGGAAACACAAAAAAGGGAATGTGCAAGAAAATTGTTAAAAAAATGATAAAACAAGAAACCTAGTAAGAGAGTTAAAGAAGATAGAAAATAGGTTAAAAAATAAGAAAACTGAAGCATGCAAATAAATTCATGTTGTGAACCAGCAAAGCATAGGCTTGTAATATAAACTATTTTGGTGCACTAGTGCAAGTGAGAAAGAATGCAGTGAAAAAGGAAATGTGGCAATAAAATGGTCTAGCACAAAAGGTCAGAAAGTGAGTTATCAGGATATGTACACTTGGAAAACTCCATCTAGTATTTTCTGTATTGTTAGAAAGGCTGCACATGGTATTGTGTAGCTTGTGTCAGTGTTGTTTATATTTTTATTTTTTCAGTAAAATCCAGAAGGTCATGAGCACAGGCAAATGGCCATCAGCCTGATCAGTATTGTTCGTCTATGAACCTGACCATGTGGCTTTCCCTTGTGCCTGGTGCCCTGGTTGATGATTGGCCAATTTGGGGGCTAAATTGTGTAGACAAGATCATGTGAGGAACTATGTAGAAAGGCTGCACATGGCATTGTGTAGCCTATGTGGATGTTTGTAATTTTATTTGTTTCAACAAAATCCAGAAGAGTCATGACTCATGAGCAGCAGACACATGGCCATTAGCTGTTTAGTATAGTTCCTCCACGACCACGATCATGTGTTTTCCCCTGTGCCTGGTTAATGATTGGCCTGCAATGTCGGGGTTAACGGTGTAGACAAATCATGCAAGGCACTATGCAGGCCACCATGTCTTGCCCACCACCCCACTTTGTGTGCACTGGTCACTACACCATCACAGGGAAAGCCGCATGGCCGTGACCACAGAGGATCTGGATTCCATCTAGTGCCTGCTTGTCCGATCTCCCACCATTGTATTTTAAACTCAGCCTGAAAACTGACTCGGTCTCCACCTTCTATCTTTAATAATACACTATACACCCCTTGTGGTTTTGCTCTTACTTCCTCATCGAGGGATTAAAAGAAGAGACATACATAAGCCAACAGTGGAAATGTACTTAACAAGTTAAACAAACGTATTAAACTAAAAGTGATCAAATTGGGGACCATAGCCATTATTTACCTTTTCTTGTATGCATTACGCATGCCCAAGGCAAGTAATGGTGTATGCTAACACACTAACATCACTTCTGTATTTCACTTATGTAACTTGCCATGGTAATTGGACTAATAATCATTGGGAACATGCTTGGGATGTTAACATCTTTTAAAGAAATTTTGGAAATGCTTGGCATTTTTAGAAGATACTGTAACTACCACATATGGAGGAAAGGAAACAAAGCTGCAATCCACTTTCAGAAACAATGCTTTCATCTGCCATAGAGGATGATCTGTTGTCAGGCTTCTTTATATTGTCTGAATTCCTGTAGAGCTTTCTTGTATCATTGAAGAGGATAAAACGTGGATGACTTATGGTAGGGACTAGGATATGTACTCGATCTCATCTACAATTAATGAATTTGTCTATCCTTCACGAGAAAAAAATCCTTCAGTTTTTTGAACGGTCCGGCATTCCGGATAGATTTTCATGGCTAAACCGTAGCTGGTACGATACGGTATGCCCTGAACTGGATGGTTCGGGATAGTACCGATAACCTTGGAAAAAAAAGGCCATTAACCATTTTTTTTCCCTGCATGGAGATCTGTGCAGATCAGATGGTGGGGGGAGTTGACCAAATTTGGGCTTAAATCCGTTTGACTGGAGCCTAGTTGACCTACACACACATACGTTAAATGATGTTGATATTTAAAAGTTTCTGTATGTTGTCTTCTTTAATGTTTAATAACTGATCACTTTTTTTATAAAGCATGTTAATGTGTGCTGTTGACATTGATTAAAGCTTTTGCGGTCCCTTGCAATTGAAGGTTGATAATTTCAATTTCTTTTCTAAAATCTTCTCTGGAAACCATTTTTGACAGCATAGTATTTTTTAGTTCTTAGCTCTTACATGTTTGACATCTAGTTTTGGTTTTGTAGGTGGCCTTGACCTTTTTTCTGAACTATTGCAACGCTTTCCTAATAACGGGTATCAGTCTCTTCTTAGTAGGTCATGGATCAATGTTTTACCCCTTGACAAATCAAAAACTTCAATGGTATCATCTATGTGTTGCTTGCATCATCATACATATGATCTATCTTCCCATCTTAGACTTCAATTTTCCTTCTAATCACTCAAGCACTAAAGCCATCGCCACAAATGAAGTCATCTAAGGTTCCATATGGTAAAATTTGAAAGGATCGGTCAAACAGTGACTCTTTGAACAAGCATAAATAGATGTTAAATTCTAACAGTACAGGCTAAGATGATTTGTGCATGCGCAAGAAGGATCAAAGAAGACACTATGAGGAGGTGATGGGCTGGGAGAAGGGAAGGCCCAAGATTACTTGGATGGAGGGGCGCAAAAAGTATTTGACAAGGTCCAATCCATCAGTCAACTTAACCTATGGTAGCATTGATTGGGGAAATATCTTGAGACATGCCACCTAGTTGGACTTGTTGCCATGGTAACGTTCTGTTAGGAAACATTATACTATTGGTATTAAAGTAGGATACAAAATAATTATAGTTTGTTTTTCAATTTTGGGTAACGTTCTGTTAGGAAACATTATATTATTGGTAGCAAAAGTAGGATACAAAATAATTATAGTTTGTTGTTTTCAATTTTGGCTTGCATTCTTTGTTGAAGAAATGAAATGGTTAGTTCAATCTTCTCCTCTCTATCTCTCATCATTCACATGGATATTTTGCATACCGAGTTAACTCTTCGCATTGTTATGCCAGCTAGCACAAGCTATAATTTCAGAACAATCTCTAGGTGGGTTGATGTCAAGTTCACTTCCAGTATTATAACTCTGCTTAGGGATTCTTTTTCCTCTTGCCATACTCTTGTTCTTCTTTCTAGTCTGTCCACATGTTTTTTTTCTTGTTCCATGGTTCAAGGATTTTTAGTTTGTCTAATTTCTGAAAGACAGCATACATGAGTTTACTGTTGGCTTTTAAACCCTCTCAAAGGCATTTGTATTCCACTTTCTATTGCTAACTTTAGAAGCTATTTATATTTTCAAAAAACATGGAATGAAGATATACGTTAAACAAAGACAGTATATGGAATGTGAATTTAGTGGAATGGAAATGAAGATGTAGTGCCGATTAAAATTAATGGAAAAGGAAATATCAGAATAACCTATTTTTTTTATTTAGGATCTATTCTACAAAATAATGGGGAGATAGATGAACAAATGTATAATAGAATTAGGGCTGGCTTGATGAAGAGGAGAGGTGCATCTAGAATATTATGTAAGGGGCATGTACCTTGGAGTCTTGGACACTTAATGGAACGTTTTTATAGAACAACACTAAGGCCTATCATATTGTATAGCTTAGAGTGTTGGGTATTAAAGAAAATATGTGAAAATTAGTTGAGTGTAGCAGAAATTAAGAATATTAAGATGGAAGTGAAGTAAAATTATAAAGGATAAAATAAGATATGAATATACTTGAAGGAGTTATAAGAGTTGTACAAATCAAGGACAAAGTGATAGAAAATTGATTGACATGGTATGGACATGTACAATAAAGATATGAGAAAGCTCCAGTAAGGAGAAGTATTTTGATTTGTGCTGGAGGTGTTAAGAAAAAGAGGGGAAGATCTAAGGTAATATGGATGGAGGTTGTGCGGAAGGATATGAAAAAACTTGGAATAACATTAAAGATAGCCTTAAATGGGAATACTTGGCAAATAAGGATCTATGAGACCAACCCCAAATAGTTCAGAAAAGGCTAGATGGTTATAGTTATGTAAAGGTCTCCATATTTGAAACTGTTCTTATAACTTTGAGTTGTCACAACAACAAACATGGAAATGCAACTCCACTTTCCAGAAAAACTATAGATGTTGTTGCTCATAATCAGGAAGCTTTATTTACATTACTCATGCGTTCTTTGGTCTTGAGCATTAGTTGAGATATAGGTGTTATATTTTCTAAATTCTTCTCCTAAATCATTTTATTCATGGCCACTGAAGTAAAAAAGAGGAAGTCACAGCATGGAACAACTATCAATCACAAAACATTTGAGTTCCAGCAGCTGTAAGTTAGCTAAAGACGTTAAAAACTGCTGCAGAAAATCCATGCTGCAGTTTTGCTTCAATACTACTGGATATTTGCTGGAAAATTTTCTGACAGCTGAAAAAATTTAGGAGCTTCCGTTGGAACTTTGCTGTACTTCTGTATTTCTGTACGTCTAACGAAACAAGGAAAATGGAAGGCTCACACGGAAGTTCCCACAGGAAGATCTTCTTGTCCTGATAACCTAAGGCTATACTGTAGAATAAATGAGTATATTTGTGACTTCTCAAAAACCTCCATAAAATATTTGATGCTTGAGATCCTGGATAAAGTGAGTTCCAAACTCTACAAAGATGAAAGGGAAAAAAAGTCCTGCTTGAACAAAAATTTCCAATTTACTCTCTTATAGATCTTGATAACATTACACAATTCCAAGAATACCCCTTATGTGGCTATCATGATGCATGTCCCTTTTTACTACATACCTTCTAGGGTCTAGGCATTATTGTAATCAACAAACATCAAGGACATCAAGTACCTAAACACTCTTCAAGAGTATATTAGCTTGTACCTCTTTTTACCTTTCATAGTTGTTTCGTTTTGCTCTTTAAAGAAATTTACAATAAATATCATGCCTTGTGCACTTACGTTTTGTTCATATTTTTGAACCCATGTTGCCTGTATGGTTAAAACAAAACATTTTACTAGAACCTATGCATAATAACACACTTGCACTTGTGTTATACATATTCTGTTAGGACTAAGTTTGTTATTTCCTTTTCCATGCCAACTAATTGCCTCCATTTAAGGGTCTAAATACCTGCTTTGGGCCAGGTTGGTATGGTAGTAGGATAGTGTGAACCGACCATTAACAAGAATGAGTAGGAAAAAAAAAAAGTATAAACTAAACAAATTCGTGTCTCAGGATGTCAGGCCATCCCAGGTGTTGGCACTTGGCACAGATTGGGACAACCTAGTTTGGAGAGATCTGGTTTCCTGGGTGCATCCCAAACCATCTCCCTCCGGTCTGATGCATGACCACTGGGATGGATAAAGTCTTTGATCCTTCTCTCCATCCATTAATGGTAATCATGCAAATAAGTACATCTGAATAGTTCTTATTATCCTTAGGGATCAGAATATTAGAGCACAATCATTGTTTACTCAAAAGCCAGTTTCAGACCCCAAAGCAACAGACCATTGTCTTATCTACTACATTTAGTTTATATTTCTTTCTGAATATTAAGCTTATGGATTTCATCAGATGTTCCTTTAAAAATATTAATAATTTTGTATTGTTAGAACTGTTTGCAACTTTGCATGATCTACGTCGGGGAAGTTTACATTAATAATGCTTTTTTAATGGGTTTCATTGATTGAAATATTTCCTACTATTATATGTATTGACTTGGTTATATATCAAGGTTGAAGCCGTTATTGGAAGAAATGATGAAGCAATCATGAATTTTGAGAAGGTATGCCAAAAGCTAACATAGACATATAGGAAAAATTGTAATCTTTTTATTTTCAGACATACACACACATGCATAGACATTAACATGACTTTTTTAAGTTTCACAGGTCCGTTCAGTTGATCCCTATGTTATGACATACATGGATGAGTATGCGATGCTTCTAAAATCAAAATCTGACCAAGCAAGCTAAACAAGTTGGTGCACGATCTTCTCAACATTGACCCTGCAAGAGCAGAAGTTTTTGTTTCTTTATCAGCATTATGGGAAAGGAAAGATGAGCGGCGAGCTTTATCATATGCTGAGAAGGTATGGGCTTGTCATATTGCAGCTGTCCAGCTATTTTCTATTTGATCTGATGCCTCATTGGCTTTATATTTGTTCCGAAGCAGAGCCTTAGAATTGATGATAGAAACATATCAGGCTACATTATGAAGGTAATGGCATGATTCTGTACATACCTCCAAGTGGTTGATTCTGATAGTAGTTTTGGCAGAATTGGAGTCCTTTGATATGTGATTACCTTTTTATATTGTTTTGGATTCATGGTTTGCTCAGACTTCTCAAACTTTCTTAGGGAAACCTCTATCTATCATTAAACCGGCCAGATGTAGCTGCTACAGCTTTCAGGGCAGCTCAAGAATTAAGGCCTGATCTTCGCTCATATCAAGGTGTTAATTTAGTGGTCATATCGTCTTCACTTTATATCCTTTTTTTGATCAATTGTTTGTAATTGTCCTTTAATGATTGTTGCAGGTCTAGTTCGTTCTTATCTAGCACTTTCAAAGTCCAAAGAGGCATTATTTACTGCCCGTGAGGCAATGAAGGTCATGCCTCAGTCTGCAAAAGCTCTCAAGTTAGTTGGAGATGTTCATGCCAGTAGTTCTGGTGGGAGAGAGAAGGTCAGCTTCTAATAGACAAGCAGTATTTTGATATGCCAAGATAAGATACACTTGTTGCTTTGAAAAAAAAATTATTTATGATTTTAGTATCTCATCTACGTTTCCTATGTTTGATTAATATTATATTCATCTACTTGGGTAGATATACCATTTGATATGGCATTTTTTTGATGTATTCTTTCAATTGCTATATTCAGATTATGCAAATGAATCTTCAGTTGACTTCCAAATCCCAAATAATGTGTTATGATTCCCCTCAGTTTACTCAAACAAAGACTAAACAATTTTACTCAGGAAAAAAGTAGTTATAAGAATTTTTTTAGCTGGAGTTTCAAGAGATGCGGACTTGCTGAAAATATAATAAAAGTAAAATTATCAAATCCTATAAAGATACATTTGACTCTATGAGACTATACAAAAGAACTCGCTATGAAAAGTTGTTGAATATAAAGTTGTTTATGCAGGAGTTCCAGAGATAACGAAAAGGGCTTCTTCTGTTGGTTTAGGGCTGGCTCTGTGCCCCATTGTGTGTGCACATGTGCATGAACTTTTTGTTGGTGCCATTGTTATTCATCTTTTTATCCTTTCTTTTCATTTGTTTATCCCAACTAGTGTTGCAAATGTTTAATCTGCATGTTGGACTTATTTCACTAAGTTGTCATTTTTGCATAGGCAAGAAAATTCTATGAATCTGCACTCCGTTTGGAATCTGGTTTTCTTGGAGCTGCTCTAGCATTGGCGGAGTTACATGTTGTTGAGGGGCGAAATAAAGATGCTGTATCACTACTTGAGAGATATCTTAAAGACTGGGCAGATGACTCTCTCCACATCAAGTTGGCTCAAGTATTTGCAGCATCGAATATGCTCTCAGATGCTCTTTCACATTACCAAGCTGCATTGAGGTACTGATTCATTGGACCTTCTTCTTAACAATCATATAGGAAGAACAGCTCTTGCAAGGTGTCCTTCAATTGTTAGGTCTTCTGACCGATTTTCCATTTAAGAGCAAAGTTTGTATATTTAACGTTAAAAAGTAGATAAATGCACGTGCAACTCCAAAACTCTAAAATTTGCATGTATACCCTGTCATCATTCTGGTTTCATTTCAACCTGTAAAATGTAGTTTGGCTAAAATTGAGCTTTTTGTCCTCTATCATATACAAAATTTTGAAATTTATGGAACCCTTTTTTAAAATTTTTGTGCTAATATGACTTGTATGTATTTTTCACCTTGTCATGTGTGAATTAAGTATTTAAGCATTTGTGAAGAGTATATGTACAAAAATCCTTGAAGGGGATAAGATGACAAGATAAAATGTTAATGTTAAACTTTATTTCATGTTGTTGAACGCAAGGATATATATATATATACCATTGGAAGAGCATGTCTGCAAGCACCAAACTTTTAGAAATCAGTAGGTTCTGATGCTTGGATAATAGCAAAATATCACATCATTCAACCCATCAATTTTTGCATCCACTTGACTCATAGACTGGACATCACTTGAACTTATGATTTTGGTTACTAGGCATTTTTAGTGGTGTGTATCACGATCACTAGTTTGGATCTCCAATTTAGATGGCCGATCGTTCGTTTTGAGTCATTAAATCTTTTGCTAAAAATTTAATGTTTGGCGTGTAATCTAGTCCATATATGTATATATATTTGCGCAGGTTCATGATTGTGTATGTAATTTTCAATTTTTGAGGGGTAGACAAGCACTTTTTGAAGGATACATAACTACATATCCCTTTAACTAAAAATATTATGTATCAAAAAACTAAAAATATTGAAAATTACCTTCTAGTGGGGAACAACTGACATTGTAACTCCATTGATCTATTTCTATCATAAAATCAGAAAGCCTAAAACTAGCTGTTTCCAATTTTGAAAATTATTGCTATACTTTCCTTCACATTCTAATCACAGACCAAATGCTATTATATGGTCCCATCATCATAACTTATAGCTTTATCCTTGGTCAATCATAAATTACTGAGTATCAACATGGTGTCATGCATGGTTAATGCAAGATTTTGTTGACAGCTTATTATCCAAGAGGAAGGTAAATTTATTACATGTCTTCTGCATTGCAGGATAAACCCTCAAAATGAAGCTGCAAAGAAAGGGTTGGATCGCGTAGAGAAGCAGATGAAGGTTTGTTTTTCATCCAAATTGGTTGCATTGTGCCGGGAAGATTTTCTACAGAATATCTTTTAATTTTGCATTGCAATGTCTACTCTTGAACCCAGCATTCATGCAGAGCACTGAATGTTGCAAATGGTCAGTATGTCATGGGCGATAGCTTATTCATACAAATGCCTATGTGCTTGTGCAGGGAATGGATCCAGATGCACCTGAAGAGGAAGAAGAAAATGAAGCTGAGGATGCTGACGGTGATCAAGAAGAGACTGAGCTGCTATAGTCTGCAAAGATTAAAAAGACTTGGGTTCTTTGTGCAGGCAATATCAGTAACTCAATCTATGACACCTAACAAGACAGGGCAACCCAACAAATGAGTAGGGGATGAGTGATATAAAAAAGAATTTCATTATTATGCACTTCTCTGCTTCCAATTGTCTATCAACCAAGGCTTTCATGGGATGGTCACTCACAGCAGTATCAGTTGTTTTTACTAATGAAAATGACCGTTGTAGCATGTTTTAAGTTACTTCAAGAAACAGTATGTACTTGGGATTACACCGACTATTTTGATTTGCATGACTGTAAGCGATCAGATAAATTCACCATTACTGTTAGGAGTACAATCATCCTTCGTGGATATGAAAATGTCTGCAGTGGAAAGTTTTCACATTTTTTGTGGTTATGTACGTATTTGAAAGCAAATTTTTGCCTTTTTGCTTAGTGATATACAGGCACATGCATCAAATTGTTATCAAAAAGGTCAGGAGACAAACCACCTCAGCATTTATGGTATATATAATTTGGATGTATATCGGAGAATGGGTTTTTAAAGTGTGTAAACAGGATGAGAGGCATCAGATCCTCGTTGATTCCAAGTGATGGTGTTGTTGGTCTGATGATTTTTAATGGCATGTGCTGATGCGTATCTGGAGCTGTCAGTGGTGATGTCAGCCTTTTAAGGCATGTTTAGCCCAGTGGATGCTCTTGAATGAATCAATTTTCCAAGATTCTACAGCATCTCTTGTGAACAAGCTTTATTGAGATTATGCAGAATTTTCCTGTGACTTCTTTCCTAGCTAGCTTCTTTGAGCTTCTCTCAGCTTTCTACCTGTTTATCTGGTTTGATGAACCTCTTGTTAAAGTAATTTAAATAACAGTTGTTGAAAATACTTGGACACTAATTCTGTAAGGAAATAACTACAATGTTCATGTCAAGGTCTGCTCAACCAGTTGGTTCAGGATGTACAAACTGGAGCAGTCGGTTTTTGGCATGCTTTATTACATTGGTTTGAAATATAAGCTCTACTGCATGTTGGAACTTCTACAAGAGGAGAAAGAAAAAAGGGGCTCATGTTTTGTTTCAAACAAAGGGTACTTATCAAGGTTTAACCATATCATGTAAATTCCAAATAGAAATTTGTTACCTCGTCCACGTTTCGGGGTACTTGTCAAGATTTGACCAGTAGAATGAGAGGGCTCTACAAGGGGTTGTCCCTATTTTGTTTGGAAATAGAAGATTCCTAATTATTTTTGCCGATTTCAAATTAAAAATGGCACTACTTTGCTGGCCTTTGTGCTGGACGCTTGCAATATTAGTGATCATAGACTTATTTGTGATAGATGCTTGTAGTTTTAGCGATCATAGACTTCTTTGTGTTGCTAGCGAGTTACTTATCAAGGTTTAACCGTATCATGTACAGACTTAAATGAAATTGGCAAAGAATTTGCTGATTTCAATTTAAAATCACTAAAAAAAAAAATCTTATTTCAAAATGAAACAGGGACAAACCCCTATTTTAAAAGGAAACAGACTCCTCCGCAGTCTCTCTCTCCCCCCCCCCCCCCCCCATCCATTTAGTACCAATTCTGCAAACCTTGGTTCACATGATAATGATAATCTATTCATCTCTTTATCCTGAAAAATAAAATCAACTTATTTTTAACAAGATCCGCTGAACCGGTACCGGAACTCGTACCGGTCAATGGACGATATGGTACGGTTCGTACCGTATGGACATGCCAAATTAAATAAAAAATCAATCTTTCTTCCTCCCTCCCTGAACCGATCCGAACCGGACGGTTTCGTACCGTACCGGTACCGTACAATTTCGGTATGAATATATTTTTTTTTGTCAACGGTCCGTGTCTGGACCGTTTTTAGATGGTGAACCGTACTGGCTCTTGACCGGTATGGTACGGGACGGTTCCGAAATCCTGATTTTTAACAATCATAATGCTCTAATTGTTTTAGCAACATTATTTTCGAGTCTAATAATAAGTGTAGAAGAACGAAAATGGAAAAGTAATGGCACGAAGAAACATAAGATATGATCATGTTCTGAATTGAACCCAAAAGAATATGAACATAACTGATAATCAATTTTAATTTTTAGTTTATAACTTATATTGGTGGATCTAAACCTAGATCCGAACTTGATTTTTCTTTTTAATTTCAATATGGCTGCAACATAGATGCAAACCGACTCAAACCCATTTACAGCTCTAGTCAAGAATGAGCTGCTTGGACCAGTTGGAAGGTGTTGAGAAGAGGGTAGATCAAACACATGTCATGTACTAGCTCCAACCTTGCTAGTGATTAGTCAGTCCATCCATTTTAATAAGCTAAAGATTGGGTGGTGACACACAGCAGAGCAAAGCAAAGAATTCGTCCTTGGAATCATTTCATTAATCAAGAAGGGTTTTTAGATTCTAGTCCTCCATAATATTGAAAAAGGAAACAAGTTGCTATTTTAATTTTTCGTGATACAGTTAAACCATGATAAGTAGCTCGCCAGTAACTCTACAGACAAAGAAGTCTAAGGTCACCAAAACTACAAATGCCTACCATAAAGACTAGCAAAAAAGCGAGTTTAACATTCTGAGGATAAGGGAAAAAAGATTCTATTCTACATGTGGAAAGGTTTTCTTGGTGTTGGTGCCCTGTTCTCCATAGACTGCAATCTTTGCTTCAGATGAAAGACTTCCACCTACAAATTTATGTGAATGGTATAGAGTAAGGTCATGCCTGAAAAACACCTGACAATCATATATCCCTCCATTCTAGGCAGTTAAAAATGAAAATTAACAGCAATACCTGGAGCTGGAATGCTCTTGCCCTTTCTCCTGCTAAGACTCCCCGGGTTGAATGCAACTCCTAGATCACAGAAGGGCCACTCAAGCAAGCATAACATGGAAGGCATAAATGACGGATACTAAGTGAAATAAAAGTGCACCTCACCTTTTGGGTATCATCCAAAACTGCTTTTAAGAATGCCACATCATGCTCGAGCCGCACATTATCAGAGTGGACCATATTTGAGAGACTATTTGCCTCTTCTTGAGCTAACTCCATGCCTGCCAGCTTCCCTTTAAGCAGCTCCACCTCTTTCATTGCATCAGCAAGTTTTTTCTCCATGTCCTGCCTACTCTTAATAGCAGAAGATAAATTCTTCTCCGCAGCTTCCTGGCTTGCCAATGCAGCAGTCAACTGCTCTTCTAGCAACACACTTTTTCTAGTCAAAGTGACTATTTTGGCTTCATACAATTGATATATATTAGACGGATTCGCTAGAAGCCCTGATCTGTTATCAGTTTCTGGACGTGCAATATGATTGCTATCAGCCATAAGATTGTTATTCCCATGCTTCTGATAAAGGTTTGAGCTTCCAGAGTCAAATAGGTCTCCTTCAGTGATCGCTAAAATTCCAGCAATATCTGTCTGGACTGCAGTCTCTTGCTTCTTGCTTCTCTGCTCCATTGCCTGAAAATGATTTTATAGTAGACACATAAGCTTCAAAACTTTTTGCATTTAACCAAATATTCCATCCAGGATCCGAAGTTGTGGTAAAATCAGACATGACAAGAACTACAAAGATGTATTCTCATAGTATCACAAAATAAACCATATCACATCGAATCACAAGTCAAACATTTACAGCAAAGGATTAATAGGATTTTTTTTAAGAAAAGAAGATCATCTACACAAGTGATATATCCAAAAAAGTGGACTTCTGTAAGTGTGTGGGAGGTTGAAATGATTATGCTTTGACTAAGAATGCATCGTTCAATAAATCCCAGACAGCACTCATCATTCTTCACAAGGGAGCCTTTGGTATCATTTTCTGCTTTTTAAATACAATCATTAAGGCAGAAATTTTGGAGGCCATGGCACTCACACAATGAATATCATACAAAAATTTCCAAATGGAAATCAGTCAGCTATGTTACTTCTGCAAATTTTAACTAGCTTTTTTAAAAATGGCTGACTTTATCCCAGATAGAAGTATGTGATGAATTTTTTTACTCAGAATGGGATGTCAGAAGCTAAACCAAAGGATAATCTAACCCGATCTTATTGAGTGAGAAACTACTAAATTATCTAGGAAGAGATGTTTGTCAGGATAATTTTATGTTTGACAATGGCATAGCCAAATATTACGATTTCAACAAGTCCAACAGGTCCCAGAAGTATCTTGTAAAAATAAGAGATGGAGAAAAGCAAGCAAATGGAGAGGATTTCTTACTTGTATTTCTTCATGACATGTACATCCTTATATAAAGGTGAAGAAAAGAAAATCAGGCAAATAATAAGAAGATTATGATATGATCCTGCCAATCCCAAGGATCATGTAGAATATTCTAGCAATCCCAAAAATCATGCAGAATATACTAGCAATCCCAAAGATCATTTAGAATATTCTAGTAAGTCCAAAAATCACATAGAATATTTTAAATAATATACTTAACATTTCTATACATTCCTAATAGTTCCCCTCAAGTTAGAGCATGGAGATCCCGAATGCTCAACTTGCACATAATCTCTTGAAAATGATCACAGCTGAGAGCTTTGGTAAAGATATCTGCGAGCTGACAATGTGTAGGAATATATTGCATAGTAATGTCTTGAGACTGCAGTCGCTCTCCGACAAAATGACAATCGATCTCTGTGTTTGGTCCACTCATGAAACATAGAATTTGCGGCAATGTGTAAAGCCGCTTGATTATCACAATAAAGGAAATAGGACCATGATGTGGAACACTAAGATCGAATAAGAGGGCTCGAAGCCATAGTAATTCACCGGTGGTGTGCGCCATAGCCCGATATTCGATCTCTGTTAAGGAACGAGACACTGTTGTCTGCTTCTTAGCGCACCAAGAAATTGGAGCATCCCTCAAGGAAACAAAGAAACTTGTTGTAGAGTGCCTTGTTATGGAACATCCTGCCCAGTCTGCATCACAATAAGCATGTAATTAAAAAGTGTTGACACTTGGAAAAAATATGCCTTGAGCTGGAAATCCTTTCAAATACTGCAAAATATGCAAGACTGCATCCAAGTGAAGTTATCGAGGAGATTGCATAAATTATGTCAGAATATGTACTGAGTATGCAATGTCCAGCCTGGTAATGGTCAAATAAATGAGTCTTCTAAACAATCGACGATATAGACTTGGATCATCAAGTAGTTTCCCATTGTCCACTGTGAGCTTGAGTTGTTGCTGTATAAAAAATTTTGTTGGCTTGGTCCCTAACATCTCGGTCTCTTGGAGGATGTCAAGATATATTTTTGTTGGGATACAAATATGCCCGAAGGTGATCGGCCACTTCTAATCCAAGAAAATACTTTTAGATGCCTAGGTCCTTAATGTGGAACTTGTTTTGCAAAAATTGTTTCAATGCTTGACATTTCAAAGGGTTATTCCATGGAATAATCACATTATCCATATAAACAAGAATGGCAATGAAAGAGTCATTATCCTGTTTGGTGAACAGAAAGTGATTGGCTTTGGATTGAGTGTAGACATATTGGAGCAAGGAGTGGGAGAATTGTTTGAACCAGTCTTAGTGCTTGCTTAAGCCCATATAGAGACTTATGTAACCGACAAATACGTGTATCACCTGACTTTAGAAATCCTAATGAAGGTGTCATGTATACTTCTTCATGAAGGTTATCATGGAGGAAAGCATTGTTGACATCCAATTGATATAATTGCCAATGTTTGACAGAAACAATAGCTAAGAGACACCGTACTGTAGTCAATTTAGCTACCGGGGCAAAAATCTGTGTAGTCAAGCTCTTCTATTTGTGTATCCCTTCACCACTAAACGAGCCTTGAATCGCTCAATAAAACCATCAACCTTGTATTTAATTTTATATACCCATCTCGATCAAATGGATTTCTTCTCAAGTAGTAGATGCTCCAAGGTTCAAGTACCGCTTTGCTGGAGAGTTGTGAGCTTAGTCCCCATTACTTATTGCCACTTAGAATTCTTTATAGCTTGGAAAAAGGTTTTAGGTTCTTCACGAGAGGTGAGAGCTGAAAGGAAAGCTCGATAGAAAGTATTAAACTTAGAAGTGAGATAGCAAGAAATATGATATGACTTACCTAAGATCACTGAATTGCCGGATGTGTTCGGGGATGTCTCTACTCTTAGAGCATTGACAATATAGTCCTGTAATCATACAGGTTGCTTTCTGTCTTTAATGGACTGTGAGTTAAGACCAATGGTCCTAGAAGATGAGGGCTCATCAGGAGAAATAGTGTTAATTGCATCAAGAGTCCGGTTCGGACTTGACATTTAGTTCGAATCAATGAAATTGGTTTGTATTTGATTTGACTTATGAAAGAGAATAGGGTCTGAGACCTAGGATTTTCCGAACCGTGCCGAACCGGCCGGTTCGAGGCGTACCGAACCGGACCGGTGGTCGGCCGTAAAAAACGGCACAGCCCCATTAAAAAACCAAAAAAAAATACTTACCACACTGTACCGGACCCAAACCACAGCCGAACCGGGGCGAACCGGACCCGAACCGGTCGCAACGAACGAACCGGCCGGTTCGACCCGGTTCGGGTTGGTACGGCTGGGAAAGGGGGGCAAATTTTTTTGGATTTGTCACATGGCTACTGTAGCCATGTGACGGTGGGGAAAGGGGGGGCTTGCCTTGCTTTTTAAGTAAGGAAGAAGCAGAGAGCTCGTAAAAGCTCTCTGCTGCAGAGCCGTGGAAGGAAAAACGAGCAAAAAAAAAATCGTGGATCATTTTCAATCCAATCAAACCTGCAAAAATCGAAGAGAAAGGTAGAATCAGGGTATATATACCTTTCTTTTTCCGTATTTTCGTCTTTCGTATCGTTAATTTTTGTTAAAATCCGTGCAAAATAGAAAATTAAGAAGAAATGATGTCAAAATTTATTTGTTGGCTATGATTTTAGAGTATGTGGTAGATCTAGGATAGATCTACACAATGATACTAAAATCTTAATTTTTTGTTGAGTATATAATTTTTTAAATTAAAAATTAATTTCGGATTAATAAATTAATTAAAAAAATAATTAGAAAAAAACTGTAATTATAAATTATTAATCTAGGGCTTGTAAGCTACTCTCACTATAAATTTCATGTCGATTTATTCAAGTTTTGTGCATCTCATGAATAATGCCCGTAGGTCTAAAATGAAAAAAAATTGACTTTTAATGCATTTCTAGGATCTTAAAAAAATATATGTAGCATGTATGATGGAATCCTACATGAATCTATAATTTAATTTTTTTTTAATTTTTCTTTATTTTTTGAATTTTTTAAATAAAAAAATAAAAAAATAAATTAAAATTTAAAAATTAGGTTAATAAACTGTTAATTAATAAATTATTATTGATCTTATATGTATTTTAAATATTCAGGTATGGATCCATCAAGGAGGAAGAAGGATCCGGAGCGGGATATTGGCTGGTCACATGGAGAAATGATCTCGGGTCGGCATCACTGGAGGTGTAAATGGTGCAATACGGAATTCAAAGGTGGGGATAACAAGGTTGAAGCAGCACTTGGCTGGCGGCTATTCTGATGTATCTACATGCCGACAGTATCCACAGGAGGTCCGTCAGCTGATGAAGAAATACTTTGCTGATTTTAAAGCTGGGAAGGAAAGAACAGCAAAAAAAAAGGCAAGGTGGACCCAGAGCCGCAGAACCACCTTCTTGTTACTCCAGGGAGTCAAAGAGAGCATCTATTCTTTCTGATGAGGAGGCACAGATGGAGGCTGCTATTCAAGCGAGCTTGTATGAGCAGAGGCAGCAGGAAGAGGCAACCAGGCATAGACAGCGATTCGGGCCATCAGCATTTGAGTCAGGATCGGGATCTGCTTCTACTAGTGCTCTAGGAGAGTCTGAGACAGTTTAGGAGGACCTTAGTCAGAGGGCCCGTCAGGAGGCACCGGCCGTATTGCATCCATGTTGGAAGCATTTGGCAATAGGAGAAAGTCTTCCAGGGACATTCCAGAGAGAGCCACTATCCATGATGTCGATCCACATGTATTTTCCATTAAAGATTCCAAGCAACAGAGGATTGACACAATACTGAAAAAGGATAAGAAGAAGGATATGTGGCGGGCCATCTCCTCCTGGTTTCATTTCAGTCATATTCCAGCCCATGCAGCAGAAATTCATATTATCGCCCTGCTATTTCATCTATACAGGCTGCTGATGCAGGTGTAGATCCTCCATCGAGGGATATCTATGATCATCTTCTGGACAGCAATAAGGAGGAGCTAGAAGGATGGATATCCTCATATCAGAGCAAGTGGCCCGTATATGGATTGACGGTGATGTGTGATGGTGGACTGGTCCTACTAGACAGAGCATCATCAATTTCTTGACTTATTGTGATGGGAAGATTTTTTTCCAGAAGTCTATTGATGCTTCAGATCAGGTGCACGATGCCAGTTATATCCTTAGATTGATGGAGGAGGTGATTGATCAGGTGGGAGAGCATAATGTCGTACAAGTCATCACTGATAATGGACCACAGTACAGGGCCACAGGGTAGATCTTGATGGAGCGACGGCCACATATTTTCTGGACCCCTTGTGTTGCATATTGTATAGACCTCATGTTGATGGATATTGGAAAAATCCGCAGAGTACAGAAGATTGTTGAGCTAGCACAGTCTATCACTAGATTTATATATAACCATACATGGATCTTATCATTGATGAAGAGCTTTATAGGGAAAAAATATTGAGACCGGAGGTCACACGGTTTGCTACTAATTACATTGCACTTGATAGTCTTCTTGACAAGAAAGCAGAGCTGCGTCAGATGTTTGTCAGTCAGGACTGGCAGCAGAGCAGATATGCTAGGGCAAATACCGAGGGAAGCAATGTAGAAAATTTAGTGACAAGACATGCATTCTGGCAGCGGGCTGAGAGGGTAGTGGAGGCTATCAAGCCTCTATATGAGGTATTTCGTGTCGTGGATTCCGAAAGGTATGCTCAGATGGGCTTCTTATATTTCATGATGCAAAGGCAAAGGAAAAGATCCAGGAAGTAGATCCATCACATGCATCTGAGTATATCGGATCATTGATGGACGGTGGAGTTATCAAATGAGTTCGGATTTGCATATAGCAGGTACGTAGTAATTTATGAAGAATCTAAAAATTAAGTTTTAATTAGATTCATACAAGTATGCTTGACTAATTCTTAAAAATATGGGCAGCTTACTATCTAAATCCGAAATTTCAGTACTCCGAACCAGACATTACCATGGATGAGGATCTTATGTCTGCCATACGCAATGTTATATATAAGATGAAGCCCGATCCAGATATCACTGCTATGTGCCTTGAAGAAGAAAGGTTGAAATTATTGAATGATTTTTAAGAACATTAATTTCAACAAGCTAACAAATTTTTTTCTAGCAGACGAAATTTTTTAGGGAGGGCATAGATTCATTTGGATCCACTGTAGCGGTCAGAAGTAAATCAAAGATGAATCCTGATAGGTACTACTAAGGAGTAAGTCTAATATTATATAAGGATTAAATTTTTTATTTTGGCAAATCTAAAATTTTAAATGATATAATATCTTTTGCAGCTGAATGGTGGGTGCATTTTGGCGGATCTGCTAAATATTTTGAAGGTTCTTGCAGTGAAGATCATCTCCCAGATGGTGTCATCCAGTGGATGTGAGCGCAACTGGTCCACATTTGGTCTTATCCACTCCAAGCAAAGGAACCGTCTGAAACAGAAACGCCTCAACGATCTTGTGTATATACACTATATTTAAGGTTGAGGCTAAAATGTATTCAGGAAGAAGTAAAATTGAAATATCCCAATCTCACTGCAAGTTCATATGTTGATGAGGATGAAGATCCAATGATTTGGTGGGTCATGGGTCAGCAGCAGATGCTAGAGCTTGATGAGCCAGGATCGCCTCCTCGACCAGCTAGTGAGGCTGGGGTGGATGCTAGACAATGGGCAACAAGTCATATTTCTCACAGGGCTCCAGCAGATACAGCACATCGTCCGTCCCCACCATCTAGTAGACTTGAGATAGAGGAAAAGGAAAGGCAGTTGCACCTCCATCGGAGCACTCAGTCCACTCAAATTCAAATACCAGAGACAGTGATGATAGTGCTTCAGATAGTGGAGGATCTAGTGATCAGGAAGGAGCGGAGGACAGGAGTCGCAGCCATCTATTCATATTCGATTCACTGGAGAGTCACAGTTTAGCCATGCCACGCAGGATACAGATCATGGAGTACTATCTGATAGACCCCGTGGTGATATAATTCCATATAGGCGACGGGCTCCGCGTGGTCGTTTGGGACACGATACAACTGCAGCTCTTGCACGTGGAGTAGGATCCATGGATGTATCTGGATCATCCTCATATTCAAGATCCTCTTATCGGCAGCTACTGGCAGCTTCTGGTCTATATGATCCATATGGTGCATCTGAGATGTCAGCATCCAGTGGTTATTATCCCATGCAGCCCGGAGCATCTTATGCATCTGATTTTGCTGCTGGTATATTTGGATGGGCCCCTGCACTGCCATATCATTAGTCTCTGGACAGCTCTCAGAATCGGAACATCAGAGAGGGATCTGCGATTAGTTATGATCCATCACGCATACCTCCTGGGATGAGCTTAGAGGAGTATCATGCTACCTGACAAGAGGGACATGCCGAATTTCCTACAGAATATATACATGATCCCTATATTTATGGACATCGTCACTATCCAATTCTAGACATTGGTATGTAATTATATATTTATGCTACATTTCACTTTCATTAATTGCTGATAATATTAGTTTAATTATCATTTTTTATTTTATTTAAATTGAAAATAGTTCTAAATATTAGTATTTAGTCCTAAACCCTAGGACCTAAACCCTAAATACTAAATTCTTCCTAAACCCTAAACCGGTACACCACACTAAACCCTAAATCCTAGGGCCTAAACCCTAAATCCTAAACCCTAAACACTAAATTCTTCCTAAACCCTAAACCCTTAAAAAATAAAATAAAAGCCTTAAAAATACAAAAAGAACAAAAAAATCAAAAAAAAAGGGCGTACCGATCCATGTCATACCGTGTGTCGGCACGGTATGGTATGGTACCATACCGGTACCGGCCAGCCACTGGTACGGCTCTTGGTACCGGTACCGGGAACCTTGCTGAGACCTATCCTTGAATCTGGCTCAAATAAGTTAAATTATTGATTTCTAAAGGGAATGGCATGTCATAATCAGTCTGATTTAATTATGGAAAATGAGGTACTGTTGAAGAAGGCAATGTTTGAGAATAAGGAAACGTGTTCTCATGAAAGATAACATTACATGGAGTAAATTTTTTTGTGAATTTCTAAATCATAGACGGGATAACCTTTTTGACCATGAGGGTATCCAACAAATATACAAGCATAAGAACGAGGTTGAAATTTATTATTGGATATCTCATGCACATAACATAGGCTACCAAAAATTCTTAAATGATCATAGATGGGTGGTTTATAAAATAAGAGTTCATAGGGACTCTTGCCATTCAATTCTAGTGTGGGTGTCAAGTTAATTAAATAGGCAGTAGTCAAAACACATTCTTTCCAAAATGACACGCAAGTTAGCTTAAAATCTTAGAGCACGACAACATTTAATATTTAATACATGTCGATGTTTATGCTCAACCATCCCATTTTGTTCTGGTGTCTCGATACAAGAAGTTTGTGATATGATTCCATATTCTAGAAGATATGATTTCAATGGTCCAGCTACAAACTCTTGAGCATTATCACTACATGCGTATTTAATGTTGGCATTAAAATGATTTTTGGCTATAGCATGAAAATTAACAAAGCATTTATATACTTCAGATTTTCTTTGTAACAAATAAATCTAAGTAGCCCTTGTGCAATCATTAATAATAGTGAGAAAGAAATGAGCTCCTGTGTGTGATGAAGTGCAATATGGGCCCCATTTGTCAAGATGCACTAAATCAAATGGTAAAGCTGATTTACTAATGCTTAAGAAAAAGCTTTTTTTGTTTGTTTGGCACGATAGCAAATATTACAACAATTATTTATGAAATCAAAATAAGTATTTGAAAAAAGGGGACACATTTCAAATACTTGTAAGAGCAATGTCCTAACCGAACATGCCAGAGATCAACCAAGACATTGACTTTATTCGCCCGTGTAGGACTTATTGTCAAGCCTTTGAAGTAGTAAAGACTATCTCGGAGTTCACCAAACCTAATTAGCTTCCTGTGGCAAGGTCCTGTAGAGCATAGAATGTGGGAAAGAAAAGAACAACACAATTAAGGTCTTGAGCAAGTTTGCTTACTGAAATAAGATTGCATGTAAAAAGAGGAGCATACAAGGTATGGTGTAAAGTAATATCATCGGTCAAGGTAATATCACCATATGAATGCTCATGCATATTGACTCTATTAGGTAGAATAATAGGAAATGAACTATCCAGGATTTCATATTATGAAGAAAGGACTTACAAAACGTTAAGTGTTCGAAAGCGCCACTATTAAGGATTCAAGATTGATAGCAAGAATCAAGGGAGGCCTTATCAACAAAATTTATGATACTTTGAGTCTTATCTTGTCCAAGGAGGGAAATGAGTTGCTGATATTATATGGAAGAAAAACGAGTATTGGAAAGATTTCGCTTGTGGTCGGTGGCGTGGTAGTGTTCACGATAGCCCTTCGTTGGTGCTCAACATTCCTAGGATTTTTCGAAGGTGAGATGAAATAAGAAGATGCCGGGTCATGTGCAGCATTTAAGATCGATGACGAACAATCTACCATAGATTCAATTATGGTACTTTGCTTGATTTGGTCAAACATGTTAATGAAGATGAGATGTGGAAACTATTTATCTCCCGCTACATACAAAGAAGGCATTTCGATAATAACTTGTTATAAGTGCTAATCAAATGAATAAACTCAGATCGAAAAATATGAGATGCAGTAACTATTTATCTCCCACTACGTGCAAAGAAAGCGTTTCGGTAATAATTTACTGTAAGCACTAATCAAAGGAATAAACTCGGATCGATGACGACCTGCTCTGATACTATGTAAAAATAAAAGAGAGATGGAGAAAAGCAAACAAATGGAGAAGATTTCTTCCTTGCATTTCTTCATGATATGTACATCCTTATATAAAGGTGAAGAAAAAAAATCAGGCAGGTAATAAGGAGATTATGGTATAATCCTGCCAATCCTAAAGATATGTAGAATATTCTATCAATCCCAACGATCATATAGAATATACTAGCAATCTAAAGATCATTTAGAATATTTTAGTAATCTCAAAGATTACACAGAATATTCTAAACAATATACTTCTTAATATTTCTATACATTCATAATATTTTATACATTCCTAATATAACTGTTGGGCATGTATTTGTGGACTTGTAACCAAGGTTCAAACACTTAATTTCAGATTCAATTACAGCCAGACCAATTGACTTCTGGTTTTGGTACTTTCACCATCTCAGAAGTTACTTTGAGTTTCAGAGTTTTTACAAAATGATAGATGCTAAAATTCAAAAAGATTAAAAAATGCTAGCAAATTAGAAAAAAATAGAAAATGAAGATAAACAAAACAAATTAGAAAAAGATAATTGTATTTTTTATGAAGTTTGGGTGTATATTTTCAGTTGTATTTTGTTGTAACTTAATAAAATAAAACAAAAATCTAGAAGTCTGTTTCACATCATTTTAGAATGCCATTTAACATTCAATTGTATCATGCCAATTTACAAATAACAGTCTAAATAAATAATAGATATTATTACCAAAAAAACTAATAGGTTTTAATATCCATATTTTTTATTACGTATTAGAAGACCTACTAAATTTCAAAATATTATGGTAGTTCCACTTCCATAAGTTTTGCATGTCGAGATGATTTATCTATAAAAAGTTTATAGGTCAGGAAATTAAAAATATGTTAACTTCCAGGCTTGGAACTTGACACCCTACAGAAAATTTAGTTTAAACTTGCAATACCGAGTTCAAATATTACCGATCCACTTTTCATGAGGTCCAATCTGCCAACAGAGTCGCTTCTCTTTTCCCCTTGAGAATTTCTTGACTCCAAAAATCTATAATGTTAATACAATACTATCCAAAAACTAAATGAATAAATAGATAAGCAGACGAAACACATTGCCAATATATAGACTAAACATAGCCTTGTAGGTTAGTTTCGGCCGATACTCCATCATAACCACACTTAGTTTCAGACTGTTACCAGATGACCCTCATATATTATAAGTGCTCCTATTAAAGACATCATTTACAAGCATATTAATGACTAACATTAAAATCTAGTGAGGTGTCTAAGCTGAGTCAACATATCAAAGATTTACATTAGGTTATTGTACAGTAATAGCCTAATAGGTAATGCTTATCATATGGAGGAGCAGAGTTTTCATCAGAGCACATGCAGAGCGGCAATACATAAAATTGGCTCATGAAAGCTGCAAAAGCATTGAACAAGCTCAGCAACAACCAATGTGTGATGCACAAAAGAAATGCTTTTATTGATTTAACTAAATATATAAAAGTTGATTGTCAATCCATCCAAGATGTCAGGAGCAAAAGATCAAAAACCCACTTGTTACATGTGAGGATCACCCATGTAATATTTTAATTGTCCAATTCCTCGGTACAAGCTTTATACTAAGCATTTTAACCTAGAAGCCAGAAATTTATGCACAAGATATACAAAAGCTTGTGCCTTCAACCAATATATGTCTATTAGCTTGCTTATGGGCACTGTGCTAGAACTCAAATATTTCACGTAAATAGACTGTATCAAAGTACAGTTCCAAGACCATTAACATAAAGAATTTTACTTGTGATTGGCCTTTATGCAATTGCTATTGTATCAAGCTGCACAGTTATGCAAGCATGCCTTTGACCACCAGCATAAGGACCTTTTAATATAACTAAATTTCATCAAGATGGAAGATTTTTACAAAGTTCAATATAGAGAACCAACCACGCTATTCTTGCTGCAAGGTGAGCGCAAGCTGAATAGTATACAGGATGCCCCAAATAAAACATTGATGAATTGTAATATCTTTTACCAGAATCATATATTGAACTGCTCACATTATTTACTTGTATCGAAGGATCACTTGATAAACAGTCATCACCCACCTTATATTTGTCATCTTCGGGAGATTTCTGCATCCTATGAGCCAAATTGTAATCTTCTTCATGGAGGAATTGCTTACGGAGTGAAATACTACCAGAAATAGAATGTAGATCAATGGATGAATCTGAAAGAGATTTCCTGCCAGATGGATGCTGGTCTACTGCAGATGCCAGACTGTGCCTGCCAACAGGATCAACAGAACAAGGGGGAGCAGCATCATTTAGATGAGCACCAAGATCTTTGGTGCTTGCAGAGAAGTCTTCATATGATAATGCATCTGGGGCAGATCGCCAGCTCATTGAATGTTCATTATTGAACAAGACCAATATTTCAGACTGTAAAACCCACACCGGACATAAATATTCTGGTGCACAGGAAGAATATAAATGACTACATCATAGATGGTAATGTGTTTGTCTTAACCTGATTTGATGGCTCTTTCTTGTTTCCTCCAAAAGCTACAAGCAAAGTCTTATCTTTGTGACAAACAGGAACTACACTGAACCCCTGTAGAACAACAGATTATCTAGCAATTTTTTTCAAAATGGAGCAAGAAACAGAAGTTAACTCCTGTCTAAAATGTAATAAAAATATAATTACAACAGATTATTTGGTATTTTTCCCATTAAACAATCATAAGGTAATTATATACTATTCATTTGAAATATTATATAACACATTGAAATGCTGTCAAAGTCTTATACATGAAATATTAAAAATGATGCCAAAAACAAAGTGTGCAATCAGAAAATTACGTCTCCACTCTCCACTTAACCACAACTTGTAGTAAAATGCTGTCTCCATCAAACATTATCTGCAACATGATCAGTAACCAATATGAAGAAGTAGAAGAAAGTACGTATTTGAGTTTTCAAAACTATCTTCTGCTCGGTAGTGCCTAAGTGATAGTAATTAGTGTACTTGTCCTCTTTTTACACCTGCTGGAGGTGTTAATGTCAACACATCCAATTGTATCTACTTATGAGCCATTTTATGTTTCATGCTTTATCTCCATAAGGTTTTGATGACTTAATTGTGAAACAGAAACATGCACGCAAGTGCAATTATACATGCATGCAAGGTCATGCAATGAATAAGGAGGAAGTATGAATTTTTAAGAAACTAGAAGGAATCACTAAATGGTCATTTGTCCGTGGCAGGCAGGCACTAGGACCCATGTGACCTTCACCATATCAGGAATTCATGCATGCGAATCTCTGATAAAAATGCAAGATCCTAATGATTTAAGGTACAGCTGCCCACCAAAAGCAGCTGGCAGACGTTCCCCATGACTGATAAATAAAACTTCTTGCACCGAGCTTCTTTCCTATGGTTAATATAAACAGTGCATAGAAAGGTTCCATCACAAGAATAAGAATCATTGTATCATGGTGAGACATTTGGAGGTGCCCTGATGCAGGCAATTAGTAAGGGGCCAGGGCCTGGATCATGGGCCATTAGAGAATGTCTTATCTGGCCTAATAGGGATCAGAAATATGCAATCTGTTTTGCCATTGTAGGACAGAAGAAAAGGTATTCTTTTAACCTTTCTTGAGGAGGGAAAAAAAAAGACATTGCAGCTATTTACCATTTTGTTTTAGAAGATCAAGTTGCTTATTAGAGAAACACTGGAGGGATCCAGTCAAAAAATTGCATGAATTACATTTCTTTTTCTAGGACATGTCTTTTTGGAATCATACTACATAAATACACCCAGGGTTCACCGAACCGTGCCGAACTGGACCGGCGGCCAGTCGGCACGGTTCGGCTGTAAAAAACGGCACGGCCGCCGGAAAAAAAAAAAAAAAAACGAACCGGGTCCGTACTAGCCCGAACCGACCCGAACCAGTCGAAACGGGCCCGAACCGGGCAGTTCGGCCCGGTTCGGCTCGATACGGGTATGGGAGAGGGTGGGGGGGGGGGGTTGTTTGTTTTTTTGTGTCACATGGCTACAGTGTAGCCATGTGATTTCCAAACGGGGGCGTTGCTGCCTTTCCTTAATTAAGGAAAGGTGACACAGAGAGCTTAAGAGCTCTCTGTGTGTTCTCTGCAGCGATGCACAAAGGAAAACCAAGAAAAAATACGCCCCGCCGATTTCAACCTAATTCAACCTGCAAAAATCGAAGGGGTAGGTAGAATCAAGGTCATATACCCTTCTTTTTCCATATTTTCGTCTTTCGTAGGGTTAAATTTTATTAAAATCCGTGCAAATTAGAAAATTAAGAAGAAATGGTGTCAAAATTTATTTGTTGGCAATGATTTTATAGTATGTGGTAGATCTAGGATAGATCTACACAATGATACTAAAATCTTAATTTTTTGTTAAGTATATAATTTTTTAAATTAAAAATTAATTTCAGATTAAAAAATTAATAAAAAAATAATTAAAAAAAAATGTAATTATAAATTATTAATCTAGGGCTTGTAAGCTACTCTCACTATAAATTTCATGTCGATTTATTCAAGTTTTGTGCATATCATGAATAGTGCCCGTAGGTCTTAAATTGAAAAAAAAAGTGACTTTTAATGCATTTTTAGGTTCTTTAAAAAATATATGTAGCATGTATGATGGAATCCTACATGAATCTAAAATTTAAATTTTTTTTTTATTTTTCTTTAATTTTTTATTTTTTTAAATTAAAAAAATAAAAAAAATAAATTAAATTTAAAAATTAGATTAATTAACTGTTAATTAATAAACATTATTATTGACCTTATATGTAATTTAAATATTCAGGTATGGATCCATCAAGGAGGAAGAAGGATCCGGAGCGGGATATTGGCTGGTCACATGGAGAAATGCTCTCGGATCGGCATCACTGGAGGTGTAAATGGTGCAATACCGAATTCAAAGGTGGGGGGTAACAAGGTTGAAGCAGCACTTGGCTGGCAGCTATCCTGATGTATTTGCATGCCGACAGTATCCACAGGAGGTCCGTTAGTTGATGAAGAAACACTTTGCTGATTTTAAAGCTGAGAAGGAAAGAACAGCAAAGAAGAAGGAGGTGAACCGCAGAGCCGCAGAACCACCTTCTTATCACTCCAGGGAGTCAGAGGAAGCATCTATTCCTTCTGATGAGGAGGCACAGATGGAGGCTGCTATTCAAGAGAGCTTGTATGAGCAGAGGCAGCAGGAGGAGGCAGCTAGGTATAGACAGCGATTCGGGCCATCAGCTTTTGAGTCAGGATCCGGATCCGCTTCTGCTAGTGCTCCAGGAGAGTCTGAGACAGTTTAGGAGGACCTCAGTCAGAGAGCCCGTCAGGAGAGGCATCGGCCGTATTGCATCCATATTGGGAGCATTTGACAGTAGGAGGAAGTCTTCCAGGCCCAGGGATATTCCAGAGGGAGCCACTATCCATGATGTCGATCCACATGCATTTTCCAGTAGAGATTCAAAGCAACAGAGGATTGACACAATGCTGAAGAAGGATAAGAAGAAGGATATGTGACGGGCCATCTCCTCCTGGTTTCATTTCAGTCATATCCCAGCCCATGCAGCAGACAATCAATATTATCGATTTGCTATTTCATCTATACAGGCTGCTGGTGCAGGTGTAGATCCTCCAGCATCGAGGGATATCTATGGTCATCTTCTAGACAGCAATAAGGAGCTAGAAGGATGGATATCCTCATATCAGAGCAAGTAGCCTGTGTATGGATTGACGGTGATGTGTGATGGTTGGACTGATCCTACTAGACGGAGCATCATCAATTTCTTGACTTATTGTGATGGAAAGACTTTTTTCAGAAGTCTATTGATGCTTCAGATCAGGTGCACGACACCAGTTATATCCTCAAATTGATGGAGGAGGTGATTGATCAGGTGGGAGAGCGTAATGTCGTGTAGGTCATCACTGATAATGGACCACAGTACAGGACCGCAGGGCAGATCTTGATGGAGCAGCGGCCGCATATTTTTTGGACCCCTTGTGCTGCACATTGTATAAACCTCATGTTGATGGATATTGGTAAAATTCGCAGGGTGCAGAAGATTGTTGAGCTAGCACAGTCTATCACCAGATTTATATATACCATACATGGGTCTTATCATTGATGAGGAGCTTTACAGGGGGGAAATATTGAGACTGGGGGTTATACGGTTTGCAACTAATTATATTGCACATGATAGTCTTCTTCAGAAGAAAGCAGAGCTGCGTCAGATGTTTGTCAGTCAGGAGTGGTAGGACAGTAGATTTGCCAGGGCAAATACTGAGGGAAGCAATGTGGAGAATTTGGTGACGAGACAGACATTCTGGCAGCGGCTGAGAGGGTAGTGGAGGCTATCAAGCCTCTATATAAGGTACTTCGTGCCGTGGATTCCGAGAGGTATGCTCAGATGGGCTTCTTATATTTCATGATGCAAAGGGCAAAAAAAAGATCCAGGAGGCAGATCCATCACATGCACATGAGTATATCCGGATCATTGATGGATGGTGGAGTTATCAAATGAGTTCGGATTTGCATCTAGCAGGTACGTAGTATTTTATGAAGTCCCTAAAAATTAAGTTTCAATTAGATTCATACAAATACGCTTGATTGATTCTAAAAATATATGTGCAGCTTACTATCTAAATCCGAGATTTCAGTACTCCATACCGGACATTGCCATGAATGAGGATCTTATGTCTGCCCTGCGCAATGTTATATATAAGATGGAGCCCGATCTAGATATCGCTGCTATGTGCCTTGAAGAAGTTAGGTTGAAATTATTGAATGATTTTTAATAGCATTAATTTCAACAAGCTAACAATTTTTTTGTGGCAGACGAAATTTTTTAGGGAGCGCACAGATTCGTTTGGATCCACTGTAGCGGTCAGAAGTAAATCAAAGATGAATCCTGGTAGGTACTACTAAGGAGTAAGTCTAATTGAATATCAGTATCAAATTTTTTATTTTGCCAAATCTAAAATTCTAAATGATGTAATGTCTTTTGCAGCTGAATGGTGGGTGCATTTTGGTGGATCAGCTAAAAATTTGAAGATTCTTGCAGTGAAGATCCTCTCCCAGATGGTGTCCTCCAGTGGATGTGAGCGCAGCTGGTCTACATTTGGTCACTCACTATATTGAGTGGAGGTGAGTGAACATATTGAGTGGAGGTGAGTGAACATGTAATACAAACTAAGAAAGATTGAGTCTGAAGACATGGAGTGAACATGGGGTGTTGGCAAAACGAGAGAGAATAAAGTTAGAGGTGGGGGGAGGGGCTCAATCTGAAGATTGGGCTATAAATGGGACTAGTAGAGGAAAAAGGGATGTTGGAGCAGGAGCCAAAAGGCCTTTAAGGCACATTGCTTGAGAGTGCCAAGGTAGGGTGAGGGAGGGAGGGAGGGGGGGCGGAGAGAGCTCACCCAAGAAATGGATAGAAAAGAGAGAGCTCTGCTAGACAATATCATCTTCCACATTACTGCCAATGTTGTCCATGTCTAGGCTAGAGCCAGAGAAATGATAACAAAGGGAGCCAAGGAAAAAGGGTTGGGACAAAATAATTAGAACCAAAATGGAATGGATGGTCAGACCAAAAACCTGATAAACCAAATCCCTGGGCTCTATGGTCCCTTAGACAAGCCAAAATTGCTCAAGAATCAAAGAAACACCAAAGAAGCGGCAAGATTTTTTTGACTAGATCAACAACCAAATTAGATTTCTAACTGTCCAGCTTTTGAGATGATGCCTAATGACAATGTTACCCTTTATTTGAAATTATATTAGACTTTCAGTATGTGAGTACTCATAATCTGATATTAGAAAACAACCTAAACAATTTAATTATGCAAAGAACTTATTATCTCCTCTTCCTCTCCTGCTCTCTGTCCCCATTTTCCTCTCTAATTTTGGGTTGGGCTAAGGTAAACTCGAAACAAACTTGGACATTTACATTGGTAACCCAACCGACCCCACAACTAGATGGGTTGGCCAAAAGCCCCAACTCGTTCTAGAACTAGGCAAATTTGTTAGGGTTAGGGTTTTTTTGGGCCAACAATGGTAAAGACAGAGATGAATAGCCTAACAAGGGTGGAGCAGCAGAGGTGAAAGGATGGGCATTGAGGACTAGGCTAGAATTATTATGGTGATAAGGTAGTGGTAGGGTGCAATGCCTAGCCAAAAAGCTTCAGATAAGGGCTAGTTTAGAGAGTAAAAAGAGTTGACACTAAGCCATGAGAAGCGAGGAGAAAGAACTTACCTCCACGTCCACTTGTAATGCCCCAAAATTTGTCATATCTCATATATAACTAATTGTATAAATGAGCTAGATGTCCCATAGAAATTAACAATGAAATTGCATGTAGTTTATTTAGATGAATCTTTGTGCAAGGTTTTCTTGGGAGCACCTAAGAGACATTAAGTGCAAGGACTAGGTTACAATTTTCTAAGGTTAAGCTGCCACCCTGCACCTGCTTGAGACCTGTCACTTCATGCTTATTACACATCATGCTTAATACTAGACAGCTATCCCATACTTGCATCACCTCATGCTTGACTTGCTACCTCATGCTGGTTATTGAATTGCGTTGTTTTAAGCTACCACCTCATGAATGACTCGTTTTAAGCTACCTCATGCTTGAAATTTTCAGAATTTCTCATTAAACATTTAAATTGACAAACATTATTATAGGTAAAGAAACCACAGATGCATTACCATAAAACTGAGGAATAGCAGAAGGCACATATAACTGTAGAGGGTCATAACAAAGGCAACAGAAAGGATTATCAGCAAACTCACTTTGTTGGTGGTAACAGAAGCACCAGGTGAAGTAACAGAAACAGACCACTCAAATTTTAGAACGTCAAAGACTAGAGTTTCCAAATATCCTGAAAAGAGAACCGCATGTTAGAAAGTATGCAAATTGAAGAATAATATTAACAAAGTTCCATGAATTAATAATGATATTAATGCACCAATATATAGTTCTAACAAACAAATCAGTAACCTACAAAAATTACAAACAAAAAGATCTCCCTCATACAACTACCAAAACTAGGGGATGGAAAATGTAAATCAGATCTTGAGGGAAGGACATGGAGGCTTTCCTTGCTGGACTAGAAGGATGAACAAAAATCTGTGCTTGAAGAAGTATTGTATCACCCCTTGGGATCCACCAGTATCAAGTTTTTTTTTTTTTTTCTTTTGTTTTTCCAAGAACCGGGAAAGTGGAAACCTGGATGAAATCCAGCGTGAGGGCACCGTCAAAGCCAGGTCTCTTGTATCAACCACAAGAGTGTTGCCAAATCTGATAGTTGGCACCTTCAGCATCAACCTAACAATGGATGTGGAGGTAAAACGGGTAATGATGGTGAAAGGGTGGAGTGGCAGTGCCTCCAAATGTAGAGGGGGGTTGGTGAGTCATAGAGGTCAAGAAGCTACTTCAACGGAAAATTGATTTTTTTTCATTAATAGAAGACCTCAACAAGGAAATTTATGAATACATTTTATCTCTAGATACCTCTTTCCAGCAAAAAAAACAGATGATACATTTTAGTAAGGTTGCCAAACCTACTATCAAAATGTAGATATTAACAAAGATTCAAGGGTAATCCTTACATGTTCGGAGAGCAACTATATGCTCAAAATAAAAAGATGCAGCACAAAATATTAGCATAGACCAAAATTTTCTCTCTCAAAACCAGACCCCACACCGGTACATGCTGGTACAATGTTTGTATGTCCTATATAGGGGTCGGTTCAATGTACTGAGACTCGATACATCCTCCCTATTGAGTCTGAATTCAATGCCGGTATAGTACAGTATGCTCGGTACTAGGTGGTATACACCAATACATTGAACCTTACTATAATAGAGTCTCGGTATGAGATGTACTATACCATACAGGTTCAATACTGGTATGTGGTATGGGGGAATACCAAAACTTAGCAAGCCAAACCGGCCCAGTACTGGACGTATCGAGACACTAATAGGGTGGCACCAGTGAGAGGCCCGATACTGAGATGGCATATCTTGCTATAAATTATATGATAGTAAATTAGAACTACATAATATTATTGGAGAATGTACTTCATATCACACTAGAAATATTTAAGTATTAAAAACTAAGGCCTAAAACAGCATTCACCGAACTGTCTCGAATCGGTCAGTTCAAGTGTGCTAAACCATACGTCAGCTGGCATAGTTCCAACAAATAAAACGATACACTAGTGAGGAGGGAGAAGAAAAGAGAGGAAAAGAGAGAAGGGAGGAGGGAAGGAGAGAAGGGTAAAGAGGTTGCTAGAGGCTTTTGGAGGCCCACTGAGGCTACCAGAGGACTGCCGAGACTTTCAGAGCTTTGTCCTCCTTTGTAAAGAGGAGATTGGAGAGAGAGAGAGAGAGGGAGAAAGAGGAACAGAGGGAGGGGAGTGATTGGGGATGCCGGTTGTGGCCATCAAAGGGCGGGATCTTCCTCCTTGCCCTTTGTTGGGTCAGAATAGAGGTGATTACCCTTGTTTCGATCAATTACATGTTTTTTTTAACCCAATCTACACTGAAGTCGACAAAGCTGTTGGGATTAAAAAAAAAGTTAACAGAGTTACCAACTTCACTATAGATAGGGTTTAAAAAAACTACATAACAAATTGAAACAGGGATAGTTGCCCCTATTTTGATCGATGAGGGATGGGGAGGAAGATCCCACCCTTCAGGGGCCTCAACAATCCTTCAATGGCCATCGCTGGCCTCTCACCTGCTCCTCCTCCCTTTGTTCCTCTCTCTTCCTCTCTCTTGCCGATTCTCCCTCTCCCTCGCTTACTTCATCATGTCAGTTTGGGCCTTGTATGGAATGGTTTGGAGCATGCTGAATCATACTATTGGCCAACCAACTCAGGGTCTGGCTCAAGCATGGCAAACCTTGGCCGTATACCACTTTTTAGAGCAGAAAGTGTCATAACCTACATCTTAATGCAAAATAACTCAACCACACTTGTGCTACATTTAGACACCATTAAATGACTCTGCAAATAGATTGCATGAAATAAAGACTGTACATAGAATCTACCATGCACTTCTTTGTGTGGTGTTTTTCTTGTCACGTGGTAAATGATTGCATATCTATTAGGGTTTTAATTTATGCTCTATTTAGATAGTTTATACACTCTTAGTACTTGCTCAAGTTTTATTGTCCTGAGATCTTGATCAACATCTAGAAGTGTCCCTCTTTATTATGTAATCATCTCCAAGATCCTTAAATAGTATTGACTGAGTTAGGGGAAGACAAATATTACTTTAGTTGAAGAGGGGAAGGTTATATATTATTATGTGAGGTTCGCATGATCTACTAAAGCAGCCACTTGATGATAAGCTTTGTTCATCAACTACAGTAGTAAATTCCCCAGCATCAAGAGGGTATATTGTTGTCCATTTCAAGAGTTTCAAAACTCCTAAACACACTCAGCGCATGCCTTGCATGTAGATTTCGCGACCAGTTGCGCACATGCACAGGGTGTGCACCGTGTGCGGACTGCGAGCCATTCCACCCTTTTTTCTTAGCCATTAAATGGCTACTTGAAGGCAATTTGAGGTTTTTGGAAAATTGCGAGCCTATAAATAGGCCCTTCCCCTAGTCTTTCAAACCATCCAAAATTTCCTCAATTTTTTTCTTTCTCCACTCAAACACACTCTCTTACTCAAATTTCTTAAATTATTTTTTTTATTTGGGCTGAAGATGAATTTAATCAGCATTTGATTGAAATCGTGCCACCGACAGGTGTTGAAGTTCTTGGCTTTCGGGTTGTACCTTGAAGGAGGGTGTGCAGCCCAGATCTTCACACGAGAAAGGGCCAAGTCTCCTTTAGACTGTTATTTACATCAATTTGAAGATGATTTTTGAAAAAGTTCTTTTCCCGACGGACGTACTGTATGTTCCAGACCTTACAACAAACCTTCTTAGTAGATCTTAGTTAGTTCAAAAGGATATAAATTTGTTCTTGATTGTAACAAAGTTGTGATAACTAAGAATAATGTCTTCATAGGAAGAGGATATATAAGTGAAGGCTTATTTAAATTGAACGTAATAAATTATTTTATTAATAAAGTTGAGAATCAAATTTATTTTGTAAATAAATCTAATCAAAATTTGTGACATAATAAACTAGATGATGTACACTAAGAAAAAATCAAACATATGATGAACTTAAAATTAATTTCCAAATCAAACTTAGATATATCTAAGTGTGAAATATATGCTAAATCTAAACAACTAAGAAAACCATTTAAATCAATTGAAAGAAATAGTTTGATCTTGGAGTTGATACATAGTGATATATGTGACTCTACCAAAACTGTAATCCATGATAGCAATAATTATATAGTAACCTTTATAGAAGATTTTTTTAGATACTGTTATTGTTACCTAATTAAATCTAAAGATAAAACCTTAGTAAATTCAAGATTTATAAGAGTGAAGTAAAGAATCAACAAGAAAACTAAGATTTTTAGATCTGATAGAGGAGGGGAATATACTTCAAATGAATATTTCCTATTCTATCAAGAACATAAAATAATTCACGAAGTAACTGCTCCTTACTCTCTACAATCTAATGGTGTGGCTGAGCATAAAAAACCATATCCTCTTGGATATGATAAACACTATGTTGATTAACTTTGGCCTACTTGAGAACGTATGGAGGGAAGCTCTTCTATTTCTTGTTTCATCCTAAATAGGATCCTTGTTAAGGATAGTAGTAAGACCCCTTATGAATTTTGGAAAGGCAGAGCTCCTGACTTGAATTTTCTCAAAGTATAGGGGTGTCTATCTAAGATAAATATTTCTAAATCCAAAAAGAAAAAGCTAGGACCTAAATCTATAGATGTTGTCTTTATAGGCTTTGCCTAAAACAGTAATGCCTATCGGATTTTAGTGATTAAATCATATATTAGTGATATAAGTAATAATTCAATCATTGAAGCTAGATATGCTTCTTTTTTTAGGACATATTTCCTTTCAAAACCAGAATTTCTAGAACCCTATAATGTGAACCATGTTCTTCTAGATTTATAGAACCAGAATTGGAAACTGAACTTGAATTAATAATAAGTAAAAGGAACATATAGAAAAGAATTTTGGAGAAGATTTCTTTACATACCTTGTAGAGGGTGATCCTTGCATATGATGAAGCTATGTCATCATCAGATTCATCATATTAAAAGAAAGCTATAAATAGTGAAATTCAATCAATCCTAGAAAATAAAACTTGGATTTTATAAAATTTACTTCCAAGAAATAAAGCAATAGGAATTAAATGAATTTTTAAAAAGAAATTAAGATTAGATGGAACAGTAGAAAGATATAAAGCTAGGCTAGTAGCTAAGGGATATAGCCAAAAGAAAGACAGATTATTTTGATACCTATGCTCCTGTAGCTATGATAACTACCATAAGAACATTAGTAGCATTAGCAATTTAGCATCAATTCATAAATTAATGATTCATCAAATGAATGTAAAAATTGCATTCTTAAATGGAGAATTAGAAAATCTATATAAACCAACCTTAAGATTTTATAGTTAAAGGACAAGACCATAAAATTTGTAAACTAATTAAATTACTTTTATAGATTAAAACAAGCTCCTAAACAATGACATATTAAATTTGATGAATTTATCCTAGATGACAATTTTAGGATTAACGAACATAATAAATGTATGTATTATAAAAAGAATAACTAAGATTTTATTATCTTATGCCTGCATGTAGATGATATTCTATTATTTAAAATATCACTAAAAATAATACAAAAACATAAGATTATTTATCAAATAATTTTGATATGGACTTAGAAGAAGCTGATATAATCTTAGAAATAAAACTTAAAAAATTAAATAATAAAATAAAAAAATTATTAATTTTTTTTTACAAATTCAATAAAAAAATGTTTAAAAAATTTGAATATTTTGATCTAAATAATGTTTCTATCCTATATGATCATAGTTTTCACTTAACTAAGAATCTAAAAGAACCTGTAAGACAATTAGAGTATTCCAAAGGATAGGATCGCTATTATATGCAGCAAATAAAACCCGTTTTGATATAGCTTATACAGTAGGTAGACTAAGTAGGTATACCAGCAATTCTAATGAAGAACATTGGAAAGCCCTTTAAAGAGTCTTTACATATCTAAAGGATATTAGATATATGCCCTAGAAGCTAAGTTGGCATGATATCTATTCTAGGACATAATTTTGTAGTTAATTCATTGAAACCAATAAAATTGGACATTATTTTTTTATCCATATCTAATGTGTCTATGAATCGTCCATGGAGTTAATAGACAATAATACATATTCTTATGAGTTGAGAATGAGACGTATCATTATAGATTAACTTCTAAAAGCACCTAATCATTGGATCATCATGAGAACGGTGATTAATCCGTAAAGATCGATACATGAATCATCTTTCTTTTGGATAAATGAGTCTTGAATTTATAGTATAGACACTGGAACGAGAGTGCAAGTGGTTGTTAAAGAACAATGTCACTGAGTATGACCAAATCTGAGAAGTCACATGGATGACTGCTTATTAGTGACTTCTTAAATACTGTAATTGTGTGAGTACTTCCTTGACCTGCGGTATTTCGGCTACTCACAGTGAGGTTGCCATGCTTTGACAACACATGAACATGGTCCCTAACCATTCGCAATCTTGGGATGTTCGTTGGCTGTAGTAGCTTCACTGTAGGAGTAGGGAGTATATTTATAAAGAATCTATCGATCTTAGTAGTTAACGTATAGTCCTATGCGACCTAATAGGTTGAGTATTTAAATTTGTGGCCATACTAGTGTGATATTGGAAAGGAGTTTTCAAGAAAATCATAATTGGACTTAAGCTAATTAAGTTTGATATATGGATGTTTAGGATTTGACGAGTTTCCATGACCTGCATCCTTAAGAATTTTTGATAGAAAAATTTGACCATATGGTAAGTACACCTAGGAAATCATTTTTATTCTATCGGGTTGCCACTACTTACTACTAGGTATCACTAGTGGATTATAAGAGCTCACTAAGATTGTTTTCGAATTAACGATCCAAGTTAGGGTCAAGTTAAAATTATTTCAGTCCATCAGAAGAGTTTCGAAAATATTATGATAGAGATCATAATATATCTCACTACTAGATAGATAAGGGTCACATATAAAAGAAGTTTAACTTAACCTAAGCATGGATCTATGTAAGAGTTAAATATTTAGTATCTGCTAATTTTGGCACCTGCTAATTTTGATACCTGCTGATTTTAGTACTTGCTAATATTAGCACTTGCTAATTTTAGAATAATAGACTTGTTTGTAAATGTTGCAATAATATTTATCTTTATTATTTGACTTAATTAATTATATTTAATAATTATTAACTTAATTTAAAGTTAATTGGATTCACAATTCAAGTTTGACATGAATTGTTGACCAAGTTGACTGGATCAACAGTCTTTTTGAATTTGGTTTAATTCGGGCATGAAATGAATTCAAAATCAATCAAAAATCAAGTCAAACTAGACTAGCAGCTAGGAGATCCAATTGATTGGGTCTCTCTCCTTTACTCATGCAAAAATCAAGAGGACATGGAAATGAGTGCCTCCTCTTGGTGCACGCGATGAGAAGAGGCACCAAGTTGGCACCTCTCTTCCTTATTTGGGCTCTCTCTCCTTCCAGATAAAGATGGATTCTTTTCTAATTTGAATTTCAATCAAATCATATTAGAATCCAAATTTATCTAGATTTTAAGGTGGCATGTAACTGGGATTTAGCATAGAGTTTTAAAGGGCACAGAAATAAGGCGGCGATGATCTTAAGTTATTGCACAAAATTCTAGAGGCCATCCCAATTTTTTCTATATGTAGTTTACATATAGAAAAAATCAGAAATAAGTTGTTAATATTTCTGGTGATTATTTATTTTAGAAAATGAGAGAAGGCTACTAGGATTCTAAATCTTCGACTAGAAGGTCCATCTCCATGTTTGAAGAAAGACCTGTAAGGATCTAGCAGTTTAGGGATCTTGGCGATTCGATCAGGAAGGCTCTATGTAGATACCAGCAGAGGCCGGGCACGTGCACAGTTCCGACAAATCCCATAAGATCCGATTGATCTGACAGATCTTGTACAAAAAGAAGGGTTTAGCGATTAAGGTAAGTTAAATCCTTCATCTTATAATTATATTACATTTTAGATTTGATTTATTTTTCTATTCCAGCATGTTAAGAGGCATGTTAGATGATATTTAGATTTACTTTAAATCAGCATGCTTTTGAAAAGTTGTTTTTCATGATTTCTACTTCCATTGCATCTAGGATTTAGAACTTAATCTTGCATGCTAGTCATCTTTGTCAGGAACTAAACAAAGGGAACTCTAGATTATTTTTTTCTATATTCCGGTTATTCAGAAGTACAAAATGATATAGTGATGCTAACTGGATAACAGATAACATATATATTAAGTCCACCACAAGATATCCTTCATATTTGAAGGTGCAGTATCTTGAAGATCATATAAATAACAATAATTACAAGTATATTAGAATATGAATTAATTGCTCTTGACACCCTTGCATTGAAGCACAGTGGCTAAAAGACTTAATCAATGATATTAAAATTCTTCCATTAAGAATATCTATAATACCAATAAATTGTGATTGTAGAGCTCTAATAGATTTGTTAAATCAACAGATATCTAATAAAAAGATGAACAAATATATCATGATCAGATGCAAAACTATGAAAAATAAAATGAAAGACATGATATCACTTCAATATATAAGATCAAAAAATAATCTATCTGATCTTTTGATCAAATGTCTTTCAAAGACCTTGGTACTTAAGGCATCGAGGGAGATTAGACTTAAGCCCATATATTAGTCACTAAAGTGGATCCCTATCTTTGCGATTGGAGATTCAATGATCAAGGTTCAAAGGAAAATGACCTCTAAGGTGATGTCTGGAGCACTGTTTCTATGAGTTTATCTCCAACTCATCCCTATGATGTAGTTCTCTATAAATAACAGTTAGGTTGAGCATAACTCTTAATAGATCTAAGACTGTAAGTTCTGCGAGGTACGATTCCGTTACATGTATTCTTGGAGGATTTACCTTAATAAAAGTAGTTGTGAGGCCGTAACTATGGGATTAGGACGAATCCTAGTAACTCATGAAAATCAAGGCAAACGTATGGCTTAGATAGCGTTACCCTGCATTATGATTAGTTCGTCTTCATACTGTATATTTTTATACTAAATACAAGTTCAAGCTTAGAAGGTACTTGCACTAAGCACAGTAAAAGCCCAAAAAAATTATTGTTTAGATTATTTACTAAATTTAAATATTTTATCATGAGTTCTAAAACTTATGGGAGATTGTTGTCCGTTTTAAGAGTTTCAAAATTTCGCGAGCGGTTGCGTGCATGCAACACGCGTGGACCGCGAGCCATTCCACCATTTTTTTTAGCTGTTGAACGGTTGCTTGAGGGCAATTTGAAGTTTTTGGGAAATTTTGAGCCTATAAATAGGCCCTTTCTCCTAGCCTTTCAACCCATCCAAAATTCTCTCAATTTCTTTCTTTCTTTCTCCACTCAAACACACTCTCACTCATATTTCTTAAATTATTTTTTTATTTGGGCTAAAGATGAATTTGATCGGTGTTTTCAATCGAGATTGTGTCACCGGCGGGCATTGAAGTTCTTAGCTTTCGGGTTGTACCTTGAAGGAGGATGTGCAACCTATATCTTCACATGAGAAGAGGCCGAGATCTTCTTTAGGACAATGGTTTTACTGCCTTTCAAGCCAAGTTTTGTTTTAATATTAAATAAATTGTTTGTCACATCAAAAATGTTCTATTTTACGCACATCATGCAAAATTATTTTTCAAAATTTTAAAATTATATATGTATTTCATATAATATAAATAACATATATAATGTGTAATTCACATTAATAAATAATATTTGCAACAAACACATGTTTCAAAACAGCTTCCTTAAAGCAATCAATAAAAGAAACAATGGAGTGTCAGGATTGAGAGGGACAGATGGATGCAAGGAGCCATAAGGTAGAAACAAACGTAGCTTCAATAATAATAATAATAATAAACATGCTCAGACTTTTATCCAAGAAAGAAGAAAAGAAAAGAAGTGAGAATAAAGGGAAACTTGCCATCTTTACCTCTAATTCATAAAATTAAACTTTATACTCGTCCGAATAAGATGTTAAGTAAAATCAAGAGTCTCAGAACTAAACATAATTCTGGCATATCCTTAGGATGGAAGCAGAAGAATAAAATGGCCTCTTAATCATGATAATCAAGATAATTTAAAACAGAATATTTTACCAGAGTACACACTAGGCAACAGCATATGCATACCTTTTTTCTTGCTTCCACCACCTGTGATATACCATTTGGTTCCACAAAGAGCCCCACAGCAACCTGCTCTAGGTGATGGATGATGACCACAGATCTTTACTCTTGTCCATACCATCTGACATGAAGATATATGTGTGCAAGCAAGTTATCAAATCCCTAAAATATATGCAACAATTTGACAAAAATCGACTTGACAAAGTTGAAGTGGCCTCCATGTCACTTACTGATTCAAAGTCTAGTGAATAAAGATCATTCAAAATTCTGGACTTTGATTGCCCTCCAAAAATGAAAAGGATTCTGTCATCATAAAGAGCTGCCACATGATTTGATCTTGGACAAGGTCCTGCTCCTCTGTTAATGGCATGATTTAGTTCCAAGGTGCAGTTGAAGACATACAAAACTATAAACATGTCCATAACTTCTCAATTATATTAAAAGGGAATGCAACTCCATAAGCAATGCAAGAATAGTATCAAGCAAATAAATCCTTTAATGCACAACAGAAAAAGGTTCCAGTTATTTTATATGTGATATTTTTTTTAAGTATTGCATTTTCTTTATTGGCTTCTGTAGTCATGCTCCCTGTTTGAAGATTTGTTGATCAGATATAGAAGGAAGCTGTACAGAAGGTGTACTCACGTGTAATGTAAGGGAAGCCATGTTAAAGACTTAAGATCAAACATATGAAGATCATTTAATTTTCTCCTTTTTGCATCCTCACCCCCAAACAGGATCAAGGTAGAACCTGCTCTGATAATAGTATGCCCACTGCGAGCAGCCTGAAATACAATGGGAAGTCAAAATGTTGAAAATCTACCACCATAAGAAAAAAAAAGAAAAAAAACCCACATTCTTTATTGCTTATTGCTGTCTAGAATGGATAAGTAGATAAGAGGACAAAAACAAGTAGAATAATTTTAAGCATTTGCTTTCAGTTGATGACTGTAACATGAAAGGAAATGTAAAAAATAAGAAGTATGAGGACTTCAAGAAACAAGATAACATTCAAATACCTATCATCAGAGGCCAAGATATGGACTCGGTCAGATAAGAAAAATGTTCTTAGATTTATAACTCCCTCTCCCCAACAAAAAGAAAAAAGAAAAGGAAAGGAAAAGACATGAATATAGAAGACAGCCATGCCAGTTCCAATGAACAAATATAAGCCAATTTAAACTTAAACAAATTGGAGAAAGCTGAATGTACAAGGAACTACCGGGATGTCTCCCTTGGCTTCTATAAGCATCCAGCATTCTGTTTCTACGTCAAAGGACCATACTGTATTGAAAGCAGAATATTTATTAACTCGTCATCAGGAAATATTAAAAAATGATGAGATTAAATACTGGAATAATGATTGCATAAGCATGACTTACAACCTGATATTTTGTGACTCACAGGATCAGTTTTCCCCCCAATAAGAAGAACCAGTTTTCCCCAAGACACCTACATGACAACAAATGCAGGCAAGTCATTTTCAATGTTAAGGGCTCCTAGAAGATTAGTTCTCATCCATACTTATGGCATAGCAACAAATGCAAGCAAGTTCTTTTCAACAAATGCAGGCAAGTTATTTTCAATGTTAAGGGCTCCTAGAAGATTAGCTCTCATCCATATTTATGTCATAGCAAGCTACTATGTTCAGACTTCAGATCATAACAGCAATAAGAATGATGCTAAGGCAATGGAACTTTCCAAACCCAGAATGAATAAGAAGTGCTGGACTTTTAAAAAATAAATAAATATGCCCATGATGATGTGAATATTGGATAAAGTTAAGATGCAGTTTTTGTAACTGCAGAAAGAGAGGGTAGTTTGAAGGTGTGAAAGTGGGTTCAGTTTTTTATATCTCCCTTCCTCTCTGTCTCACTTAACGATAAACTTCTCATCTCCATCCAGCAATTCTCATATGATCTCTTAGATTTCTTGAAGGATTTGTGTTGTAGCTTAAGAGTACTTTCCTATGTGAATTCACTTGAACCAGAAAGTAAAGCAATCCTTGATCCTGGAAAGAAAGTTTCTTCATTGGTATCAGAGCAATATGTAATTGCTTTCTTTACTGCCTAGCACATATGTTTAAAATTATGCATATTAGGACTTTATAGCAAATTCTTTATCATGTATGTTAGTATAGCAAATTATTACCGTATGTTTGTCATGTATGCATGATGAGAGATTTTTTTAAAGTCATGAACAAGGATCACTCAACTGGTACCAAGACCCGTACCGGTCAGCGACCGATACGGTATGGTACAATATGGTACCGGTATATGTACCAGTTTTGGTAAATTGAGAAAAAACTATCTTCCTCCCCCTTTTCAAGCAAGGATCGCTGAACCGGACCCGAACAGGGCCCAAACCGGATAGAACAGGGCCGTACCGGTCTGAACTAACTTGTACCGTAGCGAACCAACCTGTACCAGTCTGGTTCAAGTCAATTTTTATGGTTCAGTCCCGAACAGTTTTTTAGGTCTGAATCGTACCAGTTCTTGACCGGTACGGTACGATATGCCTTGAACTGGATGGTTTGGGATGGTGCCATAAACCCTGATCATGAATACCCAAGAAGGATGCCGGTCCTCTGAGACCCTTTTTCTTACCACCAATGATCAAGTAGTGGAAGGCTGGGGAGAACTCGGGCCTCTGCTTGGGGCTGATGGTTGGCGGTGGTCAATCCTCTCTTTTAGACTAGACGGAAAGAGATCTATCGCCGAATCTCCTTGATCTCCCCATCGAAAGTGGCGTTGGCCCTATCAGATCTCCTTAATCTCCCTACCATGAGTGGCGTTGGCTGGTAACGAGGCCACGGTGAGTTGGTTATGGTAGATCAACGATGGACGATGTTTTGATTTGGTGGGAGAAGTTGGACTTTTTTTTAATGGGAGTTTCAAAACTCCTGACACCCCATGGCTAGAATGCCCGTGCAGGCACGTGCTCCATGCACAGGTGACTGTTCCATGCATGTGGCTGTAGGCGCATGTGGACGTTCAGCATCCATATTCCCAATGGCCGATTTTTATTTAATTTTGTTTTAATGTATTTAATGGCTAATTAGGGGCTTATTTAGAATTTTTTTTAGGAATTTTGAGCTTATAAATAGGCCTCTACCCCTAGCCATACAATCCATCCAAAAAATTCTCCCCAAATTCTCTCTAAAATCCCAAAGTTCTCCCTCTTTCTTGCTCTCTCACTCTAAAACCTCTCAACCACTCTTTTTTAATATTTTATTCATTTGGATTGAAGACGGACTTGATCAGCATTCGTTCGAAAACGTGTCTCTGGCAATCGTTGGAGTATTGGCTTCCAGGCCGTACCTTGGAGGAGAGTGAGAGATCCAGTTATTCTTTGCATGAAAAAGAAGGCTAAATCTCCTTTAGGATAGTGGTTCATCCGCCTCCTAGGCCAGAATTCCAAATTTATTTGTTTCCTAAATTTTGTTATACATACCAATCTTCAAAACTAATTTTATAAAGTAAAATTTAAATAGTTTTATTTATCATATTGTTCACATTCTATCACACTCACCACTGAATATATATATATATTACATATTTCTTATACCTTATATACATATATATGATTAATTTTTCTTTTAACAATTTAAAGAAGATTTGGATTGTTTTGTAGTGCAAGCAAGGATTTAAGTCCCGGCGGGACGTCCCGTGGGACACTGGGATGGGATACCATCTCATGTGTTGGGACAGGATGTCCCACTAGCATCCCAGCATCTCAATCGGGACACCTTGGGACATCTTCTATCCCGAGTGTCGGGACGGGACTGGACACCAATGTATCTCGTCCCATAAAAAAACCGGGATAGCCCCGTCCCACGAAATTTAAAACCTTGAGTGAAAGCATATATATATATATACATTGTTTATTTATATCAATTTTAGTATAGTTATATATTGATTGTTTATATACATTGACTGCATATATAATTATATTTATAAATATTATTTAAAAATAAAAAAATTAAAGTAATATTTATTTTATTTGTTTATAACTATTCTAGTTTTGTTTAGTTATAAATTGTTTGTGTGAAAAATTGACAATTCCTTCGAACCTGTTTTGTAGTATGTCAAATTTAATTAAAAGACAATACAAATAAATTAATCAAAGCTTTTAGAATTTAGAGATAAATAAATTAAATAAAAATCTTAACAAACTACAGGGCCAATCATTTTGGTGATCATTTTAATGAAACTTTAATTTTTAAATAAAAATAAATCATGTAACATTTTTAGAATATATACTAAAAAATGTTTAAATTATTTAAATAAATTTTTAATAAAATTATTTTTATTTTTCAGATTTTCTACTCTGAACCTGACTTGGACCTAATGGCAAGCCTTAAGGATGAGACCATTAACCTAAAACCAAAAAAAATGATGGATCCCATTTTAGGTGGCAAAGCCAAATGAAAGTTTAGCTAATCACTTTAGATCTTTAGTCAGTGATCAACCAGTCCACTAGTTCTTCTAGTTCAACCATCCCCACTATCCTAAAAAAGGATTACCTGTATAAAGGTAGAATCCTTAGTGCCCTTTCCGACTTACTCTATGGCATTTACTTGTCAATTAAGAGGGCAAAAAAATTGTGAGATATCCTAGAATCTGAGTATGGCCTTGATGATGCCAGGATTGAACGGTTCAATACTATATCATTCCTTAGGTATAACTTGATAGAAGATAAACCCATAAATGACCAGCTTCATCAATTTCAAGAGTACCTTAGGAAGCTTCAAACCAATGAGGATAAATGCTCACAAGGATTTAAAATCTCTAGCTTTCTAGATAAGATGCATCCTTCCTAAAATGGATTTAACGAAGATTAGCTTCAAAAGCAAGGAGAGCTAATCCAAGCCCAACTTCTGAACTCAATCGGATAGAAGACCAACATAGATCCAAAAACCAGCTTACTAGAATTGAAGGTGCCTAAGCTAACCTGACCATCATTAATTCTAAATCAAAACCTAAATTTCAACCAAACCAACCTAATCGGCTTAATCCAAAAAAATTCAAACCTAAAAGTAAGAACTTTAAGAAACCATAGACTAATAAGCCAGTCCAAGGCCCAAATGGAAGGTTCTATTTTATTTGCAGGAAGACAAATCATCTTGCAAGAGTGTTTTCATGGAAAGAAGAAGCCTTTTCGCAAGCCTTCTAGTTCCTCTGGATCCTAAGCTCATGTAGTTAAAGGTTCAGAAGACTCTAACTTTAGGTCAGTAAGCTTGAAGTTAATATTACTTTTTCCAACCTTGATTGATGGCTAGATTCAGGAATCAATGTTCATGTTTGTTTTGACCATTCCTGTTTCACTATTTTTTAGAACTCAAGTGAAGGTGTGATCCTAGGGAACAACACAGTCGCTAGGATCATGGAACAAGATCGAATCAACTTGAAGATGACATCAAGAAAGGTCCTGATTCTGATAGATGTGTTATATGCTCCAGATCTTAGAAAGAACCTTGTTAGTAAATCTCATCTGGTTCAGAGAGGATATAAAATTATCCTTGAGTGTAATAAAGTTGTTATTTCTAAGAATAATGCCTTCATAGAAAAGAAAATATCAGCGAAGGCTTATTCAAATTAAATGTAATAAATCTTTTTATTAATAAAGCAAAGAATCAAGTTTATTTTATGAATGGATCCAAACAAAATTTGTGGCATAATAGGTTGGGTCATGTATACTTCGAAAAAGTTAAATATATGGAGTTAAAACTAATTCCCAAATCAAACTTAAATACATCTATATATGAAATATGTACTGAATCTAAACAACCAAGAAAACCATTCTAATCAGTTAAAAAAATTCTTCAATCTTAAAATTGATACATAGTGATGTATGTAACTTCACTAAGACTATAACCCACGGTGGCAATAGATACATAATGACATTTATAGATGCCTTTTTCAAATTTTATTATTGTTACCTAATTAAATCTAAGGAAGAAACATTCAATAAGTTTAAATTTTATAAGAGTGAAGTAGAAAATCAACAAGAAAAAAAAATTAAGATTTTTAGATCTGATAGAGAAGGGAAGTATTCCTTAAATGAATTTTCCCAGTTTTGTCAAGAATATGGTATAATTCATCAAGTGACTACTCTTTACTCTTTATAGTCTAATGGTATAGCTGAGCATAAAAAAGTACCTTCTTGGATATGGTAAATACTATGCTTATTAGTTCTAGCTTACCTGAAAACTTATAGGAGAAAGCTTTTCTATCTTTTTGCTTTATCCTAAATAGGATACCTGTTAAGGATAATGGTAAAATTTCTTATGAACTTTGGAAAGGGAGGATTCATAACCTGGATTTCCTCAAAGTATGGGTGTGTCTAGTCAAGGTTAATATCTTTAAATCGAAAAAGAGAAAACTAGAACCTAAGACCATAGATGCTGTATTTATAGATTATCCAAAATAATACAAGCTTAGAAGCCAGAGATGCCTTTTATTTAAGGATATATTTTCTTATAAAACTAGAATTCCTAGTAAGATAAGTTTTAGACCTTTAAAATCTGAATCAGTATAACCTCAACCTGAATATGAAGTTGAACCTGAATTAAGAAAGAGTTAAAAAAGATTTTAAAGAAAACATTTTCACATTTTTAGTAGAGGGTGATCTTTCTACGTATAATGAGGCAATATCATCATTAGAATTATTATATTGAAAGGAAGCCATAAATAATGAAATTCAATTAATCATAGAAAATAAAACTTAGATTTTAACTGATTTACCTCCAGGAAATAAACTTATAGAAACAAAATAGACTTTTAAAAAAAAATTAGGCCAGATGGAATAATCAAAAGATATAAAGCTGGTTAGTAGTAAAAGAGTTTAGTTAAAAAAAGATAGATAATTTTGATACCCATGCTCTTGTAGCTAGGATAACAATCCTAAGAACTTTAATAGTTTTAGCTTCAATTCATAAATTAATAATCTATCTAATTGATGTAAAAACTACATTCTTAAATGAAGAATTAGAAAAAGAAATCTATATAAACCAATCTTAAGAATTTAAAATAAAAGGACAAGAACATAAGATATGTAGACTAATTAAATCACTTTATGATTTAAAAAAATTCCTAGACAATGACATATTAAGTTTGATAAAATTATCTTAAGCAGGATTTTCGATACCATCCCGAACCACCCGATTTGGGACGTACCGTACCATCCGGTTTGGGACATACCGCACCATCCGGTTTGGGACGTACCATACTGTACCGGCCAAGAACTGGTATGGTTCAGCTCTAAAAAAAGGTTCGAGATCAGAACCATAAAAATTGACCTGAATCGAACTAGTACGGGTCATTCGGTACAGTACGGGTCAGTTCGGACCAATACGGCCTGGTTCAGTCCAATTCGGGCTCGGTTCAGGTCCGATTTAGTATTCCTGGCTTGAGAGGGGGCGGGAAGATAGTTTTTTCTCAATTCACCAAGCCCGGTACGTCGACCAGTATGGTATGGTAATACTAGTCGCTGACTGATACGGATCCTGGTACCAGTTTAACGATCCTTGATCTTAAGAAATAACTTTAAAATAAATGAATATGATAAATATGTATATTATAAAAGATAGAATACAGACTTTATAATATTATGTTTGTATATAGATGATATTTTATTATTTAGAACATCAATAAAAGTATTCAAGAAACTAAAGACTATCTATCAAATAATTTTGATATGAAATACTTAGGAGAAGCTGATATAATTTTAAAAAATAAAGCTTAAAAGAGTATATAGTGGAATATCAATAAGCCTAGCACATTCAATAGAAAAAATACTTAAAAAAATTAGATACCTAAATCTAAAACCTTTATTGACACCTTTTGATCATAGTTCTCATCTAATTAAAAATTTAGGAGAACTTGTTAAATAATTAGAATATTCCTAGAGGATAGGATCCCTATTATATATTTCAAATAGAACCCGTCTAGATATAGCTTATGCAATAGACAGAATGGGTAGGTATACTAGTAATCTTAGTGAAAAATATTGGAAAGTTCTAAAAAGAATCTTTAAATATCTTAAGAAAATCTTAGATTACTCTCTAGTATACTTTGATTATCTAAAAGTATTTGAGGGTTATAATGATACTAATTAGATAATAAATAGTTTAGATTTAAGTCCATCACTGGATATCTCTTCTTGTTAGACAACCTTAGAAATTAGGAGCTGTCTAGGTCTAAGCTAATCCTAAGAGTTTAAATTGTTGTGAAACTTGTTTTGAAAAAAAAACTCCCTTATCTTTCTTAGATTTAGGATTCTCTAGGTTCTCATCTTTAGATCTCATCTTTTTTTCTCTTCTCTAAAAATAAAAAAATAAAAACAACTAAAACTTTTCATCTCTCTTCATGAAGGAGAGAATCTAGATATCTAGTTAGAACTGAGTTGAACCCTTTGTCAAGTCCAATAGATCTTAAGGACACCATGAATGAAATCAATCAACCACAAGTCCTGAAAGACGTGTTATCTGATTGGGTCAGTCCAACCTTCATATATATAATTGCCACAAACCAATGCCAATTTCGAAATTAAATCCCAAATAATAAATATACTTTCCAAATTCACTGGAATCAAGATTGCATACATCTTTATAAGGGAATTTGAGGAAGCATGCTCTAAAATGCAACTCCAAATCTCCAATAGTTCACTAAGGATGCTGTTAAACTTAGACTGATCAATTTTGTCCTCAAAGACAATGCTAAAAAGTGGTTATACAGTTTGCTTAACCAATCTATAATGACATGAACATGTTTTATCAAAGTATTTTTAAAAAAATTCTTTCCCCATCATAAAATTGCCAAATTTAGGAACAAAATCAACCAATTCTATCAACTAAGGGGAGAATCCTTTTGGAAGTGCTTTGATCGTTTCAAGAACCTTTTAAGTCAATGTCCACACCATGGAATTGAGGTTTGGAGACTATCAGATTGTTTACGAGGGATTAGACCCATATTTTAGAACCATGCTGGAATCAATGTGTCAGGGTCAATTTATGTACAAAAAACCTATCGAAGCTTGGCAATTTCTAGAGGACCTACTGAAGAAGAGCTTACAATGGAAGTAACTAGGAAACCTGAAAAATCCATACCTTCAAGAGGTGGAATACATCAAGTCCAACCATCCCTAGCCGCTGAAGCAAAAATTACTATCCTGGTTCGTAGAATTGAAGCCTTAGAACTCCAGAGACAACTAGGTAAACCGAGTCTCAACATCCATGTGTGATGGGTGTAATGCACTAGACCACATCATGGAGGAATGTCCCTTCCTAATAGGCCCAACCGAGAATGAAATAGCACAAGTCAATGCTACCTATCACAAACCTACAAATGATCCTTATGTACCAATATATAATCCAGGATGGAGGAACCACCCCAATTTTTCTTGGTCACAAGGGTCAAACTCAAATAGACATGCCCTCAATCAATCCCACACAAAGCCCACTCAATCACTGAATAATCCACCAGGCTTCGGCAATGACCAAAAACTTAGTACACTAGAAAAAGGGTTATAGATCTTGATAAAATCAACTTCTGATAGCACAACTATCCTTAACAATTTCATGCAGATCTCGAGCCAGTTAATACTAGCTAACACCTAAACAATAGTACGTTTGGAAATGCAATTAGGACAGTTGGCTATTACCATCGGCGAGAGAGAAAAAGGCAAACTACCAAGCGAACCAGAACCAAATCCAAGAGCTCAAAATGGGCAAAGATCCCAACCCGAAGGTCAATTTAACCATGTAAATACAATTCATACCTTAAGGTCTGGGAGATAAGTAAATAATCATGTAGGTACATCTGAGAACCAAGAAGACCAACCATTAACCAATCAATTCAAGTTGAAGGAACCTGAATCGACAGAGATTGACAAGCCACCCAAACCGCTTGCAAAACCCACATTAAGGTTCAAGCAAGTCAAAACCTCAACCACCGATCCCGTAGCTCCTTTTCCTAATAGACTTAGATCTAACAGACACCCAGCCCATATGATCAAATTTTAGATATGTTTAAACAAGTTAAAATAAATATCCCTCTTCTAGATATGATCCAACAAGTTCCCACCTAGGCCAAGTTCCTCAAAGATTTATGCATAAAGAAGAAGACCACCAATGTCTCTAAGAAAGATTTCTTGGTTGCTAGTGTGAGCTCATACCTCTCGAGCCACATGTCAGTCAAGTACAAAGACCCAGGATCTCCTATAATATCGTGTCATTGGAGAAACCATTATTGAAAGGGCTTTGTTAGATTTAGAGGCTAGTGTGAATATCTTACCATATTCAATTTATAAACAATTGGGGATAGGAGAGTTAAAACCAATAGAAATCATGTTGCAATTAGTAGATCGATTAGTAAGGGTCCTCAAGGGAGTCATGAAAGATGTGCTAATCAAGGTCAGCGATTTCATCTATCCTATGGATTTTGTAATCCTAAAGACCGAACTTGTATCTAACCCAAAAAGTCACATCCTAGTCATATTAGGAAGACCATTTTTAGCCACCACCAATATCCTAATCAACTGCCGCAATGGACTCATGAAGCTTTCATTTGGAAACATGTCCATTGATCTCAATATTTTCAATCTAGAAAACAAAATGGACCAATTCGTTGATATAAATTTGGTCTAGGATGAAGTGTATGAATCGATAGATCTAGAAGATGAAGATTTGGACTTGAACCTTTGGTTAAACCACGAATCTAAGAATGTTAATGAAGTATCCACATCCAGTGACAAGGGAACACAACCAAGATGGGAACCACCAGTCGAACCGTTGCTCAAACTCTCAACCGAGGAAGCACCAAAAGTAGAGCTTAAAACACTCCCCGAGCACCTCAAGTATGGTTATCTAGGCCCATCGAAAATCCTACCCATAATTATTGTATTAGACCAAGACCCAACCTAGGAGGTGGAACTTTTAGCTGTCCTTAGAGAGAATCAGGAAGTAATAGGTTAGATTATGGTTGACATCAAAGGGATTAGTCCTTTAATTGTCCAACATCAAATTCACTTGGATAAGAAAGCCAAAGCCAACTAGGGTCCCCCAAAGGAGGCTAAATCCAGCTATGAAGGAGGTAGTAAAGAAAGAGATCCTCAAGTTGTTAGATAATGGAATTATCTACCCTATCTCGAATAGTTCATGGGTTAGCTCAATTCAAATGGTCCCTAAAATGTTGGGGATAACAGTCATCCAAAACAAAGCAAACGAACTTGTACCAACCAGAATTCAAACTGGATGGAGGGTCTGTATTGACTATAAAAAATTAAATGCGGCTACAAAAAAGGAGCACTTTTCCCTGCCATTTATTGACTTGATGTTGGAAAGGCTAGCCAGACATGAGTTCTATTGTTTTCTTGATGGATACTCCGGCTATAATCAAATTCCCATAACACCAGAGGACTAAGAGAAGACCATATTTACCTATCCTTTTGGAACCTTTGCCTATAGATGGATGCCCTTTGGGTTGTGTAATGTTCCTTCTACTTTTCAAAGGTGCATGATCAGTATCTTTTATTTCTCAAAATTTTTATGGATGATTTTTCATCTTTGGCTCCACTTTTTCTGAATGCCTACACCACTTAAGACTAGTCTTAGAAAGGTGCAAGGAAAAGCATTTAGTACTTAACTGGAAAACATGCCAATTCATGGTCAAAGAAGGCACAGTACTCGGCCATGTTGTCTCAATGAAGGGCATTGAAGTGGATAAAGCCAAAGTAGACCTAATTACAAATCGTCCACCACCCAAATCAGTCAATGTAATTCACTCATTTCTAGGACATGCTGGTTTCTATAGGAGATTCATTAAAAATTTCAACAAGACAGCTTGACCACTAATTAATGTTTTAGTCGAAAAAGTTAAATTTGACTTTACTTCTGAGTGTCTCGAATCCTTTGAATACCTTAAAAGGACATTGACCTCAGCACCCATCATTCACCCACTTGATTGGACTCAGCCCTTTGAACTCATATGTGATGCGTTCGATCACTCCACCGGAGCCGTTCTAGGACAGAGAATTGATAAGCTGCCACGAGTCATCTACCATGCAAGTAGGATCCTTAATGATGCATAGCTTAATTACTCAACAACTGAGGAGTTCTTGGCCATCATCCTTGCCCTGAAAAAGTTTATATCCTATTTGGTTGGGTCAGACATCATTGTGTATACTGATCACTCAGCCATGAGACATCTCTTGTCAAAGAAAGATGTCAAGGCACGACTAATCCGATGGATTCTACTTATTCAGGAATTTGATTTAGAAATAAGAGACAAGAAGGGAACTGAAAATGTTGTGCCTGATCATCTATCCCGATTGATAGATGCACTCTCTAACGAACCACCAATACATGAGTCTTTTCCTGACAAACAACTCATGTCCGTGATTATAGAACCATGGTATGCCGATATAGTCAATTATCCAGCCACTAATAAGATACCCTCTCATTGGACCACTCGAGACAAAAATAAATTTCTTCCAAGTAAAACATTTTATTTGGGATGACCCTTATCTATTTAAACAATGTCTTGACCAAATCATCAGAAGGTGTGTCCCAAACTAAGAGATAAAAAGCATCCTATCCTTTTATCATGACCAAGCCTGTGGTGGCCACTTTGGATCCAAAAAAATTGCTGCAAAAACTTTTTAGTATGGATTCTATTGGCCCAATCTATTTAAGGATGCACATGAGTACCGTAAAAGCTACACTAGGTGTCAACAAGTAGGTCAGATCACCAAGAAAGACATGATGCCATTATATCCGATCCTAGACGTTAAGATTTTTGATGTGTGGGGAATCGATATCATGGGACCATTTTCAAAATCTTTTGGAAATGAATATATCTTAGTGGCTGCTGATTACGTGTCCAAATGGATAGAGGCCATACCATGTAGATCTAATGATAGTAAAATTGTTATCAAATTCTTGAAAACAAACATCCTCTTCCGTTTTGGTATCCCCAGGACCATTATAAGTGATTGGGAAATTGCACTTTTGTAGTCGATCCTTTGCATTCCTGATAAAAAAATACAACATCACCCATAAGCTGGCCACACCCCATCATCTTCAGACTAGTGGGCAAGTCGAAGTTCTAATCGTCAAATCAAACAAATCTTAGAGAAGACTGTGAGCACCAATAGGAAAGACTGGTTATTGAAGCTAATGGATGCACTGTGGGCATATGGTATTGCTTTCAAGATCAACTTAGGGATGTCTCCCTGTAGGATTGTGTTTGGTAAGGCACATCACTTGCCATTCGAATTGGAACACAGGGCAATGTGGGCAATCAAAAGGTTGAACATGGACATAGATGCAGCTGGAAGTCATAGAAAATTACAAATGAATGAACTCGAAGAAATTAGGAATGAAGCATATGAAAATGCCAAAATTTACATGGAGTGAACCAAGATGTTTCACGACCAAGCAATAGTTAGAAAATCTTTTACTCCTAGGCCCTTCATACTAAAATAGGTCTTCTTATATGGGGCTATAGAAATTGAGAACCCGAGTAATGATACAAATTTTTAGATCAACGGTCAATAACTAAAACCATTCTTAGAATTAGTTTTTAAAACTATTGAAGAAGCCATAGTTCTCTATGAACCATCGTGAGAATCCTGTAGTCTAGCTGAAGACTTTAAATTTAGTGCTTGTTGGGAGGCAACCCAACCTTTATATTTGAATTTTTTTTCGATTTTAGTTTGTTCAACTTCCTTCAAGTTTTTAGGATTGTCAAAGCTAAGTTGGGGGAAAGCCGAATCTACAAGAATCTGAAGGCCCATGTTGGACCGACAGCACATCTAGCCCAGGTGTAATCCTTTTTTCTCTTCATTTTATCTTTACATCCTTATCTTTTCATTGGGGACAATAGAAAATAAGTTGGAGGGAGAATAACTAATCCAATTAAGTCCTCGAGTATAACCAGGAGTAATTAGTTGTGTACTTGCACTATCTTGATTTGAAGTTAATTAAGTACCCTAAGCAATGAATGATTAATGATCTAGAATTCATGATTTGCCGTACCATCCCGTACTATCCGTACGGGGCGTACCGTACCATACCGGCCAAGAGCCGGTACGGTTCATATATAAAAAACAGTCCGACACTCTGGACCATTAAAAAAAATTAAAAAATTATATTTCAGACCACCCAGTATGGTATGGTACCATACCGTACTGCTCGGTTCGGCCCGGTTCGGATCAGGTTCGTGCTTGGTTCAGGTTAAACAATTTTTTGATAGGAAGGGAAGGAATTTTTTAAGATTTTATAGGCGCGATACGGGGCCGGTATGGTACTGTACAGGGTCGGTACGGTACGGTACAGTACGGTACCGTGCCGATCGGTGATTGGTACAGGGTCCGATACCGGTTTCGAGTTCCTTGATCTAGATAATTTTAGAGATACCGAGAGGCAAATTAGTGAATTACTAAGAAAATCCAATGAATGGTAAGGTTTAGACCAAACCAAATTTAGGTGTGATTCTAGAACCATTTTCCTACTTATCTCAATGAAGAATCTGCTTAATAGGGATATGGGTGAAAAGATTGAGGTAGACAAAAAGTTCTCCTTAGAATATATTAAAAAAAGAGAAATAATAAAGGGTTTGGCATTAACTCACCGAGTAACTGGGCCCCTTTGCCTAAGCATTGTGGTTCGAGTCAAAAAGTGGGGATGCCAAAAGAGCTATTAGTGAGTCAGTTTTATTTCACAGCTTTTCTTGAACTCTTACTGAATAATCGAACCCTTTCGTCTAAGTAAGCATTGTAGTTCATATCAAAAAGTGAGGATGCTAATACTTAAGAGGCTAAGATATTGCACTAGACTCCTTTTTTTAAAAAAGATAAGAAAGTGGCTAAATTGTAAAAAAATAATAAACCCAACTCATATCAAGTTAGAAGACTTAAAGAGTAGGTTGGGAAGTTTTAAAGAAAGACCTCCAAAAACTTTTATGGCTAATACTCAACCACTAGTTGGATTGACTCGGTGATCCAATGAAGTGCGTCTTTAATAATCTGGCTAGGTATCAGCTACCTTTAGGAATGTCTAAGATAACTATCAATTCAAGGACGAGTCGGTACACATCACTAATTTTTCTACTTTACTCGAGAACGAGCAAAAGCTCAAGTTGGAGAATGTGATTGAAATCAACACTATAAATATGACATAAAAAGTATTAAAATACATAATACTTAATAGTTATTATTTAGAATTTGATGCTTTTTATGTCTTAGTTAAGGTATTGTACTTAGCCCAATAATTACAAGAATTCAACCCAACTAATACAGTCAAGCTTGAACCCAAAGTAATTAAAATATATATTAAAAAGTTGGTAGTCACCACATGCCACTATGAGCTTGTCATAAGTAGCCACAAGCCACCATGAGCTTGCCACAAGCAGCCACAAGCCACCCCAAGTCAAGCATATGCCCATACCTAAATAGGCAGGTGATTGGGAGGCCAAAATAAGCAAGAGCAAACAAGACATCAACCAAAGCAAGCAAGTCTTGGGATGCCACCTATGAAGATCCAAGGGCCATAATGCTAGGTGCCATATTTCTCATGGATCCAGGAAGAAAAGGCAACACTCTAATCAAGGGCTCTTGAGCGTTCAAAAAAATACTATAGTTAAGATTTCAAGATGCACTTTATGCGGATTCACAAACTTATCAAGGACCGGAACACTATCACAAAGGATCCAAGGGATGTGATTAATGGTGCCCCTCCTTATGAAACCCTAGAAGAATCTATTTAAATCCTTGTGCCACCTCCCACCTAAGGGTATCAAGCCTAGCTTCCATGCCACCACCATTTTCCTTCTCCACACCTCTCCAACCTCCATAGCTTTCAATCTTCCATAGCCTTCAATCTCTCATAACTTAAACCCTAGCTAGCCTTTATACCATCTACCTTCTCTCATCATAAACCATCATCTCATCACAACCCTACTCCACTTCACTTTCTTCTCTTCCAAGCTGCTGCCTAGGATTTATTTCAGTATGAAGATGATGGCAAGATTTGCTCCATGGAAGGCTAAACCCCTACCATCTTGGAAAAACCTTGTGATACTTGTAGCAGGCAGTATTTACTTTTATTGTTATATCTTTTGTACTTCTTTTCACTATGAAATAAAATTCTGCTTTTACTTCTATATTTTGTCATATGCTTTTTATTTGAATTCCTAATTAGAATAATCTATACTCTTGAGATGAGTCATGATCTACGGATACAGTTCATACTTTTGAGATAGATTATCTTAAAGTAGGATTCCTAGGATCTTGTATGCACCTTATCTTGATTAGCTTATACTCTAGAGGGATAGGCCGTGATCCAATAAGTACAGATGATGCTCTCGTTTGATAGGCTATATCTTGATAGGTGGTATATGGATCGATTCTATGGTAAGAGAATACCGACTGTTTGCCAAGTATCTAGGCAAAATCTCGAGATACTTCCATCATATTCGAATTCAATGTTACTTAGTATTTTCCTTTACTTTGTTATTACTTGTTAGTTTCATTTTATTTTATCTCTCAATTTTTTACTCAAACACAACTCAGCCAATGATCTTCATGGATACGAACTTGACCTACTACTATCTATACTTTTAAGTTAGAGATTTATCTTTGATCAAATATAACAGGGATCACAAACAACTAGCTCATCTCCTTGAAAGAATCAATGGAACCAAGCTTGAGGCTGGAATACCAATGCCTTGTCATTTCTTTGAGACTTGAGGAGAAGGCTCGGTAAAGGATTGATCAGAAGCTTGGCGGAGAAGCATGAGAGTCTAAAAACTCTCGAGATGATCTAATGGATCCCCCGACCCATTATAAGTTTCCAGATGGGGACCTTGAAGTTTGCAAGAATAGACTCTTGCATTATTTTGGTGGTGAAGGGTAGGCTGATGTTGAAGCCAGGTCTTTCACTACGGATCGAAGCTTGATTCTGCAATGCCTTGATCCGTTGATACATTTCCTGGAGACGCTGCTCCATATCGATGTCTCTGGCATTGTGGGTCTTAGAATATTGAGACGGTGACCTAGGAGTGTAGTCCCTTTCGGAGTGGGGAGTGGATGACCATCTTCGTGCTTGGACCGGACTTTAGAGCTGACTTTGCCCTGTTTGCCTCTCTAGCTCTGGTTCCAGTGGTGGAGGATGAGATGCCACAGGAGGTGGTTGAGATTGCCGGGCTATAATAGAAGGTTGCTACTATAAGGGAGGAACAAGTTGCACTTCTTGACGAGGAGTATTGTTCTGCTGCATTCCTAGGATCGTTGCCATCAAGGTACGAACCTATTGGACCAAGTCATTAAACTGGTCCAAGGTTACCCTCACGACAAGCGAGGTTGCTGCGAAGGTGGCAATGAAGGTGTAATAGCCCTACCATCCACGTAAGCTTTGGTATTCCTCGATGTGGCATATTTGGACGGCATGGAGGATGTTTCGCTCACTTTTCTTCCTGAAACGGGTCAGGATCCCTTTCTCTAGTGCTAATCTTTTGCTGCAGATTCCAACTCAAGGTCAGAGCATGTGCTGACCGGCGGGTGTCGTCACTGAAGTGACCTGCAAAACAAAGTCTATAACCGGAGTTGGCTCTAGCTCGACTTATGTCATCGGTAAGCCTTCTAGGATCCGAGGCATGATATCAGTGTTATTCCCTTAGTCTAACCCACTTCCGGTTTTGACTCGGGAGTAGGGAGCAAGTGTTATGAGGATACTTCAGATATATCTTTGAGATGCGTCTACAGAGGGATACTTAACCTGATGATCTACCCACTGACTTATCTATTAGCCAGAGCTTATCATTGAGAAGTCTTCGTAGTTCAATAGTCAGTTACTGCGGTCTTGTCTGCCGACAAGTTTGCCAACCTATCAATGGCGCCGAACTTAATGCCGAAATAATTTTTACTTAGTTATTATCAAGTGCGGCCTAATGCGCGCCGCAACGCACTGATTTGAAACCTTAATTCCACTAATCTAAAAGGTAGAATAGCGGGAGTAAGGGTCGAACCCACAGAGACTTTGGGTTATTCCAAAAAAGAACTTTTCAATGATAACATAAAAATACAAATCAACTAAGACAGATAATAAAAAAAATGTAAATATAAAAGATAAAATCTTGAAACTCCAACTAGTTACTTGTTAGGTGGGCTGGCACTCCACTTCTATGAGATTTGTACATCTCGATCCAGATATAACCTATTCTTGGCGATGACGACCTGTACCTGTTCGATCACGGCTCGTTCCCCTGGAATATAGATTAGTCAAAAATCGGGTACATAAAAATTATAAAAATTCCTCCTAGAGAAGTTTATTCCAAGAGCACAAACTGTACCTATTGATCACAGCTTGTCTCAAGAATATAATCTATGCCTAATAAGAATAAAATGATTCAAAAAATATTAACAAGAAATTCCTATTTTTATTTCATAGAAAAGGAGTACAAAAGATTAAAAATAAAATAAACCCCCTGGCTAAAGCACTACAGTGGAATCCCGAGAAGATGACCTAGCCTTCTATCCCGGACATCGGCTTCGCAGAAAAGAAATACGAGAATCGGAAGTGGAATGGGGCGCAGAATGGAAGTCTCTCGAATCCTCCCTCGGAGCGTAGAATGACCCCGGGATTTATAGATGGGAAACACCGTGTCAGGTCCGTGTGGGAACCACGGTGATTTCCTCATCCCAATCTGCTTCTCAAACTCAACGCTATCTCTTTATCCGAACTCCTTCACGATCGTATCTCCATCTTAAAAATCAAACTCAAAATCCTATCGCACAACCCCGAGTCCATCCAGTCGTCCGACAACTCTTCTCCTCTCCCGACAACATTGATGCGAACAACATCCGTGGCAGCATGGACTGGTGGCAACATAGACCTTTCCAGCCGTGGAAGGCTCTTCCGGTCGGCGATGGAGTGGAAGGAGAAGATGAACCGGAAGACAACGTCGCAATGGCCGAACGGTGAGGAAAAGCCGTGGGCGGTGAAGCAAAGCCGGCGGCAGAGCGGACGGTGGGTGGCGGCAGCGGCGAGTGACGGAACGGCGGTGAAGACATGGTTAGTGGCGGAAAAGAGCCCGTGGGCGGTGAAGCAAGAAAACTCCGGCTGGCGGCTCCTCGGGTGGTGGCTGACGGCGACTCGCGGCGGCGCTGGAATAGCTGGCGGCTCACGGCGGTAAGGAAGAAGATGGAGAAGGGTAGCAGCCCTTTCTTCGACCATGGAAGCTTCTCCGGCCGGCAAGGGAGCCGGCGGCGGGTTGGGATGGCGATGGGCAGCTCCTCCGATGAGTTCGGGCGCATTCGCCGGTCCACAGCTGCCATTACCCGCGGTCCACGGGCAGAACCGTGGACCACCATCCACCAAATGTGCCCGAACTCGTCGGAGGAGCCGCCCGTCGCCGTCCCAAGCCGCCGCCGGCTCCCTTGCCGGCTGGAGAAGCTTCCATGGCTGGAAAATGACCGGAGAAAGGGCTGCTGCCCTTCTCCATCGTCTTCCTTACCACCATGAGCCAGCAGCTGTTCCAGCGTTGCCGCGAGTCGCCGTCAGCCACAGCCCGAGCAGCCTCCGGTCGGAGTTTTCTTGCTTCACCGCCCATGGGCTCTTTTCCGCCACCAACCATGTCTTCACCGCCATTCCGTCGCTCGCCGCTGCCGCCACCCACCGTCCACTCCGCCGCCGGCCTTGCTTCACCGCCCACGGCTTTTCCTCACTGTTCGGCCATTGCGACGTCGTCTTCCGATTCATCTTCTTCTTCCACTCCACCGCCGGCCGGAAGAGCCTTCCACGGCCGGAAAGGTCTATGTTGCCACCAGTCCATGCTGCCACAGATGTTGTTCGCATCAATGTTGTCGGGAGAGGAGAAGAGTTATCGGACGACGCTGGATGGACGCGGGGTTGTGCGATAGGATTTTGAGTTTGATTTTTGAGATGGAGATACGATCGTGAAGGAGTTCGGATGAGGAGATAGCGCCGAGTTTGAAAAGCAGATCGGGATGAGGAAATCACCGCGGTTCCCACACGGACCCGACATGATGTTTCCCATCTATAAATCCCGGGGTCATTCTACGCTCCGCGGGAGGATTTGAGAGACTTCCATTCTGCAACCCATTCCACTTCCAATTCTCGTATTTCTTTTATGCGAAGCCGATGTCCAGGATAGAAGGCTAGGTCATCTTCTCGAGATTCCACTGTAGTGCTTGGCACAGGGATTTATTTTATTTTAATCTTTTGTATTACTTTTCTATGAAATAAAAATAAGAATTTCTTGTTAATATTTTTATGAATCATTTTATTCTTATTAGGCATAGTTTATATTCTTGGGACAAGCTGTGATCAATAGGTACAGTTTGCGCTCTTGGAATAAACTATCGCTAGGAGGAATTTTTATAATTTGTATGTACCCGATTTTTAACTAATCTATATTCCAGGAGAACGAGCTGTGATCGAATAGGTACGGATCGTCATCGCCAAGAATAGATTATATCTGGATCGGAACGTACAAATCTCATAGAAGTGGAGTACCAGCCCACCTAACAAGTAACCAGTTGGAGTTTCGAGATTTTATCTTTTATATTTACATTTTTATTATTATCTGTCTTAGTTGATTTGTATTTTTCTGTTAGCATTGAAAAGTTCTTTTTCGGAATAATCCAAAGTCTCTGTGGGTTCGACCCTTACTCCCGCTATTCTACCTTTTAGATTAGTGGAATTAAGGTTTCAAATCGGTGCGTTGCGACGCGCATCAGATTTTTGGCGCCGTTGCCGGGGACTTTTGGCGTTATCTTGAAAAAAATAAAAAATCAAAAATAAAATCAAAAATCAAAAAAATCCAAAATCCAAAATCCAAAAAAAATTCAAATTTCAAAATTTTAAATTCAAATTTCAAAAAAATTAATTTCAAAATTCAAAATTTAAAAATTAAAAAAAAAATTAAAATTTTCGATCTTGAGTGCCCTGACATAAGGTTGTCCTGGCATAACTGGGACGTTATGTTGAATGGTTGTCCTAGGGTACAAAAAGGTTGAACAAAAAAATTTTATGCTTTTTGCTTTCCATTTTTAGATTCACTTAGGTAAATTTATTTTTTTTGCAAAATCCAAAAAAATTTTACCCTGACATTTCATAATTCATTAGGATTAGAGACTTAATCACCAAATTTAAGAAAAAAAAACTAATTAGTTTAGTTTTGTTTGGACACCCTACTTGTTGCATTTCATAATTCTATAATCAACTTAAGGGCATAACCCATTAATCAGATAAGGTGGGGAGTTCAATATCCTTCCTTAGCCCACAAACCACCACCCAGCATTTGCATTGACCCAAGCCTTTAATTCTAAAATCAATTAGACGTCCACCCTAAGGATTTCGAGCTCAATAGGACAAGGGAACCCTAGAGTTGGACCGGGTTCAGATCATTTAGCTACTTGATGTCTAAGGGAAGTGGTTTAAGGACTAGAGCTCGAAGGAAGGTGGTTCTTTAATTAGTTCCGTTCGCTTACCTGGCCAATTTTAATTGGTGTCTAAGACAAGCAACGGGAGGACTCCCACCAACCTTACACTTACCTGGCCGAGTAAGTTAATTGATCTTGGGCTTGGAGTGCTCGAAGGTAACCTTGGATCAGTTAGGAGCTGTCTAGATCTAGGTTAACCCTAGGATAGTGATTTTGATTTTTTTCACTTGTTGAAAAAAAAGTTAAAATAATTTCTTTTTCTCTCTAGTCTAGGACTCTCTTAGGAGTTTTTCCTTTAGACCTTTTCCTTCCTTCCTCCTCTTTTTTTTTAAAAAAAGAAAGTAAAATAAAATACCCAACCATGTATCAATTTCCTGAGTCTAGGTATGACCAAATTTATCAAGATCAAACTCATATGGCTTATCGACCAAGAGAAAATTTAAATTTTGACGCTTACAACCCAGGTTGGGGGATTTAATTAGATTTTTCGTGGCAACCACACCCAATAGTTGCCCCGGTACTCTAATTAGATTTTTCATGACAACCACATCCAGTAGTTGCCCCGGTATCCCAAAGACATTCGTTCGTAGATGCTTCTTATCACGATCCGTCCTATTCAGATGCTTCTTATCACGATCCGTCCTATTCAGATGCTTCTTATCACGATCCGCCCTATTCAGATGCTTTTTATCATGATCCATCCTATTTAGATGCTTCTTATCACGATATGTCCTATTCAGATGCTTCTTATCACGATCCGCCCTATTCAGATTATCAACATTCTCCTAGTCTTTATAGCCTATCTTTTCAAGAAAAGGTTTTACAAGTACTAGACCGGATTAAAATTAGTCAGAACTCACTTTTTCCTTAGACTAACCCAGAAGCCAATAGATTTGCACAATATCAACAACCGATCATGTCTCAGCAACAATCTATCGATGAGCTTAATATATATGATTTGACTGAGGTAGAGAAACCAAACTGGTGGGATGAACTGCTTCCATCATCATCTTACTCAACGATGACTTCCTTTGATGATATGATGGAATTCATTGAGGCTCCCCAGGAACCACAACAGAATAACATAGTAGGGGAAGCCATACCTCCTAGTTATCCCCAGAACTCATTAGATCCCTATATGGCTCGATGTGAGGTAGATGATTTTAATGAAGATGAAGATATCATAGGGAGGGATGATCCACTTTTCAAACCTACCCCACTTTTGACGGAACAAGTTGAGCCAACACCTAGCCCCCCAATAGCTCCTCCATTAGAATCACCACCAGATTTAGAATTGACACCGCTTCTTGTCACACCTACTGACACCCTACCAGTGATCTTTAATCAGAAAGACCTAATAATTGGTGTTCTAAAGATGCATAGACAAGCTGCTGGATGGGATGTGTATGACATGAGGGATAATGATCTTAAGGAGTTTGTGACCGATTTTTCTGTATTTGGCACTACTTTCGAAGATCGCCTCCAAAATCTATCTATTATTCTGAAACGATGTATGGAGACAGACCTACAATTAACCCTAATAAAGTGCCATCAGGAAGGGATGATATCTAGACATATCATACCCGCGAATGGGACTAGGGTAGACCTTTCTAAAGATCGAAAAATTTTCAAGGCCCCATCCCCACTCTCGGCCCAACACACACACTCCCTAATCTTCAACACAATTGTTCTAGAATTTTTCAATCTTAGTCTAGCAAGCTTACCTCCTGTATTTTCTGGATTAAGGATAATCGTCGTCGTAGAATACTTTACGAACGTTTTTTTGCCGTGTTGACAAGGCCTCTTGATTGGCCTGTCTTCTAAAAATTTTCTTGAGGGATGTACCTAAGTTCAATATCAGTAACACTCCCTCTTAGCGTCTGGCTAAAGACGTTAAACTTAGCGCTCCTGAGAGGCAGCTCAGCTCTTGCCTTAGTTCTTGCTTTTAGTTTTAGCAACTTAGTTTATATTTTTAGTTTTAACTTCAAGTTCTTTGTTTTTAGAATAAATCAAAAGGAATAATAAAAGAAGAATGCGAGGAACATGGCGATAAAAGGACATCCAATATTCATACCCAACCAGGTTATACCCTTCTTAGTCATTAGTATCCTCTTCCATTGAAGACAATGGAAATTAAGTTGGGGGGGATAATCTAATTAAATTAATCTAATCCTCGAGTAAAATTTTAATCGGTTTTTGTGTACAAGCTTTGTCTCGAATTGAAAATAATCAAGCTAGCTAAATGATGAGTGATTAACGGTCTAGAAAATTTTAGAGATACTGAGGGATGATTTATCAAGGAAACCCTATAAATGGTAGGTGTAGTCCAGAAAATTTTAGAAAAGCAATTCCAGACCCTTCGGCCTATCGATCTTGATAATGAATCCGACTTATATTGGTATAGGCATCATAAAAAGTCCCCGAGTTTAGTAATAAAGGTTTTTAGCATTTCTCACTGAGTAACCGGGCCCCTTCGCCTAAGCAAGCGTTGTTGTTCGCATCAAAAGGTGGGGATGTAAAGAAACATTTTGTAAAGTCAATCTTGATTTGGAGCCTTTTTGACTCGAGTCAGTAAGCCCGAGGGATGTTTTACACCTAACGCCCTAAAGCTAACTGGTTTGGGAGTCATTGGCTCAGAGCTCGTTACAAGGATTAACTAAAAAGCAAGATATCAGGACATTGCATTGACTCTACGAATCTCAAAAAAAAAAAAAAGTGGGAACTAAATAAATATTATACCAAAATCAAAATAAGTTGGAAGATTTAGAGAGATAGAAAGTCGAGAAAAGAATAACTCTTAAAACTTCTATGGACTTCACTCTACCACTAAATGGGTGGAATTGGTAATCCAATGAAGTACATTTTTAATGGTCTAACCAGGTATTCTCTGATTTTAGAGTTAGTAAGATAATCTTCATTTCATGGACCATATTAGTACATAAGACTCATTCATTTCCTTTACTCGAGGACGAACAAAGTTCAAGTTGGGAGATGTGTTAGATATTAAAATAATGAAAATTAACCCAACTTTATTTGATTAAATTGATACTTTTTAGTGGTATTTTTCAGAAAATGACTTCATAAATGTGTAGAGCTTGAATTATGGGATCCAACGGCGTGGACTGGACGCAATTCGGAGTTCATATGGGCATGAAATGAATTTTAGAAGATTTTAGCATGGATTTTAAAGTTGCACGATTTCTGGAGCAGCCCCTAAATTCTTTTAGCTGGTTCACTATGGACTGGCTCAATGGTCCACCCACAAACCGCTAGTCCACAACTGCCATTACCCGCGTTCCACGGGTAGAACCGTGGACCACCGTCCACCAAATGCGCCCGAACTCGCCGGAGGAGCCGCCCGTCGCCGGCTCCCTTGCCGGCCGGAGAAGCTTCCATGGCCGAAAAATGGCCGGAGAAAAGGCTGTTGCCCTTCTCCATCTTCTTCCTTACCGCCGTGAGTCGCCAGCTGTTCCAGCGTTGCCACGAGTTGCCGTCAGCCACCGGCCGGAGTTTTTTTGATTTTTGATTTTTTTTTTATTTTAAATTTTTTTGATTTTTTTTCAGAATAACGCAAAAAGTCCCTGGCAACAGCGCCAAAAATCTGATGCGCGTTGCAACGCACCGATTTGAAACCTTAATTCTATTAATCTAAAAGGTAGAATAGCGGGAGTAAGGGTCGAACCCACAAAGACTTTGGGTTATTCCAAAAAAGAACTTTTCAATGCTAACAGAAAAATACAAATCAACTAAGATAGATAATAATAAAAATGTAAATATAAAAGATAAAATCTTGAAACTCCAACTGGTTACTTGTTAGGTGGGCTGGCACTCCACTTCTATGAGATTTGTACGTTCCGATCCAGATATAACCTATTCTTGGCGATGACAACCCGTACCTGTTCGATCACGGCTCGTTTTCCTGGAATATAGATTAGTCAAAAATCGGGTACATACAAATTATAAAATTTCCTCATAGAGATAGTTTATTCCAAGAGCACAAACAGTACCTATTGATCACAGCTTGTCTCAAGAATATAAACTATGCCTAATAAGAATAAAATGATTTATAAAAATATTAACAAGAAATTCCTATTTTTATTTCATAGAAAAGAAGTACAAAAGATTAAAAATAAAATAAACCCCCTGTGCCAAGCACTACAGTGGAATCCCGAGAAGATGACCTAGCCTTCTATCCTGGACATCGGCTTCGCAGAAAAGAAATACGGGAATTGGAAGTGGAATGGGGTGCAGAATGGAAGTCTCTCGAATCCTCCCTCGGAGCGTAGAATGACCCGGGATTTATAGATGGGAAACACCATGTCAGGTCCGTGTGGGAACCGCGGTGATTTCCTTATCCCAATCTGTTTCTCAAACTTGGCGCTATCTCCTCATCCGAACTCCTTCGCGATCGTATCTCCATCTCAAAAATCAAACTCAAAATCCTATCGCACAACCCCACGTCCATCCAGCATCGTCCGACAACTCTTCTCCTCTCCCGACAACATTGATGCGAACAACATCTATGGCAGCATGGACTAGTGGCAACATAGACCTTTTCGGCCGTGGAAGGCTCTTCCAGCCAGCGGTGGAGTGGAAGGAAAATATGAACCGGAAGACGACGTCGCAATTGGCCGAACGGTGAGGAAAAGCCGTGGGCGGTGAAGCAAGGCCGGCGGCGGAGCGGACGGTGGGTGGCGGCAGCGGCGAGCGACAGAACGGCGGTGAAGACATGGTTGGTGGCGTAAAAGAGCCCGTGGGCGGTGAAGCAAGAAAACTCCGGCCGACGGCTCCTCGGGCGGTGGCTGACGGCGACTCGCAGCGGCGCTGGAACAGCTGGCGGCTCACGGCGGTAAGGAAGAAGATGGAGAAGGGCAGCAGCCCTTTGTCCAGCCATTTTCCGGCCATGGAAGCTTCTCTGGCCAGCAAGGGAGCCAGCGGCGGATTGGGATGGCGACGGGCAGCTCCTTCGACGAGTTCGGGCGCATTTGGTGGACGGTGGTCCACGGTTTTGCCCGTGGACCGCAGGTAATGGCAGCTGTGGACCGGCGGTTTGTGGGTGGACCATTGAGCCGGTCCACAATGAACCAGCTAAAAGAATTTAGGGGCTGCTCCAGAAATCATGCAGCTTTGAAATTCGTGCTAAAATATTCTAAAATTCATTTCAGGCCCATATGAACTCCGATTTGGATCCGGTTCACGGCGTTGGATCCCATAATTTGAGCTCTACACATTTATGAAGTCATTTTTTGAAAAATACCACAGAAAAGTATCAATTTTAATCAAATAAAGATGGGTTAATTTTTATTATTTTAATATCTAACACGGCCCTTCGACGCGCTCCTTGTCACGTAATCCATCTCCAAGATTTCAAATAGCCAATCATTCAAATTGCAAAAATAACTATCCTGTATCGATGATATTGCCAGTAACGACCTTCTTCGTTTATGAGAACGAATGAAGACTGCGATACCGCAATGGCATGATTAATGGCCTGATACTCTCAGAGTTGCCTGCTTTCTCAGCTCTCTTCTATAAATAACCAGAGTCCTGAGGATTCCAAGTAAGCAACTCTTTCCTATACTCATGGCTTCCTATCTATTCCAGACCCCTAACTTGAATGTCGAAGGGTCCTCGCCAGAGCCAACTCCGGATGTAGACTTTATTTTGTAGGTCACTCCAACGCCGACTCCCACTAGTCAAGCATCAACTCTGACCTTGAGCCAGAATCTGCAGCAATACATATGAATAAATAACATAGATGTGGCAGATTTCATTTGCTTGTGAAATATCAGATTGTTGGCTATCTAAATACCTGTCCATTGTTATTATTGAGACAAAGAAGCAAAAAGGATGACCAAGACAGATACAAACAGGTGATATAGCTAGACAACCTCCCCACAAGTAATAAACATCACATTATGCTTGAACTAAACTTAAAGAAAAAACTTCTTGCTTCAAGATGAGGTGATTTCTTAAATAAAAACAAAAAACTTGATATCAGACTCTCAACCAATGGGACCACATCCCAATCCAAGTTGCCCAGAGCCAGAGTGCACCTACAAGCAGATCTAGGCACAGGCTGCAGCACGAAAGTGGTGGTTCTCAGATATCACAGGAAGCAATAGACCCTTAAAAATAAATGATAAATCAATTCTAAGTAGTTTCTTGGGATTCTCAACAAGATGACTGATATTGTAGTCTGGTGCAAAAATATAGAAAGATGACAACTGAAACAGATTGATGCTAACAAGCTCAAGAAGGAAACAAGAATAGATAAGGCATCAAAATTAAAGAGAGAAATATGAGCAACTAGCACATGATATATAAATTGTGCAATTACAAGCCAAGAGATAGACCTGGTAGCCATTAATCTCTTCCCAGGGTGTTGCAACTACTCAAGTTTTCATTCATTATTTCACCGTAATATTGTTGCACTTATAGACCTCTCTCAGATTCAGATAACGCAATTCTATTTGGCATTTTTATTACATCAGGACTACATGCGCGCGCACACACGAAAAAAAAAAAATCAATAAACATTTCAATATGGACCATCATTTTTCCCTTAACCATCACAATTTGACATAGCACATTCACATAAAAACATGCAACAAAGGCTAGAATATGATCATGAAAGTTATCACAAAAGTGAGACTGAAATACTGCAATCAAAACTATGACATCACTATTATATCTCAAATAAATGAAGATCATGTAAGTTCTTGGAGATTATTAATTGGACAATAGAATCTAGCAATGTTACATGAACCAATGTGAGGACGAGGGCAAACAGATTCAATTATGATATAGAACTATAAATTTGAAATAATGAAGATATAAGAAATATGTCATAACTTAGTTACAGGAGAAAATAGCAACAACAAGTGTGAAGTCAAATTTAGGGAGCAAAGCTCTCAAAATTTATGACACAGCCAAAACGGAGCTGGAAAAAGAACTAAAGGAAGCATGAAGCACAGCAGGATGCAAAAAGAATAAAATAAAATAAAATAAACAAACAATCATCTTGGTAATCATGATCTCAAAACAAGGTGGGGAAGCCAAAAAAGTAGTTGAACTATCAAAAGCACAAAGTCAGGTTGAAGAGTAATCAGGAGTTTATGACCAAAAGCTCTTTAATAATTTAACATCGTGATGTAGAAACTCTTAATGGATCATTAACCATATCAAGCAAATGTATACTCAAATTGTAGCTTACAGTCACAAGTGGATGCAAGAGTAGATAGGTATCTTCAGAAAAGTATGCTGAGAAGGTTTAGCGAAGGTAACCCAAGGTAAAGTTAAGAGAGCAGAAATGTCCACAAACGAAAACGTAGTACCGACAATCCAACATCTTATGATACGTTCCATAACTATAGAAATGGGCCTTGGGGCTTAGGAATATTTTTATGCTCCATTGTCAGGTATTTGAAGTGCAAGTTGTGGAAATACTTGTGACTGTAAGCTACAATTTGAGTAACCTAAATATATGAATTTACCTTATGCCAATTACAGCACATATAAGTACATGCAAAATACTGCCACATACAACTAATGTCACTATCAATAAAGAGAATCTAATGCAAAAGCAAAGCCACCTAGTATCAAAATTAATTTAAAACAAACACAGTGCAGAGGCAAGTGGCAATGAGCTTTCAGAAGTATACCAGAGAGTGACCTTTGCATGCAGGAATTTTCAACGAACGGCCATTTGGTGATAAGTGAACCTTTGGAGCAGCAGCAGCCCAGGTAAGTCTGTTCAAACTTAATATCTGAAAGAAACACACAGTTCAAGCACGAAGTAAATCACAATAGTTTGTATAACAAAGCACCAGTCTATCTGAGAAATGTAATTATAATAGAACATAGGTCCAGACTATTACCCTCAGACTGGTAACTACCAGAGGCAATCACCATGAACCATTATTGGAAATTCAGAAGATAATATAAAATACTTAACTGAGTGAATTATCAAAGTTCAGGAAATGAATGATCATATGCTAACTGTTGAATTCTGGTTTTTTTTAATACAAAAATTATAGAACTCATTACCAGTGTGTCATCCAACAATCCTTGGCCAGAATCACCACCCACAACCACCATTTTGCTTCCGACAACAGCTGCTGCATGCTATTGGAAACAAAACCATTTTATTGGGTTTCTGATCAAAAAGTAAAGCAAACTTCATCTTAAACAGAAAGGAATTAACATCATAAATAGCAAATTTAAGGTGGTCAACAAAAGACAACCCATTACATGGAACCGAGGAGCTGGTTTGTGCCCTTCTGTCGGCAACACCGTCCAATTGTCAGAACTCCCCAGACTGCGCCTGCTGATATCAAATGCACCCGATGAACACATGCAATTGATGTCATCAGAACGACCACTCACCGAAGTCGAAATCACGTTCTCTTCCTGCACCAACTTCAACACCTCAACCAAAACGCCACAAGACCGACACCAAGAACCACATAGGGGTCATCAATGAACCCTTACATCGGACTGGTCGACTCGCTTTGGGGGCCGACTGGGACTTCTGGTCCCCTGAGAAGAATCCTCCAGAGGAACCTTCAACCTACACCGTACAGAACCATAAATTCGTAATGTTTTCAAAAGAAAATCTTTAAAAGAAGCCATCATTTAACCTTAAGCATCCCAATATTTTCTTAAGAAAGCAAATCAAGAAAATGAAACAGGTAACATGAACCTTCAAACTCTGACCACCAACGCCACAAACTTATCATCTTTATGATAGAAATTCTTCAAAAAATAATCTTTTTCGATTCAGCTTCCAAGATTAAATCTTTATCCAGAAATCTAATCAAGAAAGGGGGAAACGATCAAGGGGCACAATGGAAATGGGTAAATGGGCTGAAAATTACCTCCCTTCCTTCATCCGGCGGCGAGAAAAGCCGAACATTTTGGACATGGGTGTCTTCATAATATATAAGAAGGGAAGGGACGTAGAGGTTAAGGCAGCAAGCAGCAAGCATAGCAAGAATAAGGGAATGCAGCGGGAGAAAACCTAGAGAGAGGAGGAAGCGTAGTTGGAGAAGGAGCAATAGAAGGAAGAAAGCAGAGGGAGAGATCTCCGGAGCTATTTTGGGAAGGAGGGTGCAGTGGTGGGAGAGGACGAGTTCAGAGCTCAAACCAACTCCAGTTGCCTTCTTCTACTTGCAGCGCGATTTCAGGAAGCGGTAGAGACCACCATCTCTCGATTCCAATTGCGCGTGGAGCGGGGAGTTCACAGTACCAAAAAAATGGATAAATAAATAGCATAATGACAAAATAAGAATAAAATAGAGCGAATTAAAAAAAACGATGACACCCTTTTGAGAAGATAATGATAGTGCTTTCATCACGTTCTCTTCCTCTCAAGTCCCATCTACTGTAACGCCAGCTCGATCCCAGCTCTTAGGTTCAACTTCATTTTCGTAATTTCAATGTCGTACCTTTTCAAATATTCTGGCGTCATCCGTCCGACATGCATGACGAATGTCCGGTTCCTGTTTAAGATAAGGCTGTTGTTTTGCGTGATTGATTGGGCTTGGAATGCCTTCTAAAAAAAACGAGAAATTGTCGTATGCACCTGGTGGAGCAGGATAAATCCGGGACCACCGTTGGTCCAATTAGTATCTTTCAAGTAGTGGAGGTATTTGGAACCAAACAGGTCGGATTGTCTCAAAGTTTATGCTGTGCAGGGACACCTTCAAGTCGATCAAACAATGCTGTATCAAGAAATGCATCCTAGTTTTTTCTTCAATCTTCGCCCCAATCTGGGACAATCCAAACAACCGAGCAATTTATTTACACAGGCCACATAATAACAAACCTTCTTGATTCAACATTGATACAGGTGACGAGCCACGATGGGATAACATCATCCTTCGGGATATAATCTATAAGTTACCCCTCCTTGGGATTCATTGAAGAACTTTGGCTAAGCTAGACAATTCAGATATCAGATAAATGACAAAGTCTGGCTTGGGATTACTTACTTATTTTCGTTCAGCTACTGGACTGAACAAAACAGCAATCTTCAAATGCGAAGCCATATCCTCAACTTCCCTTCTGCAACAAGCACAACGACTGCAAGACTGGATGACTTGTAGTGAAGGGCGAATAAAAGCGGCGATTGAGACACCGTGATGTTTACTCTCTAGTGAACAATGTAGGGTAACTTAGAAACTTTTGAACAAGAGAGTTCAATCTTGTTAAAGGTTGAGAAGGACCTATTTCCCTCCTCGAGGAGACAAATCATGATGTTACATGACTCTCAGGTCCAGCTTTTAAATCAGCCATATGGTATGTACTTGTAATAATGCCTGGTCCACCTTGTCCATGGACTTTATCATGGAACCTGCCAGCATCTCTTGTGTCAGGCTCCCGAACCCTCATCCCGTAAAAACACTCTGTTGCTTGATAAATAAACCTAACTTGATGGGCCACCCTCTCTTTTCATCAAGGGAAGGGAAAAAAAGTCTCCATGCTCCTTGGCTCGCAAGTCAAAGTGGTTGTTTGGAATCTTAAGTTATGTATTATCACCAAATAATTTTTATGTAGTCAAGATTTTCATCCTGAACTTGAATCTCAGACAAGCCGAGATATTCAGCATTTACCAAAGACGGAGTTTTTGATGTTAGTTTTTGAAAAAAAAAGAGAGATAGGCAATTTTGTAACTCTAAACTAGGACCCAAAATGGATCCAATATTAATATATCTATATTTATATTTATTTTATTTAATAAATATAAATATGTATATGAATATTAGTCGGATATAAAAATTTTTATTTGTTGAAAAAATTGTACTCGGATCTAGAGATATGAAATTCAAGTCGATAAGCCTAATCGCCCAGTCTAATGCATACCTTCCGCCCACTCATCGAATCGAGACCTTGATCGATGAGAGACTATCTTTCGATTCCAATATTACTGGATAAAGCAACATATTGGTCGGACGACCTTGGTATGCATCATTGACCATTCGTCAGATGGAGATCTTGATCGAAAGAGGACTTCCTCTTGGCCCTAATATTATCCAAGATGACAACATGGTCAACACATGATTTGTCCCACCACTCAGCCAATCTTTCACCGGAGAAGTTGATGCCTTTTCTAGCTGACCGAGTCCAACAAGGTGCCAAGTCCCGAGTACTCTCGCTCGAGCAGGTCTCGGTAATAACTAGTGCCCTCATGAACTATCCCCAAAAGCTATCAACATGCATTCGCCAACCGTTCATCGGATCCGATCCTTGATCAGTTGATGATTCTTTCGCTCTGGTATACCTGGACGCAACTCAGCCACATACTCGGCACATGAGTAGCCCCTTGTCTATCCATCATCTCATTGGCAAAAATGACATCTCGATCAACTGAGCCCAGTCAAGTATCGCTTGCCGATCATTTCCATTCGACCCAGCCTCAACAACGACCAATCCCTCATCGATCGGTCCTTAGAAAGCCATTGGTGTATATTTGCCTAACTAGTACAATTCGATCATGCATCTTCTTGCCAACCCCTCAGCTCTAATAGAAGCACTTGAAAAAACCTCTGATCCCTGTGACCTTAGGCTATATTCCTACTTGAATCTCTCGAATGGCCAACCTCCGACGCTCACTTCTATGCCTCCAACCATGTAGCCAAAAGGTTACATCACATCTCATGATCTCTAATCACCGTCATATTTTTACAATTAAGGAAAGCGTGCCTGAATCCAAATAGTAGTCCACATCGTCATTAAAGAAACATGACAAATTTCATACAAAAGACAAAGTTTTAATTAAAATGGAATGGATATCCTCTATAAATGAAAAACTCCCTGATAACCTGCTGATAAGCCCTGTCACTTCTTATCAAATTTGCCAAGATTCTCCTCATTTTGAAAATACCCTTGCCCTTTACATATAAAATGTGACCCCCTAAGGACTCTGGGCATATACAAATTTTTTTACTATGCTTCTTATACCGTTGTCATATCGAAAAACTGACTTGAGTATTGGAGGGCCTACACCGGAATACCATCAGCTCCAACATTTCTACTGCCTTGATAGATTTTAGCACTAACAATATCCATATTTGTTTGAAAGTTACAAATTAGATGCCAAAATATAGCTATAAATAAATATGAATATAAGTCAGATATTAAATTTTATAACTATAAAATTAAAGATATTACTAAGTAGATGATAAAATAATTTAATATCATGTTATTGTAATCATTTATTTTCTTAAAAATTTATAAGCACTATATAAAATTAAATAAAATTATAAATAGAATCGGATATTGGATATAAATTGGATAGTTATTTGTCCAAATCCATATATAATTTTTTAATAGATATAGATATGGATATTAGTCGGACGCTCAAATTTCTATCCAATCTAGATAAATCAAGATATGAAAATAGATTTAAATGGATATTATCCGTCCTATTTTCATCCCTACTTTAAACAAAAAAAGTACTTCTAAAAAAGTATTCAATAACAACACATAAAATGTGCAGGAAAAAGTTAAAGAGTGTCTTTGGAAGGAACTAAAAAATCTAAATTCTTTATGCATAGCCATTCCTTCTATCTCTTTGAGATTTTTTGCATATCCATCCCCATAATCTTATATATTTGTATATTACCTCATAAATTTCATATTACAAATTAATTCCTATAAGTTACTTTATTTGTATGGACTACTTCTTCACCTAGTGTACTCCTTGACAAATATTTAGTTAAAAAGTTTTGGTGCTGGAAAATGATGAGAAAAAGCGAAGGTGGTAGATAGATTGCCATGTTTCAAAATATTTATGGTTAGATATCGTTCTCCTCTCTTGTCCCATTTAAAACCCTAACCAGACCTTCACCACACCATTTGGTTTGCTACTGAGAGTAGAAGAGAAGGCTTCCGATTGGTTCATCAGCATCATGCCCGCCATCATTAATTTCTCTGCTCCTGTGGCTACCTTCACCTCCCCACTCTCTTTGATAATAGTAGAGAAGGCTTCACACTTGACGGCAAGAGGCTTTTGACCTTCCATCATTATTTTCATCTTCTTTCCTGGTTATCTTGGCCAAGCAAAGAGCAAACTCGATGAGTGTGAAGAGAGAGAAAGAGTAGAGTAGAGAGAGAAATGAAAAGTAAAGTTTAGGATTTCGTTGAAATCCTCTCAGCGAGTAGGGGAAGGAGCTAGGGGAGTGTAGGAGTGGCATGAGTGACAAGGGAAAAGGGAACTAGTGGATTTCGATCAACTCTCTATTAGGTGCCTAGGAGGGTGCTTCGTCGATTGGAGAGAAGGTTCAGCAAGGGGTTCTTCATCAAATGCCCTGAGGAGTTATGGAATGGATCTCCTTCCCAGAGCTCTAATGGCAAGAATGGGGCTTGGGCTCCTAAGTCTGGTAGAACAGGGCTCACGCAATCCAAGGTCTTCGACAGTTTAAGCGGGAGACTTCCAAAGCTTCGCAGAGGAAGTAAGCTGCAAGAGTAATTTCTTAAGTTGAGGCCTTTGTAGATGAAGATATTAATCGAGCATGCAGTCGATAGAAGACGACGCTAAACGACAAGCTCATGGGCAGGGGTTTTCTATTAGAATTTGTTTGTATGGGCTAAGAATTTAATGAATATTTAAAGTACTTTCATGTCTTATCTTTATTAAAGAGGATTTTTTTTATTTATTTTTTTATAGAAAAAAAAGGGGTAGGGAGGTTTTATCCCGGTGTAGCTCCCTGTAACAGCCCCCAGCCCCTAGACAATTTGGAATTGGGCCGCACGTCTTCTGCGTACTCTTCCCGTCATTGGATGAGTACGTCAGCCTGTCCCACTACGGTGCCGGAGTTTCGGCCACGCAGCCCCGGTCACGTGTCCTAGACTTAATCTAAAATTTAATCGAGTCACGCCGCGGATCATTCCTCGAACCCGTGACCAGTGATTATTCACAAGGGTTGCACTAAGCCTTAACCGACCGCGCTACCACATAGTGGTAGGATTTTATTGTTTGATCTTCCATATGAAGAAGGATACTAGTACAAGGTCCATAGACCTTAGTAGTTAATTAGTAGCTCTTGAAGGTTGGAGACCTAATTTTAATCTTAGTAAGAATAAAATATGCCAGGCTGGATTTGGGTTTATTACTAGATCTAATTATGGAGCTCTGGGATAAGGAAAATATTTACAATAGTCTCTATAGTCAGAACTCATCTTCCTTGAGGATGGATGGAAGCTTCCAGTAGGAGGGGTTTGCCAGGGTCTATATTTTGTTGATGTAGAGAAGGGTATTGGCCCGAGGGGTCGGTTTGATTCAAAGACAACATGCTCTGGCAGCCATTGTCTATGAAGAATTACTAGACATTTGCTATATAATAAATTACGTATTTATACATTTATTTTAAGTATTTTAATAATTATTGGTGCTAACAACTTTTAAAAATACTAATTTTATAATTAATTGACATTCTTATAAAATTAACTATTTTTAAAATATCTTTGAAAAAGATGAAATTAAACGCATTTATGAAGTAGATATTGAGTCAAAGTACCACACACCTATTAAAATATTTATAAAAAGTTTAGTTCATGCTTCTTTCTCTTTGGATCTTGATCTTAGAGAGAGAAGTATAGTACATCTTTGGATTACAGATTGGTCTCTAAACGTGAAGTTTCTTAAAGAAAAGTTCTATCTTCTATGTCATCTTTTCGCCTACACCAATCTTCATATCAAGACCTAAAGAGAAACAAGAAGAGGAGGTCCAGTTCGCTCCACGGAGTACGATGGAAGAAGGCAAGTGACATTAACCCAACTTCCCGCGAGGCTGCGCTAATCAACTTGGAACGCTTTGTTATTACTTTCTTAGATTATTTAATTATTATTGTTAATACTTTGTAATTAAATTTTTATTTAATTTATGCAAAGTTTGTTTCCATGTAATTTAAATTTATGTCCTTTACTTTTTTTGCAAGAAGATGCTAAAATCCGATTAGTAGTCGAACGTACCCGAGTTTTAATTTTCTTTCACACTTTTAATTTTTTATTTTCTCGACTTCAAACTTTTTTTTTAAATCAAAGATTTTAGATTATCATAAGCACTGCATTTTTCGTAGATTCGACTAGACTCACTATGTTCTACACAATTATAATTAATTAGAAGTCGGATAATTTAAATGATAATCACGGTATCCTAATGATAACATCATGATCCCATCAATTTTTGGCCCGTTGCCGGGAAGGCACGAATGCTAATATTTTTGATCTCTTTGTTTTTTGTAAATTGAATTTACTAACTTTTTTTTTTTTTAGATCAAAAAATCAAAAAAAGAAAAAAAAAAGGAGAAGGAAAAATTTTTCAATTTTTGGTGAGATCAACGCTAACCCTAGATTTATTTTTTATTTACTTTCTTTTATTATTTTCCTCTTTTTTAAATTAACATAAATAAAAAAATATTTTTAATTTCTTTTAATTAGTTCATTTTTTTTCAAACTACCCTAAAAAGAAAAAAATTCTTTTTTAGTTCTTTCTTTTTAAATTAATCTAAAAAATACATACTTTTTAATAAACTACCTTAAATACTGAGTTGATTTCTTACCTTATTATAAGATCTATAGTTTCTTTACATGCCTAACCTATTTTAGTCTTTTTTCTCTTACATCTAATTAACCAAAATTAACCAACCTTTTTATTCCTCTTACTTAAATTAACATAACATAAAAAGAAAAAAATATTTTTAGTTTGCCTTTCATTAGTTTTTTTCTTTTTGAACTAACCTAAAAAAATTATTTTTTATCAAATTAACCTAAAGGGAAAAAATGTTTTTTGTTGTTTTAGTTAGTTTCTTCCTTTTCAAACTAACATAAAAAGAAAAAAATTCTTTTAAGTTCCTCCTTTTTTAAATAAACCTGAAAAAAAAATCATTTAACCTTTCAAATAACTATCTTAAATACTAGATTTGATTTTCTGCTTTATTTAGGATATGACTATTTTTTTGCTTAACCTAATTTAGTTTTCCTTTCTCTCATATCTAATTAACCAATTTAAAACTCACCTTTATTCCTTTTGTTTGAAATACATAACCAAAAGAAAATAAATATCACATAACCTTAACCAAATAGAGTACTAATTAAAACTTAAAAGATTATTACTTATTGAGACATCTTTCTATTTTGCATTGTATCTTTTTCATAAGACATCTTAGAGCATAACCCATAAACAATATAAGGTGAAGATTTGATCACCCGTCCTTAGCCCACAAACTACCTACTTACTCTTGCATTGATCCAAGCCTGTTAATTAAAATTAACTAGACGTCAGTCTTTAAGGAATTTGAACTTAATAGGACAAGGCACCCGAAAGAGTTAGAACGGCCAGGCTTGGCTGATGGACTAGTATCTAGAAACGGGTTCAAGGATGATATAGCTCTGAAGAAAAGTGATTTTTAATTGGTTCCATTGATTGACTTGGCCAATCTAATTGATGTCTAAGGAAAGCAACGAGGGACCCCTACCGATCTTACCCTTACCTAACTAGTTTATTAGTTAGTTTCTGACTTGGATGGCTCCAAGGTTGCCTTGGCAATTAAGAGCTGTCTGGATTTAGGATAACCCTATAATAGAGAGTCCATGTTATGCTAACTTATTTGTAAATAATATCAAACTCTAACTAATTCTTTTCTCTCTCTTAGCTCTAGGACTCCTCAGGCTCTCATATTTAGAACTCTTTTCTATCTTTCTTCATCTTCATCTCACCTCTTCTCTTAAAAATATAATATAAATACATAAATAAATAAAGATTGCTCTGATCTAAAATCTTGATTGCATATTCGAATAATCAGAATAATCTAATAACTAAATCAGTACCAGGCCATGAATCCTTATAGTAGAGTACCCTTTCTTCTGGCACACCAAGTTTTATTCAAGTCCAACCACTTTGAGAGTGAATACCCAACCGTGTACCAATCTCTTGATTCTATGTATAATCAAGTTTATCAGATCAAATCTAAATGGCCTATAGCTCGGAAAAATAATATATACTTTAATGCCTATAATTCAGTTGAGAGGCTCAACCAGATTTTTTATGGCAACCACACCCAGTGGTTATCTCGCACACAAGGATCCATCTTCATAGATATACCCTATTATGATCAACTGTATCCCATTATCACCTTCTCCAACTAATTATAGTCTATTATTTGAAAAATGGGTTCAGCGGCATCATACCTACCTCCCCTACAGACCACCCTATATATCGATAAGTTTGCTCAATTTCAAAAAAATAATTATGGCCCAATAGGATCTATCGATAAACTAATAGATCAAACCGATCAATGATTATTGAGTTTAATAGAGAGGATGAGGTGAAACTGCCTAGTCAATCCGCGAGTACCTAGAGGTCATACCTAGCTTAAACTAAACTTTATTATTCCTTTATTTTTTCCTGACAATCGACTCTGTCTCCCAGGAATGAACTGGCCTTACTGAACAAATTTGCACAACCTAAAGACCAATATAGATAATTTAGCACAGGCAAAAAATACATGGAGAAATTAAACTTGTTGATGAACAATTCCATCATTACCCCTCACCTGTTGCCCCATTTTCTAGTACCCTAGAATCATCCATGCCTTTTAATAGGATGGAAGAATAAATAGATGCAATGATAGAATTAGTAGAAACTTTTCAAGAACCACAAATGCTAACTCAATAGAGGAAGCCACCCCATAATTCTTTCCTAGGATTTGTTAGATCCCTATTTGCTCAGTTAAGGTAGATAATTCTAATGTAGACAGTATAGTACTGAAGTAAATAAGTCAATACAAATACCTTACTTTAAACTATCTCACTTTTGATTGATGAATCACAAGAGCATCACCTAGCCCACCAATAGCCCTCTTGTTAGAATCACCCCTGATCTAGAAATGAAATCACTTTCTGATGCACCCATTAAAACTTTCTTAGTGAACTTTACTCAGGAAGCCCAACTAGTGATATTTTAAAAGTACTAAAAAAAGCTATCAGGTAGGATGTTATTACAATGAAGATCATGATTTTAATTTTTTTTTAAATTAATTTATCTATATTGGCACTATTTTGAGAACTACCTTTAAAATCTTTCTATGATATTAAAAACGATGTGGAGAACACGTTTAATATTAATCTAGAAAAGGTGCTTAGCTTTAAAATGAAAAGCGATATTGACCAAACCCATCATACCCGAGAACGGGAGTAGGGTAGATCAACTCATAAGTGAAAAAATTTTAAACTACCACCTCTAGTCTCGGTCCAACAATCATAATCCCTTCCTAAGTATCATATAAACTATAATACCTTTTAAAATCCTAAATAATATGCTTGGCCAGTACATTTTATTAATTCGGGCTAATCATTTTAAAGTACTCTATGAATGATTTTCTGTCATGATAACAAGGCTTCCTGATTGGCCCTATCCTTTTGATGATAGGAGAGATATGTTAACGTTAATCATCCATCGAACTCCCTCATAATGTCTGCTGAAGATGTTAAACTTAGCACTTATTGGAAAGCATCCATATTTATTTTTATACTCTTAAAAAATAATACTAATAAAAAAATTTTAATCCAAATTGATTTGTTGCAGTCTTTATTTTGTTGATAAGCTCCTCTTCTCAGATAACCTCTATCTTTATATTTTTTTTTTGTCCTTATGGTTTGAATTTATTTTTTAACTTATTTATATCATTAGGGATAATGGTATTTAAGTTGGGAAGTAGAGATAGGACAAGCTTTTAAAATTTAAAAAAATTAAAATCTATGGACTTATTGAAAATTTTTGAAAATCTTTAAAATTTTTAAAAGAGAAAACTTACTCTTGAATAAATCATGTATCAAGAAAATTTGGAGCAAAGTAGACTAGAAAAAATAATAAAGTTAAAATGTATTTGCTAATAACTGTAGTGAGTCAAGAAGCAACTAGTTGTCAAATATTTAGTGGCCTACTTAGATGATCATCTAAGGCATTAGCACTTTCGATCGTACATGCACACTGATGAGGCAAAGTGGTATTAGTTGTAAGACCAATTGAAGACTCAATTATCCTAAAAATTGGTAATTAATATACATCCTAATTAAAAAAGTTGAATTTAGAGAAAGAGCACCTACCTAAAAAAAAATAAGGCAGTGTGAAAGCTACCTTAATTTAAGGAAAGAGCTACATATTTGAAATAAAAGTACAAAACATAAGTATATATGGATTGCCTTAAGCTTAGTAACCGGGTCTTTGCACCTAAAGTCAGTGTATGGTTCGTGTCAATGGTGAAGAGAAGCCATAATGCTCAGGCACTAAAAAAAAAAAGGTAGTGTGAAGCTACCTACATTCATGAGCTTGATGTGGGGGTATATAGAAAATTAACCAAAATAGATGATAAGTGAAGAAAATTTATCCTTTGCAAGCTGGCACTAAAATGCTAAGTTAGCTACACAGACACAAGTGCATTAGATCTTAGATGAATTCTAAGGAAGCTTCTAATTATGTTGACTATGAAATTTGCTTCGAAACTCATACATAGTTAGTGATACTTGCTAGATCTTTTTACTTTCAATCCTAGATTTATTTTTGTAAAGGAATCTTTTAATGACACATGGTTTAATTTAATATCTATTACCTTGCTAAGGGACTAGCAATGAGTAAGTTGAAGGTTTGATAAATCACATATTATATATTTATTTTAAATATTTTAAATAATTATTGATGCTAACATCTTCTAAAAATTCTAATTTCATAATTAAAACTGAGCATTCTTGCAAAATTAACTATTTTTAAATATCTTGAAAAAGTAAAATTAGCACATTTATGATAGTAGATATTGAGCCAAAGCACCACACACCCATTAAATTATTTAATGAAAAGTTTAATTCATGCTTCTTCCTCTTTGGATCTTGATCTTGGAATACAGGATATAAAGCTTAGCTTTGGATTGCAGGTTAGCCTCCAGAGTGAGGTTTCTTAGAGGAGAAGCTTTGTTTCTATGCTATCTTTTCACCTTCACCAATCTTCTGATCAAGATCCATAGAGAAAGAAGAAGAGGAAGTCTAATTCTCTTGACGAGTAATGGTGGAAGAAGGCGACATGATATGAACCAACTTTTCGATGATATTGCGCAATCAACTTTGGATACTTTGTTATTGCTTTCTTAGATTACTTAATTATTATTTGATAATGCTTTGTAATTAGATTTTATTTCAATTTATGCAAAGTTTATTTTCATGTAATTTCCATTTATATCCTTTACTTACTCTTGAATAAATCATGTATCAAGAAAAAAAATTTGGAGCAAAGTAGACTAGAAAAAATAATAAAGTTAAAATGTATTTGCTAATAACTGTAGTGAGTCAAGAAGCAGACTAGTTGGTCAAATATTTAGTGGCCTACTTAGATGATCATCTAAAGGCAATTAGCACTTTCGATCGTACATGCACACTGATGAGGCAAAGTAGGTATTAGTTGTAAGACCAATTGAAGACTCAATTATCCTAAAAATTGGTAATTAATATACATCCTAATTAAAGAAAGTTGAATTTAGAGAAAGAGCAACCTACCTAAAAAAAATAAGGCAGTGTGAAAGCTACCTTAAATTTAAGGAAAGAGCTACATATTTGAAATAAAAGTACAAAACATAAAGTATATATGGATTGCCTTAAGCTTAGTAACGGGTCTTTGCACCTAAGTCAAGTGTAGAGGTTCGTGTCAAATGGTGAAGAGAAAGCCATAATGCTCAGCACTAAAAAAAAAAAGGTAGTGTGAAAGCTACCTTACATTCATGAGCTTGATGTGGGGGTATATAGAAAATTAACAAAATAGATGATAAGTGAAGAAATATTTATCCTTTGCAAGCTGGCACTAAAATGCTAAGTTAGCTATCACAGACACAAGTGCAGTAGATCTTTAGATGAATTCTAAGGAAGCTTCTAATTATGTTGACTATGAAATTTGCTTCGAAAACTCAATACATAGTTAGTGATACTTGCTAGATCTTTTTACTTTCAATCCTAGATTTATTTTTGTAAGGAATCTTTTAATGACACATGGTTATAATTTAATATCTATTACATTGCTAAGGGACTAGCAATGAGTAAGTTGAAGGGTGTGATAAATCACATATTTATATATTTATTTAAATATTTTAAATAATTATTGATGCTAACATCTAAAAATTCTAATTTATAATTAAACTGAGCATTCTTGCAAAATTAACTATTTTTAAAATATCTTTGAAAAAGTAAAATTAGCACATTTATGATAGTAGATATTGAGCCAAAGCACCACACACCCATTAAATTATTTAATGAAAAGTTTAATTCATGCTTCTTCCTCTTTGGATCTTGATCTTGGAATACAGGATAGAAAGCTTAGCTTTGGATTGCAGGTTAGCCTCCAAGAGTGAGGTTTCTTAGAGGAGAAGCTTTGTTTTCTATGCTATCTTTTCACCTTCACCAATCTTCTGATCAAGATCCATAGAGAAAGAAGAAGAGGAAGTCTAATTCTCTTGACGAAGTATGGTGGAAGAAGGCGACATGATATTAACCAACTTTTCGATGATATTGCGCTAATCAACTTTGGATACTTTGTTATTGCTTTCTTAGATTACTTAATTATTATTTTTAATGCTTTGTAATTAGATTTTTATTTCAATTTATGCAAAGTTTATTTTCATGTAATTTCCATTTATATCCTTTATTTTTTTTGCAAGTAGATGCTAAGATCTGATTAGCAGATCGAACGTATATGAGTTTTATTTTTTTCATACTTTTAATTTTTGTTTTCCCGACTTCAAACTAATTTTTTTTTTAAATCAAAGATTTTAGATTATCATAAACACTACCTTCTCCATGGATTCGACCTGACTTACTATCTTCTACATAATCTTAATTAATTAGAAGTCAAATAATTAAAACTGGTAATCACGGTGTCTTAACGACAACATCACGATCCTATCACTACACATATGGTTGATGGAAATGACCATGAAATCCTGTGGCTGTACAGAGATTTAGGATGCTAAATAGCTATACAAACCTTGGATCCACATTGCTAGGATGCCAGTCTTACCTGTGATGACTCAAGGAGGTAGAAAAGATCTTGATCGAACCCTTGTAGGCAGACAACCTTTAGCCACATGGTTGCAACTTAAAAAGACTAAGAAAATGACCTCCTATATAATTAGCTTCTCCATCTGCCACTAGCCCAAAGGTGGACTCAGGGTCTTGATTTGCTCCACTAATGACTACTTAGTTTGAGGAAGAATCCATGCCATAGCATATGGACATAGGGCTTGGTGCTAAAACTTTACTTATCTTTAAGTCTAGGAGGATCGAAAGAGAAGCGAAAAAGATCCCCTCCAAAGAATGATATGCCAACCATCTGAAAGCTGGAAGGTTATGATTCTCCACCTTAAACCAAAGCCATCATTCTGGAGGACTTAGGTTTGCAAGGAGAAGAGAAGTATGGCCAATCTTCTTCGACAATAAATCCTAAACAAAAATTATCTTGTAAAGAAGTTTGGAGATCGGTTGGGGGCGGGGGTGGAATAGGAGCCAACATAAGAACCAACAAGCTAGGCCTTCTATAGAGGAGAAGAGCATGGAACCAACAACACATGTGACTCATACATCTGATAAGGGTAACCCACGGGACATCCCACGGGACACCAAGACGGGGTATTATCCCATGTATTGGGACAGAACATCCCACCAGCATCCCAGTATCCCAATCGGGACATCTTGGGATATCCCCTATCCCGAGTGTCAGGACAGGACGGGATGCCGACATGTCCTATTTCAGAAAAAAATCGAGACAGCCCTGTCCCATGAAATTTAAAACCTTGTCATCACCTCACTTTTATTAACTTAAAGTCAAAATATATATATTAGAAGATAATAAAAAGCAGGTATATCAAGAGATTCAATGCATTGCTTAACGTGCAAGTCAAGATTTTAATGATATTAATGAAGAAGGTATGACTATGCAAGACCTATTAATTGATGTAATTGATGGAAATTCAATTGTACCCAATCAAGATTCTCAATGAGGACTATATCTGGAATTGCAGAGGTGCAACAAAGCCATCCTTTACAAACTGTGCCAAAACTTTGATTAGGCAAAATGATCCATACATATGCTACTATCTAGAGACCCGGATCTTTGATCATGGCTTATAAAGAGTTAAGAGATTCATAAAACCATAGTGGAGTGTCTATTATTCCTTTGCAAGGAATTTCAAGTGACATAATAATGGCTTGGAGGCAAAGGTTGGGTCAACTTAGTCTTACTCATACAAATAGGCAAGTTATTTTTGGGGTACTATCTACTAATCAACAACATCCATAGATTATGGGGATTGTCTATGCTAGTACTTGTGATTTTGAGTGAAGGAGTTTGTGGATACAAATTGAAGTAATACTGGATATCCAACCACCTTTCTTGATAATTAGTGATTTCAATAATATACTCAAACAAACTGATAAGAAAGGTGGAAGACCATTCCAAATTAACAAAAATATTAGAGACTTTAGGGGCCTTGTGCATAAGTTGGGGCTCATTGACTTGGGGTTTTGAGGGCTTAGTTTACTTAGTATAGCAATAGGCTGAGTGGGGCAAAGGTTTGGAAATGGATAGACTGGGCCTTTAAGTCTGATCTCTGGCTAAATATGTATTTGGAAGCATCTTTAATGCATCTATCTAGTTTTGTTTCGGGCCATTGCCCTATTCTATTATCTTTGGATGAAAGTTCATATACAAATAAAGCTTCATTTAGATTTGAAAAGATGTGGCTCTAATATAATAGTATTTAGGAGAGTGATCAAGCATGGCATTAGCCATTCTCTTGGAATTAATTTAACCATACTGTTGAATAACACTTATTGATCAGCCCTCATAAAGTGGAAGCACAAACTAGGTAACATTTTTACAAAAGGGTAGCTACTCTACCATCAAATTTATGATCTCCAATTGCAAAAAGTTATGATGGAGGTTTGTTAAACCATCTTTAAGCTTAGCTCATGGCTCTTATTAGAGAGTATAATGCTACTTTGCACATGCAAGAGATCTTGTGGAAACAAAACGTCAAAGCTACCTGGTTGAAAGATGGGGACTCTAACACTTGATACTTTCATAGATATACTATTTTGAGAAAAAAGAGAAATATAATCTTGGTGATTCAAGATGAGGAGGGGTCATAATATGAAAGTGAAGTTGATATAAACCAGATTCTTGTGGCACACTTTCAGCAAAGGTGGACCTGCCAAAATTAGTTGGAAGATTTAGATAATCCAATAATTCAACCAATGATTACTATTGCACAAAATAATCAATTAATCCAACAAGGGTCAATGGAGAAAATGAAAATGTAGTAAAAAAAAAAAACCCTAATGAAGTTGAGGGTCCGGATATGTTTCCTTCCTTTTCTTCCAAAAATTTTGGTATCATAGCAAGAATGAAGTAGTACAAGCAGTGCAGCATTTCTTTTCATCTAAAATGATGCCTAAAGCTTGGAACAGAACTTATATTACTTTGATTCATAGAAATGATCATCCGAAACAACCAACTGATTTTAGACCTATAAGTTTATGCAATACCATCTATAAATTTGTGGCAAAAATCTTGGTAAAGTAGCTTCAACCTATTTTGCCCTCCTTAGTGTCCATGGAACAAGAGGTATTTGTATAGGAAAGGAGCATAGCAAAAAACATTTTAGTGGCCCAGGAAGTTATACACTCAATGAAGAATGCTTCACCTACAAAAAGTTTAGTAGTTTTCAAAGTTGATATGGAGAAGGCATATGATAGAGTCTACTAGCCTTTCTTACTATTCTTGTTTAATTTGGATTCCATCTAAGATTTGTAGTTTAAGTTAGAACTTGCATTCAAAATTTCAACTTGTCTCTATTCATTATTGGTGCTCCTATGCAATGGATTCATTGTACAAGAGGGCTCTAACAAAGCTATCCATTGTTCTTATATCCTTTTATTTTCTGCCATGAGGCACCATCCAAAATGTTACAATATACTATGCAACATAAGCTGATGAGAGCATACTAGCCCCTTAGATAAAGCCCAATCATTTTGTATTTACTTTTTAGTCATGATTGTCTCCTAGTTGCAATAGCTAGGATCAAAGATGTGGCTTGTATGAAAACAATGGTTGATGCTTATTGTGCCTTTTTAAGTCAAGCCATTAATCTTGCTAAATCTCAATTAATGATTAGGCCACACACACTTCTTGGTATCAAAAATCAAATTAGAGCATAGACTCAAATGCACCCTATCACTGGGATGTGGAGATAACCAGGTGTTCCTATATCTAGGAAAGCATTAACCAAAAGAATTTTTTTTATTAAGGAAAAAGATGATAGCTAGACTTCAAAGTTGGAAATGAAAAGCCTTGCCACTCTTTTAAAGTCTATGCTTGCCCTAATTCCTCTTTATTGTCTCTTCTACATTCATGTGCCAACTTATATTAGAAATGAATCAGAAAAGAAATATAGGGCTTTCTTCTAAGGACATGGCTCAAATAGAATGGGGCTTCATTTAATTGCTTGGAAGACTATGTCTCCAACACGATAAAGATGGTCTAGGCATTATTCCTCTTCATATCACTAGAAAAGCTTTCTTTTGCAAAATAGTAGCTCATCTAGTCCTTAATCCCAATTTGCTGTGGGCTCAGGTAGTTAATGCCAAGTATCACTTTCAAGGATCATGATCAGATTATAATAAGCTTAGGAAATGCTCCTGTTAGATATATATTCTAGAAACCAAGTTGTCATAATACATTGTATCTTTTCTAGGATATAATTTATACTTAATTCATTGAAATCAATAAAATTGAGCTTTATTCTTTTCATTCATATCTAATGTATTTATGAATCATCCATGGAGTTAGTAGACAATGACACATATTCTTATAAGTGAGAATTTGAATAAATCCTAAAAGCTCTCGATCATTGGATCATCACGGGGAAGGTGATTGATCCGACAAGATTGGTGCATGAATTGCCTCCTTTCTGAGTAGATGAGTCTTGAATCTACAACATAGAGATACTAGAGCAAAAGTGTCAGTGGTTGTTAGAGAACAATGATACTAAGCATGACCAAGTTCGAGAAGTCACATGAATATTTACTCACTCATCAGTGACTCCTCAAATACTGTAGTTATATGAGTAATTCCTTGACCTGTATTATCTTGGCTACTCACAATAAGGTTGCTATGGTTTGACAGTACATGAACATGATCCCTAGCCAGATATTCTTTGGCTATAATAGCTTCACTGTAGGAGTAAAGAGTACATTTATAAAATATCTATTGGTCTTACTGGTTAAGGTATAGTCCTATACGACCTAATAATTGAGTCCTTAAATCTGTGGCTATAGTAGTGTGATATTGGAAAAGAGTTTTCAAGAATATTATAATTAGACTCAAGCTCATTAAATCTGATATATAATAGATGCTTAGGATTTGATGAGTTTCCATGACCTGCATCTTGTCAGGATTTTGATAAAAAAATTTAATACATGATAACTATACCTAGGGATTATTTCTATTCTACTGGGTTATCACTATATACTGCTAGGTATCACTAGGAGATTGTGAGAGCTTAGTAGGATCATTTCAGATCAACGATCCAAGTTAGGGTTGAGCTGAAATTATTTTAATCCATCGGAAGAGTTTTAGTGATACTATGATAGAGATCATGGTATATCTCACTACAAGATAGAATAGAACTTGAAGGGTCACACACAAACACAAGTTTGACCTGACCTAAGTAAGATCTATATAAAAGTTACATATTTAGTACCTGCTTGTAGGCTCAGGTAGGCAATCCAAGAGGGGGGGTGAATTGGACTTTAAAACTTTTTACGATTCGAACAATATATGCCAATTCAAAATATGTGTTTGTAAGATAAATATAATAGGCAGTGGAAATTATAAAGTAAATGCAATAATAAAAACAATCACAAACATAAAATAATTTATAGTGGTTCGGTGCACTCCAAGGCACCTACATCCACTCTCCAAGATCCCCTTGGAAATTCACTATAATCTCAACCGATTACAGTTAACTTGTTTCCGGACTCACAAGTCAAACCCCTTGGTTTTCACGGGCTAACCAATAACCCCTTGTTTTCCAGGCTAACCAAAAATCTTGATGGTTTTGCGGGCTCACCAACAACCTACCTTGGTTTTGCGGGCTAACCAAGAACCTAGTTGGTTTTACGGGCTAACCAACAACCCAACTTGTTTTGTCTTCGGGCTCACAAGTCAAAATCCTAGTTGGTTTTTACCATATAGGCTTACCAACAACCTTTGATGGTTTTCACTAGGCTCACCACCAACCTAGATACAAGAATTGAAGAATGAAAATAAAAAGCTTTCTTACAAAGCAGATTTTTCATTGAAGCACAATGATTGTTGATGTTGAGCTTGTCTCCATGTTGTAGAAGCTTCAATGGATGCTTGATCATGTTGCTCTTGGAAGCTCCCTCTTCTTTTTGAATTCTTGGAGGCTCAACACTCAACAAATTAGATCCTTAAAATACCATTCACATATTTTTACTTGGAAATCAAAGGATTTATCTTTCAAATCATGGATCCTCTTTTTTTCTCATTCTCTCTTGCTTCTCCAAGTATTTAAATAGCCCTTCAAACCTTATTTGACCGTTTATGATCATTGGGGATGAAAATATGGCTGTTTGAAGTAAGTTGGAGAAGTTCTGCCGCTTTTAAAAAACTAGTCGTTACAGTAAGCGTCGACACTTCACCTCCAGGTGTCGACACTTCAGTTTCAAGTGTCGACATTTCATTCTCTAAGTATCGACACTTCACTTCCAAATGTTGACACTTCAGCTCCAGGTGTCGACACTTGACTGAAAGTGCTTTCTGAAGTTTTCTGTTTGTCTCAGATCTTGAGTCGACACTTCACGTTTCAAGTGTCGACACTTGATCCTCAGGTGTCGACACTTGCTTCCCAGGTGTCGACACTTCATCTGTGCCATGCTGAATTTTCTTCAAATTTCACTTCTTTGAGTACCTATAATTGATTTATACACTTAACGCACAATTAGTACTCAAATATACTTAAGTGTTTTGTCATAATCAAAACCAGAGTCAACACTGCTAATTTGATACTTGCCAACTTTGGCGCATGCTAATTTTGGCACATGCTAATTTTACCATTTACTAATATTAGTACTTACAAATATTGTAATAATATTTGACTTTATTATTTAACTTAATTAAATTAGATTTAATAATTATTAACTTAATTTAAAGTTAATTGGATTCATGATTTAAGTTTGACTTGAATTATTGATTTAGTTGACTGGATTAATAGTCTTTTTAAATTTGATTCAATTCGAGCATGAAATAGCTTCGAGATTAGTCAAAAATTGAATTAAACTGGACCAGCAACTAGGAGACCTAGTTAACTAGGTCTGTCTTTCCTTTTCTCATGCAAAATCTAAGAGGAGGGCATAGAATTGCGTGCCTCCTCTTGGTGTGCATGGTGAGAAGAGAGGTGCCAAGTTAGCACCTCTCTTCATCATCTGGGACTCTCTCTCCTACCAAATAAAGATTGATTCTTTTCTAATTTGAATTTTATTCATATCACATTAGAATCATAATTTATCTAGATTTTTTAGTGGCATGAAGAGGGGATTTGGAATAGAGTTTTAAGGAGCACAGAAACAAGGCTGCACACATAGTTATTGTCGCACGTCATTCTTCCACCCATTCCATCCTATTCCTTTCTATTCCATATCTAATATAATACATCAAAAGAAAGCAGAGAGGGTCTACTATATAGATAGTAAAAAAATAGAAATAGGTTATGTTGCCGCGTCAACACCTGGGCCAGGAACCGGGATGGCGGATGGGCTAGAGCACTCCTCTCCCGGGCGAACCTGCAGAAAAGTCCCCAAGGGCGCTGGTGGTGTTCCGGTGAGGGACCCTCCGATGCATAAGTTAGCAAGAGAATGAAGGCAACAGAATGGAGGAATCAAGGGATCAGCAGCGTATGGAGAGGGAAGAGTTTTTCTACCTTTGAACAGGGTCCCCTGGGTACCTTATATAGGCGCGGAATAATCCAAAATCTATTAGGGGAGAGGCTGAGAAAGATCGATCTATCCCTAGGAGAATCTGGAGAGTGGCCACGTGGTGCGCAGATACAGCGGCATCATGGAAGTAGTGGAGCAGGGCCGTTGGGATAGCAGGATCCCGCAGCAACAGAAAGATGCTTCTAGAATACCCTAGATGCTAAGACTCGCCTGTTGGACGCCGGCCGTGGGACAGTCGGTCGGTCCGACCAAGGGCCGAACCTCCGAAGGAGAGCGACGAGCCGGACCCAGTAGGAGAGGGTCGTTCGGACCTCAGCTCCAGTGGGTCGACCTTCTGACGGAGAGCGGTGGGCCGGACCCCAGCAGGAGAGGGTCGTTCGCACCTCAACTCCGGTGGGTCGGCCTTTTGACGGAGAGCGGTGGGCCGGACCCCAGCAGGAGAGGGTCGTTCGGACCTCAGCTTTGGTGGGTCGGCCTTCTGACGGAGAGCGGTGGGCTGGACCTCCTTAGCTGGAGCCTTGAGGAGGGCGACCGGGTCGGTCCGCCGAACTGGATTGGTTCTGGCTGAGGGTGAGCCGTCCTGGTACAACAGTTGTCCCCCTTGTCCTTGTGCTTCGAGCGAGTCCATAGGCTCGAAGGGTGAGGGCATTAAATAGCAATAAATGCACTGGCCTTTCAAATGATGGCGAATCCTGGTTCGGCGTGCTGCGTCCGGCCGCCTCCTGCTTCGATTTTTTATCCTAGGATAAGTGTCAATGCCTGGTTGGTGAGGATAGGAGGAGCAGTTATGGCTGGTATGACACGTGGCAGCAGTCCGTTCGAATTCTTGAAGCGACATGGGGCACGTGGTGCCATCAGGGCGGTTGGTGCGCTTGCCAGAGCGACCCATCCACCGTTGCCTTGCCTGTTACGCGGATCATGGCTCGATACGATCCGACGCATCTCCTCGGATTCCCGTCCAATCTGGAAATCGAAGCGGCAACCATCGGAGCTCGGCATGTGGGGAACGCGTTGGGACGCGGGCCCCGGATGCCTATAAAAGGAGGGGGGTAGCGCCCAGGGGGAACTTGTTGCTGCATTTGCGTTGGAAGAGAAAATCATCTCTTGCTCCCTCTGCACTATTCTTAGGCTTCTCTAGAGACTCAAAAATCATGTTAGTCCTGTCTCCATCTTCCCCCATCTCCTTCTTCCCCATTTAGGATGGCTGCAGCTCAAGGTCATAGGGAACTCGGACCCTTCGACATCCCGTCGACCATGACCCGAGAGAGGGTCGAAGACCTTAGGACCATATAGAACATTCCGTCCACCTTGCATTTGACCATCCCTAGCCGAGAGGGTAGGATAAACGGACCTCTGAACTTAGGAGCGCTTCCCATGTACGAAGATCACCTGAAAGCCGGTCTTCGCTTCCCGGTCCATAGCTTCTTCGTACAGGTCTTCAATACCTTTAGGATCACGCCCTCCCAGCTGACGCCGAACAGTATTAGGGTCCTGTGCAGCTTCGTAGTCCTGTATCGGGAGGCCGACATAGAGCCCAGGGTGACCCTCTTCTCCAATTTCTTCCTATTGAAACGGGACTTTCGGAGTCAGGAACGGTGGATGTTCAATCCTCGTCCGAACTGGAAGATCCTAAGGGGGCTTCCGTCCGCTATTCATGGATGGAAGTCTAGATACTTCTTCGTAGATAGCTGGAGCCGTGGGGCTTTGAGGCAGCTCGGAGGGGGCCGAGGCTGGATGCCCTGCATGGAAGGAAGGTCTCGAGGGCCAACGAGGCCGACTTCCATAAGTTGGACGGCGAAGATCCCAAATTCGTTGGCACCATGCTTTTTGAGGATAGCCTCCATCGGGCCGGGCTCAGCCGACAGTCGATGTTAGGTAGGTCGAGAGTCGTATAGGGAGAGATCGACTTCCCTTCTTCTTTTCTTTGCCTTTTGTCAGCTTGGCGACTGTTATTGACCCTGCTTTCATTGTTGACAGGCAGAAAAATGAAGCAGGATCGGGCTGTCCTTTTGGCATAGTCGGTGTAGCGGAGAGCGGTCTGGATCATTGAACCGGCACAACAAGAGTCGAAGAAAGGGATGGCAAAACCAGCACCCGAAAGATCGAAGAAGCAACGGACGGCGGATCCGTCCGTCCCGGTGGTGTCAATCGACTCAGGGGATGACATGCTCCTGATCGAACGACAAAGGGTGATCGCGTCTGAGCGGTCATCTTCAACAGGACAGCCAGCCATCCAGGCGGAAAGGAGGCACTCGATGTCGACAGGGACGGTGGTAGCCCCTGTGCCCCTGCCGCCGGAGGTGACTGCGACGGTCCCCCCGATGACCCAGAAGACCCCTACGGGCAAAGGGCCGTCAGCTGTTGGCGAGAGGGTTGCCTGGGCCCTCGGGGAGGAAGAAGAGCGCCTAATGTGGCGCACAGCGGAGGAGGCAAGGGAGCAGCTTCAACGAGCCGCCCCCAATGCTAACGGGCGATCAGTAAACGAGGCAGCCAACGGTTCCTAAGCTTCGCTCTTCCTGCTTTCACTTTAAATTTAACTCTGGAAGCTCCCTAACTGTACTTTTTTGTCGGCAGCTCGTCAGGGACGATGGACCAAGGGCTAGGTGAGCTGCTGCACATAAGAGAGCAGCTAACCCAGAGGGCCGAAGTGGCCGAACTGGCAAGGGAAACTGCCTGGAAAGTACTGATTGCTTCCAGGGAAGAGGTGCTCAGCTTGAAAGCCGCAGCAGCCGAGGTGTCCCCTTGCAGGCTGAACTGGAGGCCCAGAAGAAACAGGTTGAAGTCTTGCTTGCCCAAAAGGCTGACCGGGAGGCGAGGCTGAAGGACAAGAAGAAGAAGGTTAAGACCCTGGCCCATCGGCTGAAGGTCGAGGAGGGTCGCGTAATTGATCTGGACCTCCGCGCGAAGGGCTATCAAGCATCGGTAGAAAGGTACAAGGGCCTACTGAAGTCGGCCCAAGACTTGCTGAAGATGGACGGTGAGAAGGCTGTGGTAGATTACAAGGCCTCCGAAAGCTTCAAGGAGGAAATGAACGAAGCCGGGATGGTCTGCTTCGACTAAGGGTACGACGAGTGCCTGGAAAAGGTAAGTGTCACCTTCCCGGAATTCGATCTTGCCTTCCTTCAGCTGCCGAAGCCTGCGGCGGTAGAAACTTCTGAAGGGACGAACCTGACTGCCCAAGCGGTCAAAGCCCCAGTGGAGATTGTCGCGGAGGTAGTTGGAGCAGACGTCCCAACTGGTGCCGAGGCGGAGGCAGCCGAAGGGGTTGAAAAGGCTGGATTGACAGCTGTAGTTGAAGGGGCCGAAGTGGCCGTCGTTGTAACCCTTGGAGGTCAGACCTAGTAGGTTGTAAAGGTCTGACCTCCAGTTCATGTAAAAACCCTTTTGAAGCAATAATGAAACTTTTCCTCACTGACTTGTTCCCTTACACTGTTCAATGGCTTGCTTTCTGAAATTTTGCTAAGTATGGGCCAGTCAGCATATTAGAGTGAGTGGTCGGACCTTCAAGGTAGGTATCGAGTAGAAGCCCAGGCTGAACTAGATTCTTAGGATTTTCACTCTAAGTACTGGTCCATCGGCCTTCCGGACCGAAAATAAATTAGGACGGTTGAGGCACCGGTCGGTTGTCAGCTCAGGCCGGGGCAACTAGCTTAGGAAATTTATCCCAAGTATTGGTCCGTCGACTTTTCAGACCCGGAGGCAGTTGAAGCAGCGGTCGGATGTCAGCTCAGGCTGGAGCAACTAGCTTAGAAAATTTATCTTACGTGTTGGTCCATCGGCTTTTCAGATTGGACTATCCTAGAGCCTTTGCTGACCAGAGTCGGACTTTCGGAAGTGGGCTGCCCTAGATCCTTTGTCGACCCGAGTCGAACTTTCGGAAGTGGGCTGCCCTAGAGCCTCTGCCGACCGGAGTCGAACTTTCGGAAGTGGGCTGCCCTAGAGCCTTTGCCGACTGGAGTCGGACTTTCGAAAGTGGGCTGCCCTAGAGCCTTTGTCGATCAGAGTCAGACTTTCGGAAGCGGGCTGCCCTAGAGCCTTTGCCGACCGGAGTCGGACTTTCGGAAGCGGGCTATCCTAGAGCCCTGCCCTAGAGCCTTTGCCGACCGGAGTCGGACTTTCGGAAGCGGGCTGCCCTAGAGCCTTTGCCGATCGGAGTCGGACTTTCGGAAGTCGGCTGTCCTAGAGCCTTTACCGATCGAAGTCGGACTTTCGGAAGTGGTTCGTAAAGAAACTTGAAATTCATTGATAATACTTGCGAAGATTGTCTACATTTCACGGACGTGCCAATTGTCGTCCGTCCCAAAATTCAAGTCGATAAGTACCGGTTCGAACCACCTCAGCGACCCGATAAGGTCCCTCCCAATTTGGGGAAAGCTTGCCTTGCTCAGTCGGTCTTGAGATTTTGGCTCTCCGCAGGACCAAGTCTCCGACTCGGAAAGCTCGCACCTTGACTCACGAGTTGTAATACTTCACCATCTTTTGGCAGCATACCGCCATCTTCATGCTTGCCTGAAGTCTTATTTCCTCAAGTAAGTCCAGGTCAGCTCTTCGTCGTTCAGAGTTGGATGGTTCGGTATAATGGTCGATCCAGAGGGATTGGAGAGAAATTTCAATAGGGATGACGGCTTCACTTCCGTAAGTGAGGTTGAACGGAGTTTTGCTGGTCGATGCTCTAGTGGTCGTCTGATATGCCCATAATACCGAATGGAGTTCTTCCGCCAAAAGTTCCTTTGCTTCATTGAGCCGGGTCTTCAGCCCATGCAAGATTGTTCTATTGGTGACTTCTGCCTCTCCGTTGCACTGCAGGTGGCCGACCGAGGTAAGTCGGTGAGAGACTTGGTATTGCTGGTAGAAATCTTGAAATTTAGAATTGTCAAATTGTCTCCCATTATCAGATTGTCCAGGGAATGCCGAATCAAAAGATGATATTATTCTGGATGAAGTTCTCCACCTTAGCCTCCGTTATCTGCGCCAGTGGTTCGGCTTCCACCCACTTGGTGAAGTAGTCGATAGCCACAAGCAAAAATTTCCATTGCCCGGAGGCCGGGAGAAAGGGTCCCAGAATGTCCATTTCCCACTGTGCGAACGGCCATGGGGCGGTGATCGGAGTCAGCTCGCTGGCAGGTCTTCTTTGAATGATGGAGTACCTCTGACATGCATCTCACCTTCGGACGAAGTCCAATGCGTCTTTCTGAATGGTGGGCCAGTAATATCCCTGCCCGACGATCTTGTAAGCCAGGGACCTCCCTCCGAGGTGGTCGCCACAAATGCCTTCATGAACTTCCCTGAGGGCGTAGTCGGCGTCCGTCGACCCTAAACACTTCAATAATGGCTGTGAGAATGATCGCTTGTAAAGGATGCCATCAAGGATGACGTATTTAGAGGCTGTCAGGCGCACCCGTTTGGCCTCCGCCGGATCCTGAGGAAGAATTCCCTTGGCCAAGAAAGTAAGGATCGGATCCATCCAAGAAGCTTCATGTTCTAACTGGTGGAGGACCTCTGTCAGCTCTTCGGCAATACTAGGATGCCGTAAATACTCCACAAAGGTTTGGTCAGAAGTCCCGCTGGCGACCGTAGCTAGCCTTGAGAGAGCGTCTACCCGTGAGTTCTGCAGACGAGGTATGTGGAGGATTTCGAAAAATTTGAACCGAGGAATGAGGTTTTGTATCTTATTTAAATATTTTGCCAGGGTCACATCCCTGGCCTCAAATTCGTCCTTCACTTGATTGACCATCAACTGGGAATCGAAGAAAACTCTGAGTCGGCTGATGCCCAGTTCGTTGGCGAACTGCAGCCCCACAAGGAGAGCTTCGTACTCCGCTTGATTATTTGACACCTGAAATAAAAAGTGTAAAGCATACTCCGGGTTTTGCTCGTCTAGTTCGGCCAGAATCAGCCTGGCCCCATAGCCTGCGAGGTTGGACGCTCCGTCCACATGGAGAGTCCAGGCTGGTTCTACTTCATAGACAGCATCAGCTTCAAGTATTTCGGCCATTCAAAGAGGCATCTCCTGCTTCCACGTGCACTCTACAATGAAGTCAGCAATTACCTGGGCCTTCAAGGCAGATCGTGGCTAGAAAGAGATGTCGAACTTCCCTAACTTGACGGCCCACTTGGTGAGTCGACCAGACGTATCTGGGCTCCGAAGGATCGCCTTGAGTGGTTGGTCGGTCAGCACCACGATCGGGTGCGCTTGGAAATACGGTCGGAGCTGCTTAGCTGATGTGACTAAGGAGTATATCAGTTTTTGCATCTTGGGATACCTTGTTTCGACGTCATGAAGGACTTTACTGATATAATAGATAGGCTTTTGTTGTCCGTTCTCTCCGACTTGTGCAAGGACTGCGCAAATCACTTCATCTGACACCGAAGATAGAGGTATAAAGGCTCCCCCTTCATCGACTTGGTCAGCAGTGGAGGGTTCTTCAAGTATTCCTTCAATGCTTCGAAAGCTGATCGACACTCATCATTCCAAACAAAGCCCTCCGACCGGTGCAGGGTCTTGAAGAATGGCAGGGACTTCTCAGCCGAATGGGAGATAAAACGGCTGAGAGAGGCGATTCGGCTTGTGAGCTCTTGGAGCTGCTTCTTGTTGGTTGGATGTGCCATCTCCATAACTGCTTTTATCTTGTCAGGATTTACTTCGATTCCCCTCTGTGTGACTAGAAAACCAAGGAATTTGCCAGAGATTACCCCGAAAGTGCATTTCGTGGGGTTCAGCTTCATCCGATGGCGCCTGAGAGCGTCAAAGGATTCCTGCAGGTCCCTGATGTGGTCAGCCTTATGGAGACTCTTTACTATCATGTCGTCAACGTAAGCCTCCATATTCCTCCCCAGCTATCCTTCGAACACCCTGTTGATCAGCCTTTGAAAGGTGGTGCCAGCGTTCTTCAAGCTGAAAGGCATCATTCGATAACAATACAGGCCTTTGTTGGTGACAAAGGCGATCTTCTCCTCATCTTCCGGATGCATTTTTATTTGATTGTATCCGGAAAAGGCATCCATAAAACTGAGAAGCTGGTGGCCGGCCGTGGCATCCACCAACTGATCAATCTTGGGTACTGGAAAACTATCCTTCGGACAGGCCTTATTGAGGTCGGTGTAATCCACACAGATCCTCCACTTTCCATTAGACTTCTTCACCATAACCATATTTGCCAGCCACTCAGGGTAGTGAATCTCTTTGATGAAGCCAGCATCACGAAGCTTCTTTACCTCTTCATCAATGGCTTTCTACCTTTCAGCCGCAAAGCTTCTCTTCTGACAGGCCTTATTGAGGTCGGTAGGTCGGGTCGACTTTGAGTTGGTGAGTGATGACCTCCGACGGTATTCCAGGCATGTCCGATGCCGACCAAGCAAAGACGTCGGCGTTACTTCTTAGAAAGCTGATCAGCTCTAACTTAAGATCTTCACTGAGGGAGCCTCCGATCTGAAGGACTTTAGTAGGATCATCCTCTCGAAGTGGAACATACAGAATCTTTTTCCCTGGCTGATCGAGGTCGTCGGCCTCAACCCTTGGGTCAAGTTGCTCCAAAGTGGAATGGCCTTCTGATTGTTGATTCATAATAGTCAAATATTGCCTGGCCATCCGACGGTCTCCCCTCATCTCCCCGACCCCATTTCTGGTCGAGAATTTTGCCAATAGGTGGTAAGTTGAAACAATGGCTCTGAAATTGTTGAGGGCCGGTCGGCCCAGAATAGCATTATAAGGTGAGGCTGTCCGTACGACCACAAAGTTGATGAAGAGGGTTTTCTGGAGAGGCTCCATCTTGATCGTCATGGGGAGAACTACTTCTCCTTCCACTCCAACAGAGTTGCCCTCGAAGCCCGTCAGCGGTGCAGGGGATTCCCACAGCATAGATCGGGATAAATTCATTCTCACAAAAGCGTCATACAGTAATACTTCTGTTGAGCTTCCATTATTAACAAGTATTCTCCTTACATCGTAATTGGCAATGTCTGCCGACACAACTACAGGATCATTTTCAAAAACATGGTTCTCTAGGAGATCTTCATCAGAGAAAGTAATGGCATTGGGGCCCCGAGACCTTTTAGCAGCATCCGTCCCATCCTCTTGACTTCCTTCGGACCGCTGGTGCAGCATGCCGACGTCCCCACCAGTTGGCCTTTGATTGGGGAGCTCCATTTCCTCCGGAGGGTTTGTGGCATTTGATGCTTCTGCCCTGTCCCGATGGGGTCGGACATACTTATGCAGGTATCCCCTTCGGATGAGGTCTTCAATGGCGTCCTTCAGCTATAGGCACTCTTCAGTACGGTGCCCATGATCCCTATGGAAGCAACATAATTTATCTTTGTTCCTTAGAGTAGGAGGGCCCCTCATTGGTCGAGGCTTTTGCAGAAAGGTTCTCGTTCTCGATTTCATCAGGATCTTCTCTCTTGGCAAGGACAGAGGCGCATAAGTCTCGAACCTTCGGGGGTAGTCCCTTGACTTCGAACTTCGGTGTGGGCTGACCGTCGACTATCGTTCGGAGGTTGGACTTCAGGAGCTTTATCGTTTTACTTCTTCGAGGTCGACGTTCCTTCAGCTTGACATCGTCCTGCTGCTTGTTTCTTTGCCAGGGCGTACTTCTATGCTCTGGCCAGTATCTCACTATAACTTATCGGATGCTTCTTGTCCAGGAAAAAGGTCAGCCTGGATGAGCGGAGCCCTCGCTTGAAGGCTGACATCGCTACAGCTTCGTTTAAGTCCGGGACTTCCATGGCCACTGAGTTGAAACGGGCCATGAAATCTCGAAGGGTCTCTCCCTCCTTTTGCAGCATAAGGAAGAGACAATCGGTATTCCTTGGGATCCGACTGCAAGTCCTAAAATGGGAAAGAAAAAGTGATTCGAGTTGAGAGGAGTGGATCGTACCTGGCCGGATGGTGGAGAACCACATCCGGGCGGTTTTCTTAAGGGTTGCAGGGAAGGCAATGCAATGGAGAGCGTCGGAGGCACCTTGGACCATCATATGGGCCTTGTACGTGCCTAGATGGTCCATCGAATCGGTGGTATTGTCGTAGGGGTCCACCTGCGAGATCTTGAAGTGGTGGGGGATTGTCTCCGCCAGAATCTCCTTAAAGAACGGGGGACGAGAGTCGTATACTGTCCCCCTTCGGCCTTCTACCGAAGGGCGATTTCAGCAATGCGCTCCTCCATGCGCATGATCTAGCTGCTGTAGTCCTTCGGGGGTTCGACGGTAAGTCGACCGCCGAATGGGATGGATTCGACGTAGGAAGGCGAAGCAGACCTCGCCCTCTTGCCATCAGCACGATCAACCAAGGACCTTCGGAGCTCCGCGGTGACGTGAGAATCGTGCTGAGGGATCACTGGTCGTCTGCCTCCCACAACAGCAATTGGAGGATTAGTGTAGGAAGCGACTGGTGGTTGCTGTCGATTGTCGGTTGCTTCCTGGAACTGCTGAACTGCCGCCGTTAGTGTTTCAATGTGGTTTACCAAGGTTTGGAACTGTTGCAGCCCCAAGATGATGGTAGGTTCTGCAGCAGTAGGGGCGGGTAGTAGCACAAAATCGTTTCCTCTAAGAGGCTCCTCAGACCTGGAAGGAGAAGTATCCCTCCGGCGTAGCATTTGGAGCTCTTCCCTTAGCCATTTTCTTGCCGGGATGATGGATTCCTCCTTTTAGAAGAAAGTGAAAGCCCTCTTTCTAGCGCCAATCTGTTGCCACGTCAACACCTGGGCCGAGAACCGGGACGGCTGGATGGGTTGGAGCGCTTCTCTCTTGGGCGAACATGCAGAAAAGTCTCCAAGGGCGCCGGTGGTGTTCCGGCAGGGGACCCTCCGATGCTTAAGTTAGCAGGAGAATGAAGGCAACATAATGGAGGAATCAATGGATCAGCAGCGTATAAAGAGGGAAGAGTTCTTTAACCTTCGAACGGGGTCCCCTGGGTACCTTATATAGGTGCGGAACAGTCCAAAATCCGTTAGGAGAGAGGCTGAGAAAGACTGATCTGTCCTAGGAGAATCTGGAGAGTGGGCACGTGGCACGCAGATACAGCGGCATCGTGGAAGTAGTGGAGCAGGGCCGTTGGGATAGCAGGATCCCGCAGCAACAGAAAGATGCTTCTGGAATACCCTGGATGCTAAGACTCGCCTGTCGGATGCCGGCCGTGGGACAGTCGGTCGGTCGTCGGACCAAGGGCCGAACCTCCGAAGGAGAGCGACGGGCCGGACCCAGCAGGAGAGGGTCGTTCGGACCTCAGCTTCGGTGGGTCAGCCTTCTGATGGAGAGCGGTGGGCCAGACCCCAGCAGGAGAGGGTCGTTCGGACCTCAATTTTGGTGGGTCGGCCTTCTGACGGAGAGCGGTGGGCCGAACCCCAGCAGGAGAGGGTCGTTCGGATCTCAGCTTTGGTGGGTTGACCTTCTGACGGAGAGCGGTGGGCCAAACCTCCTTAGCTGGAGCCTTGAGGAGGGCGGCTGGGTCGGTCCGCCGAACTGGACCGGTTCTGGCTGAGGGTGAGCCATCCTGGTACAACAGGTTCAAATATTTTTGATTATTATTTTTTATAGAAGAGGAGAAAGGCTGCATAGGATTCAAGTTCTTCAACTAGAAGAAGAAGGACATCTCCGTGTTTGAAGAAAGCCCTGCAAGGATTTAGCAGTCTGGGATCTTGGTGAATTAGTTAGGAAGGCTCCTTGTGGATACTAGCAGAGGTCGGGCACATGCACGGCTTTGACGAATCCTGTTAGATTCGATTGATTTGATAGATTTAGTATAAGAAGAAAGATTTAGTGATTAAGATAATTTAAATCCTTCATCTTATAATTTTATTATATTTTAGATCTGATTTATTTTCTATTTCAATATGTTGAGTGGTATAGTTAGATGATGTTTAGAATTATTTTAAATCAGCATGCTTTTGAAAAATTATTTTTCATGATTCTGCTTCTATTGCATCTAGGTTTAGAACCTAGCCTTGCATACTAGTCATCTTTGTCGAAAACTTAATAGTGGTATCGAAGCCATAGTTTTGGTATATTGGAATATATTCAGATATGAATCTTCTTTAGATCTGAGAGTTTTAAATTAGATTTAATAAATTTGTGATAAGTAAAAAGGTTTTCCTATCACTAGTTTTGTTATTTATGAAAATTGTTATCCATATATTTAGATTTAATTTTTTTGATATATAGATGATGTATCATGGTTTTAATTTAGATCTAAAATAAATAAATTAATTTAATAATTAATTGAATATAATTTCTTAACTAAATACTCAGATTGGGTGCATCACCATGGCCGTCCAGTCATAAGAGCTAATTAGGATTTAAAGGTCCTTTTTTCCTATTCAATAGGTCTCCTATAACGTGTAGGGTGCCACTTATAAATTGATCCATGAAGAAAATAGGTTCATGTTTTAGATCTAAAACTAATTACATAAGATGTAGATAATCGGTTTGATCTAAAACTACATGTATGTGACATATAGACTAGAGTTTGTAACTGAATTATCAATTTATGATCATAAATGATTAATTGCAAGAAATTAAATATAATCTAAAATCGATTTAGATTCTGAAATTTATTTCATGGATGAGGATATCAGTTTTTGAATTAGATCAAGTGATTAGGCTACACATTAGGGTTTTGATTAGATCAGGCTAGAATCCTATTTCGATTTTGAGTAGTTAATCCAACACAATTAATGATTGATTAGGATTATATTAAAGGATCTCAAAATTGGATTTAAATATAGTTTAATCACATCAGTTCACACTTGATGTGAATTAATCTTTTTAAGGCTTAATTGGCTAAGTGGTTTGAGCCCAAGTCACTAGACTAACCTGTCAATATTTATTGATCAATTAGTGTCAAGGCAAGTTTTGATCATGGTTATTAATTAGGATTAGCTCTTACCTAGCCAACTCGGTTGGTATCTCAAAAAAGAGGTTTAAATGATGAAGCCCTTCCATTGATCTAACTTACCTGGTCAACTTGGTCGATTAAATTTTTGATTAGGTTACTTTTGATTTAAGTTCATCCATGTCAACTAGTTTTGTCAGACATGAGACTATATTGACCTAAACTTATTTAGTCTGATATATGATTGGGCTGACTAATTAAGATGAGACCTAAATCCAAACCTCTCCATTAATATTAAGCTTAGGTCTTCCACCATCGTAGGTATGCGGGTGTCCTACCAGTATTGACTATTTTCAGCTGGTTATAATAGTTCAGTTACACCAGGAAGACACAATCATCCTATTAATATGAGATGTCGCTAGGTATAGACATGGTTGGGCCCAATAATTGAGTATAGTGAGGGATCCAATGATGGCTTTCCCTAGGCATTAATGGTGGGTCTGACTTAACTAAGGATTTGGCCAATAACTGGGCATGATGAGGCTTCATGACTTAGAGATCGAGTCATTACAAGATGCATGAGTTGTATTAGATAAGAGTTATCTACTCATCGGTATAGCAAGTTACCAATAATTGGGCATGGTGAAATACCGCATATTGGTGGGACCTAGCACCCACTAGAAACCTTGGTCATGTAGGGTTTCCGTATCTCCATGGGGATGTGTATGAGATCTATGAAATTAATGGGACTCTAAATTATTACTTAAAGTTCTTAGAATAAATTTTATTATTAAATACAAAAGTCTAATTCAATCTTCTACTTTTTCTTAACTAAACTATGTCAGCTTCAACCCATTAGCTTGTATCCTTGAACTAAATCGACTTGTTGGCCTTAACTATAAAGACTAGTTCAGAAACCTCAAAATAATCTTGAGTTCCAAGAAGTTGGGACGATGTGCTCGACTAAGACCCCCCTGTCTTACCTGACCATCCTAATACTCGCCAGGTAGCTGTACATAAAAAATGGATGGAAGATAATGATAAGGTAAAGTGCTACATGCTAGCTTCAATGTCAAACGAGTTGTAGAGCCATCCTGAGGATATGCTAACTGCCAAGATTATAATTACTCACTTGCAAGAGCTGTATCTTGAGCAAAGTCGAACCGCATGCTTTGAAATCTCTAAAAGACTTTTGAATATCAAAATACATAAAGGATAGTTAGTCCACGATCATTGCTTGATAATGATCAAAGTTATTGAATAGCTTGAGAAGCTGGGTATATCGATTCATACGGAACTGCAAGTCTATTTGATCTTTCAGTCCCAAACTAACTCATTTGCTCAGTTTGTCATGAACTGTAATATGAACAAATTGAGTTACACTTTACCTAAATTATTAAACATGCTGGTAAGTAATGAGGGGACCTTGAAAAGTTTAAGGACCTTTGTTTAGCTATGGAATAGGCATCTTCATCTAAGAGAAAGTCTACTTGAAAGAAGTAGAAGCCTGCAAAGAAGCATAAAAAGGATAGTAGCCTAAGAAAAAGGATGCTAAAAGAAGCCTGTTGTGAGTAAAAAAAATATTCCACTACAACATAGATGGGCATTGAAGAGAAACTGTCTGCTATACCTAGAGAGCATGAAGAAACAAAGATGGTTTCATCTTCAGAAGATATGTCTATGCTCATTATTGAATCAAATCTTATAGTACCTTCTACTTCCAGTTGGGTATTAGACTCTGATTTAAGTGCTCATATTTGTACTTCAATACAGAGTGTAGTAAGAAGTAGAGTGCTGAGGAAAGAAAAGATGATCCTATGTGTTAAAAAAGGTATAAGAGTTGCTACAATCATCGTAGGAGCATGCCCTCTATTATTACCTTTAGGATTTAGTTTAGTTTTGAAAAATCATGTACCTGTAGTTAGCAAAAAACTTGATTTCTGCCTCTGTGCTAGCACAGGAAGGTTATGAATTTATCTTTAATAAAGATTTTTGTTCAATTTATTTTAGAAATAAATTAATTGTAAAAATTCTTTTGATAGATAGCCTATACCATTTACATATTGATGTGTTTGTGAACATTAACGAGAAACTAGTGAATGCCATAGGATACAAACAACCTATAGATAACCTAAACCAAAAGTATATGTGGCACCTTAGGCTTGGTCACTTTGGTAAGGACAGAATAATAAAACTATAAAAGGATGGTATCCTTGACTCACGTAATTTTGAGTCAAACCCATTTGTGAATCATGCCTTCAAGAAAGATAACCAAGTTATCCTTTGCAAGTCATGGGGAGAGGGCCATTGAAATACTTATCCTGGTACATATTGATGTGTGTGAGCTATTTAATGTGCAAGCTAGAATTATTTTAATACTTCATCACCTTTACTGATAATTACTCACGGTATGGGTATGTGTTTCTTATCAGACACAAGTGTAAAGTATTTAAAAAATTCAAGGAGTTTAGACATAAAGTAGAAAAGCAAATACAAAATTTTTTTAAGGTTCTCTGGTTAGATCGATGAGGTAAATATCTTAGTAAAAAATTTCTAGGTTATCTCAAAGACAATGGCATAGTTGCATAATGGACTCTTCCTAGTATGCCTCAACTCAAGGGGGTATCTGAAAGGAGGAATAAGACCTTATTAGATATGGTCCGATCCATGATGAGCTTGACTGACCTATCTTTGTTTCTTTAGGGTTATGCCCTACAAACTTTAATTTATATTCTAAATCAGGTTCCTTTGATTCTATTTCTACCATTCATATGAAATATGACATGATAAGAAACCAAGTCTTGGCCATCTTAAGATTTGGGGGTGTCTAGCCAATGTCAAGAGACTAATGGCAGACAAATTAGTATCTAGATCAATGAATACTCACTTCATAGGGTATCCTAAAGTATCAATAGGATATTATTTTTACTTTTTAGAGGATCACAGTATAATTATGAGCCAACATGCCATGTTCCTAGAAAAATATTTGTTCAAAATGGTGGTAATGGGAGGTTAATTGTGTTTGATGAGAAAGTTTCTGAAGAGTAGCCAGTTAGAGATCAGGTTGAACCAAATGAACCAGTAGATGTAGTTGCTCCACCACCTTGTAGGTCTAGTAGGATCTCCCATCCTCCAGAAAGGTACTTAGGTATGCTTATAGAGGATATAGAGAAAATATTTTTTTGTAGAAGACAATGATCAAATAATTAATCCTAAAACCTATGATGAGGCAATGTTAGATTTAACTCTGAGAAATGGTTGAATGCTATGAAATCAGAAATTGATTCAATACATTCAAACCAGGTCTAGTCTTTAGTGGATCCACTTGAGGGGATAGTATCCATTGGATATAAATAGTTCTACAAAAAGAAGATAGGTATAGATGGTAAGGTAAAGACCTATAAAGCTAGACTAATGTCAAAGAGATATAATCAATACGAAGGCATTAACTATCAAGATACTTTTTCATTGGTACCAATGTTGAAATCCATCACACACTGCTTGCTATTGCATATATTCATGATTATGAATATTGCAGATGGATGTGAAAACTGTATTTCTTAATGGATATCCAACGAAGATATCTATATAGAGCAGCTTTTGGGTTTCACTTCCAATGATGAAGATTACAAAGTCTGTAAGCTACATAGATCCATTTATGGATTAAAGCTAACTTCTCGGAGTTGGAATATTTATTTCAATGATGTGATTAAATCATTTGATTTTATTAGAAATGAAGAGGAGCCTTGTATATACAAGAAGGTCAATGAGAGGGTTATGACATTCCTGGTATTGTACATGAATGACATCCTCCTAATTAAGAATGATATTTTTATGTTAACTTCAATTAAAAGTTGGTTGTTTAAAGAATTTTTTATGAAAGACCTAGATGAAGAATCTTATATTTTAGGAATTAAGATCTATAGAAATAGACTGAATCGGATGCTTGGCCTTTCATAAATTATACATAAAGAAAGTGCTAAAAAGATTCAGCATGGAGAACTCCAAGAGGGGATTATTATCTCTTAGGCATGGTATTAATCTGTCCAAGAAGATGTGTCCTAGCACACCTAAGGAGATATACCGTATGAGCAAAATTCTATATGCTTCAAAAATCGGGAGCCTAATATATACCATGTTGTGTACTCAACCTGATATTACGCTTGCTGTGAGTGTCACGAGTAGGTTTCAGTCAAATCCAGACAAAGAGCACTAGATTGTCGTGAACAACATTCTTAGGTACTTAAGAAGAACTAAGAATTTATTCTTGATCTTTGGAGGAAGTCCTAATTTATGGGTAGAAGGATACACTGATTCAAATTTTATGTTTGATCCTGATAATAGAAGGTCAACATTAAGATGTGTATTTCTTTGCAATGATGGTTCGACTAGCTAGAAAAGTTTCAAGCAGCCTATCATTGATGATTCTACTATGGAAGCTGAGTACATCACCACCTTTGAAGCTACAAGGAAGCCTTCTAGTACAAGAATTTACTACAAAACTCATAGTAATGCCATTAGATGTCATTTCCTTGTACTGCGACAACAACGACACCCCCTTGCTAAGGAGCCTAGGTATCACCAAACGTTCTAGCACATCGAGAGATGGATCCATATCATATATGACTACTGCAAGAAAAAATACATTGAGATACAAAGAGTAGACTCTATGGATAATGTGCATATCCATTGACAAAGCAATTGAGCCAGCAAAAGACTCTAGTCTACCTTGAAAAGATGGGACTTAGGTAAATGGCCAATTGGCTTTAGTACAAGTGAAAGATTATTAGATGTATGTCCTGGAAGCCAAGTTGTAATGATACATTGTATCTTTCTATGACATAATTTTATACTTAATTCATTTAAATCAATAAAATTGGACTTTATTTTTTTCATTCATATCTATATATTTATGAATTATTCATGGAGTTAATGAACAATGACATATATTCTTATGAATTGAGAATTTGAGATATGTATCATTATAGATTAACTTCTAAAAGTTTTCAATCATTGGATCATCATTGGGATGGTGATTGATCCGACAAGATCAATGCACAAATCATCTCTCTTTGGATAGACAAATCTTGAGTCTATAGTGTAGAGATACTTAAGCAAGAGTGCAAATGGTTGTTAGAGCACAACAACATTGAGCATAACCAAGTCCAAGAAGTTACATGGATATCTACTCACTTATCAGCGATTTCTTAAATGTTATTATTATGTGAGTAATTCCTTGACCTGCAGTGTCTTAACTCCTCACAATGAGGTTGTTGGGTTGACAGCACATGAACATAATCTCTAGCTATTCAAAATATTGTGATGTTTGTTGGCTACAGTAGTTTCATTGTACGAGTAATGAATATACTTATAAGGGACCTATCGATTTTAATAGTTAAGGTATAGTCCTATGTAACTTAATAAGTTGAGTCCTTACATTTGTGGCCATAATAGTGTGATATTGGAAAAGAGTTTTCAAGAAAATCATAATTGGATTCAAGCTCATTAAGTCTGACATATGATGGATGCTTAGGATTTGACGAGTTTCCATGACTTGCATCCTATCGAAATTTTCTATAGAGACATTTGATTACATGGTAACTACACTTAGGGATTTATTTCAATTATGTTGGGTTACTAATATATATTGTCAGATGTTATTAGTGGATTATGAAAGCTTACTAGGATTGTTTTCAGAACAACGATCTAAGTTAGTGTTAAGCTGAAATTATTTCAGTCCATCGAAAATTTTTTGATGATACTATGATAGAGATCATGATATATCTCACTACGAGATAGAATAGAACCTGAGGGATCATACAAAAATGAGTTTGACCTGATCTAAGCACAATCTACGTAAGAGTTGCATATTTAGCACCTACTAATTTTGGCACTCGTTAACTTAGCACTTGCCAATTTTGGCACCAGCTAATATTTTAGTATGGTGGACCTATTTACAAATATTATAATAATATTTAACTTTATTATTTAACTCAATTAAACTATATCTAATAATTATGAACTTAATTTAAAGTTAATTGGATTTTAATTCAAGTTTGACTTGAATTATTGACTTAGTTGACTTGGTCAATAGCCTTTTTTTAATTGGTTCATTTGGGCATGAAATAGTTTCGAAATTAGTCAAAAATTGAGTCAAACTAGACAAGCAGCTAGGAGACCCAATTGACTAGGTCTTTCTCTCCTTTTCTAATGCAAAATCCAAGAGGATGGCATGGAATTGCATGCCCCTCTTGGCATGCGGTGAGAAGGGAGAGGCACCAAGTTGGCAACTCTCTTCATCATCTGGGACTCTCTCCTACAAATAAAGATTGATTCTTTTTAATTAAATTTATTCATATCAGATTAGAATCATAATTTATCTAGATTTTTTAGGTGATGTGAAAAGGGGATTTGGCATGGAGTTTTAAGGAGTGCAGAAACAATGCTACACACATAGTTATGTTGCACATCATTCTTCCACCCATTCCATCCTATTCCCTTCTATGCCATATCTGATATAATACCTCAAAAGAAAGCAGAGAGAGTCTAGTATACAAATAGGGAAAAATATAAATAGATTTATAATATTTAATGATTATTTCTTATAGAATAAGAGAAAGGTTGCATAGGATTCAAGTTCTTCGGCTAGAAGAAGGACTATCTCCATGTTTGAAGAATGACCTGCAAGGATCTAGTAGTCTAGAAGTCTTGGTGATTTAGTCAGGAAGGCTCTGTGTGGATACCAGTAGAGGCCGAGCATGTTTGCAGCTCCGACGAATCTCATCAGGTCTGATTGATCCGACAAATCTTGTACAAGAAGAAAGATTTAGTGATTAAGGTAAGTTGAATCCTTCATCTTATAATTTTATTAGATTTCATATTTGATTTATTTTCTCTTCCAGTATATTAAGTAGCATGGTTAGATGATGTTTAAAATAGGTAAGTTGAATCCTTCATCTTATAATTTTATTAGATTTCATATTTGATTTATTTTTTATTCCAGTATATTAAGTAGCATGGTTAGATGATGTTTAGATTTATTTTAAATCAGCATGCTTTGAAAAATTATTTTTCATGATTTCTACTTCGGTTGTATCTAGGGTTTAGAACCTAGCTTTGCATACTAATCATCTTTGCCAAAAACTCAACAACTCCATCATTTGGAGGAAAATCTTATGCTAGGCAGCTACTATCCAATGTCAATTTCGATGGGCTATGGTAATGGATAGTTGATACATACTTTAATTGATCCTTGGATCTCCTTGATACCTATAAATAATGGCCTACTTATATAATGTTCATGCTGATCTTGATCACATAAAGGTCATTACTTACTTCGAATAGGGAATTTATCTCTTATCTCTTCATTAATGTCAATTGAAATGATGACATATATCAATATAATACATTTTAGTAAAAAATGATTGTCTTGATCAATTGATGTGGGGACAAATGTCTCACATCATATTAAGCTCAAGGATCTATATTCTTTAGTGTGGCTAGATCATTATAAAACAACTCAATCCATTGGCTATATTTGGAAGCTAAAAGTATCTCCTAGAGTTTAGCACTTTTTGCTGGAAGGTGATGTTGGATATACTTCTATGCAAAAGTTTACTCCTCTCAAAAAGAAACAATTAATAAGGCCATTGGGTTCTGTGACCTTTACACTGATGCTATGGAGGACGCGAACTATGTGTTGGTAACTTATCCTTTTAGCTATTGCTATGTGGTTGATATGGTCTACTTGTAATGAGAGAATCCACGAACATAATGTGCAAAACTCTACATAGTTGGGTTAGAAGGATCTATGCATATACCATCACTCCATGTAGGAATATGATGAATCCAATTTGCTCAAGTGGACAATTGTTGACTCCACTTATTGATTTGATGATAAGCAAAACAGTTAAGTATAATTTGAGGGACTAATTTTTGCTTTAAGTGTGTTTTCAATTGAAAGGGTTCTCAGTTTATAGGCTTTACCGCATTGAGTAAAGATCTATGACAACCCCAATTGGTACTAGTGTAGTCGAGGGACAAGCCTCGAATAGACCTCCATTTTTAATGGTGCAAATTATACTTATTGAAAAACTAGGATGAGAATTTATATGCATTCTATAGACTATAACTTATGGAAAGTAGTAGATAAAGGTCCTCATGTTCCTTCGATGGTGGTTAATGTTGTTTCCATCCCAAAACTTAAAGAGGATTGGGATGAAAATGACATTAAATAATCCGAGATCAATGCTAAGGCAATGAATCTCTTGTATTGTGCATTAGATCCTAGTGAGTTCAATAGGATATCTACATGCACGTCCGCCAAAAAAATATGGGACACACTTGAGGTTACTTATGAGGGTACCGATCAGTGAAGAACACCAAGATAAATATGTTAGTGCACACATATGAGATGTTCCGGATGGAACCAAATGAATCTATTACTGATATGTATACATGTTTTACAAATATTGTAAATGCTATGAGGAGTGGTAAAGTCATATCTAATGCTGATCTGTGAACAAAATTCTTAGGTCACTACCGACATCATGGGATCCGAAAGTGATCGCAATTCAAGAGGCAAAAGATATAGAAAGCTTCCACTTGAGCAGCTAGTAGGTTCACTCATGACCTATGAGCTCAACTTGAAACAGAAATCAATGGACCTGGATAAAAAGAAAAGGGGATCACCTTAAATCAAATGTTCAAGAAGAATCCTTGATTAAAGAGTTCGATGATGATGAAGAAGCGGAAGGTGAAGAAGCCCTCCTTGCCCAAAAATTTAGAAGATTTATGAAGAGGAGGAAGTTCCCTATAAAAAGAAGTTTCAATCCAAAGAAAAGGAAAAGAAAAAGGAAAGGAGAAAGAAAAAGAAAAGGAAAAGGAAGTACCTATATGCTTCGAGTGCAAGAAGTTGGGACATTATAAATTTGATTGTCCTCTCCTTAAGAAATCAAGAAAGAAATTGAGGAAGAAAGCAATGATGGCTACTTGGAGTGACAGTGAGGACTCCAGTTCAGAAGAAGAGCAGACTGAAACGGCAAATCTCTGCTTCATGGCACTTCAGGACAATGAAGAGGTATGTCTTGCAACCAAGGAAAACATACGTGTTTGGTATCTTGACAGTGGTTGCTCAAGGCACATGACTGGAGATGTGAAGCAATTCACTTCTCTTGAAGCTTTGAATGGAGGTAGTGTGACCTTCGATGATAATGGTAAAGATAAAATTATTGGAATTACTAAGGTTCACATAACTCCTTCTAATAGTATTAGTAATGTACTTCTAGTAGATGGTCTAAAGCATAATCTATTAAGTATTAGTTCATTTTGCGATAAAGGTTTTCAAGTAATTTTCAAATCATCATATTGCATGATTTCTAGTCCTAATCTGAATGGAGTAGAATTCATTGCAAAAAGGCATGGAAATATCTATCTTGTAGATCTTGATGATCTATCTTTACCTAATGGAGAATGTCTTGTTGCAATGAATTCAACTAAAGAGAGACTAGTTCGTTATGGCATAGAAGGTTAGGGCATGCTAGTATGTACCTTATTTCAAAACTTTGCAAAAGAATTTAGTTAGAGATTTACCTAAAATAAGTTTGAAAAAGATAGAATTTGCCAAGCTTGTAAATTTGGAAAACAAGTTAGAACTTCTTTTAAACCAAAAGAATTTGTAACTACTAGTAGACCACTTGAACTACTCCATATGGATCTCTTTGGACCAATTAGAAATCAAGTCTAGGAGGCAAGAGATATGGATTAGTTATTGTGGATGATTTTTTGAGATTTACTTGGATTTTCTTCTTAGCTCAAAAAGATGAATCATTTTCAGTATTTATAAAGTTTTATAGAAAAGTTTCTAACAAAAAATGTGTTTCTGTTGTGTGTATCCGCAGTAATCATGGAATAGAATTTGAAAATCAAGATTTGAGAATTTTTGTAATGAAAAAGGAATAGAACATAATTTCTCTGCACCTAGGACACCTCAGCAGAATGGGGTAGTAGAAAGAAAAAATCATACTTTATAAGAAATAGCATGCACTATGCTTTGTGAAATAATTTGCCAAGATATTTTTGGGCTGAAGCTATAAATATAGCATGTTATGTTTTAAATCGAGTTTTAATACGCCTATTTTAAAGAAAATACCATATGAGCTTTGGAACCAAAGAAAACTAACTTTGAAATATTTTCGAGTTTTGGTTGTAAAGTTTTGTTTTGAACAATGGAAAAGATCATTTAGGAAAGTTCGATGCCAAGTCTGATGAAGGTATCTTCTTAGGATATTCTATATCGAGCAGGACATACAGAGTTTCAACAAACAAACTTTAGTTATAGAAGAGTCAGTACATGCAGTGTTTGAAAAATGTTCTAACCTATCATCGAGAAAAGAGGAAACATCTGATAGTTGTGCAGGTGCTGACAAGCTTCAGAAATTAACATTGGAAGATCAAGCTCAACCAAGTGAAGAAAGTCAAGATAAGGATGTAAAAGAAGATGACACTCCAGCACATCATGATCTACCCAAGGAGTGGAGGTATGTTCATGGATATCCTAAGGAATTAATCTTAGGTGTCCATCTAAAGGGGTAAGAACTAGAGCTTCTATTAGAAATGAATGTGATTACATAGTTTGTATCTCAAGTAGAACCTAAATGTTTGAAGAAGCTGAAAAAGATGCTAATTGGATGAATGCTATGCAAGAAGAATTAATACAATTTAACAGAAATAATGTTTGGATACTTGTAGAAAGACTATCTAATGTTTCAATCATTGGCACTAAATGGGTATTTAGGAATAAGTTAGATGAAAATGGTTTTGTCATAAGAAATAAGGCTAGGCTAGTTGCTAAAGGCTATAATCGAAGGAAGGGATTGACTTTGATGAAACTTTTGCTTCTGTTGCTAGACTTGAAGCAATTAGACTATTGCTGGCTTTCGCATATTTTATGAATTTCAAATTATTTCAAATGGATGTTAAAAGTGCTTTCTTAAATGGTTTCATAAACGAAAAGGGTTTTGTTAAACAACCACCATGATTTGAAAATCATGCACATCCTGATCATGTTTTCAAATGCACAAAGCACTTTATGGATTAAAGCAAGCACCTAGAGCATGGTATGAAAGGTTAAGCACATTTCTTATTGAAAATAGATTTTCTAGAGTAAATGTTGACAAAACTTTATTTTTGAAAAGGAAAGATGCTGATTATTGGTAGTATAAGTTTTTGTTGATGACATCATTTTCGGGCTACTAATGAATTTCTTTGTAAAGAGTTTGCTAAGCTTATGCAGGGTGAGTTCGAGATGAGCATGATGGGAGAACTCAACTTCTTTCTCGGACTCCAGATCAAGCAAACTTCAGATGGTATCCTCATCAACCAAGCTAAGTATACAAGAGAAATCATTAAGAAGTTTGGGATGAAGACTACTAATCCAATTGTACGCCTATGAGCCCCTCATGTAAATTAGATAAAGATGAAATGGTAAATCTGTAGATCAGAAACTATATAGAGGCATGATAGGCTCTTTGCTGTATCTAACTGCTAGTAGACCAGATATTATGTTCAGTGTTTGCATGTGCGCTAGGTATCAGTCTGAACCAAAGGAATTACATCTTATGGCTGTTAAACACATATTTAGATATCTGTCTGATACTATTGGCATTGGCTTGTGGGTATGCTAGAAATTTTTCTGCTGAATTGATTGGATATTCTGATGCAGACTTGCTTTGGTGGTTGTAGACTAATAGAAAGAGTACTAGTGGACTTGCCAATTTCCTGGGATTAACTTAATCTCATGGTTTAGCAAGAAACAAAATTCAGTTGCGCTATCTACAGCTGAGGCTGAGTATATTGCAGCAGGAAGTTGTTATGCTCAAATCTTGTGGATTAAGCAACAACTTGAAGACTTTGCAATCAAGTTGGCTAGAACTCCTATTAAATGTGATAAACAAGTGCGATTTGCTTGACTAAAATCCTGTTCAACACTCTAGGAGCAAGCACATTGAAATTAGGCATCACTTTATTAGAGATCATGTTGAAAACAATGATATTTGCTTGAATTTGTTTGTAATGAGCTACAATTAGCTGACATTTTAAACTAAACCTCTCTGGAAGATCGGTTCAGTATGATTAGAAGTGAACTCGGGATCATAATCCATTTGATTAAATCTTCGTTTCATATTTTGACTAAAATCAGATCCTTCAATCTTATTTTTGATGAATTGTGATTAATCTTTGATAATTTGACTCCACAAATATATTGATTCAATTGATTTTGATCTTTCAGTGAAATTCCTGATTTTTTGGTTTTTTAAGTCGATGTGTCGACACATCATGTGTCGACTCCAAAGGTGTCGACACATTCGTGAGTCAACACATGGCCGATGGGAAACTGAGATTTTAAGGATTTCGGACTGTTTTTTCCCCCATTTCTATTCCCTCCGAGCTGACACTTTGTTTCAGGTACCCATACTACTCATTCTACTGTTTCTTGCTGATTAGCGTAGTTTTCTTGGATTTGGATTGTGTGTAGCCATTTTTTTTAAAAATCCTCTTAGGTTTAATACTAAACCCAAAAAAACTCACATTTCCATCAAATCCCTACCTAAACCTTGCTATCAACAATGGGACCTTGCAAACAAGTTGTTCGCCGACACATCAGTCACAGCTTGAGAAAGAAAGAAGAACAAAGGCAAGACATGAGTCTAGGGATCCAGATCCGCCTGCACATCAGTTGTTCGCACCCTCCAGTCGGATGAGCTCCAAGACCGTAGTAGGAGGACGCAGAGTGGACTTCTCATTCTTGGACCAGCAGCATTTTTGGATAGGAGACTGGATCCGACATGCTAGCCTGGCATCTTTTGCTCATTCAGCGGAGATATTTCCCGAGGCTGATGAGAGAATTTATGGATTACTCGCCCGGGAGTAGATGAATGGATTGCTCAGATCAGAGGACGAGACATTCCTATTTCAGCTGAGATACTGAGCAGGGTATGGGATATACCCATGACTGGATCCATATTGAGAGTTTGCTGGACAGAGCTGGTGGACTCCGGTGTATTTTTGAGTCAGACATCTTACCAAGGGAGCCACCATTCCTGCCTCGAGCTTTCAGCAGAGATGAGACTGCTTATCACATAGTTGCCCGGATTTTTCTGCAAAGACCGGACGATTTGATTACATTGCCGAGCGAGAGTTGCTCATGAGGGTCTCATTGATTCAGGGGACGCTGATATGCTTGTCTGTTTTGATGATGCATCATATCACAGAGGCGGCGTCTAGTCAGCGACTTTGCTTACCATACGGTATGGGACTGACTGTATTGTTTAGAGAGTATGGAGTCAGTTTCCAGAGTGAGCCATATCGTTCATTGATCCACACCGATGTATATGACATCAGGTCGTTGCATCGTATGGGCTTTCATTTGATCTGAGGCCAGTGGACACGGAGGATATCTAGACAGGCTGAGGATGCAGCTGATGTTGATGAGGGATGTTGTAGAGGAGGAGCATATTTTGTCAGGCGAGGCTGGACCGAGCGAGACATAGCCTGAGACGGCGGCACAGCCAGCTCAGCCAGATACTTCTGCCCAGCCACAGCCAGAGCAGACGGAGACACATGGTATGTCAGACACTCTAGAGGATCGAGTCAGACGCATAGAGATAGATGTCTTTATCATGAGACAGCGTCTGGATGTTTTCATTGTGGAGATGAGAGAGAGCCACAGAGGTCTCAGTGATGGTATTTTGGCTATTCTATCAGCCCTATCTAGAGCTTCTACGAGTGCTCTACTGCTGACACAATTCCAGCACTGTGGATATTCGTGCTTAACACCAGCTGAGACATTAGAGATTTTGGTATTGGTGCTGAGACTACTATTGGAGATGGAGTTGGAGACACTGCTGTTGGAGATTTGGATGAGATGACTGACTCAGACCTGTTTGATATTGCTGATCTTACTTCAGAGCCAGTGGAGGTGACGGATGATGTTCATGCGAGTCCAATTGTTGATCCATCCTTTTCACCTGTTCCATCCTCTCCTTTCAAATATGATATTATACTTCAGATCCTTCCGATCCAATTCTTAGCCCCTATCATTGATTTACCTACTATGACTCCTGATATTACTACACCTATTATTTAGACACCCACATCTATTGTTCATACACCTGTTATGGCCGTAACGATGATGTGGCCGGGCTCAGATACGTCAGATATGATCGAGCCACGTGGAGGTTTCTTCGGCGAGTCAGGCCACATTGCCGAGATCGAGCTCGGCAAGGCTACTTCGCCAGACGACTTCCCAAGATGAAACCGCCCTCACCGAAGTCGAGCTCGGTTCGGGGCTCCTCCTGCCACCTCGCCAGGCGTCACCCAAGAGGGGTCCGCCTAGGCCGAGGTCGGCAGCTTCTTCGCTCCTTCGCCAGGTGCCCCCAGAGGGTCCACCTCGCGAAGCCAGGCGACCTCATGCCACTCGCAGGTGTCCACCCAAGAGGGGTCCACCTAGGCCAAGGTCGGCCGCTTCTTCGCTCCTTCGCCAGGTGACCCCAAAGGCGGGTCCACCTCGGAGAAGCCAGGCGACCTCCTGCACTCGCAGGTGTCTACCAGGAGGAGTCACCTAGGCCGAGGTCGGCCGATCCTTCGCTCCTTCGCCAGGTGGCCCCCGGAGACGGGTCCACCTCGGCCGAAGCCAGGCGACTCCTGCCACCTCGCCAGGTGTCCACCAGGGGGATCCACCTAGGCGAGGGCGGCCGATCCTTCGCTCCTTCGCCAGGTGGCCCCGGAGACGGGTCCACCTCGGCCGAAGCCAGGCGACCTCCTGCAATCGCCAGGTGTCCACCCCGGAGGGGTCCACCTCGGCCGAGGTCAGGCGCCCGTACAGAGAAGATCCCAAAGAAAGAGCGCAAGTTCCGAGGTCGACCCTCGAGCCGTGCGTATCACAGGCGGCGCCCCGTACGGATGGTGGCGGCACGCGAAACACCTTTGCATCGGCCCGATAGGTCCCACAGTTGAGAGACGCGGTTCTGACAAACAGGGCCGTAAACGGATGGCGCTACACTTGGGAAGGAGAGCGCTCTCACTGGGCCCGTGGTCTGACCGGCCGCCTTACCGGCGCCACCCCCCTTCTATCTTTTTGCCCTTTCCCTGCTGGGCTCGGCGAACGAGGTCGGAAAGCCGCCTGGCCCTCAACATCGAAAGGGGAAGAGAAAAGGATGGGAAGGGGAGCCTCCTAGGAGGAGAAGACAGGCGAACAACGAGAGGAGATAAAAGGAAGGAAGCTGGGGACGACAAGGTAAGCTGATCGGGCTGGGGACAAGTAAGAAACAGTGGCCAAAAGCCTCGTTCCGAGGGTGAGATCCAAGGTCCCGAGAGGGGATCGCTTGGCGTGAGCTCGTCAAGGAGGCCGGCCGAATTTCTGGTCCCCATAGCACCTTTCTTGCTAGTAAATTCTCTGAGTCTGGACTCCTTCGGGGGCCCGTCTTGGAGAACCTGTTCCTTCTCGTCGTCTGCTGACTTACCGTCGGAGCTCCCTCGCCGGCATCCCCGGCCAGGGTCTTCTGACCCTCTCTTGCAGGTCCGCTCCAGCCAGGAGGCTCCGGGAGTAAGGCGGTCCGGTAGGATCGACGGATCCGAGGCACGAGCGCGGCGACGAGATCGGCAACAGATTGGCGCGCCAGGTAGGGGGGCAGGACAACACCCCTAGTGGGAGCCAGCTTTCTGCAGGTATCGTGCTCTCCGACAATGGTGGTCACTCATGGGCACGAGGCGTCCACCAGCCGTGCGGGGGAGGTTCCCTCCCCTCAAGGGGCCCACAGCCCGGAGAGGGAGCTTCCAGCTCCCCCTCCTCTTCCACCACAGCCGACCTCAGCAGACGGGCCCCCTCGCGGCCGTCATCCAAACAGCTGCAGACCTTGACCTCGGCGGTCCGGCAGTTTCAAAATCAGCAGCGGTCCCTGGCCACGCAGCCACAGCCAGGGTACCCCCGCGGCCCGAGCCGCGGGACAGCGTGGGAGCCTGCGCTCCATTCAGGGCAGGCCATCCCACCCGAGGGCAGTCTCCAACCCCCGCGGGAGCCACCAAGCTCCCGCGAAAAGAAATTACTCCGGTTCGGTGAATCACGAGAGTCGATCCCCGGCCGATGAAGCCGAGACGGCGCATCGCAGCAAGCGACGCCGAGGCCTGACTTCGCGTCGAGACCGATCGGTGCCCCCTTCACCAGCGACCTCGGTGGAAGACTCCACGACGAAGCCATCAGGCGCCAGGCCGAGAGGCGCCTGGAGGAGCACGAGCGCAAGCTAGCGGAGTTCGCCCACCGATTTGCCGACCTGCAGAACTCGTCGGCGGACCCGAGGGCTACGACTCCCATCCCCCCTTCTCTGAAGAAATCCAGGTGGAGCCGATCCCAAAACGGTTTCGCATGCCGCAGGTGGATCCCTACGACGGGACCCCCGACCCTCTGGACCATCTGGAGAGCTACAAAGCTCTCATGAGGGTCCAGGGGGCCACCGACGCTCTTTTGTGCATCGCCTTCCCGGCCACCCTCCGGAAGGCCGCTCGAGTCTGGTTCACCCGCCTCGAGCCCGGATCCATTTGCTCCTTCCACCAGCTGGAAGGAAAGTTTGTGGCGCACTTCGGTGCTTGTCGAAAGGTGCCGAGAGAGGTGGACAGCCTCTTCTCCATCCGCCAGCAGGACAGGAGCTGCTCCGGGACTACATCACTCGGTTCAAGACCGCAGCCCTGGAAATCTACAGCTTGGACGAGCCCGTCGCCATGCTGGCTTTGAAGCGCGGGCTCAAGACGTCCCGCCTGACCTACTCCCTGGACAAGAAGCCACCAGGACATACTCCGAGCTCCTCCTCTGCGCCCATAAGTACATCCGGGCGGAGGAGGCCGACCGCACTCGTCGAGAGTTGGACGGGAAGACTCTGAAGAGGCCGCCCCCGAGAGATACCTCGGGAGCTCGGAAGCCCGGGCCGTCAGCCGACCCTCGCCCGAATCCAAGGCCGAGGGGCGAGGCCACTCCGGAGTGGAGGTTCACCCCTCTCCTTGCACCTCGGACGAAGATCCTCATGGAAATCGAGGGCGAGCGCTACCTCCGCCGACCTCCTCAGAACCCGAGGGCTACCGGGACAAATCGAAGTACTGCCAGTTCCACCGCGAGCATGGTCACGACACGGAGGAGTGTCGCAACCTGAAGCGGGAGATCGAGGAGCTGATTAAGAGGGGCTACCTCAGGAAGTTCATCGGGAACGAGGTCCCCCCGGAGGGGCAGCCGCTCGCGACATTACCCGCCAGTCCCTGCAATCGATAACCGCCCAACGGAGAAGCCCGTGGGCATGATCTCACGCGGGGTCGGACGAGCGGCGAAGAGAGCCCGGGAAGTCGGGAACCCGGAGAATGTAATCTCCCGAGGAGGGAAGAGTAATGATAATGTAAACAACGATGCCGTGGTGGTCGAGATGACCATCACGAAGCATCCTGTACATCGAATCATGGTGGATAGTGGAAGCTCGCTGACGTACTTTTTTACGATGCCTTCTCTCGGATGAATTTGTCCCACGGTCAGCTGAGACCGGTACATCCCCCCCTGGTAGGTTTTACAGGGGATTCCATGAGGGTCGAAGGGGAGATCACTCTCCCGGTCACCGCCGGATCCCCACCTCGGCAGACGACCGTCCTGATAACGTTCACCGTCGTCGGGCTCCCTTCGCCTTACAACGCCATTCTCGGGCGTCCCGGGCTCAACCAACTGGACGCCATGATCTCCACGAAAAGGTTGTTGGTGCAGTTCCCCACGCCTTCCGGGCTCGGGGAGATGAAGGGGACGACCCAGCCGGTCCCGTATTGCCTTCAAGCAGTCCCGGGCGCCCGGGGCGCGGAGCCCGCCCCCGATGTTGACGATCTCGACCTAAGAGAGAAGGAACCCAGGGGAGGGCCCGTAGAGCGCCTGTTGACTATCCCCTCGGTTCGGACCCGCTAAAGACGGTGCAAGTCGGGGCCCAACTTCCTAAAGAAGAACGGACCCGCCTGCTGGAGTTTCTCCGCACGAACGCAGACGTGTTCGCCTGGTCGGCGGCCGACATGCCGGGCATTTCGCCCGAGGTCATCACGCACAGGTTAAACGTGGACCCAAGCTACCGCCCAGTCCGCCAGAAGAAGAGGAGCTTCGCCATGGAGAGACAGAAGGCCATCAATGAGGAGGTGGAGAAACTCCTCGCCGCCGGCTTTGTGCGGAAGTGCAGTATCCCAGCTGGCTAGCAAATGTGATCATGGTAAGAGAAGAGCAGTGGTAAGTGGAGGATCTGTGTGGACTACACCGACCTCAACCGAGCTTGCCCAAAGGACAGCTTCCCTCTTCCAAAGATCGATCAGCTGGTCGACACCACCTCGGGACATCGCCTCCTGTCATTCATGGACGCCTTCTCTGGATACAACCAGATCCGAATGAGCCCGGAGGACGAAGAGCATACCACCTTCATAACCGACCGTAGAACCTTTTGCTACAGGATGATGCCCTTCGGCCTCAAGAATGCTGGAGCTACGTACCAGCGTCTGGTCAACAGGATCTTCAAGGACCAGATCAGCTGCAACATGCAGGTGTACGTAGACGACATGCAAGTAATGAGCAACCTGATTCGGACCATGTAGCTGACTGGTGGAGACATTCGAAAATCTCCGACATCATCAGATGAAGCTGAACCCAGCGAAGTGCGCCTTCGGCGTCTCCGCCGGGAAGTTCCTAGGATTCATGGTGACCCAAAGAGGAATTGAAGCAAACCCGGAGAAGGTCCAGGCCATCCTGGACATGGAGCAGCCCGCCTCCAAGAAGCAAGTGCAGCAACTCACCGGTCGAGTTGCGGCCCTCAGCCACTTTATCTCCAGGTCGGCAGATCGCTGCCGTCCCTTTTTCAAGGTGCTGAGAAAGATGAACGACTTCGCTTGGACCGAGGAATGCCAGGAGGCCTTTGAAGAGCTGAAGAAGATGCTCGCATTGCCACCATTGCTGTCCAGGCTCGAGGAGGGGGAGGAACTCATCCTCTACCTGGCGGTCACCTCGGAAGCCGTCAGCTCGGTCCTGGTTCGGACCGATGACCAAGGAGTCCAGCGGTCGGTATACTATACCAGCAAACTTCTCCGCGATGCGGAGCTCAGGTATTCTCGACCCGAGAAACTCGTTTTCATGCTAATAGTATCTGCCCAGCATCTCAGGCCCTATTTCCAAGCGCATCCCATCGCTGTCCTGACGGATCAACCGCTGAAAGCGGTGCTCAGCCGACCCGACACTTCGGGACGATTGGCAAAGTGGGCACTGAAGCTCAGCAAGTTTGACATCGCGTACAGGCAAGGTCGGCCATGAAGGCGCAGGTGCTGGCCGACTTCTTGGTCGAATGCGCAGGCTTGGGCAAGGAGCCCGAGGAAGGCCCCTCAGGCCAGCCGCTGAAGACAGGCCCCGATGAGCCGGGAGAAGACGCCTGGATCCTCCATGTAGACAGAACCTCGAACTCCGGCGGAAGCGGAGCCGGACTCATCCTTGCCAACAGCGACGGGGTCATCGCCGAATGCGCGCTCCGTTTCCAATTCCTCGCGACCAATAATCAGGCGGAGTACGAGGCACTTCTTGCCGGGCTAAGGGTCTCTCGCGAGCTGGGCGTGACCAACCTCAAAGCTTTCACTGATTCCCAGCTCGTGGCGGGACAGGTCTCCGGGGAGTATGCCGCGCATGACCCCCAAATGGCGAAGTACTTGGAGCTCGTCAAAGCGGGCGCGTCCAGATTCCGGCGCTTCGACATCTTCCACATCCCCTGCAGGGAGAACGCCCGTGCGGATACTCTCTTCTGGCTGGCGACCCTGCCGGACTCGATGCTGGGCCGCGCTCATGTGGAGCGCCTTGAGGTCCCAAGCCTCGAGACCCTGGTGGAGGTCCATCAGGTCAGCCGTGAACCCAGCTGGATGGACAAGTACGCCGAATACATCACCAGTGGCACCCTGCCGGAGGACCGCGAGGTGGCTCGCCTTATTAGAAAGAAAGCCGTGCGATTCATCCTGATGGATGGGCAATTGTATCGAAGATCCTACTCCTACCCCCTCCTCAATTGTGTAGGACCCGCGGAAGCCAAGCTCGTGCTCCAGGAGATTCACTAAGGCATCTGCGGGAACCACGTGGGGGGCAGAGCATTGGCCTACAAGGCCCTCCGTCAGGGCTACTTCTGGGAGACGATGAAGGAAGACGCCGCTGACTTCGTGAAGAAGTGCGATCGGTGCCAGCGTCATGCCACGGTGCAACGGCAGCCCTCCAACCCAATCTCCCAGCTTTCAGCTCCCTGGCCATTCGCCCAGTGGGGGATGGACCTTCTGGGCCCATTCCCGCCGGCGTCTGGACACCGGAAGTTCTTGATAGTGGCCATCGACTACTTCACGAAGTGGGTCGAGGCCGAACCCTTGGCGCGGATCACTGAAGCAACGTCGCCAAGTTCTTTTGGAAGTCGATCGTTTGCCGCTTCGGCCTCCCCCACACCGTGGTTACTGACAACGGGCGCCAGTTCGATTGCCGGGAGTTCGAAGAGTTCTGCGGTGACCTCGGCATCAGGCATCGCTTCACCTCGGTGGCGTATCCCTAGACCAATGGAGAGGCCGAAGTCACGAACAGGACCATTTTGCAGGGTCTCCGCACGCGGCTGGACCAGGCCAAAGGTAGATGGGCCGAGGAGCTCCCCAACATCCTCTGGGCATACCACACCACCCCGAGGACGGCCACCGACGAGACCCTGTTCAACCTCGTCTTCGGAGCCGAAGCGGTCATCCCGATCGAACTCAGCCTACCCATGCTGCGTGTGGAGCAATATGACGAGGCAGAAAACCCCGCCAGGATGATGCTCAACCTTGACCTTCTTGAGGAGACGAGGGACAAGGCCCGAGTTCGGATGGCGGCGTATAGGCAGCGTGTGGCCAGGTATTACAACTCCCGAGTGGGCCGAAATTTTTTCGTCTCGGAGATCTGGTCCTCCGGCGGGCTGAAGCTTCTCAGCCACGGGAATACGGCAAGCTCTCACCCAACCGGGAGGGCCCGTACCGGGTAGCAGAAGCTCTCCCCCATGGTGCCTACTACCTGGAGGAGTTGGGAGGTGCCAGGTTCCCCCGGATGTGGAACGCCTCGAACCTAAGAGTGTATTATCAGTAATGTAAGGTTCCCCACTCATGCAATAAAGTTCCCTTGCTTCAAACGCTCTCTTCTCACTTTGTAGGGAAACCGGCGCATGGCCCTGAGTTCGGCACGCCCGATCGTGGCCGACGGCCGAAGGAAGTGGGAAATCCTAGGCTTTGGCCTGGAAGGTGGGACAGAACCCAGTTCGCCCATGCAAGCCCGGAGAACAGCTCGGCAAGCCGCACAAGGCTTGAGAAAGCCTGCGGCCCCGGGGTTCAGTCCGGGATCCTGGGCTTCGGCCTGGAAGGTGGGACAGAACCCAGTTCGCCCATGCAAGCCCGGAGAACAGCTCGGCAAGCCATGCAAGGCTTGAGAAAGCCTGCGGCCCCGGGGTTCAGTCCGAAGATCCTGGGCTTCGGCCTGGAAGGTGGCGCAGAACCCAGTTCGCCCATGCAAGCCCAGAGAACAGCTCGGCAAGCCGCGCAAGGCTTGAGAAAGCCTACGGCCCCAGGGTTCAGTCCGGAGATCCTGGGCTTCGGCCTGGAAGGTGGGACAGAACCCAGTTCGCCCACGTAAGCCCGGAGAAGCTCGGCAAGCCGCGCAAGGCTTGAGAAAGCCTGCGGCCCCGGGGTTCAGTCCGGAGATCCTGGGCTTCGGCCTGGAAGGTGGGACAGAACCCAGTTCGCCCACGCAAGCCCGGAGAACAGCTCGGCAAGCCGCGCAAGGCTTGAGAAAGCCTGCGGCCCCGGGGTTCAGTTCGAAGATCCTGGGCTTCAGCCTGGAAGGTGGGACAGAACCCAGTTCGCCCACGCAAGCACGGAGAACTGCTCGGCAAGCCGCGCAAGGCTTGAGAAAGCCTGCGGCCCCGGGGTTCAGTCCGGAAGTCCCGGGCTTCGGCCTGGAAGGTGGGGCGGAAATCGCTTTGCCCATGCAAGCATGAAGGCAATCCCAAGGCCGGACCCGCTCAAGGCCTACTCTGACGCCACGCGGTCCGGAATGTCCCAACCTTCGATCTGAGCGACGGACGGGACCAGGTCCACACTCGTTCCGGCACTCCACATCAACATCTCAAGAAAGAAAAAGAGGAGATGGAAGAGTGGGGAAGAAAGTGAACTTGAGACTTAGTCAAAGGATGTTTTCATTAATTCAAGGAAAAATACAAAGCTAGGAATCCCGACAGGCCGGGAGTCCCCAAAAAGAAAGAAGAAATGCAACTACGACAACAGAGAAGGGAGAGAAGATGGTGGCTCAGTTTGGTGCGGGGTCAGAGCCCTTCTCCTGGGTCGCGTGCTCCGCATCCTCACCTTCAGCGGCGGCCAGCTCAGGCGGCTGCTCCGGAGCCACGGCTTCGTCGGTCGCCGGGGTCGCAGGCATGGCGTCGGCCGCACCAGAGGCCTGCTCTCAGGTCCTTGCCTCCTACCTCCGAGCACCACCCCACTAAGGTCGAGCTCGGGGTAGAAGGCCCCTACCTTCTCCCGGCACATCCGGAACCCCTTCAGGAAGGAGTCCACGGCGGCCTCCCGGACCTCCGACGTGTACTCGTCGAAAGCCCGGAACTTCGGGACGGCCTCCTGCGCCTCCCGCTTCGCGGCCTCCAGGAGCCCGTTGACGTACGCACTCCGCTCCTTCGCCGCGTTCGCATCTCGCCTGGCCTCCTCCAGTTGGCGCTCCAGCCACTGGGAGTGGGCCTGAAGACGAGCCCTCTCAGCTGCGTCCTCCTCCACGCGATGCTGGTGAGAGACTCTCTCCTCCGTCAGGGAAGACTCCAGCTCCTTGTTCCGCCCCTCGGCGCGCGCCAGGTCAGTCTGGAGGGCCTGATTATTTGCTCGCAGCTCGACCCCCTTTTCCATGAGGTCCTTGACGTCGGCCGCGAGCTTGCTGAGCTTCTTCTCCTTCTCGGTGTCCCTCTTCGCGTTCCCTACGAGGAAGTTCCTCAGTAGGAGAACGTCATTCCCAATCTGCACAAGTGAAGCAACCGGGTTAGAAGAAAGACCACCCGAGATCGCAAAAGACAGAAGAAAATGATTTCGGGCTTACCGTAAAGAGCTGCGGGAGGATCCCGAGCAAAGTGTCAGCATAGTCCCGCCGCCCCGAGCTCGGCGGTCCCGGGCTGTGGAGGCGTACTCCATCACCTTCTCCGCGAGCCCTTTGTCGCGGATGACTGAACACCGGTGGGTGATCACCGGTGGCGGAGCTGTCAGTTCAGCCCCAGCGGCGACTGTCCCTCCAGCAGGAGCCGCAGCCGATGGGCCGGCAGAGGACACGGGCTGCACCGTCGGAGCCGCGGCGACGATAGGGCCGGCGCTGGACGGAGCTGCGGGCGGTGGAGCCCCCTCGATGGCAGCACCACCGGGTCTGACCGCTGAGGAATCAACGGCCCCGCCCCGAGGCAGCCTGGGTGGGGGAGCAGCGGTCGCGGGACTAGGTACAGTCGCCGGTGCCACCTCCTGGCTCGCCTCGATGCGAGCCCTCTTGGCCGCGGGCTCATCCACCTCGGGGATGTCTCTCTGGGCCACGCCCTCCAGGAGGCTCTCCGTTGAGAACTTCATGCCTGCAATACAAAAGAGTAGAAGGTCAGCCAGCTCGGTTATAAAGGAAAAAGAATGCAAGAGTCAAGGGAGGACCGAATCTCACCCGACTCGCGGATGGGACTGATCCCGGCCTCAAAAGATTCTGCTCCGAAAGCAGAACCTCGAGCGTCGGGACCACATCGCTCAGGAGTAGGGAGTAGGCCTCCTGGTCCGCCGACTCGACCTGGGAGTTCCGGTTCGGAGACTGATCCGGTTCACTCCAGGCCCAGTCGACATCTTCGGCGAGGCAAAGAAAAATCAGCTCTTCCAGCCCTTGATAGAAGAAGGGAGGTCGAACCGGAGACACCTGGGCCGGGGCGAGATGTACCACCAGCCGTCATCGGTGGAGTACCTCTTCAGGGTGAACATAGCCCTGAAGAGGGAGAAACGGGCAACGAACCCGTGCAAATGACAAAAAACTATGAAAGAAAAGATGACCCGGATGGCATTGGGAGCCAACTGGGTCGGAACAAGACGGAAGTGGCTAAGAAAGGAGAGGAAGAACGGGTGCAGAGGGAATCGAAGACCCCTGAGGAAGAAGTCTTCATAGAAGGCTATGCGGCCGGGGCCACTCATGGTGACGCGTTCCCCGGGCCGCAGAACGAATAGACGGATTGATCCCGGGATGCCGTAGGCCTCCCGGAGCAGAGAAAGATCGCCCTTGGTCATGGTGGAAGCATGACCGGAGGGACCGGCGGGAAGAAGAGGTGGAGCAGGAAGAGAAAGAAGAGGAAGGGCGGAAGCAATCGGAGGAGACCGGACCCCCCTGGGGATGCCGATGGTGACACCCCCAGGTTGCAGACGCCTGCGGATCTCCTCCGGGATCGTTTCCTCCTCTGAAGAGGAAGAAGATGGAGTCATCGTCCGGGACGGACCGGCCTCGTCCGGATTAGAAGAAACATAGCGACGACGCGCCATGACAAAGAAGGAAACAAAGATTCAGAGAAGAAAGGGGAGAGGGGAACTAGAAAGAAGGATAGAGGCACTCACCGAAAATATGCCAAGCGAACGCGGGGCAACGGAAGTTAGCCTGCAGCAAACCGCCCACGGAGCAAGAGGAAAGGCCTCATTCCGGAAAGTCCCCTCCTTTTCAAACTCGATCGACAGCAGCCGTACCCGTCATTCCACCCCGAGCCACTGGATGATCGCCGCGTGGATGCACGCCCGACACAGACGCCTCGTTAGCAGGGTAACGGCCTCTGCCTCGAAGCGACATATTTATTGTGGGCAAGTGGATGACGCGTGGCGGCTTCCTATAGGGCTTCGGGCGCATCGAGAAGCGGCGACGAGAATCATGGCAATTATGATGCAAGATTTCGCCTCCCCATGTCATATCCGCATTTAATCCCGACGTTCCGTTCTACGACGCCCCAACGGAACGGCGGGCTGGGGGGCAACTGTTACGGCCGTAACGATGACGTGGCCGGGCTCAGATACCGTCAGATATGATCGAGCCACGTGGAGGTTTCTTCGGCCGAGTCAGCGCCACATTGCCGAGATCGAGCTCGGCAAGGCTACTTCCCCAGACGACTTCCCAAGACGAAACCGCCCTCGCCAAAGTCGAGCTCGGTTCGGGGCTCCTCCTGCCACCTCGCCAGGCGTCCACCCAGGAGGGGTCCGCCTAGGCCGAGGTCGGCCGCTTCTTCGCTCCTTCGCCAAGTGACCCCCAGAGGAGGGTCCACCTCGGCCGAAGCCAGGCGACCTCCTGCCACCTCGCCAGGTGTCCACCCAGGAGGGGTCCACCTAGGCCGAGGTCGGCCGCTTCTTCACTCCTTCGCCAGGTGACCCCAGAGGCGGGTCCACCTCGACCGAAGCCAGGTGACCTCCTGCCACCTCGCCAGGTATCCACCCAGGAGGGGTCCACCTAGGCCGAGGTCGGCCGATCCTTCGCTCCTTCGCCAGGTGGCCCCCGGAGATGGGTCCACCTCGGCCGAAGCCAGGCGACCTCCTGCCACCTCGCCAGGTGTCCACCCAGGAGGGGTCCACCTAGGTCGAGGTTGGCCGATCCTTCACTCCTTCGCCAGGTGGCCCCCGGAGACGGGTCCACCTCGGCCAAAGCCAGGCGACCTCCTGCCACCTCGCCAGGTGTCCACCCGGAGGGGTCCACCTCGGCCGAGGTCAGGCCGCCCGTACAGAGAAGATCCCAAAGAAAGAGGCGCAGGTTCTGAGGTCGACCCTCGAGCCGTGCGCATCACAGGCGGCGCCCCGTATGGATGGCGGCGGCACGCGAAACACCATTTGCATCGGCCCGACAGGTCCCGCAGTCGAGAGGCACGGTTCTGACAAAACAGGGCCCGTAAACGGACGGCGCCTACACTTGGAAAGGAGAGCGCTCTCACTGGGCCCGAGGTCTGACCGGCCGCCTTACCGGCGCCACCCCCTTCTGTCTTTGCCCTTTCCCCGCTGGGCTCGGTGAACGAGGTCGGAAAGCTGCCTGGCCCTCAACATCGAAAGGGGAAAGAGAAAAGGATGGGAAGGAGAGCCTCCCAGGAGGAGAAGACAGGCGAACAACGAGAGGAGATAAAAGGAAGGAAGCTGGGGACGACAAGGTAAGCTGATCGGGCTGGGGACAAGGAAGAAACAGTGGCCAAAAGCCTCGTTCCGAGGGTGAGATCCAAGGTCCCGAGAGGGGATCGCTTGGCGTGAGCTCGGCAAGGAGGCCCGGCCGAATTTCTGGTCCCCATAGCACCTTTCTTGCTAGTAAATTCTCTGAGTCTGGGACTCCTTCGGGGGCCCGTCTTGGAGAACCTGTTCCTTCTCGTCGTCTACTGACTTGACCGTCGGAGCTCCCTCGCCGGGATCCCCGGCCAGGGTCTTCTGACCCTCTCTTGCAGGTCCGCTCCAGCCAGGAGGCTCCGGGAGCCAGGCGGTCCGGTAGGATCGACGGATCCGAGGCACGGGTGCGGCGACGAGATCGGCAACACACCTATACATACTTCAGCTGATACTATCATTCTTGATACACCTGTATCATCAGCTAATACACCTGTTGTTGACAGTCCTATTCTTCATACCTTATATGTATCTTGAGAGCTTGGGTTTTATACATCCGGCTTTCAGCATTCCATTTCAGGTCCCTTATTTGATCATACTCCTACTGTTGGTGAGATGATTCGTCCGATTAGTTCAGTTCTTGCGGAGGACGTAGCTTCTACCTCTACTGCTTCAGCCAGAGGTCGGACCTACATTCGTCGTAAAGGACGTGGACGTCGTACCCCTCTTCAGCCGACCAGGACCAGACTACGAGATTTGAGATCACTTTGGCCTCGAGCATGAGCTTTTACTGATATCGGACCGATCAAGATCGGTTCATCTTCTGATGACTCGATGGACGAGGATTAGGACATTACTGTTGTATTTTTAGATACTTTTGTATTACTAGACAGTCTCACTTCATGCTTACATGTTTTTTTATCTTTTCTATGTGTAATTTGATGGTATATTAATATATGAAAAATCTTATGTTTATCACATTTCTCCATCTTGTGTTTCTTCAATGACTATTCAATGAAAGGGGGAGTTGCATTTCTTGTGTTTATCACTTTTCTCTACCTTTTTAATGATAACAAAAAGGGGGAGTAGTACGTATAAGTATAAATATGTTTACTTTTTCAAACTAAAGGGGAGTAAGTATCTTTCAATTTTTGAAACTTTCAATTTTTGAAAACCTGAATTTTTGAAAGGGGGAGCTGCACCTTTTGTCAATTTTGATTCTCAAAATCCCTCTTTCAATGTTTTTGAAAAGATTCTCACAAATTTTGTTATAAGTCATTAATTCAGGGGGAGCTTTGTTATATGCTAAAAATTTTCATTATAAGAGTATCTTGATACATGTTTTTCAATGTTCTAACTAAAGTTCTGATACTCTCTATCTTTGAAACAAGCTCACAATTCCATTACTTATATTTGAAAGACTATATCTTTAAGTAATGTTTGATACTTAATGCTTTCAATATTGTGCATCTTGATCTTTACTCTTAAAACTTCATTTTTATGACAATTTATACTTAAAGATTTTGTCATCATCAAAAAGGGAGAGATTGTTGACTCCACTTATTGATTTTGATGATAAGCAAAACAGTTAAGTATAATTTGAGGACTAATTTTTGCTTTAAGTGTATTTTCAATTGAAAGGATACTCACACAAATCGAAGAAGCCCAATTGTATTGAAGAACCAAGTTTGAGTGGGATGAATGCAGAAATCAAGTCTTGGAAACTCAAAAATTGTTTGAATGGATGTTCAAGGGAAATAGAAATAAGTTCAGCCATTTTCTGCAAACTTTTTAGTGATGTGTCGACTCAAGGTGTCGACACATGAGATGATGTGTCGACTCAAGGTATCGACACATGAGATGATGTGTCGACACATGAAGATGGTGTGTCGACTCTAGATGGCACGAAACATAACTCCAAATGGCACAGATGATGTGTCGACACATGAACCCTATGTGTCGACTCAAAGTATCAACACATGGATCAACACATTGCCTGAGAATTTCAAGCAGCAGAACATGCAGAAGATGATGGAGCATTTGATGTGTCGACACATGGATTTTATGTGTCAACTCAATGTGTTGACTCCACTGAGAATGTGTCAACACAGATGATTTTTCCATAGAATCTGAATGGATTATTTTGAACTTGTGTCGACTCAAGAAAAATATGTGTCGACTTAATGTGTTGACACATGAAGAGCAAGTGTCGACACATGGGATTCTGACAACAGTAACGGCTAATTTTTTCTTGAGCAAAACTCTCTCTTTTGTCTCCCAACGGCTAGTTTCTCATGCTTAACGGCTAGATTTCTATTTTGGGGACTTGCAAAGGTATTTAAATGGCTCCAAATCAATTCAAAAGGAGAGTTAAGCACTTGCATTGAATATAAAAGAGAGTTTGAAGAAAAAAGAAGAAAGAAGAGTCTTACTCCAATTCATTCAAAGCTCAACCACTCTCAAGCCAAAGAGAAGTCTTCCAAGCATTCAAAGCTATCAAGTGTATTGAAGATCATTCCTTCTTGGACATTCAAAAGGTTTCATCAAGAGCAAATCAACTCTACTTCGAGCTACATTGTTTTATTTGCTTCTACTTTGAAAGCTTACATTTGTTCCTTCTGTTTATACTTCATATCTTGTAAAGGGTTCTTGGTTAGCCTTTGCAAAACCAAGGAGGTTATTGGTTAGTCTTGTGAAAACTATTTAGGTTGGTGGTTAGCCTGCAAAACCACTAAGGTTCTTAGTTAGCCCGGAAAATCAAGGGAGGTTGTTGGTTAGTCTTGTGAAAACCAATTAGGTTCTTGGTTAGCCCGCAAAACCAAGGAAGGTTGTGACTTGTGAGCCTTGTAAAACAAGTTGGGTTTTGATTAGTGAGCCCAAAAAACTAAACGGCTGTAATTGAGGAGATTATAGTGAATTCCCAAGGGGATCTTGGGGAGTGGATGTAGGTGCATTGTTGGCACCGAACCACTATATATTGTTGAGTTTGTGATTGCTTGTCTCTTCCTCCTAGCTCTTTTTAATTCTCTCATTGCCTTTAATTTCTGCTGCACTTTTACATTAGAGCTTTACATTTAAATTGTAGTACCTTGTATTGATTGAATTGCTACTTGTTTATCAAGCTTAGTCTTAAATAATTTTTAGAGATCCAATTCACCCCCTCTCTTGGGTTGCTATCTGGGCAACAACAATTCTACAAGTACTTTTGTGTCTTGGTTGCCAACCCACTATGGAAGTATCAAAATTAATTTCGACACTACTGTCATGGATAATAATATTTCCATTGCTTATGTTATTCGCCATACTAATGCTAATATCATATTTTGCAGCCAGGAGACCTTTATATTCAAGCTCCATTAATTATGCAAAAATAATAGCAGCCTGGATATGATTATGTGCGGTGGTTGTTTGCTTCAAAGCAATCAATATATATTTGGAAGGGGGCTTGAGTTTTGTAATCTCTTTGATCTCCTCCTTACATAAGCAGACCGACCACAGCCATTCAAATTTGCATGACATACATTCTTGGATTCTAAATTGTGATCATTTTATTGATAACCATGTTTATAAGGAAGCAAATCAACTTGCACATTTTGTTGCTAAATATGCACTTCATGACAACTATTTTTGGCCAAAGCATGATGTTAATCCAAATGATTTACTTTCCATCTTGTCGGCTGATAAGAGAACTAAATACAAAAGGCATTAATAGCAGTTATAATGAGGCTTCCACCATACTCTACTTGGCTTAAGCTTATCTACTCAATGCTTATTATTTTGAGACAAAGTTCCAGGCCTTGATATACTATAAACTATTTTTCTCAATTGCCCAATCGATGGCAAGTTGTTAGATTCTCCTGTGGTTATTTGTCTATTCTGAACTGGCCTCAGCATTTGTGGGACATGGACTGCCACTTTCTTGGAATTCTGCTCATTTGGTTTATCTGTAATTATGCTTATTATTCACTGGCAACAGGAATAGGAGGACTTTCAATTGGATGCTTATAGGGATCAGTGGCAGATCTAGAAAATTAAGTTACGGGAAACCAAAATAATATAAAAAACATAAAAGGCTGAAACCTTGTTCCCTCGCCTCCCTTTCTCCCTTGTCTTGACCTCGATGGCAAAGGCTCCAGCTGGCCACCTACTACGGTTCCCTGCGATGGTAGAGCAACCCCAACGGTGATCCTAGCTGCCAGCAGTCGGTAGCCCAAATTTAGAAGAAAAGCAAAAATAGGGGAGACCCTTTTTTTAATTTGAATCCGGTACTTTGCCGGTCCAAAATGACAGCAACAACAATGACCATGAGGCAGGAAAAATGAAAGGAAGGAAGAGTGGAGTTGGTGTTATGAACATTCGTTATGAAATAAAACCTAGAAACAATGAATATAAAGTATCTGTATATGTTCTGTCCTAAGGCACTAAACGGTGCTATATAGACAGTAATATAAACGTAAAAGTTGAGTTTTAGGAATTCTGATCGGAGGTGTGCAGAGGCACTGTCCTAAGATGATTCTCGGCCCTCGTGCAGGATTCAATCCGAGAACTCTGTTCCAAGATACAATCAGGTAACCCTTCTGCAGGCACGACTGTGAAGGGAATGACAATGGCTTCGCCCAGCAGTGAAACAAATATTAAAATTGGAAAAGAAAACCCAGAACGAAAGAGAGTTCTAGATCAGGAAAACAGATTGAGAGAGATCGGAAGAGAGAAGTATATATTGATTACCGATATGTGATCTGACTCCATCCTTTTATAGATGGAGAAGTGCCATGAAGAAGAAACACCGCTCGGTGAAGAGGCGATACAGTCTGGTCGCGACGTTCGGAGAAGACGCGATGTAGTTTCGGTCCGGTGTAGAAAAAGATGGAGAAGTGCAATGAAGAAGAAATACCGCTCGGTGAAGATGCGATACAGTCCGGTCGCGACGTTCGGAGAAGACGCGATGCAGTTTTGGAGAAGTGCCATGAAAAAGAAACACCGCTCGGTGAAGACGCGATACAGTCCGGTCGCGACGTTCGGAGAAGACGCGATGCAGTTTCGGTCCGGTGTAGAAAACGGAAAAGAAGGAAAAAAAAACAGGCAAAAATAACACGATGCAGTTTCGGTCCGGTGTAGAAAACGGAAAAGAAGGAATCCGGTGTAGAAAACGGAAAAGAAGGAAAAAAAACAGGCAAAAATAACACGCCGCGCATGAAACGAACCGGGCCTGGCCGGGCCGCGCACGTGTGAGTGGCCCAAGATGGTACAAGGCCAAATAGAAGAGGGATCATAAATAAACATCTTTGGGGTGTTCTCCTTTTCCCATGTGGGACTAAAGGAATAGCTTGGAGGGAATTTTGGGTTTTCCCTCCAAACCTCTAACAATTGGTACCTTAGTCTGGCGATATCCAAGATGTGATTCCGGTGATCTATTTTCATCGAAATCTAAGGACTTTCTTTAACAATGGATTGGGAGGAGAGGTGAGATCCTAAGGAGAAAGAGAGAAGCTTTTTTATAGATGAACTTCTAGAGTCTTGCTGGAGTCTAGCATGCCCCAGAAATCTTTTTTTTTTTATGAAGTTGAAGAAGAAGAAGACTCCCGATCCCATTGATTTTTTTTTTTTCTTTCATATTGGCCAAAGTGGGGTAGGGCTTTACACAAGTCTGAGAGGGCCATGCCCCCTGTGCCTCCACGTAGCTCCGACACTAATAAGGGTTTGCATGTCTCTTCCGATTTCTCAAACCTGTTGGCATCTTCAACAGCTACTTACATGCATAATATTATGCTCCATGTACATCACTACATGCTGTGAGCCTCCCTTTTGGTGTTCTCTTCTTTGCTGTAAATACCTAGATGTTTATGATGTTAAGGGTTCGTTTAAGGATCCGTAGTTTTTAATCAAAAAGCAATTTTGGTAAAAGCTATGTTTTAATATTAAAAATTATTTTATAATAAAACATTTTTTGTTTGGCTATTAATATTATCTTAAACTATTTTAAAACTATAAAAATATTTTATTATATGTTTGGTTGTCAAAATGACAAAATAACTAAAAAGGATAAATATAAAATATAAGAGGAGATTAATTAGGGATCAAAATGAGAGGAGATTAATCTGAAGAAAAATTTCTAATATATAAAGAAGTCAAGAAAAGGAAATGCGGACAATGAAATTAATCGGGGATGTGAAGATTAATTTAAAGAAAAAAATAATCCTAAGAGGGTGGACAATGAGATTAATTAGGGATGTGAATAGAGATGGGAGGAGATAGAAAGGTTAAGCGAGGAAAAAAAAAGAAGAAGAAGAAGAAGAATAAGAAGAAGGAGAGAATGCGAGGGGTATTGAGTGGGTATCGCATTATTTTTTTAAAAAAAAACTAACTTTAGACAAATATAATATTTAATTTGCAATGCCGTGTCCACGAGAAACGAAAAGGGATCAACTTTACGTAAATCATGCTTTTAGGATTTTTAATGCTACCCAAAATTATTTTTGAATTGTAGCTTGGTACTCAAAATTTTACTTTCAGATATGAAATCACTTGTAACTAATACGAACACACTCGCAAACATGCACTAAAGTCAACAACTTGCTTAGATACCAAACCATTCTCAATGTTTGTAATTGTCACAATCCATGGCTAACACTAAACATGGAGTTGCTGCTGAATAAGGGGTGTTTCACTTACAGCATATGCTGAACATTCAGAAGATTATTTGTCTCACCTCTACCTTGTCCAGTTGTTTTATTAATCTCTCTGATCCTTTCAAATTTGTGGGATCCCAAGCTCGGATAAGCTTCTTCAACAACATACACAGTTTTGGATGTTGCTTTGTTTTTCTTCTTTGCAGATCTCAGACCTACAGGAAATGGATAGGTGTCACATTTTCTATAATGCTGCTTATCATGCTCCGCATCTGGGAGATTTCTCTAGAGCTTCCCTTGACTGATTTATCTACTAGTTATCTTAATTTGCTGGGTGGTCATATGCTGCTCATCCTCCTGCACTATTTAAAGGGTTGGCTGATGTTATTTCTCATTTATGTTCAAATGCTATGGTTCTCTATATATTATATGCTTCTTCCAGATTGCTTTTAGTACAAGCTAACTTCATTGCTCATCCAATTTTCTTATGTATCTTGGCTCAGTTGCTGCAACTCATTGTTTACCCATCTGTTTTTGTGAAGACCGTCTTTCTTTCAACTTTTGAAACTTCTTTTGGTGTGGATATCTGCTTTTCTTTGGTTCAGCTATACATGCAATGCTGGCCGGCGTATTTTCTTTACTTTTTCTGCTGTTGCAAACTGAGCTACTTGTAACTACTGATTTTTTTACTTACTGCTTGTGCTTTTTGTTCTTTTGGTGCAAGCATTTCGTTCCATTGTATACATCATTGTATCTGTTACTTGTTCCTAATTAATGTTCAGCAGTTCTTTTCCAAAAACAAGAACAAAACTCGATAGCAAATGGCTCGGCACTCAGCAACAGCAACCTCCTAACATGGTCCTTTGCTTCTATCTCCACTCCCAGCTTGTAACTGCCATGGAAGACGAAGGAGAGAAAAAGGCAGGAGGTGGTGTTGCCAATCCATAGAAGACGAGGGAGAGAGAGAGAGGCAAGAGGTAGTGTCTGAGGGTGGAAATGGGTTGAGCTGCTCGTGAACCACACGAGCTTGGTTTGAATCAAAAGTTCGACCAGGCTCAATTATTATCAGAGTTGAGCTCCAATAACTGTAATAATTTTTTGAGTCAAACTGGAGTGACAATCTGATTCAAAAACTCGTGAGCTTACTGAAATTTATGAATATATATATATATATATATATATTTTAAATTATTATCGAGTTCCAGTTGAGCCCGAGTAATTGAAATAGTTTTTTGAGTCAAACCTGAATAACAACCTGATTCAAAAATTCATGAGCCTACTCAAATATATATATATATATATAAATTTATTTTTATTTTTATATATATATATATATTATAAGTAGATTAAGATTCAAATTTGAGTTCGAATATAGCTCGATTGATATTTGAGTCAAACTTGAATATTACCTTTTTTTTTTTTATTTTTTTATCGAGCCGAGCTCGAGCTTAGAATACTAAGGCTCGATCGAACTCGAGCCCATATATTTTAAATTGAGTCGAGCTCAAGCTTTTAATTACTCGACTTGGTTCGTTTACACCTCTAAGTAGTGTTAATATCTCATAAAATCATAAAACAAACTATAAATCTAGTGTGCATGCCTGTTCTTTTGAGGGTAAAAGATTTAGCTGAGAATCTATATTTTTTTCTGAATAAATATTTTTTAGATAGCATTTAAATAGGAAAATAATTTATTCATATTTTTTATGTATAAAAAAGTAGCTTTAAAATTTGTTATCTATGTTTTTTGCATTATTTCTTTCTTAGATAAGTTATTAAATTTTATTCATATTTTCTATGATATCTTTTATATTTTATAAATATAAATAATATAAATGGTAGCGAACAACTAAGTTATTAAACTGATGAAATATTAGAAATGAGAATGAGGATATTTTAGAAATAAAATTTAATATTTATTTTACTAATTGATAAGAAAATAATTTAGTCACTTTTTAGATATATATATATATATATATATTATTGATAAATATTTTCTAGAAAAAATAACTTACTTGTCCCGAAAAAATGTGAAAATATAGACAAATTAGCCGATATGAAAATTTATCAATTTTTTTATAATATTTTTGTATAAAAAACATTTTAAAAAATGAATGGTAATAAATGTTAAAACCATGCCATTTATATCAACGATGTTAGTGGGCCCTCAAACAATTATAGGGCCATCGTAACTTCAAAAGCTATTTAACCATAGCTAGTAACCTTTCCAGCAAATAAAATGTAAAATAAATTATGTTCCTGATTCTTAAACAGATCGTTTAAAATGATCGTTAAACTACAAAATCGTAATTTTAAAATTTTAAAATTTCTAAACTATTTTAATATTATCTTTTGTCATGTTTTCGATAATTTTCACATATCAGAAATTTTATTTGATATTATATATATATATATATATATATATATATATATTACTGGTTTAATTTAAAGTTGGAAATAAATGTTTAAAAAATTTGATGATGCGGTGATGGTGCCCTTCTTTAAGCTATTTTTCCTGCCACCCGCAACTTCCGCATCGTCCCTTACTTTGACTACAACAACCGCATCATCCTCTACCGCCTCATCTGCGCTGGAAGCATCGATCCCGACCGCTTCTACTTCCGATGCTAAATCACCCTCGTTGCCTACGTCGACGACCTCCTCCCCTTCATCGATCGCTACTTCTTCGTCGGCCACTCCATCTCCGCCATTATCGGTATTTTAATAATTCACCGACTTTTTTTTTTATTTTTTTTTTGTTCTTATACGGTAAGGCTTTGACCGACCGGTACGGCTTCAACCTGGTCAGTTATTTGGTCCCTTGAAGCTCCCAAACGCTCCCCGGCTTCGATATGGTCTTTCATCATTTGGTTTTTTTTTTTTAATTTTTGCTTCGAATGTGGTACGGTCCGGTCCGGTCAAATTTGTGTTGGAGGCTGGCAAACCCATGGCTTTGGCCGGTATACTCTGCTCCCGTGGCTAAGGGCTTGTACCAAATTTCGTGTTTTGCATCCCTTGATATTTTTGTAACGGGAGGAAGTTTATTATTGCACATCAGCTGTTTTTGTTGGTAGGTCATTATGGGTTCGCGATACTTTCCTCCTAAGTTATAATTTCTTCCATTGTATGCAAGTGTTTGCAAGCTTTCTATTTTGTCCCGCTGGAAGGTCATTTGAGTGTTGTTTTTGGGTATATGTGACCTTCCTCTGGTTGTTATGTTTGATAGTTCGTACAACTCTCGCGTTCTTTAATTTTGTATAGTATAATTTTTTCTTTGATAATATAGTTTCCTCTTTACTGCTAAAGCGGTAGCCCGATTGATAGAGACCTTGTCTCACTATCAACTGGTCGCGAATTCGAGACATGATCAAATGGGTGACTCAATTAAATCTCAAAATTTTTCTGGAGCTGCAGTGTCTCCGTTCTACTAGTTAGCATCTTAGTGGTATCAGGTTGACCTACTTACCTTTAGGTGAAAGGTCAGGATCTTCCTCTTTGTCTCCGTTCTACTAGCAAACATCTTAATGGTGTAAGGTTGACCTACTTACCTTTAGGTTCTACTAACCAGCATCTTAGTGGTGTCAGGTTGACTTACTTACCTTTAGGTGAAAGGTCAGGATCTTCCTCTTTATCTCCGTTCTACTAGCCAGCATCTTAATGGTATCAGGTTGACCTACTTACTTTTAGGTGAAAAAAGACTGTGAAAATCAAGCATCTTGAATCGAATATTACCTGGCAGGACGGGAGACTGCGAGGTAGCTACATCGGGATTTATTCCCCCATCCTTTTTAACTTACCAAAAAAAAATATAGTTCCCTCTTTTTATAAAAAAAAGGAGATATTTTTGTAATGGCACTCTTTTCTATATAGACCCCTAAACCAAGAAGTTTTTTGAATTATTTTTAATCTTATCTAAACTGATGATAGTTAGCAATGTAATATACGCAAATGAATGTTTTCCAAACATATTTTCTTTCGATAGCTAATTATTGGCCCTACAAGGTAGCTCCATTGCAAACTCTGAAATCTATCCTTTTTTTCAAAAAAATATTATTTTAAAATATTTTTAAATATTATTTTAAGATTTTTATATGATCATCTATGCTATTAATTCATATTTTTTTGTAAAGTGCCTAAACAAGTCTAATCATGATTATATCATCATCATTGTTAAATTAACTTAATAATGTATATTATTTAATTAATTTATTATTGTTTGGTGCTAAGATTTAGAGTTGCTTGTAATATATGAACTTAATTTGTCAATTTCAATCTATGATCCATATTGATATACTATATAGTAAATTCATATGTATTTTAAATATCTTTTTATTAGAATAGTAGGTTGAACAATTATCGGGAGTAACAAAATTATTGAACATAATGAAGTTGTTGGATAAAGTGCTAATGGCTAAGGTCATGCAATGTGATAGTTTGATATAATTTTATTGTCTGTAGCAAATATCCTTATCATAGACTATATTTCAGGAGTTAGTCCTGGTCATGGTATCAAGAGTTTATCTCCTGGTCCAAACTAGGTCTAATTTAACCTTATTTATGAAAAATCTAATCTAAAATTGCTATTCTTAGCAATTAGAATAATTTTGATTACTTTATTTATTATTTAATAGCATACTTATGTTTGACTTTTTTGTTGTACTTGCAGTGTAACATGGAAGAAATCATTACAACTTTATACTACATTAACGTTTGATTATTAATGGATCATATGGTATTGAATATGATCGGTGACTAGCAAAGGCTCTTAAGATGAAATATGGAATGAAATTTGAGGACTTGGATGATAAGTTATATAGAGTTTTCCATGTTAATAGAAGAATGAATAAAATAGTGATAATATACAGATATTCACAAGTAGTACAACCAATAGTAATGATGTATGAACCTATTTCAGTTATGGATGATGAAGATATGGAGATAGTATTTTCAACCATAAGATCATATTCATATCTATTTAGTAGAGTTGTACATAAATATGCACCTATTGAGGACACGATACTTGCTTGACGATAATGGACAAGCATTTGGCTAGGAGATAAGAATGACAAGTGAGATCACTAAGCATTTTATTTTATCTAGTCCATCTGTTACTTATAATGTCCAAGTAAATACCAGTTTGAGAGACACAGATGAACAACTGGCTACAATGGATGGTGAGGTACTTAAGATTATTATCAGATAAGAATCACTTTACTAAATAATGATGATACTATTTATATAGATAACGGTCTTTCTAAAGAGGATGTAGAAAATGAAGATGATATTAAAAATGATGGTCAGCAAGCTGATACATCGCATGACATAAAAAGTCCATATAATGTAGGAATTAGTGATGACACTAGAGTTCCAAATTTTTAGTGTTTTGAGCTCCTTCTGGAACATTTTGTTAGAAAATATCTATGATTTCATGCATATTTTTTTATAACTTACAATGGAAGTAAATCTATTTTAAAATTATTTTAAACAAAAAATCATGCATATAGATCGAAGATAAAAAATTCTATAAGGATCGTAACATGATATGTAATATAGAAAACAAAATTAGCATGCATCGATCTAACCGATGCACGTTGTAGATCATATCTACTAAGACTATGAGATCGAATCTCATACCTGATCACGGGTCGATGATCGTCGCTGTTGATGGTAAGGGCTCTTTACATAGCTTCATAATTGCACAGGGTGTCTGGACTCTGTGTATCATCTACTCAAAATCTCGACACGATCAACCTTCTTGAACTGTTAGATCTGCATGAAGGCCACTGGATAGTTGAAATAAAAATATTTCATGGATTTTCTTAAACCCTCTAAGAAGATCAAGAACAAGAGAACAAGGAAGATTAGATGGAGGAAGACAAAGAAATTAAGAAAACCCTTTTTCTTTTTTTCTCATTTTTTTCTCTCTCCCATTAATATCCCTAGTGTCCAAGAAATAAGCCTCATGCCAACTTGGTTCTCATGCCCTATCTCAAATATTTTTCATGGTATTTCTTTTAGATGTTCCATGGTAGGTGAGGCCATCTGATTATCGCACAACCCCAAGGAATTTTAACAAAAACAGTGTGGAGAAGTTGGATAAGGATTAAGGAAGTTAGAGTTAGATTAGAACAAAGTCAATAGTTTGAATGCCATTTGAACTCTATTCATTTTTATTTAAATTTAAACCTAATCTAATTCTCATCTAGGAGAACGGGGGGTGAAACTCCTTTTGGTATGAGAAAACTCCAAGCAAATTCCAAGGTTGTGTGAAGAATTTTAGGAAAATAAATAATGGTACTAGATGGGGTTTCTTGATTTGACTTAGTCAAAATTAGTTAGAAATTAAACTAAATTTAGTGACACCCAACTAATTAACTGAACCTAATCTAATTAGGTCAACATTAACTTAATTAAATCTTAATTAAATTAGAAATTAATTAAGTTCAAGTCAGAATCAAATTAAAATTAAAAATCTCTTAGCAACTAGGTCATCCAAACTAAAATTAAAAACTTTTTAGCAATTAAGTCATCGAATAACCTAATTAGGTGAAACCCAATTAAACCAAATTTAATTAGGCTTGATCTAAACCTCTTTGCTCAATCAAACTACACCAATTAGCAATCAAATTATTAATTAATTTTTTATAATTAATTAATTATTAATTTATAATATTTATATATGATTAATTATTAATCATATTTATAATTTTATCCCTTAATGATTCTTAATCATTAATCAACCATCATGATCAGTCAGAAATTTCTTATGTGTGTGATTCTATAGATTCAAATACTAAGCCGGTAGCCTAGGAATCAATTCATGAACTAATCGATGCGACTATCTAGCAATGGTACTCAATATTCGGATAGGTCAAATGATTGTAAATCAATATTCAAGAACCCAAGTATATGGTTATTATATAATTCATCCATTTGACCTAATGCTCAGGATGACTTTAGAATCAATTGCCAACTACTAAATAGTGCATCCAGATATGTCTCAATCTAACAAATCCTGTGACTCCTCACAAGGATTATCCTATTGGGTGTGGAGCTATATCCACCCAAGATCCAAGCCTAGAAACCTAAAGAAAAAACTAGGAATCAAAACAAAAGAAAAAAAAATTGGCCTGTCAGACTGGGCCCGGCCCAGACCCAAGTGCGCGGCCCAAGCACGCGCGCGGGCGGGCGAGAGGCCTGGTCTGGTGCACGGGCGCACAGCTTAGGCCCATCGATTTCCCAGTCGATTTCTTGCGATTCACCATGGTCCACGAGACTTCTAAGCGATTTGGACCATCCGATCACCATATCAGATGGCTGAGATGGATTTGAGGGAGATCAGGCTTGATCAGGAGGTTTTTGATTTGGATTTTAACACGATCTGAGGCGTTGATCTTAGATCCGATGGCCTAGGAGCTTTCCTGATGGTTATTGGACTTGTAAGACACATTTTGATATGGTTTTGAATTGTTTCTCATCCTCTTTTCAATAGGGGATGCTAACAGAGAGTAAGAGCTAAGCAATAGAGCCAAGAAGAGAGCCAGAAGAGAGGTTTTGCAATCTAGAAGTGTAGTCCAAGGATTTTCCAAGAGAGAAAACAAGGAAAAGAGAGAGAGAAAGGTAGAGAGAGGACAAGGTTTCCTCCTGCATTGATTTATTTTTCTTCTTTCTTCATATTAGGCTAGGATTTGCATTCAAGGAGAGTTCTCTTGTATAATAACTTCCTGTATTTGTTCTTCATAATGAAGATTTGATCTTGTATGGCCGTGGACGTAGGAGCAAGAGGCTCCGAACCACGTAATCTCTATATGTTGTTTGTGCTTGTGTTTTCATTTATCTTTCAAGCTTTCTGCTTTGTTTCTTATACAAACTTTTCAGCATCTCACTGCGCACCACATTCTCTAACATATCTTGGTAAAGATCTTGCTAAATTAAAATACAGTAGAGTATTTTTTCCAACATCTTGGAGTGGTCAATTCCATCTTAACTTACATACTGACTTAAGTACTTGATTGCACCGAGTAACCTTCTATCACTAGATTAGAAATCCAGGTAACCCGGTACCTAAGTATAGTGAGTTGCTTATAAGTCACTATGATGATCTCAGTTCAGAGGGATATTTATATCCATATCCTTCTAAGAGATACTCTTGATAGCAAAGCACTCCATAATGTTAGTCATCTTCACTACAATATACTCCTAAACTCACCTGCATGCCATACCAGTATCTCCACACTCCTTAATTGTGAGAACAACCAACCTATATGGCATACAATAATCTATACTTGATAAACATTATCATCCCAAGTAATAACGAATTATTTAGTCATGAATATATTTAAGAACTACACAACAAATCCTACTTTGTTGATCAAAAGTACTTCTAGTAACTTTATTATAGAAAAGTTCATAAAGGAAGATGTACACATGGTGATAAACTGCAAAAAATAACTTTTATTTATTAATAAATTATATACAAATTATAAAAAGCATAACCATCTGTATTCTAGATGATTGGCTTTAGGACATATCAATTTGATCAGGAAGCTTCTAGTGCATCAATATGTGCTGAGTTGATTGCACGAATTGTCACATGAGAAAGAGGTAAGGAGTTGTGTAAAGGACTCCATTTTAATAATAAGGTTGAATTGCAAACTATACTAGAATAATATTCAATTGATAGGTATCATAAATTTAAGGTTATTGAGTCCAAGCTAAGTCTATGGGTTATAAAATGTAAAAATAGATAGTCTGATTGCAATTAAATGCTTCAAGCATTTGGGCACTAAGCTGGTTATTTTGAAATCACACGATATGTTAGGCCGCATATATGTATATCGGCTATACTTTCTCAAGATCATTCTAACCTAAACTCCAACTTGGTTGTAAATGAAATATGAGATCTTGTAAAAGAAGTACCAATAATTGCCATTGTCGGTGTTGGTAGTTATAAAGAACAAATTCAACTATAAGCACATATATAGAAAGTTATGGGATGCAAAGTACAAAGCAATGGCCATGGCATATAGAGATTGGAATAAATATAATGCTTTATTATGCAAGTGGTTGCATGCTGTAGAGGAATTTAACCTCAAAAATTGAGTAAAATTCATAAATACTCATATCAATCTCCTAATATGTGCTACATTTGATTGTGTTTTTGAACCTTTGCACCATCAATCGAAGGCTTTAAACATTAGTGACCTGTAATCAGCAATGATACTACTTTCTTTTATAAAAAGTATCGAGAGAAGATGATGATTTTAATCACTATGGATGGAAATAATCAAATATTTTCTCTTGCATTTGCTATAATGGATAAAGAGTCAACTGATATATATATGGTTAGTTTTTAGCTTGGCTAAGATGTCACATTATATCACATCTAAACATCTATTTAATTTCAGATCGGCATCCAAGAAAATTATCAGCCATTGAAAATGAATATTTTGGTTGGCAACCACCAAATGCATATCATGTTTATTGCCTGCACCATATGGTGAGCAATTTTAATACAAGATCCAAGATGCAAAACTAAGAGATTTGGTTAAAAAAAATCAGAATGCAAATACAAATTATGAAATTTAATAAGTATATGAGAAAGATTAAAAAAATGAACTCCAAAGCCATTTAGTGGTTAAATGAAATTTTTTTAGATAAATGGATACTTGCACATAATGGTGGTCGAAGATTTGGAACTATGACTACAAATTTGTCCAAATATTTTAATGGAGTCCTTAAAAATATTCGCTTCCTGCCTGTAACTTACATTGATGCAATTGACATTCTTTCATTTTGTATCATATTATAATGGCCAACATGTGCAAGCAAAAGATGCGTTAAATAGGGATAAAAAATTTACTACTTTTGTCATAACTCGTGTGAGCACCAACCAATCCAAAGCTACATCCCACAACATAACAAGCTTGGATAAGGCAAGTGAGTTTTTTCAAGTACAAATAGCATTACGTAGTCCTTATATGACAAAGGGGAATAATATACAAGTGAAATCATGGACAACTCTTTCTTTTATCTATCTTCTTATTACATGTAATATATCATTAAATCGATTATTTATAAAAAAAATTTGGAGTCTAGATAATGGGGTTATCGAAGTACACATGTATATGCCAAAAGTGGTAGTGCTATCACTTTGTTATATGTGTTGGCTACCTGTGCCCATGTGGTAATTGATTTCTAGTACATTGATTAGTGATACAATCTACATGATTATCATCATAGTTATATCCACTAGTTTCAACCTATCCCACATCAAGAATATTGGCCAAGGCCAACTTTTGATATGATAATACCACAAAAAGAATGCTTGCAATAGAAGGGTAGACTATGCTCATCGAGACTTAGAGGTAAAATGAATTGGACAGAAGTTGGAAATAGACCTAGATGTCGAAATTGTAATGAAGAATGACATTCTAGATAGATATGTCCAAGAAACAGAGAATGAAATGCAGTACATAATCTAAACCCTTAATAAGTTGGCCATGGATAATAGATATCTTTTGTTATTTAAAATTAATATTATCATATTAGACATTTAGCTTGTGAATTTTATTTAATATAATTGATTGAATCTAACTGGACATAACATGCCTGATGTGGCAAGACCACTGACGTAGACTCCACCTCGAACCTAGCTGGCAGCCATGTTGGCAGGGATCGCCATGCCAGACCCGCTCCATCCCTCGAGCCCTTCTGTCAGGGTGACTCCCTCAGGGTCGAGTCCCCGACCGAAGTCAAGCTCCCGCTCCTCAAGCCTCGAGCCCTTCTATCGAGGTGACTCCCTCAGGGTCAAGTCCCTGGTCGAAGTCGAGCTCTCGCTCCTTGAGCCTCGAGCCCTTCTGTCGGGGTGACTCCCTTAGGATCAAGCCCCGGTCGAAGTTGAGCTCCCGCTTCGCTCTCCATCCCTCGAGCCCTTCTATTGGGGTGCTCCCTTAGGGTCGAGTTCTCGATCGAAGTCGAGCTCCCGCTCCTCGAGTCTCAAGCCATTCTGTCGGGATGACTCCCTTAGGGTCGAGCCCCTGGTCAAAGTCGAGCACCCGCTTCGCTCTCCGTCCCTCGAGCCCTTCTACCGAGGTGACCCCCTCAGGGTCGAGTCCCTAGTTGAAGTTGAGCTCCCACTCCTTGAGCCTCGAGTCCTTCTGCCGGGGTGACTCCCTTAGGGTCGAGCCCCCGGTCAAAGTCGAGCTCTTGCTTTGCTCTCTGTCCCTCGAGCCCTTCTGCCAGGGTGACTCCCTCAAGGTCGAGTCCCTGATCGAAGTCGAGCTTCCGCTCATCGAGCCTCAAGCCCTTCTGCCAGGTTGACTCCCTCAGGGTCGAGTCCTCGATCAAAGTCGAGTCCCTCGAGTCATGTGCCCTTCGGCTAAGAAGGGGCACCCAGCTCGAGGTTGACCCATGATCAAGGTCGACCATGAAGCTGATACACCAGACGGGTAGTGGCACACCACTTGAAGCCTGTGAAGGAAGAGCATGCCGACCAACAGGGAACTATCTCGCTAGCACCACCAGGGTCCCTTCAGGCCACCGTTTACACCAATTGGGAAAGGATGTGCCACTCGAGGCACCGCGCCCCTCCACTGACCATCTACATCACCTTGAAGAAAAAGATTGCACTAGAGAGCTCGAGTCCTAGAGTATCTACCCCCGAATCAAGGCTCTATCAATTTTTCCCAAATAGGGCATCCCATCAAGGCGTTAGAGCTCGCAATATAACTTCCAACCCTGAAGGAGGAGGAGGGCTCGGGCGCGATCCCCAAGCACCGCCTATCGTTGATGTCACAGCATCCCCGAGGGAGGGAAGGAGTGAGAGGGCAGGCCTGAGACCAATAACGAACGGTACCTTCTATCTATAAGAAAGAGAGGGCCTTTGAAGGAGGTAAGGAAGTGCAGGTAGAGGAAGGGGCAGCAAGAAAGAGCACTCTGAGGCTACCAGAGAACTCGTCGAAAGAGTCTCAATGGATACAGCCACCATTGCTCAAGCTTTCTTCCTCCACCAAAACTCTCACACCATCCTTTTCTTTCAAACCCTCTAAAAGTGGAGACCAACTCGAGATCTACTTCAGAGGGTTTGTTCTCCTAGATCATCCTACTGACTTGACCATTGGAGTGCCCTCGCCGGGATCTCTGGCCTGGGTCTCCTTTCTTTTATAGGACCAGGCACGCGAGTTGGATACTAGACAAAAAAGGTACAACCCAATGCCATGTAGGAGTTGCGAGCAACGACGATCCAGGCGGCAACAGATTGGCGCTCCAGGTAGAGGTGTTGATCCCTCAAAGCAGTTCTATTCGTGACATGGTGGTGACGCACGTGCGGGAAACCTCCACCAGCCATGCAAGAGACCCTCTTTTCCACAGGGCCCCGCATAGCCCAGAGAGGGAATACCCCGCTCCACCATAGCCACCCCCGACGGACTCCCACCTAGTCGCACTCGCCCAGTAGATCCAAACTCTAATCATGGCAGTGCGATAGCTACAGTACTAGCATCGATCCCTAGCCACCCAGCAATAGCCGGGGACACCCGCAACCCCGACCGCTGGGCCCCGTGGTAGCTTTCCTTCCTTCCAAGGAAGGCCGTCGCACCCACGGGCCATAACTAATCCTTGGGGAAACCACCAGACCTCGATGAAGTGGCAGTGGAGCGGGTCGGCTGACCGGGAGAGCCGATCTCAGTCTTCGGCTACAATGCCGTTAGGCATCGCAAGCACCATCGAGACAAGGCCTCCCGTCATGACCCCTCTCAGCTGACATACCCATCTCCTCCGATAGGCTTGGTATAAGGTTCCACCGACGAGGCTATCGGGTGCTTGGCTGAAAATCACCCGGAGGAACAAGAGTGTAAGCTGGCAGAACTATCCCGCCAGTTTGCCAACATGCAGGGCTCCTCCCATGAGCCAGTGGACCATGAAGGTCATCCCCCCTTCTCCCAAGAGATCCAGGAGGAACCGATCCCTAATCGATTCCATATGCCTCAAGTGGACCCCTACGATGGGATCACTGACCCCATGGATCACCTGGAGAGCTATAAAGCTCTCATGAGAGTTCAGGGGGTGACGGACGCCCTCCTTTGTATTGCCTTCCCGGCCACACTTCAGAAGGCAGCTCAAGTCTGGTTTACCCATCTCGAGCCTGAAAGTATCAACTCCTTTGCATAATTGGAAAGAAAGTTCATGGCATACTTCGATACCTGCCGGAAGGTGCCACGAGAAATTGGCAGCCTCTTCTCCATTAGGCAATAGGACCATGAGTCCTTGCGGGACTACATGGCTCATTTTAAAGTTACTGCCTTGGAAATCTACAATTTAGATGAGCCTATCGCCATGCTGGTATTAAAAAGAGGACTCAGAATGTCCCGTCTGACCTACTCCCTGGATAAAAAGCCATCGAAGACTTACTTCAACCTCCGAGTCTACAAGTATATTCATGCGGAGGAGGTGGACCGTACTAGGAGAGAGTTGGATGGGAAGCCGTCGAAGAAGCAGCCTCCTGAAGAGGCCTCCAGAGTACAGAGACCCGGGCTGAACCCGAACCTCCAAGCCGATTCGAAGTCGAAGAGTGACCCCATCCTGGAAGAAAGATACACTTCTCTCCTCACCCCAAGGTCAAAGATCCTCATGGAGATCGAGGGCAAGCGCTACTTGCGCCACCCTCCCCCATCGAGGCCATCCAGTGGTTGCGATAAGTCAAAGTACTATCAGTTTCACCACGACCACGATCACGATACCAAGGAATGTCTCCATCTCAAAAGGGAGATTGAAGATCTGATAAGGAGAGGCTACCTCAGAAAGTTCATGGGGGCAAGGCCCCTGTAGAATCTTAGGCGCTCATAGCTCTTCCCCCTGTCCCTCTAGTTGACAATCGACCCATCGAGAACCTTGTGGGTGTGATATCTTGGAAAATAAAGCACGCTTCCAAGAGAACCCGAGCGGTGAGGGGTCGAAAAATATACTCCCCTTTATGAGAGAGAAGGGACCTGGGGATAAAAATGTAAATAATGATGCCATTGTTGTCGAAATGATAATAGCAAGGCATCCTGTAAAGTAGATTATAGTCGACAATGGAAGTTCGACTGATATCCTTTTTTACGATGCCTTCTCCCGGATGAACTTTCTTTTGCTCAACTGAAGCCAGTGCACACCCCTCTTATCGGTTTTACTGGAGACTTAGTGGGGGTTGAGGGAGAGATCACTCTCCCCATTATGGCCGGGTCACCACCTCGGCAGAGTACGGTCATGATGACCTTTATGGTTGTCAGGATCCTTTTGGCCTACAACATAATTCTTGACCATCCCGGGCTCAACTTGCTCAACGCGGTCATATCTACAAAGTGCCTGTTGATATAATTGCCTACCCTTTATGGCATAGGGGGGTAAGGGGGGCACCTCGATCGATTCAACATTGCTTGCAAGCCATCCTTGGAGCTAGGAGTGCCGAGGAGGACCCCGATCTTGGCGACCTCGACCAAAGAATACAGGATCCCAAGGGTGGCACAGTCGAGCGCCTGTTATCGTGCCCCCTTGGTGTGGATCCATCGAAGATGGTACATATTAGGGCCCAGCTGCAAGAAAAAGAGCGGGCTCGCCTGTTGAATTTCCTCCGAGTGAATGCAAACGTATTCGCCTGGACCACGATAGATATGCCAGGTATCCCCTCTCACATCATTACTCATAAGTTAAACATTGACCCGAGGTATCGTCCAGTGCAGTAGAAGAAGAAGAGCTTTGCTTCGGAGAGGCAGAGGGCAGTCAACGAGGAAGTGGAGAAGCTCCTCATAGCCAGCTTCGTTCACGAAGTGCAGTATCCTAGCTGGCTGGCAAACGTAGTGATGGTCAAGAAAGCTAATGGGAAGTGGAGAATCTGTGTGGACTACATCGACCTCAATAGAGCTTGCCTAAAGGATAGCTTCCCACTTTCGAAGATCGAACAGCTGGTCGATGCCACCTCAAGGCACCGCTTACTCTACTTCATGGATGCATTCTCCGAGTATAATCAAATTCGGATGCACCTAGAGGATGAAGAGCACACTACCTTCATCACAGATTGTGGAACGTATTGCTACAAGATGATGCCATTCGGTCTGAAGAACGTTGGAGCCACATATCGGTGGCTGGTCAACAAGGTCTTTCAAGACCAAATTGGCCACAATATGCAAGTTTACGTGTATGACATGCTCGTCAAGAGTAAGCCGGAGTCTAACCACATTATGGATCTGGCATAGGCTTTCCATAACCTCCACCTTCACCAGATGAAGTTGAACCTGGCCAAGTGTGCCTTCGATGTGGTGGCTGGGAAGTTCCTGGGCTTCATGGTCACTTAGAGAGGGATCAAAGCCAACCCCGAGAAGGTCCAAGCAATCATCAACTTGGAGCATCCCACCTCGAAGAAGCAGGTCCAATATCTCACCGATCGGATTACAGCCTTGAGTTGGTTCATCTCATGCTCCACTAACCGTTGCCTGCCATTCTTCAAGGTGCTGCGCAAGGTGCATAACTTTGCCTGGACAGAGGAATGCCGGGAAGCCTTTAAGGAACTGAAAAATTTCCTGGCATCATCGCCCCTCCTCTCCAGGCCAGAAGATGGAGAGGAACTCCTCCTATACCTGGTGGTTATCCCAAGGGCCGTTAGCTCGATCCTTGTCCGTACAGATGGAGACGGAGTTCAGAGGCCAGTATACTATGCTAGCAAGCTCCTTCGAGATGTAGAGGTCAGGTACGCCCACTTCGAAAAACTAATTTTTGTGCTCATTATGTCTGCTTAATGCCTCAAGCCACACTTCCAAGCTCACCTGATAGCGGTCTTGATGGATCAATCGCTGAGAGCCATACTCAGCCGCCCGGACATGTCTGGGTGTCTGGCCAAGTGGGTGCTGAAGCTCAGTGAGTTCGACAATACCTACCAGCCAAGGCTATCTCAGAAGGCACAAGTTCTGGCTGATTTCCTGGTCGAGTGTACCGGTATGGGTGAAGAACCGGAGATACCCCCATCGGGGAATCAGGCGGAGCCCCTGGTAGAGGAGGATGTCAGGGTCCTCCACATGGAGGGCGCATCCAATGTAGGAGAGAGTGGAGCAGGCCTTATCCTCACCAATCGTGATGGGGTAGTAGTCGAGTGCGCACTTCATTTCCGTTGACTCTGGTTTTGACTTTGATGATTGATAAAATATTGAAGTATATATGAGTAATAATGCATGTTAAAAGTGTTTAGCAGTTTCAAGTACTCATTAAATATTGAAAGATTGAAAATATTGTCATTCAGTTGAAGAAATCCAAATTTGGATGAAAAATTTGCTCAAAGAAGACTTCGATAGTTGAAGATTGCTTGAATGGACATGTGAGTTCAACACAAACTTGATTCAGCATAAGTTCAGAAGTTTTGAAGAAAATCTCAGTGATGTGTCGACTCAAAGTATCGACATGTGACTCAAGGTGTTAACTCAAAGTATCGACACATGACAACAAGTGTCGATACATGATAGTGAAGTGTTGACACATGCCGGCACGTAGAGAAAGTTTCAGTTGACACGGCTGAAGTGTCAATACATGGATGTGTTGTGTTGACTCAAAGTGTCGACACATGAATCAACTCATCGTTTGAGATTTTTGGGTTACAGAACTTGCTGAAGTTGAAGACTTGCCTGAAGTGTCGATACATGGATGACAAGTGTCGACTCCAAGTGTCGACTCATCGATGAAGTGTCGGCTCACCAGTGTAGAACAGAAGACTTCAGAAGACATTTCTTTGGTCAAGTATCGACTCACTATTCCAAGTGTCGATCCTAAGTGTCGACTTATGACATGAAGTGTCAACACTTGAACAGACAACATCTCTACAACGGCTAGTTTTCTGAAAAGCAAAACTTTCTAAAATATTTGTAACGGCTAGTTTTTTCTCTCCAACAGTCTCTAACGGTTATTTAAGATTTGGAGAGCTATATAATCAACACAAATCAAATGGAAAGGTAATCCTTTGGTGAGATTATTGAATATCCTTCAAGAATTCAAGAGTTGAGTGATTTAATCCTTCAAGCTTCCAAAGATAAGAGAGTGCATCCAAGTTCACATCATCAAGCTGCAATCAAAGGCTTCAACAACTTGAAGACAAGATCTTCATCAACATTCAAAGAGCTTCAAAGAGATATTTGTTTTATTTTAGAAAGCTTTATTGTATTCTTTACTTTCATTCTTACTTTGTTGTAAAGGTTCTTGGTTAGCCCGAAAAACCAAGGGAGGTTGTTGGTGAGCCTTAAAACCAATTAGGTTCTTGGTTAGCCTGGAAAATCAAGGGAGGTTGTTGATGAGCCTTAAAACCAATTAGGTTCTTGTTTAGCCTGGAAAACCAAGGGAGGTTGGTGGTGAGCCTTAAAATCATTCATGTTCTTGGTTAGCCCGTAAAACCAAGTGAGGTTTTGACTTGTGAGCCTTATGAAAACAAGTTGGGTTTTGATTAGTGAGCTCGGAAAACTAATCGACTGTAATCAGTGAAAATTATAGTGAATTCCCAAGTGGACCTTGGGGAGTGGATGTAGGTGCCTTGTAGTGCATTGAATCACTATAAATTTGTTGTGTTTGTGAGATTGCTTTTACTCTTATATTTACTTTATAATTTATGCTGCATATTATTTTGAAGCACACAAACACTTTGACAAAATACTTGCACTTGATTTGAATTGGCACACACTTATTTCATATCCATTGAAATAGTTCAAATAGTTTTTAAAAATCCAATTCACCACCCTCTTGGATTGCATCATTACTGGGCAACAATTGGTATTAGAGCCTGGTACTCTATTTGAAAATCTAACAATTTTGGGTAAAAGATTATGGCAACCCTTGTAGGTATTAGTGCTAGACCACCATTTTTCAATGGCACCAATTACACATATTGGAAAACACGCATGTGCATTTATATTCAATCTATAGATTATTATCTTTGAAAAATGATTGTTAATGGTCCACATATTCTTTCAATATTGGTTAATGGCATTTCTATTCCAAAACTCGAAGAGAATTGGGATGAAAACGATATTAAGCAATCCAAACTTAATGCTAAAGCAATGAACTTGCTTTATTGCGCATTGGGCCATAATAAATTCAATAAGATCTCCACATGCGAAATAGCGAAGGAAATATGAGACATACTTAAGATTACTCATGAGGGTACTCCTTAAGTAAAAAATACTAAGATTAATATGCTTGTACATACTTATGAAATGTTTAAAATGGAACATTATGAATCTATATCTGATATGTCTACTAGATTTATTAATATTGTTAATGAAATGAAAAGTCTTGGCAAAGTCTATATTAATACTGATTTGGTTAATAAAATTCTTAGATCTTTGCCAATATCATGGGATCCAAAGGTGACGGTGATCCAAGAAGCTAAAGATATAGAAACCTTACCTTTGGAGGAGCTCATCGGTTCACTCATGGCCTATGAGTTGAACTTTGGTAAAAGGAAGTGGATGCTGATGAAAAGAAGAAAATAATCGTCTTTAAATCCATTACACAAGATAAGTCTTCAAGTGAGGAGTTGGAAGACAGTGAAGATGAAGATGAGATGGAATTTTTGGCTCATAAATTTCGAAGATTCATGAGGAAAAGGGTCAAAAAGAAATACACAAAGAAGGCAATGATGGCTACATGGAGCGAAAGTGAAGACTCTAGTTCAGAAGAAGAACAAATTCAAAAATTAGCCAATATTTACTTTATGGAAAATAAGGTAATTTCTGAAACTAAAAATAATTTTACTTTCGATGAATTACATGATGCTTTTAAAGATCTTGTGCATGAATATAAATTATTAAAAATTGAGCACAAGAAATTGAAGAAACATGCTAATTCATTCTCTTTTGAAAATAACAATCTTGGAATTGAAAATGAAGAATTAAGAGCCAAGATTGCTATCTTGCAAAATGAAAAAAATAATTTTTCTAAAGAAAAGGAGATTTTGGAAAAAGAAATTATTGATTTGAAAAATTTATGCAATAAGTTTTCAAATGAAAAAACTGATTTCTTCAATGAATTAGAAATCTTAAGAAGATCTAAGACTTTTGTATCAAATGATGACCTTTTAAAGAAAAATCTTGAGTTGAAAACAAGAATTTCTTTATTAATGCATCTTTTAATCTGACTTGTTTTAATTATGAAAAATTTGGAATTAATGCATATCCTTATAGATTAAGAAAAATTTGGATTCCAAAAGAAACCATATTTACTAACCTTAAAGGATCCAAGAAAGTTTGGGTACCAAAATTGTCTACTTAGTATATTTTGCAGGAATGTCTTGCAGTCCAACAAGAAGAAAGAAAGTTTTTAAAAAATGGTTGTATAAGACAATTTAGAGAAGTGGACCTACTACATTCTGGACTAAATGGTAAAGGAAGGATTATATATATTGGTAAATTCTAAACATTTCCTTCCATAATTGAAAATGTAGTTGAATATTTGTTATAAATATTACATCAATTATTTAAAAAAAAACTATTTTAAATGTTTAATTAGAATCAAATTTAGATTTATAATCATTGGTTATGATCATGAACATGTTGATATTGATGAATTTAATGCTTTCATGATTAAACTTGTGATTGTAAGACCTTCACTTGATTTTGATTAATGTATCTTAAATTATTTCATGAAAAGTATTTTTAAAAATGCATATTGAATTAAAAATTATTTCAATTGATTAATTAGAATCAAGCTTAGAGTAATAGTCATTTGTTGTGATCATGAACTCTTTGATATTGATGGATTTCATGCTCTCATAATTAAACTTATGATTATTAGGCTTTCACTTGATTTTGATTAATATAGTTTTAAACTATTTCAAGTGAAATGCTATGATTTATGTGTTCTCATTTTTGACATCTATGCTTTAGTTAGAAATGATTTGAAACAAGTATAGAACTGGTATTTAAGGATTATATTTAAGAAGGTGTGCATATTGATAAACTCTTAATCCAGTAGCTAGACTTGCTATCAAATTACTTCTAGCATTTGTATGGATATCAAATCATTTTAAATAAATTTGAAATCATGCTAAAAGTTTTTAAATGTTCAATGCTTTGCATTTTGAAAATCTTGAAAAATTCAAATCTTTGCTTTCTGACTTAGTATTTATATTCAAATCTAAAATTGTCTGAAAGTATGATACTTGTGCTTTTATGTTTTATTCCTAAAACTGAATGCATATTTTTTAGGAAAAATAACATTTAGAGGGAGTATCCAAAGATTTATTATCATTATGTACATATATGATGCTTTCAATGTTTTTTTTGATATCATGCTTTACTTATATTGCTCTGATACTCCTAGTTTTCAAATCTAATCCTTTGAGGGGAGTTACATTCAAGTGGTATCATATTCAATTGGTATCAAAATTTATTTTAAATGAGAAAAAGAGCTCCTAATAACTGCTTTGGATTAGGTTAGTCACCATGGCCGTCCGGTCATAGGAGCTAAGTAGGGTTTAAAGATCCTCTCTTTCCATTCATTGGGATCTTTTATGACGTGTTGGGGTGCCGCTGTGACCTTATCCCATGAACAAGTAAAGTAAATGGATAATATGCATATCAGTGTATTGAATTATTTCTTGACATGTGCATATCATTTTTGTGGTATCATATTCAATTCATATTTCAAGTGGTATCATATTTCAAGTGCTATATCATGTTCAATCTGTAACAAATTTAAGTGGTATCATGATTAATTGATTTTATATATTGATTTTGATGATCTACTTGCTATTCTTTCCACCTTCATTCTCATTTTATATTGCCTTTCACCCTTTTTCATGATGACAAAAAGGGGGAGAAAAATGTTAAGTATGAAAAAGGAAAAGATTGGATAAACATAAAAAATTATATGAGAAATGAAAGAAAGTACAAAAGGGAGAGAAGAAAGCAAAATGTTATAATCTTAAGGAAAGAATTAGCAAGGGAAAAAATGTTTAAAAATTTTGAATGATTTTTGAAAATGTTTTTGAAATCATATTTTGAGGGAGAGCTTGATACTCATTGATTTTGAGCTTACATGTTTATCTTATTGTTAATCTTTTTAAGCTTATCATATTCATATACTTAAAGGTTTTGTCATCATCAAAAAGGGGGAGATTGTTGACTCTGGTCTTGATTTTGATGATTGACAAAATATTTAAGTATATATGAGTACTAATGCATGTTAAAAGTGTTTAGCAGTTTTAGGTACTCATTAAATGTTAAAATATTGAAAAGATTGTCATTCAGTTGAAGAAGTCCAAATTTAGATGAAAAATCTGCTCAAAGAAGATTTCGATAGTTGAAGATTGCTTGAATGGATAATGAGTTCAACACAAACTTGATTCAGCACAAGTTCAGAAGTTTTGAAGAAAATCTCAGTGATGTGTTGACTCAAAGTGTCGACACATGACTCAAGATGTTGACTCAAAGTATCGACACATGACACCAAGTGTCGACACATGACAGTGAAGTGTTGACACATGCCGGCATGCAGAGAAAGTTTTACTTGGCATGGCTGAAGTGTCAATACATGGATATGTTGTGTCGACTCAAAGTGTCGACACATGGATCAGCTCATCACCTGAGATTTTTGGGTTACAAAACTTGCTGAAGTTGAAGACTTGCCTGAAGTGTCGACACATGGATGACAAGTGTCGACTATCAGATGAAGTGTCAGCTCACCAGTGCAGAACAGAAGACTTCGGAAGACATTTCTTTGGTCAAGTGTTGACTCACTGTTCCAAGTGTCAACCCTAAGTGTCAACTCATGACCTGAAGTGTCGACACTTGAACGGACGACAACTCTGCAATGTCTAGTTTTCTGAAGAGTAGAATTTCTCCAAAATATTTGTAACGGCTAGTTTTTACTCTCCAACGGTCTCCAACAGTCATTTAAGGTTTGGAGAGCTATATAATCAACACAAATCAAATGGGGAGGAATCCTTTGGTGAGATTATTGAATATCCTTCAAGGATTCAAGAGTTGAGTAACTCAATCCTTCAAGCTTCCAAAGATAAGAGAGTGCATCCATGTTCATATCATCAAGCTACAATCAAAGGCTTCAACAACTTGACTTGTTTATGAGTCATTCACTCCAAACTATTTGGAGGGGTCAATTCCATCTTGATCCACCACTGCTCCACAAGTACTGACTACACCCAGAAACCTTCCGTCACTGGATTAGAAATCCAGGTAGTCCAGCATCAAAGTATAGTGAGTTGTTTGCAAGCTACCATGGTGATCTCAGATATGAGGGATACATATACCCATATCCCTTCGTGAGCAACCCTTTGGCAGAAGGGAGCTTCGCAGATGGTCACGTTCAATGAGATGTCATACATTTCACTTGCATGTCATACCAGTGTCTCCACACTCCTTGGTTAAGAGGACAACCAACAAATACGATATACAACAACCTACACTTGATACATTATCGTCCTATAATAATGTATCCTTTGGTTGTGAACCACTTTAAGAACTACATGATATATCCTTTCTATATCAAAACAATGTAGTTTTAAGGACTCCATCATACAAGAATTCATTTCAGGAAAATGTAAATATGATGAACAGCTAAAAAGGAATAACTTTTATTCATTAGAAAATCATATACAGTTACAAGATAGCACAACCGTTTATAGCCTAGACGATTGGCTTTGGGACATAATTCCCAACATGAACATCTTAGGTCTCTTCCCCCCCGTATCTGGATGCAAGTTTCTAATAGTGGCCATCGACTACTTCACCAAGTGGATCGAGGCCGAACTACTAGCATGAATTATTGAGGCCAAGGTCAAGTCTTTCTTCTAGAAATCAATCATTTGCCATTTCGGGCTCCCTCACACTGTAATCACTGACAACGAATGACAATTCAACAACCGGATGTTCGAAGAGTTCTGTACCGACCTTAATATTCATCATTGCTTCACCTCGTTGGCTCACCCCCAGACCAATGGGGAGGCTGAGATGACCAATCGGACAATCCTCCAAGGGCTCTGAGCTAGGCTAAACCAGGCCAAAGGTAGGTGGGCTGAGGAACTCCCCAGCATCCTCTGGGGATACCACACCACACCTCGAACGGTTACCGACGAGATGCCTTTCAACCTCGTCTTCGATGCTGAGGCTGTAATTCCGGTGGAATTAGGTCTGCCCATGTTGCGGATAGAGCAATATGACAAGGTCGAGAACCCGGCACGTCTTTTACTTAACTTAGACCCCCTTGAAGAGACAAGGGCAAGGCTCGTCTTCGTATGGCAGCCTACTGGTAGCAGGTGGCCCGGTACTACAATTCTTGAGTAAAACCAAAGACCTTTCACCCAGGAGATTTGGTACAATGGCGGATCGAAGTCTCCCAGCCTAGAGAATACGGTAAGCTCTCCCCCAACTATTAAGGCCCTTATAGAGTAATCGAGGCCCTTCCACATTGGGCCTATTACCTCGTCGAACTCGGTGGCGCCCGATTCCCACGAACTTGGAATGCCAACAATCTAAGGATGTACTACCAATGATGTAAGCTCTTTTCCTATCAATAAAAAATTTCTTTTTGGTGTAACGTTGTCTTTGCCTATGCAGGAATACTATCGCCGAATCCTGGGTACCGCACCATGAAGCCAGGAAACTCCAGAAGCCCCGCACTCTATCCACGGGACTCCAAGTATGGTGATGGAAAGCCGAGAAACTTCAGAAGCTCCGCACTCTATCCACCGGACCCCCAGTCCGGTGACGGCAAGCCAGGAAACCTTAGAAGCCCCGCATTCCATCTACCGGACCTCCAATCTGGCGATGGAAAGCCGGAAAACTCCTGAAGCACTGCACTCTATCCACCGAACCCCCAGTCCGGCGATGGCAAGACAGGAAACTCCAGAAGCCCTACACTCTATTTGCCAGACTCCAAGTCTAGCGATGACAAGCTAGAAAACTCCAAAATCCCCGTACTATATCCATCGGACCCCCAGTCCGATGATGGCAAGCCAGGAAACTCCAAAAGTCCTGCACTCTATTTGTCGGAGCTCCGATCTGGCGAAGACAAGCCGGGGAACTCTAGAAGCCCTGTACTTTACCAACCAAACCTCCAGTTTGGTGATGGCAAGCCAGGAAACTCTAGAAGCCTTGCACTCTATCCGCTGGACCCCCGGTTTGGTGAAGACAAGCCAGGGAACTCCAAAAGCCCCGTACTTCACCAACTAGACCCCCAGTCCGGCGACAAACTTCAGAAGCCCCACACTTTACCAACCGGACCCCCAGTCTGACGATGGCAAGCCAGGACATTTCAAAAGCTTCGCATTTTGCCAGCCGAACCTCGGATCAGTAATGGCAATTCTAAGACTTCTCAGGCCAAATCTTTTAACTTGATGGTATCTTGGACCGATAGGGACGATCTCTCGGGCCTCTTAGGCCCCCTCTACTTATCCATCAACTTTCAACATGGCTGGGAAGTCCCTAAGATGGGCACCTAGCCCTTGGCAAATGATTGAGGCCCTCCGGCAAGGATCCCGACATGGTGAAGTTAACTCACAGAACTTCTAAGTTCTTTTTGAAATATTTGCTACTTTGAAGGCCTCTTGGAGAAGCACCGGACTTGGGGACCCTCGGACAAGTGGCCGTAGCAAAGTTTGGTCCTCAAGCTAGGTAGTGCCAAATGAAGAGGAAAATCCCTAAGTACAAGCAACATAGATTCAATGGAAAGAAAGGAACTTCATTGAAATGAGGCAATGAAGTTACATCATTAAAGGACCCCTGACAGGCTAGGTGATGCCAAAAGAAAAAGAAAGTTCCTAAGTACAAGGGACCGGAGAAATATACTAAGAAAAGGTCCTTAGGTTATTGCTCCACTAGCTTTTTCTCGGGACGGCGAGCCGGCGTGCCGGCACTCTCTTGGACCTCTAAGGGCGGAGCTGTCTACCCGGCAGTTGCAGGCTCCACCTCAGTCACCTCTGCTGGAGTTCCTGCCTCCCTTGGACTTTTGCTTGAAGCTTGAGGGATGACGATCTCGTCCAGCTTCAACTTCAAAAAGGCCTGAGCCACCTGAGACCTACAGACCTCGAACCCCTTGATGAAAGAGTCCACGATTGCCTCCCAGGCCTCATCGACGAACTCTGCTGAGGCCTTGAATTTTGGCACTACTTCGGTGGCCTCCTTCTTGGCGGCCTCCATTAGTGCCACTACCCCGGCCAATTTCTCCTCAACCATCGATGCTCGTGCCAGCACCGCTTCCACACGAGATTGGAGGGCTTGAGACTGCCCCTCCAATCAAGCCACCTCCATAGCAGACTCTTCCACTCGGCAAATGGACCGATCCTTCTCTATGGCCAGGGATATCTCGAGGTCCCTGGCTCACTTCTCCATCCTAAGCACCTCCGTTTGGAGGGCTTTGCTCTTTTCTTTCACTGACCGAGCCCTCTCGGTCTATATCTTGGCCTCAGCCCCCAGAGATTTGATCTGCTACTCTTGCTGGGCCTCCCTTTTCACCCACTGGGCGCAATAGTCCCGGATCAAAAGTATGTCGGTCCTGACTTGCATCAATGAGGGTGTCAGCCATGGCACTTCAATCAAGACAAATAATGAGAAGAAGGGTTTACCATGAAGAGGTGGGGAAGGACACCGAGAATGGCCTCCACCAGCAGACTACCCCCCCTCTCGTGGCGGTCGCGCAACTGGATGGCAAAGTCCATCATTCGCTCGGCTAGCACGCGGTCCTGGATGATCGATGCATTTGGGGGCACCTCGATCGGCACTCGTGGGGTCCTAGAGCTCGATGGTGCAGGGGCTATCATAGTGCCCGGAGGCAATATCATCGAAGGCACCTCGGCCATCGGTGAGGGGCTCGCCGCCATGATCGATAGCACCGGTGGTGGTGGAGGATGTCCCCTCCCTACTTTCCTCTCCGCATCCACCTCGATGACGTCGAGGATGTTGACCTTAGCGGGAGTAGCAGGTCAGGTCTGCGTGGTCGCACCAGGTTTCCGAGTTGGGAGGTAGACCTACTGCCGAGGAGACTTGGAGGCCAATCCGGCTGCTCTTCCCTCGGGCTTGGAAGACATGACAGGCCTGGGTCCCTGGCTAGGCTCCGCCCTAGCCCTCTTAGGTGGGGCCTCCCTGGGCCCGGACGATGCGCTCCTCTTCTAGGTGGACTCCAGGAGCTGGTTAACGAAGAACTTCATACCTACAGAAAAGAGAAGAATATGGGTCAATCTCGGATCTGAAAGGACTCGTGGGAGAAGAAGAGGTGCAACTCAAGAGGCTCACCTAACTCCCGAATTGGGCTGACCCCGGTGTCGAGTAGGTTTTGCTCTGATAGTAGAGCCTCGAGGGAAGGGATCTCGTCGGAGATGAGCTGGTCATATACTTCCCGATGAAGGCCTCCATCTGGGAGTTATGATTTGGGGTCCGGTCCGGATCACTCCAGACCCAGTCTACTCCTTCGATTGAAGTGAAGAAGTATCTACTCTTCCATCCTTTAATGGAAAAGAGGAGGTCAAATTTTATGCCCTTCGGGCGAGGAGAAAGAAACCACCACCTATCATCGGTTGGGTGGCACTTCAGGGTAAAAAAAGTCCTGAACAAAGAAAAACAGGCAATAATCTCGTGGAAGTGATAAAAAATAATGAAACCAAAAATAATCCTCTAATGGCGTTTGGAGCTAGCTGTGCAAGAACGAGCTGGTAGTTGCTGAGGAATGAGAGGAAAAAAGGGTGTAGGGGCAGATGAAGCCCCCCAAGGAAGAATTCTTCATAGAGGGCGATTCAACCTGGGCCACTAGAAATGACCCGTTCCCCTGGTCCCGTGATCGAGCACTGGATAGAGTCCGAGATCCTGTAAGTATTCTAGATCAAGGAAATGTCCTCCCTGGTTATCATCAAAGCGATGCCGGAGGGACTGGTCGAACCAGAAGGAATGAAAGAAGGTGCGGGAGCAGGAGGAGCAGTTGCAGGAGCAGGAGGAGCAGCTGTAGGAGTAGGAGAAGCAACTACAGGAGCAGAAGAAGCAGCCACAGGTGCAGAAGAAGCAGAAGGGGGTACCCTAAATCATCCTATAACTATTCTAGTGGGGCAGAGACCCCTACGGACTTGGAGAGGAATCTCATCCTCCTCATCGGAAGATGGGGTTCTTGGCTGAGAGGGCCCTGCCTCATCAGGGTTGCTAGAGAAACGATGGATCTGATCCAACAGAGCCATTTAAGGTAGAGAAGAAAGAAGGATACGAAATCTAAAGTGCTGGAGGGTCTAGGAAAGGACTCAACCTAGCCAGAGAAGAAGAAGATGATGATAAAGGAAGACTAACCTGGTTGCCTTGGAGGAAAAAGATAGCTTGAGAAAGGAAGAAACTTTAGTTGTCTGCGGGCGCGGAGAAATCAAAAAAGATAGTTTGAGAAAAGTCTCCTCCATTTTCAAAATGGCCAGATAGTGACCGTACATCTTTTCAGAGCTTTCACCATCGAATGGATGCCATGTGTGATGGACAGCCAGACGACGATGCCTCGATGCACTGAAGACCTCCTCGGGCCTAACACTGGCCATCATGCTTTCTCGAACTTGTTGAGGTGGCACCCCCACATTGTCTTCAAGATGCAATTCGTGAAGCGACGACGATCATGGCATTTAATGCACCAGAATTTTGCCCTTCCACGTCAGCTCCGTAATAACTCCCTTCGACCCGAGCACCACATTCCGTCAAGACTTGGAAGTGGGGGGCAAATGATGTGGCAAGATCGCTGACATGGAGTCCACCTCGAACCTAGTTGGCAACCACGTTGGTAGGGATCGCCATGCCAGACCCGCTCCATCCCTCGAGCCTTTCTACCAGGGTGACTCCCTTAGGGTCGAGTCCCCGGTCGAAGTCGAGCTCCCGCTCCTCGAGCCTCGAGCCTCGAGCCCTTCTGCCAGGCTGACTCCCTCAAGGTCGAGTCCCTAGTCGAAGTCAAGCTCTAGCTCCTCGAGCCTCAAGCCCTTCTATCAGGATGACTCCCTTAGGGTCGAGCCCCGATCGAAGTTGAGCTCCCACTTTGCTCTCCATCCCTTGAGCCCTTTTGCTGGGGTGACTCCTTTAGGGTCAAGTCCCCGACTGAAGTCGAGCTCCCGCTCCTCGAACCTCGAGCCCTTCTGCTATGGTGACTCCCTTAGGGTCGAGTTCCCAGCCAAAGTTGAGCTCCTGCTTCGCTCTCCATCCCTCGAGCCCTTCTGCCGGGATGACTCCTTCAAGGTCGAGTCCCCAGCCGAAGTTGAGCTCCCACTCCTTGAGCCTCGAGCCTTTCTACCAGAGTGACTCCCTCAGGGTCGAGTCCCCAGTCAAAGTCAAGCTCTTGCTCCTCGAGCCTTGAGCCCTTCTGCCGGGGTGACTCCCTTAGGGTTGAGCCCCTGACCGAAGTCGAGCTCTCGCTTCGCTCTCCATCCCTTGAGCCCTTCTTCTGGGGTAACTCCTTCAGGGTCGAGTCCCCGGCCAAAGTCGAGCTCCCTCGAGCCACGCGCCCTTTGACCGAGAAGGGGTGCCCTGCACGAGGTTCACCTATGATCAAGGTCAACCATGAAGCTGATACATTAGACGGGTAGTGGCACGCCACCCAAGCCTATGAAGGGAAAGCATGCCGACCTACGGGGAACTATCTCGCCGGTGCCACAAGGGTTCCTTTAGGCCACCACTTATACCAGTTAGCAAAGGATGCACCACTCGAGGTACCGCACCCCTTCACTGACCGTCTGTACCACCTTGAAGAAGAATGTTGTACTAGAGGGCTCGAGTCCTAGAGCGTCTACCCCCAGATCGAGGCTCTATCAGTTTTTTCCAAACAGGGCATCCCGTCTGGGTGTCAGAGCTCATAATATAACTTTCAGCCCTAAAGGAGGAGGGGGCTCGGGCGGGATCCCCAAGCACCATCCATCGTTGACCTCACAGCATCCCCGAGGGAGGGAAAGAGGGAGAGGGCAAGCCTGAGACTGGTAATGGACGGTACCTTCTATCTATAAGAAAGAGAGAGGGCCTTTGAAGGAGATAAGGAAGAACAGGTGGAGGAAGGGGCAGCAAGAAAGAGCGCTCTGAGACTACCAGAGAACTTGTCGGAAGAGTCTCAACGGATATAGCCACCATTGCTCAAGCTTTCTTCCTCCACCAAAACTCTTACCCCATCCTTTTCTTTCAAACCCTCTAAAAGTGGAGACCAACTTGGGATCCACTTCAGAGGGTCTGTTTTCCTAGATCATCCTACTGACTTGACTGTCGGAGTGTCCTCGCCAGGATCCCCGGCCTGGATCTCCTTTCTTTTATAGGATTGGACATGCGAGTCAGATACCAGGCAAAGAAGGTACAACCCGATGCCACGTAGGAGCTACTAGCCATGATGATCCAGGTGGCAACAATGCCCATTTATCTATGTGCTAGAAGGCATAATATCCTAGATGAGTTCAAGTTCCCAAGAGAGTTTACCTTGCCTTGAGTATTGCAATGGGAAATGCCACTATGGTCATATAGCTTTGACAAAAATTTTGGGCTCTCAAAAACATCCAAATAGGCTATATTACACTTGTGAAGAACATCACTTCCTAGATTGGTACTTTTCTACAAACAATCAATCAAGACTAGCTAGCTCGATATTAGTTGATGATTCTCTTCAAGAAATAAGAAGAGAAATTAGTGAATTGTTGACCCCTGGAATGATTTTGATAATTACAAAATATTGGAGCATGTATTTTTGACTAACCTTTTCAATTATTCAAGAAGTTTTTGTAGGAAGCATTTATCAATGAGTTACTTTATTTCCTACCTAGTTAAAATTTATTCCAGTATAATTGTATTAATTGATGAAGAGTATTGCATTGAAGATCTCAAAGTTGTAAAGCCCTAATTTTCATTCTTGTAATCTTGTAAAAAGGGCTATAAATTAGTAAAAATGAGTTTGAATAAATTAGATATCTTTTGTAAATTATTTTGAAGTATTCAGAATACTTGTATTGGTTGGAGATTCGATTGGTTGAAGCTTTGAAGAAGTTCTGCTCAAGCCGACTCATGGACCAAGAGCCGACTCCTGTTCTGGCACAGCATGGAGAGTTTCAAAGTTTCAGAAATTTGAGTCGACTTGAAGATAGTGAGATGACTCATCTAGAAGTTCCAAATCACAGGTTTCAGAAACTCAGAGATTCGAGCCGACTCGTCCTGAGTTTGTGTTTTTCTTGTCTGAGACTTCAAGCCGACTCGACCCAGAAGAGCCAACTCATCCAGAGTTTGATTTTCTTCTATCTGAGATTTTGAGCTGACTCAAGCATCTCGAGCCGACTCGAGTGTCGGGTTTAGACCTGTAATGGCTAGTTGCAAAATTGAATTTTTGAATCCCAAGAAGGCTCCAATGGTTCTATTTCGACTCCCTAGGCCCTACAACGGCCAGTCTGTTAAAAAACTATAAAAGGGAGATATTTATGATGGATTAACATAATTCATTGATAATTCTTTGATTATTCATTGAAATTTATTGAGCATTCAAGGCAGTTTCAAGTCTTTCACCAACCAACTTCAAGTGAGCATTCAAGAGAGGATTTAAAGCTTCACCAACTTATCTTTAATAATTGAATCCAATTTTTGAGGAAGTCAAGAAGCAGCTTTAAGATCATTCAAGAGCATTTAAAGCGGGGCTTCAATTTGAGCTTCATCAGCAACTACTAAACAACTTGGGTTTGTTATAAAGTTGCTAGTTTCTTTCTTGAAATATTTTATATTTACTCCAAGAGCAGCAAGGGGTTGTGTCTTGTGAGTGTTGAAAGCTTATTAGGTGAGCCAATTAAAACCTAAGTTGGGTTTCTTTGGTGAGCCCGGAGTAAAAAACCAAAGGGTATTTGGGTTTCTTTGGTGAGCCCGGTGTAAAAAACCAAAGGGTATTTGGATTTCTTTGGTGAGCCCAGTGTAAAAAACCTAAGAAAGTTGGGTTTGGATTGTGATCCCGGTAAAACAATCCAACTGTATTCTAGGAAGAATACAGTGGAAATCCCAAGTTGTGCTTGGGTAGTGGATGTAGGAGCGGGGTTGCTCCGAACCACTCTAAATTTCTTGTATTTGGGGTTATGTTTGCTTGACTTGTTTGTGATTGTTGACTTACTTCTATTGCATAATATATCACAACACCAATACTAAAAGATTTTCAAAGTGCACATACTTGAAAGTTTTTATTATCCCAATTCAACCCTCTCTTGAGAAGCCAGCTGGGCAACATGAATTAAGGTTGGAGTCGTGGAAGTTGTATTCCAAACTCAAAGAAGTAGTCGACACTAATGCTATGATGATGTGTCTTTTGGTTGGGATGATAGCGCTACATTTTTTTGTAATAGTATTTATGTATAAGTGACCTAGTTCAGTATGAAAATGCTTATAATGATGATGAATGTTATGGTTAACTTTGTGTTTTGGACACTATAAGACACTTTATGATTATATTTGTAGAGCTTATAGCTTTGTTTTTGAATTTAATAAAGTGCTTCCATATACATTTCATACTAATGATTGCATGTAGTTCATGATATTTTTGACTAACATTTATTTCAATGTTTTTAGTATTTGCTATAGATGGATCCAGGACCGATAGATGACTTTGTATTATATAACCAGTCTACTCATCAGTTAACGGGCATATGGAATGGCCAGGTATGTATTCATATCATTAACATCTACATAAATTTTATTAGTTTATTAAATTAAAGTAATTTTCTATATTTGACAAGACTTGAGCTTTTTCACATATTGATGTAGGGAGCTAGCAGTGTATAGGATCATGCCACTAGATGGCTGCATAGAGATATATTTATGGTAGGCTAGTTTTTACCAATTCACCTGCATCAAAATTATACAACTCGACTAGCACCTCATCATAGCATTGGTCGAGCGATGGCACACGGAGACACATATATTTCATTTATCTTAGGGAGAGTGCACTATCACCCTAGAGGATATATCCATTTTACTGGGATTACAGGTTGATGGTCTACCCATTACGGGCTGCACATGCTTTGATTGGCATCAGGTATGTGTATGGTTGTTGAGTGTTGACCCACCTACGGGTAGACTCAATGGTTCATGATTGAGTTGCCATGGTTAGCATTGCAGTTTCTTGAGTTACCCTCCTATACTGATGAGTTACATGTATAATATTATGCTAGGACTTATATTATATAGATCCTAGGCGGGTGTTTGTTTGCAGAAAAACCACAATATATGATGATTATTATTTTGTTCTTGAAAATTTTGAGATAACTGGACAGTATAGTTGGGATAGTGCTTGCCTTGCATGGTTGTATATAGAAATGTGTAAGGTAAGTAGAAAAGATACCAGGGACATTACCAGTCCCCTGATATTATTATAGCTATGGGCATAGAGGAGCAGATTCCATTTATAGCCTTACATGTTGGGGAGACACTGCCACTTAGATTATTGGATACGAGGTAAGTAGTGAACATTTATATTGAAATCTTTTATTGTACAAATTTTATATATTTATGTTGTTGTATATGTAGATGGAGAGATGCATTTTTTGTTACACAAGTGTCGATGCATGAGCTTCTCTCATATTATTTCCATTTAGATATGCAAAACCTCTATGAGGTAAGCATGTAGATATCTACTAATTTAGTATATTTTTTTATTATATATTGTAATTTATTTGTTTTAATTATTTATACTTTATCTTTTTATTCAAAGATTATATGGCAACTATATACTCCCGATATCATTGCTGCTTTGCCAGATTACTGCTTAGATGGGCAGGATAAGTGGCATTGCCCAGTGCAACTCATTTGTTTCCATATTATGGAATGGCACATTGTTGATAGAGTCTTGCGCTAGGCTGGTATCCATTAGCCGATTTTAGATACCTATGATATCGATGCTAAACTACACCAATTTGATCTCAAGGGTCGTGCAAAGCAGGATTGGACAGACACACATCAGTATTATGTCCATTTATGGGGGAATCATTAAGATTACATTATCGACAGTTATCCATTTGATGATATTATGGAATACAGTGATCTATATATGTAGTGATACCATCACATTACCCGATGATTCATTTGTTACAAAGGTGCCATGTTTGATTTTCTAGTATGTTTGGTAAATTTATTTTTTTAAAAGGATGGTAAATTATTTATTTATGTTTATCATATTATTCATTACATACTTGTCTATTATAGAATGATGGTCTAACCAAGATTTACGATCATGCTCATCTAGATAGATTCACTTCGACCTCATTGCATGCTATTCAGGATATTCGTACCTCCATCCTTCATGCCATCAACGAGTATAGCCAGATCACGATGGATCCTTACGGTCATCACCTAGTAGCAAGGGATGAGAAGTCTACACCATATAAATATCTATCATCACCGGGAGCACCACCTTCGGCTATACATAAGTGAGGCCGATATGTTACCTCTCCATTTCTGATGGAGTAGTTCTCCAAGTACACCCCATATGCATCATCATCCATGTACATGCCTCATGATATTAGCTAGTTCACATCTATGGAGGAGGCTACTACACACTTCCAGTATGTAGAGGAGGATCTTATACATTGAAGACTTCTATATCATACAGGAGAGCATATGAATGAGGATGTTGCAGACCGATCTATAACCAACATTGAGCACCATACTTTTGAGACTGCAGGACTGACTGAGCCAGGACCATCATGTCATTGAAAGCAACAGGCATAGAGGAGGAGATAGCCACCATGTGACACATGAGTTTTTTTTTTAATTATGTACATTTCAACTTATTAGGACCATAATGTAAATTTGGGATTTTTAATTTTTATTAATACAAAATCTCATTTGGTACACTTGATTTGGATACCATTTATTTGCTGTTTGCGAAGTTTTAAGTGTCATTGTCTTAAAGTAATTAATACATGAAGGCATTTGATTCCTCTCATATGCTCTGAATTCTATATATATTTATGGATTAAATGATTTGGTCTGACCAAGAAGGCTTATCGGCCTTTTGAAGACAAGGAGATTAGTACAAGGGGGATTTCAATAATAGTAGTGTACATTCATTTTGTCCATCTTCGTACCAGTGTTTCATTGTTTCCAGATGGACGACCACTTGTAAAACCTAAAAGCCCTAAAATTAGTAATGGAATTGGGCTTGGCCCAGGCTTTGTAGTAGGCATGAGGAGTTTCATCTAGGATTTTGGCATAAATATATAGTCAGTATATAATTCATGGCAAACTCAACTACACTTTTAGCTAGTTTGAGCCAGAGCCCAAATTCAGGGCCAAGCTAGAGCCTGATCAGATATAATGCCATGATCGCCCGAACAATATAACCCAAACCCTTAAACATGGATAATAAAATCCTAAAACCTGAACAAATGTAATCCTAAACTCTAAAACACCAACAACAAAACCCTAAACAATATAACCCAAACCCTTAAACATGGATAATAAAATCCTAAAACCTGAACAAATGTAATCCTAAACTCTAAAACACCAACAACAAAACCCTAAAAATGTAAACCCTAAAACATCCTTAAACCATAAAACATTTGAAAGCAATTAACCCTTAAATCGTATAACATAAACAATAAAAATTAAACCTTAAACCCATGAAAAATGCAAATTAAAAAACTAAACTGGTCGACCAGTTTGAAATGGCACGTAAGCAATTTAAGGGTGGTTGATCGGTCTAGTCGATTGCCCTTGACCGCATGGCTCAGGTTTTGGTCGGTTGACTGCCATAGGTCCGGTCGACTAGCCATGGATTGCACTAGGTGGTCGACCAGGATGGTCTACCACCCTAGATTGAGCTGGCTCGAGTTTTCACAGGTTGATCGCTGTATAGGCCGGTTGACTACCTAGTGCCCAATGTGGTTGATTGGCCTAGTCTACCACCCTGGACCATTTGGCTTAGGAATAGTCCGGTCAACTAGCAATTCATCAATTTTTTTTGGTTTCTATAGGTAGCTACTCACAAGATTAGATGGCTTGAAACTGACTTCGTTTTCTCATTATTAGGCACTAAGGCCTTAATGAGAGGGGGACTAAATGACCTATAGAAATTGGCACCATGGTAGAGTAGCGATAGAATGCCATACCTTCGACTGCGTTCCTAGGTCATGAGTCTCTTTCTCTCTCTAAACTGACTAAACATCCTATTCGAAGTCATGTTTTCTTGGCTCTGAACTTGAGTTGACCCAAAGAGATCCAAGACTATTATGGTACCTGAACAGTATATCAAGTCGATCATCCTGACCATGATTAGAAATCCATTATTACCGAACCTTGCTAATCAATCTTAGCCTTGAATGAGCCCATACCTCATTCCTGTGTTATTGTGGATGCTAGCTTCGGGTATCAATCTTTCCTCATTCTAGGGATTCATTCATGGATATATAAAAGCATTTAAAATCTTTATATCTTTTTTTTGTTCAATAATACCTAATCGATTATATTTATGTCGATCAACTATGGAAATAATTGTGCTTTCTTATTTATAGGTATTACAGTGTTGATTTCTATTAATGTAATGCATGCTGCCAAATATGCACACATTTATTTTATTAAAAAATGTCAATCCATTCCTTTTATATGTACAATAATGTTATATAATTTGCTTTGCATGCTTGTTTTACAAAGATATCTTATATTATAATTTTAAGAAAATTGGGGTTAATGCGGGTTTGCAAGGAACTTAACATAATTATCATTGTGCTCTTAAAGCTTGCATAGGATTTAAAAATGGTTGTAGGAAATGAACCATGATCTCTTGGTATGCCTCTGTCACCATGGGGAGCAGTATTCTTGTCATCGTTTCTCATCTCTCACTCCTGATGGTGGAACACTAAAGCATTGAATCAACTTTTGTTTTGACACAATAACTTTAGCAACAAGTAAGCAATCATAAGCATTAAGAAATTAATTCCATTTGAGAAGTATAACCCCAAAACTTCAATACATCACTACATAACATTTTACAATATACCTCAAATTAAAGAAAACATACTACAGAATATGTTGAAAATAACAACAACATGAGTAGTAATAAAAGCTTTAAGAAATACTGAAGTAGGAGCCTAGTCATCTGCTAGAGGGTCCTATGGTGGCAGAGGGAATTGATGGTAAAAATGATTAACAAACATGTCAAATTATGCAAATCTCTTGTCCAAACATGCCTCCAATGCATCTGCCCATGTCTGCAATATATCTACCTATCTGTTGATCTGGGATCTTGGTCATAAGGGAGAACTCAAGTTCATTTATTCGATTACGCATTACTTGTAGATCAGATGATTGCTGATCAAACTGAGTAGAGTGGCTAGGCTAAGCAGAATGGATGGGCTATGTAGACTAAGCAAACTACCAAGGCTGGTCTCCACTAGTAGGTTCATCTTCTCCTTCACTATCACTTTCTTCTTCATCCACCTTGGCAATACATCTCCATATTCCATGGCATTGTATATAACTCATACATCTCAAAGATGAATGATTGTATGTACTAGAGATTTAAGCTTGATAACTTCATCATTGTCTGTGATAGAGACATCAAAAATATCAAAAATAGCAGTAAAAAATGTTTCATAAGGTAAAATAGAATTTAAAATTTGAAAGAATTCATATAATTTATTATTATATATGGTAAGTTAACCCCATCATTGGAAATAATCATTTTGAATAGATAAATATCTAGAAATGATTTATTATCTCTGTGACCTCGTTTAGGTAAGAAATTAAATATGATAATATGATGCACTAGCCAACTCACAAGTGGCAAACTATGTGCACTAGGTTTTGTAGTTCAACTTTAAGTATTATTTTTAAAAATAGTTCTAATAAAGCTTTGATAATCTAACTATTGATTACTCCAACAAGTATTATTAGAATATTCATCACCATATAATAGAATACCTAATATTTGACTTAGAATAGTATGATTAAACTCAATAATCTTTGCTTTGATATATCAAGAAATAGAATAATTTGCACCGTCAAGACTAAAATTAGTATAAAAATATTTTACTAGAGTAGGATAGCTTGTCTTGTTCATCATAATCATAAAAATCCGATCCATCCTTTTAAATAAAAATTAAATTTAAAAATCATCAAAATAATTTAAATTTACTATCCTTCCTCCAAAACTCTTTTTCAAGAAAATTACATCTAAACTTTTTGCTATACTCATTATTCAAAAATAAATCATTTTTGTACCTACTTATAGGTTGTTTTCCTTTTTCTACCTAGGATCTTTTTATTTTTGGCATACATTCATCCTTTCTTGAAGTCATTGTATTGATTTGAGGGAGTAGAGAGGACTCTAAGAATTTTGGAAAAGAAGAGAATTTTGGAAATGAAGATGAGTTAGAAGGGAATAGAGAGAATTTTATAATTTTTAAAGAAGAAGAGAGATTTGGAAATGAAGATAAGTTAGGATGGAATGATAGAGCACTTTAAATAGACTCTTCAACTAGCCATTTATGATTGTCATGACCTTTGATGACCGTTTATGACCGTTTCTAACTGTTTATAATCGTTATGACTATTTACACTATAGGAAAAAAGGGATTTACCGACACTCTTATAGACCTTTGCCGATACTTTAAAGCATTGGCAAGAAAGCTCTCGATGCTTTTTAAAGCATCGTAAAAGCATCGGGTATGTAAGCATCGGGACATAGTCTGTCGATGCTTTTTAAAAGCATCGATAAATACCGATGCTTTAAAGTGTTGTTAGATTTAAACTTACCGATACTTTAAAGCGTCGCTAGGTTTTAAACTTAACGATGCTTTTAAAAAGCGTTGGCATATGCCGATGCTTCAAAGTATCGTTAGATTAAAACCTAGCGATGCTTTAAAGCATCGGCAGGTTTAAATCTAGCGATGCTTTAAAGCATCAGCAATCGTCACGATAGCGATGCTTTAAAGCATCGACAATCGGTAAGATAGCGATGCTTTAAAGCATCGGTAAGTTTTTTTTTTAAAAAAATACCTCTATGACATTCAAACTCATACAAAATGAAACCTGTATCAATACAAATCTGTACAAACCTGTATACATTATCACCAAAATCAAATATCATTTCATTCAAACCTGTATCATACAAAGATGGAATCAAACATCATTTCATTGAAAATTGTATCATACAAATACAACAATCATACTTCCAAACACCAAATTACATGAAGTCAATATAAAGTGTTTTATATATATAAAAAGTATCCAAGTTCAAATACTTCATAAGACATACAAAATTAATAATAAAAAAAAATATCCACTGGCATCAATGGTCCACGGGAGGTTGGTCGTCGTCCTGTCTGCGACTGGCAGATACATTAGGAACCTACAAGATATACATATATATATAGTTACGATAGCTACATTATACGTGTTCTAAATTATTACATACATACAATATATATATGTAGTTATAAACAATTACTTACCTGAGATGACATGAATATATGCAGCACAGACGTAACATGCTCAAGCTGAGCCCTCATAGTCTGCATCTCTACTCTATCTGTATCACGTGTCTATCTGAGCTCTGTTATCTCATCCTCGAGTTGACGAACACGTGAATCATCATGACTATCTCTAGCATCCCAAGTAAATCTACTCATCTCAGATAACTGAGTAGGGATAACTCCAATCCCATAACCCCTCACTCATCCATGATGCTTTGGTCCCATCAACTCCGAGAATACTTCGACCTCGACACGACTGCTCTACGTAGATGATGTAGACTCACCAGCATGCTCGACGATTATAGAGGTAGCTCTCTCCTATATTTTATAAAAAATTCATATATTAATACTTAATAAAAATAAAATTATAAATCATGATATAATATAAATAAAAAATATAAATAAATCTCTAGACTCCTTCCGAACAAAACTGCCATCCTGGTGAACGTGAGTTATCCGATAGAACTCCACCTCACTAGGCTCCTTCCCCTGCTGATTAGCCTATAGAAAGAATAAATGTTACAAAAAAATTCAAAATGATACATCTTATATCCTCGTACCATGATACATGGCACATGCATGATATATGATGATACATGATGTTAAAACTAAAAGTGTACTAAAAATATTATAGGATGAGAAATATACAAATTCATGGCTAAGCTGTGCATAACTCTTGGACCCCACTGTGTGAGGAATAGACTGAGCTACTCGTGCAGCTCTACCAATAACAGAATATGTCTACAAAATAAAATTAAAACTATGTTATATATTGTATAAATGTAATTTATATTAAAAATTAATAAATTTATAAGTTTGATAATGCTACCAACCTGTGCTCTCTCGGAGAACTAATAATGCACCAGCTCCCTCCACTGATGAGGGTGTACATCAGGAGGACAAATAGCTACAACCTGCTCCTCTATCTTACCCTCTATCTTATAGTCTCCCTTCAACTTTGCCCTATACTCTTTCTACTTGTGATTGAGAGACTTAAGCATAAAAATCATTACAATCTGGAGGGAGTACGAACTTGCTATACAATGTAAATAAACAATAAAATAAGTATTAAATGAAATAAGCAATGAAATTATTAAAAACTTAAGGTATAAAATAATATATCAAATTTTTTACTTGCGCAAGTCGTAGCATCTCTACTTTATAGGCAGGAAGCATATCATTCCACTTTGAATAATTTAGGGGACATAATTGACCCTAGCGTGCTACTATCCCCAAAAAGCTGGTCAATAAGCTAGCAGATTTCTTAATAGGCTGGCCTAGCTTGTTGCACTCAATGACAATCCTCTCACCCTCAGGTAATTGCCACACATCATGGACTAGTGTGGGTCCTCGCCTCCTCCTAAGTCTCTCGGATCCATCTACAAAAAATATAAAAAATTATATATCAAAACTATTGCATATGTATGAATTGAAATGAGTTGAAATTATTAAATTATCCTGTATATTAATATCATTGATGATAAGCTCATCATCTGGATGATCCATAGGAGGATCGTGATATGCTGAATTGGAGGGCATGGCCTCGGCATGATGTGTAGGAGAGCTACTGGCCTCGGTTGGATGTGCAGGAATGGAGGGACTGGCATTAGACTGACGTGAAATGTCGATTGTCGTCAGGTTGCTGTGATGAAGTACCAGCCTCAGTTTGAAAAAACTGAAACTGTATATTTGATAGGCGCTTCCTTCGAGGCATGGTATACCTAACATGCATCATTAAAAATCAAATCAGTCAATATTATAATTAAATTATAATGGAAATGAATTGCTATTTAAAAGATAGGATAATTATTCATGCAAAAATGTAAACCATTTTTTAAACTACTTGTCATAATCAACCAGTTGCACCTTCTTCGAAATCCAACCTAACCAAAATAGTTGTATCATTTATATGATCATCCGGCACAATATTATAAGGCATACACTAAGTATAAGTATCATCATCTTCTTCCACCCTTTTTTCTATGTCATACAAGTCTCTGGATTTTGTCTTAATAACAGTAGCCCATTCTTTATCTTTCAAGTCTTGTACATAAAAAACATGTCGAGCTTGAGATAAAAAGATAAATGGATCATCCTTCAATAACACACCTATATGTATCAATCTTGAAAAATTGACAAGTATAAATCTGTTTGAGTCATTTTTCAAACCTCTTGGTGTATTTATATCCATCCAATCGCATCGAAATAATACAACTTTAAAATTTCCATAATAATCCATCTTAAAAATATCTTTAAGTATACCATAATAAGATTTTTCATCTACTTCTACCATAACTCCACTGTTTTGGATTTTTCTAAAGTTCTCGAGCTCCTTGGTATGATATTTAAAGCCATTTATAATAAAACCATTATATTTGTTCATAATATAATTAGGACCTCGGGCAAGTGCTATTAGTTCTGCTGAATAATTTTTTTCCATCAGTACCGGTACCTAGAAAATATAATATCAATTATTGATCACTTATTCGATGTTAAATATATATAAATTATTATATGATTTATATATACTAACCAGATTGGAAAGCAAATTAGGGAATAACTCAACCAACCATCTTTGTTTATTCCTTGGATTAGGACGAGTGGAATGATTGGCTTGTCATTATACAGCTAAAAATTTACTGCATGACAATCAAATATAAGTTTGACAACAATATGTCTAATATTTGGTATTATCCATATGTAAATAGACTAACATGTGATAGTCAGATATTATGTCATTATGTAGCAATACATAACGGTGTGCTTGTGACAAGAATTTATGGTCAAGAATAATACTTTCAGTTTTTCCTATAAATCTTCCGGAAGATGCAAACTTGTATAGATTTGTATTCTCTATGGTATCGCCATGACATTGAGGTCAATTGAATATAGTCTCTACACCTTCAAGATATCTTGAACAAAATGTTAAATACTCTTTAGCAATATACCCCTCTACTATTGAGCCCTCAGGATGGGCTTTATTTCATATATAATCCTTCAAACATACAAGATACCTTCAAAAAGTATGATATTTATTAAAACTTTAATATCAATATCACATTAAATAATGAAAAAGATATCTAAATTATGAAATTTTAGTTTTATAGCATCATCTCTTGATAGGATATATTCATCTATACTGTACCAGTCCACCAAGTTTAGCTTCTGAAGCTAGGTGAATGAGTAGATTAACCATAATTGTAAAAAATCCAGGAGAAAAAATCTTTTCCATTTGACATAACGTAAGTATGACTTGAGACTGCAACTGATCAAGCTCTTGAGAATCAAGAACCTTAGAACATAATGTCTTGAAGAATGATGATAACTAAAAAACAACAGTAACAACTTGTTTCTACATTAACGACCTTAAAGCCAATAAAAGAATATCTTGCATTAGTATATGTCCATCATGACTTTTAAGATTTGAAATTTTTTGCTCTTTCAAATTTGCACATCGTGAAATATTTGACGCATATCCATCAAGAACCTTGATATTCTTTAAAACTATTAAGAAAAGATCTTTTTCTCGACTAGACATTATATAACATGCATGGGAGATATAAGTTCTATCATTTGCAAGTACTTGTGGATGAAGTTCATGTCGGATGCCCATTTCTTTTAAATCAAGATGTGCCTTCATGTTATCTTTAGACTTTCCATCAAGAATTAATATTGTTCCAATCAAATTATCACAAACATTCTTTTCTATATGCATAACATCAAGATTATGCCTGAGTATATTATGCTCCCAATAAGGTAAGTCAAAGAATATGTTTCTTTTCTTTCATAATTGTTTAGTATGCTGATGGATAGATGCTATCATTATATCATCATCATTTTTAACTACAAAAAAGTTATCCGGATCCTCGAACACTACTGTATCTAAAGTGCAAGCATTGACTTCCTCTTATACTTCTTCTTGTGCTGAAGTCTCAACACCATCTCTTCCTCGCTTTTTAGAGAACTTTGTCATCTTACTATAACTGTATCTGATACCAAGCATTTGTCTACGAATATCAAAACTAGAAGGTGGAATTGGAGCAGATCCCAACTCTATAGTACCATCAAATAAATCCTTTTGAAATCAAAATGGATGATTTGCTTCCAACCATCGATGATGTCCCATATAACAAAACTTTTCTCCAGGTTTTAACCAAATTGAATGGGTTGATTCACCACAAGAAGAACATGCAACTCATCCCTTAGTGCTCCAGCCAGATAAATTAGCATATGCAGGAAAATTATTAACAATCCATAATAGAACTGCTCGTAGTTTGAATGTTTGCCCATTCGAAGCATCAGTTGCACTGATACCCTCCCATAATTATTTTAATTTATCTATTAAAGGTTGTAAGAAAATATCAATATCATTGCCTGGACCTTTATCACCTGGAATGATCATTGATAAAATAAGTGAAGACTATTTCATGCATATCCATGGTGACAAATTATAAGGAATCACAATAACTGGCCAAGTGCTATAGATAGAACTTAAGGTCCAAAATGGATTGAACCCATCACTGGCTAAACCCAGCCTGACATTACGAGCATCAGAGATAAAATCAGGATGTCTGTCATCAAATACTTTCCATGCTAAACTATCCACTGGATGTCTCAGTATTCCATCTTTTATACATCCTTCATCATGCCATCTCATTGATGAATCTGTCTTTGATGATGCATAGATCCTTTTTAATCTAGGTACAAGAGAAAAATAACACAATATCTTGGCCAGTTTTTGTTTAATTTATGTTGAATCTAATTCATTTAATCCCTCACTCTCATTTCTTTTTGCTTCATCCATCATGAACATCTACACACATGTCACGACTCTTGGTCGGCATGTTCTCCCTGATGTAATATACAATTATTTGGACAGCTATGAATCTTTTCGTATCCAAGATCCAATTCCTTTACTAATTTTTTGGCTTCATAACAAGATGTTGGTAAACTAGTACCTTTAGGAAATGCATCCTTTGACAACTTGAGCAACATACTAAAACTCTTGCCAGACCATTCATTCAAGTATTTTATATGAAATAAATGTACAAGAAATTTTTTTTTGAAAAGTTCTTGCAACCAGCATATAATTCTTGATCTGCATCTCATATCAGCTTCTGATAACGATCTGTTCCAACATTAATTAGGGATATCGACTCTCCATTATGTATAGTTTAGTAAATATAGGACCTTCAGGTAGTCCAACTGCAACTTATCCTCCACTGAAATCTCCAGGATTTTGAGCACCATATTCAAAAGCATCTCTGAGCAAACCCCTAATATTATCATCTCTTGCAAGATTTTTCTGTTGGTTACTGGATCCAAAATCAAGTATATATTCCATGTTAGAGGTTTGATTACATGTAGATGGTAACCTTGACTCTCCATGAAAAAATCACTTTGCATAACCTCTTAAAAAACTATTCCATATCAAATATTCTTTAACAGTATTTGGATATAAAGAACTAGAATTTATACATTTTTGTCATGGACATAGAATCTTTTCATTGATGCTACTTCTCTCCATACCAAATTTAATAAAATTCTGAACTCCATCTAGATATTCTTTGCTATTCTTCAGTTTAGTTATCCAACTCTTATCCATTGTAAGATAAAACTAACTGAAATAAATAAATATTTATAAGAACAGAATAAATTTAAAATAAGTTTATTCAATAGATCAATTATCTCTATTGATTTTAACACAAAGGCTCACTAACAAACCTCAACTCTAGTTTTAATTTCTTTAAAACTAGTAATAATCAAAAGACTCAAGTATAATGTATGAAATACAAAAAGCTTTCAATTAAAAGCAAGTATCTCTTTGAAACTCTTTGATTGTTGAAGATGCTTGTCTTAAAGTTGTTGAAGCCTTAAATGATACTTGAATGGTTGGACTTGAATGCTCTTAAATGCTTTGAATGCTTAAAGGCTTAACTTGACTTGAAAGTAGTTGTTCTTCAATGAATATTTAAGTGAATGCACTTAACTTCTCATCTCTCTCTTCGCTCTTGATTTTGGCCCACTTTAAATACCTTTCCAAGCTTTAAATGATAGTTTTTGATCATTAGAGAGGAGAAAATAGTTGTTGGGGATGAAAAGGACCAGTTCTGTGCTTCAAAAAACTAGCCATTACTTTTCATCAAAATTGCAAGTATCGATACTTCAGGTCATGAATCGATACTTTGAGTCGATACTTGAGTCGACACTAGTTCAAAAAAGTCTTCTAAAGCTCTTTAGAAATCTTAGATGAGTCGACACCTTTTCTGGTGAGTCGATACTTGAGTCGACACTTGGCTTCTATGAGTCGACACTTGAGAAAAATCTTAAAATTTAGCATGTTCTATATAATTTTTATCTCAGGCCTTGAGTCGACTCTTGAGTCAACACTTGAGCTCCATGAGTCGATACTTTGTGTATACCATCTGAAACTTCTTTTGTGTATCAGCTCAAGCCTTTGTGAGTCGACATTATGAGTTGACACTTTAATTCCATGGTCGTTACTTAGCTAAAACTTTTCTAAAATACTTCTGAAATACTGTTGAAACTTATTTAAACTTCAAACTTGAGTCCTTCCAAGTCATTCTTATATACTTAAATTCATTTAACTTGAAATTTCATCCATGAAACAGACATCTTCAGCAAGATAACAAGCAATTTAAACTTTTAACAAGTGAGTACCCTGTTCTGATAAACACACTTTTAATACATAGTTAGTACTCAAATATCTTAAGTATTTTGTTATTCATCAAAATCAAGACAGAAGTCAATAGTAGGTCATGCCCAAACTTTTCAAACTGTTAATAATATTAGTAAATACATATACATACTTGTAATAGTTTCATTTGGCTCAATTTTAAATAATTTAACTTATGAACAAGCATATTAATTTTAGTTTGCTTTACTTGGTTGGTACCCTCATGGATAATTTCTAACCTATCCCAAACCTCCTTGGCAGAGCAACAAGTAGAGACTCTATTAAATTCAGCAATATCTAAAGCATAATAAAGAATATTCATAGCCTTAGTATTAAGTTTATCTAACTTCATATCATGTTCATCCCAATCCTCTTCAGATTTGGAAATCTCAGCTCCATCTATTTTAGTAGTGGGTGTGTATGGCCCTTTGATTATCACTCTCTAAAGTTGATAATCAAGGGCTTGAACATAGATACGCATTCATGCTTTTCAATAAGTACAGTTTGTAATGGTGAATAAAGAAGTTTGTTTGAAGATTATCCTTCAACAAGAGACATACATTTGGGTTGCTACTTGATCTTGCTCATAATCGTTTAATCAAATATAGCTGAGTACTAAGCTCTGATACCACTTATTGCATAGTTGACAATCCAAGAGGAAGGGTGAATTAGATTTTTTAAAATTAAAACCAATCATGTGTTACTTGTTGAGTATAGATGAGCATAAATATGTGTAGAAATTAAAATACTAAAAGTAAAAAAAAATAGAAAAAGAAGTAATCACAAACACAAGTAAAATTTATAGTATTTTGGTGCTCCCAATACCTACATCCACTCCCTAAGTCTTTCCTTAAAAATTTTTCACTATAATCTTCTCCCAAGATTATAGCTAATTTATTTTTCAAGTTCACGAACCAAAATCCTACATTAATTATTCTCTCTGAATCATAATCAAAATCCTACACTGATTATTTTCTCGAGCTCATAATCAAAATCCTACAAGCCAATCCTTAGCTTAAGACATACCTAACTTCAGTCTCAACTGAAGTAGGCAACAATAAAAAGTAAGGAACAATGAGAGTATAGAAAATTCCTTAAAATGAGCAAGAATGAACACTTATGTATACAAGGAGATACAAGAAATCTTGGGAAGCTTCAATGCTTATCTCCTTACTGAGAAGTCAATGATTAATGAAAAAATTTCAAGTAGCTGGAAGTATGAGCTCTCATATTAAGACTTTGACTTTTGATTATTGTTCTTAATGATACTTGAAATATTCTATGAATGATTGATGGGTTGTTGGTATCTTCAATGAGTTTGGTAGCCTTTAAGAAGTCTTCCAAGAATAAACTAGATGTTTCTAGCCATTGAAAAAGTAAAATATAATCATTAGAAGCAAGACTGGGTTATTCTAAACTTTTTATAGAATTAGTCATTATGCCTGTCAACATTCCTTAAGTTGACTCAGATTCCTATCAAGTCAACTCGGATTACTTCCGAGTTGGCTCTATCCTTTGTTGAGTGGACTTAGTCTTCTTTCTCCAAAAGATGGCTTTCTATTTTTCACTGTTAAGTTAATCGATTTTGTCGAGTTAACTCAAGTTCCATCTGAGTTAGCTCAAGTAATTTTTGAGTCAACTCAAAGTTTAGCCTCCAAGAACTAGCTTTTTGTAAAATTGGCTCCCCCTATCGAGTCAACTCAAATTCCATCCAAGTTGGCCCGGTAGCATGCCAATTAAAACTCTGTAGTGCCAAGCTGAAACTATTCCAATTCGAGCCAAAACTTGATTTTTTCAAAAGTACTTTGATTCTATGTCCTAACACACCATTTTTACATGAAATTTATTAGCTTTTCAATAATATTTGACCATCAAAATTTTATGTTTAAAATTGATGGATGTTATCCTAATCTTTTCTTGAAACATTAATTCATGTAATTCATTAGTAACTTTATATACTCAAATATTTTGTTATTCATCAAAATCAATCCTTGGAACCAACACAAATGCTACTTTGATAATACCTATCACTACAACATTCGATGCATGTGTATCCTATTGAGTCATAGCATAGACACGAGCCTGGATCTTCTACTTTTGATGTCCTCTTTGTCCTTGTCCTAAGGGTTGGCCTTGATAAGAAGTTGGTACATTTAGAATAGTCTAAGCAAGCAGTGATTTGGGTGCAATTTAGAAGGGCATAGTAATATCTTGAGTTTTAGTGATGGGGAAAATCTACAATGCTATGGCCCTACTAACCACAATCAAAATAAGCTCTAGAAAACTAGTAGAAATCCTACTAAAAAAAGAACCCTCTACATCTTCCACATGAAGGTTCTTTTTTTTGACCGGTCCCCATTACCCTTTTGATAGGTCTCTTGTTGCTTTGATCGATTGCTAGAGAATCAGCCATCCTAAGGCCCATCAAATCCAGATTTCTTTTTTGTTGCTGTTCCCTCTCCTATTGCATGTTGTTAACCTTTTGCTCCACCATTTTGATAATATTAACTACCTCTCGATAGGAGACTAACAGCATTGGTCTAACTAAAGCACAGTTCTTCAGCCTTAAACCTTTCTCAAATCTGTGAGCTTTGATGTTATCAGTAGACACTAAATCTAGGACAAAGTGGAACAACTCTATAAATTAGGCCTTATACTAGGCTACCATCATGTTTCATTAGTCAATCTTGTGAATTCACTTTCCTTTTCAAATTTTAGACTCTTGGGGAAGTACATATCCATAAACTCTTAGTGGAAGGTATCCTAAGTAATTGGACCATCATTCCCTCACTATTACTTGACAGCTTCCCATCGTTCGAACACTTCTTGCAACTGAAAAGTAGCAAAGTGGACCTTTTCTAGTCTATAAGTTCCAGGTTGATGAATGTTTTCTCCATTTTCTTAAGCTACTTCGGCAGGTTGATGGGATCAGTAGAGCCTTCATAAGTAGGTGGTGCCAATTTCTTAAATTTTCCTATCCCTCATTTTGACTTTGAAGATTGACCGCATTTATTTTCCTATTGCCTTATCTATTGTACATGTCTAGTCACAGCTTGTATAAGATTTGCCACTTGACCATTTGTCCCCTAAGAATTGGCAATTCCTTGAGTGTTGTTTGTAACATTAGGGATGTCATCTTGTTGACAAGGAGGGCTAGCTGCTTGGCTTTTACCCTACTCTAGTGATGCACTATGAGCTATCCTAAAGGCACTAGCAACTCGAGAGGTGTCAGCCACTCGAAAGGGGTTAGCAGTTCATAAAGTACTACCAGTAGCTCTTGAGACATCATTAGCTTGGGAGGTGCTAGTAGTTTGAGAAGCACAACAAATTTAGGAGGCACTAGGAGTTCAGTAGATATAATCATTTCGATGAGTATGGTGCATATTCATTATATGAGAATTCTCCATAATGTCAATTAACCTCTTGAATTAGGTTTGAGCCATCACAACCTATTTCACAAGAAAGAATAATATATAATACAATTAATGATTAGTTTATTACTAGTGATTAAAATCATTCGGTCATATCCTAAATTCTATCCTACTCTCATTAACATAAGTCCTAAAGTTTTAAACCTAAGTTTTGATATCACTCAATCTGTCATTCCCCGACTCGACGGCCCGAGCTGGGCATGCAACAAATGGCCACAGATCCCTAGGATTTTAATCTCACAAAATATGTAAGGTCTTCCATTTCATTCATATATATATATATATATTCATATCATTCCAACTAAGTAATGGTAATAAAAGCAATCTTCTAAATTATTCAATAAAAATAGTTCACAAATACTAATAAGGATGAATAATTTTAGATCAAATTTATTTCAAATCCCAAAAGTAAGCAAGTGGCATCTAAATCCTATACACCTCACTTCTCAGTCCCAAGCTCCATATATTCTTTTGGATCTTAAAAAATAGAAAAGTGGGAGTGAGCTTTACAAGCCCAATAAGTGTCCAATATCTTTGAGAGATCAAGCATAATTAATCTTTTTAATAGAAAAATTCAATAATAATACATTACAATTAATGATATAATTTTCTTTTTCAAAATATGCCATGTATAATAATAAAACACAAAATTCTCTCTCAATATTTGATGACCATAGCCATGATCAGGCCCATGTCAAGGCATAAAAGAGACTAGTCTCTAAAATTAAACACGTGATGCATCAGCATATATCAATAATCGGCCTCAACTAGCTAGGTCCAAAGGAATCTAACTTAGATTTATGACATTATATGCTAAAAAATTATTTTCTATAATTTTTACATCCTTTTTCAATATTATGACACCTTAGTTCCCAAATTATGACATCCTAGTTCAAATATTATGAAATCCTAGTATGAAACAAGAAATTGAATGCATTAACCCTTCCTACCAGGACTTTCTTTCATCCATGGGTTGAATTATGACTTCTACAATGTCATAACATGCCATGATAAAAAAATAATATAATTCAATCCAAAACAGTATTATGACATTCTATTTCAAAAATTATGACATTCTAGTTCAAAAATTATGATATTCTAGTTCAAAAATTATGACATCTCAATATAAAATAAGAAATTGAATGCATTAACCCTTTCTACCAAGGCTTTCTTTCATCTGTGGGTTGAATTATGACCCCCACAATGTCATAACATGTCATGATAAAAAAATATGATAAACTCAACCTGAAATAATATTATAATATCCTAGTTCAAAAATTATGACATCCTAGTTCAAATATTATGACACCCTACATAGATTTAAGCTAGAAAATCTTACATTTTTTATAATAGTTAAATAGAATTTTTTTTTCATAATCTTTCATTTCTTTTTTCCTATATTTTAGGTAATTTTGTAATTATTTCACAACCTAGTGTGAAGGCCTTACAATTGTTTAAAAATTGTTGCAAGCTAGTAGTTTACATTCTGAATATTTAGAAGATGGGTTTCTCTTCTGTTCATTTTGATATAATCCAGAATACTCCATTTGGTGCTTTTGCCGATATACAACCATTCATAGTCGAAGAATCACTCCTTGCAAATATAATCAGATGTCATAAGGGAGGTAATGAGTTCATTTTTTTATGATAAAGTAGTTATATTCAGTATTGAGAAAGTGGCACCGATTATGAATTTCTATACCATGAAAAGAAGATCTTCATGGCATGCCAAAATAAAAAGGATAGGTTATTCCAAAGATTTGGCCAGCATTAGATCTTCAGTATAAGGACTTGGAGAAATTGATAGCCCAGCTTTGGTCCTCAAAGATACAAGAGGACATTGAGGACACTGTTAGACTTTAGATTGCATACATGCTTGGAATGTTCCAAAGTCAAAATCAAACATGTCTAATATATCTTATTCCTTACTTGGATGATTTATCTCAATTGGGGGCAATTGACTGGGCTTCTGCGATCAATTACTTGATGGTTATGGATCTCTCAGAGATTACTGATTGCTTGAGATCAGAAAAGCTAGTCCAAGTAAAGAGGTGTGACAAGGGTAGGAGGCAACCTATCCTATTTGACTATTTGGCAGCTCTAGTGATAAGGATCATTTATATACAAAAATGAGTATAATTATCTTTATTTGAATTCTTCCATATTTTTAAAGTACAAAATGCTAATGTATAGGTATGGTTCCTCGAACATACCATAATACGAGTTCCTACATATCCTAATAAACTACCTAGGCTATTAAAATGGTATGATAGCTAATTGAAGGAGCAAAATGTTTAGGTTGGCAATAGGCAATCCCATAAGTTGGTAAGATGATCCATTATATGATGATCTTTTAAATAATAAATTATCATTATAATAATTAATTTAATTTAATTTTTTTATTTGCTTGCAGGTGGAAGGTGCTATTGTACCTATGCCATAGGAGTTGTGGCTTATCACTCCAAAAGCAAGAGTATCCCCAGATCCAAAAATTAGCTATGCAAGCTTTACGGAGATGAAGACTGAACTTGAAGATATTAAGAAAAAGCTTGTCATTATTAAGAACCTCCTGAGTTCATTCTAAAAAAGCAGATCAATGCAAATAAAGAAGAGGACAAAGGGGAGGAGAGGATGATAGAGAGGAGGAGGTGGAATTCATGTGACAAGATGCACTGAGGATAGAGAAAAAAAATGAAAGACATCCCCGTGATTGAGGATGCTGAGGAAAATAAATAATTATCTTTGGTCCCTTCAATTATCAAGAGGGTGAAAAATTAACCTAGACTGCAGAAGGCCTCATAATTGAAAATAGATCCTAGTTTTGAAATCGATCAAGCAACCAAAACATCCAAAATAGTAGCTACATCATAGGCTGATTAATCAATTTTGCCTCTACAATTTGAAGAGGATGAAAATTGGATTAACAATTTTTTAAAAATAAAGCATCAACTCGTAAGTGTTATATATTTATTCTATTATGTATGCTAATATCTCTTTCAATATCTTGTTTTATGATATCTTTTACACTTATCCATTTTAAAGAGGTCATATATGCCAATGAACATAGAAGTAGTATCACAAGGATACATGTTCACGATCTCCTCACTAATCAAATGATAGTTGATGATGTAAATATCAGAGTATAACTTTATTTTCTTGTTATTTTTGATGTATATTATGATATCTATTTTTTAATATTTTTTATCATGGCTTCAATATTGTATGACATCATGTTAGATTTTATTAATAACTTTATTTTGCATTGACAAATAATTGATACCGGGTAGGAGTTTCTTAAAAAGAATTGGCAAGAGCATTCGGATATTACCATAAGTACATCATTGCACCTGTCATGACTACCGGGATGTATCTGGCATCTTTATTATCATTTCGTGAACTTGCTGGAATGGCTGAGAATATGATTTTTGATGGAATTGATGATGAAAAAGAAAGGAATTTAGGTTTTTCTTTACCATTATCAACTCAGATAATTTACACTGGTACCTGGTTTCAATTGACATGGAAGGGAAGGTATTCATGCACCTAAATTTCATAAAATGTAGTGCCAAGTACAAATCAAATGCGAAGAAGTGGCATAATATTATCAGCTTAATGTTTCATATCTACTATGATAATGAAGACGTGATGAAGTGGGCCATGGAGGAAAATGCTGAATGCCTTTTTTAACTAGCCGATTCACTAAATGGCACCTCTATTATTTAAAATACATAAAATTTCTTGCTTGCGAAGATAAGCCAAATCATTGGAACTTCATACAAGATGATATCAGTCCATACCGGTGATAATGAGAAGCAAGAATATTGAAAAAGAGGCTCAATCAAAAGATATATAGTGTTTTAAATAATTAAGATCAAAAAGCTAAATATTTGTCATAGCTTTTTCACTTCAATTCATTGACTTTTTTAACATGGTATCAGAAATTTGTAATTCAATTGATATTATCCTTTAAACATTAATAAAAAAAAATTATGTAATTATTTTAAACTAGAATATTATAAATATATTTTGCTCATTACATGCAATTTATTGGATATAAGATATTATGTTATGTACCAGTGTTGCCCAGAAATGGAGCCCAAGTGGGGGGGTGAATTGGATCTTTCAAAAATTAAAACAATAATGTGCATGCCTTGTAGTGTTTGTGAACAATGTGATTAATGCACTAAAGTATATGCAGCGAAAAATAGTAAATAGAGTGCAGGAAATAAAGTGCAAGTTATAAAAAGAGACAATCACACACAAACATAGAGTTTTATAGTGGTTCGGTGCTCTCCAAGCACCTACGTCCACTCCCCAAGCTCCTCTTAGAAATTTTCACTATAATCTCTTCAAAGATTACAGTCAACTTGTTTTCCAAGGCTCACAAGTCAAAATCTAAGTTGGTTTTATCACCTAGGCTCACCAACAACCTTTACACTTGTTTTGTCTTCGGGCTCACAAGTTAACCCTAGTTGGTTTTGTCCCTTTGGCTCACCAACAACCACACAACCTACTTTCAAGAACCTTGAAAGCTAGGTCAAACAATAATAAATTCAGAATACAAGAATTTAAATTCAATCAAACTCTCTTCTAGAGTGGAATGAAGAATCTTTGAAGCTTTTGATGATTGCTTGATGTGACTTGACTTTGAAATCTTCTCAAGAACACTTTTGAAAAGATGAAATGAAAGGAATGTAGGCTTTTTCAGAGAAATCTCTCCTTTTTAGGTTTTGGAAGTGGAGTTCTTGAAGAATGTTTTTAACTCTTGGATATTTTCTTGCTTCTCTTTATTTTCTTGCTTCATGAATGAGTTTGGTGAAACTTAAATACAACAAAAACATCCAAAAAACTGTTTAGGACCGCTAGGGATCAAAAACTAGCCGTTAGAAGCTGAAAAACATCAATTCAGGCTGTCAGAAAATAGATCCGTTGAAGCTGTCAGAACCTGAGTGTCGACACTTGGCTGTCAGGTGTCGACACTTGGCTTTCAGGTGTCAATACATGGTTTCCAGATGTCAACACTTGAACTTTCAAGTGTCAACACTTGAATCTCAGGTGTCGACACTTGACACAAAAAATTTTCTAGAGGCATATTCTTTATTTTCAAAAGGTCTCAGGCCTTGAGTCGACACTTGGAATTTTAAGTATCGACACTTGAGTTTCAGGTGTCGACACTTGAGTTTTGAGTGTCGATACTTGGCATGCCATAAAAAATTTTTGCATGCCAAATACTGAAGTGTCGATACTTGGGCTTCCAGGTGTCGACACTTGGTTCTGCAATTTTCACAAATAAGTGCCAAACATGCCAAAAACATAAAGATTTTCAATGAAACTTAAATGCAACATATATAAACAATAATTGAACCCGTTTGTGGCCTTTTTCAATGGAGAAGACTTCTCAAATCATGAAAAATGCTTTGCTTCCAAAACGTGCCATGATACTCTAGTTTTGAGAATTTGAGGTGCTTGAAACCTGAAAACTCATAACTACAATTTAATCATTAGTACAAATATGTACTCAATATTTTGTTATTCATCAAAATCATGGGATAGAGCCAACAATCTTTCCCTTTTTGATGATGACAAAATCTTGAGTAAAATAAGCATTCAACTTTAATTTTGACAATGTATCCCTTAAATATGAACTTTAAAACTCATATAAAGCAATCCAATGAGGGAGATATGCCAAATAGATATTGAAATCAAATTCTCTCCCCTTAAAGGAGTTAAGGTACGAGACATTTCAAAAATTGAAGAAAATGCTTGATTTATATCTATATATACTCTCCCTTTTTGTCAACATCATAAAAAGGGAGTAAACTTTTCCTAAATTAATGCATTAGTCCATGATAGGGATGGCAACGAGTTGGGTTTGGGTCGGGTCACCTAAAACCCATACCTGCCCCGCTAAAAAATTATCCGCCCCATACCCGCCCCATACCCATCTCGGGTCGGGTCGGGTATAAAAAAATCATGGGTTGAGTCAGGTCGGGTCGGGTATACCTGGTCTCATAAAACTTAGTTTATTTAAAAGCTAAACGGGTCGGGTCAAGTCGGGTCGGGTCGGGTATATCCGTCCCATATCTTATTTACTTAAATATTTTATAAACATATATTTTTTTATATATAAATGGGTTGGATTCGGGTTGGGGCGTACTACTACCCGTACCCGACCCGAACCCGAGTCAGGTTTTTTTTATATAATCCATATCTGTTTATAAATTAGGCGGGTCGGGTTTTACCTGTCCCATTAGGGTCGGGTCGGATCGGATACCCATCGGATCGAAAAAAATTGCCATCCCTAGTCCATGATACAATTGATACCAAGAAATCCAATAGGTATCAGAGCAAATTTATAGAGTAAGGAGTAAAAGCATAGGTATCAGAGTAAAATACAACACTTTACAAGAGTGATCATAAACTGAAACACACACACACACACACACACACACACACACACACATATATATATATATATATATATATATATATCAAGTTTTCAGTTACAAAAAGTGTTGTTATTGTACAGCAATACTGAAACATGATACATGATAAATAAAGCAAACAAGTACGGTGACATAAGCATGTAAGCTAATACAATAGCTAGATATAAAAGTAACAAGCAACTAGATTAACATCTGTGAGGCTAGTCCTCATCAGATGGAAGCTCAAAACTAATGGGGGCACTAATCCTAGACCTAGGTGCTAGGGCTTTAGGTGGCTCAAGTATCCTATGGCTCCTGGTCCTAGTGGAAGGTCTATAAGTGGGTACAACCCTGGATGATCTGGTCGATGGGGGAGGTAGGATCTTATCAGGTGTCACAAAAGCAGGAGTAGAAATAATCTGATCAGCTGGAGAAGGGGCCACGGGAGTAGCTGGTGTCTGAGTATCTCTGCTGACCATCTCATACTGCCCAGCTCGGTCAACACTATCATCTGAACTACCACTGCCATCACCATCAACTATGTCTCTGTCACCATCATCGTCGCTATTACTGTTAGACATTAGAATAATGAAAATTAACCCAACTTTATTTGATTAAAATTGATAATTTTTGTGATACTTTGCAGGAATTGACTCTACAAATATGTAGATCTTGATTTTAGGAGTCCAACGTCACAAACGGAATGTAATTCGAACTTTGAACGGGCCTGAAATGGATTTTAGAAGATTTTAACAAGGATTTCAGAGCTGCACGATTTTTGGAGCATTACCTTAAAACTTTTTAATGGCTCACGGTGGACCGGCTCAATGGTCCACCGCACGAACCACTGGTCCACGGCAGCCATTGCTGCCGGTCCACGGGCAGAGCCGTGGACCATCGAGCTCCGTTTACTCCGAAACTTGATGGAGAGCTTCCCTAGGCGCCGCCCAAGCTACCGCCGACCCCTTTCGGTCGGAGAAGCCCCCGTTTGGTCGAAAAATGGCTGGAATGCCATCCGCCCATGGCTACACCGCCCAACCTGCAGCCACCGTCCGGCCACGCCGCCGTCTGCCGCCAGTTCGGCTTCGTCGCAAGCCAACCTACAGCCGTCGTCAGCGTCACCGCCCACAGCCATGCCGCCCAGCTCTTCCGTCAACCCGCTGCAACCACCGTCCCACGCTGCCGTTCTGTCTTCCCCGGCGCCACCCAACCGTGAGCCACCGTCTGAAGCCGTCTCCGCCCAGCGCTTCCACCCTACTGCCTCCTCTTCCGCATCTCCGCCCACGTCCGTTGCAGCCGCCTCCGCCCAACCTGCAGCCGCCGCCAGCTGCCATTCCGGCTACGCCGCGAGCCATCATGGAGCCTCTTCCGCACCGACCGCCCAACCTACAGCCGTGTCCGTCCCTCCACCATCCGTTGCCGTTCTGGCTCCGCCGTCTGCCCAGCTGTCTTCGCCCAGCCGTCACCTCCGTTTTCAAGCTCCTGAAGCTGCTTGTCACCGTCCCTGCTGTTTAGACTGGGATGTCCAAGGAAGCATCGGAACGAGAAGAGATGTCGGACGATGCTGGATGGACGCGGGATTGTGTGATAGAATTTTGAGTTTGATTTTTGAGATGGGGATGATCGTAAAAAATATCAGATAAGGAGATAGCGCAGAGTTTGAAAATCAGATTGAGATGAGAAAATCACCGCGCTTCCCACACGGACCCGACACGGTATTTTCATCTATAAATATCTCAGTGATTCTCTTTTGCGGGGGGAGGAATTTTGGAGAGGTTCCACTTGTTGTCCGTAGTTCCAGTTCCTGTTGCTATCACGGAGAGTCAGAGTCGGATAAAAAAGGAGAAAGGGACCCTTGTTCCCTTACTTTTCTTTTATTTTCTCTGTACCCCAATTTTTTTATGCAATAAATATTTATTTACTTTATATTAATCCATGATTGTTTATTTTTATTTTGAAGTAATGCTGGAGTCATGTTGGATTAGCATTTAAGGTAAGTCGAAGTGAATTAATTTTGACTGACCTATACCTAAGGGACGGGCCGTGATCCACGGGTATGGGCTGTACTCTTGAGATAGGTCATATATGAATTATTTTCACGAATTTATTATTTATATCTATTTCTTGCATTAGTTCTAGTTTATTTTAGTTTATTTTAAATCAAAAAGAAAATTCTTTTTCAAGATAACCCCAAAGTCTCTGCGGGATCGACCCTTACTCCCGCTATTCTATCCTTTAGAGTAGTGGAATTAAGGTTCTAAATCGGTGCATTGCGACACGCATCAGATTTTTGGCGCCGTTGCCGGGGACTTTCGGCGTTATTCTGAAAAAAAAAAAAATCAACAATCCAAAAATCCACAAAAAAAAAAATTCAAATTCCAATCTTGAGTGCCCTGACATAAGGTTGCCCTGGCATAACTGGGAGGTTATGTTGAATGGTTGTCCTAGGGTACAAAAAGGTTGAACAAAAAATTTTTTGTTTAGATTCACTTAGGTAAATTTATTTTTTTTGCAAAACCAAAAAAAAATATTACCCATACATTTCATAATTTATTAGGATTAGAGACTTAATCATCAAAATTAAAAAAGATTTAAGTTTAATTTTGTTTGTTTATAACTTTTTGGACACCTTAGCTGTTGCATTTCATAATTTCATGATATACTTAAGGGCACAACCCATTAATCAGATAAGGTGGGGAGATCAATACCCTTCCTTAGCCCATAAATCATCAATCCAGCATCTACATTGACCCAAGCCTCTAATTTTAAAATTAATTAGATGTCAACCCTAAGGATTTCGAGCTCAATAGGACAAGGAAACCCTAGAGTTGGACCGGGTTCAGATCATTTAATTCCTTGGTGTCTAAGGAAAGTGGTTCAGGGACTAGAGCCCGAAGGGAGGTGAGTTGGTTCCGCTTACCTGGCCAATTTTTAATTGGTGTCTAAGGCAAGCGATAAGGGAACCTTCACCAACCTTACACTTACCTGGCCAAGTCAGTTAATTGATCTTGGGCTTGGAGTGCTCGAAGGTAACCTTGGATCAGTTAGGAGCTGTCTAGATTCAGGTTAACCCTAGGATAGTGATTTTGATTTGTTTCACTTGTTTGAGAAAAAAAAAAATTTAATTAATTAAATTAACTTTCTTCTCTCTAGCTTAGGACTCTCTTAGGAACTTCTCCTTTAGACCTCTTCTCATTTTTCCACTTTCCAATTAAAAAAAAAAAAATCTTTGATTGCTGTTTCCTTTAGAAGGGAGGGTGTATGTTGGTGTATTCTAGGCGTCGACTTCGAGAACCTAAACATATATCCGTAGATCCGAAAATTGAAAGTTCCAGTAGAGCAACCAGCCCAGGTACTATGAATCCTAATCAAGGAATTGACCCTCCGCTGAAGGAGTACTTCACTCCTTCAAAATACACTTATTCACCTTGTATCCAAGTACCCCCTGTAGATGCCATCCAGTACGAAATCAAGTCCAGTGTAATTTAGATGTTACCCTCTTTTTACGGACTTGCGACTGAAGATCCATATAAACATTTAGATGAATTTCTAGAAATCTGTTCCACTATTAAGATACAAAATTTCTCCGACGATGCTTTAAGGCTTAGGTTATTCCCTTTTTCCTTGAAAGATAAAGCCAAATATTGGTTGAATTCCCTAGACACTGTGACAATTTCAACTTGGGATCAACTTCAGAGGGAGTTCCTTAAGAAATATTTTCCCATAGGAAAAACGAATCAAATTAGAAAAGCCATTACTAGTTTTTCCCAATTAGATGGAGAAATGTTTCATGAAACCTGGGAGAGATTGAAAGAGCTGGTTAGAAAATGTCCTCACCATGCCATACCCAAATGGCAATTAGTCCAGTGCTTCTATGATGGTTTGTCAGAAAGGCACCGGCAAATGGTGGATGCCTCATGTGGAGGAACGTTCATGCTTAAAAATGAATATGAGGCATGGCAGTTGTTTGAAACCTTAAGTGAAAATTCTCTACATCATATGTCAGCTGCCCGTAGAGATCCTCCCACAGGACCTGTAGAATCCAAGAGAGGAGGTATGTATGAAGTTGGTCGTGCTGTAGACATCTACAGCAAGGTTGATGAGCTATCTCAGAAGCTCGACCAACTTTTGCAAGCTGGAAATAATTCCTCCTCATCTCATCATACTCATGAAGTCTGTATTATCTGCTCGAGTTCCACTCACACCTTAGGTGATTGTCCATCAGCTTACCAATTTCTTGAGCTTCTTCAGGAGCAAGCTCATCAAGCTCAAACCCGAATGGCTCCTCAAACATGAATGGCTCCTAGACCAGGAAACGATCCTTATTCAAATACATACAATCCCGGCTGGCGCAATCATCCAAATTTTTCTTGGAAACCCCAACCTGGAATCAATTCATCCGTTAGGCCCAACTATCAGGAGACCAAATTTCAAAGCATGCCATTTCCACAGTATCAAAATGCCCCACAGCCTCCACAACCTCCGCCAAGCGATCTTGATCCTTCCTTTCAAGAGAAGATCCTTCAAACTTTGAAGGAGGGGCTGAACATGAATACCCAAATCCTTCACTCCCATACCCAATCCATTGCCAAGCTAGAGACTCAGATAAGTCAGCTAGCTACAGCTTTCAATCGGAGAGAAGAAGGTAAGTTGCCTAGCCAGCCCATTATCAATCCCAAAGGTCAATATATGGCTGAGAGTTCCATTGGACCTGAAAATTTTTCTGAACACGCTAAATCTGTTATAACCTTAAAAAGTGGGAAAACATTGGACCAACCTGACCTGACCCAAGAAGTAGAGGTGGCTAAGCCAGAGAAAAAGAACGAAGAGGAGAAGGAATCCATTGGTCAAGCACCTGTACCTAAGGCTCCATTCCCTAGTGCTTTGGAGTCACCTTTACCATTGGATAAGAAAAATTTGAAAATGAATGAGATGCTTGAATTATTCAAGCAAGTCCAAATAAATTTACCTCTCCTCGATGCCATCAAGCAAGTACCGGCTTATGCCAAATTTCTTAAGGATTTGTACACTCAAAAACGGAAATCTAAGGCACATATCCCTAAGAAAATCCTCTTAACTGAGCAAGCCAGCTCAGTTTTTCAGCAGATAGCTCCACCCAAACTCAAAGACCCAGGTACCCTAATTATCTCTTGTGTCATAGGGGACCTCACAATCAAGAAAGCCTTGTTAGATTTAGGTGCGAGTGTAAACCTTCTCCCAGGCTCAGTGTATGATCTGTTTAAATTTGGAGAATTAAAACCCACGACAGTGACTTTACAGTTATCTGATCGATCCGTCAAGGCACCCCGTGGAATGCTCGAGGATGTGTTGGTAAAAGTAGATGAGTTCTACTTCCCGGTTGATTTTCTTGTTTTGGACATGGAATCTAGCGGTAACCCTAGTCAGATACCCATCATTCTTGGAAGACCTTTCCTAGCTACCGCTAATGCTTGCATAAATTGCAGGACAGGGGTTATGGGTGTTTCTTTTGGGAATAAGAAAATGCGGTTGAATGTTTTTAATGCATGCCAAGGACCACCCTCTTATGATCATAACGAAGTAAACATGATAGAAGAAGTAGTAAATAGGAATCTTCCTGTGTTGCTTGATTCGAATCCCTTGCAAGCATGTTTGACACATTTTGGAACTGATAATTTTGATGTTGATGAATATACAAATGAAGTGAATGCTTTGTTAGAGCCATCCAAGTTTAGCACCATTCCTCCTTGGACTGTAAAATATGAATCATTACTGACTCAATCAAGCCCTTTAGTGCCATCCTTACAAGCACCACCCAATCTGGAATTAAAGCCTCTTCTAGACAAGTTAAAGTATTCTTTTCTTGGATCCAATGATACCCTTCCGGTAATCATTGCATCTACTTTGACCTATGATCAGGAACAAAAATTGATGGATGTACTCAGGGAACATAAAGAGGCAATAGGATGGACAATAGCTGATCTTAAGGGAATTGGCCCTTCTATTTGCATGCACCACATTCACTGTGAAGCAGAAGCTAAACCACATAGGGATATGCAACGGAGGCTAAATCCAAACATGTGGGAAATTGTTAAAAAGAAGTGGTTAAATGGTTGGATCCTGGCATTATTTATCCAATTTCGGATAGCCAATGGGTCAGTCCAACTCAGGTAGTACCTAAAAAGTCAGGAATTACTGTCATTCAAATGAAAAGGGTGAGTCAATTTCTATCCGAGCAACTACTAGTTGGAGAGTGTGTATAGATTACCTGTTGACTCTGGTCTTGATTTTGATGATTGACAAAATGTTTAAGTATATATGTGTACTAATTATGTTTTAAGTGGCACGCTTCAGAGGTCGACACCAGAGGTCAACACCTGATCAGAGGTCGACCACCAGAGGTCGACACCTTGTCAAAGGTCGACCACCAGAGGTCGACTCATGAAGAAAGAAAAGTTCAGCAAGGCCAGCACGGCAAAATTTCAGTGGCACGCTCCAGAGGTCGACCACCAGAGGTCAACACCTGTCCAGAGGTCGACACCAGAGGTCGACTCATAGCCTGAGAATTCAAACTGGACAGAACTATGATTTTCTGGATTTTTGCCTAAGATAAACTGGAGGTCGACTCATGAGGTCGATACTTGATCCAGAGGTCGACTCATGAGGTCGACTCATGGCATAACGGCTAGTTTTTCTGAACTTTGATTTGATTTCTAACGGCCATAAACGGCCATATTTTGATTCTAACGGTCTTGTGGAGTTGTTTCAGCTTGAATGAAGTATTTAACCTCCACCAAACTTCAAAAAGATATGGAGACAAGGTGAAAAGGATTATAGTGAAAGTAAAAGCCTTCAATCAATTCCAAGCCAAAAAGAGTGAGAAATCCAAGAGATTCCTTAGCCAAAAGCTTTCCATCTTTGAGGAATCCAACTTTCAAGAGTTTGGCATTTAGTGAGGTCCAAGATTCCAAGAGAAAGGCTTGAAGAGTCTCCATCAAGAGCTACATCGAATTATCTTTTGCTCAAAAAGGAGTTTGTCTTGTTTTTATTCTTTGTATTCATATTCTATTTGTGGTAGACTAGTTTCAAGGGAATTTGAAACTAGTGTGAGGTTTGTTGGTGAGCCAATTGATAAAACCAACTAGGGTTGCTTGTAAGCCCGAAGCCAAAACAAGTGTGTGAGGTTTGTTGGTGAGCCAATTGATAAAACCACTAGGGTTGCTTGTAAGCCCGAAGCCAAAACAAGTGAGTGAGGTTTGTTGGTGAGCCAATTGATAAAACCAACTAGGGTTGCTTGTAAGCCCGAAGCCAAAACAGTGTGTAAGGTTTTGACTTGTGAGCCTGGTAAAACAAGTCGGCTGTAATCTAAAGATTATAGTGGAAATTCCCAAGTGGAGCTTGGGGAGTGGATGTAGGTGCTAGGTGCATCGAACCACTATACTTCTTGTGTGTTTGCATTGCTTTACTCTTTATCTTCTTTTGCTCTTTAATTATTGTTTTATTTCATTGCTTCCGTTGCACAATTACTTGAGCACTATCACTCTTCACCTTTGAACTGGATAGCACATATATTGCTTTAATTTTTAAAATACCCAATTCACCCCCCCTCTTGGGCACCATATCTGGGCAACATTACCGGAAACTGAATGCTGTTACTAGGAAAGATCATTTCCCTCTGCCTTTTATTGATCAAATTCTAGAGCGACTAGCAAGGCAGAGTTTCTTTTGTTTTCTAGATGGATATTCAGGATACAACCAGGTTCTAGTATTTCCTGCAGACCAAGAAAAGACCACCTTTACTTGCCCTTTTGGAACATTTGCATTTAGGCGCATGCCTTTTGGTCTCTGTAATGCACCAGCCACCTTCAATGATGTATGTTGGCCTTATTCTCCGATATGGTTGGACATTTCCTTGAAGTGTTTATGGATGATTTTTCTGTCTTTGGATCTTCATTTGAGGACTGTCTCCATAATTTGGCTAAGGTATTGAAACGCTGTATATAAACCAACTTAGTCTTAAGTTGGGAGAAGAGCCATTTTATGGTTCGTGAGGGAATTGTACTCGGACATATTGTTTCTGAGCGAGGGATTGAGGTTGACAAAGCTAAGGTAGAATTAATCTCGAAATTGCCTCCCCCGATCTCGGTTAGACAAGTACGATCATTCCTTGGCCATGCTGGTTTTTATAGACGATTAATCAAGGATTTCAGCAAAATCTCTCGACCATTGTGTGATTTACTTGCCAAAGACAAGTCTTTTGATTTTAGTAAAGAATGTTTGGCCGCTTTTGACATTCTTCGAACTGCTTTGACCACTGCACCTATCATCAAGCCTCCAGATTGGACTCTGCCATTTGAAATCATGTGTGATGCTTCTGATTATGCTGTAGGAGCTGTTTTGGGATAAAAGCTCAATAGGGAACCCCATGTAATTTACTATGCTAGTAAAACTCTTTCAGATGCACAAATAAACTATACCACTACTGTAAAATAGTTACTAGCAGTTGTATTCGCCCTAGAAAAATTTTGATCATATTTATTAGGGTCTAAGGTCCTAGTTTATTCTGATCATGCTGCATTAAAACATCTGCTATCCAAAAAGGATACAAAGCCTAGACTGATTCGATGAATCTTTTTGTTACAGGAATTTGACTTAGAAATTTTGGATAAGAAAGGTTCCGAAAATATGGTAGCAGATCATATTTCTAGGATCTTAGTAGAATACAACAAGAAAATTATTGGAGATAGGTTTTCTGATGAGCAGCTATTCTCAATTTCTTCTACCAGCAATCTCCCCTGGTTTGCCCATATTGTGAATTATCTGGTAATAGGGCAAGTTCCTCCATACTGGTCACAACAAGAAAAAGATAGGTTCTTTTCGCAAATCAAATATTACTTTTGGGAGGAACCTGAATTGTTTAAATACTGTTCAGATCAAGTGATTAGGCGATGTGTCCCTGAGAGTGAATTCAGAGTATACTCAATTTTTGTCATTCTCTTGCATGTGGGGGACACTTTAGTGGAAGAAAAACTGCAGCAAAGGTACTGCAAAGTGATTTTATTGGCCAACTCTCTTCAAGATGCACATGAATTTGGCCATAATTGTCTCAAGTGTCAACAAAGGGGAATATTTCACGAAAAGATATGATGCCCCTAAACCCATTTTAGTTGTTGAAATTTTTGATGTATGGGGTATTGACTTTATGGGACCATTTCCTCTTTCCTTTGGATTTGAGTATATTTTGGTAGCAGTGGATTATGTTTCGAAATGGATTGAAGCTGTGGCAACTCGAACTAATGATCACAAAGTTGTAATCAAGTTCATTAAGCATAACATCTTTAGTCGGTTTGGGTGCCCAAGGGCCATTATTAGTGATAGGGGTGCGCATTTTACAAATAGACACTTTGAAGGACTGATGAAAAAGTATGGAATTACCCATAAAGTAGCCACGCCATATCATCCCCAGACTAGTGGTCAGGTTGAAGTTTCGAATAGAGAGATCAAGCACATTCTTAAAAAAACGGTAAGACCCGATAGGAAAGATTGGTCAGAACGTTTGGATGACGCTTTATGGGCTTACCGAACTGCTTTCAAGACCCCTCTAGGAATGTCTCCGTACCGGTTAGTGTTTGGAAAGGCTTGTCACCTACCTGTTGAATTGGAACACCATGCATTTTGGGCTATCAAGCAATTTAATTTTGACATGAAGATGCAGGTTCCTATAGAAAACTTCAGTTAAGTGAGTTTGAAGAGTTACGAAATGAGGCTTATGAGAGTTCGAAAATTTACAAGGCTCGAACAAAGGCTTATCATGACAAATTCATTAATAGAAAATCATTTGAGCCTAATCAAAAGTGTGGCTCTACAACTCTAGGTTACGTCTTTTTCCCGGAAAACTCCGCGCACGATAGGATGGACCTTTTGTAGTAACTCAAGTATTTCCCATGGAGCTGTGAACTTAAGGATCCTAAGCAAGGGAATGTTTTTAAGGTGAATGGCCAGCGTTTGAAACCGTATATTGAAGGAATCAGTGATGGAGAAGTTATTGAAACTCTTGATCTTGAACACCCAGTGTTGCTGTGAAGATCAACTTAGTCTGGCTGAAGACTATAAACTTAGAGCTCCTGGGAGGCAGCCCAGCTCTTTCCTTAGTTCTTACTTTAAGTTCATATTTTAACTTCTAGTTCCTTGTTTTTAGAATAAATGGAGTAATAAAAGAAGATTGCGGGAACATGGTGATTCAGGGACATCCAATTCCATACCCTACCAAGTTGTATCCTTCTTTGCCATTATGTTTTTAGTATCCTCTTCCATTGGGGACAATGGAAATTAAGTTGGGGGTGAGGTAATCTAATTAATTAAATCAAATCCTTGAGTAAAATTTTAATCAGTTTTTGTGTACAAAAACTTGTCTTGAATTGAAAATAATCAAGCTCACTAAATGAGGAGTGATTAATGGTTTAGAAAATTTTAGAGATACTGAGGGATGATTTATCAAGAAAACTCTATAAGTGGTAGAGTGTAGTCCAGAAAATTTTAGAAGAGTAATTTCAGACCCTTCGACCTATTGATCTTAATAATGAATCTTACTTATTTTGGTATAGGCATTATAAAAAGTCCCCAGTTAAAAAATTCCTGAGGTTAATAAAGATTTTTAGCATCTCCCACTGAGTAATCGGCCCCCTTTGTCTAAGTAAGCATCGTTGTTCGCGTCAAAAGGTGGGGATGTAACGAAATCTTTTGTAGAGTTAGTCTTGACTTAGCCTTTTTGACTCGAGTCCGTAAGCCCGAGAGGTGTTTATACCTAATGCCCTAAAGCCAACTGATTTGGAAGTCATTGGCTTAAAGTTCACTACAAGATTTAATTAGAAAGTAAGGTGTCAGGACTTTGCACTGACTTTACATTTTTTTTTTTTTAAAAAAAAAAACTCTTAAAACTTCTATGGACTTTATTCTACTACTAAATGGGTGGAATTGGTAATCCAATGAAGTACCTTTTTAATAGCCTAACCAGGTATCCTTTGATTTTAGGTTAGTATGATAATTTTTCATTTCATGGACCATCTTAATACACAAGACTTATTCATTTTCTTTACTCGAGGACGAGCAAAGTTTAAGTTGGGGGTGTGTTAGATATTAGAATAATAAAAATTAACCCAACTTATTTTTAAAATTGATACTTTTTGTGATACTTTGCAGGAATTGACTCCATAAACGTGTAGATCTTGATTTTAGGAGTCCAACATCGTAAACGGAATGTAATTCGGACTTTGAACGGGCCTGAAATGGATTTTAGAAGATTTTAACACGGATTTCATAGTTGCACGGTTTTTTGGAGCATTACCTTAAAGCTTTTTAATGGCTCACGGTGGACCGGCTCAATGGTCCACCGCACAAACCGCTAGTCCACGGCAGCCATTACTGCCGGTCCACGGGCAGAGCCGTGGACCACCGAGCTCCGTTTACTCCGAAACTTGACGGAGAGCTTCCCCTAGCACCGCCCAAGCTATCGCCGACCTCGTTCGGTCGGAGAAGCCCTCGTTTGGCCGAAAAATGGTCGGAATGTTGTCCACCCACGGCTATGCCGCCCAACCTACAGCCACCGTCCGGCCACGCCGCCGTCCACCGCCAGTCTAGCTTTGCCGCAAGCCAACCTACAGCCGCCATCCGCGTCACCACCCACGGCCACGCTGCCCAGCTCTTCCGTCAACCCGCTGCAGCCACCGTCCCACGCTGCCGTTCTGTCTTCCCCGGCGCCGCCCAACCGTGAGCCACCATCTGAAGCCGTCTCCACCCAGTGCTTCCACCCTACTGCCTCCTCTTCCACATCTCCGCCCATGTCCGCTGCAGCCGCCTCCGCCCAACCCGCAGCCGCCGCCAGCTGCCGTTCCGCTACGCCGCGAGCCACCATGGAGCCTCTTTCGCACCGACCGCCCAACCTGCAGTCGTGTCCGTCCCTCCGCCATCCGTTGCTGTTTCGGCTCCGCCGTCTGCCCAGCTATCTTCGCCCAGTCGTCACCTCCGTTTCCAAGCTCCTGAAAAATGGCTGGAATGCCATCTGCCCATGGCTACGCCGCCCAACCTGCAGCCACTGTCCGGCCACGCCGCCGTCCGCCGCCAGTCCGGCTTCGCCGCAAGCCAACCTACAGCCGCCGTCAGCGTCACCGCCCACGGCCACGCCGCCCAGCTCTTCCGTCAACCCGCTGCAGCCCACCGTCTCACGCTGTCGTTCTGTCTTCCTCGGCGCCGCCCAACCGTGAGCCACCGTCTGAAGCCGTCTCCGCCCAGCGCTTCCACCCTACTGCCTCCTCTTCCGCATCTCCGCCCACTGTCCGCTGCAGCCGCCCTCCGCCTAACCTGTAGCCACCGCCAGCTGCCGTTCCGGCTACGCCGCGAGCCACCATGGAGCCTCTTCCGCACCGACCCCCCAACCACACCAGCCGTGTCCCGTCCCTCCACCGTCCGTTGCCGTTCTGGCTCCGTCGTCTGCCCAGCTGTCTTCACCCAGCCCTCACCTCCGTTTCCAAGCTCTTGTCACCATCCCTGCTGTTCAGACCGGATGTCCAAGGAAGCATCGGAACGAGAAGAGATGTCGGACGACGCTGAGGGAATAAAGAATGGAACATGAAAGAGTCAAAAGGAGGATAAGAAAAAGAGGAAAAATGGGGAAAAGAACCAAAAACTGGGGTTTGGCTAGAAGTGAGCAAAAGAAGGAAGAAAACAGTGCTTGGTTTTGATTTAAACCAACAATGATTTGAAGAAAATAATTACGATTTGGTTTAAAGGGGAAAGAAACCAAATGGGGTTGAAATCGACCAAGAACCTTCAATGCAACAGTAAATCGGTGGAGAACAAGATAAAAGCTGGAAGTTTAAGGTGAGGAAACGGTCCAAAAGAGGAAAGAATCCAAAAAAAAACAAGGACAAAACGATTCACAATAGATGAGGAGGAAAAATGAACCAAATCCATGGAAAATCAGGGATTAAAAGGAATAAATCAGATGAAATTAAAGAAAAATAGTGATTAATGGTTTGAATGAAGGAAAAGAGGGAGAGAAATACCATGAATCGAAGGGCAAGGGGGAAACCACTATTTCGGCAGTTGGAGGATTGTAGGGGACCACTAGGGCTCAAGGGAAAAGAGGGAAATAAAAAACAAAAGGGTTCGAAAAGCCCTAAAATTTTAAATTTTCGTGCGAGTGTCAACACTTGGTCAGGTGTCGACACTTCGCAAATATCCAAGTATTGACACTTGGCCAAGAAACTTCCAAGGAAAATTCAGAAAAAACTTCAAAAAATCAAGGGACATTTTGAAAAGATTTGGGACCCAATAAAAGTGATTTTGAGCAAAAATAAATTGGGTAGAGTGGAAATTGAGAGAGTTCTAAGAGAATGGGTCAATGATTCCTAACTCTCTTCTAATCATACAAAATCTCTCTTCACTCAGGGGTTTAGTAAACACATCAGCTAGTTGATCATCAGTACACACAAACTCAAGCATCACATTAGAGTTTTGCACATGATCTCTTATAAAATGATGTCTTATTTTAATGTGTTTACTTCTTGAATATTGTATAGGATTCTTAGTAAGATTGATTGCACTAGTATTGTCACATCTTATGGGTGTCTTAATTAGTTTTATGCCAACATCTTCGAGTTATTGTTTGATTCATAGGATTTGAGTACAACATCTTCCAGCTGCTATATATTCGGCTTCTGCCGTACATAGAGTAATCGAATTCTGTTTCTTGCTACTCCATGAGATCAAATTAACTCTAAGAAACTGACAGGTTCCACTAGTACTTTTCTATCTAGTTTACACCCAGCAAAATCAGCATCAGAATAAGCAATCAATGCAAATGAAGAATCTCTAGAGTATCAAAGACCAATATCAATTATGCCAGACAGATATCTAAGTATGCGTTTAACAGCCAAAAGATGAGACTCTTTAGGGGCAGACTGATATCTTGCACACATACAAACATTGATATAATATATGGCCTACTAGCAGTTATATACAATAATGAACCAATCATTCCTCTATAAAGCTTTTGGTCAATAGATTTACCTGATCATCTTTGTCAAGCTTACAAGAGAAGCTCATTGGTGTACCTAAAGGCTTGGTGTTCTCCATCCTAAACTTCTTTAGTATTTCTTTTGTGTACTTGGTTTGGTTGATGAAGATCCCCTCTTTTGTTTACTTTATTTGGAATCCGAGGAAGAAGTTAAGTTCTCCCATCATGCTCATCTCGAACTCACCCTGTATTAACTTTGCAAACTCTTGACAAAGAGATTCGTTAGTAGCACCGAATATGATACCATACACATAAACTTGTACTATTAAGATATCATCATTCTTCTTTTTCAAAATAAAGTAGTATTCACATTATCTCTAGCAAAATTATTTTTGAGCAAGAAAGAGCTTAAATGATCATACCAAGCTCTTGGAACTTGTTTCAAACCATACAAAGCTTTATGAAGTTTAAAACATGGTTTGGAAATTCATGATTTTCAAAACCAGGTGGTTGCTCAACATAAACTTCTTCTTCGATAAAATCATTCAAAAAGGCACTTTTGACATCCATTTGAAATAATTTAAAATCCATAAATAAGCAAAAGCCAACAATAGCCTAATTGCCTCAAGTTTAGCAACAGGAGCAAAGGTTTCATCAAAATCAATTTCTTCCTCCTGATTATATCATTTGGCAACTAGTCTAGCTTTATTTCTTGTAACAATTCTATTTCATCAAGTTTGTTTCTAACAACCCATTTTGTGCCAATTATTGAAATATTAGAAGGACTATCTACCAAAGTCCAAACATTATTTCTTTTAAATTGATTAAGTTCATATTGCATAGCATTAATCAAATTGCAATCATTTTCAGCTTCTTCAATAGACTTAGGTTCTATTTGAGAAACAAAAGCTAGATAATCATAAACATTTCTAAGAGATGAACGAGTACTTATCCCTTTAGATGGATCATCAATGATAAGTTATTTGGGATGTCCATGAGCATACCTTCATTCTTTAGGTAGAGAATTAACTGTAGATTTGTTTTCATCTCCTTGTGCTTGATCTCTTTTGTTGTCATCTTGATCCTTGGTGGGTTCTTCATTGTTATTCACTTCTTCATTTCTTTTGATACATATTTCATTGACAAGAATATCTTCTTTTCTAGAAGATTTTTGGTTAGCTTCATCAAATACAACATAGATGGATTCTTCAACAACAAGTGTCCTTCTGTTGAAGACCCTATTTGCCTTGCTAGATGTAGAGTAGCTTAAAAAGACACCCTCATCTGACTTGGCATCAAATTTGCTTAAATTATCCTTGCCATTGTTTAAGATGAAACAATGGCATCCAAACACTCGAAAATATTTTATTGAAGGTTTCCTACCTTTCCAAAGCTCATAAGGTGTTTTCTTTAAAATAGGTCGGATTAAAACACGGTTTAAAACATAGCATGCAGTATTTATGACTTCAGCCCAAAAATATCTAGGTATCATTTTTACAAAGCATGGTGCGTGCCATTTCTTCAAGAGTTCTATTTTTCTTTCTATCACCCCATTTTGTTGAGGTGTCCTAGGTGCAAAAAAATTGTAATGAATGCCATTTTCACTACAAAACTTATCAAACTCAGAATTTTCAAATTCAGTTCTATGGTCACTTCTCAACGATACAATAGAAACATCTTTTTTATTTGAAACTCTTTTATGAAATCTAATGAATGCAAAAAATATTTCATCTTTATGTGTTAAAAACATGACCCAAGTAAAATGTGAGAAATCTACAATAACTAGACCATACTTCTTACCTCCCAAATTAGATGTTCTAGTTAGCCCAAAGAGATTCATATGAAGCAATTCTAAGGGTCTAGATGTAGAGACTACTCCTTTTGGTTTAAAAAAATGATTTGGTTTGTTTTCCAAGTTGGCAAGCACTATAAATCTTGTCTTTTTCAAAACTAATTTTTGGCAAATTCTTTATCAAATCCTTTTAGCTAAGTTTTGAAATCAAATGCATACTAGCATGTCCTAGTCTACGATGCCAAAGCCAACTAGTTTCATTGATCTTGGCTTCCATTGCCACTAGGCTTTGACCATTTTGAACAGGAAGATCATTAAGATCAACCATATGAATATTGCCACGCCTATGACTAATGAACTTGATGCCATTATCATATAAACTAGAAACAATGCACATTGAAGATTCAAAAACAACTTTAAAGTCCTTGTTAGAAAATTGACTAATGCTAAGTAAATTGTGTTTCAAACCATCAACATACAGAACATTATCAATATAAGTAGAAGTGGTGATATAGACTTTACCAATTCCGATAATCTTGCCTTTCTATTATCACCAAATATTATATTACCACCATTCTGATATTCAAGTGATGAGAACTGCTCCACATCTCCAGTCATGTGCCTTGAGCAATCACTGTCGAGGTACCACATTCTTCTTTTATTAGTTGCAAGGCACACCTACAATAAAAATCAGGTGGAGACTTTAGGTACCCAAGTCATCTTGGATCCTTTCAGGTTAATGGTAATGGTTCCTTTTGGAATCCAAACTTTCTTAACTTTCCTAATTTTCCTTTTATTGTACAAGAAAGATTTATGTCCTATAATACCACAAGTATAGCAAGTAATAGAAGATGACGTAGGCACAAAGAAATTCTTGAAAAATTTTACTATTTTTGAGTTTTAAAACCTAAACTGGCTTTGTTAAAAATAGTTCTTTGATTATTTAAAAGCATGTTTAATTTTCAAAACTGTATGTAAATTTTTCAACAAATGATTTTAACTTTTCAAGTTCTTCTTTGTACTTTTTATTTTCTTGCAAAATCTCATTGTTCTATTTTGTAAACTTTTCAGTTGAAATAAAAGAATTTTTTTTTTCAAATCTTCTTTTCTTTTTCAAGAAGACAAACTTTATCATTCAACTTTTTATTTTCTTGAAGCAAGTAATTATTTTTAGTTAAATACTTGTCATTTGTTTTTGCCAAAACCAGATTTTGCTTTTTTAATTCTTTATGCTTTGATTTCAGTTTTTGAAATTCAATAACTAATTCATCAAAAACCTCATGCAATTCATCAAAATTAAATTCATTTTCAGTTTCAAAAAACACCTCATCATTATTGGCCATCATACAGAAGTTTGCAACCTCTTGCTGTTCTTCCTCGGAACTGGAGTCTTCGCTATCACTCCAAGTTGCCATCATAGCCTTCTTTCTTAAATTCTTCTGCTCTTTTTGAGTAGGGGGCAGTCCATCTTGAAGTGGCTCGATTTCTTGCACTCAAAGCATGTGGGTTGCTCCTTTTCTTTCTCTTTTTCCTCTTTGCTAAGCTCTCCTTTTAGAGATTTCTTCTTGAAGTTATACTTCTTCTTTCTCATGAACCTCCTAAACTTTCTAGCCATAAGAGCTGTCTCATCTTCTTCATCATCTTCTTCGGAATCTTCACTTGATTCATCTTTATTGGTGGACTTAGAAGTGATCACTTTCTTCTTCTTGTCAACATCCACATTCTTTTGCTTTAATGAGAGCTCATATGTCATCAATGAGTCCAACCATTGCTTGAGAGGAAGTGTGTTGACGTCCTTGGCTTCTTCTATAGCAGTCACCTTTGCATCCCATAAAGCCGGAAGAGACCTGAGAAGTTTATTGACAAGTTCACCATTAGATATAATCTTTCCTAAACTTCTCATGCCATTCACAATATTGGTGAAACTATTATATATTTCACTTATAGATTCAGTAGGTTCCATTTTGAACATTTCATATGTGTGAATGAGTATGTTAACTTTAGTTGTTTTCACTTGGTATGTACCCTCATGGATAACCTCAAGTATGTCCCACATTTTCTTAGCGAAGAGATAGTTTGAGATTCTATTGAATTCACTCGGATCCAAGGAGCAAAACAATAGATTTATAGCCTTCGCATTAAGCTCTATTTGCTTAATGTCATTCTTATCCCAATCATTTTTCATTTTGGGAGTGGGAATGCCATTAATCAACATAGTAGGCTGATAAGGACCTTTAACAATCATCCTCTAAAGATTATAATCAATGGCTTGAATGAATATGCGCATGTGTGTCTTCCAATAAGTGTAATTCATGCCATTAAACAAGGGGGAACGATTAGAAGCTTGACCTTCTACAACACCCATACCTATTGGGGCTACAATGATCTTTTACTCAAGATCGTTGGACCTACAAGAGAGTACCGGTGCTCTAATACCACTTGTTGCCTAGAAATGGAGCCCAAGAGTGGAGGGTGAATTGGGTCTTTCAAAAATTAAAACAATAATGTGTAGGCCTTGTAGTATTTGTGAACAATGTGATTAATGCACTAAAGTATATGCAGCGAAAAACAGTAAATAGAGTGCAGGAAATAAAGTGCAAGTAATAAAAAGAGACAATCACACACAAACACAGAGTTTTATAGTGGTTCGGTGCTCTCCAAGCATCTACGTCCACTCTCCAAGCTCCCCTTGGAAATTTTCACTATAATCTCTTCAAAGATTACAGCCGACTTATTTTCCAAGGCTCACAAGTCAAAACCTAAGTTGGTTTTGTCACCTAGGCTCACCAACAACCTTTACACTTGTTTTGTCTTCGGCTCATAAGTTAACCCTAGTTGGTTTTGTCCCTTTGGCTCACCAACAACTACACAACCTACTTTCAAGAACCTTGAAAGCTAGGTCAAACAATAATAAATTTAGAATATAAGAATTTAAATATAGTCAAACCCTCTTCTAGAGTGGAATGAAGAATCTTTGAAGCTCTTGATGATTGTTTGATGTGACTTGACTTTGGAATCTTCTCAAGAATACTTTTGGAAAGATGAAATGAAAGGAATGTAGGCCTTTTTAGAGGAATATCTCCTTTTTAGCTTTTGAAAGTGTTCTTAAAGAATATCTTTAACTCTTGGATATTTTCTTGCTTCTCTTTGTTCTTTTGCTTCATGAATGAGCTTGGTGAAGCTTAAATACAACAAAAACATCCAAGAAACTGTTTAGGACCCTTATGAATCAAAAACTAGCCGTTAGGAGCTGAAAAACATCAATTCAGGCTATCAAAAAATATATTCGTTGAAGCTGTCAGAACCCGAGTGTCGACACTTGGCTGTCAGGTGTCGACACTTGGTTTTCAGGTGTCGACACTTAAACTTTTAAGTGTCGACACTTGAATCTCAGGTGTTGACACTTGACACAAAAAATTTTTCAGAGGCATGTTATATATTTTCAAAAGGTCTCGGAGCTTAAGTCGACACTTGGAATTCTAAGTGTCGACACTTGAGTTTTAGGTGTCGACACTTGAGTTATGAGTGTTGACACTTGGCATACTATGAAAAATCTCTGCATGCCAAATGCTGAAGTGTCGACACTTGGGCTTCCAGGTGTCGACACTTGGTTCTGCAATTTTCATAAACAAGTGCCAAACATGCCAAAAACATAAAGATTTTCAATGAAACTTAAATGCAACATATATAAACAATAATTGAACCTGTTTGTGGCCTTTTTCAATGGAGAAGACTTCTCAAATCATGAAAAATATTTTGCTTCCAAAGCATGCCATGATACTCTAGTTTTGAGAATTTGAGGTGCTTGAAACTTGAAAACTCATAACTACAATTTAACCATCAGTAGAAAATATGTACTCAACATTTTGTTATTCATCAAAATCACGGGGTAGAGCCAACAACCAGAATGTTAAATTTCTGAAGGGATGTTATAATGTTATATATGGATATCATGTTTCATACCAAGGTGTCATAGTTTTTTAACTAGGATATCATAACTTTTGAACCAGGATATCATAATTTTTGAACCAGGATATTATAATTTTGTTTCAGCATATATTATCATCTTCTTTCAGTGGTGTATCATAACATTCTAAGAATCATAATTCTGACCACAGTGATAAGTAGTCTAGGTAGAAGGGGTTAATATTTAGTTTCATTTTTCTACAAGGATATCATAATTTTTGAGCTAGGATGTCATAATTTTTAAACTAGGATATTATAAACATATTTCGGCATATATTTGTAATGTTTTACCATCCGTGGCATGTTATGATATTCTGAGAGTCATAATTTAGGTCACGGATGATAGGTAGTCCAAGTAGAAGGGATTAATTAATAACTTTTGCTTTATATTTTTTGTAGAGATATTATAATTTTTATTAGGATATTTAATCCTATTTCGGTATATAATTATCTTCTTTTACCATCCATGGTATGTGATGACATTTTGGAAGTTATAATTCAGCCACAAGTGATACGTAGTGCTGGTAGAAGGGGTTAATGCTTTTAGTTTCATGTTTTCTATAAGGATGTTATAATTTTTTTACTAGAATATCATAATTCTAAACTAGGATATTATGATTTTATTTCAATATATAGTTATAATCTTTTACCATTCATGACATGTTAGATATTCTAGGAGTCAATTTAATCACGAATGATAAGTAGTCCAAGTAAAATTGGTTAATATCTTTAGTTTCATGTTTTCTGTAGGGATATCATAATTTTTAACTAAGATGTTATAATTTTTGAACTAGGATATCATAATCTCATTTTGGCATATATTTATCTTTTTTTACCATCTATAACATGTGATGACATTTTGGAAGTTATAATTCAGACCACAAGTAATACGTAGTACCGGTAGGAGGGGTTAATACCTTTAGTTTCATGTTTTCTACAGAGATGTCATAATTTTTTAATTAGAATGTCATAATTTTTTAACTAGGATGCATAATTTTGTTTTAGTATATGTTTATAATCTTTTACCATCCTGGCATGTTATGACATTCTAGGAGTCATAATTTAGGCCATGGATAATAGGTAGTCCAAGTAGAAGGGGTTAATATCATTAGTTTTATATTTTATACAATATGTCATAATTTTATAACTAGGGTGACATAAGTTTTGAACTAGGATGTCATAATTCTATTTTGGTATTGATTTATAATATTTTACCATCTGTGGCATGTTATGATTCTAAGAGTTATAATTCAGGTCATGGATGATAGGTAGTCCAATTAAAAGGGGTTAATATTTTTAGTTTCATGTTTTTTGCAAGAGTATTATAATTTTTTAACTGGGTAACATAACTTTTAAACTAGGATATCATAATCCTATTTTGGCATATATTATATATTTTTACCATCCATGGCATGTTATGACATTCTGAGAGTCTTAATTTAGGCTATTAATGATAGGTAGTCTAAGTAGAAGGGGTTAATACCTTTAGTTTTATATTTTTTATTCGAGTGTCATAATTTTTTAACTAGGATATTCTAATTTTGAACTAGAATTCATAATCCCAATTTGGCCTGAATTATTTTTTTTTTTTTCATAGCATGTTATGACATTTTGGAAGTCATAATTCAGGCACGAATGATAGGAAGTCCTGTTAGGAGGGGCTAATTCCTTCAATTTCTTGTTTTATGCTAAGATCTCATAATTCTATAAATTGATGTCATAATTATATCATGGGGTGTCATAAATTTATTTTTCCTATTTTAGTCTTGGATACCATAAATTAATATTTGAATTCACAAGTTAAAACAACATATTAAATCAGATATCAAATACATGCTATTATAAATTTTTGTAGATATCATAAATTTATACAAGACTGTAGGAAAGTTTAGTATTTTGTGATATTTCCTATATTAGTTGACTACATATATAAGCATCAAACTCATCTAAAAAATGATCAGATGGTATAGTGGTTTTAATTATTTATTGGGATACTTCCACTACTTGATGGGAAGTGTTTCTCTATCTTGTAATAGGTATTCTTTGATTTTGTACTAAAATGTTTCAATGGAAGCCTTGTTCAAATTTTTTTCTTGACTTCTTCTCGACTCTACTTAATTCTTTTCTTCTTTCTTTGATGGTTGATGGGACATCAACCAGCCCAGAACCTGAAGCCCAGCCCAGCCCAGAACCTGAAGCCCAGCCCAGCCCAGAACCTGAAGCCAACCCAACCTAATCCTGAGCCCCAGATCCTGAAGTCAATATAGCACATATTCCGGAGCAGCACATATCCTAGAGCAGCATGAATCCTGGAGCACATTCAAATGAAGATAAGTATAATTTTTTTTTGATGTACGAGGGATTGGATATCTCAAAATTTAGGATTAGTTTTCGTACGATTGTTTTAGAATTTATTTTATCATTGTTTTAAAATTTAGTTGGATTAGTTTGTTTTTAATAGTTTGAATGTATTAGGATTGAGGTTGAAATATCTGAGATATCTCATATTAGCTTATTTAATTATTTTATCATTCAAATAAAATATGGATGAAGAATATTTGGAAAGAAAAAAAAAAAAACTCTGATTAAAAAAAGGTGTTAATGCCCTACATGATCGCTATAATAAGAATGGACGCTAAAACATGGATGGGTAACCCAATCATGATTTTTTTTTTTCTTCCAAAATTTTTCAATCCGCCTTTCGTCTTCGTCTGTGTTTTTTCCTTTTTTTTTCCTTTCCCTTCTTTTTCCAATATGAGAGCCAAACCACCGTTCCATCTCCACAACACCCATAACCACCATCTTCGTCTCCGATCACAGCCCATCGGCAGTCATCCGCACCTGAATCAGAGCCGAACTTTCCCGGATCTGTCCGAACCGCTAATCGGCCGTGAGCATTAGCATCTTCCGATGTTGTCCGCTGACATCCCACGAGAACACCGGTTCCAAGAGCGCCGAATTGGAGGAGGAGGACCCCTACCTGGATTCCGTCCACCCCATCCTCCACCCGTGTCGTTTCAGATCCAACCACTGCATCTCTGCCGGATCTCCCCGTGAAGGCTTCCGCCTCCCTCCCATCTATGTAAAAAGTTCCATCGGTCCGGCCAACCCGGATAGGGGCTTGCGGCCGTCCTCTCCACCTGCTGCCTCCTATGAGCCCCCCCCCCCTTCCTCCACTCTCCACCGCCTCACCTACGAGTGGAACTCCCATGCCGCCCCAATCCCACCGGAACTTCCACCCAGCTACCGTCGCCTGCATTGCACGACACCGCCGAAATCCCATCCATGCCAACCATCTTCTCTCTGTGCCGCAGATTTGGACACCCCATCCCTAATCGCCCCGGCTGCCGAGACCACTGCCGCCGTCTTTGCCAATCCCGTGATGCCAGCCGCCGGCCGTGCAGCCACCTCCACCCAGCGCCAACGCTGGTGAAGCCTCCGCGCAAGTCCCCTCTGTTCCATGGTTTTCGTTTGTGAGAAGAAGAGGGAGTTGCGCACGGACGTGAAAGCCATTCCAGATTTCCCACTCTGACTCAAGTGCAGAGTCTTCCTTCTCAAAGCATAGCCGACTTCCCTGATGCCCGATTTTAGTTTAGGCATTGAAAAAAAATAAAAAAAAAAAATATGAAAGAAAAAAAATATAGGAAAAAAAAAAGGGTTATTTGAATAAAAAAATTTGAAAAAAATAATTTAGGCCTAGTTGAATCTAGTCTAAATGTCGTTTCCTAGCGACCAACGATCCACCCTTCTCTAAAATAATCTTGATCGGGATCTCGTCCCGCATCAATTTTGGTATCAGAGCAAGGATTAGATTAGGTTAGTCATTTTATTTTTAATTATATTATTTGTATAAAAAAAACTCAGTCTGTAGATCATATGCATCATGGAGCCAGAAGATTGCGGAAGCTTGATTTGACGGAGTCAAGTTCTTCCCATCTCAGGAAAATAATGAGGACATCGACTAGCCCAAAATCTGAAACAGCCGAGTCCAGAACTTGAAGCCCAGCCCAGAAACTGAAGCCCAGCCCAGCCCAAACCCTAAAGCCCCAGATCCTGAAGTCGATGCAGCACATATCCCAGAGTAGCATGGATCCCGAGTAGCATGAATCCCGGAGCATATCCAAATGAAGATAAATGTAATTTTTTTATGGGTTTATGAGGGATTGGATATCTCAAAATTTTAGGATTAGTTTCTATAAGATTGTTTTAGAATTTATTTTTATCATTATTTTATGATTTAGTTGGATTAGTTTGTTTTTAATAGTTTGAATGTATTAGGAATGAGGTTGATGTATCTAAGATCAAGATATCAGATATCTCATATTAGCCTATTTAATTATTTTATCGTTTGAATAAAATATGGATGAAGAATATTTGGAAAGAGAAAACAAAAACTTTTGGTTAAGGAGAGGGTGCTGATGCCCTACATGGTCGTTCTGGTTAAGAGTGGGAGTTGAAGCCTAGGTGGATAACCCAACCGTGATTTTTCTTTTTCTTCCTAAATCTTTGAATCCGTCTTTCATCTTCATCTGTGTTTTTCCCTTTCCCCTCTCTATTTCCCTTCTTTTTCAATCTGAGAGCCAAACCACCGTTCCATCTCCACAATGCCATAACCACCATCTTCGTCTCCGATCGTGGCCCATCGGCAGTCGTCCGCACCTGAATCAGAGCTGAACTTTCCCGGATCCATCCGAACCACTAATCGATCGTGAGCGTTAGCATCTTCCGTGTTGTCCGCCGGCATCCCACGAGAACACTGGTTCTAATAGCACCAAATTGGAGGAGGAGGACCCCTACCTGGATTTCGTCCACCCCATCCTCCACCTGTGCCATTTCAGATCCGATCGCTGCGTCTCCACTGGATCTCCCTTATGAAGGCTTCTGCCTACCTCCCATCTATGCATAAAGTTCCATCGATCTGGCCAACCCAGATAGGGGCTCGCGGCCATCCTCTTCGCCCGCTGCCTCCCGTGAGCCCCTCCGCCCCATCCACCACTCCATCCCCAATCGTCCCTGCTGTCGAGACCGCCATCGCCCTGCCACCATCTCCGTCGATCCTGAGATGCCAGCCGCTGGTCATGCCGCCACCTCCGCCCAGCGCCAACACCGATGAAGCCTCCCCGCAAGCCCCCTTTGTTCCATGGTTTTCGTCGGTGAGAAGAAGAGGGAGTTGTGCACGAACGTGAAAGCCATTACGGATTTCCCAATGCCAACTTCAAGTGACCGATATTCTGATCGGGCCCACCTCGATATTTTGTAGAGTAGATTATGGAGATCATTCTCATGCCTTTTAGAAATGAAATTAAGACAGGCTGATCATGCCCACCTCGGTACTTCATGAGGTAGATCCAGAGATCATCCTCATACCTTTTTGATTAAGATGGACTGTTTTAAACCCAACTCGGTACTTTGTGAGGTAGATCCGAAGATCATCCTCATCCCTTTTTGATTAGGATGGACTGTTTTAAGTCCAACTCGGCACTTCGTAAGGTAGATCCGGAGATCATCCTCATGCCTTTGATGATAAGATAGGCTTCAGTGAGCCTTCCCTTGGGCTTCAGTGGGCCATGATAAGATAGGTTTTGATGAACCTTTCCATGGGCTTCAGTGGGCCCTAATAAGATAGGCATTGATGAGCCTTTCCATGGGCTTCGATGGGCCCTGAGCATAGATCGACCTCGGACCTCTTGGGCATTGATCAGCCTTTAAGACGATACTGGCTTTTTATGAAGAGATTGGCCATTTTAAAAAGAGACTGGCCATTTAAAAAGATACTGCCATTTAAAAAGATATTGGCCATTTTAAAAAGAGACTGGCTATTTAGAAAGATACTGGCCATTTAAAATGATACTGGCTATTTTAAAAAAGACTGGCCATTTAAAAAGATACTGGCCATCAAATATCAGCCTTAAAGAAAATATTGACCTTTGGAGGTTCCTGCAAAATCAATTTCTGATCGGGATTCCCCAATAGGAGATAATCCATAATTTAGGTTAGTAGAGTTCGAATAATAAAATGAGAATTCTTTGATAAATGAAAGAGGTCAGAGTGATATGATGGTTTACCTCGGAGGCTTTCCATACCTTTTTTCAAGACTGTCCATTCATTGGATTTCTTAGCTCTAACATGTATTTCTTGGGATAGATTGTTGAAAGCAGACCGATATTCTAACCGGATGATAATTTGAAAAAATTTTTGGACCAGCATCGCTGAGGCGGAGGTGTTCCAGAGTTTTACTCCGATCCATCCCGATCCCACCCGGCCTCACGATGGGAACAGAAGGAAGAAAGGAGGCGCCACGTAATCTACATGGCCTCATGATGGGATCTGCGTCTTGATGGTCTTCATCTCCTCTACTTTGTTCCCTCGACGCCCGCGGGAGGGCCATCGTTCATATCCCCAGATCGACAGCTCTCCTATGCTCCGTACTTCACGAAAGTTGGAGATTGCTTCTGAACCCATGCATCGGTTATCTCAACAACGGAAGAGACAACGACTCGCGTGACCCAGCCTCCTGGCTCCGGGTCCGTGCCGCTCACTCCATCCCCCGTCTCCTTCGACGAGGAAGATCCCACCGCCACTGAGAACCACCTCTACCTCGCTTGCCTTACCATCCAGTACTGCGAGGTCGCCGAGCACTATGATCTGTGCCTTTCTCACCTCTAGGACACGGCGCAGGAAGCGGAAGCCCTCCGGCTAGAAAATTCCAAGCTTAGAATCGCCAACAGCGAGCTTGCAGAGCGCCTGAATCTCCTCTTCACGAAGCAGAGCGGGCGGATCGTGTCCCCTGACACCGGCGGCCATCCCGTGATCTGTGCCTTTCTCCAACCGCCGCCGGAATCGCAGGCCCATGAGTGACCCTCCATCATCGCACCATCGCCCACTCTTGACATATCGAGACCTCGGTTAAGATTAGAGATCTCATCAGAGAATCTCCCGCTAGGACAGGTACCGGAGCGCCGGTCGCTCCAGATCACAGGGCCTGCGAGATCGACAGCAATGAGACCATTCCGGATCTTGAGGAAGGTGAGGGCGGAGGACCCGTAGGTGTTGATCGAGCGGAGTTGGAGAGGATGTCGAGGGAGCCGGAGGTAGAAGGACCTTGCGCTGGTCATCCTAGTTGGAGTCGATCGGAAGGGATCGCAGGTCCGCCGTTGCTGAGGGAGGCCATGTGCTTGTGGCCGTCGATCCTACAATGAAAAAGGAAGACCGATCGTGGAGGTGGCGCTCGCTAGCGAAGACGACCTAGATGGAGGACCGGGCGGCATAGATCGTGGAGCATTTGTCGATCTCCCTTGTCCCGTCCGAGCACCTCCTCGACCCATCGGAGCTCTGCTCCAAGGCGGTCCTCCTCACCGTGGCCCAGTTTCTATCCGTACGGACCCCCACGCGGAGCCTTGCATGGTGCTTACCGTTTCCTCCTATCGATGTCATCGACCGCGGACTCGAGGTGCTCGCCCTCGTTTCAGCCGCCTCTAAGTCCGCCCTCATAGGGATTGCCGGTGAGTGCGCCACCCTCCATGAGCTGAGGCTCCACCAGTATACCGATCTAGTCGGCCTTATCTCTATCTTCAAGAACCTCCAGATCTTGTGGCTGATGGGACTGTAGTTCAGCGGCTGCAAGGGACTAGAGCTTAGTGACCTACGACGACCAGCTCCGCGAACTACCCCCCATCTTCCAGAACGATGATGGTGAGATTCGCCATCAGATCTGGCGAGGGAGGGTGCCCGGTCTTTCTCCTACCCCTTCGAGATCACTTCCATTTCTTTTTTTTCGAATTCTCCTTGGAGGGATTGATCGGGACCCCTACCTGGCGCGCCAATCTGTTGCCGCCAGATCATCCGTGGCTGAAGCTTCGGTAGCATCGGGCATCCCGCTCGCGCTCTTGATCCTGCTCCCAGGTACCTGCAAAAGACCCCGAACCAGATTTCTGGCGGGGGACACTCTGACGCTCAGCCACGGTAGCATCGGCATCCCGCTCGCGCTCTGATCCTGCTCCGGGTACCTGCAAAAGACCCCGAACCAGATTTCTAGCGGGGGACACTCTGACGCTCAAGCCAGTGGGCAGTCTAAGCATCAACAGAATGGAGAATTCAAAAATAGAATAAATGAAAAAGAAAATGAGCAGAGTGAAGTGGCCTCAGACCTTGCTTTTTTTGGAGTGTCCCTCTTACCCTATTTATAGAGGTTGCTGCTGCTAAATCACCCATGGCTGAAGCTTCGGCAGCGTCGGGCATCCCGCTCGCGCTCCTGATCCTGCTCCCGGGTACCTGCAAAAGACCCCAGATCGGATTTCCGGCGGGGGACACTCCGACACTCAAGTCAATGGGCGGTCTAGGCATCAAACAGAAAATGGAGAATTCAAAATAACATAAATGAAAAGGAATGAGCAGAGTGGAGTGGCCTCAGACCTTGCTTTTCCTTGAGTGTCCCCTCTTATCCTATTTATAGAGGTTGTGATAACGAATATGGTTGAGGTGGTTGTAACCGAATAACAGAATAACAGAATATGGTTATAACCATATAACTGAATAACCAAAGTGGTTGTAACCGAATAACAGAATAACATAATATGGTTGTAACCACATAACCGAATAACCGAAGTGGTTGTAACCGAATAACATAATATGGTTGTAACCACATAACCGAATAACTGAAGTGGTTATAACCAAATAACAGAATAACCGAAGTGGTTGGCCTTGGCGGGCCTTGGGCCTTGATGAGCCTTAATGGGACTTGATGGGCCTTGGGCCTTTAATGGGCCTGGATGAGAGGGATATAACACAGCTCCCCACTCCCGAGCTGAAAAATGTTGCTAGTGAACTGTTCTGACTTCATTTTCAGTGAAGGGAGTAATAAATAATATCCTTTGCACTTTGTCAGTTGGTCAATTGGATCTGTCTTTGATAGAGAATAAGATAGACAAGTCAGATCATCAATAAGCTGCCAATTGGTAGAGAATAAGATAGACAAGTCAAATCATCAATAAGCTGCTGAGTAATATATGTTGATTAGATGCACTTTGGTGTGTCGTTGGATTTGCCGCAAGATAGACCATGTAGGTCATCCTTGAATAAAGATTGGGTCATTTTGGCACTTCATCAGATTTATAGTAGAGTAGACCATATGGATCATTTCTGAATTTTGATAAAGAATAAGACATGCTTATCATACCCACCTCGGTATTTCGTAAGGTAGATCACGTAGATCATCCTTATGCCCTTTAATTAAAGATTAAGATAGGCTGATCGGGTCTACCTCGGTATTTTGTAGAGTAAATCACGGAGATCATTCTCATGCCTTTTAGAAATAAAATTAAGACAGGCTGATCATGCCCACCTCGACACTTCGTGAGGTAGATCCGGAGATCATCCTCATGCCTTTTTGATTAAGATGGACTGTTTTAAGCCCAATTGACACTTTATGAGATAGATCCGGAGATCATCCTCATGCCTTTTTGATTAAGATAGGCTGTTTTAAGCTCAACTCGGCACTTCGTGAGGTAGATCCGGAGATCATCCTCATGCCTTTGATAATAAGATAGGCTTTAGTGAGCCTTCCCTTGGGCTTCAGTGGACCCTGATAAGATAGGTTTTGATGAACCTTTCCATGGGCTTCAGTGGACCATAATAAGATAGACATTGATGAGCCTTTCCATGGGCTTCGGTGGGCCCTGAGCATAGATCGACCTCGGACCTCTTGGGCATTGATCGGCCTTTAAGATGATACTGGCTTTTTATGAAAAGATTGGCCATTTTAAAAAGAGACTGGCCATTTAAAAAGATACTGGTCATTTAAAAAGATACTGGTCATTTAAAAAGATATTGACCATTTTAAAAAGAGACTGGCCATTTAAAAAGATACTAGCCATTAAAAAGATACTGGCCATTTTAAAAAGAGACTGGCCATTTAAAAAGATACTTGCCATCAAATATCAGCCTTGAAGAAAATATTGACCTTTGGAGGTTCCTGCAAAACAAATTCTGATCGGGATTCCCCCGATAGGAGATACTCCATAATTTAGGTTAGTAGAGTTCGAATAATAAAATGGAGAACTCTTTGATAAATGAAAGAGGTCAGAATGATATGATGGTTTACCTCGGAGGCTTTCCATACTTTTTTTAAGGCTGTCCATTCATTGGATTTCTTAGTTCCAACATGCATTTCTTAGGATAGTGGTTGGGATAGATTGGCACGAACGTGAAAGCCATTCCGAATTTCCCAATGCCAACTTCAAGTGCAGTCTTCTGAATGCTTCTCAAAGCATAGCCGGCTTCCTTAATGCCGACTTTAGTTTAGGCATTGAAAAAAAAAGAAAAAAAAAGAGAAAAAATATAAAAGGAAAAAATTATATGAAAAAAAGGGGTTATTTGAATAAAAAAATTAGAAAAATAATTGGGCCTGGTTGAACCTAGTCTAAAGGTCATTTCCTAGCAACCAATGATCCACCCTTCTCTAAAATAATCCTGATCGGGGTCTCATCTCGCATCAATGGCCTATAGTAATTTGTTCAGGATCATAGATTACAAGTTATGTACTTAGCTGAGCTACACAATTGGTATCTATAGCTCTTCTAAATAATGGAGCTAGATCATCCATCACTAAATTAAATACATCTTCGAACATGGAGGCTGCCTTTGCAAGCTTCATCATCTGATACTCATCAAAGCATATCTAAAATCAATAACATATCATATTTCTATTGGGATTTCATGACATATAATAGGTTCTTGTAAACATAAAATAGGGCATCTCAATTTAAATAATGTGACTGCATATCGAGATTTTTGGATATTTTTATCACAAAATTGAATATTATAGTCGAAATCATCAAATTGGTATTTCATGTCCTTGTACTATTTCTTCAAGAAGTACTTATCTAGAATGAAATACATCGCTTTAATGAAAAACCAATAATACATGCATATAAGTAACCCTTGAACTGAGAGGATTGACACTAGCATTTGACCTCCTCTAAATGGTTGTTATATGAAATGACATAATTTTTATAATCTCCTTGTTTATTCTATCAACTTCAATTATTTCAAATAACTTTATGGATATATATCATAGTATCAACTTCAATTACTTTAGCATTTGATGTAGCCATTTCAAAGACCTCATTCTGAAACTTTTTGAATATATGCCTTGTATATTTGATTGATGCTTGCCTCTTAAAAGATGAGGATGTCTTTAAGAAAATATTTGTTTGCAATGTTTTATTATCTTGCTCATTTTCTGTCTCTTATCTTTTCTCCGAGGTATCTTCATACTTATCGATAAATTTCTTGAGTATAGTCTTCGAATTTATAAGCCCATCAAAGAAGTGATTGATGCCCTCTCTCCTTTATAAAGATGACATGCTTGTACATGATTATAAAAATAAAAGAAGCATTAAATATCCAAAGGGCTTTAAAATTTGCAAACATGCACATAAATCAAATATAATATCTTACAAAATGTGAAGAATGTATTTTTAAGATAAACTAGAACTCATTTATTTTGATTTTCATAAAGGTCATTTAACCAATCATGGCCTTTCATTCTTCATATTTCTCCATGAGTTGTGCCCACCATTCTTCGAAAGCCTGTATCATAATTGTATCATATATTATTCTCATCAAACTCAACCATAAATTAAAATTGGTTGTGTAAATATTGCAAATCTTTTCAGGAATCTTCTTCAATATATACCAAAGATAAAATTGATGTCGTGCATTGAAAAAAACCTCCCTAACAGTAGCCTCGATTGCCTTGGTCAGTTTTGATGACATTAAGTGCTTGACCACCATTTGCATCAGCCATGAGTGGAATATCTATTTAAATATCTCAGTCCTCTTATCTGACAACAATACATAACCAAGAAATATGGACTGTCCATGATTGTTGACTTCAACAAATAGACAAAATAGTATTTGATATATCTTTGCTGGATAGGTTCAGTCAAAGATCAGTACATCATCAAAGTAAGTGATTGCCATTCTTAATCTCGGATGGATCTAAAAGACAATCCAAAGTTGCCCATTATCATTTAGGTCCAAAGTATAAAAAAATCATTTTAAACTTACATTTGTGTGAAATGGATTATCATTGACTATGCATCTCCTTCTTTCAGCTGGCTCTAGCATTCTCGATAGATGAAATTATGAGCATCCTTCTCTATAAAATCTAATCACCTTCTATCCCCTTTCCTTCTTGTCATAATGGAGTATATTTGAGTTGTGGATATATTCACGACATGTAAATTATTGATCACTTTTTTCTGCTATACTGATCCTTCTATAAGACCATAGATAACCAGTAGATGAAATGGACAACTCATAGTTATGTTCTAGAAAAACATCATCCAATATTCACTTACCATTTATAGAATTTAGTCTTGCTTTATCGATGCCTTACAATCAATTTTGCTAATATCCCTAGGATTCATTAAATTATTCATTTTCTAGATTTTCCTTGCCTCCAATATGCTAGGTGCTTGAAGCATATTTCTTTGTTATTATTGGACCTACTATACATGATGGTGATTCCAAAACCAACTCTTCTTGTATATCTATTATAGAAATTGTATACATCATTTGTTGAATTGAACTCCATTCCAATGTAAAGATCAACATAATCATTCTCTGCATTCAAGGTAATAGGAAAAGATATATTTTTTGAACAATACCATCAATCTCATCCAAATGACATGTTGAATATTTTTAGATTTATAATTTTAACATCATCTGTAGAAATATCTATATAAAATCAAAAACATCGATTCAATAGTTTTAGATGACATTTATCTAGAACAAAATAATAATGTACTATACATTGACTAAAATATGACACCGTGAGTATGATAATATGACTAAAAGATAAAAAAATTAAAAATATGATATTGAACTTATGATATCCTAGTTCAAAAATTATGACACCCAGCATAAAACCATAAATCAAATGTTTTAATCTTTTGTACCAAGACTTTTTCACTATCTATTTTCTAAGTATAACACTTAGAGTAAAATAATACGATTATGAGATAACTTGAACATGAAAATTTTTGAAAATATAACTATCTCAATATAAAACAAGAAATGAATAATTTAATCCTCCATGCTAGAACTTTTCAAATGTGCATTGGCTTGACTATGGCTCCTAGAGTGTGATAATATAGCCATGAGATAAATTTTTTTTTGAAAATATCAGATTTAAACTTTTGATACCCCTTCACAAAAACTATGATATCAAAGTTCAAAAATAATGATACCCTAGTATAAAATATAAATTTGAAGGATTAAACCCTCCTACAAGGACTTTACATAGTCTGTGGCCCGATTTATGATCCCTAGAATGTCAAACATGCTATAAAAAAAATAATGTAATTCAGGTCAAAACAAGATTATGACATCTTAATTTAAAATTATGATAGCCTAGTTAAAAAATTATGATATCTCTGTAGAAAATATAAAACTAAATGCATTAACCCCTCATACCAAGAATAGCTATTGCTTATAGCATGAATTATAACTTATAGAATGTTATAACATGCCACAGATAGAAAACGATGATAAATATATGTCGAAATAAGATTATGATACTTTGGCTCAAAAACTATGACATTATAGTTCAAGAATTATGATACCCTAGTACAAAACATGAAACTGAAGGCATTAACCCCTCTTACAAGGACTTCATATAGTCGTGGCCTGATTATGACCCCCAAAATGTCATAACATGCTACAGGAAAAAAAATATAATTCATGCCAAAATAAGATTATAACATTCTAGTTCAAAAATTATGACATCCTAGTTAAAAAATTATGGCATCCCTGCAAAAAATATGAAACTAAAGGCATTAACCCCTCCTACGAGCACTACGTATCACTTGTGACCTAAATTATAACTCCCAGGATATCATCACATGCCACAGATAGTAAAAGAAGATAAATATATGCTGAAATAAGATTATGACATCCTAGTTCAAAAATTATGACATCCTACTTAAAAAATTATGACATCCTGGTATAAAATATGAAACTGAAGGTAATAACCCCTCCTAAAGACTTCACATAGTCTGTGACCTGATTTATGACCCCAAAATGTCTTAACATGTCATGGATAAAAAAAGAATGTAATTCAGGCCAAAACATCTACAAAGGCTTTACATAGTTCGTGACATGATTTATGACCCCTAGAATATCTTAACATGCCACAAAGAAAAAAAAGAATGTAATTCAGTCCAAAATATGATTATGACACTCTAGTTTAAAAATTATAACATCCTAGTTAAAAAGTTGACATCAATGCATAAAACCATAAACCGTATATTTTAATCCTCCGTACCAGGACTTTTTAAGTATACATTGCTCAAATATGACACCCAAAGTATAATAATATGGTTCTAAGATAACTTTAGTATTAACATCTTCGAAATACAACTACCTCGGTATAAAACAAAAATAAAGACTTTAGTCCTCCGTGCCAGGACTTTTCAACGTGTATTGACTTGAATATGGGTTAAGAGATAAAATATTTCTTAAAATATGAGATTTGAACTTATGACATCCTATTTCAAAAATTATGATATCCTAGTTTAAAAATTATCACATCCCAGCATAAAAGGAAAAATTGAATATTTTCATTCTCCTATCAATACTTTCCATCATCAGTTGATAAAAATATAACTTTCAGGATATGATAATACATCACGGCGACAACTTGACCTAAAAATCATAGAATTAGACTATAATATCCTAATTCAAAAATTATGATATCCTAATTCAAAAATTATGACGCCTTGGCATAAACAGAAAATTAAATATTTTGATCCTCGATGTCAAGACCTTTACACTATTCATTGCCTAAAATGTGACTAAATGAAGAAAGCTAACACTTTGATATTCGAGATATGACTAGGTTAAGTAATTTATGACATCCTAGAGGTCTAATGCATTAAATCTCTCTAACTATCAAAACAGTTAGTATAATAAAGATCTACAAAAAAAATTAAACAGCATTATATGAAGGATTTTTTACTTCCTGTTGGGATGATATTTTGTCTTGACGTTATATAACAAGCCTTCAATTGCTTATTTCAACCTCAGACCAAAAATATTTCCTTATACCCGATACTTAGAACACTTTTCAAAGTGAGAAAGAATTTTCTTCAGCCTCGATACCTGATACTTTAGACTCGAGATCCAAAGCACTTTTCAGAGTGAAAAAGAATCTCATATCAACCTTGGAAAACTGATTTCTTATACCGAACTCTTAGAGCACATTTAGAGCGAGGGAGAATCTTGCTTCCACCTTGAACTGATTTCTTAAACCCAACACCCAGAGCAGTTTTCAGAATGACAAAGAATTCGTCAGAAGTTGCAGGAAGAATGTTTTAGAATCAGCAAAATTCAAGTAAAAAAATGGCGGGAAAAAGTAAGCTGGAGGAAAAGGGCATTTTGATCTGCTCAAAAATTTCAAAAAAAAGTTGACCAAATATTCATGCACATCATGCTCAAAATAGTCGTTACTTCCTTGCCATTTAACGCTCATCTTATCCTGTCCCATCAAGCCAGATCGGATCCGCATGGACTAATAAAATATGATTTCCTACAGTGCACGTGGTGCACAAAGAATTTTCCTTCTTCAAAATCAGGCTGATCACTGACCCAAACCAATTGGGCCTCGCACTCCCAATGGCACTTTTCACTTGGAGGCTATGCTTCAAACTGCTTCCCAAGCTTTTCCTTGCTTATCCTCTTGTGCTGAGTATCCCAAAAGGTAAGTGGAAAGAAAACCGGCTGTCTTCTCATGGGAGAAGGAATAAGATCCACCATTAATTAATACATATTTGTACATCATCTGCTTCACCACCTCACTTAAAATCTAATCTTTGATTCCGCTATTTGACTTTGTATTCCTCACTTTTTTGCATCATTTTATCTAGAACTAGAGTACATGAAGTTTAACGTTCTCCACAGGGAGTGACAATATGGAGCAGAGATGTATTCTTCTTTCGTTTAATACAAAGATAATAATTGCACCACAAAGATTTTAGCCTGGACCTCTTCCAAGAGCTAACAATTGGACATAAATTTTATTGGCAGTAGCAATATGTAGGTCAGAGAAGAGGAAAGAAAACATGTCTAGATAGTTTGACAAACTTATGTCTAAGTTCTTGTCCAAGAGAAAAAAAAGGCAGTCGTGTCATGAAATAGAACAGCTCATAGGCACTTGGTGCATGGTAGTTTATAAATGGTTCTAACTACTAGCCATGCCAGGCCTTGGTTATCGATCGAACTCAAAGATAACCTAATCTTGGTCGATCGGCAATCCACCCTTGAAAGAAGATAATTTAATTTATAGATTCGGCAAATTTGAATCGATTAATCGGTGATCCATTTTCATCAAACTTTTATAGTTTAACACTTGATAATACAATATTTATTAGTATATATCCGTATAAATTGTATTATGAGAAATCAACATGCTACATTTTTTAATATAATTATCATTACATGGCATGCCAATATTGTTTAGCTGCCATCCTGTTTATTAATGTAATGCTTTTATTTTTAGTATTTTCATTTCCTACATTTTTTTGTCATTGGAAGCATCTAGACATGTATTTCTATCATTCTTTAATATGTCTCTTCTCAAATCTACTTTGACTCTAAAATATATAAAAAAACATATTTCAAAAAAAAAAAAAAAAAAAAAAAGACTATCATTCATATATATAACGCATAAAGACGATGCAACATGATAGAGTCCCTTTTACTTTTTTTTAAAAGGTGGGTTGGGGGGGTGTGGTTAACATATTCCATTGATTTTTATTACCGTATTAGTATCACTTATTGGAATTTTTTTTAAAAATAATATTTTTTAAATAAAAAATTATTAAAATAGATGTTTCGGGATATATTTATCGAAGTAGGTATTTTGCATCGACGTGACGGTGATGGGGCATCTAAGTTCGGCTTTTCAAAAGATGAAATTGGATTTCTTTTGAAAAAACAAAATTCTTATATAAATCAATTTTTTATTTTATTTAAAATTGATTTGATATGTAATTAAGTGATGTGATGTGAAATCGTTTGTTGGAAAGACGAATTCAAATTGAATTCGTCTTTCCAACGGACGAATTCAAAATCAATTTTTTATAATTTTATAAATATATTATTTTTAAATAAAATTAATAAATTTTAATTTAAAATAAATAAATAATAAATAAAAAATTAGTATTAGTTAAAATTTTATATATATTTTTGATAATATTAATATTATATTATTTTAAGATAATATTAATTAAAAAAATATTAATTAATTATATAAAAATAATATTAATTTAAAATTAATAATAATTTAACTAAAAATAATATTAATCAAAAATAATATTAATTAAAAGATATTATAATATAATATTATTATTTTATATTCTAAAATATAATGAATATATTATAATTTTTATAATATAGTATAAAAATTTTAAAAAAAAAAAAAAAAAATAAAAAAATAATCATCATGTCGATACTATTCGGTCGCTAGCCCGGTACCAGTTCGGGACAGCCTGGTGTCAGTCCAATCCCTTGCTCAGGAGCGGTGGCAGGACCCCGACGACGGGACCGGCGATCGGGTCTGTGGCATGACTGGGGCTAGACCGGTGACAGGATCTTGGCGGTCGGATAAGTAATCGGACCCGGGTGGCCGGACCGGCTGCCGGATCGGGGGCCGCAACTGGGGTCGGACGGGGGCCGGATCGACGGCCGGACTGGGACCCGCATCGGGGGGCCGACCGGCGGCCAGACTGGGGCCCGCATCGGGGGGCGGACTAGCGGCCGGACAGGGGTCCCCGATCCGGCCCTCGATGCGGGCTCCGGTCCGGCCCCCGATCCGGCCGCCGATCTCGCCCTCGGTCCGGCCCCAGTTGCAGCCCCGGTCTGGCCACCCGGGTCCGACTTCCTATCCGGCCCCCAGTCCGGCCGCCGGTCCGGCCCCCGGTGCGGGCCCCGGTCCGGCCGCCGGTCCGGTCCCCGATGCGAGCCCAGTTGCGGCCCTCGATCCGGCAGCCGGTCCAGCCACCCAGGTTCGATTACTTATCCGACCGCCAAATCCTGTCACCGGTCTAGTCCCAGTCATGCTACAGACCCGATCACCGGTCCTGTCATCGGGGTCCTGCCACCGCTCCTGAGCAAGGGATCGGACTGACACCGGGCTGTCGACCGAACTGGTACCGGGCTAGCGACCGAATAGTATCGACATGATGATTATTTTTTTTTTTTATATTTTTTTAAATGTTTTTATACTATATTATAAAATTATAATATAATATAATAAATTATAATATATTCATTATAGTTTAGAATATAAAATAATAATTATAATATAATATATATTATAATATCTTTTAATTAATATTATTTTGATTAATATTATTTTTAGTTAAATTATTATTAATTTTAAATTAATATTATTTATATAGTTAATTAATATTATTTTTAATTAATATTATCTTAAAATAATATAATAATTACTATTATCAAAAAATAATATATAAAATTTTAACTAATACTAATTTTTATTTATTATTTATTTATTTAAAATTAAAATTATTAATTTTATTTAAAAATAATAATAAATTAAAAAAATTATTTAAAAAATTGATTTTGAATTCGTTCGTTGGAAAGACGAATTTCAAATCGAATTCGTCTTTCCAAGAAACGATTTCAACGTCGCATCACGTGTCAAATCAAATTTAAAATAAAATAAAAATATATTGATTTATAAGAATTTCGTCTTTTCAAAAAACGAAATCCAATTTCGTCTTTTGGAAAGTCGAACTTAGATGCCCTGTCACGCCACGTCGATGCAGAACACCTACTTCGGTAAATATATCCCGAAACACCTATTTTAATAATTTTTTATTTAAAAAACATTATTTAAAAAAACGTTGGAATATTTTTAAATAATATTTTTTAAATAAAATTATTTTAAAATAGGTATTTCTGGATATTTATCGAAGTAGGTGTTCTGCATCGACGTGGCGGTGATGGGGATCTAAGTTCGGCTTTCCAACGTCTTTTGAAAAGATGAAATTCTTATAAATCAATATTTTTTTATTTTATTTTAAAATTTGATTTGACACGTAATTAAATGATGCGACGTTGAAATCGTTTCTTGGAAAGACGAATTCAATTTGGAATTCGTCTTTCCAACGAACGAATTCAAAATCAATTTTTTTTTATAATTTGATAAATATTATTATTTTTTTTAATAAAATTAATAAATTTTAATTTAAATAAATAAATAATAAATAAAAAAAGTAGTATAGTTAAAATTTTATATATTATTTTTTGATAATATTAATTATTATATTATTTAAGATAATATTAATTAAAATAATATTATTAACTATATAAAAATAATATTAATTTAAAACTAATAATAATTTAACTAAAAATAATATTAATCGAAAATAATATTAATTAAAAGATATTATAATTATATTATTATTATAATTATTATTTATATTCTAAAATATAATGAATATATTATAATTATTATATTATATATTATAATTTTTATAAATAGTATAAAAAACTTTAAAAAAAATAAAAAAAATAAAAAATAATCATCATGTCGATACTATTCGGTCGCTAGCCCGGTACCAGTTCGGTCGACAGCCCGGTGTCAGTCCGATCCTTGCTCAGGAGCGGTGGCAGGACCCCGACGACCGGACCGGCGATCGGGTCTGTGGCATGACTGGGGCTAGACCGGTGACAGGATCTTGGCGGTCGGATAAGTAATCGAACCCGGGTGGAGGACCGGCTGCCGGATCGGGGGCCGCAACTGGGCTCCATCGGGGGCGGACCGGCGGCGGACCGGGGCCCGCACCGGGGGGCCGGACTAGCGGCCGGACCGGGGGCCAGATAGGAAGTCGGACCCGGGTGGCCAGACGGGGGCTGCAACTGGGCCGGACCGAGGGCCGGATCGGCGGACGACCGGGGGCCGGACCGGAGCCCGCATCGGGGGGGACCGGAGCCCGCATCGGGGGCGGATCGGGGACCCCGGTCCGGGCGCTAGTCCGGCCCCGATGCGGGCCCCAGTCTGGCCACCGGTCCGGCCCCCGATGCGGGTCCCAGTCCGGCCGTCAATCCGGCCCGGTCCGATCCTAGTTGCGGCTCCCGATCCGGCAGCCGGTCCGGCCACCCGGGTACGATTATATCGACCGCTAAGATCCTGTCACCGGTCTAGCCCCAGTCATGCCACAGACCCGATCGCCGGTCTGGTCGTCGGGGTCTTGCCACCGCTCCTGAGCAAGGATCGGACTGACACCGGGCTATCGACCGAACTGGTACCGGCTAGCGACCGAATAGTATCGACATGATGATTATTTTTTATTTTTTTTATTTTTTAAAGTTTTTTATACTATATTATAAAAATTATAAATATATAATATAATAAATATAATATATTCATTATATTTTAGAATATAAAATAATAATAATAATATAATATATATTATAATATCTTTTAATTAATATTATTTCGATTAATATTATTTTTAGTTAAATTATATTAATTTTTAAATTAATATTATTTTTATATAGTTAATTAATATTATTTTATAATATTATCTTAAAATAATATAATAATTAATATTATCAAAAAATAATATATAAAATTTTAACTAATACTAATTTTTTTATTTGTTATTTATTTATTTAAAATAAAATTATTAATTTTATTTAAAAATAATAATAATATTTATAAAATTATAAAAAAAAAATTGATTTTGAATTCGTTCGTTGGAAAGACGAATTCCAAATTGAATTCGTCTTTCCAAGAAACGATTTCAACGTCGCATCACTTGATTACGTGTCAAATCAAATTTTAAAATAAAATAAAAAAATATTAATTTATAAGAATTTCGTTTTTTTAAAAGATGAAATCCAATTTCGTCTTTTGAAAAGCCAAACTTAGATGCCCGTCACCGCCACGTCGATGCAAACACCTACTTCGATAAATATATCCGAAACCACCTATTTTAATAATTTTTATTTAAAAAATATTATTTTAAAAAAAAAATTCCCACTATTGTATGCCCTTTGCGGGTCAGTTGGTGCACCATTCGAATTTTTTTTAAAAATAATATTTTTTTAAATAAAAATTATTAAAATAGGTGTTTCGGGATATATTTATCGAAGTAGGTGTTTTGCATCGACGTGGCGGTGACGGGGCATCTAAGTTCGGCTTTTCAAAAGACGAAATTGGATTTCATCTTTGAAAAGGCGAAATTCTTATAAATCAATATTTTTTTATTTTATTTTAAATTTGATTTGACATGTAATTAGTGATGTGACGTTGAAATCGTTTGTTGGAAAGGTGAATTCAATTTGAATTCGTCTTTCCAACGAACGAATTCAAAATCAATTTTTTTTATAATTTATAAATATTATATTTTTTTAAAATAAAATTAATAAATTTTAATTTAAATAAATAAATAAGAATAAAAAAATTAGTATTAGTTAAATTTTATATATTATTTTTTGATAATATAATTATTATATTATTTTAAGATAATATTAATTAAAAAAAATATTAATTAACTATATAAAAATAATATTAATTTAAAATTAATAATAATTTAACTAAAAATAATATTATCAAAAAAATATTAATAAAAGATATATAATATATATTATATATAATTATTATTTTATATTCTAAAATAAATGAATATATTATAATTTATATATTATATATTATAATTTTATAATACAGTATAAAAATTTTTTAAAAAAATAAAAAATAATAAAAAATAATCATCATGTCGATACTATTCGGTCGCTAGTCCGGTTCCAGTTCGGTCGACAGCCCGGTGTCAGTCCGATCCTTGCTCAGGAGTGGTGGCAGGACCCCGACGACGGATCGGCGATCGGGTATGTGGCATGACTGGGGCTAGACGGTGACAGGATCTTGGCGGTCGGATAAGTAATCGGACCCGTGTGCCGGACCGGTGCCGGATCGGGGGCCGCAACTGGGGTCGGACCGGGGGCTGGATCGACAGCCGGACTGGGACCCGCATCGGGGGCCGGACCGGCGGCCAGACTGGGGCCCGCATCGGGGGCCGGAACAAGCGGCCGGACCGGGGTCCGATGCGGGCTCCGGTCCGGCCCCGGTGCGGCCGCCGATCCCGCCCTCGGTCCGGCCCGTTGCAGCCCCGGTCTGGCCACCCGGGTCCGACTTCTATCCGCCCCCGGTCCGGCCGCTAGTCCGGCCCCGGTGCGGGCCCCGGTCCGGCGTCGGTCCGGCCCCCGATGCGGGCCCCGATCCGGCCAACGGTCCGGCCCCCGATGCGAGCCCAGTTGCGGCCCTCGATCCGGCAGCCGGTCCGGCCACCCGGGTTCGATTACTTATCGACGCCAGATCTTGTCACCGGTCTAGCCCCAGTCATGCCACAGATCCGATCGCCGGTCCGGTCGTCGGGGTCCTGCCACCGCTCTCTAAGCAAAGGATCAGACTGACACCGGGCTGTCGACCGAACTAGACCGGGCTAACGACCGAATAGTATCGACATGATGATTATTTTTTATTTTTTTAAAAAAATTTTATACTATATTATAAAAATTATAAGATATATATAATAAATTATAATATATTCATTATATTTTAGAATATAAAATAATAATTATATATAATATATATATTATAAAATCTTTTAATTAATATTATTTTCGATTAATATTATTTTTAGTTAAATTATTATTAATTTTAAATTAATATTTTTTATATAGTTAATTATATTATTTTTAATTATATTATCTTAAAATAATATAATAATTAATATTATCAAAAAATATATAAAATTTTAACTAATACTAATTTTTTATTTATTATTATTTATTTTAAATTAAAATTTATTAATTTTAAAATAATAATAATAATATTTATAAAATTATAAAAAAAATTGATTTTGAATTCGTTTGTTGGAAAGACGAATTCAAATCGAATTCGTCTTTCCAAGAAACGATTTCAACGTCGCATCACGTATCAAATCAAATTTTAAAATAAATAAAAAAATATTAATTTATAAAAATTTTGTTTTTTTAAAAAGATGAAATTCAATTTCGTCTTTTGGAAAGCCGAACTTAGATGCTCCATCATCGCCACGTCGATGCAAAACATCTACTTCGATAAATATATCCAAAACATCTATTTTAATAATTTTTTTATTTAAAAAATATTATTTAAAAAACGTTCTGCACCGTTCCATCAAGCATGGCATCTGGCATATCATGAGGCCCTGGTCACGAGGTTGCCTCAAAGTGGGTTGACCTATGGCAGGGTAGCTAAAGTAGCCCTAGCCAGGACCAGCCTTTACTGCCAAATTACTAGTTTCAGGATATGTATTTAAGCCTGTAATTAAACATCTTCCACGGAGGAGACATCAAAACTTGTGCTATTATTCCATGCATACGTACGTACACCCACAACAAAGACAGGAGAAGGACGAGAAAAAAAAAAAAAAAAAAAACTCGTACGTACGTACTTTCATTAACGCCGCACTCCATATACTGTATGCGTGCAACCGAGTACACATTTTTCAATCTTTTCAAAGCATATCCAGGGATACCGCTAAGACGATGATCCGATTGGCAGGGACTTGAATCGTCATTCATCAATCACGAGTTCGAAATATGATCTCTACAGGTAACTCGATTAAATTCAGGATACGTTCTGAAATACGAAATCGATTGACATGATCATCTATGATGGAGATGGCATGCGAAACATGTTTCAGGACTGGCTGACATGCTCACCTATGATGGAAAGGGCATGCAAAAATATGCGATCCGAATCGAACATGGTCTGGCAGGAAGAGGGCCCCAGTGAGGATAGCTACGGCAGGATTTATCCCCCCTTTCCCTCTTGATTCATTAAATTAAAAATAAATAAAATAAAAAAAAGCATATCTAGGGATGAAAGAGCCTGCATCACGGGGGGACCAACTTATCTCACATTTTTATAATTTTAGAGTTCCAAAACTCCGATCCATGATATTATATTATTTTTTTTTTTTTAATTTTTTAAATATATATGATTATTTTTATTTTTTTTTGAGATTTTTAAAAAAAAACTAAACTATAAATAAGCCTCTTTCTCCTTGTTCTAACCCATGCAAGAATTCCAATTCCCCTTTCATATATTTATCTCTTTCAAAATTTTATAAAATTCTCTTTCTTGTAATTTTTATTTTTTTTGATAATTTAGATTAAAAAATAAGCTAATCGGCATTCGTTTCGAGATCGTATCACTGGCGAACGTTAGAGTGTTAGCTTCTGGATGGTACCTTGGAAGAAAGTGGATAGTCGAATCATTCTTCGTGCGAGAAGGGGATCAAATTTTTTTTTAGACAATAATTTCATCCACCTCCCAGGTCAGGATTCCAAACTTCATTCTATTTTATTTTTTTAATTATTGCACACCAAAATATTTTGCTACACACGTTACAAAATTCTTTTCAAATATGTTCAAATTATATATATATATATCATATATTATAACTAATAATCTAAAAAAGATTTATAATATTTGTAGTGCATGCATATAAATATAATTATTTATACTTAATTATAGTTTATTAGCATCATATCTATTCCTTTTGTATTATATAAAATTAATTGAAGATTATAACTAAACCTGTATTGCAGCATGCAAATTAATTTTTAAAGACTCATATAAATTAATTAAAGTCTTTAAGATTTAAAGATAAATAATTTAATAAAAATCTTAACAAACACGGATCCGATCATTTTAATGATCATCTTAATAAAACTTTAATTTAAATAATAATAATTATTATTTAAATTATTTAAATTATTTAAATAAAGTTTTAATTAAATTATTTTTATTTTTCAAATCTTCTTTTCTGAAACCTAACTTGGATTCAATGGCAACCTTTAAGGATGACATCAATAGCCTAAAATCTGAACAATTAGATGAATCCCATTTAGGAGATGTCAAACCAAATAAGTTGGCTAACCATCATAGCTTTGGTCAGTGATCGACCAGTCCATTAGTTTCTTCAGTTTAACCATACATGCTATCTTAGAAGAGGACTACCTGCATAAAGGTAGAATCTTTAGTGCCCTTTCCGACTCACTGATATTTACTTATCAACTAAGAATGTGAAGAAATTATGGGATATCCTAAGTCTGAGAATGGTCTTAATCATGCTAGGTTGAATGATTCAACACTGCATCATTTTAGATATAATATTGTAGAAGATAAATCCATCAATGACCAGCTTCACCAATTTCAAGAGTACCTTAGAAAACTTCAAGCCAATGAGATAAATTCTCAAAAGGATTTAAAATCTCTAGCCTTCTACATAAATGCCTCCTTCCTGTAGTGGCTTTGTTAAAAGTTAGTTTCAAAAGCAAGGAGAGCTAATCCTAGCTCAACTTTTGAGCTCAATCAAGATAAAAGACCAATATAGGTTTAAAACCCAGCAAACTAGAATTTGTGTCTAAACAAACATAACCCAACAATACCAAACCAATATCAATACCAAACCAAAATCAAAGCCTAGATTTTTAATCAAACCATCAATACCAGTCAAACCAACCTTACCATCCTAATACAAATAAGTTCAAATCCAAGGGTAAATCCTTCAAAGCCAATAATACTAGATTAGTAGTAAGCCTACCCAAGGTTCAAGTTAAAGGTTCTATTTTGTATACGAGAGGACAAACCATCTTGAGGAGACTGCTTTCATTGAAAGAAAAAGTCTTTTTGCAAACATTCTAATTCCTCGGGGACCCTAAGCTCATTTGTTAAAAATACAGAAGACTCTACTTTCAGGTCAGTAAGCTTAAATCCTAAATTTAATGTTACTTCTTCCAACCTTGATTAGTAGTTGGATTCGGGAGCTAATATTCATATTTATTTTAATTGCTTCTGGTTCATTATTTTTAGGACTCAAGTAGAGGAGGTGTGATCCTAAGAAATAACACAGCCGCTAGGATCATGAGACAAGGTTGAATCAACTTGAATGAAATAAAGAAAAGTTCTCACCCTGACGGATGTACTATGTATTTCAGATCTTAGGAAAAACTTGTTAGTGGATCTCAACTGGTTCATAGAAGATATAAAATTATCCTTGATTGTAATAAAGTTATAATAACTAAGAATAATGCATTCATAGGGAAAGATATGTAAGTGAAGGCTTATTTAAACTAAATATAATAAATCTTTTTTATTAATAAAATTGAGAATCAAATTTATTTTGTGAATAAATCTAAACAAAATTGTGGTATGACAGGTTGGGTCAGTACATTTAGAAAAAGGTTAAACATATGATAGAGTTAAAAACTAATTCCGAAATCAAACTTAAATATATCTAAATATGAAATATGAGCTAAATCTAAACAACCAAGAAAACCATTCAAATCAGTTAAAAGAATTCTTCAATCTTGGAGTTGATACATAATAATGTATGTGACTCAAAAATTATAACCTAATTGATATAAATTACATATAGATGAAATACTGCCAGTTACTATAAATAAAATGAAAGAATAATTTAAATTTATAAGATAAAAAAATAAGGAGATTAAAATTTCAGGTCTGGTAGAGGAGGGGAGATGGGGCTTAAACTCTATTTATCAAGAGTGGATCCCTACTGTCATGGCAACCTCATATTAAGATTTTAAAAAAAATGACCTCTGAGGTGATGTTTGGGAGCATCAATTCGGAGTTTGTCTCCATCCCATCCTTATGGTATGGTGCTCTATTGTAACGGTTAGGTTGAGCATAGCTCTTAATAGATCTAAGGCTATTGTTGACCCCTGGAATGATTTTGATGATCACAAAACATGGGAGCATGTATTGTTACTAATTCTTTCAATTACTTAAGAAGTTTTTGCGGGAAATTGGTTACCTTTAGTTTAAATTGGTTTTCAAATGGTTGAGAGGTAATTCAATTGTGTATAGACTCTTATGGACTTTAATTTGTAAAAGCCCTAATTTTTTTTTCAACTATGTAATCTTGTAAATGGGCTATAAAATTGTAAAAATAAGAGTGTGTAGATTAGCTCTTGTTTGATTCAAGTGTTGAAGAGTTTTGGAGAAGTTTGATGCATTAATTGAAGTTTTGGCAAGAGCTGACTCATGGATCAAGGCCGACTCCTTGTGGCACGGCACGAAGAAATTTCAGAGTTTCAGTATCTCGAGCCGACTTGTGTCCCAAGAGCCGACTCGTGGAAGAATACATGTTTCTGAAGTCTGAGATCTTGAGCCGACTCGAGCTCCAAGAGCAGACTCATCCAGAGTTATGATTTTTTGGTGACTGAGACTTCGAGCCGACTCTGCCTTGAAGAGCCGACTCAAGAAAATTGTTGTTTTGAATTGATTGAAGGTTCAAGCCGACTTCAGCTTGAAGAGCTGACTCGCACAGAACTAATGTCTGAGCTGTCCGAGACTTCGAGCCGACTCGTGGACTTCAAGCCGACTCGAGTGATCATTTTCTGTACTCTAACGGCTAGTTGTTGAAAGTGATTTTTGAATTCCAATTGATCTCCAACAGCTCTTTCACGAATTCCTAGGCCCTACAATGGCCATATCTCGTGGAAAACTATAAAAGGGATTACTTTTGATGGATTAAACAATTTTTTTTGGGGAGAATATTATAGATTTATCTTGAGAATTTGAAAAGCCTTCAAGACTTTCACCTACCTACTTCAAGAGCTTTCAAGTTAGGATTCAAAACTTCAACAACTTCTCTTTATCATTGAATCCACTCATTGAAGAAACAAAGAAGCAGCTTGAAGAGCATTAAAGAGCATTCAAAGCTAGGCTTCATCTTGATCTATATCGGCAACATTTAAACAAACTCGGTTTGTTATGTAGTTGCTTTTTATTTCTCTATATCTTTGTTTTCTCTCTAAGAACAGCAAGGGGCTGTGTCTTAAGAGAGGGTTAAAGATTTTTAGGTGAACCTTGTGAAAACCTAAGTTGGGTTCTTGGTGATCCCGGTATAAAATAAAGTGTTAGGTTTCTTTGGTGATCCCGTTTAAAACCAAAGGGAGTTGGGTTTTCTTTGGTGATCCCGATAAAACTAAAGTGTATAGGTTTGGATTGTGAGCCTGGTAAAATAATCTCACTATATTCCGGTTGAGGGATATAGTGAAAATCCCAAGTGGTCCTTGGGTAATGGACGTAGGAGTCGGTTGCTCCGAACCACTCTAAATTTCCTTGTGTTTGTGTGTGTGCTTATCTTGTCTTATTGCATTTACTTAATTACTTCCGCATTGCATATTACACCACAACACTAAAAGAATTTCAAAGTGCACATAATTGTGAAAAGTTTTTATATTCCCAATTCACCCCCCTCTTGGGAAGCCACCTGGGCAATAAGTGGTATCAGAGCAGAGTCTCTGAAAATTACTTAGAGTAAAGATAGATGGCACATCCCATGAGCACTTCTTTGGCCGAAGGCCAATCAATAAATCGACATCCACTTTTCACCGGAACTAATTATACATATTGGAAGGCAAGAATGAAAATATACATTCAAGCCGTAGACTTTCATTTATGAAAAATTATCTGAAAGGATCTCACACACCCACGGTTATAGTTAATGATATTGAGATTCCCAAACCAGAAGAGGAATGGGATGAAAATGATATGAAGTTAGCTGAGCTGAATGCCAAAGCTATAAATTTGCTGTATTGTGCTTTGGATCCAAATGAGTTTAACAGAATTTCAACTTCTAATTCTGCTAAAGAAATTTGGGACAAGCTAGAAATTACATATGAAGGCACATCACAAGTCAAAACATCAAAAATCAATCTTCTTGTTGAAAGGAAAACTAGTAGCGAGCATGCTTTCTATTTTAAAACTTTTTCAAAATAACATGCAGCGGAAGCATTGTCGAGAAGATTAACATTTAATTTAAGCATGCTTTTAAAACTTTTCTATGCTACTTATCCCAAGATCTTGCATGAATGATTAATATAAACTATGAAATCATGAATTCATGCTATGAACATTTCAAAGCAACATATCTATATATGTAAAACCATACCTCGTATGAAGTGGAGACACTCTCCGCTGTGAAAGATCCAGGAGGAGGAAGAAGAACTCTGCTTAGCCGCACACGTGTCCGGCCTCTACAGGTGGTTCACACCAGGGCTCTTCCAAAATCTACTTCCACTCCAAGTACTAGCTTGTTGTGGAACAATTTGATCGGAACTCCTTTTCTTCTTTCGATGCCGGACTCTCCGAATGAATGAAGAAACTCAAGAGGTGGAGAATGAGTCGTTGGAACCCTTCCCAAACACTCAATCCTAAGACCTAGATCACTAGGTACAGATATGCACACTTCTTTCCAAAAATCTCACACCCATAAAACTAAAACCTTTCCTAGCTTCTTCCCTTTTATTTTTCCAGCATTTCTTTACTGAATTTTCTCTCATTTTCGTCCTCCCATTTCAGCCCATTATGTAGATGGTGAGAGAGAGGGAAAGTGGGGAGTTATGGATGATAATGGAGTGTTAATGGGTAGTTATGGGGAGTTATGGTCATGGAAAGTTACATAACTCCCCAAAACTGAATTTAAACTTATTTAAATTCAGATTAATGTGTTAATTGATTTCAGTTCATAACTGAAATCAATTGGGTCAAGTGTGCATACATTGGGTTCAACCTAATTGGACCCAAACCTAATTTTGAACCAAATCCTATTTGATTCGTTCCAGATTTTTATAGCTCAATCAAATTGGGCTATCAAGTAATCACATTACTTAATTCACCTCCATGCATCACCAACTATTAGTGAAGATTTTATGTCACAATCTTTTGTGACATCAAGTGTCTACACTTGCGAAATCAACAAGTGTCAACACTTTCAAGAATATCAAGTGTCGACACTTGGGTAAAGAAAAAAAAAATACTTTTCCTTTGTGAGTCCACGAACGATTTCCAATCGTTCTCCGATCACTAGATCAAGTAGAAACCCCTATGGTGTGTGACCCCATAGGTTCGAACACTAAGCTGGTAGCATTGGAACATTTCCAATACCAGTCAAAGTCGCCATCTAGCAATGACACCCGATGTCCGTATAGGTCGAAGTTGCAGAGCAACAATCAAGAACCAGGAGATATGGAAACCTTGTAATTAATCCCTTTGACCTCAATGCTCAGGAAGACTTAGGGTTAAACTACCCAACCTATAAAGTCCATCAACAATATGTCTCAATCTCACAAGTCCTGTAACACATTACAGAGACTACCCTGGCCAAGGTTTTGCTAAATTGAAACACAGTAAGATATCTGCTCCAAACACTTTGGAGGGGTCAATCCCATCTTGATCCGATTACTACTACACGAGTACTTAACTGTACCCAGAAACCTTCCGTCCCTGGATTAGAAATCCAGATAGTCCAGCACCAAATTACAGTGAGTTGCTCACAAGCTACCATGACGATCTCATATCTGAGGGATAACTACGTCCATATCATAACTCTAGGCAGAAAAAATACAGACGGGTCACGTTCGATGAAATGTCAAACACAACATCTGCATGCCATACCAGTGTCTTTACACTCCTTGGTTAAGAGAACAACCAACGACTATGGCACACAACGACCTATACTTGATATATCATCATCTTGAAATAAGTGTATCATTTGGTCGCGAACAATTTTAGGACTATATGATATATCCTCTCTATATCACATACAAATAGTTCTAAGGGATTCATCACTCAAGAACTCATTACAGAAAGATGAAATAGTGATGAACTGCCAGAATAAATATTTTATTCAATAATATAATTCATATACAATTGCATCAAATGTACAACTGTGTACAGTAGAAATTGGCATTGAAACACATTTTCCAACAACTCCCACTTGGACTAAAGCCAATTAGAATAGTATCGTATACCCATCTTCCATTTACAATCATTGAGTTCTTGAATTCCAACGGCTTTAGTGAAGGGGTCAGCCAGGTTCTCCTTTCCGTCAATCTTCAGAAGGTCGATATCACCTCGTTCCATGATTTCTCGTACAAGATGAAAACAGCACAGAATATGCTTGGTACGCTGATGGGACTTCGGCTCTTTGGCTTGAGAAATGGCTCCAATGCTGTCACAGTACACTGGAACAGGACCATCCAGGGAAGGTGCCACTCCCAGCTCGCCAAGAAATTTTCGCAACGAAATAGCTTCCTTTGCTGCATCAGATGCTGCAATGTATTCCGCTTCGCATACAGAGTCTGCTATAGTGTGCTGCTTGGAACTTTTCCATCAGACAGCTCTGCCATTCAGGGTAAAAACAAAGCCAGAAACACTCTTGCTATCATCCCTATCTGACTGGAAACTGGAGTCAGTATACCCCATAAGTTTCAAGTCAGGTCCTCCAAAAAGAAGCCACTGGTCCATGGTATTTCGCAAATACTTCAGGATGATCTTTGCAACCTTCCAGTGTGCTTCACCTGGGTCAGACTGGTATCGACTCACTATTCCTAATGAGTATGCCACATATGGTCTAGTACATGTCATGGCGTACATGATGGACCCTACTACCGAAGCATAAGGAATCCTACTCATACGCTCTCTTTCCTCAGGAGTTGTCGGACAATCCTTCTTGGAAAGAGAAATTCCATGGCCTATCGGAAGATAGCCTTTCTTGGAATTCTCCATGCTAAACCTTTTCAGCATGGTATCAATGTATGTAGACTGGGACAAACCCAGAAGCTTCCTTGATCTATCCCTATAGATCTTCATACCTAGTATGAAAGAAGCTTCACCCAAGTCTTTCATAGAAAACTGGGATGACAACCAGACCTTTATTCCCAGTAATGCAGGGATGTCATTCCCGATTAAGAGAATGTCATCCACATACAGTACAAGAAATACAACTACAGAACCATTTGCCCACTTATATATGCAGGGTTCTTCTTTGTTCCTAACAAAACCATATGTCTTGATACACTTATCAAAATGCATGTTCTAACTCCGAGACACCTGCTTTAGTCCATAGATGGACCTACTAAGCTTACATACCTTAGATTCATCTGTGGATGTAAACCCTTCAAGTTGCATCATATACACCTCCTCATCTAGCTCACCATTTAGGAAAGCTGTTCGGACATCCATTTGCTAGATTTCATAGTCAAGATATGTAGCTAAGGCAAGCATAATCTGAATGGACTTGATCATTGCCACAGGGGAAAATGTCTCGTCATAGTCAATACCATAACGTTGACGATAACCCTTGGAAACCAGACGGGCTTTATAGGTCTCTACCTGCCCATCTGCGCCCTGTTTCCTTTTGAAGACCCATTTGCACCCAATGGGTTTTATCCTTTCAAGTGGATCAACCAAAGTCCATACTTTGTTGATTTCCATGGACTCCATTTCAGATTTCATGGCTCCCAGCCACAACTCAGAATCAGACCTCTGCATCGCATCCATATAGGTGATTGGATCCTCATTGTTCTCATCGAGCTCAACGGGATCACCGTCCCGGACCAAAAAATCATAGTATCTGTTCGGTTGATGCGGTACTCTACCGGATCTCCTTAATGACTGGTCAATAGGCTCAAGGTTTGATCTTATCATAACAGGTTCTGTAGCAGTCCTTGAATGATTTGGTTCTTCTATCTGTTGAACTTCAGTAAGCTCAACATTGGCAGCTTGAGCACCTTTAGTAAGGTACTCCCTTTCCAAAAAGGTAGCTCTAAGACTGACAAACAACTTTTGTTCCCCAAGCATATAGAAGAAATAACCCTTAGACTCTTTAGGATAGCCAACAAAGAGGCACCTGTCAGACCTAGGTCCAAGTTTATCTGTTTCCAAATGCTTGACATAAGCCGGACATCCCCAAACCCGAAGGTGTGATAGACTCGACTTACGCCCATTCCATATCTCATATGGAGTTTTGTTAACAGACTTACTCGGAACTCTATTTAGAAGATAGCATGCTGACTCCAAAGCATACCCCCAAAAGGAAGTTGACAGAGTTGCAAATCCCATCATGGATCTGACCATGTCTAACAGAGTTCGATTCCTCCTTTCAGACACACCATTTAACTGGGGCGTCCCAGGAGGTGTCCATTGAGAGAGAATCCCATTCTCTTCAAGATAAGTCAGAAACTCCCCAGAAAGATATTCTCCACCTCGATCTGATCGAAGGATTTTAATAAGCTTCCCGGTTTGTTTTTCAACTTCATTACGATACCGTTTGAACATTTCAAACGATTCAGATTTATGTTGAAAAATTAACCCTAAGTCCCAACAAGCTTGAACCAATTTTGAAAGATCAAAGAGAGACAAATAACAAATTTGGAGTTGGTTACAAAGGTTCAATTTCTAACAAATTTTCTATATCTACATCATAAGCTCCTAAGTTTATTACTTCAAAATAATTTAGACCGAAATTTGCATCATCATGTACTTTTTATTCAAAGTCTAGAATTGTATGCTATGCTTGTAATAATATTGGTCATAAGGCATTTGAGTGTCATTTGAAACATAATGACAAGAAAAAAATCAAGAAAGTTTGGATTCCAAAAGGAACCATTTCTACTAACTTGCAAGGATCCAAGAAAACTTGGATACTTAAATCTATTACATGTTTGTTTTGCAGAGATGTCTTGCAGCCACAAATATAAAGAAAAGATAGTACCTGGATAGCAGCTGTTCAAGATATATGACGGGTGATATTGATCAATTCTTCATCCTAGAATAAAAAGATGGTGGAATGGTAACATTTGGTGATAATCATAAAGGAAGGATAATTGATATCGATAAAATCAAAATTACTCCTATATTTATTGAAAATGTGTTACTTGTAGAAAAGTTAAAATATAATCTTTTGAATATTAGTCAGCTTTGTGATATTGGTTTTAATGTTTTCTTCAAGTCATCAATGTGTATAGTAGTTGATCCACTTGACTCTAGTACTAAATTCATTGGACATAGACTTGGTAATATTTATGTAGTAGATCTTAATGATCTAGCTATGTCAAGCAATACAAGTCTTGTAGCAATGAATGATAAGAGCAATGAATCAAGTTTACTATGGCATAGACGACTTGGATATGCTAGTATGGACACTATAGCCAAACTTATTTCAAAAGATCTAGTCAAAGGATTGCCAAAGTTTAAAGTTAATTTTGATTATGTTTGCGATGCTTGTCAATTAGGAAAGAAAGTGAGGGAGAGTTTTAAATCCAAAAATATTGTTTCTACTACTAGATCCTTAGAGCTACTTCACATGGACCTATTTGGACCTACTAGGACTACAAGTCTAGGTGGTATGAAATATGGCCTTGTAATTGTAGATGATTTTTCAAGATACACATGGATTTTGTTTATTGCACATAAAGATGAAACTTTCAAAGTATTTAAAAAGTTTTACAAAAGAGTTTCAAATTTGAAAAAATTATCTATTATTTCTATTCGTAGTGATCATGGCACTGAGTTTGAAAATAAATATTTTGATCACTTTTGCACAAAGCACAGTATTGACCATAACTTCTCTGCTCCTAGAACACCACATCAAAATAGTGTTGTAGAAAGAAAGAATCGTACTTTAGAAGAGATGTCCAGAACAATGCTTTGTGAAGGAAATCTTCCAAAATACTTTTGGACAGAAGCTATGAATACCGCTTGCTATATTTTGAATAGAGTTTTAATTAGACCTATCATTAGAAATTCCTCTATGAACTGTGGAATAATAGAAAGCCTAATATCAAATATTTTCATATTTTTGGATGTAAATATTTTGTTATTAACAATAGAAAAGATAACCTTGGTAAATTTGATGCAAATCTGATGAGGCTATTTTTCTTGGATGTTCTTTAAATAGTAAAGCCTATCGAATTTTCAACAAAAGAACTTTGACTGTGGAAGAATCTATATATGTTGTTTTCAATGAATCTGACATTACATCTTCTAGAAAAGAAGATTGTGCTGATGATGATGTAGGTACATTAGAACATGGACTGAAGGATCTGACTCTCAAAGATAAATAATCAAGTGAACCACATGAAGAAGAGGTAAGCAAAAATCATGAAGATATATCCAAAGAATGGAGGTATGTACATTCACATCCTAAAGAACTAATTATAGGAGACCCATCTCAAGGTGTTAGAACTATAGTTGCACATAGAGATGCACATGACTTGATTGCTTTTATTTCTCATGTAGAACCACACACTATAGAAGAAGCTAAAAATGATCCTAATTGGATGTTAGCCATGCATGATGAATTAAACCAATTTAGGAGGAATAATGTTTGGACCATAGTAGAAAGACCTAATGACTATCTTGTTATAGGTACTAGGTGGGTTTATAGAAATAAATTAGATGAGGAAGGAAATGTAATTAGAAATAAGGCTAGACTGGTAGCACAAGAATAATAAAGAAGAGGGAATAGATTTTGATGAAACTTATGTACCAGTAGCTAGGTTAGAGGCTATTAGATTACTATTAGCATATGCATGCTATATGAATTTTAAATTATTTAAATGGATGTAAAGAGTACATTTTTGAATGATTTTTTATCTGAAAAAGTTTTTGTCGAACAACCACCGGGTTTTATCGATCACACATTTCCAAATCATGTTTTCAAATTAAATAAACCTTTGTTTAATCTAAAACAGGCACCTAGAGGCTGGTATGACAGACTAAGTTTTTAATTGCAAATGACTTTATAAGATGTAGTGTTGACACTACACTGTTTATTCAAAGAAAAGACAATGATATTTTAGTTGTTCAAATTTACGTTGATGATATTATATTTGGATCTACTGATGAATATTTGTGTCAAGACTTTGCTAAGTTAATGCAGGATGAATTCGAGATGTGCTTAATGGGTAAGCTGAGTTACTTCCTCGGGCTTCAGATCAAACAATCTAAGGAAGGTATCCTGATTAACCAAGCCAAATATATCAAAGAGATTATCAAAAAGTTTGGCATGGAATCAAGCAAAGAAATTGGAATATCCATGAATCCTGCATGTAGACTTGATAAAGATGAGAATGGCACGAATGTTGATCAAAAGCAGTATAGAGGTATGATCGGTTCTTTACTTTACTTGACAGCCAGTAGACCTGATATTTTATTTAGTGTCTGTATGTGTGCACGCTTTCAATCTAATCCAAAAGAGTCATACATCATAGATGTTAAAAGACTCATTAAGTATCTTAAAGGCACATGCAATCTAGGTTTATGGTACTCTAAGCATACATCTTTGAAATTAATTAGCTATTCTGATGCTGATTATGGAGATTATAAAATTGATAGAAAAAGCATAAGTGGCACCTGTTAATTTCTAGATGTAAACTTGATTTCATGGCACTGTCATAAACAGAACTCTATAGCATTGTCTACTGCTGAGGCAAAATATGTGGCTACGGGGAGCTGTTGTGCTCAAGTGTTATGGATCAAGCAACAACTAGAAGATTATGGTGTTGTCAAATCTAAAATTCTTATTAAATGTGACAACACTAGTGCTATTAACTTATCCAAAAATCCAATTCAGCATTCTCGATCTAAGCATATAGAAATTAGACATCATTTTATTCGAGATCATGTTTTAAATAATGTTGTTGAATTAGAATTTGTATCTACTGAAGATCAACTTGTTGACATTTTTACTAAACCCCTTAGTCAAGATAGATTTGAAAAGATTAGAGGTGAATTAGGCTTGTGTAACCCATTCTGAATGTTTTGATCTAATTTTTCAAAAAATAAGGAAAAAATATCTAGACTTTTTAAATTTCCTTCTATAACTTATGACAACCTAATTTAGCAATAGTAAACCCATAGAATTTGATTTTACATGTTTTTGAGTTTTGAGTTGAATTTTGGCTCGAGCCGACTCGAGTCACCAGGTGTTTCGGTGAGCCGACTCGAGAGTCAAGCCGAGGGTTTTTAAATAGGGCTTCATAGGTTTGAAATCACCATTTCTTTCCTTATTTTTTACTTTCCCTTAGCCGACTCCTCTCCCTAACCTAGGAAAAGCTCCTAGAACTTCTCCTAAACCCTCCAAAATCATAATCCAAGCTAGATGGCTCCTAGGAAGGCCATAGCCAAGAAACCTAGAAGAGTCGTTCGGTCAGTAGTGGAGGAAAGAAGGACAAAGTGATGGTTGGATACTTCAATTCCGGCGGAGGAACATCAAGTAGAGCATGAAGAAGAGCAAGAGGCACCAAGGCAGGTAATATTGATGGGAAATAGATAAGTTACATCGGGTAGATGCATATATTTCAATTTCCTAAAACAAGAAAACTTACACATTGGTAATTGGTTGGTTAGACAAGGTTGGAAAGACTTTTGTATGCTCAATCTTCCCACTTATCCCAACCTTGTTAGGCAATTTTTTGAGAACATGTCTTTGGGTGCATTTCACATTGAAGGTACTGTGAAGGGTAAACATATTGAAATCAGTGAACAGAAGTTGTCTAGTATTCTTCATATACCAAAAGAGGGTGAGAGTTACCTAGTGTTGAAGGACAAGCAAAAGACTTTGAGGTTGGTGCTTGAGAGGACAAATGTGAAAGGTGTTGTTCATGTTAGTGCAAACCAATTGTCTTTGGAAATGAGATTATTACATAATATTATTAGCTGTATCTTTTTGCCCCAAACGGGAAGATTTGATTGGGTTAGTGAGCATGACCTAGTCTTCATGAGATGCCTAATTGAGGGGGAGGCCCTCAATTTACCATTCATTATTGTTACAGCCATGACAGTGACGTGGCCAGGCTCAGATACCGCCGAATGCGATCGAGCCACGTGGAGGTTTCTCCGGCCGAGTCAGCGCCACGTCTTCAAGACCAGGTTCGGCAAGACTACAGCGCCCGACAATTTTCTAAGGCAAACCGCCCTCGCCGAGGTCGAGCTCGGACCGAAGTTCCTCTTCCACCTCGATGGCGCCCAAGCCCGGAGAGATCCGCCCAAGTGAGGTCGGCTAAAGCCAGGAGACCTCCTGCCACCTCGCCAGGTGTCCACCCAGGAGGGGTCCGCCTGGGCCGAGGTCGGCCGACCCTTCGCCCCTTTGCCAGGTGGCCTCCCGGAGACGGGCCCTCCTCGGCCAAGGCCAGGCGACCTCCTGCCACCTCGCCAGGTGTCCACCCAGGAGGGGTCCACCTAGGCCGAGGTCGGCTAGTCCTTCGCCCCTTTGCCAGGTGGCCTCCCGGAGACGGGCCCACCTCGGCCGAGGCCAGGCGACCACCTGCCACCTCGCCAGGTGTCCGCCCAGGAGGGGTCCACCTAGGCCGAGGTCGGCTGGTCCTTCGCCCCTTTGCCAGGTGGCCTCCCGGAGACGGGCCCACCTCGGCCGAGTCCAGGCGACCTCCTGCCACCTCGCCAGGTGTCCACCCAGGAGGGGTCCACCTAGGTCGAGGTCGGCTGGTCCTTCGCTCTTCGCCAGGTGGCCCCCGGAGACGGGTCCACCTCGGCCGAGGTCAGGCCGCCCGTACGGATAAGGTCTCAAGGAAGAGTCGCGGGCCCCGAGGCCATCCCTCGGGCCGTACGAATCCCAGACGGCGTCCCGTACGGAGGGCGGCGGCACGCGGAACATCACTTGCATCGGCCCGACAAGTTCCACAGCCGAGGGGCACGATTCTGACAGAATAGGCCCTATAGATGGATGGCGCCCGCGCTTGGGAAAGAGGGCGCTCTCGCTGGGCCCGAGGCCTGACCGGCCACCTTGCCAGCGCCGCCCTCCCTTTTTCTCTTCTGTCTTTGCCTTTTCCCTGCTGGGCTCGGCGGACGAGGTCGGAAAGCCGCCTGGCCCCCCTTCACCGAAAAGGGAAAAGAGAAGAGGACAGGGGAGGGGAGTCTCCCAGGAGGAAAAGACAAGCGCACGACGAAAGGAGATAAAGAGGGAGGAATCTGGGGACAACAAAGGTAAGCGAACAAGCCTGGGGACAAAGGAGAAGCAGCGGCAAAAGGCCTCGCTCCGGAGAGTGAAAACCAGAGATCCCGAGAGGGGATCACTGGGCGTGAGCTCGGCAAGGAGGCCTAGCCGAGATTCTGGTCCCCAGAGCATCTCTCTCAGCAGTAAACTCTCTAAGTCTGGAACCCTTTCGGGGGTCCGTCTGGAGAGTCTGTTCCTTCTCGTCGTCTACTGACTTGACCGTCGGAGTTCCCTCGCCGGGATCCCCGGCCAGGGTCTTCTAACCCCTTTCTTGCAGGTTAGCCGTAGCCAGGGAGGCTCCTTCGCCAGGCGGTCAGGCGGGATCGGCGGATCCGTGGCACAGGCGCGACGACGGGAGCGGCAACAATTATGTTATCGCAGATGAGGGAAGCTACTCGGAGGGCATGAGCATGTCCTCCATACGAGATGGTATTTACCCTACTATTTCAGGATGCCCTAGTTGATTTGTCTGGTGAGGATAGCAAACCACTTTTACATACAGACAGATACAATATGAAATCTTTGACCCAAATAGGATTTATTAAGGTTGAGGGTCACTGGATTAGGAAGAGCTCAGGTCTTCCAGTGACTCATTCGGATGACTCAGATGAGGATGATTTGGCAGCACAGGGACATGGTGCAGAGGCAGAGATACATGTTGACGAGGCTGGACCCTCAGAACCAGCTCCTTCTACTCCTCGATCACCTGTCAGAGGATTGATAGCTGTTGGACCGGGTGATGATGACCGATTGCAGCGTGTACTGGACGAGATCTTAAGTCTTCATAGAGGGAGATCTAAGATTGATGCCAGGATATCTGCACTTCAATCATAGATGCACCAGGGCTTCCACGATATCATGACTATTCTTCGACAGCTTACAGCAGCCAGTCAGTCTATACCGACTACTTCTACAGCAGCCAGTCAGTCTATACCGACTACTTCTACAGTAGCACCTGACATTGGCACAGATTACGGGCAGGGATAGGCAGCACACTTCAGTGATATTCTTTCTGAGGCCACTCCTGCTGAGGCTAAGACTGATACTGAGATTCCAGGATCTGATGTTGGAGACTCTCCAGCCACAGAGATATTGTCTACCACCGGCACTCTAGCCTTGTCTTTTGATCCTCCTACTGCCATACACACTCCTATTGTGATTTCATCAGAGTCTAAAGTTAAAGCCAAACCTAAAACCTCTAGGACTACTACACCTATTAGGACTAGACTCAGGGACCTTAGACCTAGGTTCCCTAAGTTCAGGCCTGCTCCAGGCATTTTAGAGGTCAGTTCCTCCTCCAGTGAGGAAGAACCTAGTGATGATGACCCCAGTCCATCCTTTTGATATTTTAGTCTTTCATTTTGATGTTTTTAAAACTTTATGGTTTTCATGTTTTGTTGTTATGATACTATTTTTGTTATGCCGAGGAACATTTGTACTGTATCACTCATGTACTGACCTTTCATATATATATATATATATATATATATATATATATATATATATATATGTCTTTTATGATACGTGTTGTGAATGACTAAATGTGAATGAATGTTCTCCTTATTTTTTTTTACATATATACCTTTTGTTGATTACAAAAAGGGGGAGAAGGGAGAAAATATGAATGTGCATGAAAGTGTGAAGATATATATGAAAATGAATATGTATGATGTATGAAAATTTGAAGAAAATATGAAGAAATGTTATTACATTAGTAAGGGGGAGCTTATGTTAAGTTTTTGTTAAGTTTTCATGAAATTTACTTCAAATACTAGTTTATTTTGTGAAGTTTCGATACGCAATGCATAGATGATACTCTCAATACATTATGTTTCGCTACTTAATACACATATGATACATATGATACATTGTGTTGATAATTTACAGTTTTATGATACATTGTGATACATTGTATTGATACTTATAAGTTCAACAATTTGATACTCAATTTGATTTGATACACACTATGTTGATACATATGAATATGATACACAGTAATTGTAAAGTATTTTTAAATCCTGTTCATACCCAGTATTTTGTCATCATCAAAAAGGGTGAGATTGTTGACCCCTGGAATGATTTTGATGTTCACAAAAAATTGGAGCATGTATATGTTACTAATTCTTTCAATTACTTAAGAAGTTTTTGCAGGAAATCAGTTACCTTTAGTTTAAATTGGTTTTCAAATTGGTTGAGAGGTAATTCAATTGTGTATAGACTCTTATGGACTTTAATTTGTAAAAGCCCTAATTTTTTCTTTTGTTCAACTATGTAATCTTGTAAATGGGCTATAAAATTGTAAAAATAAAAGTATGTAGATTAGCTCTTGTTTGATTCAAGTGTTAAAGAGTTTTGGAGAAGTTTGAAGCATTAATTGAAGTTTTGGCAAGAGCTGACTCATGGATCAAGAGCCGATTCCTTGTGGCACGGCACGAAAAAATTTCAGAGTTTTAGTATCTCGAGCTGACTCGTGTCCTAAGAGCTGACTCGTGGAAGAATACATATTTCTGAAGTCTGAGATCTCGAGCTGACTCGAGCTCTAAGAGCCGACTCGTCCAGAGTTATGATTTTTTGGTGACTGAGACTTCGAGCCGACTCTGTCCTGAAGAGCCAGCTCAAGAAAATTGTTGTTTTGAATTGATTGAAGGTTCGAGCCGACTCCAGCTTGAAGAGCTGACTCGCACAGAACTTATGTCTGAGCTGTTTGAGACTTCGAGCCGACTCGAGTGACCATTTTCTATACTCTAATGGCTAGTTACTGAAAGTAATTTTTGAATTCCAATTGGTCTCCAACAGCTCTTTCACGAATCCCTAGGCCCTACAACGGTCATATCTCATGGAAAACTATAAAAGGGATTACTTTTGATGGATTAAACAATTTTTTTTGGGAGAATATTATAGATTTATCTTGAAAATTTGAAAAGCCTTCAAGACTTTCACCAACCTACTTCAAAAGCTTTCAAGTTAGGATTCAAAGCTTCAACAACTTCTCTTCATCATTGAATCCACTCATTGAAGAAGCAAAGAAGCAGCTTGAAGAGCATTAAAAGAGCATTCAAAGCTAGGCTTCATCTTGATCTACATCGGTAATATTTAAACAAACTCGATTTGTTGTGTAGTTGCTTTTTATTTCTCTATATTTTTGTTTTCTCTTTAAGAACAGCAAGGGGCTGTATCTTAATAGAGGGTTAAAGGGTTTTAGGTGAATCTTGTGAAAACCTAAGTTGGGTTCTTGGTGATCCCGGTATAAAACCAAGTATTAGGATTTCTTTGGTGATCCTGTTTTAAACCAAAGGGAGTTGGGTTTTCTTTGATGATCCCGGTAAAACCAAAGTGTATAGGTTTGGATTGTGAGCCTGGTAAAACAATCCGACTGTATTCCAGTTGGGAGATATAGTGGAAACCCCAAGTGATCCTTGGATAGTGGACGTAGGAGCCGGTTACTCCGAACCACTATAAATTTTCTTGTGTTTGTGTGTGTGCTTATCTTGCCTTATTGCATTTACTTAATTACTTCCGCATTGCATATTGCACCATAATACTAAAAGAAATTCAAAGTACACATAATTATGAAAAGTTTTTTATATTTCCAATTCACCCCCTCTCTTGGGAAACCACCTGGGCAACAGCTATGAGTTCAACGATGTATGATTCATTGCACATATCCTTTGAGGACCTACCTTAGTGAGAGCAGTCATGAAGCCGCGACATGAGATCATGGCGAATCCCTAGTAACTCTTATAAAAATCAAGGCATGCACATGGCCTAAATAGTGCTACTTTGTATTATGATCAGTTCGTCTTTATACTATATATATTTTATATTAAATACAAGTTTAAATCTAGAAGGTACTTGCACTAAGCACAGTAAAAGTTCAAAAATTTTATTGTTTGAATTACTTATCAAATTTAAATATTTAATGAGTTTTGAAACTTGTAGGAAATTGTCGCATGTTTTTATATTAGAGTTTCAAAACTCCAATGGTCAAACGCTCGTGCGAGCACAGGCAAGCACTCTATGCATGGCTATTCGGCCATTTTCCATCATTTTTTTGTATTTTATTTTTTTCCTTAAATCTATGATGACTATTTATAGAGATTTTTTTGGAGTTTTAGGAAGATTTTGAATCTATAAATTAGCTTCTTTTTCCTGGTTTCTAATAAATCCAAGAATCCCAAGATCTCTGTCGTATATTTCTCTCACACAAAATTTTATAAAACTCTCTTTTTCTTATAATTTTTGTTGCCGCCTAGATCGCCGTGGCCTGCAGCTCTTACATGGCCTAGGTGAGTGGACTCCCCGCCAGCATCACCGGGCTTGTCGGTCAGAGATGATCAAGGGGAACATACCCTCTTCCATGGGGCTCGGTGGAGTCCCCGTGCTTGGAGGGGCCGTTGTAGGGATGAAGGAGACTTGGAGCTGTGCTGTGGTCCTCCTGTGGGCCTTTCCGGTGGAGAGCAATCTTCTCTGTATTGTCCCTTGCAAGTGAAGACCTGCAAGACAGGGAAGACCTGGGTCGAGAATTTCAGCAAAGACACTCCGACGATCAAGTCAGTGGGACGATCGAAGAGAATAGAAGACCTCTTAGATGGAGAGCTTGGAAGACTCTCTACTTCTAGAGGGTGATAAAAATGGAATATCTTGTAAGAATGAAGAGAGTGTGTTATCTCTTACCTCCCCTTACCTCTTCATGTTGGTCCTATGTAAACGAGCGGCTTTTGCATTTGGGGAAGCGTGCTCTCCTTGATGTAGGCTTGTGAGGCTAGAATAGGCCTGTGAGGCTTCATCTTCTGGGAGGTTCAAAGAGTTGGTGAAGGAGTGCAGTGCCTTGGATAGAGCACTCTTTCCTAATTAGTGTAAGGAGTGGCTTGGGAAACCCGAATGTAGACCCTCTTTACAGGTGGCGTGCCACAGGATCCACGTGGATGGGTCCTTGGAAAGCATGCCGGGCCTACGTGGACAGGGTCAAAATGTGTGATGCCTTTGATGGTTGAGCTAGGATGAAATGCCGAAGTGCCGTGTTGGCTGGGACACTACTCCAGGTTGCCATGTGGGCACACAGATCGAGAGAAGGCCCGTAGAGGCTTCCATGCATGTTGGTCAAGGCAGGGCTTGCAGAGGCTCCAAGCTCCATGCATATGGACCAGGGTGCACTATGCGAACCTGCAGTACTGGACTGGTTGTCGAGGTGCTGGACTGTGCACGGGCATGCCGGAGGCAGAGTCGGACTGGAACAGACGGAGCTGGAGCTAGCTAAGATGCCGTGCGAGAGGATGCCACGCTAGTGCTGGACCCTGCACAGGCGTGCCTTGCGGGCGTGCCGTGGGCAGTGCAGAGCTAGGTATGGGCGTGCCATGCGGGCACGTCGTGGTCAGCTGGGGCTGGAGAGTTCCGCCAGCCTCCCATCGATCGAAGTCAAAGTGGACGGACCGATGCGCCATGGAGCCGAGCCTGCTATGGGCAGACTGATGGACGAACGGAGCCGGACTGCCTCCCATCGGATGAGGCCGTGCAGGGCGGAGCCGGACCGAGGTGGGCGGAGCCAGACTGCCTCCCCTCAAACGAGGCCGTACAGAGCCGGACCGAGGTGGGCGAGCCAGACTGAGGTGGGCGGAGCTGGACTGCCTCCTATCGGACTAGGCTATGCAGAGCTGGACCGAGGTAGGGGAGCCGGACTGCCTCCCATCGGGTGAAATCAAAATGGACGAACCGAGGCACCGCAGAGCAGATCCTGCCACGGGCGGATCGGTGGGCGGACGTGGCCTAGCCTGGGGCGCGGGAGCACCAGACCGACCAAACCTGGGGTGCGGGAGTGCCAGACCGTGCGGACCTGGGGCGCGAGAGTGCCGAACCGTGCGGACCTAGGGTGCGGGTTCGTCGGACCAAGCGGACCTGGGGTGCGGGTTCGCTAGATCGAGTGTACCCCGGGTGCGGGTTCGCCGAATTGGCATGACGGACTGGGAGCCGTTGAAGTCAAACTGGGCACGAGGCATGCCACGGGTGTGCCGCAGGTGGAGGAGCTGGGCCGCGGGCATGCCGCAGGCGAGGTGCCGACCTATTGCAAGCGTTCCAGATCGGGGGTCGCCGTTGCCGTATGGGCGGAGCCGTGCTGGACTCCATGCGGGCGGACTGGGCTAGACCATGCAGAGCTAGAGCGGGTGCACGCATCTCCCACGCGCGGACCAAGGTGCAGACGTGGCACTGAGCTGGGCACGACTGGAGCTGACCTCGGGATAACCTCAGTGCAGACGGGTCAGCAAAGAAGCAGGACACTGCTTATGGCCGAGGTGGGGCCAAGATAGAGAAGTACATGGCTGAGATGGGGCCATGATGGAGAAGTATGTGGCCGTGTCAGCCACCAAGGGAGATGTTGTGTAAGGACTGAATGGATTGGTTACTCCTGTAACAGATGCCCCCGCTCATTGAGTCCAAAACGTCAACGTTTTGGATAAAGGGAGTACCATTATCCATTTGGCTCCGCACCTTAGTAGGCCCTGTATTGGTTGCAAGAAGTCACTAAACTTACCGGAGGTTAGCCATTGGTGTTTTAAGAGACTAGATGAAGGCATTAAGTCTTGTTGTCCTTTTTGTGAACAGGAGTGGCCTGCAAAACAGAATAGAAGGTGGTGTTTCTGACACTCATTTGCCCGTAGGTACTTTGATTGAAGGTTAGTTGCATTATGATGGTGCTAGCACTTCAGTCTGACTCCTCTTTGACCAGATAGAAGGCGGTGCCGTGGAAGAAGAGGTTGGTGAGGTGCACAACTTGGGTGCATACATATATGACCGGGCACATGGTTGGGCTCAGAGCACTCCTAAAAACTTTTGATGAGGGCGTAGAAGTCGCTGGAAGGTCTGAGGAGCAGGAGCTTGGTCTTGGATAGGAGCTTCATGGCTTTGATGTGGGACTTTCAGCATTTCCCATTTTAAGGCGCCGAGGTTTTTGGTCTTGGAGTGCCAGGGTTTCCAGACTTTAGGTGCCGGGGTTTTCGGGTTCTAGGTGCCGGGGTTTCCGGTCTTTAGGCACCGGGGATTATGGGCTTTAGGCGCTGGGGATTCCGAGCTTTAGGTGCCGAGAATTCCGGGCTTTAGGTGCCGGGATGTTCGGTCTTTAGGTGCCAGGGTGTTGTGCTGGAACTGAGTTCCGGGCTTCCATCCAGGCTGGACCCCGGGATGTTGTGCCGGAACTGGGTTCCGGGCTTCCTTCGTCAGACTCGGAGTTGGGTGGATGAGCTCCTGTAATGATGAAGAGCAAAGTTGCACCAAAGAGAAATTTTAATTATTGAGGAGGAATTCTTACATCCTTTATGAGATGACAAAGCCACTCGTTTGGCATGCTAAGAGACGAGCCGCAAATGGTTGGACCTTCAGAGCTTCTCGTGGATATCTCTGGATGAGAGTCAGGCAGTAGATGCAAGGCTCAGTAAAGAGCTTGACCTTAGTTTGGCTTCACTTGACTTCAGCTCGGCTGAATCAAGGGGCCTGACTTCAGCTTGGCTAAATTTGACTTCAACTCGGCTGAACTGAGGAGCTTGACTTGAGTTTAGCTTCATTTGACTTCAGCTCGGGTGGACTGAGGAGCTTGACTTGAGTTCAGTTTCATTTGACTTCAGCTTGGCTGAACTGAGAAGCTTGACTTGAGTTCAGCTCAGCTAAATTGAGGAGCTTGACTTCAGCTCTTAACTTCACCAGATTTGGAGTCGGACGGGCGTGTTCCTGTATCGGTGAAAAACAAAGTTGCACCAGAGAGGAACTTTAATTAAGAAGGGATTCTTACCTCCTTCATGAGATGGCAGAGCCGCTGGTTTGCCATGCTAGGAGGCGAGCCATAAACAGTTGGGCCTCCGGAGCTTTCCATGGACATCTCCGTACTGTGGGTACAGCAAGTGCCAAACTGTGAGTTTCTCGATAGATGGCGGGACTTCTTGGAGTCTCCGTGGACATCTCTAGACTGTGAGTAAGGCAAGAGCTAAACTGAGAGTCAAGCGGTAGATGTGGGGCTCGGTGAGGTGCATAACTTGGGTGCACACATATATGACCGGGCATATAGTTGACATGGCCGAGCTCAAAGCACCCCTCGGAACCTTTGATGAAGGCATTGAAGTTGCTGAAAGATGGGAGCCATCCTGGCTGAAGAAGCTCAAGGAGCAGGAGAGAAAGATCGACTCTGGCCAGATGCTCGACCTCGGGAGAGCCAGCCTGGGGGAGGAACTCAAGGAGCGGTAGTCCGCTAGTGCATGCACGGCCATCGCAAACTCCAGCTAGTGGAGGTGCAGCCATCATAAGCTTCCACGATGGTTGGCCTTGTGCATCCCAGCAGCCGAGAATATTTAATAATGTTGGTGGCGATGGCATTGCAGAAGCCCTTAGGAGGGGAGCAGTCTAGTGTATGCACTTATTAGTTCTGTACCATCCAATGCCCACATTGTATGGAGGAACAGGATCATCCTTTTCGTCATGTTTGCATGGTGTGTAGGACAAAATCCCACTCCACAGTTTCACATGGTGTGCGTGAAGTGACTGGGCCTTCACTGCTTCCTCCTTTTGGGAATCATGCTTCATTCGTTGCCTTCCCCAGCCATAGTGGGGGTTAGTCTTCTTCATCTCCAATGGGAGTTTGACCTCGGCAGGGAGCTCAGTCTCATCAAAGAGCTCGATCTCATCAAAGAGCTTGTCTCCATTAGGGAGCTCGGCTTCAGCTCTGTTTTTTTGAGAAGCTTGATTGACTCTTGGCTTGAACGCAGAGCTTCGGAAGCTTGTTGGCTTTGGTGCTGGACCTCTGGTATTTTCCGTCTTGAGATGTCGAGGTTTCCGATCTTGAAGTGCCAGAACTGGGTCCTGTTGTACCGAAACTGGGTTCCGGGCTTTCATCCGGACTGGACTCCGGGATTTTGTACTGGAACTGGGTTCCGTTGTGCCGAAACTGGGTTCCGGGCTTTCATCCGGACTAGACTCCGGGATTTTGTACCGAAACTGGGTTCCGTTATGCCAGAATCGAGTTTCGAGCTTTCATCTGAACTGGACTCCGGGATTTTGTACCGGAACTAGGTTCCGGGCTTTCATCCGGACTGGACTCCGGGATTTTGTACCGGAACTGGGTTTTGTTGTACCGGAACTAGGTTTTGGGCTTTCATCCCGACTGGACTCCGGGATTTTATACCGGAACTGGGTTCCGTTGTGCCGGAACTGGGTTCTAGGCTTTCATCCGAACTGGACTCCAGGATTTTGTACCGGAACTGGGTTCCGTTGTGTCGGAACTGGGTTCCAGGCTTTCATCCAGACTGGACTCCAGGATTTTGTTCCGGAACTGGGTTTCGTTGTGCCGAAACTGGGTTCCGGGCTTTCATCCAGATTGGATCTGAGATTTTATACCGGAACTGGGTTTCGTTGTGCCAGAACTGGGTTCCGGGCTTTCATCCGGACTGGACTCTGGGATTTACTACCGGAACTGGGTTCTGGGCTTTCATTCGGACTGGACTCCGAGATTTTGTCAAGAATTCTTGCAGGTAGTGACTGGCTCTGGCAGGTCGTAGTGCTTGCCCTTGATGGTGGCACAGGAGCCTTTCCTGTAGAACTGAAACACAGTTTTTCATTTTTTAAATGTAGCGAAGAAGGAGTTACCTGTTGAGCTCCGGTCATATAAATAGATAAAAATATGTTTCTTCCTTGAGTGGGTCAAGATCAAATTCGTCGGCCGCCCCCTCAGGAGAGAATGGGACTCCTTTGCACGGAAGAATAAAACTCGGTTGCATGGGGGAGCAAGGCTCCGTTGTGTGGGAGGATGGACCTCCGTTGCATGGGAGGAGGTGACCTCGTTGCACTGAAGCATGGGGCGTCATTGCATGAGAAAGATGACTCCATTGCATATGAGTATAAGACTCTTGTTGCATGGGAAAGAGCTTCGTGGCATGGGGGAGACTCTGTTGCATTGGAGGAGGCTCCGTCGCATGGGAGGAAGCTCCGTTGCATGGGAGGAAATGACCTCATTGCACGGAAGCATGGGGCTTCGTTGCATGGGAGGAATGGAATACTGTTGCTTGGGAGAGATGAGATCCTGCTGCGTGAGAGGAGATGAGACTCCTGTTGCATTGAGAAGGTGACTTTGTTGCATGGAAGGAATGGAGCTCTCGTTGCATGGAGGAGGTGGAATCCTACTGCTCGGGAGAGATGAGATCCTGCTGCGTAAGAGCAGATGAGACTCCCGTTGCATGGAGAAGATGACTTCGTTGCATGGAAGGAATGGAGCTCCCGTTGCATGGAGGAGATGGAACCCTACTGCTTGGGAGAGATGAGATCCTTGTTGCACGGAAGCATGAGGCTTCGTTGTATGCGAGGAAACTTCGTTGGATGGGAGCAAGCTCCGTTGCATAGGAGCATACTCCGTTGCATGGGAGGAGGTGACTAGAGATGGGCACTAGGCTGGGCCGCCCATGGGCCGGCACGGCCCGGCACGAAGCGGGCCATGCCTGGCACGGCTCGCTTGCTACAGTAATGGGCCATGCCAGGTGTTGCCGCTCTCGTCACTGCGCCCGCGCCTCGGATCCGTGGATCCTCCCTGACCGCCTGGCAAGGGAGCCTCCCTGGCTGCGGAGAACCTGCAAGAAGGGGTTAGAAGACCCTGGCCGGGGATCCCGACGAGGGAGCTCCGACGGTCAAGTCAGTAGACGATGAGAAGGAACAGATTCTCCAAGACGGACCCCCTAAGGGGTTCCAGACTTAGAGAATTTACTAGTAAGAAAGGTGCTCTGGGGACCAGAAATTCGGCCGGGCCTCCTTGCCGAGCTCACGCCAAGCGATCCCCTCTCGAGACCTCGGATCTCACTCTCGGAGCGAGGCCTTTTGTCGCTGCTTCTTCCTTGTCCCCAGGCTTGTCCGCTTACCTTGTCGTCCCAGCTTCCTTCCTCTTTATCTCCTCCCGCCGTTCGCCTGTCTTCTCCCCCTGGGAGGCTCCCCTCCCCCGTCCCTTTCTCTTTCCCCTTTTCGGTGAGGAGGGCCAGGTGGCTTTCCGACCTCGTCCGCCGAGCCCAACAGGGAAAAGGCAAAGACGAAAAGGGGGGGGGGGGGGGGCGGCGCTGGTAAGGCGGCCGGTCAGACCTTGGGCCCAGTGAGAGCGCTCTCTTTCCCAAGTGTGGGCGCCATCCGTCTATGGGGCCTATTTTGTCAGAATCGCGTCTCTCGGCTACGGGACCTGTCGGGCCGATGCAAATGGTGTTTCGCGTGCCACCGCCATCCGTACGGGGCGCCGTCTGTGATGCGTACGGCCCGAGGGATGACCTCAGGGCCTGCACCTCCTTCCCTGGGACCTTCTCCGTACGGGCGGCCTGACCTCGGCCGAGGCGGACCCGTCCTCGGGGGCCACCTGTCGGAGGAGCGAAGGATCGGCCGACCTCGGCCTAGGTGGACCCCTGCTGGGTGGACACCTGGCGAGGTGGCAGGAGGTCGCCTGGATTCGGTCGAGGTGGGCCCATCTCCGGGGGCCACCTGGCGAAGGAGTGAAGGATCGGCCGATCTCGGCCTAGGTGGACCCCTCCTGGGTGGACACCTGGCGAGGTGGCAGGAGGTCGCCTGGCTTCGGCCGAGGTGGGCCCGTCTCCGGGGGCCACCTGGCGAAGGAGCGAAGGATCGGCCGGCCTCGGCCTAGGTGGACCCCTGCTGGGTGGACACCTGGCGAGGTGGCAGGAGGTCGCCTGGCTTCGGCCGAGGTGGGCCCGTCTCCGGGGGCCACCTGGCGAAGGAGCGAAGGATCGGCCGACCTCGGCCTAGGTGGACCCCTCCTGGGTGGACACCTGGCGAGGTGGCAGGAGGTCGCCTGGCTTCGGCCGAGGTGGCCCGTCTCCGGGGGCCACCTGGCGAAGGAGCGAAGGATCGGCCGACCTCGGCCTAGGCGGACCCCTCCTGGGTAGGCGCCAGGCGAGGTGGTAGAGGAGCCCCGAACCGAGCTCGACTTCGGCGAGAGCAGTTTGTCTTAGGAAGTCGTTTGGCGGAGTAGCCTTGCCGAGCTCGGGCTTGGCAATGTGGCGCTGACTCGGCCGGAGAAACCTCCACGTGGCTCAATCATGTTTGGCGGTATCTGAGCCCGGCCACGTCATCGTTACGGCCGTAACAGTTGCCCCCCAGCCCACCGTTCCGTTGGGGCATTGTAGAACGGAACGTCGGGATTAAATGCAGATATGACGTGGGGAGGCGAAGATCTTGCATCATAATTGCCACGATCCTTGTCGCCGCGGCTCGATGCGCCTGAAACCCTATAGGAAGCCGCCACGCGTCGCCCACTTGCCCGCATTAAATGCGTCGCTTCGAGGCAGAGGCCGTTACCCTGCTAACGAGGCGTCGGTGTCGGGCGTGCGTCCACGTGGCGATCGCTCAGTGGCTCGGGGCGGAATGACGGGTACGATCGCTGTCGACTGATTTTGAAAAGGAGGGGACTTTCCAAAATGAGGCCTTTTCCCTTGCTCCGTGGGCGGTTTGCTGCAGGCTAACTTCCGTTGCCCTGCGTTCGCTTGGCGTATTTTCGGTGAGTGCCTCCATCCTTCTCTAGCTCCCCTCTCTCTTTTCCTCTCTGAATCCTTGTCCTCCTCTTTGCCATGGCATGTCGTCGCTATGTCTCTTCCAATCCGGACGAGGCCGGTCCATCCCGGCCGAGGACTCCATCTTCTTCCTCCTCAGAGGAGGAAACGATCCCGGAGGAGATTCGCCGGCGTCTGCAACCCGGGGGTGTCACCATCGGCATCCCTAGGGGGGTCCGGTCTCCTCCGGTTGCTCCCGCTGTGCCTCTTCTTTCTCTTCCTGCTCCGCCTCTTCTTCCTGCCGGTCCCTCCGGTCATGCTTCCACCATGACCGAAGGCGATCTTTCTTTGCTCCGGGAGGCCTATGGTATCCCGGGATCAATTCGTCTATTTGTTCCGCGGCCCGGGGAGCGCGTCACCATGAGTGGCCCCGGTCGCATAGCCTTCTACGAAGACTTCTTCCTTGGGGGTCTTCGATTTCCTCTGCACCCCTTCTTCCTCTCCTTTCTCAGCCATTTTCGGCTTGTTCCGGCTCAATTGGCTCCCAATGCCATCCGGGTCATCTTCTCCTTCATAGTCTTCTGTCACTTTCACGGGTTCGTTGCCCGTTTCTCCCTCTTCAGGGCCATGTTTATCCTGAAGAAGTACTCCACCGATGACGGCTGGTGGTATATTTCGCCCCGGCCCAGGTGTCTCCGGTTCGACCTCCCTTCCTCTATCAAGGGCTGGAAGAGTCGGTTTTTCTTCGCCTCGGTCGAAGATGTCGACTGGGCCTGGAGTGAACCGGACCGGTCTCCGAACCAGAACTCCCAGGTTGAGTCGGCGGACCAGGAGGCCTACTCCCTACTCCTGAGTGACGTGGTCCCTGTGCTCGAGGTTCTGCTTTCGGAGCAGAATCTTTTTGAGGCCGGGATCAGTCCCATCCGTGAGTCGGGTGAGATTCGGTCCTCCTTTGACTTCTGCACTCTTTTTCTTCATGATCGAGTCGGCTGACCTTCTATTCTTTTGCATTGCAGGTATGAAGTTCTCACTGGAGAGCCTTCTGGAGGGCGCGGCCCAGAGAGACATCCCAGAGGTAGACGAGCCCGCGGCCAAGAGGGCTCATACTGAGGCGGGCCGGGAGATTGCGTCGGCGACTGCGCCCAGCCCAGTGGCCACTGCTCCCCCGCCCAGGTTGCCTCGGGGCGGGGCCGTTGATGCCTCGGCTGCCAGACCTGGTGGCGCTGCCGTCGAGGGGGCCCCACCGCCCGAGGCTCCGTCCAGCGCCGGTCCCATCGTCACCGCGGCTCCGACGGCGCAGCCCGTGGCCTCTGCCGGCCCGTCGATTGCGACCCCAGCTGAAGGGACAGTCGCCGCCGGAGCCGACCTGACAGCTCCACCACCGGTGATCACCCACCGGTGTTCAGTCATCCGCGACAAGGGGCTCGCGGAGAAGGTCATGGAGTACGCCTCCACAGCCCGGGACCGCCGAGCTCGGGGCGGCCGGGACTATGCAGACGCCTTGCTCGGGATCCTCCCGCAGCTCTTCACGGTAAGCCCGAGCTCATTCTTCTCTGTCTTTAATGATTTTAGTGGCCTTTTCTCCTAACCCGGTGGCTCTATTTGTGCAGATTGGAAATGACGTTCTCCTACTGAGAAACTTCCTCGTAGGGAATGCGAAGAGGGACGCTGAGAAGGAGAAGAAGCTCGGCAAGCTCGCAGCCGACGTCAAGGACCTCATGGAAAAGGGGGTCGAGCTGCAAGCCAGCAACCAAGCCCTCCAGACCGACCTGGCGCGCTCCGAGGGGCGGAACAAGGAGCTGGAGGCTTCTTTGTCGGAGGAGAGGCTCTCCCACCAGCGTCACACGGAGGAGGACGCGGCGGAGAGGGCTCGTCTTCAGGCCCACTCCCAGTGGCTGGAGCGCCAGCTGGAGGAGGCTCGGCGAGACGCGAACGCGGCGAAGGACCGGAGTGCGTACATCAACGGACTCCTGGAGGCCGCGAAGCGGGAGGCGCAGGAGGCCATCCCGAAGTTCTGGGCTTCCGACGAGTACACGTCGGAGGTCCGGGAGGCCGCCGTGGACTCCTTCCTGAAGGGGTTCCGGATGTGCCGGGAGAAAGTAGGGGCCTTCTTCCCCGAGCTCGACCTCAGCGGGGTGGTGCTCGGAGGTAGGAGGCAAGGAGTCGAGAGCAGAGCCTCCGGTGCGGCCGACGCCACTCCTGCGGCCCCGTCGACCAGCGAAGCCGTGGCTCCGGAGCAGCCTCAAGAGCCGGCCGCCGCAGAAGGCGAGGATGCAGAGCTCGCGACCCCGGCGGAGGGCTCCGACCCTGCACCAAACTGAGCCACCGTCTTCTCGCCCTGCTCTGTTGTCGCAGTTGTATTTCTTTTTCTCTCTTTTTTTTTGGGGACTCCCGGCCTGTCGGGATTCCCGGCTTGTACTGTCGCTCAGATTAATGAAGACACTGTTTGACCAAGCCTCGAGTTCATCTTCTTCTCCACTCCCCCATCTCCCTTTTTCTCCTTCTTTTTTTTTTTTTTTTTTTTTTTGAGATGTCGATGTGGAGTGCTACAACGATCGTAGGCCTGGTCCCTTACGTTGCTCAAATCGAAGGTTGGGACATCCCGGACCGCGCGGCGTCAGAGTAGGCCTTGAGCGGGTCCGTCTTTGGGATCGCCTTCATACTCACGTGGGCGATATGGTTTCTGCCCCGCCTTCCAGGCCGAAGCCCGGGACCTCCGGACTGAACCCCGGGGCCGCAGGCTTTCTCAAGCCTTGCGCCGCTTGCCGAGCTGTCCTCCGGGCTTGCGTGGGTGAACTGGATTCTGTCCCACCTTCCAGGCCGAAGCCCAGGATCTCCGGACTGAACCCCGGGGCCGCAGGCTTCCTCAAGCCTTGCGCGGCTTACCGAGCTGTTCTCCGGGCTTGCGTGGGCGAACTGGGTTCTGTCCCACCTTCAAGGCCGAAGCCCAGGATCTCCGGACTGAACCCCGGGGCCGCAGGCTTTCTCAAGCCTTGCGCGGCTTGCCGAGCTATTCTCCGGGCTTGCATGGGCGAACTGGGTTCTGTCCCACCTTCCAGGCCGAAGCCCAGGATCTCCGGACTGAACCCCGGGGTCGCAGGCTTCCTCAAGCCTTGCGCGGCTTGCCGAGCTGTTCTCCGGGCTTGCGTGGGCGAACTGGGTTCTGTCCCACCTTCCAGGCCGAAGCCCAGGATCTCCGAACTGAACCCCGGGGCCGCAGGCTTCCTCAAGCCTTGCGCGGCTTGCCGAGCTGTTCTCCGGGCTTGCGTGGGCGAACTGAGTTCTGTCCCACCTTCCAGGCCGAAGCCCAGGATCTCTGGACTGAACCCCGGGGCCGCAGGCTTCCTCAAGCCTTGCGCGGCTTGCCGAGTTGTTCTCCGGGCTTGCGTGGGCGAACTGGGTTCTGCGCCACCTTCCAGTCCGAAGCCCAAGATCTCCCGATTCCTTCGGCCGTCGGCCATGATCGGTCATGCCGAGCCCAGGGCCATGCATCGGTTTTCCTTCAAAGTGAGAAGAGAGCGTTTGAAGTGGGGGAACTTTATTACGGGAGTAGGGAACCTTACATCACTGATAATACATCCTTAGGTTCGAGGCGTTCCACGTCCGGGGGAACCTGGCACCTCCCAACTCCTCCAGGTAGTATGCGCCGTGAGGGAGGGCTTCTGCCACCCGGTATGGGCCCTCCCAGTTGGGCGAGAGCTTGCCGCATTCCCATGGCTGGGAAGCTTCAGCGCGCCGTAGGACCAAATCTCCGGGACGAAAAACCTTCGGCCGCACTCGGGAGTTGTAATACCTGGCCACACGCTGCCTATACGCCGCCATTCGAACTCGGGCCTTGTCCCTCATTTCCTCGAGAAGGTCAAGGTTGAGCATCATCCTGGCTGGGTTTTCTGTCTCGTCATACTGCTCCACACGCAGCGTGGGTAGGCTGAGCTCGATCGGGATGACCGCCTCGGCTCCGAAGACGAGGTTGAACGGGGTCTCGTCGGTAGCCGTCCTCGGGGTGGTGTGGTATGCCCAGAGGACGCTGGGGAGCTCGTCGACCCACCTGCCCTTGGCCTGATCCAGCCGCGTGCGGAGGCCCTGAAGAATTGTCCTGTTCGTGACTTCGGCCTCCCCATTGGTCTGGGGATGCGCCACCGAGGTGAAGCGATGCCTGATGCCGAGGTCGCTGCAGAACTCTTCGAACTCCCGGCAGTCGAACTGGCGCCCGTTGTCAGTAACCACGGTGTGGGGGAGGCCGAAGCGGCAAACGATCGACTTCCAAAAGAACTTGGCGACGTTTGCCTCGGTGATCCTCGCTAAGGGTTCGGCCTCGACCCACTTCGTGAAGTAGTCGATGGCCACTATCAAGAACTTCCGCTGTCCAGACGCCGACGGGAATGGGCCCAGGAGGTCCATCCCCCACTGGGCGAACGGCCAGGGAGCTGAGAGCTGGGAGATTGGGTTGGAGGGCTGCCGTTGCACCGTGGCGTGACGCTGGCACCGGTCGCACTTCTTCACGAAGTCAGCAGCGTCTTCCTTCATTGTCTCCCAGAAGTAGCCCTGACGGAGGGCCTTGTACGCCAATGCCCTGCCCCCCACGTGGTTCCCGTAGATGCCTTCGTGAATCTCCTGGAGCACAAGCTTGGCTTCCGTGGGTCCTACGCACTTGAGGAGGGGGTAGGAGTAGGATCTTCGATACAACTGCCCGTCCATCAGGACGAACCGCACGGCTTTCTTTTTGATAAGGCGAGCCGCCTCGCGGTCTTCCGGCAGGGTGCCACTGGTGATGTATTCAGCATACTTGTCCATCCAGCTGGGTTCATGGCTGACCTGATGGACCTCTGCCAGTGCCTTGAGGCTGGGGATCTCAAGGTGCTCCACGTGAGCGCGGCCCAGCATCGAGTCCGGCAGGGTCGCCAGCCGAGAGAGAGTGTCCGCGCGGGCATTCTCCCTGCGGGGGATGTGGAAAATGTTGAAGCGCCGGAATCTGGATGCGCCCGCCTTGACGAGCTCCATGTATTTCGCCATTTGGGGGTCATGTGCGGCATACTCCCCGGAGACCTGTCCCGCCACGAGCTGGGAATCAGTGAAAGCTTTGAGATTGGTTACGCCCAGCTCGCGGGAGACTCTCAATCCGGCAAGAAGTGCTTCGTACTCCGCCTGGTTATTTGTCGCGGGGAATTGGAAACAGAGTGCGCATTCGGTGACGACCCCGTCACTGTTGGCAAGGATGAGCCCAGCCCCGCTCCCGCCAGAGTTTGAGGCTCCGTCCACATGGAGGATCCAGGCGTCCTCTCCGGGCTCATCAGTGCCTATCTCCATCGGCTGGCCTGAGGGGCCTTCCTCGGGCTCCTTGCCCAAGCTTGCACATTCGACCAAGAAGTTGGCCAGCACCTGTGCCTTCATGGCCGACCTTGGCCTGTACGCAATGTCGAACTCGCTGAGCTTCGGTGCCCACTTTGCCAATCGTCCCGAAGTATCGGGTCGGCTAAGCACCGCTTTCAGCGGTTGATCCGTCAGGACAGCGATGGGGTGCGCTTGGAAATAGGGCCTGAGACGCTGGGCAGACACTATTAGCGCAAAAACGAGTTTCTCGGGCCGAGAATACCTGAGCTCCGCGTCGCGGAGAAGCTTGCTGGTATAGTACACCGGCCGTTGGACTCCCTGGCCATCGGTCCGAACCAAGACCGAGCTGACGGCTTCCAGGGTGACCGCTAGGTAGAGGATAAGCTCCTCCCCCTCCTCGGGCCTGGACAGCAACGGTGGCGACGCAAGCGTCTTCTTTAGCTCCTCGAAGGCCTTCTGGCATTCCTCGGTCCAAGCGAAGTCGTTCATCTTTCTCAGCACCTTGAAGAAGGGATGGCAGCGGTCCGCCGACCTGGAGATAAAGCGGCTGAGGGCCGCAACTCGGCCAGTGAGTTGCTGCACTTGCTTCTTGGAGGCGGGCTGCTCCATATCCAGGATGGCCTGGACCTTTTCGGGTTGGCCTCAATTCCTCTTTGGGTCACCATAAATCCTAGAAATTTCCCGGCGGAGATGCCAAAGGCGCACTTCGCCGGGTTCAGCCTCATCTGATGACGTCGGAGGTTGCCGAACATCTCCGCCAAGTCAGCCACGTGGTCCGAATCGGGTTTGCTCATTACCAGCATGTCGTCCACGTACACCTGCATGTTGCGGCCGATCTGGTCTTTGAAAATTCTATTGACCAGGCGCTGGTACGTTGCCCCCACGTTCTTGAGGCCGAATGGCATCATCCTGTAGCAAAAAGTTCCACGGTCAGTTATGAAGGCGGTATGCTCTTCGTCCTCCGGGCTCATTCGGATCTGGTTGTATCCGGAGAAGGCGTCCATGAATGACAGGAGGCGATGTCTCGAGGTGGTGTCGACCAGCTGGTCGATCTTTGGAAGAGGGAAGCTGTCCTTTGGGCAAGCTCGGTTGAGGTCGGTGTAGTCCACACAGATCCTCCACTTACCACTACTCTTTCTCACCATGACCACGTTTGCCAGCCAGCTGGGATACTGGACCTCCCACACAAAACCGATGGCGAGGAGCTTCTCCACTTCCTCGTTGATCGCCTTCTGCCTTTCCATGGCGAAGCTCCTCTTCTTCTGGCGAACTGGGCGGCAACTTGGGTCCACGTTTAGCCTGTGCGTGATGACCTCAGGCGGGATGCCCAGCATGTCGGCTGTGACCAGGCGAACACGTCAGCGTTCGCGCGGAGGAACTCCAGCAGGTGGGTCCGTTCTTCTTCAGGGAGCTGGGCCCCGACTTGCACCGTCTTCAGCGGATCCGAGCCGAGGGGAAAAGTCAGCAGGCGCTCGACGGGCCCTCCCCTGGGTTCCTTCTCTCTTAGGTCGAGGTCGTCGATATCGGGGGCGAGCTCCGCGCCCCGGGTGCTCGAGACCGTCTGGAGGCAGAGCGGGACTGGCTGGGTCATCCCCTTCATCTCCCCGAGCCCGGAAGGCGTGGGGAACTGTACCAACAACCTTCTCGTGGAGATCGTGGTATCCAGTTGGTTGAGCCCGGGACGCCCGAGAATGGCGTTGTAAGGCGAAGGGAGTCTGACGACGGTAAATGTTATTAGGACGGTCGTCTGTCGGGGTAGGGATCCGGCGGTGACCGGGAGAGTGATCTCCCCTTCGACCCCCACGGAGTCCCCTGTAAAACCTACCAGGGGGGTGTGCACCGGTCTTAGCTGATCGTGGGACAAGTTCATCCGAGAGAAAGCATCGTAAAAAAGTACGTCAGCCGAGCTTCCACTATCCACCATGATTCGTTGTACAGGATGCTTCGCGATGGTCATCTCGACCACCACGGCATCGTTGTTTACATTATCATTACCCTTCCCCTCCTCGGGAGGGATGACATTCTCCGAGTTCCCGACTTCCCGGGCTCTCTTCGCCGCTCGACCGACCCCGCATGAGATCATGCCCACGGGCTTCTCCGTTGGGCGGTTATCGATTGCAGGGACGGGCGGTAAGGTCGCGAGCGGCTGCCCCTCCGAGGGGGCCTCGTTCCTGACGAACTTCCTGAGGTAGCCCCTCCTAATCAGCTCCTCGATCTCCCGCTTCAGGTTGCGACACTCCTCCGTGTCGTGACCGTGCTCGCAGTGGAACTGGCAGTACTTCGATTTGTCCCGGGTGGCTCTCGGGTTCTGAGGAGGAGGTCGGTGGACGTAGCGCTCGCCCTCGATTTCCATGAGGATCTTGGTCCGAGGTGCGAGGAGAGGGGTGAACCTCCGCTCGGGAGTGGCCTCGCCCCTCGACCTTGGATTCGGGCGAGGGTCGGCAGATGGCCCGGGCTTCCGAGCCCCCGGGGTATCTCTCGGGGGCGGCCTCTTCAGAGTCTTCCCGTCCAACTCTCGACGGGTGTGGTCGGCCTCCTCCGCTCGGATGTACTTGTGGGCGCGGAGGAGGAGCTCGGAGTACATCCTGGGCGGCTTCTTGTCCAGGGAGTAGGTCAGGCGGGACGTCTTGAGCCCGCGCTTCAAAGCCAACATGGCGACGGGCTCGTCCAGGCTGTAGATTTCCAGGGCTGCGGTCTTGAACCGGGTGATGTAGTCCCGGAGCAGCTCCTGGTCCTGCTGGCGGATGGAGAAGAGGCTGTCCACCTCTCTTGGCACCTTTCGACAAGGGTCGAAGTGCGCCACGAACTTTCCTTCCAACTGATGGAAGGAGCAAACGGATCCGGGCTCGAGGCGGGTGAACCAGACTCGAGCGGCCTTCCGGAGGGTGGCCGGGAAGGCGATGCACAGAAGAGCGTCGGTGGCCCCCTGGACCCTAATGAGAGCTTTGTAGCTCTCCAGATGGTCCAGAGGGTCGGTGGTCCCGTCGTAGGGATCCACCTGCGGCATGCGGAACCGTTTTGGGATCGGCTCCGCCTGGATTTCTTCAGAGAAAGGGGGACGAGAGTCGTAGCCCGCCAGGTCCGCCGACGAGTTCTGCAGGTCGGCGAATCGGCGGGCGAACTCCGCTAGCTTGCGCTCATGCTCCTCCAGGCGCCTCTCGGCCTGGCGCCTGATGGCTTCGTCGGTGGAGTCTTCCACCGAGGCTGCGGGTGAAGGGACCGCCGATCGGTCTCGGCGCGAAGTCAGGCCTCGGCGTCGCTTGCTGCGATGCACCATTTCGGTCTCGTCGGCCGGGGATCGGCTCTCGTGATCCTCCGAACCGGAGTAGTTTCTTTTCGCGGGAGCTTGGTGGCTCCCACAGGGGTTGGAGATGGCCCTCGGATGGGATGGCCTGCCCTGAATGGAGCGCAAGCTCCCACGCTGCCCCGCGGCTCGGGCCGCGGGGGTCCCTGGCTGTGGCTGCGTGGCCAGGGATCGCTGCCGATGCTGAAGCTACCGGACCGCCGAGGTCAAGGTCTGCAGCTGCTGGATGATGGCCGCAAGGGGTCCGTCCGTTGAGGTAGGCTGTGGTGGAAGAGGAGGGGGAGCTGGGAGCTCCCTCTCCGGGCTGTGGGCCCCTGGAGGGGAGTGAACCTCCCCCACACGGCTGGTGGATGCCTCGCGGCCACGAGTGACCACCATTGTCAGAGAGCGCGACACCTGCAGAAAGCTGGCTCCCGCTAGGGTTTGGTGTCCTGCCCCCCTTCCTGGCGTGCCAATCTGTTGCCGCTCTCGTCGCTGCGCCCGCGCCTCGGATCCATGGATCCTCCCTGACCGCCTGGCAAGGGAGCCTCCCTGGCTGCGGAGAACCTGCAAGAAGGGGTTAGAAGACCCTGGCCGGGGATCCCAGCGAGGGAGCTCCGACGGTCAAGTCAGTAGACGACGAGAAGGAACAGATTCTCCAAGACAGAACCCCTAAGGGGTTCCAGACTTAGAGAATTTACTAGTAAGAAAGGTGCTCTGGGGACCAGAAATTCGGCCGGGCCTCCTTGCCGAGCTCACGCCAAGCGATCCCCTCTCGAGACCTCGAATCTCACTCTCGGAGCGAGGCCTTTTGCCGCTGCTTCTTCCTTGTCCCCAGGCTTGTCCGCTTACCTTGTCATCCCAGCTTCCTTCCTCTTTATCTCCTCCTGCCGTTCGCCTGTCTTCTCCCCCAGGGAGGCTCCCCTCCCCCGTCCCTTTCTCTTTCCCCTTTTCGGTGAGGAGGGCCAGGTGGCTTTCCGACCTCGTCCGCCGAGCCCAACAGGGAAAAGGCAAAGACGAAAAGGGGGGGGGGGGGGGGGGGCGGCGCTGGTAAGGCGGCCGGTCAGACCTCGGGCTCAGTGAGAGCGCTCTCTTTCCCAAGTGTGGGCGCCATCCGTCTATGGGGCCTGTTTTGTCAGAATCGCGTCTCTCGGCTGCGGGACCTGTCGGGCCGATGCAAATGGTGTTTCGCGTGCCACCGCCATCCGTACGGGGCGCCGTCTGTGATGCGTACGGCCCGAGGGATGACCTCGGGGCCTGCGCCTCCTTCCCTGGGACCTTCTCCGTACGGGCGGCCTGACCTCGGCCGAGGCGGACCCGTCCCCTGGGGCCACCTGTCGGAGGAGCGAAGGATCGGCCGACCTCGGCCTAGGTGGACCCCTGCTGGGTGGACACCTGGCGAGGTGGCAGGAGGTCGCCTGGCTTCGGCCGAGGTGGGCCCGTCTCCGGGGGCCACCTGGCGAAGGAGAGAAGGATCGGCCGACCTCGGCCTAGGTGGACCCCTCCTGGGTGGACACCTGGCGAGGTGGCAGGAGGTTGCCTGGCTTCGGCCGAGGTGGGCCCGTCTCCGGGGGCCACCTGGCGAAGGAGCGAAGGATCGGCCGACCTCGGCCTAGGTGGACCCCTCCTGGGTGGACACCTGGCGAGGTGGCAGGAGGTTGCCTGGCTTCGGCCGAGGTGGGCCCGTCTCCGGGGGCCACCTGGCGAAGGAGCGAAGGATCGGCCGACCTCGGCCTAGGTGGACCCCTCCTGGGTGGACACCTGGCGAGGTGGCAGGAGGTCGCCTGGCTTCGGCCGAGGTGGGCCCGTCTCCGGGGGCCACCTGGCGAAGGAGCGAAGGATCGGCCGACCTCGGCCTAGGCGGACCCCTCCTGGGTGGGCGCCAGGAGAGGTGGTAGAGGAGCCCCGAACCGAGCTCGACTTCGGCGAGAGCAGTTTGTCTTAGGAAGTCGTCTAGCAGAGTAGCCTTGCCGAGCTCGGGCTTGGCAATGTGGCGCTAACTCGGCCGGAGAAACCTCCACGTGACTCGATCATGTTTGGCGGTATCTGAGCCCGGCCATGTCATCGTTATGGCCGTAACACCAGGCACGACCCATAATAAGGGGCCGGGCTGGGTTTAGATTTTCTGGCCCGCAGGCTAAGCCCGGCATGGCCCAAAAGGGCCTGGGCTGGCACAACCCGGCGGGCCAGGCACGGCATGACCCACGGGTCAGCACGGCATGGCCCATTAGGGCTTGGGCATGGCACGGCCCATTAGGGTCTGGACCGGGCCAGGCACGGCACGGCTCATTAGGGCCTGGACCGGGCCCGGAACGGCATGGCCCACAAGAGCCTGGGAAGGGCCAGGCACGGCCCGGCCCCCTTAAAATAAATGAAAATAAAATTTTTATTTATAAAAAATATTTTTTAATAAACTAAAAAAATGTTGGAAACTAAGAATTTATTAATATAAAGCCACCATAATTGTAGGGGGTTTGGCATAGACTCCTACCAATTTATTAATTTAAATCAAAATAGCACATGAAAGGAGGGGGACTAGGCCTGACCTCCAGAATATAATAAGAAAGGAAAAAAAATAGAGATAACTCACTTTAACAATTAAAAAAATAAAAATGTGCAATTATAAAAAATTAAGAATTAAAAATAAATGATCAAAATCTTACTAATCATCAGTAGTGTTTATATCATCATCATCATACCGTATCTCGCTTCCTGCTATCCTCTTACTTGCGGGGACTGGGTTTAGACAGCAGCTCGACCTTCGCTAGGAGCTTGACCTTAGCTACGAGCTCGACCCTGGGCGGGAGCTCGATCTTGGACGGGAGCTCAACCTCAGCTAGGAGCTCGACCTCGGACGGAAGCTTGACCTCAGCTGGGAGCTCGACTTTGAATGGGAGCTCAATCTTGGCTGGGAGCTCGACCTTGGACGGGAGCTCGACTTTGGATGGGAGGTTAACCTCAGCTGGGAGCTCGATCTCGATCACTTAGCTCAACCTTAGTTGGGAGCTCGACCTTGGACGGGAGCTCGACTTTGGATGGGAGGTTAACCTCAACTGGGCCAAGTGGCGTTCTTTGCCACCTCATCACTTAGCTAGATCCAACATGGGCACCATGTCAGTGGCTCGCCACATCAACTGGCATTTTCACCGTCTTCGTAATATGTATGCATCATGTAAATAAAATCATTGGAGCTGTCGTGTGCTTCACAGGATCTCAATAACGAAGTTGCCCGAAGAAAATAATAGTTCCCTTCTCAAATCAATGTTCCTCATTTGTTAGTCCGATCTGAGTTGATTGTAAAAATTAAATGTACAATTATAAAAAATTAAGAATTAAAAATAAATGTGCCCGTTTTATGACAGTTGGGAGAGTTAAAATAGTAAAAAACCAAAAAATACCCATTTTTTAGCTATTATGGGCCAAACGGGCCGTGCCAAGCCCGGCCCGTAACGGGCCCAAACGGGCCGAGCCAGGCCCGGCCCATTTTTTTAAAAAAAAACTAAAAAAAAATAACCGGGCTGATGGGCCAGCGGGCCGTGCCTGGCATGGCCCGCCACCCCCCGGCCCAGGGCCGTGCCGGGCCCGGCCTTCAGGTTAAGTGGGCCATGCCAGGCACGGCCCGTTTAGCAGGTGGCCCAGTGGGCCTGGCCCGGCACGGCCCAGTGCCCACCTCTAGAGGTGACCTCGTTGCATGGGAGGAAACTCCGTTGGATGGGAGCAAGCTCCGTTGCATGGGAGCATACTCCGTCACATCGAAGGAGGTGACCTCATTGCGTTGGAGGAAACTTCGTTGCATGGAAGGAAACTCTGTTGCCTGGGAGTATAGGGCCCCTGTTGCATGGGAGAGCTGGAAACCATGTTGCATGTACTTCTTCCCTCTCCACGATGGTCAGACCCTTCCTCCCTCTCTTCTTTTTCTCCCCTTCTTTTTTTTTTTTTTTTTTTTGAGTGGGGCTCCTAAAAGGTGTCACCACTTGGAGGTGGCTCTATCTTTTGCTTGCTGCGTGTTGCCCTGTCAAGGGTGGCGATGTACCTTCATAGTTCAGGATTTTTGGTCGAGGGCGCTCCTTGGGGCCTAGAGAGAGAGGGAGAAGCTCTCGTGCCCCCATCCCTGTGCCCCCGGTCTGCCCCTCGGGATTAAGGATAAAGGTGGAAACGGCTATCCCACTCTGTTAAGGAGCATGGATCTGCCCTCCCTTCCTGGCGTGCCAAATGTTGCCGCCTAAATCGACGTGGCCTGCAGCTCTTACATGGCCTAAGTGAGTGGACTCCCCGTCAGCATCACTGAGCTCGTCGATCGGAGATGATCAAGGAGAGCATACCCTCCACCACGAGGCTCGAAGGAGTCGCCGTACTCGGAGGGGTCGTTATAGGGATGAAGGGGACTTAGAGCTGTGCTGTGATCCTCCTGTGGGCCTTTCCGGCGGGGAGCAATCTTCTTTGTATCGTTCCTCGTGAATGAAGACCTTCAAGACAGGAGAGACCTGGGCTGGGGATTCCGGCAAAGACACTTCGACGATCAAGTCAGTGGGACGATCGAAGGGAATAGAGACCTTTGAGGCGGAGAGCTTGGAGGACTCTCTACTTCCAGAGGGTGATAAAAATGGAATATCTTGTAAGAATGAAGAGAGTGTGTTATCTCTTACTTCCCCTTATCTCTTGATGTTGGTCCTATGTAGACGAGCGGCTTCTGTCATTTGGGGAAGCATGCTCTCCTTGATGTAGGCCTATGAGGCTAGGAGAGGCCTGTGAGGCTTCCTCTTCTGGGAGATTCAAAGAGTTGGTGAAAGAGTGCCTCTTTCTTGATTAGTGTAAGGAGTGGCTTGGGAAACCCGAATGCGGACTCTCTTTGCAGGCGACGTGCCGCAGGATCCACGTGGATGGGATCCATGGAAAGCATGCTGGGCCTGCGTGGACAGGGCCGAAATGTGCGATGGTCGAGATGGACTGAAATGCTGAAGTGCCGCGTTGATTGGAATGCTACTCTAGATTGCCATGTGGGCACGCGGACCGAAAGAAAGCCCGTAGAGGCTTCCATGCGCTGGGCCTGTAGAGGCTCCGAGCTCCATGCACGTGGACCGAGGTGCGCTGTGCAAACCTGTAGTGCTGGACTAGTTGCCGAGGCGCCAGACCGTGCACAAGCGTGCCGGAGGCGAAGCCGGACTGGAACAGACGGAGCCGAAGCTGGCTGAGATGCCATGCGAGAGGACGCCGTGCTGGTGCCGGACCCTGCGCGGGCGTGCCGTGGGCAGTGCAGAGCTGGGTGTGGGCGTGCCGTGCGGGCGCGCCGTGGTCAGCCGGGGCTGGAGAGTTTCGCCAGCCTCCCATCGGGCGAAGTCAAAGTGGACGAACCGAGGCACCGCGGAGCCGAGCTTGCTGTGGGCGGATCGGCGGACGGACGAAGCTGGATTGCCTCCCATCGGATGAGGCCGTGCGGGGCGGAGCCGGACTGAGGTGGGTGAAGCCGGACTGCCTCCCCTCGGACGAGGCCATGCGGAGTCGGACCGAGGTGGGGGAGCCGGACTGAGGTGGGCGGAGCCGGACTGCCTCCCATCGGACGAGGTCGTGGGAGCCGGACCGAGGCGGGGAGCTGGACTGCCTCCCATCGGGCGAAGTCGAGGTGGACGGACCGAGGCGCCGCGGAGCCAAGCCTGCCGCGGGCGGATGAGGCCGAGCCTGGGGCACGGGAGCGCCGGACCGACCAGACCTGGGGCACGAGACCGCTGGACCGTGCGGACCTGGAGCGCGGGAGCGCCGGACTGTGCAGACCTAGGGCACAGATTCACCGGACCGAGCGGACCTGGGGTGCGGGTTCGCCGAACCGAGTGGACCCGGGGCACGGGTTCGCCGAACTGGCGCGACGGACTGGGCTGGACCATGCGGAGCCGGAGCGGGTGCGCGCATCTCCCACTCGCGGACCGAGGTGCGAGCGTGGCGCCGTGCTGGGCACGACTGGAGCCGACCTCAGCACAGACAGGTCAGCTAAGAAGCAGGACTACGCTCATGATCGAGATGGAGTCGAGATAGAGAAGTACATGATCGAGATGGATCATGATGGAAAAGTACGTGACTACGTCAGCCATCAAGAAGGATGTTGTATCAGGACCGAATGGATTAGTTATTACTGTAATAATTTTTATTTTATTTGATAATTTGGATTGAAGATGAGTTGATCGATATTTGTTCGAGATTGTGTCATCGACGAATATTAAAATACTAACTTCCGGATTGTATTTTAGAGAATTGTGTGTAGTCCAATCATTTTTTATATAAAAAGGAAACCAAATTTTCTTTAAAATAGTGATTTCACCTGGCTTCCAAGTCATGATTCCAAATTTTATTTTATTTTAATTTTTTAATTACTTATCACATCAAATATTTTATTACGTACACTATAAAAATTATTTTTTAAATATTTTTAAATTATATATATATATATATTTCATAAATTATAACTAATACAACCTATCACTAAGGTGAAGGGACATGATCCGGAAAACAATAGGCTCCGGTGGGTTCTGGTACAAAAGCTGGAGTACCGTCTCCCTCTCGCTCCCCTCGCGTTCCGCGTCGAGCTCGTAGATGGCAGGGTCGACGCCGTACTCATAAAAGAGCCTCTTAATGTATAGCGTGGCACTCGCTGTTGCTGAAGATTAGGAGGCTCGGAGCAAAATTGGGTGGAGATTGGAGAGCTGTGGCCGGGGAAATGGAGTTTTTTTTTAAAATAATATTTTTTTAAAAAATAATTATCAAAATAGGTTCGGTAAAACTTATTTATCGATTTAGGCGGCTGACGTGGATGGATTCGTCCTTGGGAAGGACGAATTTCCAACTGAATTCATCTTTTCGAAGGACGAATTCAGTTCAACTGAATTCGTCCTTTCTTGGGAAGGACGAATTCCTCAAAGGACGAATTCACTTGAACTGAATTCATTCTTCGAAAAGACAAATTCAGTTGAACTGAATTCGTCCTTCCAAAGGACGAATTCAGCCCAACTGAATTCGTCCTTTCAAAGGACGAATTCAGTTGAACTGAATTCGTCCTTCGAAAAGACGAATTCAGTTAAACTGAATTCGTCCTTCCAAAGGACGAACTCAGCTCAACTAAATTCCTTCTCCCATGGGACGAATTCAGTTCAACTCTCCCATTTTTTTTCTGGATTCCGGGTGAAGTTGGCAAGGGCGACTTCAGCCCAAAATGCCCAAAACATGGACCATTATCGAGTTCCACATTTCGTACTTCTGTGACTTGACGCTACTAGCTATGAGTTGGTGAACACCTTTAAGGGCTTTACTCCAAGCTCCCTGATAAGTTTCAGTCATGTGAACAGGGTCTCATACTCAAATTAGTTGTTGGTTGCCTTGAATAGAAAATGCAAGGCATACTTGATGACCACCTATTCAAAGTTCATCAAGATCATTCCGGCTCCACTACCTCGAGAATTTCAGGTGCCATCCACGTAAAGGATCCAAGCTAGGTCCACATTGGACAACTCAGCAAGTTGCTTACCGGGTACCTCCACATGTTTATCATCGGTCCATGTGCACTCGACCAAGAAGTTCAATAAGACATGCACCTTCACATATGACCTCGGGTGATAAGAGATATCAAAGTTATCGAGCTTGATTGTCCATTTCACCAGTCCCACAAAGGTGTCAAGTTGATGTAGGATAGCCTTTAGGAGTTGGTCGATTAGGATGATGACATGATGAGCTTGAAAGTAGGCCCTGAGATGCTAAGCATAAACAATTAGAGCAAAAATGATTTTTTTGGATTTGGAATACCTAGTTTCCACATGATGAGTTATTGAAGGCCTCTTCCAAGTCAACAACATGGTCAGCCTCTCTAAATGTTAGATGTATGCCCTGAAAGCCATGTTGGCTTGACACATTTTTAAAAACACCCATGAAAATTTATATAAATGTATCAATATTTTATTATAAAAAATAAAAAATTAATAAAAAAATTACAGGACCGATAGGTGGACCGATGGTCACTGGTAGCAGGACTGGCAATCGAGATGGTGACAGGACTGATGATCAGATCTTGGTGGTAGCCGGACTGGCAATCGGGATGGTGACCGGACTCGGCCGAAGCCGGTGGCCCCTTGCTCCCTCGCCAGGTGGCCCCCTGAGACGGTCACTCTCGTCGTTCTCTAACTTGACCGTCGAAGCTCCCTCGCCGGGACCCCCGGCCAGGGCCTCTGACATTGTATTACAGGACTGAGAGCCAGGAGACCTCATTACGAGACAGTCTAATCAAATCAGTGGCTCTGAAGCCACATGCGCGGTGGCGAGATCGGCAACACAAATAAATAATGCTTGTCTATTTTAGGCCAGAACACATATAAACACATATGTAAATAAACACTTATATAAATAATTCTTATATAAATTAACAAGAAAATATGAATTACAATAAATTCTAAAATAAATGACTAATCGGTCCCACATGGTGGCCGTCTCCTAGTGCGTGCAGGCTGTATACGACGACGGATCGGAGGTGGCTGATGCTGCTCTGTCTCATGCTCTATATCGTATGATGCCTGATATGCAGCATGCTGTACATCATGTGATGCCTGCTGTGCAGATGTATGATGTGACGACGATGCTCCATGTCCAGAATAATCATGCTGCCAGCCCATAAAATCCGGTGCAGTAGTATAATCAAAATGTGATACCACATCCAAAGTAGTTGTGAACTCGTGCATCGGATGTGGAGAGGTGCTATGTCGTCTCGTACCTCGTCTGTGATGAGCTGACGGAAGTGCTCCGGATGAAGATGCAAATGGATAATAAGGCGAAGGAGTCTCGTCCTCCCTGTCTCCCTCCTGATAAAACTCATGGAGTGGAATCCGTGCATGCTCGCCAAGAGTATGGAGGGCAGAGTGACATATATCCTGTATATCCGGGGAGGTCGCACGCTCAAGTATCATCGCAAAACTACTACCCTGTAAATAAAAAATTAATTAGTTTGACAAAATTTAAACGTATATTATAATTTAAATAATAAATTTTAAATTACTTACCATGTAATCATATACTGCACCATTGCGACTGATGAATCGACGAGTGATCCTACGATACCACTGCATATAAGGATCGTGATAATCCATGGTACCATCGAATGGATCGCCATGTATAATATAGTCATGACGACTCATCCATAACTGTATATAATCCCGATGAACGGTGGACCAATCCTGATCAGATCGTCCTCTCATATCAATACGATGTAGTGCAGATAACGTATCAAACTGATCTGGCACGAGCTGTCGCATCCCGAACTGGCGCATCACTCTATCGGGTAAATGCCACTCTACTATATAAAAACATACTAGTGGCACTCTACTACACCAGATCTCCTGACCCTGTAGACAGTAGTCTGGTAACTATGCAATCATTGCGGCACTATATGGCTGCCATATGACCTGTTTATAAATAATTTAAAGTATAATTTATTAAACAAGAACAAATTAAACAAGACAATCATTATCAAAAATTCAATTTTTATTACCTCATCGGGTCGCAGTCGATCAAGTAAATAACGATACGAAGAGATCACATGCATAGGTACCTGTGTGACAGAAAAAAGATCTCTCCATCTACAAAATAAATTAATTAAATTAATTAATTAAAATAATATATATCATACATGGCATAAAAATATTATGTAAATTCTAAACTCACCTCATCCCTAATGGTCCCTGTGGTAAACCGGCTCCATCATCATCAAAATCGATCATCGGATCTGGAGCCTGTCGAAGTAATCTGTGGGGTGCAATAATCGGAATTCTATCCCATGCCCATAACTGTAGTAGCAACAGCGGACCAGCAATATCAGTAACATCTCTGTGGCTCGCCCTGCACATCTCTCTATACAACCAAGCGAGTCCAGCGCTATCCCAACTATACTGTCCGGCCGTCTCGAAATCCGCTAATAAAGGTAGAAATAATATGCATGTTGTTCCCAGATTTATCCATAAAAAGGCACCCACCCATCAACTGTAAAATATATGCTCGAGCATAGCACTGAATGGCTGCCTCATCCGCATCGAATGCTAAATCCTGGAAGTGCTCGGTAAGCCAGACCAAGCTAAGTCGAGATCCATGCAATCTATCATCCGATGGGACGACCCCTAATAACTCAAGACAAAGCTGCCTCCAGTCTACCCGTGTACTACCCGTCACTGGTAGACCATCTACTGGCAAACCTAGCTGAACAGCAACATCCTGTAGGGTGATGGTCGCCTCTCCATGCGGAAAATGAAAAGTATGTGTCTCCGGACGCCACCGCTCGACGAGAGCAGTGATCAAATGCCAGTCCAATCTAATAAATCCAACACGTGCTAGACCGTAGAATCTGGACTGCATCAGCAATGGCAAAATACGATGATCGAGCGGTATCGATCTGCGCATAACCATCTCTCGACGTCGACAGTGCAAAACAACATCCTGTCCCTCCCATACCAAGGATGATCTATGTGAAGGCTGACCGTGTAGTACACTACTATCAGAAGGACCAGGATCCATAACTGCGATAACTCAAAGAAAATCAATCACAAAGCCCATTTAATGCATAGTAAGGACATCAATCCATATACAAGCTATAAACATCAGACAATAAAACATAGCCATATATTACAATCCATCAAATAAAATACAAAGCAATCACAAGATTAGCCTAATACATTACAATCCATAAAGCTATAAACATTTGTAAAATATGACTGATATAATTTAACTAATCTGCTTGTAGAAGCCTTGGACATGACCGCCTATCATGTCCTTCTTCTTTACAGATTGTACACTTGCGTTTGTTGCCGGCTTCTCTTATATCCATATCATTTCTGATCCTCGTGGATCGTGGCCTACCTTTCTGTCGTAGCCTATTTGCATCAGGTATAATGATACCGTGTTCATTTTGCTGGGGCCAATATTCTTCATGAGGAATTGGTTGAAATTGTGGCATATAAGTTCGATGATAATCGTGTAATGTATAGTACCGATCAATGTATATTTTAAAATCAATGGCAACATGTGCACAAGAAGCCATGACGTGAGAACAAGGTAAATGAAAACATTGCCACTTCTGACATGTACATGTCTGCTGGGAAAGATGAACAACCTACAGCATAAAAAATCATAATTCAGCATATACACAACGTAATAACATATTTTCAATGATACATAAAGATCGTAAATACCTGTGTATTATCACCCTTGTTCATGTTCGGTCCACGTCTAGCAGTTTGGACTTGGAACAAGCCAGTTGCTCTATCAAATCGGTAATGGTATGCGATGTCGCTTTGGCTTGGTTGGAGATGACATGTCCCGTAACAAAAGGAGTAAACCTTTCATTTCTGTCTATTGCCTCTATTGCTTGGACACGTCGGCCTTCAAAATATGACACAAGGCGAAAGAAAGTCAACTGTACCAATGCTGTTATGGGAAGAAATCGAGCATTTTTCAGAACTCCATTGAAACACTCGGATATATTAGTTGTCATCATCCCATACCGTCGTCCGTCATCATGTGAACGTGTCCATTTTGCTAAAGGAATTTCATTCAACCACTGAACAGCTTCTGGGTTAAATTTCTCAATATTTCTCATGTATTTATGAAATTTTCTAGGCTGCGTTTGCATTCCAGCTCTTTTCACCACATCTCTTAATTTGGGATCACGGAATCTTGAATTGAAGTTACTTGCCACGTGACGCAGGCAATATACATGATAAGCATGCGGTGGCTGCCAACCCAGATACTCATTCTGTACTGCAGCAAGTATACCAGCATGTCGATCAGAAATTAGACAAATTTCCTGACGTGTTGTAACAAAATTTCTGATACAAGCTAAAAACCAACCCCAGGTGTCCGCTGACTCTTCATCAACAATACCAAATGCAAGTGGAAAGATCTGATTATTTCCATCAATAGCAGTTGCAATCAACAATTTCTCCTTATACTTTCCATACATGAAAGTAGCATCGATACTTATGACCGGACGACAGTGCTTAAACCCTTCAATCGAGGGTGCAAAGGCCCAAAATACACGATCAAACTGGGCACAATTTGGTATACCAGTTGGAGTGCCGATAAATTTAACCCAGGTACCCGGATTAAATGTTTGTACAGCATGCAACCATTTCGGAAGCAATTGATATGACATATCCCAATCTCCGAACAGCATCGCTATCGCCTTCTGTTTGGCATCCCATAATTTTCTATAACTTGGTGTATAGTTGTATTTGTTCTTTATGACTGCACCAAGTCCAGCAATAGCAATGGTAGGAATTTCTTTAACCAGGTCCCGAATTTCATTAGCAATTAAAGTGGAGTCCAAACCAGAATGATCTTGAGACATCATTGCAGATAGGCATGTATGAGGACCGGTATATCGTGATATCTCAAAAAAATTATGCCGTTTAATACCTCTCAGCATCCACTGACAACCAGAATCTTTGCTCTTACATTTCACATGCCATAGATTTGGATTTGATTCAATAACTTTGAATTCATGATGTCTTTCAACAGAATATTGTTTTACTGAAGTCTGCAATTCTGCCTTATCTATAAAGCGGAGTCCTTTACGTAACTCCTCATTCCTTTGCCATATAAAATGTTGTTCCTGCATTGAATAATACATTGACATATTTGCAGCATTCCAATCAATCTGGGTAAATGTTCTAGATGGAGCTTCAAATGTAGAATAATTTGGAACAGTGGTATCATCCGGACTTCGTACTGGATGTGATGTACCGGCCTCGTCACCTTTGTCGGCCAAGTCATGTTCACTTTCATCATCATTCTCATTAAAAAGTTGATTATTGACATGCACCCTGTCATCAGCAGCTGTATATATTGATGCTTCTCTAATATTACTTTCCGGTACAGTACTGTCCACCGTACGTAACAGATCTACAGTAAAAACTGAGCCAATATTTTCTACTTCATTATCTGCAATATTCGGAGTACTATATGATAGAACCTGTTCAGTTACACGAGTTGTTGCTATATTTCGAACAGCTTCTTCGTAATCATCCTGTTCGCAATCAGGTTCAGGAGCTTCAATGGTTTGGATATCTATATATAACTCTGCACCCGATATACATGAATGTGAACCGATAGTTGAAAACATCATCTCCATGTCTTCATCATCCGTTAATGGAACAGGTTCGTACTTTACAAATGTCGGCTGGACAACTTGTGGATATCTATAGATAATCAAAACTTTTTTTTCAGTTCTATCAATACGGAGAACTCTACATATTTTGTTCTCCAACTCTTGAAATGTCATGTCAGAACTGATTCTAATTGCCTTTTTTGGTCCCTGATTGTACTCAATTCCATTTGATCCATTAATCATAGAACCACCCATATAACATAATGCTGTGATTCTTTCTCCCATTATATATCCTACATGTTTAATTAACAAAATATATTTAGAAATAACTTTCTCATATATTGATATCATTAACAAACTAATTAAATCACATAATTAATATGACAATAAAATTCAAAACATAATTATTTGTCTATCATGATGAATGCATCCTATCATCAACTACTAGGTAAAGGCCCTATCCCATTCAGGAATTGCATTAATTTTACAGGTCAACTTATAGTAATCAAACGGTATGCAATGAAGACCAAATAAAATTTCGGCAGCATTTTCCCTTAGTTCTCCACATACAAATATTTATGTATGCGAAGAACAAAAGGAAAATGATGATCGAAATTTTATTCGGCCTTCATTGCATATCGTTTGATTACTATAAATTGACCTGTAAAATTATTTGCAATTCCCAAACTGTCCAAATTGGACAATCAATTGATCAACATGTATAATTCTCATATCTGTACAAGTATAAAAACATGTACGGATAATACAGAATATGCATATCAAGCAATTGACGAGTCTACGGTTCAATGAAATGCAAATTTTATAAAAATACATATAGAAAATTCATCATAATTAATCATTTAAATACAATTACAATTACATAATAATTACATCACTGATATCAATATGTACACAATACATGCTATAAAAATTCATGCTACACATTTATTTAATAAAAAAAAAACTACAAATACATAAACTTCAAATTTTATTCATAACTAAGTATTACTAAATAAAAATTTTATTCAAATTTTTAATAAAGGTCGATGTTGGATACGAAAGTCTATATTAGGATATGTATTCTTGTGCATTGATGGTTCAACTAGTTAGAAGAGTTATGATGGTTCAACCAGTTGAAAGAGTTCTGATATAAGAAGTTTGTTGTAGAGCTCGATATCATGCCATCAAATGCCATCATACTGTACTGCAACAATAACGGTACCATAGTCATTGCTAAGAAGTCCAGGTCTCAATAGAAGTCCAAGCACATCGAGTGGTGATTCCACATCATACACGACTACTTAAAAAAAATGCATCAAGGTGAAGATAGTAGATTCCATGAACAATATGGCAGACCCACTGACTAAGCCACTTAGCGAACAGAAAACTAAAGCCCACCTTGAGAAGATGAGACTTAGGTTTATGGCATATTAGCTTTAATGCAAGTAAGAGATTATTAGATATATTTCCTGGAAGCCAATCGGCTGACATATTATAATAGTTTAGGACATAATTTTTATACTTAATCAATTCATTTATCAATAAAATGGATTTTTGTACTTAATCAATTCACTTATCAATTCACATTGTAATAGTTTAGGGCATAATTTTTTTACTTAATCAATTCACTTATCAATAAAATGGGCCTTTTATTTATATTCTTGTATAATGTATCCTTGAATCATCAAAGAAATTAATAGATGATAATACATATTCTCAAGAATTAAGAATTTGAGGCATGTGTCATTATAGATTAATTCCTAAATTGTTTCCAATCATTAGATCATTACAGAAATAATGATTGATCTATCAAAATCGATACATAGATTACTTTCTTTTGGATAGATGAGTCTTGAGTCTATAATATAAGGATACTAGAGCAAGAGTGCGAGTGGTATTAGACAATAATAGTACTAAACATGACCAATATGAGAAGTCACTTAAATATCTACTTACTCGTCAGTAACTTTTTCGATACTGTAATAGTATAAACCTGCGATGCCTCGCTACTCACAATAAGCTTGCTGTAGTTTGATTGCATAATCACTTGTCTTCTAGTCATTTGGATCCTTGAGGTGTATATTAGCTACAGTATAATAGCTGTAGAAGTAGGGTATACATCTAGATATGATCTATCAACCTTAGCAGTTAAAGGATAGTCTTATGTGATTTATGAAGCTAAGTTCTTAAGACTTTGATCATGATAATGTGATAAATGGAAAAGCATTTCTATATGATTTCATAACTTGGACTTAAACAAATTAAATCTTACATATAATAGATGATAGGGTTTGATAAGTTTTTCATAACTTCTATCTCATCGAAACTCTCGATAGAAAAACTGAATCATATATTAACTACACCTAGAAATTTATTACTTCTATTCTATTGGATTGCCACTACATGTTGCTAGGTGTCACTGATGGATTGTAAGACTGATAGGATAATTTTGATAATCGGTGATCCTAAATCAGTAGAGTTAGAATTGTTCTAATCCATTAAAATAAGTTTTATTGATGCTTTGTTGGAGATCATAGTATATCTTACTACTAGATATAATAGAATTTATGGGACCACACATAATAGGGGATTGACTCGATCAAATGATTGATGCATCCTTTTCGAATTGTAGCAGACTTGGAACAACTTTCTAAGAGTTAGTAAGAGGAGGATCTAATTGCAAATATTGCAAAGCTAATTTGATTTGATCAAATTAGATTTCTAATCCTAGTTGAATTTAATTAGATTTAATTTGATTGGATTTGGTCTAGTTCAAATCTAATTGGGTTTACTAGTCTTGATTGGATTAGGATTTAATTTCTAATAGGTTAGAACTAAACCTAATTTGAAACGGGTTAGAAATCATTGAGTCCCACTTAGCTGGAGCTCTCTCTCCTTGATCTATACCTAAGAGGAATGGTGCTAATAGTAGGAAGAACAATCAAATATTTATACAATCAAATATTTATAAATTTAAAAAAAGATATTTACCTTGAATCCGGATAATAAAATATGGAAGAACAAGATCTAGATCATCCAACAAAAAGCCAATATTCAGATCTACACAAAAAAAATAAATATTAATCAAAATAAAATTTAAATACTAAAAAAATAAAAAAAATAAAAAAAAAACTTACCGGAAAGGATGAGGAAGAGTGATCTTCAATATTTCTGACCCCACAAGAAGATAAAACAAAAAAAATAAATAATAAATCGGAGAGGGGAGGGACCACCGGAAAGGAAACAAAAAAAAAAAAACGGAGGAGGAAGAACAGCCGAAAAAAAAAAAAAGGGAAGGCATGAAATAGGGTTGCTGTGAGAATTCGTCTTTCCAAACGACGAATTCTCAGGCGAATTCGTCGTTTGGAAAGACGAATTCGTCTTACCACCGCTAAAAACCAAAGCCACGTGTCGATCGGTAAGCCTCCCGATTGACACGTGTCAAAGCGGGGCGACGGCAGAGGCTTAAAATCGGCTTTTGAAAAGACGAATTCAAATTCGTCTTTTCAAAAGCCGATTTTACTTGTTTCAGTCTGTGAGAATTCGTCCAGACGGTAGAGACCTAAAATCGGCTTTTGAAAAGACGAATTCAAATTCGTCTTTTCAAAAGCCGATTTTAGACTGTCAATTTCGGTCTGGGTGAATTCGTCTTTGGAAAAGACGAATTCATTTTAGAATTCGTCTTTTCCAAAGACGAATTCGGCCACGCGTCCACCCTGCTGGCCACGTGTCATTTTTTTTTTTTTTTCCCGAACTTTTTTCCACGTGCCACCTAGATCCGTAAATATTTTACGGATTACCTATTTTTATAATTAAGTTTTTTTTTATATTATTTTAAAAAAAAACTCGGGGAAATGCGCAGTGGTCAACCGAAGGAACGTTTTTTTAAAATAATATTTTTTAAATAAAAAATTATTAAAATAGATATTTCGGTATATATTTATCGAAGTAGGTGTTTTGCATCGACATGGCGGCGACGGGGCTAAGTTCGGCTTTTCAAAAGACGAAATTAGATTTCGTCTTTTGAAACGACGAAATTCTTATAAATTTATATTTTTTTATTTTATTTTAAAATTTGATTTGACAGGTAATTAAGCGATGTGACGTTGAATTCGTTTTTTGGAAAGACGAATTCAATTTGGAATTCGTCTTTCCAACAAACGAATTCAAAATCAATTTCTTTTTATAATTTTATAAATATTATTATTATTTTTAAATAAAATTAATAAATTTTAATTTTAAATAAATAAATAATAAATAAAAAATTAGTATTAGTTAAAATTTTATATATTATTTTTTGATAATATTAATTATTATATTATTTTAAGATAATATTAATTAAAAATAATATTAATTAACTATATAAAAATAATATTAATTTAAAATTAATAATAATTTAACTAAAAATAATATTAATCGAAAATAATATTAATTAAAAGATATTATAATATATATTATATTATAATTATTATTTTATATTCTAAAATATAATGAACATATTATAATTTATTATATTATATATTATAATTTTTATAATATAGTATAAAAAATTTTTAAAAAAATAAAAAAAATAAAAAATAATCATCATGTCAATACTATTCGGTCGCTAGCCCGGTACCAGTTCGGTCGACAGCCCGGTGTCAGTCCGATCCCTTGCTCAGGAGCGGTGGCAGGACCCCGACGACCGGACCGGCGATCGGGTCTGCGGCATGACTGGGCTAGACCGGTGACAGGATCTTGGCGGTCGGATAAGTAATCGGACCCGGGTGGCCGGACCGGCTGCCGGATCGGGGCCGTAACTGGGGTCGGACCGGGGGCCGGATCGACGGCCGGACTGGGACCCGCATCGGGGGTCGGACCGGCGGCCGGACTGGGGCCCGCACCGGGGGCCGGACTAGCGGCCGGACCGGGGGCCGGATAGGAAGTCGGACCCGGGTGGCCGGACCGGGGCTGCAACTGGGGCCGGACCGAGGGCCGGATCGGCGGCCGGACCGGGGGCCGGACCGGAGCCCGCATCGGGGGCCGGATCGGGGACCCCTGTCCGGCCGCTAGTCCGGACCCCGATGCGGGCCCCAGTCTGGCCGCCGGTCCGGCCCCCGATGCGGGTCCCAGTCTGGCCATCGATCCGGCCCCCGGTCCGACCCCAGTTGCGGCCCCCGATCCGGCAACCGGTCCGGCCACCCGGGTCCGATTACTTATCCGACCGCCAAGATCCTGTCACCGGTCTAGCCCAAATCATGCCACAGACCCGATCGCCGGTCCGGTCGTCGGGGTCCTGCCACCGCTCCTAAGCAAGGGATCGGACTGACACCGGGCTGTCGACCGAACTGGTACCGGGCTAGCGACCGAATAGTATCGACATGATGATTATTTTTTTATTTTTTTTTATTTTTTTAAAATTTTTTATACTATATTATAAAAATTATAATATATAATATAATAAATTATAATATATTCATTATATTTTAGAATATAAAATAATAATTATAATATAATATATATTATAATATCTTTTAATTAATATTATTTTCGATTAATATTATTTTTAGTTAAATTATTATTAATTTTAAATTAATATTATTTTTATATAGTTAATTAATATTATTTTTAATTAATATTATCTTAAAATAATATAATAATTAATATTATCAAAAATAATATATAAAATTTTAACTAATACTAATTTTTTATTTATTATTTATTTATTTAAAATTAAAATTTATTAATTTTATTTAAAAATAATAATAATATTTATAAAATTATAAAAAAAAATTAATTTTGAATTCGTTCGTTGGAAAGACGAATTTTAAATTGAATTCGTCTTTCCAACAGACGATTTCAACGTCGCATCAATTTATTACGTATCAAATCAAATTTTATTACATGTCAAATCAAATTTTAAAATAAAATAAAAAAAATATTGATTTATAAGATTTCGTCTTTTCAAAAGATAAAATCCAATTTCGTCTTTTGAAAAGCCGAACTTAGTGCCCTGTCACCGCCACGTAGGTACAAAACACCTACTTCAGTAAATATATCCCGAAACACCTATTTTAATAATTTTTTATTTAAAAAACATTATTTTAAAAAAAAACTCCAACAGAAGGACAAAATAAAATGCCTTGGGTTGTGGTGTACATGAGGCGACTTGTTTGTATAGGCTCAATTAATGGTTGTTTCTCGTGATTTCTCGTAGAGATGGTAGGGGAAAGAATTGCTCTCTTGGTGTACTGTCGCATGTCCAAAATTCCACCCTATCAGAACTATGAAAGCTACCTGGTTAAATTCGGAAACTGTTTTTTAAAATCCATAATAGAGTGGATGGGATCAGAGATCATGTTTCTTTCAATTTTTTTTTATCTCTATTTTATCAATCATTATCTTAATGATATCAGGTTTACATATTTATTTATAAATAAAAAAATATTATAAAAATCTAAGAATCTTTTCTTGGTGAGAACTGTATATGTCAGGGACTCAGGAATCAAGTTGAGCAAGCAGTTGGATGGTGTCAACGATTCTTTTTCAGCTCTGGACACATCGTGCCATGTGTTTTAGGAATATCTTAAAGGCAAGCCCCTTTGTTAACTTGTGGATGCCAAAATGTTTTTCAGTGGATAAGGGTGGAATCTCCTCTTTATAATAATTAGAATCAGCAGGAAGGGAATTTTGTCAGTCATCTTTAAATCTTCAAATGCGAAGAAGTTTCAAGTGACAACAAGAAATGGATTGCTTGATAAAAAAGGAACAAATGTATGAGATGGTATTAAATGGGCTAACAACTGGAAAGGTCTATTTTGGATGGTTGGATCCAAAATTTTATAGGATTCATGGCCCGACCATCAAAAATATAAAATGATAGACTAGGCTAGATATGTACCTATAACCATCCAAGACCATCTTTTAAGTGAACTGTCATGATCTTAACTCAGGCTAGCCCCCTCAAGAGGTGGTCTTGGATGGTTATAAACATTGGCCTTGCCTAGTTTGACATTCCGTATTTTTGATGGTTAATTGGACCATGAATCTTATGAAATTTTGGGCCTGGCCATCCAAATATATCACAAATTATAACCTATACAATACCAGAGAGGCAAGTAAATAGAATAAGCCCTTTTTTCAATACAAATTAACAAAATAAGCCTGGTTTATTATAGATAAAGAAAGTTTGATCCTGTGAAGGCGTGGTTGGTTAAGGTGCGGTTCAGTTCTTGTAAATAATTTACTGGTCACGGGTTCGAGGAATGATCTCATTGGTGACTCGATTAAATTCCAGATTAATTCTGGGACACATGACTAGGGGGCTGAGCGGGAGTTAGGCTGGCGTACTCACCCAGTTAGTGGGAAGGGCACGTGAAAATTTGCAGCCCGAATCGAACAAAGATCAACGGATTGAGACCCGAGCGGGAAGCTACATCGGAGAGGTTCTTCCCCCTCCCCTCACCTTCTAGTTCTATCAAAAAAAAAAAAGGTTTGATCTTGATGTTGACCCTTGCCCATGACAGTATTTAACCATTTTGGATCTCCTAGTATTATTTTAAATAGCCATGAGAAACTTTTAATTTATTTAAAAATATATTATAACTCTTTTATTAACGAAAATGTTTAAACTTTAATATACAATGATGAAGTCCCTCTCTCTCTCTCTCTCTCTCTCTCTCTACGCATATATTTGTGTGTGTACCTCATCTGTAAAATGTTTCTTGCTAATAGAGAAAGAAGATTTACATTTTGGATAAATTTAAGCATTCGGTATGACGAAGGATACCAATTACTCAGCTAATAAAGTTATTAGAATTTGGATACCAGTAAACTTGATTGAGTTTGCCCTACCTCAATTTTGACCAAACTTTTTTCTATCTTAGTTTTTTATATACATGGATAGATAGATAAATGTATATACACACACATTTTCTTGCAAATAGAGATAGAAGATTTACACTTTGAATAAATTTAAGCATTTGGTATCAGGTAGGATGCCAATTCCTCGGCTAGTAAAATTATTGGATTTTGGATTTTTGATTGAGTTTTGCCCTATCTCAGTTTTGATCAAACTTTTTCCTATCTTAGTTTTATATAAATATATATATATATATATATATATATATATATATATATATATATATATATATTAATAACAACGACAAAAATGATTAAAAATACCTGGATTTGTTCACATAAACTTTAAAGAGAATTTAAGTATAGCATTATCCGATCTTAGATGGAGAGTAGAGGACCATGGCCACAACCATGTACTACGATGCTGCGATAATGGCATAGCAAATCATGGTATATCAACCAAATCAACATGCAATTCAATAATAAAATAAATAGATATAGACGGAGTTGGCTTGAAAGTAGGGGTGCAAAGCAATTGGGCCAGGTCAGACAAGATACAAGTCGGGTAAAGTACATGATAAATTCAAAATATATAAAAAATTTAGATTCAATATTTTTTATTGGGCGAAAAATTTAAATTCGAACCCGATTATTTTATTAAACAGATAATCTAATCCAATTTACAATGAATTGATTTATATTAAATAAATTAAATGGATCTTGCCACCCCATTACTCGAAAAGAGGATTTGGATTTGAGGAACCTTTCAGATTGACTGCCAATGGCACTTTTTACTTGGAGGCCACGCTTAAATTCGCTTCCCAATCACTTCCCCACTAATCGAGAGGAGGATTTGGATCTGAGGAGCCTTTCAGATTGACTCCCAATGGCACTTTTTAGCAGGAGGCCACGCTTCAAATCGCTTCCCAAGCACTTCCTTTCTCTTATTCTCTCCTGCTGGGTATCGTAAAAGGTAAGTGGAAAAGAAAACCAGTTGTGAGCTCATGGGATAAGGAATAAGATCCACCATTAGTACATATTTGTACAGCATCATCTGCGTCACCACCTCACTTAAAATCAAATCTTTGATTCTGCCATCTGACCTTGTATTCCTCACTTTGGTATCATTTTATCCGGAACTAGAGTACATGAAGTTTGACATTCTCTTTTGTGTGACTTGGATAAGATCGAGGCTACAAATGGATCGGGTTGACTTGTTATCCATCCCAACCTGCTTAGATTTGATCCAATCTATTTTTAAATATACATAGGTCTGGGTCGGGTTCTAAACTTAAACATATTTTATTTTTTGGATCGAATCTGAATTTACTGAATTAATTCTAATTCAACCTGACCTGAACCTAGTAATACCATTAAGTTGCAAACTTATTTAGACCTCTAAGTTGTAATTTAAGATTTGTATAGACCATATCTTTAACATTAAAAAGAAAAATTAAAATTATTTTTTTATCTTAATTTATTTTGAAAGCAATATTATTTATTATCTATTTTATGTGATTAATAATAGTTGACTATATGATAATTGATATGTAATTGGCAATATTTGATTCTTACTCGATCTAGATCAAGATTTTTTGGATTTGGACCGGATTATATATAGACCCAATCTAACTCGAATGATTAGTTTGGTCAAAAATTTTGACCGTGGACCTGACTTGACCAACCTGATCTTTTATTGGATTTGGTTTATTCAATTTTAGAACACATTCAAGAAATCAGATTGAGTTACTAGGATTATAAGTGATATTAAGTGCATGTTTGGAAGTATGTTTGTACTTGTCGAAAGTGATTCGAGATTTAACAGCAAAATTTTGAGTGTTGGCTATAACAAAAAATGTTTTTGGACCTAGTTAGGACCTAAACCTAACCTGACTCACTAGTGGGTCAAGAATTCCTGACCAAAATCCATCGAGCATCCAACCTACTAACCTATTTAATTGGACAAAACCCATTCAATTTGGGGCTTTTGATTTCAATGTTAAGCTATCACTACAAGAAAAAGAGTAATTAGCAACGGCTAATTGCCATTTTTAATAGCCAAATTGTTGTCGCTAATAGCATTAACAATGGCATGCCATCACTAATAACTTGTCAAAACAAAAGCCATAGCTAAAACTAAAACCGTCAAAATAAGCCAGGCTGGGCTATCAAAATGGGCTAGCCTAGCCCTAGCCCACATGGGCTGAGAATTAATAAATCGGGCTGGGTTCATCCCTATTTAACAAATGGGTCAAACAATTCTTGCTCGACCCAGCCCTACGTGGGCCATGGGTTAGGGCCAAGCCAGCCCGCCAAAATTCAAAAAAAAAAAGAAAAAAAAAAAGGAACAGATCAGGCAGCTTGGCGAGCCCACCTTGAGCTTCTTTCTTGCCATCTGATGAAGGTACTAACCATTGCCATAGCTGAAGGGCACAAAGGTCAGAGTTAGGGAGGTGGCTGGAGTCATAAAGGAGGCCGGAGTAATGGGAGGATGCCAGAGGTGGAGTTAGGGTTACGAGGCAGAGGTGCAGGGGTCGGGAAATGAGATCGGAGTGCATGGAAGAGGCCAGAGTCACAAGAGAAGGCCAGAGGCGTAGTTAAGGACCTTAGGATTAAATGGCAAAGGCTGCCTCCCTTATCACTGCCAGTTGCACGACTGCATCCTATCCTCCTCTACTACATGCCATGAGTCCGCCTCCCTATCATTGCTGGTGCCACTGCTCCTCTCCTCCTCCATCACATGATGTGATTCCACTGGCTCCGCCCCCTATCAATACCCAAAAGAAGAACTAATTAATTTCTCACCCCATTTAATTAGGAGAGACTGAGAATGGAGATGAACTAAAGGTGCTCCCACTGGGATGGCCCACGGGTTGGCCCGGTTCTAACCCGATTCAAACCATGGGCTATAGGGGCCAAGCCAAAATGCCCAATTATATAAATGAGCCATAATTTCTCAGCCCGGCCCGGCCCATTTACAGGGCCAAATGGGTGGCCCATGGGCCACAACCCATTTTAACAACTCTGGCTAAAATATAATATTACCAATAGGAAAAAATCCATCAATTATAATACTTATTATCGATGGAGTAGACAATGGCAAAAGCCATCAATAAAAGTATTTTTTAAGTTTTAAAATTAAAATTAAAAAAATTTTAAAAAAAATTAGCAATAGGCTATGTCTTTGCTAATAGTATTAGTGATGGCAATTACCATCTCTAATACTATTGATAATAATTTTTTATTTTTAAAAAAATTAGAAATAAATTTGCTAAAATATATTTTAATTATAATAAAATAGCAATTCCAGTTCTTAAATCCTGTTATAAGTAAATTAACAATTAAATACCATAATTATAAATAAAAAATTAATTAGATTATATTAAAATTATAAATTTTATAAACTAATAATGTTTTATAATTAAAAAATAAATACATAACATAAAAATAAAAAAAATCATATAAGATCCTTCTCATCATCTTTGTCCTCTTTCTGCTCCTATATATCTAGGGGTGCCAATCGGGTTAGGTCGGGTATATACTGGTCGGGTCAGATTCGGGTCGAGTCAGAAAAGTCTCAACCTGAACCCGATTTATTTATTAAATGTATCATAATTTAAACTTAAACCTGATCTATTTAATAAATAGGTAACCCGACCTGACCCATTTTATCCATTTATTAAACAGGTAACCTGCTAACCCGCCTCAACCCGACCTGTTTAACCCATTTAATAAATAAATAACCTAGTAATACAACCCAACCCAACCCGTTTAACATGTTTACTTATAAATAAACTGTTAACCTGACCCAACCCATTTAACCTATTTAAAATAAAGAGTAGAAGTAGCACCATGAGATAGGGGGGAGAAGCCTGAAGGAGAGGGGGCCGACAGGAGGTGCATGACGTGCACCACCATGAGATGGGGGGTAAGAGAAGCCCGAAGAAGGAGATGGGGTCGGGGGGATGCACACCGTCATGAGAGAGGGAAGAAGCTTGAAGAAGGAGAGGGGGCCGGAGGGATGCACACCATCGTGAAAGAGGGGAAAAGCCCTAAGAAGGAGAGAGAACCGAGGGGAGACGCCCGTGCACGGTACATCACCGTGAGATCGGGGGTGGGACCAGGGGAAGGTGCATGCCGTGCACCGCCATAAGATCGAGAATAGGAGAAGCCCGAAGAAGGAGAAGGGACCAAGGGGAGATATGTGCATGCCGTGCACCACCGTGAAAGGGGCAAATGGCAAACCCTAGTTTTTCCACCTTCAAAGAAGTCAAGAAGATCGAAGAGATGAAGACAAAGAGATGGATCAGATGCCCAGATGGTGAGGCAAATGCCACAAATCAGCAAACGGCCATCAGTGGATTCGGCACTCCCACTAATGGGCCAGGCCCAAAACCCAGCGATAGGTTTTATTAAATAAGTTAATAACCTAACCCGACCCAACCTGTTTAGACCTGTATATTAAATGGGTTAAACGGGTTAACAGAATAAGGACCTGAAACTTGAACCCGACCCATATATTAAAGGGGTTAAATGGGTTGACCCGTTTACGACCTGGACCTATTTAGGGTCAACCCAAACCTGTTAAAGGTAGGTTACATGTGGATCAGGTTGGTAGGTCGGGTCATGTTTTGCCACCCCTATATACATCCTCTTCAGCAGCAGGTGGATGGAAGCCAGATATCCCAACATCCTATAACAAAGAAAAATAAAATATTATTAATAAGTTTCTATATGGAAGCATATATATCAATATGGAGGCCTATATTTTGATATATTTATCCGATTCTCAAATAGATTATTTGTACACATTCCATTCGATGATATGGAGCTGTAGACACCCCTAGCCCAACAATTGGATGCTTAGATTGAATTTCTTTTTCTAGGTTCTCTTCTCCAACTCAATCCTAAACATAAGAAGCTTCTAAATATAAAAATTTAAAATAAGAAAAAGAATGTATTAATAAACTTACCTGCTGTAATAGCTATGACAATGAGGCTAACTGATCATGCAGATACGGGTCTCGAAGAATCTCTACAATGATATCGCAGACGATGTCCTGGAAGCTCTGAGATTGCTAGACAAAAAGATAGATCACGACATCCTTGATATATGCATTATTGGGAATTGTGTCCTAAGCCAATCGTCTAGGCTGTAGATGGTTGTGCTAATTTTATAATTGTATATAAATTTTTAATGAATAAAAGTTATTCTTTTTGGCTGTTCATCATATATACATTTTCTTAAAAAGAACTCTTGTGTGATGGAGTCCTTAGAACTACATAATATTTGATATAGAGAGGATATATCAAGTAGTTCTTAAACTGGTTCACAACCAAAGGAAACATTATTATAGGACGATGATGTATCAAGTATAGGTTGTTGTATCTCACATTGGTTGGTTGTCCTCTTGACTGAGGAGTGTGCTGACACTGATGTGACATACAAGTGAAATATGTGACATCTCACTAAATGTGACCATATACAGAGCTCCCTTCTGCCAAAGGATTGCTCACGAAGGGATATGGGTATATGTGTCCCTCAAACCTGAGGTCACCATGGTAGCTTGCAAGCAACTCACTATACTTTGATGCCGGACTACCTAGATTTCTAATCCAGTGATGAAAGGTTTCTAGATACAGTCAAGTACTTGTGGAGCGATGGTGGATCAAGATGGAATTGACCCCTCCAAATAGTTTGGAGTGAATGACTCGCTGTGTTTCAATTTAGAAAAATCTTGGCTAGGATAGTTCTTGTGAGGAGTCACAAAACTTGTAAAGTTAAGACACGATCTGAATGAACCAAATTAGGGTTGGCGGTCGAATCCTAGGTCACCCTGAGCATTATGAGGTCAAAGGGATGAATTATGAAGTAACCATATGCCAGAGGTTCTTGTAAGTTGCTTTGCACAATCTTCGACTTATCCGGCTATCGGGTATCATTTTTAGATGAGGACTTTGACTGGTACTGAAGATATTTTAGTGCTACCGGCTTAGTGTTTGAACCTATGGGGTCATACACCATAGGAGTTTCTATCCGATCTTAAGGCTGATCGATGATTAAGAATCGTTTGCCATCACTAGCGGTCAATATGATTGACCATGTGTCGACACTTGAGGGGTCGACACTTGGCTGTAACGAGAAGTATTTTTGGAAGTCTTTTTTGAATGAGCCAACTCGACCCCTACTCGAGCTGACTTGTTCTGTGTTCTGGACGAGTTGACTCGACCCCTGCTCGAGCCGACTCGTTTCTATTGAAAGAACAGTCCGACTGTTCTATGTTCTGGATGAGCCAACTCGACCCTTGCTCGAGTCGACTCATCTCTGCTCGACCATAAAATCTTGAATGGAATTCTGGGAAGCTTTTTTGAGAAGGTTTTGACCTAGTTTAAATTTTGAATTAAAGTTATTTGGTCTCCAAACTTTCATGGAATGATTGTCATTCCTTCTTAATGTGGTTATAGCCAAATTGGTATGCTCCTTGACCTTCTCCCCCAATCACTCCTCCTTTCTCCTCCCTCTCTTGGCTGTCTCTATAAATAAGTGTTATTTTAGGATTGCAAGAGTTTGATAAAAAAAAGGATAGAAAAGAAAAGGATTTCAGCTTGTCTTGCTGCTGAAAATCTTAGAGGAAAGAAAAGGGTTGTGAGGACTTGGGCATTGGGTGTGCAAACGCCTAGCACTCAGGCTGGGTCTTGGGAAGAGAGCTAGTTTAGGAAGGGTTCCACCTCTCCTCCTTATCTTTCAAGAAGAAGAAGAAGTACAGCCTCAAGGATCCTAAGGAGCTAGCACTCCGAGAGAGTTGATCAGAGTCAAGCCCTGGTGTGGATTACCTGTAGAGGCCAAACACGTGTGTGGCTCGAGCGCTTTACCCTTTTCCATAGCATTTTCAAAGGTATAGCAGTAAGGTACTTTTATTTCTTTGATTATTTTTCTTGCTCTTGATGTATATTGCATGCTGCATTATCTTACTATATCCTGTTGCTGGCAGATTAGTAGATCATTTTGATCGATCTACCAAGCCTTCTGCTGTGTTCATTTTAAAATAGTTTTAAAATACTTTTCATCTGCCTAGCATGTTTTTTCCTTCATGCATCACCCAAGTCTAGGTCGTCGAGGCCTAAGAGAAAGATGCTGAAGACTAGTGAGCTATCAAAGGATCAAAGCTATGCTCGAATCATATGACCTAGCTCCTACTCACCCCTCTAGTGGTCCTTAGCCATCCCTCAATGTCAAGTTGGGGCTGAGGGGATGAGTCCTCATCATGCCATGATATGACATACTTCGCATAATCCACATATACAATTTACAAATTTATTAGTCCAATAATATATCAATATATATAAATTAATAAATAATATTTTAAGTTTTTATCGTGATACATCGAGATCTAAGCTCTAAGAATCACCAGTCCTCCTAGACTGATATGTGGCCTCCAACAACTATAGCTATCCCGGTGCATGACCGTTACTACCATGTCTAAAATAAATAAATAATAAAAATATATTAATTAAAATATATAAATTATCAATTCAATATGAAATTAATATAAGTATAGAATTTTTATCAATCAATCTATCACCACATGTATGCCAACAGAGCCGCGATGTGCTTGATCGAATCTTGCTAGGCAGTCTGATTCTACCATGCTCTTTGCTGCCTACTGGAGTACTCCTCACAACTCCACTGGTAGCAGAGGACCTTCCATATGTCTACCCTTATCTAGTGAGCTATGAAAAATTTCCAATCTAATGGTGACTCGAAACTACGGTGCTTTATGGTAGACTGCATAAGGCCCTATAACCCATCCTAAAACCTACATGTCACCACCTTCTTGAAGGTTGGATGGCCAGCCTCCTCATCCTAAGGAGTCTCGAATTGATAGTACTCTTACAAATTTAAGTAAGCATGTATTAATAAATATAATACAAACTACCATAAATTTAAAAAATAAAAATATTTGACTTACCAAGAACATCTTTCAGGTTGCATCATGAGCTCTTGATGGCCAACTGGAGAACTCGTTCACCAACCTCGATATTAATCGATGGATGATCTCGATAACAACATGAGATACCCTACCTCTCTGATTGTGCTGCAAAATTAAAATTTAATAATAAATATTAAATCTAAAATAGCTAAATTTTAAATATATTAATTAAAGATGTAGTACTTATGAGTAGCTTTGAATATGAATGAGCTCTCTATCCTCTGACCAAGTTGGAGGTGTCATGAGCCAGCGGGTCCTCGATCATGGTGCTAAGTCTAAAACCGGTTGCACCTCCATGTGACTATGGGTTGATAATGGCCCCACATCATTCAAACTTGAGAAAAAAAAATATAAAGAATATTATATTAGATAATGAAGGATAAAATAATATAAAAGTGAATATTTAATTATTAAAGTTTACCGTGTGATGTAAGTGCTATGAACTATATGAGCTAGCAGCATGATCACTCTCTCTTCAAAAGCTCTATCCTCGAAAGCTCTCTCCCCAGCTAGTATGCTCTGGCCTCTAGAAGATAGATGTATAATCTTTAAAAATAAAAAATAAATAGATTTATCAAATTAATTATACAATTATGGTTAGCAATGCAAAATTTAAAATGATGCAAGATAAGTATTTAAAATATTTCAAGGATTATATACTTAGCATGTGGTACCCTTTAGATTTTTTTTCCAATTCTTCCTCTTATTTCACTTCTTCATATTCTTCTTCTGCTTCCCCTTCTTGGATAAGATTGTCCCTTAAAATAAATTTTGTATGATCTATCTTCTCATGCTAGCCATCATGTAGGAGATTCCTAGAGCATCCAACTCTACATCTATGAAGGATCGATGAACTCCTGATGTTTTATCTCCTAAAAGTATTTTGGTAAATAGGGCTCTTCTTCTTCTTCGAGTGCATAATGAATGGCTTGAGATTTGATCTTGCATATAGCCCACCAATCTTTCATTCATATCTTCCTTGATGAAAAAGTAGTATAATATACTTGAACAGCTTATTGAGCTAGCATAAATGGATCGTTGAAATATGCTTTTGATCCATGTTTAATTTCAATAAATCTATACAGTGGATCAACTTTCATACCGTTATAAACATCAAATCATTAATACTTAAATAGAATCATACTATTTTCTCCAATATAGGTCAACTTGATCACTTAGAGGATTCTATAATTATCACTCTCCTCCTCTTCCCCTCTTCCCACCAACTATCCTTTATGCACACATCGCTGTTCATTGTGCTCTTATAATATCTATATTGCTGAGTGTAAAATTTTAAAATCATTTACATCACAACCATTATAACATGTCACGTATTTTGTTAATCCGTAACCTAATGGTCTTAACTTTTTAAATATTTATTCATCCCCTTGCATGACCTATATAGTATAAAAAGAATAAATTATAGAATATTAGAATGTATGAAATGATAATGGATACTTACCAGTTGATGGAACCAATCCACAAAGTTTTGTGAGTGCCATGTAAAAATTTCTTGTTCACTTATTTTCAAGTTGTCCTGTCTTAGCATCCTATTATATTGCCTAAACATGCATAAGATAAGTGTATTGTAATAATTGATTAAAGAGTTATGAATATGATAGACATTTACTTAATATATGGGTCAACTTCCTTGCAGTTTAGCGAAACATGTCTCCGCTTGTCAAAATTCAACATCAATTAAAATCTGATGAACATCATACCTAAATTCACAAGCAAGATAGGCAAATATTAAGATCTCATGCTTTAATCCCTCACCACCACCATTATAATTTCGATCCACTTGAGTCAGCTTTGTTTGCACACTAGGATTAAAGTAATGTCAAGTAAATTTAAAATTTTTCTATTATGTCAGTCTCCATAATAAAATCTTTGACTCTAGCCTTGTTTTTCACTTTTTTCTTAAGATTATGCATGTATCTTTTAAATGGATATATCCACATATACTGCACCAGTCTCCACACCATAGCTTCATACACCAGATAAATTAGGAGATGCTCTATGGAGTCGAGGAAGCTAGGAGAAAATATTTTCTTCAACTTGCATATGATCTCTATATTGCTAGGCTTAAGACTGAAGATGTGGTCAGCAGATGGTTTTGTAAACAAATATCTCTAAAAAAAGATTAAGGTCGATCAAAGAACTCCATATGAAGTTGAGAAGGAGATCACGCTAAGCCAATGATAGTAATCATTGTACGAAGACATAGCAATCATAGCTTTTTAGCCCATAGAACCTATAATCTTTGACATTGATGCACCGAGCTAGATTACTTGCATAACTATCTAAAAATTTTAAATTTTTTCATCATTCATATACATCCTTCAACCATTCCCTTATTAATATATATAATATTTTCACACTACAAGAAAAAAGACTATTAGCAATGGCTAAATGCTGTCGCTAATAGTGATATGCCATCGATAATATTATTAACAACATGTTTCCATTGCTAAAGGACCGTTGCATAAATCTCTGTATTAACCATTATTAGTGACAACTCAAGTCATCATTGCTAATCACACCTATTAGTGACGGTACCAGCAATGACAAATGCCATCATTAATAATATTTTATTTTTTAAAAAAATTAAAAAATATTAAGGATCAAAAAATGCCATCATTAAAAGTTTCCATCAGTAATAATATTTTAGCGATGGCTTTTGCCATCGCTAATAAATTTTTTTAAATATTTTTTAAAAAATAGTAATTAATTTTTAAAAATCTATTTTAATTATAATAATAAAAAATTAGAGTTCTTGAACCATATTAAAAATAAAGTAATAATTAACAACCATAATTATAAATAAAAAATTAGTTATATTATATTAAAAAGTATAAGTTTTATAGTTTCATAAATTTACACCAATAAAAAAGTAAAACATAATATCAAAATAAAAAAGTCATGTGAGATCTATGTCGTCATCATCGTCTCCTCCTCCTCCTGCATGTCCTCTCCAGCAACTGGTGGATGAGAACCAGATATCCCAGTATACTATAATAAAAAATAAAATATTACTAATAAATTTATAAGTATAAAAAATTATAATTATAAAGAAATTTAGTAATAAACTTACCTGCTATGATGGCTATGATAATGAGACTAATTGATCATGCAGACACAGGTCTTGAAGAAGCTCGATGATCATATCGCAAATAGCATCCCAAAGGTGCTGAGGTCACTAGACAAGAACTTGACTCATGATGTCCTCGACATGTGCATCACTCTATGCCTGAGTCATCAGGGCCTGAGATGCGAACATCGAAGAGTACGAGCTGCTGAAAGATCGAAGCTATGGCTGAATCCAATGACTCGGCTCCTACTCATCCCTTTTATGACCCTGAGCCATCTCTCGAGATCAAGGAGGGGCTAAAAGGATGGCTCCTCATCATACCATGCTATGATATATTCTGCATAATCTGTCTATATATTTTATAAATTGATTAGTCTAATTATATATATCGGTATATATAAAAATTAATACTTAAGATTTTAAGTTCCTACCATGATACGTCAAGATCTCTCATCCAAATAATCACAAATCCTCCTAGACCAGTGTGTGGCCTTTCATAATTATAGCTACAATGGTGGATGACCCAACTACCATGTCTATAATAAATAAAAAATAAAAATAAATTAATTTAAAAATATATCATCAATTTAATATGAAATTAATATAAAATAGTATTTAATTCTTACCAATCTATCAACCACTATATGTGTACCGACAGAGCTATTGGTATGCTTGATCAGGTCTTGTTGAGTGGCATGATTTTGCCGTGCCCTCTGCCACCTAGTAGAGTACTCAATGCTAAACATGTCGTAGAGGGTCATCCATATGTCTGCCCACATCCAATGATCCATGTAACTCCTCCAATCTGATGGTGCTGAGAACTAGTATGCTCTGTGATGGTCATCTTGTGGTTGTGAGCCCATCTCGAAATCGACGTGTGGCCACCTCCTCAAAGATTGGATGGCTAATCTTCTCATCCTGAGAAGTGTCAAATCAGTAGTACTCTTAAAAGTAATAGCAAGCTTGTATTAAAGATAATAAAATATAAATATTTTATAAATTTAAAAATTAAATATATTTGACTTACCAAGAATATCTACTAGGCTGCATCATGAGTCCCAGATGGCTAACTAGAGAACTCATTTAGTGGTCTCGGCATCAATCAACAAATGATCCCGGTAACCACTCGAGAAACTCCAGAGTCTCTAAATGCACTACAAAATTAAAATATAATAAGAGATGTTAATTTTATAAGGAATAAAATTTAAATATATTAATATGACAATGTAGCACTTACAAGTGGCTCTAAATATAGATAAGCTATCTATCCTCTGGCTGAGTCGAAGGTGTGCGAGATGGGCAGGTCCTCGACCATGGTATTGAGTTTAAAAAGAGCTGGTCAATGTAGCTGTGAGGTCACTAGTGACCCCATGTCCTCCGAACCTGATCGAATTCTAATATAAAAAAAATTATATTAAATATTAAAGTCTAAAATAATATAAAAAAGAATATCTAAATTTTTTTATTTTATCACAAGGTATGAGTGGTGCAAAACTATGCGAGCTACTAGCATGATCGCTTTCTCCTTGAGAGCTCTATCCTTTAAAGCTCTCTCCTCATCTAGCACTCCTCTAATCTCTGGAAGACATAATGTATAATATTTGAAAATAGAAATAAATAGATTCACCAAATTAATTCACTACAAGAAAAATCCTTTGCTAAAAAATGTCATCGGTAATAATATTTTAGCAACACCATTTGCTATCATCAACGCCATCGCTAATAATTAACAAAAAGATATATTACTAATGAAAAAACTTACTGAATGCCCACATCTTGTAACAAAAAAAATATTATGAATTAATTTTAAATATAAAAAATTAAAATAAATAAAAAAATATTAATAATCTTATCGAATGCCCTAAGATTGCTTAGCAATTATCCGGATCATGATATCCTTGATATATACATCACTCAACATCTGGATCATCAGAGCCTGAGATAAAGATGCCAAAGAGTACCGAGCTATCAAAAGGTCAAAGTTGTGGCCAAATCCTATGACCTAACTCCTACTCATCCCTCTGACTCCTCATCGCTTTGACTCCTGCACATCACATTCACCAAATTGTAATGATGGAAGATAATATTTAAAATGATTTAAGAATTTAAAAATAGAATCTCCATGACCTTCCGTACTCCATCTTCTAGATAAAAAACTTTAAGAAGAAAACAAAGTCCTCAATGAAAAAGTACTCGAGATCATAGAAGAATACCTCGAAATTGTCAATCTCCTATGATGGCCATTCTGTATAGGAAGCCCTAAAATCAGTCTTCTGGTCGATGCCCATCTAATTATCCTAAGATACAAGAGTTGTGCCATCAATTGTCACAGCGATGCCACTTGAACCTTATCACCAAAAGCCAGTCTAAACTAGATAAATTAGAAGCTAGTATACTGAATTAGTAAATGAAAAGATATCTTCAATTATATTTAAGATATTACAGTCCATTCTAAATCCATCATTTGACTAGCAATATTAGCAGCGATGCAGCTCTCGCACCAGCCATAATAGATACTTCGTACTTTAAGATGAACATCTATCATCACATCTTGGCACCAAAATAATTTAAGACTGAATGTCAACTAGCTTGTTATTAATTTCATTCACATTCAAAATTCCAACTATTTTTTTATCTTTATTTACATCATTTTCATCATAAAATAGCCTAATATCACCAAGTGCAATATCTAATCATCGATTAATTCATGTTTCAATACATATGAACTATTAACTTTGTTCAATTTATATGCATTAAAACATAAATTAATTCATGATCAAAAAATATCTTAAGTAATTTTAAACCAGCTCATGATCATGCAAATAATGTAACTAAAAATGAAAAAAATTAAAATCTCAATAATGAATAAAGTCAATAATGAACTAGTTGCCACTCGATCCTAAGTTGCTTTGATGCCAGGGATGCTTACCTTAGAATTAAAGATATCGGAATGACTGATGCGATAATTGTCTCACTGCTACTATCATCGTATCATCGTTGAAATGATCATGAAGTTGGAATGGATTACAATACTTAAGTACAATTAAAGATATCTTTTCATTGACCAATTTAGCATATTTAGCTTCTAATTTTTTCAATAAAAAATAGCATTTGGTGATAAGGTCCCAGTGACATTGCTACAACTATCAGTGGTGCCACTCCTACAACTTAAAGTAATTAGATAGACATGAACCAGAAGAATAATTCTAGGATCTCCACTCCTAAATGGCCATCGCAGGAGATCATTGATGGCTTCAAAGTCTTCTCCTGCGATCTCAAGCACTTCTTTATCAAGGATCTTATTTTCTTTTTACAATCCTCCTTTCAAAAATCAGAGTACAAGAAGGTCGTAGGGATTTTGTCTTTTAATCTTTGAATCATTTTAAATGCTTATCTTGACTGGGCATGTTTTCGAACCGGGTTTGGGCTAGATCAGGCAGGGCTAAAGGGATGCCCAGTCCCAAAGCATGGCTTAATCTACTTCAAGCCTGGCCCGAAGCACAATCAAGATTCGGACTAGCGTGAAACCATCGAACCAGCTTGAGCCTAGTTTCAACTCTGTCTATATGTCAAGATCCAAATCTCGTGCATTAAGGACATGCATCCAAGCACACCTAATTAAATATTTACTTGATTAAATTAAGATCTAAATTATTAAAAAAATTACTAATAAATAAAATAAATATTAAATAAATAAATAAATATTTAATTAATTAAATTAATTAATAAGCATCTAATTAATTAAATAAGCATCTAACTAATTAAATAAACATCTAATTAATTAAACATATATCTAAATAATAAAATAAATAACTAATTAATTAAATGAATAAATAAATATCAAATTAATTAAATCAATAAATAAATATCTAATTAATAAAGAAGCATCTATTTAATTAAAAAAATATCAAAATAATTAAATAAATAATGTAGGCCTACGTAGGCAACCCAAGAGGGGGGTTGAATTGGGTTTTATAAAATTTTTGTACTTTTTAAAAGATGAACTAAAGCAAGTATATGCTAATGCAATTTAAGTGCTTGTGTATTTCAAATAAATGCAGTGGAAATAATGAAATTAAAGCATAAGGAGAACAATCACACAAACACAAAGATTTATAGTGGTTCGGTGCCAACCAAGCACCTACATCCACTCTCCAAGAATCCCTTGGGAATTCCACTAAGTTTGGTTTTATAACTTAGGCTCACCAACAACCTTTACAACTTGTTTTGTCTTCGGGCTCACAAGTCAAACCCTAGTTGGTTTCAAGGCTCACCAACAACCACCCTTGGTTTTACGGGATAACCAAGAACCTAAACAACTTGTTTTGGCTTCGGGCTCACAAGTAAACCCTAGTTGGTTTCAAGGCTTACCAACAACCACTTTGGTTTTCAAGGCTTACCAAAAACCTCTTTGGTTTTCCAAGGCTCACCAAAAACTTTAAGTAAAACAATGTAAGAGCAAGTATAAATGAATACAATAAAAGCTTTCTAAAATAAAGCAAATATCTCTTTGAAGCCCATTGAGAGTTGATGAAGATCTTGTCTTCAAGTTGATGAAGCCTTTGATTGATGCTTGAGGATGTGAACTTTGGATGCTTTCTTTGAAACTTGGAAGCTTGAAGGCTTGAACCACTCAACTCTTGAATCCTTGAAGAATATTCAAAAATCTCACCAAAGGATTACTTCCCCAATTGACTTTTGATGTTTATATAGCCTCCCAACACTTAAATGACCATTTATAGCCGTTAGGGAGGAAAATATGATCGTTTGGAAGCAAGTTGGAGAAGTTCTGCAGCCCAGAAAACTAGCCGTTGCTGTTCAAGTGTCGACACTTCACCTTCAGGTGTCGACACTTCAGTTTCAAGTGTCGATACTTCAGTTTCTAGGTGTCGACACTTCACTTCCAAGTGTCGACACTTCAGCTCCAGGTGTCGACACTTCACTGAAAGAGCTTTCTGAAGTTTTCTGTTTGTCTCAGGCCTTGAGTCGACACTTCACTCTTCAAGTGTCGACACTTGTTCCTCAGGTGTCGACACTTCATTTCCAAGTATCGACACTTGCCTGTGCCATTGCTGAAACATCTTCAAATTGAAACTTTAACCTCTTTAAGTCCTTCCATATTAATTCCAAAGTCCATATACTTGATTTTCCATTAATTTAAGGACTTTTTCAACTGAAATACAAGCATTTCTTCATTCAACATGGTTGAGTACTAAGATCTGAAAAATACACTTAAAATGCAATTAGTACTCATATATACTTAAACATTTTGTCAATCATCAAAATCAAGACCAGAGTCAACAATCTCCCCCTTTTTGATGATGACAAAACCTTTAAGTATATGAATAGGGTAAGCTTAAAAAATATTAACGATAAGATAAATATGTAAGCTCAAAATAATAAGCACCAAGCTCCCCCTCAAAATATGATCCAAAAAATCTTCAAAAATATTTTTCAAAATATGCAAAAAATTTAAAATTTTCAAAATTTCTTCTTCTTACTAATTCTTTCCTTTAGATAAAAATATTTTACATTCTTCTCCCCCTTTTGCACTTTCTTTCATTTCTCAAATGATTTTTCATGTTTATCCAATCTTCCCATTTTCATACTTAACAATTTTCTCCCCCTTTTTGACATCATGAAAAAGGGTGAAAGGCAATACAAAGTGGGAATAAAGTTGGAAAGAATAGCAAGTAGGTCATCAAAATCAATGCATGAAATCAAATATTTATGATATCAATTGAATATGATATAAATTGAACAAGATACCAAATAATGTAAGCATATGCAAGAAATGATTTGATGTATATTATCCATTCGCCTTACTTGTTCATGGGATAAGGTCACAGCGGCACCCCTACACGTCATAAGAGAGCCCATTGAATGGGAAGAGAGGGTCTTTAAGCCCTACTTATCTTCTATGACCGGACGGCCATGGTGACTAACCCAATCCGAAGCGGTTACTAGGAATTCTTTTAAAATAATTTTGATACCAATAGAATATGATACCATTTGAATGTAACTCCCCTCAAAGAATTAGATTTGAAAACAAAAAGGAGTATCAGAGCAATATAAGCAAAGCATGATATCAACAAGATATTCAAAGCATCAAATATGATAACAAATCTTTGGATGCTCCCCCTGAATGTTATTCCTCCTTTAAAAATATGCATTTATTTCAGGAATAAAACATGAAATCTTATGCATCAAGATTTGAATTTAGAAACTATATTAATCAAAATCAAGTGAAGATCTAATAATCACAAGTTTGACCATGAGAGCTTGAAATCCATCAACATCAAAATGGTCATGATCACAACAAATGATTATTAGTCTAAGCTTGATTCTAATCAATCAATTAAAATATTTTTCAAATCAATATGCATCTTTAAAAGTATTTTTCATGAAATACATCAATCAAAATCAAGTGAAGGTCTTACAATCATAAATTTAATCATGATAGCATGAAATTCATCAACACCAAAAAGTTCATGATCATAGCCAATGATGATAAGTCCAAACTTGATTCTAATTAACTATTTAAAATATTTTTTCAAAGTAATTGATGCAATAAAAATTAATCTATATTTTTAATTATGGCAGGAGATGTTTAGAATTTACCAATATACATAATCCTTCCTTTTACCATTTAGTCCAAAATGTTGCTTGTCCACTTCTTTAAATTGTCTTGTACAACCTCTTTTCAAGAACTTCCTTTCTTCATGTTGGGTTGCAAGACATTCCTGCAAAACAAATTAAGTAGACATTTTTGGTACCCAAACTTTCTTGGGTCCTTTATGATTAGTAATTATGGTTCCTTTTGGAACCCAAACTTTTCTTAATCTAGAAGGATAAGCATTGAAACCACGTTTATAAGAAAAATTAAAAGAAGCAGGAATATTGAAGTTCTTCAAAAGTTTTTACTTCTTTTCCTCAATCAAAATATTTTTCTCATTAAAAACTTTATCACATAAATCTTTTAAAATAACATTTTCTTTTTCTATAAATTCTTTTTCTTTAGAAAAATTATTCTTTTCATTTTTCAAAATATCAATCTTGGCATTTAAATCATCATTTTTATTTGCAAGATTGGTGTTGTCAAGAGAAAATGAATCTACATGCCTATTTAATTTCTTGTGCTCAATTTTTAGCAATCTATATTCATGCACAAGATCATTAGATGCATCATGTGATTCTTTAAAGGTAAAATTATAATTATTTTTAGCACATACCTTTTCCTCATTTGCCATGAAGCAAAGATGGGCAACTTCATCATCCGTACTTGAATCTTCGCTATCGCTCCAAGTTGCCATCATTGCCTTGAATTTCTTTTTGGCCTTGAGAGCTATTATTTTCTTTTCTGTATCAGCTTCCACTATCCTTTGCCATAAGTTCAACTCATAGGTCATGAGTGAACCGATAAGCTCCTCCAAAGGTAAGGTTTCTATATCTTTAGCTTCTTGGATCGCCATCACCTTTGGATCCCATGATTTTGGCAAGGATCTAAGAATTTTGTTCCCCAAATCAGCATTAGTATATATTTTGCCAAGACTTTTTAATTCATTAATAATAGTCATAAATCTTGAAAACATATCAGATATATATTCATAATGCATCATTTCAAAAATTTCAAAAGAATGTATAAGCAAATTAATTTTAGTGTTCTTCACTTGAAGAGTACCCTCATGAGTAACTTCAAGTGTGTCCCATATTTTCTTCGCTGATGTGCATGTAGAAATTCTATTAAATTCATTTAAGTCCAATGCACAATAAAGCAAGTTCATTGCTTTAGCATTGATTTCAATTTGTTTAATGTCATATTCATTCCAATCCTCTTCGAGCTTTGGAATGGAAATGCCATTAACCAAAATGGAAGGAATATGAGGGCCACTAACAATAATTTTCCAAAGAAGATAACTAATAGATTGAATATAGATGCGCATGCGAGTTTTCCAAAATGTGTAATTTATGCCATTGAAAAATGGTGGTCTAACACTAATACCTACAAGGGTTGCCATAATCTTTAACTCAAAATTGTTAGATTTTCAAACAGAGCACCTGCTCTGATATCAATTGTAGGCTCACGTAGGCAACCCAAGAGGGGAGATGAATTAGGTTTTATAAAACTTTTGTACTTTTTAAAAGATGAACTAAAGCAAGTATATGCTAATACAATTTAAGTGCTTGTGTATTTCAAATAAATACAGTGGAAATAATGAAAATAAAGCATAAGGAGAACAATCACACAAATACAAAGATTTATAGTGGTTCGGTGCCAACCAAGCACCTACATCCACTTTCCAAGAATCCCTTGGGAATTCCACTAAGTTTGGTTTTATAACTTAGGCTCACCAACAACCTTTACAACTTGTTTTGTCTTCGGGCTCACAAGTCAAACCCTAGTTGGTTTCAAGGCTCACCAACAACCACCCTTGGTTTTACGGGATAACCAAGAACCTAAACAACTTGTTTTGGCTTCGGACTCACAAGTAAAACCCTAGTTGGTTTCAAGGCTCACCAACAACCACTTTGGTTTTCAAGGCTTACCAAAAACCTCTTTGGTTTTCCAAGGCTCACCAAAAACCTTAAGTAAAACAATGTAAGAGCAAGTATAAATGAATACAATAAAAGCTTTCTAAAATAAAGCAAATATCTCTTTGAAGCCCATTGAGAGTTGATGAAGATCTTGTCTTCAAGTTGATGAAGCCTTTGATTGATGCTTGAGGATGTGAACTTTGGATGCTTTCTTTGAAACTTGGAAGCTTGAAGGCTTGAACCACTCAACTCTTGAATCCTTGAAGAATATTCAAAAATCTCACCAAAGGATTACTTCCCCAATTGACTTTTGATATTTATATAGCCTCCCAACACTTAAATGACCATTTATAGCCGTTAGGGAGGAAAATATGACCGTTTGGAAGCAAGTTGGAGAAGTTCTGCAGCCCAGAAAACTAGCCGTTACTGTTCAAGTGTCGACACTTCACCTTCAGGTGTCGACACTTCAGTTTCAAGTGTCGATACTTCAGTTTCTAGGTGTCGACACTTCACTTCCAAGTGTCGACACTTCAGCTCCAGGTGTCGACACTTCACTGAAAGAGCTTTCTGAAGTTTTCTGTTTGTCTCAGGCCTTGAGTCGACACTTCACTCTTCAAGTATCGACACTTGTTCCTCAGGTGTCGATACTTCATTTTCAAGTGTCGACACTTGCCTGTGCCATTGCTGAAACATCTTCAAATTGAAACTTTAACCTCTTCAAGTCCTTCCATATTAATTCCAAAGTCCATATACTTGATTTTCCATTAATTTAAGGACTTTTTCAACTGAAATACAAGCATTTCTTCATTCAACATGGTTGAGTACTAAGATCTGAAAAATACACTTAAAATGCAATTAGTACTCATATATACTTAAACATTTTGTCAATCATCAAAATCAAGACCAGAGTCAACAAATAATTAAATAATTTTTAAATTAATTTTTAAATTAATTAATTAAATTATATTAAAATAAAAAAAATAGTTTTTACTTACTTCTTTGCCACCATCCTTGTTGCCATTATTAATGATATATTCTAAGATTTGGAAAGAAGTGATTACTATTTCACCAATCTAGAATAGCAACATGGTCTTAATGCTTATCACAGATCATCTTGATAAAAATGTCTATCACGAGGATAAAAATCTAATAAATTTTTATAAGAATATCATTCAAAATAATTTTAAAAGCAATCAAAATATAGATGAAAAATAGAAATAAGTTCAAATGTCATAACCAATTTACTTGAAAAAATATAATAAATTTTAGAAGAAAATAGCATCAAAATCAAAGTTCTAGATGAAATCAAACAAAAAGAAAAACTAAGAACTAAAATACTATATAACATCTCCATAATTATAAGAAATAAAAAATTAAAAATTAATTTACATCCTGGCTCGAGTTCTTCAGCTAGTATAGTAGTACCTGTTGAGAATTGTGTCACAAAGCCAATTACCTAGGCTATAGACGGTTGTGCTCAGTATTATAATTTATATAAAAATTAATAAAACTTTATTTTGGTGGCTCATCACATTATTTATTTCCCTATAATGACTCTATTTATGTGATGAAGTCCTTAGGACTGCACTGACTTAGATATAGAGAGGATATATCGGTGGTCCTTTAAAAAGGTTCACAACCAAAGGATACATTGTACAGGATAGCAATGCATCAAGTATAGGTTGTTGTGGTTCACATCGTTTGGTTGTCCTCTTGACCAAAGGAGTGTGGTAACACTGATATGATCTGCAAGTGGAATGTGTGACATCTCATTGAACGTGACTCCATAGAGCTCCTTTCTGCCAAAGGATTGCTCGCGATTGGATATAGATATATGTGTCCCTCCGATCTGAGGTCATCATGGTAGCTTGCAAGCAACTCCCTGTGCTTTGGTGCTGAACTACCCGGATTTCTAATCTGGTGATGGAAGGTTTCTGGGTACAGGCAAGTACTTGTGGAGCAGTGGTGGACCAAGATGGAATTGATCTGTCCAAATTATTTGAATTGAATATCTCGCATTATTTCAATTTAGCAAATCCTCGACCGGGGTAGTCCTAGTGAGGAGTCACTGGACTTGCGAGGTTGAGACATGTTGTAGATTGATTCAGTTAGGGTTGGCAGTCTAATCCTAGGTCATCTTGAGCATTGGAGGTTAAAGGAATGAATTATACGATAACCATATGCCAGAGGTTCGATAGATTGCTCTCGCATCTTCGACCTATCCGGACGCCGAGACCCATTTCTAGATGGTATCTTGTGCTGGTACTGGAAGTGTTCTAGTACTACCGTTTAGGTTCGAACCTATGAGGTCACACGCCATAGAGGATTTCTTCCTAATCCAGAAACCGATCAACGATTGCAAATCGTTTCGGTATTAAGGTCAAACGGTATGATTGAGCACATATTGGATTTTTTCTGATCAATCTGGTATGATTTGGATCGACCAGGATTGGTTTGGGTCAACCAGGAACTATTCCTGGTAGACCTTGTTTGGACCCAGTTTTTTTCTTACTTATAGATTTTGGTCGGACCGGGGTTTGCTGAACCGATTTTATTACATGGTTTGTTTTCACCGGTTTTTTTTCTCCCAGCGTTTCAAAGAAAATAAAACACCGGTTCGAAGACATGATGGCCTCCTCTCTCTCAGTTTTGCCCTGATTTACCATTTGAATGGGATTTGATATGCATGGAGTTTGAATGCAGCGTGGGAGATCTGAAGTTTATCCATTGCCCAGCGATCTAGTTTTTGGTTTTTTCACGGTTGTCTCTCCCGCACTTTTTCTTATCTCTCGGTCCCAAGTTTCACGGTGTTTTGCCCCTTTGTTCTCATCCAGCCAACGAGTTCCCTGCAATTCAAACACCGATCAAGAGCCATTTCAACTGGAGTTTTGTTTTATCGAGACTTCTCACGGAGTTTTCATGGCCTTCACGTGTTTTCTCCGCTTGAGATTTATCTGGGTAGCAGGCCGTGAGAAGAAGAGAGAGCAAGGAACTGGGAAGTGCTAGAGAGATGAAAGAACAGATGTCACGCCCCGAATCCAGATCAAGGATCGGCTACGTGACCGGCCGCACAATCCTAGATATCTTCTAGAGATCATGCCAGGCCTAACTTTCAAATCTACAACCAAACAATAGTAAGGAACAACTTTCCATAAAGATTAACAGAAAATAAAATACAAATAAAATATAAACTCAGGGATTAACACCTAAAACCTAGCTCCTCACTGACCGGTCCCAAAACCCAAATGATCTTCGATATCTGAAACAAAAATATAGGAAAATAGGGGTGAGCTACACAGGCTCAGTAAGTTATGTTGACCTTCAATATACATACACCAATATGCATCTAATAACAACAAGCATAATACATCATGCAACAAGATGTCCAGCAATATAATAATAATAACCAACAACATGATGCAAGTATTAACACTCAAATGCAACCAACACAGACACGACTATGGATGGCCAACCATTTACTTAACTCTCCTAGTCCCTCAGACTATGGCCAAGATCGGCCCATGGCTCGCCCCGAAAGAGTCTAGATCCTGTGTCACATACCGCTCAACAGTCATGTGCCAGTAATAGCCCTGCTGGAGGCCCAAAAGGAAAACTAGCTCTGAGTATCACACGAGAAACATGCATCCTCTGCATGTGCCTGCCATGCATGGCTAAAATAAGGCAACTAGCTCCTGTGTCACACCGCTCAACGGTCATGTGCCAGCAATAGCCCTGCTGGAGGCCCAAAAGGAGACTAGGTTCTCGTATGATCATAGTCAGACTAGAGAGCACTCACACCGTCACAATGCACTCACACCAACACAATACATCCATATCACCACGATGCATGCAATCCAAAGCAATCCCACAATGTACCCACACCAACACAATGTACTCACACCAACACAGCACCCACACCAACATGATGCACGCAATCTAATGAAATCAAATACAGATATATTACATATATCTACAAAGTTATATATATATATATATTGGCATACATATCAGAGGTCAAGATAACTTACCGAGGAGTATCCACCAACTAGAACAGTCCAACACTAATCCGGGTCTTCCAAAGTCAACGATGATCCTGAATCACAAATTAAAAGAAAATAAAAACTAAATTTTCCTGAAACAACCTTGTCCAACAAATCTTTTCCCCTTCTTCCCTTTTATTTAATATTATTAATATAATTATTATTATTATTTATTTATTTATTTTTCCAATGAAGTTTTTACTGGACCGGCCCAACCAAGAAATGGACCCGGCCCAGCAGGACCCGGCTCAACCGAACCCAGCCCGCACGTCCAGGCCACAGTGCCTGGACCTGGTTCACGAGGAGAACCGGAGAGAAACGACGACGATCCTCCCGACCGACCGACCGGAAACATCGCCGAAGGGAAGGAAAGAGATCGGCGGTCCGACAGTGGCCGCCTGATCACCCGCTGGGAAGCACAGGGGATAAATCCCCTTCCCTGTTAACAGAGACCTCTTTCTCTGTTAACAGGCCGATCAACTTCCCCCCCCCCAACGAGCGATGGAACGGAGGCGATCCCAGTGGTCGACCGTCCGGAAAGGGTCGCCGGAAGGAGGAGAAGAGACTGGCGACGGCCAACAATCGCCGGCCAAAACCTCCAGGAATACAACGAAAAAAAAGGAATCGGCCGGATTCTTCCCTTCTCCCCGGCAAAACACCCCCACACCAACGTACCCTTCTAGAGAAAAGAAAGACGAGGAAGAAGAACTTATCGGCGAGATGACCTCCGATCGCAGCGACCACCGGTGAAGAGAACACTCCGGCGAGGCTGAGACACGAGAAGGGAGCCGTCGACGTCCACCGTTAGAGAGGGTATTCGGGATCAACAAAGACACCCGAGGTCTCTAAATAATCGAGGAAGACGTTATCCCCTCCCCCACCACCGGCGGCGTCGACGGGCATCCGAAATTATCGCCAGAAAATCCAAACTTCCGAGCTAAATTGAATTTGAACTGATGTCGGCAGGGGCCGCCGACTTCAGCCCAAATCCAGCCCAATAAGAACTGGGCCTCACAACAGGGCTTGCAGCAAGAGAGCGGTCTGTGAGTTAGGAAGAAATAGGGCATGAGAAGTTTTTTTTGGACGGATATCTGCTTGCAGAAATTTGTAGAGAGTCCATGACATCCTCCCCTGTTTTTGTTTTCCTTAGTGTGCTCTTGGTGGGGTTTGGGCGGTCTTGGAGAAGACTGCCCGTGAAGATTTATTTTTGGCTTTCCCTATTCCACATTGCCGTGACCTGTTTGTTGATTCCTGGAGGACTAGCATCCATCCAAAAATTGAATCAGCAAGAGCTCGCGCGTGGATACTCTAATGGATGGATATTTGGACATCTCGAGAGATTGGACCGATCCTCTTTTCTATTTCATGTTTGTAGATCTATTCTGAAGACTGCTGGAGTCGGCTTCTTCCTGCTTCGATCCAGATTTCAGAACAAACTTTTTGTTATCATGCATGTTTAGATCTAGTTATTATCATATTATTTATAATTATTGCACTTGCCTTTACATATCTATGTATTTGTTACATGCATCATGTTATGTTAGATCATGTGCTATGAGTAGGTTTTTCCGTATGCATGCTTAAAATTTTTAATTATGCAATACCTACTCCCTAGCCTAGCATGCCTAGGGTAGGCGTCCGATGCACTAGTTCCCTAACAGTACCCTCTATAGTTAGAGGCCCTCATCAGAGAGGAGGGGAGGGGGCCTCATGACATGGCGAGCTCAGCACGAAGAGGGGGCCACATGGCATGGGGAGGGAGTCAACGACATGGAGAGCTCGACACGGGGAGGGGGTTGCATGGCACTGCAAGCTCGATGTGAGGAGGGGGCCTCATAGCACAATAAGCTTGGTGCGAGGAGAGGGCCCGGACAGGGTGAGGAAGGGGCTAGACATGCGAGGAGGGGGCTTGACTATGCAGGGAGGAGGGTTGGATGGCGTGGGGGGGAGGGTCGGACGATGCAAGGAGAGGGCCGAACCCTGAGGGAAGCAAATCGGATGGTGAGAGGAGGCCGGACGGCATAGGGAGTGGGCCCGATAGTGAGGGGAGACTAAACGACATGAGGAGGGGGCCGGACGGTGCGGGGAGGGGGCTGGACAGTAAGGGAAGGCCGAATAGCGAGGAGGGGACTGGACCATGTGGGAAGGGGGATGGATGATGAGGGGAGGAGGGCCAGACGGTGAGGGAAGAGGGCCAGATAGCACAGAAAAGAGGGTTAGATGGTGAGGGGAGGAGGGCTGGACAGCACAGGGAGAGGCCTGGATGGCAAGGGAAGGAGGACTAGATGGCATGGGGAGAGGGTCAGACGGTGAAGGGAGGAGGGCTGGATGACACGAAGAGGCTGGATGGCATGGGAAGGGGGCCAGATGGCGAGGAGAAGAGGGAATCAACACGGGAGAGGGGCAAAAACTTTTGGCCTATCTTTTGCCCGGGAGGAAGTTATATTGACACTTTTAGTGATAGTAAACTTGCTATCACTAAAAATTACCAATACTGCATTGAAAATAGTGAACTTATTAGCGATAGCTAATTTTCATCACTAATAAACTATTATTCATCGCTAATAATATTTTCTATAAAATTAAATTTAACAAATATAATTAAATTAAAAAATATATAATAAAATTTAAAGTATTAAAAATTAAATTTATTAGTGATGGAGTATGCCATCACTAATACCCTGCTTGCCATCGCTAATAGTATTAGCGATGGCAGTTTCAGGTGTCAACATTTGTCATTGCTAAAATGTCTTATTAGCGATGGTGCTAATTGCCTTTGCTAAATACCTATTTTCTTGTAGTGTCGGCTTCAAAAATTTTCTAGATGACACTTCAACCAGCTCGAATAGAGAATGCTTTCATATATTCTTCATGTCTACTTGACTCTTAGAGTTATCCTTCATCATGCCCTTGACATCCATAACAATGTAGAAAATATTATCAAATATATTCTTCTCAATACACATGATATCAAGGTTATGATGGATCAAATTGGTGGATCAGTATGGCAATTTCCAAAAGATGCTACACTTCATCAAGTTATAATTCTATCAAAATCCCGAGATTTTTGTTTGTCAAATAGTATGCTAAACTAGACTTCGTCCACTTGGGATATACCCTCTGAAACACTTCTATACTACTGAGGTATGGGGGTGTATTGTTCTTTTCTATCTTATTCCTCCTGAAACTGTCCCGCTACTTTCAAAAAGGATGATGTTTAGAAAGAACTTGATAAGGATAATTGACCAATTGGGCTTACGACCATGCTTAAACTAAAATAATTTTATATTCTCCATGAAATAGGGACATGCTAGTTTTCTATGAGTGCTTCATCTTGATAACATCCCATAAGCAAAAAAATCACTTATGGCATACATTAGTTTAGCCTTCATTACAAAATTTTGCTTCTTTGATATATCAAAAATATGTATACCATAGACTACAAGAATTTTAGCTTATCAATAAGAGACCTTTTTACTATGATGCCGTGGTCTTGGAATGACTAATGTAAGAAAGATATTATGTTCTTTCATACACATCTCAGGTGATAGATTGCATGAAAAAATAAAGACTAGCCATATGAATAAGGGGATGCTGCATGACTAAATGATGTAAACCCATCCATAGATAGACCTAGACAAACATTGTATGATTCCTGAGCAAATAAAGGATAGCAAGCATCATATTTCTTCAATGTCTCACTGTCCGACGAATGACTCATTATATTGGTGTGCTTACAAATTCTTTCTTCGTGCCATCTCATCTACTCGTAGTACTCTTGGATAAGTAGAGCCTACAAAGCCTAGGAGTAAGAGAAAGGTATTGAAGAACCTTGTATGGTATGTCCTTCTAATTCTTATCCTCTTGCCTCGGCTTAAATCAGCTTTCATCGCATACATCATATGAGCTCTTCAGTTGGTCCCTTTATAGAAACTCATGCAATTATTATAATATGCATCTATCTTCTCGTATCTCTTGTCTAATCCATTTATCATTTTCTTTGAAGCATAGAAGCTCCTAACAAGTTTCTCATCCTTCAATAGTATTTTTTTTATTATTGCTATTATTCTTTCATAACAATTGCTTGTTATAGTAAACTCAGCCTTCAAGTTTAACAACTCTGACATAATTGATAATATAGTATGTGTTTTACATCTCGGTCATAGTGATTCATCATCATCTTTTTGCATATGATAGAAATAACCACTTTAGCTTCTAGATCATCCTTCACATCCTAGTTAAATTCAGAATCAGCTGCATCTATAACCATGTTGACCATTCTACCTATGTCCCTATTCAGCTCACCTCTAATCCTTACAACTATCTCCCACATCTCTGCATGCAAGTATCAATGCTTGTAATTTGCATATATTCACTCCCATATAAATAAATAGTGATTGTATTCCTATCAAATATTTTTCTAATTTCATATTGCTTACAAGGGCAACAAGTCCATCCTTGATGTAAGAGTGCCACATTCCAGAAAGCATAAGCACAGAAGTACTCTACAACCTTTTTATGTTTAGCAGAAATCATCCCATCGACTACTCGACGGTCCATCCAACTACGGTCCATGTTATACTATGGATTATGCATATATAAATACAAGAAAATTACTAACTAATTATTTTGTCATTTAAAATGATTTACATAATAAATGCATCCTATTACCAACTAATAGGTATAGAAAATCCTATCCCATTCATGAATTGCATTAATTTTATATATCAATTATAGTAATCAAATGGTATACAATAGGGGCCAAAAAAAATTTTAACAACATTTTTTCTTAGTTCTTCCCACATAGTTGAAGATGTGTGAGAAAAACTAATGGAGCATGCTATCCAAAATTTTTCTTGAACCCTTGACATACCGTTTGACTACTGTAATTACCTATAGAATTAATTACAATATCCAAACTATCCAAACAAGACTATCAATTGACCAATATATATAACTCTCCCATCCATACAAAAATATATAAATATACGGATGTCGTAGAATATATACTATGGTTCTATGCAATGCAAATTTTTTAAATTCACACATAATAAGTTAATTAAATTGGCACCTAATTAAGGAATGTTGTAGAATATTCACTTGGCCCTAGGTCCCCGCATGCTCGAGCTAGCTACCCTGGACATCGGTTGAGATTCGAGGCCCGAGCACATTGGGCACACCCTAGCCCCCGTGTTTGCAATGCTACCCGGTACCTTTCCTTGTCCGAGTGCACAGGACGCGCTCGAGCTAGTTGCCCTGGATGCCAACTGAGACCCAAAGCCTGAGAATGTCAAGCATGCATGCCTTGTATGCACGAGACTCAAGATTTGGCATGCAAAGCGCAAGTGAGGGCATAGATCGAGGAAAAGTACCCGGCAACATTGCAAGCATGGGGCACGGGACAAGCCCAATGAGCTTAGGCCTCGAGTCCCAATTAGCATCCAGGGTAGTTAGCCCTCGCGCACCCCGATACTTGGGCTAAGGGAAGGTGCCAGATAGTATTACAAACACGAAGGCTGGGACGTGCCTAGCATGCTCAGGTCTCGAGTCCCAGCCGGCGTCCAAGGCAGTTAGCTCGAGTGCACGAGGACCCAACATCCAGGGCAAATAGCCCTTGCGCACCCCAATGCTTGGGCTGAGGGAAGGTGCAAGATAGTATTACAAACACGAGGGCTGGGATGTGCCTAACATGCTCAGGTCTCGAGTCCCAACCGGCGTCCAGGGCAATTAGCTCGAGTGCATGGGGACCCAGCATCTAGGGCAACCCTCGGCACCTTCTCTTGATCCAAGCGTGCAAGGCATTTGACCTGCACTCCTGCTTGCGCTTTGCATACCAAGACCTGAGTCTCATACATGCAGGACTTATATTCATGCACACCCAATTAATTACTTAAATAACTATTTAATTATTAATTAAATTAATATATAATTAATTAGTTAATTAATTAACTAATTAAATTTAATAAATATATTTTAAATAAAAAATAATTTATGGTAATGGCTCTATTGTCGTAACTATCGCTAATATTCACAAAAATAATAATAGACAGGCTCCATGAATGGTAGACTCAAAATTTCATAAATTATAAAATTATTTACCAATATATTAATCAAATTCTATAATAGTAGTTCTAGCTCCCACCACCTGTATTTATATGCAATAAAATTTTACGGTGGCATTTATAATAAAGTGTCATTAATAAAAATATTTATTATCTGACAACCAATTGGTCATCAAAAGTCATTTTTATTATACTGCATCTTAATTCTTAATTGTGGTTAATGTGAACTGATCGAGCATATCCCTAGCGCTCATAGTACTCCATGCTCACCAAACGGAGGCTAGGCTTCGAGTCTTGATTGGTCATCATCAAACATTATTATTTGACCATAACTAATAATAATAATAATACTGAATAATTAATCTTCTTTTTTCTCTCAAAAGGAGAAACAACTGAAGGTGCTTTTTTAGAACTTATAACTGCTCCCAGCTCCCTTGCTTTCAGAAATAACCTATGGATCTTCCTTTCACTATAAGCTGATATGAAGAAGGCAGACGGAAATAATTTATTAAAAGAACGAGAGACAAAATGTGCAGAGACTGACAAGAGAGTACTGAAGGTTTCCTCTTCATGCTCAGGTGCAACTTCGAGAGGGTCAAACATTTGGGTTTATCTTGGAATATTTTGTATGCCAATATATAATTTTTCCCTTTCGAAGTATATATTTGGATAAGGGAGAATAGAATTATATTCAAAAAGCCACATTCTTCTGCTTCGTTTAGGTTCCGTTTTGAAGGTTAATTAGAAGGTCCATCATTTTATGTAGATGTCTCATTCTACCATCATAACATGACAAATATATTATTAGAAAGCCTAAATCCTACCTGTGAGCAAAGACCATTCTTAATCTTAATTATACCATATTAAACCAAAACTGCTCCACTTCTCGAGACTAAGAAAGCGCTGGGAATCAATATTGGACAGACATTATCTTCACGTATATATATAGTTTTACTTCTAAAGGAGACATAATTCGCATAACTTTAACTACAATTTATTTTTCATACATCCCTCACAACAAAAGGAAAAAAACCGCTGTACTACTTCAAACTCATCCTACTGCAAGTTATATACTACGTAGACTCGCTCAAGGACATCTCTTACATGGTATCAAAGCTAGTTAATTATTTCAAAGATTTGTGCAACCAGATAGCACCTGCATCTCGAAGCAACGGGACTAGTTCTCCACCAAGGTGAAGGGACATGATCCGATCGGTGGAGCCGATGAGTTTGCCGCCGATGAACACGGCCGGCACCGGTGGGCTGCGGTTGAGGAGTCTTATAAGTGCCCTCTCCACCTCTCTCCCTCTAGGGTCCTCATCCAGCTCGTAGACAACAGGGTTGACACCAAGCTCCAAAAAGAGCCTCTTGATGGCGTGGCACAAACAGCAAGAACTTGTGCTGAAGATAACCACGGCTCTCTGGGAGGCCAACTTCATCACCACATCCATCCCAAAACTTGAATCAAAGCTTGGTGAAAGGTGGACCTCAAGTGCTTAATGGTCAGCACAAAATGTGGTTGGATTTCAAAGTTGGAAGTAGGGGGAACCTTGGAGACTTGAGAATGTGAAGGGTAGGACAAAAGCCAAATTAATGCTTGAGGAATTGTGGTGGACTTCCCATGGATGGCAAGTATATATAGGCCTAAAAAAGTATGTGAGTTTGAAAAATCTTTTAAGAGATGAAATGGGAAAAGTGGATGAGCCTAGATATTTTGATGAGTATACAAAATGCCTGTCCAAACTCTACTGCCACCCCTTGGTTTAAATTAATCAACTAGGATATCAAGGAATTGGATAATGTCAAGGTTTCTTTTCTATGGACATGGGGTTAAGAATATATTGGAGGCAACTCCACTGTCAACTTTTGATGCCAAAATGCCCCTTGTATCTTGATAAGGTTTGAGTCCCCTTTTTATTGTTAGAATAAGCATGAGATGCCGAGGTTTGACATCACCTTTCCATTTTTTTTTTGAGTATGTGGCTGCTGCAAACTCTGAAGAGGTTCCTGGTGACTTTGGGATCACGTACGTGTCCAAGAAAAATCAAATGGGGAGACTTGGCATGAGATGGATATGGATTGATGTAACGATCGATGTGGTTGGCCATGTTGAAGACATGAACAAATTAATTAAAACCATTCACAAGCTCTTAGGATACCATTCCTTGACTTTGTTGTATTCTCTAAGTTTCTAGGATGACTCAAAAGAATATAGAATGTAAGTTTTAGCATATTTTTTTAACCCTTGATTGTAATATATATATATATACATTAATTCCATGCATCTTAATTAGTCCACTACAAAATCTTAAGTCATTTGTGTTCCATTAACTCTGCTGTCATTTTGATCAACTCCTCTCAATCACCCAAAAGGATACTATTTAATGATCGATGATCAATGATGCATGTCAAACATCCAACCTATCTCCAACATTAACAGATAATTACCCTCCATTCTACATGCAACACATGCATATATGCATCATAAAGACCTCTATTTTTTGGTTAGTTGATTTGAAATGAAAGGCTGCTTGCTTTCTCTATGATTCATGTCAAACATCCAACCCATGTCCACTGTGTACATGTGTGTATGTGTATATATATGCGTGTAAGCTCACCCATGCATGCGTGCACACAAAAAGGCCGGGACAGGTATATAAATACATGTACACACACATATATATATATATACATGCATCTACATATGTTTGAGTTCATGTCATACAATAATGGCCCTTCATATTCGAATGTTAAGGTTTGCTATGCATGATTATAATAATGATATCGTCATTAAGCATTGCCTATATATGTCTTCAAAGATACATGTTGGTTTCTAGTCAACTATTCCTTTTTAAATTACGTGATTCTATTATATATATATATAGTTGGATTGGAAAGGAAAACATGACCACAATGATACGAACGCAACAGTTAGTACGGCGATCCATATATATATATATATATATATATATATAACATGATCGACGGCATCGAGTATCATGTTCGTATTGGTCAAATCATCATCCTATAAACAAGAGGACAGTTTGATGCCAAGACCGAGTTGGTTTTGAGGAACCTCGGATTGTCCCACTTTCCACTTGGAAAGCTTATGCTCAAATTAATCTCCTCCCAAGCCTTCCCTTTTCTCTTATCCTCTTGGGTTTGGTATCTCTCTATCTCTCATGGAGGAACAAGATCGGTCCCACCACCTATTCGTCCACATCAATACGACATCATCTCAACTCCCTCACAAACAATATATATAGTCTGAGATGCAGCGATCCGAGCATGAAATCTTATTGTTAATTATCTGTAAGTAAATTTGACAGTCTCCACATGGAGTAGATGCATGAAGAGTACGCTATGTTTGCTCCAAAAAAATTAATAACATAAAAGGAGAATAGATTATGAAGTATGAGCCCTTTCACAGGGAAGAGAAAAGGAAAAACACAAGCCTAAGATTCCAAAAATGAGTGAAAAATGATCCATTAGCACCTTATAGAAAATTCAAAAAATATTTGTACGCGGCATGCATGATAAGTTTTTTCTTAGAAACATAAAAAATAATAATAATAATTTTTTTATTGTCAAATTCACATTAGCTACCATGTTATCTAATTCTAATGTGTTTATAAGTTGTAGGTAAGTGACCATTGCAAGTTAGTTGCATGTAACTTCAGCTTTGGAAAGCATGTTAAATGATGTTTCAGAATTCGTCTAGCTCAATTTCTAGCTCAATTTCGATGGTAGTGTAAGGAATGCCAAAAGTGGTGCAGGCTATGTTATTTAGGATCTTGATGCCAAGTTACTAGTTGTCAGGTGCCTTTCTTTGTTTGATCTTTCTATTCCTGGAGTGGAACTTCGTGCTGCTTGAACTGGTATCATTTGTACGAAATAGTGCTGCAGGCTAAATAGATTTTTATTGAGGACGATTTTGCCATAGTTATCAGTTAGATCTAGAATGAGAGGAAGATTGTTACGACTCATGATCTCCTTTGTCACATTTGGAAATTGCTCTATCTCTTTACCACGACATCTATTCGTCATGTCTATCGGGAGGTGAACAATGCCGCAGGTTATGTGGCTTTTTTTGTTGCTAAGCATACTGGTGACTGGACTTGGCATTATGACGACGAGTGTCCTCTAGGCCTACAAAATATTTTATACTCTAACTTTTTGGGCTGCACTCATGTTAGGAGGGTGTGACTATCTGCTTGTACCCAAAAAAAAAAAACAAAAAATGATGCCGGGTCAGCTTTAAGCTTGAAGGAACTCCGGTGGATTATATTTTAGCTTGCTCATTTTCTAACAACTAAGCACAAATGATCATAATCTAACCATCTTGAGCAACTTTTCTTGTGTATCCATCTTGATCGGTTGAGGTTAATTATGTTAAATATATCTTTGATCAAATTGATGGTATTTCTTTGTATAATTATTTTTTGAGAAAATCCTATTTTAAATAATTAATCATTTTTATGTTGTAATAATATTGTAGGAAAGCCATTAATTTCTACATTTACTTAGGCTCCACAACATGTACATGTTAAGAGGCTCTTCCAGCTATCAATATATATATCTTAGTTTATGATATATGGATCATCGAAAAAAGAAAAATGGATATATATCTTATTTTCATATTTTTCTTTTATCTTTTTCTCTTTTTTTTTGGAAAGATTTGAGTAGAGTGAGTTCAAGGAGTTTTTTCTTCTTTCCGATCGGATTGGTTATCTAGAATTCTTTAGGATACAATGCACTAAAGAGGAAACCAGCAAAAATCTATTCTCTCTCCTTTCCCTTTGCATAAAGATATATACTTCATGATTTTTCCTTTGAATTGCAAGAATTCGTCAATGTGCTGCCCATTGTTGATCACTAGAAACCAGCCATTACATATTGATGGATGCCAAAAAGAATCTTTTGCCTTGACTGATCTAATAGAACCTGAAGGAATATGCATTATGGAATAAATGCAAGCCATTCCTTTTTTTTTTTTTTTTTTTTTTTTTTTTTTTTGGGTAGAGAAAAGGGTTAGGGGGATTAAACCTGATGTAGCTATCCCTGCAGGCCCTTGTCCCATCAGGTATAATGTTCGATGCAAGTTGCTTAGATTCTCGCAAGCCATTCCTTATTGGCAAGAGGTGATATATGCTTTTTGATTAAAATGTAAGAGGGGAGATTGCAAGTTGGAAGCATGGACGCATGGACTTTCTTTACTTTATAGGGTATCAATTCCTTCACATAATGTAGGACATATCCAAACATTTCCGTAAAGCATAATTTGAGGTTGACCTAGTTTTGTGCTGATCTGATCTAATAACTAGAATTTTCACAACATGATTGAGACTTGGTTGTTGTTGATAGTTATCTGTTTTGTGAGAAGCCTATTCCAGTTTGGACTTTTTAATTACGATAAGTTTTTTGAGCAATATTTTCAAATAACCTCTGGATTTTATCTATAGCATATTAAACATTATTAGGTCTTTCCCTCGAGAAAAAGAGAAAAAAGAAAACACATTACTAGGTTGTCTTTAGTCCCCATTCAATTGCGGGTAGAAATAAACTACAAGAGTAAAGAAAATAGAAACAAAGAATTAAGTATAACTTCTCTAATAAAATAAGTTGTTTCTTCTTAACAATGGATTTATATATATATAAGAGCTTTAATTTTCCCGGTTATGGAAATTAAAGACAGAATAATATAAAACATGTTAAATTCTGATAAACTTTGCCACTACAAATGAAATCACAACCACCACAAGTGCCGCTACTGCACTAAATGCTTGTTTTGGGTTCCACCTTGCCCAAATTTGACCTGATCTCCCCATACCCAAAACCAACATGCTGTGACTTAGATATTATGTAAGTTAAGGTAGTCCACTGCAATTCATATATATATTCTAGCCTCTAGAAGAATTAAAAACAAAGGATCATAAATAATGTCAGAGAAAGAACCTCCTTGAGAATATGAAATGCAGTACATTAATGGAAAATGTTGCCCAGTAAGCAACCCAAGAGAGGAGATAAATTGGGTTTCTAAAAAATCTAATAGCAAATGAGTTTCAATTCAAAAATAATTAAAGTCCTTGTGTATTGCTAGTGTTTGTGAGTGCTCCAGAGTGTGCAGCGGAATTAAAAGGCAAATGCAAGGTAAGTAAAGACCAATAAGAAAGAGCAAGCAACACAAATATATAAAATTTTATAATGGTTCGGTGCACACCAAAGCACCTACGTCCACTCTCCAATATCCATTTGGGATTTTCATTATAATATTTCTTGATTACAGCCGATTAGTTTTCTGGGCTCACTAATCAAAACCCAACTTGTTTTCATTCGGAACACAAATCAAAACCCCTTTGATTTTGCGAGATAACCAAAAACCTAGTTGGTTTTGTAACTTAGGCTCACCAACAACCTCCTTGATTTTGAGACTTAGGCTAATCAAAAATCTTCATTGGTTTTAACACAAAGGCTCACCAACAAACCTCCACTTCTAGTTCCAATCCCTTTGAAACTAGAAACAAAAGAAATGATTCAATAATATTGTTAAGAATACAAAAAGCTTTCAATAAAAGCAAGTATCTCTTTGAAGCACTTTTAGAGTTGTTATAGATACTTGTCCTCAAGTTATTGAAGCCTTGAATGCAGTTTGAATGGATGAACTTGAATACTTTTGAATGCTTTGAAAGCTTGAAGGCTTAACTTGACTTGAACGTATATAAACTCTTAATGAATATTCAATGTAAATCGATTCCTCTTGTCCTTCTTCAATTAAGATCACCTTAAATACCTTTTCAAACCCCAAATGGTAGTTTATGACCGTTGGAGGGGTGAACTAGCCGCTGAAGGGCGAAAAGGTTAAGTTCTGCGTTTGAAAAAATTAGCCGTTACTGTTCATCAGAACTTCAAGTGTCGACATTTCAGGTCATGAATTGATACTTGAGTCAACACTTCGCTTCCATGAGTCGACACTTAGTTTAAAAAATATTCTTTGAAGCTCTCTGAAAATCTCAAGTGAGTCGATACTTCATCTGTGAGTCGATACTTGAGTCGACACTTGGCTTCCATGAGTCGACACTTGAGGGAATTCTTGAAATTCAGTATGTTCTGTATAAATTTTATCTCGGGCTTTGAGTCGTCACATGAGTCGACACTTCATTGCGTGAGTTGATACTTCAAGCATGCCATCTGAAACTTTCTTCTATATATCGGCTTGAGTCGACACTTCACTTTCATGAGTCGATACTTGCACTGTGAGTTGACACCTTGAGTCGACACTTACTGAAACTTTTTGAAATTCAACCCTAACTCTGCTGAATCTTCTTTAAACTTGACTCTTAAGTCCTTTTAAGCCATCCTTGTATACTTAAGTCCATTAATCTTGAATGTTTCATCCATAAAGAGAATTTCTTCAACTATTTGACAAGCAATCCAATTTACTAACCTGATGAGTACCTTTTCTGATGAAACACACTTCAATAATCGATTAGTACTCAAATATACTTAAGTATTTTGTTAATTATTAAAATTAATACAGGAGTCAACAATCTCCCCCTTTTTGATGATGACAAAACCTTTAAGTATAAGCATATAAAAAGCTTAAAAGATTTTCAATAGGTATTAAGCCTTGTGCAATAAGTATCAGAGCAAATGAAAAACAGAAGCTAGAGTCTAAAATAGACCATTAAGAACTAAGACTCATTTGCATTGTATCAGAGCTATAAATAAAAAAATATCAGAGCTAAGATTACATGAACCATGATACTCAAGGGTGTATCAGAGCTAAAGCATATTTTAAAGATAAGAATTTCAGCATGAAAAATATCTGAGTGAAAACAACAAGAAAATCTTCTATACTTGAAATATATGCCAAAAAGGAAGATAGTATCGGATCATAAGGAGTGTTAAGATATATGAAAATAAAGCAAAAGTGTCAGAACAAGAGGTTGAAGGGTATAAATACTCTCCCTCAAAAACTAATCCGAAAAAATTTGATTTTCAAAGAGATTTCAAGAAATTGCAGCTTTAGAAAAAAAAGATTTCTTTTTCACTCCTAATTTATGTTTCCATAAAACCATTTTAGCATAAAATAGTTTAGTATAATTATACCATTATCTTGTTTCTACCATCATTATCTTATTTCTCTTCCTTTTTATCATCATTAAAAAAGGAGGAAAGGAAAACAAGATAGATTTCACAGAATTTAAGTAAGAAAGCAAAAGAGTTAATGATAGCATTAGAGTCTGAAAGAGTTTATATATATATATATATATATATATATATCAAAATTTGATACATCAATTTTGATACAAACAGACAAATAAACAAACAAACACCGATACAAACAAAAAGTGCTGAAATGTAAACTAGCTAACATAGAGACCACCCTAAGGAGTACTCTCCTCATCAGAGGAGGATCCAATCTCAATCATTCCAGTATCTCTAAAAGGTCGGGATCGCGGCCACATCGGTCAGAGATCAGAGTCTGGTCCAGGTAGGTCTCGATACATCGCGATGGCCTCAGCCTTTGCATCTAACATATGCTCTATCTCTGGCTGGTGCTGAAGAGGAAGAGGCTATATCAGTAGCAGGAGCAGGCACCGATTGAAGCAGCAACAGTATCAGTGGGAAAGGGGATATGATCAAAGATGGGACCTGAATCAAGACGGTGGAAACCAGGAGTGTAAAAGCCTAGTTTCCGGATCAGGAAGGATGTGTGTAGAAGTAGAGTGAATCACAGATGTATCAGTAGAATGAATGACAGGAGTAGAAGGGGGAACGGAAGTGACAAAAGGGTCAGGAATGGTGGAAGAGTTGGGTAAAATGGGAGTCTGGAAGGAAAATCGGGAAGGATCAGGAATGGGTGTCCCAGACACATCAACAACTATATCTGCCTCTGGCTCCACCATGAAGTCTGCAACATCAAACTCTGCGAAGTCGGTTTGATCATCTCCTATCTCTGGTGCTGGGGGTGCTGCTGGTGCTAGTGGTGAATCTGAATGAGTAGAGGGAGGTACTCTGCTTGATGAAGGTCTTTCCAATGCAGCTAAAATAGCAGATATACCATCTCTCAAACCCAGGTAGCTCTCTCTCATCTTCAGATGTATCTGATCAACCCGCTGTCTGATGATCATGGTATCTGACTCCAAATGAGTGATCCTATCTTCTATAGAATCTTCAGTAGCTGACATCTCTGAGTGTGGTGGAGCAGCTGGCTCAGGTTGAGCTGCAGGTTCAGGCTGTGTAGAAGGCTCGGGCTATGCCTTTAGAATCTCTCTATGTTCCTCTGAAGGCCCGGCCTCTCTTCTAAAAATGGGCTCCTCCTTTGTAGCCTCATTATCTGCATCAGTGGTCTGACCTGATATGCATCGTCTCCACTAATCTCTGATCAGATGATATCCCATCCCATGAAAGGATCTCTTATCGTAGACATCTGTGTGTAGAAGCTGCTTGTATGGCTCTCCATCTACGACTACTCCATATGCCCTGAATAATATAGTCAATCCCATACCATAGGGCAGGCAAAGCCTCTGGCTGGTCGATGCCTCCGTCATCTGATGAACTATAAGGACGGGGAGGCATACCGAAGTGTGCTGAATCAGTGACACCATGACTAAAAGCTCTCGCTCTGTAATAAAGTCAAATCATCCGATCTTTGATAGTAAGATCCGGGCGACGATGTGATGCAGTAGCCTTATCTTGGCTGAGAGTCTCGATGCAACAGTAGTGGCTCCCTTTGGAAGATCATCTGAATCGAAGATACATCGGAGTCCACTGATCTTGTCCACTAAGACATCCGCCACTGAACCTCTCATAGGTATCTTCCATGCCTGGCTCAGAATCTCAGCGGACAGTGGAACCTCTCTCCCACGTACCTGTACTACCCATCCATCAGTATCTCTGGCTAGTGATCCGTAGAACTCTCTCATCATGACAGGGTAGAATCTCTCGGATAGCATGCAGAAGTGTGCTAGACCAGCATCTCTCAACCACTGACCAATCCGAAAGTGCTGCTGGTCCAGAAAATCAAAATCCACTCAACGACCACCAACAATAGTCTTCGAGCTCATCCTATCCACTACGGGAAATAGTGATCTGACAAGAACATCAGGCTGGCCCTCGAGCTCAACTACTGCTCGATCCTCATGCCTAGCCTTCGTCCGTCGCTCTGCCTCTTGAACAGATGGTCGAGGTCTCTGGACTACTTGCTTTCTAAGATCCATTCCAAGGAAACGAGGTAAAGAGAGAATGTGGGAAGAAATCAAGGATTTTTCACAAAAAGAAACGGTGAGAACGGATGATGAACAGTGAGGGAACCAAGAGAAACTATTCTGAACGAAGAATCGGGCAGTTAAAACTTAGATTGGAGGGAATGGAGTGCTGATTACTATTTTAGGGTGAGTCGGCTCAGATTGGAAGAAGAAATTTGAAGAAAACACTTCGTTTTTCCTATTTTTTCTCGGTCTACAACCGATCAAGTGTCGACTCATGACTGTGGGTTAAGTGTCGAGACTTTGAAGTACCGACACTTCGACTTAAAATCCTGGAAAAAAGATCATTGAACAAATTAGAACATGATTTCAAAGGTTTGTAAGAGTATAAATATGATCTTCAAGCAATTTGATCAATAAATTTCAAGGAGAATTTTAAAAATTATAAAGAGATGGAAATTTAATCAAAAGGTTGATGATCCCTAACTCTCTTTTAATCAAAAAGAACCGATCTTCTTAAAGTGGTTTGGTTAAAATGTCAGCCAATTACATTTCAGTGCATACAAATCTAGCACAACATCATTATTTTCAATAGATCTCTAATAAAATGATGTCTAATTTCAATGTTTTTACTTCTAGAGTGCTAAACAGGATTTTTAGTTAAATTTATAGCACTTGTGTTATCACATCTTATGGGTGTCTTAGTTAATTTGATTCTAAAATCTTCAAGTTGTTGCTTAATCCACAAGATTTGAGCACAACAACTTTCAGCTATAATATATTCAGCTTCAGCTGTAGATACTGCAATTGAAGTTTGTTTCTTATTAAACATGATTAAGTTAACTCCAAGAAATTGGCAAGTTTTACTTGGACTTTTTTTATCTAATTTATACCCAGCAAAATCAGCATCTGAATAACCAATCAATTCAATAGATGAGTCTTTAGAATACCACAGTCAATATCAATAGTACCAAATAAATATCTAAGAATGCGCTTAACAGCCAATAAATGAGATTCTTTAGGATCAGACCGATATCTAGCACACATATAAATACTAAACATGATATCTGGTCTACTAGCCGTCAAATATAGTAGTGATCCAATGATACCCCTGTACAATTTTTGATCAATACTTTTACCATATTCATCTTTATCAAGTTTACAAGAAGGGCTCATAGGTGTACCTATTTGCTTGGTTGTCTCCATCCCAAATTTTTTTAAGATCTCTATTGTATACTTAGCTTGGATGATGAAGATCCCTTCTTTGGTTTGCTTGATTTGGAGTCCAGGGAAGATATTTAATTCACCCAATATACTCATTTCGAACTCTCCCTGCATAAGCTTGGCAAACTCTTGACAAAGAGACTCATTAGTAGTACCGAAAATGATATCATCAATATAGATTTTTACTACTAATAGATCATCATCTTTCTTTTTCAGAAATAAGGTAGTATCAACATGGCCTCTAGAGAAATCATTTTCAATCAAAAATTTGCTGAGTCTTTCATACCATGCTCGGGGTGCTTATTTTAAACCATAAAGTGCTTTGTGAAGTTTGAAAACATGATCAGAATGTGCATGATTTTCAAATCCAGGTGGTTGTTCAACAAACACTTCTTCACCAATATAACCATTTTAAAAAGCACTTTTAACATCCATTTGAAATAGTTTGAAATTCATAAAATATGCAAATGCTAAAATTAATCTAATAGCTTCAAGTCTAGCTACTGGAGCAAAGGTTTCATCAAAATCAATACCTTCTTTTTGATTATAACCTTTAGCTACCAGCCTAGCCTTATTTCTAGTAACAACACCATTTTCATCTAGTTTATTCCTATATACCCATTTTGTGCCAATAATTGAAGCATTATATGGTCTTTCTATTCGAGCCCAAACTTTATTTCTTTCAAATTGAATTAGTTCTTCTTGCATAGAAAATATTCAATTAGGATCTTTTTCTGCTTCTTTAATATATTTAGGTTCAATTTGAGAAACAAAAGCTATATAATCACGTTCATTTCTAATTGATGCTCTAGTTTTTACCCCTCTCGATGGATCACCTAGGATTAATGTTGGGGACATCGATATGCAAAAAAGGTTGCAAACTGACACTCTTTGGTTTTGCAGTTAGTTTCACTTTCCAAAGGTTCTACTTCCTTGAGCCAACTCAAGAAGAAAAGTTTCAATTTTTATGAGTCGACTCAAGCAAAACAAGCTACTTCCATGAGCCGACTCAAGAAGGAGAGCCCCAATTTTCAAGTATCGACTCATACACCTTGAGTCGACTCAACCTATCCTTAAGCCGACACCTTTGTCAAGCAATATTTTTTTTATGCCACTTGGAAGATTATCAAACCTTCTTTCTTTGGCCACTTGCAAGTTTATTGGAGTACCACTTAAAGCACTCTTGAAAGAGCCTTGGGCGCCATCCCCTTATGACACTTGGAAGTTCCCTATTGATCACACTTTGCAGCATCCTCGCGGAGACTTTTTATGCTGCCACTTGGAAGATCACTTTTATTGAAGACACATGGAGGAATCCCTTGATGACACATAGCAAGTTAAGGAGGCACCACATGAAAATTTGTTGCAGCCAAATTTTGTTACTAACCATTTCTTGTTAGAAGTTGTAACTAGTTTTTAGTTAAGGCTACCTAATCATGTAATTAGCATAACCAATCCATGGATTAGTTATGTTTTAATCCCTCTTGGCCAGATTTTCTGGAAGCTCCTTGGCCTATAAATAGGGCCAAGCCTTCCCCCTTGTAAAGCATGAAGTATTTGAAATGAATTGAAGTATTTTGGGGTTCCTTTTCTCCTTGCCGAGTTCTAGTCTTGCTCCTTGAGTGTGGAGAGGGTGAGATGCCCATTAGTTTAGCTTAGTTTCTTGATTTCCTAGTCTTAGAGCTAGGTCACTCCTTGAGGGAGAGGGTGAGAGGCCCATTTGCTGCTTTCAAGCATTCCTACCAAGGTTTCCTATGAGTTCCAAGAAGAAGAACCAATTGCTACCGCCTAGTTTCACTACTTCTTCAAAAACCCTTCTCTTCTTTGCTTTGCTTCTTTCATTTTCCTTCGATTTCTTGTTCTCACAACCTTACTACTGTTACTTTGTAGGTTCTCTTGAGGATTTGGAGTTGAGGATGATGGCTCCATGTCAAGGATCAAGTGCCAAGGTGAGTTCTCAAGTAGGGAGTGCTGATCTTGTCAATCAGCCATCAATTCTCTGAGTGTTGTGTGCATTCTTTCCACCACATACTCTTTCTTCATTGTTGGTAAGAAGAACCCTCTTGATCCTTTGGATCTGAGGTTTTAAAGGTATCTTGACTTAGTTGGAAGGTTTCCTAGCCTTTTAGATACTATCTTTATTACTTCGAAAGTGATTTGCATGAGGGTGTTCAGATTTCTACTCATTAGTTCCTTGTTTGGTGTTCTTTGCCCCTTCCATGCATGAATTCAGTCTAGATTTGTGCTCAATTGCTCATTTGGATTAGCTAATCTTGTAGATCACATCATCATTCATCCACTTCACCATTTACGTCCCCCATCAACTTTGGTATCAGAGCTTTGGTCACTAGGTCAAGTATTCAAGCTGCTGGAATTTCCTGCTCTAGTTTTAGTCCAAGTGTTCCATGAATTTTTGTGTTTTTTTCAAAAGTCAAAAAAATCCAAAAAAATTCTTTTGCTGCACTTTAGGACTTTAGGATCCTAAATCTAAAATTTTTAAAAAATATTTTTTAAAAAATTTTTGAAGTTAAAAATTTGGATTCTTAGGTTGTTCTCTAGAATCTTGCTCAAATTTTGTCCCTCCATTAAGTTTGATTTTCAAAAAAAAAATCAAAATTTTGTTCTGAATTTCAAATTTGAGATATGAGATCTAGATTTCAAATTCTGATGATTTCCACTTAAATTTTGAATTTTAGATGGTTTTTAAATTTTAATTTCGAATTTTGAATCAAGGTAGTTGGAGGTTTTTTAAGCTGCTAGAATCTTCTAGTAACCACTTCTCATAACAACTTTCCTAACCAAATTTTGAAATTTTTTTAATTAAAATTTTAAATTCTAAGATCTTAACTCTGAGATCTAACCAATCCAATATTAATTTTTAATTTTGGGGAATTTAAAATTTTGAATTTTTAAAACTAGTTAGATGAGGTTAGTTAAGGGGCTGGAATTTTCATACAACAACTTTTACCTCCAAGGTCAAAATTTTTAAATTAAAATTCAGAATTTAAAATTCAAATTTGAGTTTCAAGAATTAGGCTTCCAGATCTGCCATTTTCAATTTATTTTTTTTTAACTTTAAATTTTTGTGAATAGAATTTTAATTCATAAACTATGCTAGTCTAGTTGTTGTGCTAGCCAATTGCCAGGATTTATGTGCATTCATTTCTAAATCACTTTAAGGGCACCCAATATAACATAAGGGGAGGAGGTAATTACCTTTCCTTAGCCCACAATAACCATCCATTATTGTGCATTAACATAAGCCTTAATATAAAAGTGAGTAGGAACCTAAAAACTAGGAATACCCATGAGTCGGGTTCAAGTACAAGATGAGGCAAAGTACTATTTGAGTTTGTACTTACTCCTTATAAATTAGTGTCTAAGGCTAGAGGTCCAACAGCAAATGCCTTATGCAGACTTGTAGTTCTTTAATTGGATCCTCATTAGAGCGAGGGGGGCCTCCTACATTCCCACCTCTTACCTTGCCAGTGGAAAGGGTAATTGCATCCTTAATTAGTACCTAATTAAATCTTGTATTTTGAACTCTAAGTCTAGGAGCCCTAGAATCTAGGTTTATACTACTTGTCATTTGTACTGTTTGTCCTATAGGTCAAAAGCTCTATACCCATAGTCCCATATTCAGTATGGTTTTACCCATGGACCTTAATCTGGAATTCTTTATGAGGACCTTGACTAAAAAGTTTGACACTGTCACTAAACAATTAGGGCAAATCAATAAGGAATTAAGTTAAGTGAAGAATCGAATTGAGACCCTTGAAGAGACCTGAATAACCCCCACCGAACCTGAGTCACTTAGGCCAATTCCCTGAGGTCCAAGAGTCCATCATCATGAATTCACTCCTGAGTACAATCCAAGATGACTTCACCATGACTTCATAGAAGAAGCCCATAGGATCCATGCTGAGCCTAGGTCACCTAGGCCAATTCCCCGTGCCCATCATCATGACTTCACCCATGAATACACTCCTAGGCGACCTCACCAAGACTTTTTAGATTAGGATAAAAGAGTCTTTTGGAACAGTCGACCCTATGCGCCCACTTTTGAAAGAAACTTGGATCCTGAAGAGTATATCGATTGGGAGAAAAGAATGGATCAATACTTTGAATGGGATGAGATGTCGGAAGAAAAGAAGTTTAAATTTGCCAAACTTAAGTTAGTCCGACATGCTAGGCTATATTGGGAAGATGTTGAATGCATATATTATCGAAAAGGAGAAATGTCCATAGTTACCTGGGGAGCCATGAAGAGTAAACTTAAGGAGAAATACTTAGGCAGATCCTATGAGCAAAGACTGTTAGACCAATGGCAAAGATTGTATCAAGGAAACAAAACTATGTCTGAATTCATTGCCGAATTTAATGAGTTTGTTAGGAGATGTAACATAGGCGAATCTGAGGCTATGACCATATCTAGATTTCGAGCTGGCCTATGCAAGGAAATCCAGTGGGAATTGTTTCAATGGGAAGTACATGACCTAGAAGAAGCTTATCAAATTGCTGAGGAATTTGAGACATTTCAGAAGGAACTCATGAATAGTCGACCTAAGTCTAACAGGATTAGTACCTCCGGACATAGATCAAGTTCTAGTTAGATTCCTTCAAACCAACCAACTTCTACTATCCCATTAATTTGCAAGGAAGAAGCTCCTAAACCCATTAAGAGCCAAAGGTAGAAATCTATGAAGCCGAACTGAGTTTAATAAATGAGTATGAAGAAGATGAAGAAGAAATTGAACCCACTAAAGAATTAGAGAAAGAAGTTCCTGAACCCATTCAAGAATATAAGGAAGAAGCAAATGAAGTAGGATCAAAACCTTGTTCAATTACCAATACAGAAGAGTTAGAGAAAGAAGTTCCTGAATCAATGAAAGAATTTGAGGAAGAGGAAGCAGGATCAAAAGATTGTTCAATCACCAATATAGAAGAGGAAATTGATATAAGCTCGACCCCACCTAAAGACAACATCATAAGAGGGTCCAGTAACCTGAAAGAAGAGACACAAGATTTAAATTTGATCAATGCTAAGGGTTTGCAACAAAAGATCATTGAAGGACCATCCCAAAAAAGGCAACCCCGGGAAGTTGTAGAAATTTGGAAGAATTTTCAATATGTATCCCCTAAAAATTTTCCTGATCATAATCCACCATTCTGGGACATCCAGCATACCATCGACCTAGTCCAAGTAATATTCAATAGTTATTTTTGGAAAACTTTATGGCACATGCTAGGAACCAAATTGAGATTTACAACCACCTACCATAAGCTGTGTATAAGAGTCTTGGAAGTCTATTAAGGAGAGAATATTGAAAGTTAGGAACTTTTTGCCTACAATAAATCAGTCAATAATTCCACTAAGAATAAAGCCCATTTGAGCCTATCCTTTTGTTATCTGGTGTCATTTGAGTTTATCCATCTATGAGTACTGAAGTCACAGGATTTGATAAACTGAAAGAGGAATACAAAAATTGTCCTGACTTTAGTAAAATTTTTGAATCGTTCACCAAGGACCATCTAGTGAACATAATGATTATATCCTTCATGATGGATACCTTTTTAAAGAAGACAAGTTGTGTATCCCCCGAACCTCAATCCAGGAATTCTTGATTTGGGAAATCCATGCTGGGGGATTAGCTGGCTATTTTGGTAGGAATAAAACTATTCTAGCTTTGGAAGAACAATTCTTTTGGCCTAGCTTGAAACAAAATGTTGCCCAAATCGTAGCTCAGTGTCGAACATGTGCTGTTGCTAAAATACAAAAACAAAATACTGAACTATACACCCCTTTACCTGTCCCTGATCGACCATGGCAAGCCATTAGTATGGACTTTGTGCTAGGACTACCAAAGACCTTATGAAGACATGATTTCATCTTTGTGGTAGTTAATCGATTCTCCAAGATGGCACATTTTTTGCCTTGTTCCCAGACCTTCGATGCCTCAAAAGTAGCCAAGTTATATCTTGATGAAGTGGTTAGGTTGCACGGGTTACCTAAAACCATCATGTCTGATAGGGATGTTAAGTTCACCAGTTACTTTTGGAAAACCCTATGATACCTGTTAGGAACCAAGTTAAACTTTTCCACCACTTATCACCCCCAAACTGATGGCCAAACAGAAGTCGTAAATAGATGTCTTAAGAATATGTTGAGATGTTTAATGGGAGAACATACCGGAAATTGGGACCTTTTACTGCCTCGCATAGGGTTTGCCTATAATAGCTCAGTTAACAGTTCCACCGGAAAAAGTTCTTTTGAGATTATTCATGGGTATAAACCACGAAAGACAATCGATCTCATTCCATTGCCCATATATGCACGAACATCAGAGTCTACTGAGTCATATGCACAACACATTAGGGATTTACACAAAGAAATTAGCAAGAAAATCCATATGAGCAATGAGAATTACAAGCATATGACTAATTTCCATAGAAGAGCCAAAGAATTTTATATAGGAGACTTGGTCATGATAAGGCTCAAACTTGAACAGTTTCCATCGGGAACTATGAAAAAATTACATACCCGTAGTGCAGGTCCTTTCAAAATAATAAAAAGAATTAGACCTAATGCTTTTGTACTGGACCTACCGTCTAACTTTGGTATTAGTTCTACCTTTAATATTTCAGATCTGGTAGGGTACAAGAAACCAATAGTGATTCCCAGTGAGTTTTTGGGACCTGATCCCACCTTTGAGAGTGAGCCAATCCCAGAGTGTCCACCAACCACATTACCAAATAAGCGAGATAGAATTGAGCAGATATTAGATGACAAGACTGTCACTACCTGAAATAAAGACTATCAATACTACTTGGTCCATTGGCAAGGTAGACCTGATTCTGAAGACTCATGGATCACTCAAAAAGAACTACAAAGGATCAATCTAGATCTACTTGAGTATTACCAAAGCCAAAATGATCCATACTCACTAGGGCCAAGTTTTTTCCACCCGAGGAGGATTGATGGGGACATCGGTAGGAATAAAAAGTTGCAAACTGACACTATTTGGTTTTACAGTTAGTTTCACTTTCCAGAGGTTCTACTTCCTTGAGCCGACTTAAGAAGAAAAGTTTCAATTTTTATGAATCGACTCAAGCAAAAGAAGCTACTTCCATGAGCCGACTCAAGAAGGAGAGTCCCAATTTTCAAGTGTCGACTCATCCACCTTGAGTCGACTCAACCTGTCCTTGAGCCGACACCTTTGTCAAGTAATATTTTTTTTATGCCACTTGGAAGATTATCAAACCTTCTTTCTTTGGCCACTTGCAAGTTTATTGGAGCACCACTTGAAGCACTCTTGAAAGAGCCTTGGGCGCCATCCCCTTATGACACTTGGAAGTTCCCTATTGATCACACTTGGCAGCATCCTTGTGGAGACTTTTTATGTCGCCACTTGGAAGATCACTTTTATTGAGGACACATGGAGGAATCACTTGATAACACATTGATATGCTTTATGACCTAATTTTCTACAAGAATGACAAATAATACTGGATGATGCTAGAATAAAGAAATTTTTGAAATATTTCTATTATTTTTATGGTTTAAAATCCAAACCGGCTTTGTTAAAAATAGCTCTTCGATTGTTCAACAAAAGATTTAACTTTTCAGAACTAAAAGTAAATTTTTCAACAAAACGTTTTATCTTTTCAAGCTCATTTTTGAATTTCAGATTTTCAGTCTCAATGTCTTTATTTTTCCTTAAAAGCTTATTGTTTGAAATATTGACTTTGAATTTTTTCAAAACTTCATTTTTCATAGATAAAGCATTTCTTTGTTTTTCTAAAACATCAATTTTATTCTTTAAATCACTAACTTCATTCATAAGATTTGTGTTTTCATAAGAGAAAGAGTTTGCATGCTTTTTCAATTTTTTATTTTCAATCATTGCCAATTTGTAATCATGCATTAATTCATCAAAATCATTTCTTAGTTCATCAAAAGTATAATCAATTTCAAATTCAGAATGTACCTCTTCTTCTTGTTATGCCATGAAGCAAAGATTGGCAACTTCAGTTTGTTCTTCTTCTGAGCTGGAGTCCTCACTATCACTCTATGTTGCCATCATTGCCTTCTTTCTAAATCTTCTCTTGGACTTCTTTAGGAGAGGACAATCATATTTGTAATATCCAGGCTTTTTTGCACTCGAAGCATATTGGTAGCTCCTTCTCCTTCTCCTTTTATTTTTTTCTCTTTTCCCTTTTCCTTGCTTAGTTGAGCCTTCTTTTTGTAGGAAAGTTTCTTTTTCTTCATAAATCTTCTAAATTTTCTTGCTATGAGTGCTTTTTCATCCTTATTCTCTTCTTCTTCTGATTCCTCATTTGAAGACTCTTCTTGAGTTATGGACTTGAAGGCTATAATTTTTTTCTTTTTATCCATATCCATTGATTTTCGTTTCAAGTTCAGCTCATAAGTCATGAGTAAACCTACTAGCTGCTCCAAAGAAAGTTTCTTAACATCTTTGACTTCTTGGATAGTGGTTACTTTAGGATCCCAAGATGTCGGTAGAGACCTGAGAATTTTATTCATAAGATCGACATTAGACATAGTTTTACCAAGACTTCTCATGCCATTAACTATATTCTTAAATCTAGTGTACATGTCAGTAATGGATTCATTAGGTTCCATTCGAAATATTTCATAAGTATGTACAAGCATATTAACTTTAATATTTTTCACTTGATCGGTACCCTCATGAGTGACCTCAAGTATGTTCCATATTTCTTTGGCTGAGGTGCATTTGAAAATCCTGTTGAAATCACTAGGATCCAATGCACAGTAGAGAAGATTCATTACCTTAGCATTGATCTCGAATTGTTTAATATCATTTTCATCCCAATCCTCTTCATGTTTTGGAATGGAAACACCATTAACAACAACCGAAAGAATATGAGGACCTTTATCCACTACTTTTCATAAATTATAATCTATAGAATGCATATAAATTCTCATTCATGTTTTTCAATATATGTAATTGGTGCTATTAAAATAAGAAGGTCTATTTGAGGCTTGTTCCTCAACTACGCTAGTACCAAGTGGGGCTGCCATAGATATTTACTCAAAGTGGTTAGACCTATATATTGAGAACGTGGCTCTAATACCACTTATTGCCCAGTAAACAATCCAAGAGGGGGGATGAATTGGATCTCTAAAAAATCTAATAGCAAATGAGTTCCAATTCAAAAATAATTAAAGTCCTTGTATATTGCTTGTGTTTGTGAGTGCTCAAGAGTGTGCAGTGGAATTAAAAGGCAAATACAAGGTAAGTAAAGATAAATAAGAAAGAGCAAGCAACATAAATACATAAAATTTTGTAGTGGTTCGGTGCACACCAAAGCACCAATGTCCACTTCCCAAGGTCCACTTGGAATTTTCACAATAATCTTTCTTCATTACAGTCGATTAGTTTTCCGAGCTCACTAATCAAAACCCAACTTATTTTCACCGAGACACAAGTCAAAACCCTTTTTGTTTTGCGAGATAACCAAAAATCTAGTTGGTTTTGTAACTTAAGCTTACCAACAACCTCCTTAATTTTGAGACTTGGGCTAACCAAAAATCTCTGTTGGTTTTAACACAAAGGCTCACTAACAAATCTCCACTTCTAGTTCCAATCCCTTTGAAACTAGAAACAAAAGAAAGGATTCAATAATATTGTTAAGAATACAAAAAACTTTCAATAAAAGCAAGTATCTATTTGAAGCTCTTTTAGAGTTGTTGTAGATGCTTGTCCTCAAGTTGTTAAAGCCTTGAATGCAGCTTGAATGGTTGAACTTGAATGCTCTTGAATGCTTTGAAAGCTTAAAGGCTTAACTTGACTTGAAAGTAGATGAACTCTTGATGAATATTCAATGTAAACTCATTCCTCTTATCCCTCTTCAATTAAGATCACCTTAAATACCTTTTCAAACTCCAAATGGCAGTTTATGACAAGTTCTGCGTTTGAAAAAACTAGCAGTTACTATTCATCAAAACTTCAAATGTCAATACTTAAGGTCATGAGTTGATACTTGAGTCGACACTTGGCTTCCATGAGTCAACACTTAGTTCAAAAGATGTTTTTTGAAGCTCTCTAAAAATCTCAGGTGAGTCAACACTTGAGTCGACACTTGGCTTCCATGAATCGACACTTGAGGGAAGTCTTGAAGTTCAGCATATTCTGTATAAATTTTGTCTCAGGCTTTGAGTCGATCCATGAGTCGACACATGAGTCGATATTTCATTTGCATGAGTCGATACTTCAAGCATGCCATCTGAAACTTTTTTCTATGTATCGGCTTGAGTCGACCTTCACTTTCATGAGTCGACACTTGCACTATGAGTCGACACCTTGAGTCGACACTTGCTGAAACTTTTTGAAATTCAATTGAAACTCTACTGAATATTCTTTAAACTTGACTCTTAAGTCCTTTCAAGCCATCCTTATATACTTAAGTCCATTAATCTTGAATGTTTCATCCATAAAGAGGGCTTCTTCAACTATTTGACAAGCAATCCAATTTACTAACATGATGAGTACCTTTTTTGATGAAACACACTTCAACAACTGATTAGTACTTAAATATACTTAAGTATTTTGTTAATCATCAAAATTAATACAGGAGTCAATAGAAAGGAAAAAAAATTACACCAAACAAAAAGCTAAAACCCTCCACTTGTACCATACACATGATGCATTAGAAAATGCTAGGGCAAAAAAATTTCAACACCCATAACATGGCATCACAATATTTTGATCACCTTGAAGACTTTTTCTTAGCTACAGAATCATGTTATTGTGCGCTATGATAATGGGAGAGATTTTTTTACATCAATCACTTATGCCATGAACCAAATTCCCTAATAATTTTTATTTATATACTAATAACCATGTTGGAGATAATGTAGTAGGGCATGGCACATGCAAACACACTCGACATGGAATAACATTGTTGATGCAGAACTCCGATGATTGACTTGCACAGTTGAGAACCACCAGCCGATCTCTTAAATTCCAGCAAAACAAGTTCCTGACCAAAGATTTTCTGGTGGAGGACATTCCAATGCTTAAGTCAGTAGAGTTCATGCAATAGATAGAGAATTTTGAGAGAAGCAAAGTCAGGGGTACTTCACTTTCTTATCTTACTTGCCCACGGAGGTCCCCTCTTATTAGTATTTATAGGCGTTCGTCTTAATAGAAATTAGTTAGAAGAAGTTTGTTATAATTAACCTCAATGTCATTTCATTGAAACTAACCTAAACCCGTTATAATAAATAGTTGCTATAACATCATTCAGTTGTGATAACTGTTTCTTTCTTGCCATCCCAATTCTCTTTGACTTGGTCAGCAAAATCTAGTCATTGAACCATTTGGGGTAGTTTACCTAATATTTCTTTAACTCTAAGTTGGTTAGATTTTATGAGTTGGTCGACTAGTTGTGCTTCAGAGATGAGTCGGTCGGACTTTACATTGTTGGCTTATCAGTTTCTGGGCTCTCTTAGCCTTTTGCCAATAAGTCTGACCATCCCGCCATAACATTTGCCCCCACTCCCAACTTCAAGATGTGGTGTCTCCTTGAAAGATGGGAGTTGTAATGGCAAAAAAAAAATTTATGTCAGTCATTAATGCCTTCTTAGCGAGTCATTTCGTTATCAGAATATCATCGAAGGGGTGTCTTCTAGTGATGGCGAATCTCGGAGTCAGCTAGTAGAATTAATTTATTTTCTTTAAGGCATTACGTTATTGCCAGGTGTCAACTTTTCATTGTTGATAGCAATGTTCTCACAGATCAAGACGTCGCTTCAATTTTTCTCCCGTCAGTTTTATATCTTTGATTGGGATCATAATATGTGGCACAATCAGGGGAGTTTCACTTTGTTCGAGGAAAGAATCATAGCCATCATCATCTCTGATATAAAGAGCTTCCCTCTTCCAGGGTTTGAGCTTTCCATCATTTAGGTTTTTCTCCAGTCTAGAGTCTTCGTCTTCCTCTCGAGCTCTTTCTTCCTCCTTTGAGTTTTCCTTCTACAGGTCAGCTTTCATCTCTTTCCTTTTTCTTTTCTGCCATGGTTAGGCTTTTAGAGGTCTCCACCACCAACAGATCTTCAACCCCTAGGGGAGAGGCCGAGGAGCAATTCTCTAGTATCTCTGGTCCTTTGAGGACGAGAGGTCCTCATAGGGAGGACCTCCATCCTGATTTAGTTAGGAGTTCTCTCAGCGAGTCTGGTTAGCCATCCTGCTGGATTACTATAAGATTTTGCAAAATTTTTCAGTATTTATTTCTCAGTCTAATAATAGAATAAATAGGTCTCCTCCCGATAGCATAGCTATGTATGAAGAATACTTGAAGGCAGGTCTTCATTTTTTCCTTCATCCTTTTATCATTTGGCTCTTTAACCTATACCATATAGTCCCTACACAACTAACTCTAAATAGTATTTGAGTTATCTATGCCTTTGTTATCCTTTGCCATGACCTTCAAATTAAACCTAGGATCTCTCTCTTTTGCTCCTTCTTTGTTTTAAAAAAGGACTTTCATGGCCAAGGATGGTGGGTCATCGACCTCCGTCATGGCCAAAGGTTTATTTCAAGGCTTCCATCTGTCATTCATGGATAGAAGCTCTGCTTCTTTTTTTATTGTATGTCTAACCCTGAAGTTTCAGTACTGAGTGGAGGGAACCCTATCTGATCCCAAATGATGGAAAAAAGGTCCTCGTAGATGACAAAGAGGACTATGAGAGACTTCTAAGGGTTTAGATTCCTTCGATAAAGGAGTTACTAAATGAACAAAGCCTCTACCTCGCCCAAATTAGTATGTTCCCCAGTTTAGGTCTTTTTCGATGGATAAGTCATACTTTTCTTTCTTTTTCCTTCTCTTACTTTTTTAGTTAACTGACCTTTTATCTTTCTTTGCGGATAAAAAAATGAGGCTAGACACAAGAAAACTTCATCAGGTAGTGCAAAAGAGGCAGGTTGTTGCCTCTTCAGAAGATGCCCCAGGTCCGAAGAGGGTGTGGCTAGCCATCGAACCCTCAGAGACCCCAACAAGAGAGATCATTCTGATTGTAGTGAGGATGACCTCAGATGATGATGACATCCCACTCATGGATCTTCGACCAAGAGCTTCACCCATCAGATGGCCTTTGGAGCAACCGTTGATACTTCCACCTACTGGTACCTCTTCGTCATAGGCTAGTAGGCAAGATAAAGATAAAGCTCCTCAAATCGATGTAAGATCTAGAGGGGATCGGCAAGCTGAAGAGGAGCCAAAATAGTTCATTGACTTCAACATCTTTTTTGATGACTCAAAGTTGGAGAACCCCGAGCTGGCTCGTCGGCTGTTGAAGGCCATCATCTTTCCTAGAGATTGGGAGATGATGAAGACCCGTCATCTATATGAGGTTCTTCCCGCCCTTTACTTGAGTCTCCTTAAGGTAACTTTCTCTCCATTTCTCCTTCTTCTTCTTTTATATAAACATTTTATCAACTTACCTCTGTTACCTTTATCTTTTAGTTCATTCATAAAATTTTACTGATCAAGGAGTGTATCTGGCTTTACCAAGCTCAGCCACAGTCTCCACGACAAACTTGAGATGGCTAAGGCCGAGAAGGAAGTTGCCAAGGAACTGAAGCGAAGCCTGGAGGAGAAGCTAGAGAAGAGTGTCATCAATAACTCAGCTTTGCAGAAAGAGTTGAAGGTGACATAAAATAAGTTGGCCGAGGCTGAGGCCAAATTAAGAAAGAAGAAGAAGATGCTCCATTCTTCAGAGGTGCTGATAAAGGAGCTGATGTCGAAGGCCAATGAAGCCTCAGCTTTGCAATCTATGGCTGAAGAGAGGGCAATGCTCGTAGAAGAGAAGGCCCATCAAGCAATCGAGGAGTATAAGAAGTTCTCCACCTTTGAAGATGAAATAATAAAGGCGGGGGTCACTAGTTACCAGGTGAGCTTCTCTGACTATCGAGAGAGAGTCTCAAAGCTCTATCACAATTTGGATTTCTCTAATATTAATATGGACAAAGATATCGAAGAAGAGGGTGATGAGCAGGCAGTAGAACAACCTGAAGACATTGCCCTTCCCGAAGTCATCCAACAAGCTAAGGGAGTTCGAGGGAGTACTAATCCCGAATCAAATGCCACTAAAAACCAACAATAACTTGTATTTTTTTCTTTTTATTTTCATATGAACTTCCTTTTATATGAACACATGATGTATATATGTGTCAAACTTTTGAGATATCAATGAATGTCTTTTTCCTCAGATGTATTCTTGCATCATTGTTCTTTTATGTGAAAATTTCAAGTAGTGTACCTTTGGCATCTTATACTATGTCCTTAGCAATAACATTTTTTTGCTAAGTACTTATCCAAATATCAAATATATTATGGTTCTTGTTACAAATTCATGCAAGAATAAAATAGTTATTCACCATCATCTTTTTAAAAAATGTTTGCTTCATTCTTTTCTTTTCTATCTTTGAACCAACAATCTCTTTTAGAATAATTTTGAATTTTGCATCATTTACATCTATAACGATAGGATTTAGATTCATATCTATTTTTTTGTAAATAAAGCATTGAAAATTGGTATTACCATTTCTTTAATTGGATTGGACCCATTTATGTTTTCCTTTACCTCAAATTTCTATAGAAGACTTCTTCCATTTTCCTTGATCTTTTCTTTAAAATGTGCCTCTTTCTTTCCTTCTAGCTCTGCACTTGAAGGTTTCTTTTCACTAACAGTAACCTTGGATTGAAATGTATGCTCTAATATTTGAACTGAAAACCTATTCATCCTTTGTTCATGTGCCTCAAGTGATCCCATTAGTTCATGCAAGGTGAGAATAAATAAATTCTTTATTTCTTCAGTTGCAACAATAATATGATCAAATTTAACAGTCATGCTTTTCAGATTTTTTTCAACAATCTTTTTATCTTGAATAATATCACCATAATTTTTAATTTTATTAATAATTTCAACAACTCTAGAGAAGAAATCTTTGATTGTTTCATAATCTTTCATTGACAAATTATCAAAATCTCTCTACAAAAATTGAAGCTTAATAGAAACAACTTTGTTGGAGCCTTGAAATTTATTTTTTTGAATTTTTCATGCATCTTTTGATTCATTTGCACTCATAATTCTATAAAAGATAGTTTTGCTTATCCCTTGCTGAATAAGAAGTAAAGCTCTTGCACCTCTTCTTTTGTTCTCTTTAAACTTTTTTTGTTGTGCTTGACACCATGTAGCAAATTCTGCTTGATTTGCTGGTTCTTCATAGCCACCTTTAATTAAATATCATAAATCTTGTGAGATGAAGAGAGTCCTCATTTAAATGCTCTAAAAATTATAGCTCTCACTATCGAAGACCACCACTAGGCGTTGCATGTAGTTTGCATTAGAACTTGTTGCCATGGAGGAATTCAATGAAGAGATAAATAATATGAGGAGAAGTTTAAAAGGCTTTGGATGAAATTAGGAACAAAGAAGAACCTTGCTCTAATACCAATTTTGTTAGGTGCAAGACGAATATAATGTAAGAAATAGAACTTTTCTAATAGGAAACATGAAAGATTTTAATTCATCAATAGTGGAGTAATACAAGAGGCTTCCAATGGCTTGCCTTGTTTAAGGTCTAGTTCACCTATTTATAGATACAAATATGACTCTTAGGCTATCCTTCATGAATATAAAAGTGATCCTTGAATTTCCAATTATTCTTAGTTTTTTTAAGATGACTCTTTGATTTTCATAATGTATTAAATACTAGAGTTATATGACTCTTGAACTTGTTATTATTAATGATAACTATAATTACAAATTAATTTTTAAAAATAGCAAAATAGATACAAAGCATTGCACATCTCAAAGAAGTAGCAATTGGCATCCTTTGCTGATTGTAGGAGGGTAAACAACACTCGAAATCTTATCATCGGATCCCAAGATTCCATGCATAGGTTTCAAGATTTTAACTAATTAAAATTAAATAGCAGTGATAATAAAAATATAATCTAAGCATGCATTGTAGGATTTATTCATGAATATATAGTTTTAAAAATAAAAATAAAAATATACAAGTAGATCGAATCTACTTACCTGCTGTGCTACTCCATCTCCATAATTGGATCGGATCTGATGGACATTCCGGATTTTGCTAGAGCCGCACAAACTCTAACCTTAACTGGTATCTACATGGAGAAGATATGATCAAAGCTCTGATGCCACCAAAGTACTAGCACTTTGTAGGCCTCGTTTCGATTGTTGGATCAAATCTTCCTTCCTTCTTCCTTTCTTTTTCTCTATACTAGAGATCAAGGGAGGAGAATATTTCTCTTCTCAAGAGATAAAAAGAGAAGATGATCTCTCTCATGTGAATGCAAGAGGAGAGGAGGGAGGGTGATGGATATCTCTCTTTTTCTTTTTGTGTTCAGTGGTGAATCAAAAAGATGGGGTGGAGGAAGTGATATCTTGTCTCATGTGAAAATTCCAAGAAAAACTCTTGTACAAAATTGTGCATCTCCTATCTTAATCCAGTTAATTCCCACACCAAAAACACTCATTTTCTCCCTAAAGTCCTATCCTATTTAGGATTAGGATAAGGCCTTTGAATCAAATCCAATAAAATAAATAAACTCCAGATATATTAGGATTAGAAGAGGGAGAAACCTTAAAGTGCTCAAATAATTTGGCATATAACATGTTCCATGGACAAATCTCATATTTCACATGAAGAAGGGGCGTGGCCCTTCTTTCTTACATGTTAAGAAGAGGATTAAGGCATGAGAAGGGAGAGAAAAAATAGGTTTAGGATTAGTTCAACTAACTAACTCCTAATTTTAACCTAATTAGAACTTTAACTAACCTAATTTCCAATCCTTTTAGGTTTAGGTCTAAATCCATAATTAATTAAGAATTGGATCATAATCCAATTAGGGCTACTAAATCCAATTAGAATAGATCAAGCTTAACTAAATTAAATCAAATTTAATTCATCTAATATTAGTCAACCAAGTCAAACTAAATTGGCTTGCAACATTTGTAATTAGATTAGTCCAAACCCTAATTGGACTAGGGCATCATCTAAACTCAACCAAATCGAATCCGGTTCAATTTATATCGATTCTAATCATAATTAAATGATCAAATTATCTAATTAATGATTAATTAAATTAAATAAAATTATAACTCTTGCAATAAGGTTCTCCTTGCAATAATTAGTGGGTACCAAAATTAGCATATGCTAAAAATAGTATGTGCCAAAATTAGTAAGTGCCAAAATTAGTAGGTACCAAAATTAATATGTTCTAAATATATAACTTTTATATATATTGATCCAATCATATGATCAGGTCAAGCTCTTATTGTGTGTGACCTCTTAAGTTCCATTATGTCTAATAATGAGACATACCAAGATCTCTATCATAGTATTATCGAAACTCTTTTTAATGAACTGGAATAATTTCAACTCACCCCATCAAGGATCATTGATCTGAAATAATTGAGTTCTTCTATTGAGAGTCTCGACTAGATGCAGGTCATGAAAACTCACCAAATCCTAAATATCTATCATATACATGATTCAATCAGCTTAAGTCCAAATTATAAAAATTCATGAAAATTCTTTTTCTTTCATTCATATTATCACGGCCATAGTCTTTTGGACTTAGCTTCTTAAATTGCATAGAACAGTACCTTAACTATTAAGACCAATAGATTTCCTATAAGTACACTCCCTACTCCTATAATGAACCTACTATAGCCAACAAATACTATAAGAATTTAGATAGCTAGGATCAATATTTTATGTTATCAAACTACAACAACTTCACTATGAGTGGCCAAGATACTACAGGTCAAGAAATTATTCACATAACCACAACATCGAGAAAGTCACTAACAAGTGAGTAGACATCCATATGACTTCTCGTATTAGTCATGCTCGATACTATTATTTTCTAACAACTACCTGTACTTTTGCTTTAGTATCCCCATATTATAGACTCGAGACTTGTCTATTTCAAAGAAAAGCAATCTATACATCGATCAAACCGGATCAATCACCATCCTCGTGATATCCTATGATTGAAAGTATTTAGGATTTAATCTATAATGACACATGTCTCAAATTTTTAACTATTGAGAATATGTGTCATTATCCATTAATTTCTTGGACGATACATGGATACATCATCTATAGAAAAATTATCCAATTTTAAATTTTAAATATAATTTTATATCCTAAAAATAAAAAAATGTCAGTCAAATTGGCTTGTAGGGATATATCTAACAATCTCCTACTTGCACTAAAGCTAATTAGCCATACACTTTAACCCTATCTCATGTATTTCAGTTTCAGCTAGCCAAAGCTTACTAAGCTAGTGGGTCTGCTACAACTCATATAGAGTTTACTCTCTATACCTTTATAAGGTAGTCATGAATTAAATCATCGTTCTATGTGTTTGGACTTCTGGTAAGACCTTGATTTCTTAGCTAGAGCCATAAAACCATTGTTGCTATGATAGAGTGTTATGGCATCGAATGACATCATACTCATCTACAATAAATTGTTGACCAGAGTATGTCCTTGTACCCTTAGAGACAATGATTTATCAGCAACCCTAGTCAAACCTACAATAATCGATTCCAAACCACTATTGTACAAGGATATATCATATGTGTTCTTATTCCCTCAATTCTCCCTCTTTAAAAATTTGAAACATGTCTTTAATATTTTTCAAGTATTAAAAATTGTTATCACAATTATCCAACACTCATAGCTTAGATTTGATAGACATTTGCTCATGACATTCACAGCAAAAATTAGATGATGTGCATAACATGATTTATATGAGGCTCTTTATGGTCAAAGTTTAAAAGGATCTAGCTCATATTAAAATTTTTTCAAATATATTGGAGCATATTTTAGAGATTAATTCTATGCCTAAAGAGTCAAATCCCCTATTGGATTTTAGGTTAAACTTATTCAGCATTTCTTTAATGTACAATTTTGTGATAGGCTTAGCATCCTCCTTGGTCTAACTCATAGACCTACATTTTAAATGTATGATACTTTCTAAAAGTCTTTATTTGAGAATTATCTAAACAATTATAACCTAACCTAGATCAGTATAAGAATCACATTCCCAATAGAGAAATATTATCTATGTACAATGTGCAGAATTATATACTCCCATTGACCATTTATAAACATATTATTTCTCTTCTTGTTCTTGGTAGTATCAAATGATTTAATCATGTCATTAAAATAAAATTTCTAATTCTAATCAATTTGATTTAGTCTATTTACATAAACCCTTAGCAGCGTAGACCTTGTGATCGCATCACTATTTATTTATCTAATCTTATCATGGTTAACTACAATAATAATTAGTATGGATCTTAGCATGGTCACAAGTGAAAATATTTTCATAATCAATGCTAACTATAACCTTTCACCTAAGCCTTGCCTTATAGATCTCTATCTATGTTTCTTTATAAATCCATTGCATCTATTAAGTACTATATCTTTTGGTGGAACCATTAAGGTCCATACTAGGTTGTTGTGCATAGAGTCTAACTTCATGACATTCAACAATTTTTTGGAATTGATGTATTACATCACCTCGTTGTAGGTATTGTTAGCTTTGGCCCTTGATTTTGATGAATAACAAAATGTTGAGCAAATATTTTGTACTAATGGTTCAGTTGGAGTTGTGAATTCTAGGTTACAGGTATATCAATTTTTTTATACAAAAGCATCAAAGTCATTTACATTAATGCAAGATGAATTTCAAAGTTTAAGAAGTCTTCTCACTTTGGAAAGCCAAGAAATTGATCAATTTGGTCATTATGAGGAAGAAATTGGAAGTATATTGAAAAAAATCTTGAGTTTCAGAGCTTGGCACACACTTTGAAATTGGCACAGATCAAGTGCCGACCTTAGTATCGACTCAAGTGTCGACTCATGAAGCCTAGTGTCGACCTTCTGAAGACTGGCACGTAGAAATTCTGCTGGCATGCCAAGTGTCGACCCAAGTGTTGACTCACAGGTCGACTCATAGATCAATTCATGGCCTGAGATAAGAAAGTTATATAACAGTATCATTCCTGAAATTTTTGTCAAGTGTCGACTCAAGTATCGACCCAAGTGTCAACTCACAAGCTGAAGTGTCGACTCACAGGTCGACTCATAGCCTGAGACTAGAAATGAAGCAAAACCATGGATTTCAAGAATTACAACTAGTGTCAGTCCAAGTGTCGTTCCAAGTGTCGACCCTAGTATCGACTCACAATCGACTTACAGGTTTTGACAACAGTAATGGCTATGTTTTCAGAAGTTCATAATTGATTCAAACAGTCCATAATGGCTAGTTTCTCCTCTCCAACGGTCATTAATGATTTTTTGAAGGTTTTTGATATATTTATCACTCACCAAACTCATTGGATACACAAGAGACAATTCCTATCATCCTAGAAAGCTATTGAAAAGACAAGAGAGAGCTAAAAAAGGAAGATTCCAAGTGAAAAGCCTTCATTCTAGATGTTGAGCCTTCAAATCAATTTTCAAAAAGTATTCATTGAAAGCTTCCAAGAAGAAGAAGACAATTCAAGCATTCAAGAAGAGCTTCATCGATATTATTTTTGCTCTTTTGAGAGCTTTTTCTTGTGCTTAAAACATACTTTTTATCTTATTTGCTGTTACTAGTTTCAAGAATATTGAAACTAGGGGTTAGGCCCTTCCAAGCCATGAATTAGAATACAAGCCAAGGGTTGGCTTGTGGGGAAGGTTGTTGGTGAGCCTAAGTGTGAAAACCAACTATGGGTTTGACTTGTAAGCCCTTAAAAATAAGTTGGCTATAATCTTTGGTGGATTATAGTGAAATTCCTAAGAAGTAGCTTAGGAAATGGATGTAGGTGCTTGGAGTGCACTGAACTATTATAAACTTCTTGTATTTGTGTGTGTTGTTTATCTTCTCATTTCTTTCTTTAGCATTGCTCTTTATTCTTTAAAGCACTGCATTTAGATCACATTCTGCACATTCACATTGTTACACAAATACATTAGTTCAGCACATAGTTTAATTTTTTAAAAAAAAATCCAATTTACCCCCCTATTAGATTGCTGCACTAGGCAACAAGTGGTATCAGAGCTTGGTACTCAACGCATAGGTCTAACGATCTTGAGTCAAAGATCTAATGGCAGTCCAAATTGGTGTTGATATTGTTGAGGGTCAAGCCTCAAACCGTCCCCCACTTTTTAGTGGCACAAACTGTACTTACTGGAAGACACGCAAGCGCATCTACATTCAAGCCATAGATTACAATATTTGGAAGACCATAGTTAAAGGTCCTCATCAGCCTACTATTTTGGTTAATAAAATTTCCACTCCCAAATTAGAAGATGATTGGGATGAGAATGATATTAAGCAAGCTGAGCTTAATGCAAAGGCTATAAATTTATTATTTTGTGCATTGGACCCTAGCAAATTTAATAGGATATCTAATTGTTCCTCTGCCAAAGAAATTTGAGACACACTTGAAGTTACTCATGAGAGACACATCAAGTGAAGAATACCAAAGTTAACATGCTCATCCGTACTTATGAAATATTTAGGATGGAACCAAATGAATCAATTAGTGAAATGTATACTAGGTTTACTAACATTGTTAATGGTATGAGGAGTTTGGAAAAAGTTTTATTTAATACTGAACTTGTCAACAAAATTCTCATGTCTCTTCCATCATCATGGGATCCAAAAGTCACCGCTATTGAAGAAATCAATGATGTCAACAATCTTCCTCTTGAGCAGCTCTTGGAATCACTTATGATATACGAGCTATCCCTAAGTAGAAAGTGGTGGACAATAACAAGAAAAAAAAGACTATTGCATTCAAGTCCATAAACAAGGAGGATTCTAGTGATGATTCTGATGAGAAAGATGAAATGGCTCTTATCTCGAGGAAGTTCAAGAGATTCATGATGAAGAAAAAGTATAACTACAAGAAGAAGCCACAAAAAGGAGAGCCTAATAAGGAGAAGGAAAAGGAGAAGGAAAGGGAGCAACCAATCTATTTTGAGTGTAACAAGCCCGGTCATTATAAAATGGATTGCCCCACTCTCAAAAAGGTCAAAAAGAAATTCAAAAAAAAAGCGATGATGGCGACTTGGAGTGAGAGTGAAGACTCAAGCTCTAATGAAGAACAGCAAGAGGTTGCCAACATTTGCTTCATGGCAAATGAAGAGAAGGTAAGGTTTGAACCCGGAAGTGAATTTACCTTTGAAGAATTATGTGATGTCTTTGATGAACTTGTTGTAAAGTATCAAAGACTTAAAATGAAAAATAAAGAATTGAAAAAGCAAAACTTGGAGCTGTCTAAAATAAATGATAAGCTTTTGAAAGATAATGATAGCCTACTTCAAGAAAACAAAGATTTGAATGATCAAATTACTTCTTTGAAAAATGAAAATGAAGATCTTTTGAAAGAAAAAGAAGCTTTGAAAAAGGATAAAGTTTTTGTAACAAATGAGAAACTTATCAAACAAAACAAAAAACTTTTGCAAGAAAATAAAAAATACAAAGAAGAGCTTGAAAAAGTGAAACCTTTTATTGAAAAGTTTACCTATAGTTCGGAAAAACTTAATAAGCTTTTGAATAGCTAAAGAACGGTTTTCAATAAAGCAGGCCTAGATTTTAAATCTCAAAAATAACAAAAGTATTTCAAAAAAATTTTGTTCCTGTATCTTCTAGTATTACATGTTATTCTTGTGGTAAGCTAAGACATAAATCTTACATGTATGATAGAAGAAAGTTAAATAGTGTTAGAAAAGTTTCGGTTCCAAAAGGAACCACATCACTAACCCTAAAGGACCTAAGATGACTTGGGTACCTAAAGTCTCCACTTGATTTGATTTTGTAGGTTTGACTTGCAACCAAAGAAAAAAGAAGATTATGATACCTTGATAGTGGTTGCTCAAGATACATGACCAGAGATGTAAAGCAATTCACATCTCTTGAGGCTATAAATAATGGGAATGTGATATTTGGTAATAATGGAAAGGGTAAGATTATTGGTATCGGTAAAGTCCATATCATCCTCTCTACTTATGTTGATAATGTTCTATTGTTGATGGTAAAAAAACAATGATTTGCTTAGCATAAGCCAATTTTGTGATAAATATTTCAAAGTGGTTTTTGAATCTTTTATGTGCATCATATCTAGTCTTGATGACAATGGCATTAAGTTCATTGGTCATCGGCATGGCAACATTTACATGGTTGACTTGATGATCTACCTATGCAAAATGGTCAATGCCTAGTGGCAATGGAAGCCAAGATCAATGAAACTAGTTGGCTTTAGCATCGTAGACTAGGGCATGCAAGTATGCATTTGCTTTCCAAATTGAATAAAAAGAATCTTATAAAAGATTTGCCAAAACTTACCTTTGAAAAGGATTAGATTTATAGTGTATGTCAACTTGAAAAATAAACAAAATTAGTTCATAAAGATGAAACATTTTTTGCATTCATCAAGTTTCATAAGAAAGTTTCAAATGAAAAAGGTATTTCAATTATCTCTTTACGTAGTGATCATGGAACCAAGTTTGAAAATCATGATTTTGAAATATTTTGTAATGAAAATGAAATACATCACAACTTTTTCCCACCTAGGACACCTTAACAAAATGGGATGGTAGAAAGAAAGAATAGGACACTAGAAGAAATGGCATGCATTATGCTTTATGAAAATGATTTATCTAGATATTTTTGGATGGAAGCCATAAACACTACATGTTATGTTTTAAATCATATTTTGATCCAACCGATTTTGAAGAAAATGCCTTTGAACTTTGAAAAGGTAGAAAACCAACCATCAAGTATTTTCATGTATTTAGATGCCGCTGTTTCATTCAAAACAATGACAAAGACAATCTAAGTAAATTTGATGCCAAGTCAAATGAGGGTATTTTCTTATGGTACTCTACTTCTAGTAAGGTATACAAGGTCTTCAATAGAAGAACACTTCTTGTTAAAGAATCCATTCATGTTATTTTTTGATGAAACTAACAAAAAATCTTCTAGAAAAAAAGATACTTTTGATGATGAAACAGGTATCCAAAGGATTAAAAAATTGATAATCAATGAAGGACTTTTCAAAGAGTAAGAAGGTGATTAAAACCATGAAGAAGAATAAGTACAAGAATTTGGGACTTCATCAACACCCAAATCATTACTTAGAGAATGGAGGTATGCTCATGGACATCCTAAAGAACTCATAATTGGTGATCCAGCAAAAGGGGTAAGTACTTGTTCACTTGTTCCTCACTAAGAAATGTGTGTGATTATTTAACATTTGTATCACAAGTAGAACCTAAATCAATTGAAGCTGAAAAATATCCAAATTGGATAAATGCCATGCAAGATGAATTTATTCAATTCAAAAGAACAAAGTTTGGACTTTAGTTGAAAACCCTACTGATATTTCAATAATTGGAACCAAATGGGTTTTTAGAAATAAACTTGATGAAAATGTAGTAACTAGAAATAAAGCTAGATTGGTAGCAAAAGATTATAATCAAGAAGAGAGTATTGACTTTGATGAAACTTTTGCTCCGGTTGCTAAATTAGAAGTAATTAGGTTACTATTTGCTTTTGCTTGCTTTATGGATTTTAAATTATTTCAAATGGATGTTAAAAGTATATTTTTAAATAATTTTATTGAAGAAGAAGTGTATGTTGAACAGTCCCCTGGTTTTGAAAATCATGCATATCCTAACCATGTTTTTAAACTTCACAAGATTTTATATGGTTTAAAAAAAGCTCCAAGAGCTTGGTATGATATGTTAAGTAAATTTCTACTTGAAAATGGCTTTTCTAGAAGCAATACAGATACTACACTATTTTTGAAAAAGAAAAATGATGATATCTTAGTAGTATAAGTTTATGTTGATGATATCATTTTTGGTGCTACTAATGAAATACTTTGTCAAAAGTTTACCAAGCTTATACAGGGAGAGTTCGAGATGAGTATGATAGGAGAACTAAACTTCTTCCTCGGACTCCAAATCAAGCAAACTAGAGGAGAGATCTTCATCAACCAAGCTAAGTACATAAAAGAAATCTTAAAGAAGTTTAGGATGAAGACAACCAAGCTATTAGATACACCTATGAGCCCTTCTTGCAAACTTAACAAAGATGAATCTGGTAAAAATGTTGATAAAAAATTATATAGATGTATCATTGGTTCATTATTGTACTTAACTGCAAGTAGGCCAGATATTTTGTTTAGAGTATGTATGTGTGCTAGATATCAGTCTGCTCCTAAAGAATCTCATTTACTGGCTGTTAAATGCATACTTAGATATTTATCTGGCATAATAGATATTGGACTATGGTATTTTAGAGATTCATCAATAAAATTGATTGCTTATTATGATGCTGACTTTGCTAGTTCTAAACTAGATAGGAAAAGCACTAGTAGAACCTGTCAATTTCTTGGAGTTAATTTAATTTCATGGTTTAGTAAGAAATAAAATTCAGTTGCTCTATATATGACAGAAGCTGAATATATAGTAACTGGAAGTTGTTGTGCTCAAATTTTATGGATCAAACAACAACTCGAAGACTTTGGCATTAAGTTAAATAAAATTTCCATAAGATGTGATAACATAAGTGCAATCAATTTAACTAAAAATCTAATTTAACACTCAAGAAGCAAACACATTGAAATAAGACATCATTTCATAAGAGATTATGTGCAAAATGGTGGTGTAATGCTTGATTTTGTGTGTACTGAAAGGCAATTAGCAGACATTTTCACTAAGCCCCTTAGTGAAGATAGGTATGCATGATTAAGAGATAATTAGGCATCATTGACCCTCTTGATTGAAACTCTTTCAAATACTTCATTGAATTCTTTCAAAAGTTCCAAATCCTCTCAAATATCACTTGGTAAAATCCCTATAGACACCCCCCTTGAATTTTACCAACTTATTAAAAAAAATTCTTGATTTTTTCTGAATTTTTGATCAAGTGTCGACACTTGAGATTTGCCCAAGTGTCGACTCACGACCGGTTGACTAGTTTTTCTAGGGCATCACCGAGTGATCTTTTTCCATTTCTTTTTCAATCCTCTCTCTCCTAAGTGGTCCCTAACCTCTCCCGTCATCCTCCAACAATGATTTCCTAACCCTATCCTTCCTTTTTTGGCAAAATCCTCCTTCTCTCCACCAATCTCGACCGTCCCTTATTATCTCGGTGGCCATGGGTCCAAGGAAGCAGGTGGTTTTCTAAAAGAAAAGGTCTAGATTTGAGTGTGGAGAAGCAACCATAGGGGAAAGGAGATCAAAGGCACGACTTGATCCAGCTGGGCAGCAAGATGAGCCCGAGGTTCAGGCGGCTACGAGAGCACCCCCTCCGCAGCCTTTCCCTGTAACCGAAAGGATGGCAGGGAAGGTCATATCCTGTGGTAGGATGATAGATCTGTCATTTTTGGACTCTGAGGGTTTCGTGATTGGTGATATGGCGAAAGCTACAGGACTGGTCCCCTTTTGCACCATGCGAGAGTAATACTACCCATATCTGATGAGGGAGTTATTTGGTAGTATGAACACAGATGGGATCAATTGGTCTGCTCAAGTTAGGGTTGTAATGATCCCAGTTACTCCAGAGACACTCGGTCGGGTATGGGAGATTCCTCGGCATGGACTCATAGCTAGCTGTGTGGCAGACAGAGATGCAGCTTATAGATGCATTTTGGAGCAGGATGACATCAAAGGTATATCTACTTTTTCTACGAGTCAGCTATCTGTGGAGATGAGACTCCTACATCATATTATTGCTCACATTCTTCTTCCGAAGACAGGTCATTTTGATTTCATCACTAAGTGAGAGCTTGTCTTGATGGTGACTCTGACCCAGAGGACAACCATCAACCTTCCAATGCTGATGGTGCATCAGATGGGTGAGGCGGCCACCCAGAGGAGGTTGTGTCTACCATACGGGATGGGATTGACTCATATTTTTCATGCTTTTGGGATACCTTTGGAGGGTGAGGCCTCCAAAGAAATATTGCACACTGATACTTATGGCGAGATGTCATTACATTGGATGGGATATAGGAAGGTGAGAGGTAGATGGATGAGGAGAGAGTCAGGCCAGGAGCCTGATGAGGAGGATGAGATTCAGGCAACAAAGGCTGGACCTTCTGCACCTGCTCCTCAGACGACTCCCTCCAGACAAGCACCAATTGTCGAATCTGAGTTTGAGCTAGCTATGCCCCCTTCTACTCGAGCTCCTTGATGTACTTCAGTGATAGACTCTAGATTATAGGAAAGACTGATAGAGAAGATTACTATGGTCCGAGATGATGTATTGAGCATATTTGTTAGGACCAGTAGACTACAGATAGAGCCGTAGAGTCTGAGAGCACACACTGATTAGTAGCTTACTTTGATCAAACAGGGTATGGAGGCAGGCTTTACTGAGCTCCGAGATCTTTTGAGATCCATGTTGCCACCTCCAGCTTCAGTATGACCTTCTGTTCCACCTCCTCCTCCGACAGATGATAAGACAGAGGATGCAACTGATGATGATGATGATGATGATAAGGAGACTATAGAGGATACTGAGCATGACGATACTGACGATGATAGTGATGGTGGTAATGATGACCCAGCAGATGGTGGCAACGTAGTATGTGATGAGTTTGCACCAGATGTCCCACCATCCACTACGCATCAGCCTCCAGTTAATACAGCAGATACTTTAGCTCAGATTTTGAAGATTTTTGTAATGAAAAATGTTTTGAACACAATTTTTCTACACCCAGAATACCTCAACAAAATGGGGTGGTAGAAAGAAAAAATCATACTTTAAAAAAAATGGCACGCACAATACTTTGTTAAAATAATCTTCCTAAATATTTTTAGGCAGAAGCTATTAATACTACTTGTTATATTTTAAACCATATTTTAATTTGACCAATTTTAAAGAAAACACCTTATAAGCTTTGGAAAGAAAGAAAACCTACTTTGAAATATTTTTGGGTATTTAGTTATCGATGTTTTATTTTGAATAATGAAAAAGATAATTTAGGCAAATTTGATGCCAAGTCAAATGAAGGTATATTCTTAGGATACTCTACATCTGCAAGGCATATAGAGTTTTTAACAAAAGAATACTTGTAGTAGAAGAGTCCATGCATATAGTGTTTAAAGAGTCTACTAACAAGTCCTCTAGAAAAGAGGATTTTTTTGATGAATGTGCAGGTGTTGAAGGACTCAAGAAGCTGACTTTGGATGATCCCCCTACAAAAAAAAGTGAAGAAGATCTAAACAAGAAGAATGAATAAGAAGCCGCAAGATCTTCACCAAAGGATCTACCCAAAGAATGGAGGTATGCTCATGGATATCCTAAGGAATTAATCTTAGGAGATCCATCAAAAGGGATAAGAACTAAATCCTCTATTAGAAATGAATAAATTATGTTACTTTTGTTTCATAAATTGAACCTAAATGTATTGAAGAAGCTAAAAATATCCAAATTGGATGATTGCTATGCAAGAAGAATTAAATCAATTTGAAAGAAATAATGTTTGGACACTAATAGAAAGACCAACTTATACTTCCATAATTAGTACAAAATGGATATATAGAAATAAATTAGATGAAAATGGAATAGTAACTAGAAACAAGGCTAGACCGGTAGCTAAGGATTATAATCAAGAGGAAGGAATTGATTTTGATAAAACCTTTACTTCAGTAGCTAGATTTAAAGTTATTAGATTACTTTTAGCATTTGCATGTTTTATGAATTTCAAACTATTTCAAATGGATATTAAAAGTACATTTTTGAATGGTTATATTGCTGAAGACGTTTTTGTTGAACAACCATCTAGTTTTAAAAATCATGCACATCCTGATCATATTTTCAAACTACACAAAGTATTTTATGGTTTATAACAAGTCCCCCGTGCATGGTATGAGAGACTTAGAAAATTTTTGATTAAAAATGGTTTTACTGGAGGTCATGTTGATACTACCCTATTTTTAAAGAAAAAGACTGATGATCTCTTAGTAGTACAGATCTATGTTGATGATATTATCTTTGGTGCCACTTGTTGTGAATCCTAGATCAGAGTAACGCCTACACCGCAGAGGCAATATGGAAGAATTCAGCCCAACAACCTGTTCTTGGATTCAATATCATGCAACAAAGAAGATATAGAGAAAAGATATAGGAAAAAAAGAGAGATTATATTATTAATCTATTGGAGAAGAACCTTGTTACAAGACAAGACACAATACCCACAGCACCCCTTCTGAAACCCCAGAAGCTTCTCGCCGTCACCCGCACATCTTCTTTTTTGCAGGCCTCACATCCCAAGAACTCACGTACAGCCACGCACAGACAATACCTCAACGTGCATCCTTTCTCCAATTATGAAGCTCTCTCACCAAGCCAAGAAGCTCCACGGTCAAACCAGGGAGAAGAACCTCCACGTGAAAACACCCGCACGCACCCTTCTCTCTTTTTCTTGAACCGTCGCTACCTCCCACATCTAGAAGATGCCATCCTAGCCCAGGATTGTGAGCCAAGCCTCACGGTCCTATCTCAAACCGTGGACACCCCAAAGGGGGGCGTTCCCCCCACGGCCTCCCTCTCACGCAAACCTGGAGAGCCACCTATCCATTGCACACCCCTCTCTCTTAAATAGAGTGGGCGGTGGTTATGGATCTTGATCTTGGTCTTCATGTTGGGATAAAACATCTTGGGTTTTTAGGCTTCAACATCTTGGACCTAAATTGGTTAGAACTCCTCAGGTGGTTGGGCTTCCTAATTGGTTACAACCAACTAACTAACCAACCAACTGGCTAACCTCCAAACCAATTAACAAACCTGGACCCAATGCTATAACCCAATTGGGTTATGTTACAATCTCTCAAAAAAACTCCCCCAAACAAATCAATGTAAGAAAACTCTCAACCCCAGGTCAAGCCCCTGACCCAACTTGACTCTGGGGCCATGGGAACCTATAAACCTAAGCTCCCAAACTTGTCCATGAATATACCATGAACCCCTTGGAACACCTCCAAGAACCGCTTGGGACACGCCTCCAAGCTCTAGGGATCGTCTCCAGCATCCCTGCCATGGCCTCCCAAGTCTTTCCAAGGCTTGGGAACACCATGCAAAAACCCTACAATCTCCATCTTGGTGCCCCCAAGCCTTGGCAAACCTGGCAATGTCCTCCAGCACAATCCTGCTATAACTGCGTATCCTGACAGCTCCTTGTGCGGATCTCCTTACCTCTACCAATACCCTTCAACTGCCGAATTTACCTGGAGGCCTTTGGGATGACCGCCTCCATAGTTGAAGACCCTTGCTTGTATCCTTGCACCACGATTATAGCCTTCCTTCTATCTGGCAGTTATGTCAGACTTTTTCTTGGACTTCCCTAGAGAGACCACAGTGATCCTGAACCGGCACTCGCTGTAACTAGAGCTCTACCTGACACCATCTCCTAAGAGCCACGTCAATCTCTACACACTCTATTCCACTTGGCTAAGTGCACCCCTGATGCTCATGCTATGATATAATCCTCCCTGCACCTCCCGCTCTGAACTCATGTCGAATCTTGCTCCATCCATGAAGCCACCTATTTTCGGTGCTCCACTTGAGACTGAAGCCCCCCTAATGCCATAGAAAGAAATCCCGAGGCAAGCAACTCAACACTACCCTGCTGAGCCTACACCTGCACCTTGTACCCCATCACTGCCTCCTAGGATCCTTCGCACATCGTGAACCTCTCCGAAACCATTTCAGATACACTACATCCCGCAGGCTCCTCTGAAATAAAGAGCTCATCCCAACTCTTCTAACCCAGCGATGAAACCTAAGAAAAACTAGGCTTTTCCTTTCTCCATCCCTGACAAGCTTCGCATGACCGTCTGCACCCTTCAAATGTCTCCAAAGCTGACATCTTTCCATCGAAGCCACCTCGCCTCCCCAGCTGGAATATCAACCCGTGCTCCACAGCTCCTAAGACTCATGCTCCACCGCATTCCTGACCTTGAACTGATGTCTTCCTGCTCTATCCCCATGACTGCAACACCAACCTGTGCTTTTGCATGCACCCAGACAACTATGCAAACCTAATGCCAATATCAAACCTCTTCTCCATCCATGCGGGATACCACACCCATGTACAGCTCCACCTGCCTCGATGCACTCCTTTAATTCTCCTCTTCCACCTTCAAACCTGCGGCTTTGATACCAATTATTAGGAATCCTGGATCAGAGTAGCACCTACATCATGGAAGCAACATGGAAGAATTTAGCCAACAACCTATTCTTGGACTCAATATCATGCAATAAAGGAGATATAAAGAAGGGATGTAGAAAAAAAAGAGACATTGTATTATTAATCTATTAGAGAAGAACATTGTTATAAGACAAGATACAATACCCGCGGCACCCCTTCTGAAACCCCAGAAGCTTCTTGCCGTCACCCGCACATCATCTCTCTTGCAGGCCTCATGCCCCAAGAACTCATATACGGCCACACATAGACAATACCTCAACGTGCGTCCCTTCTCCAATCCTGAAGCCGTCTCTCACCAAGCCAAGAAGCTCCACGGTCAAACCAGGGAGAAGAACCTCCACGTGAAAATACCCTCATGCACCCTTCTCTCTTTCTCTTAAACCGTCGCTACCTCCCACATCCAGAAGATGCCATCCCAACCCAGGACCACGATCTTGTCTTAAACCGTGGATGCCCCAAAGGGGGGCATTCTCCCCACAGCCTCCCTCTCATGCAAACTCGGAGAGTGATGCGGGACGACTCTAAGATTGCTAAACATGCATGAAAAATAGTAAACTAATTTTTTTATAATTTTATTTGCAGGCTAGATTTCTAAAATAAAGTAAGAACCAGCATAAGGAGTAGCAATGCAAAGAATCATCATATCGCAGGCAAACTTATGCAAAATATTAAATAACCAAGACCCGAAAATTGAGAAACTTCCAGATTAAGATAGCTTATCTTCATCAAATCAGAAATTAAAATAATGGAAGGATGTTACCAATCAGTGATTTGAAAAACTTTCGATGAAGAGATCACACAGCACTCTGATTGGAGCTTGGATGATGAAGCTTGGTTTTCCTTGAACTGATGATTGACTTGAGCGATCTTGGAGACAAGGAAAGCCTCCTCTGGGAAGGTGAAACACCTCGGGGATCCTGCAAAACATCTAGGGTCAATCAAAATAGCAAGTAAGAAAAAGAAAGGAAACTAGGTTTAGAAAGAATCAGGTTATGATTTAGAAGCTGGGCAGCTTGAAGCTTGGTGAAGATCTCCCTACTTGGCGGCCTAGGGCACTCCTTCTTTGGGCGTGGCTGATGCTTGGAAGTTGGGTTTGCTGCTTAGACATGGAGAACAGCAAGGGTAGAAGTCGGCCAAGCAAGAGAACACAGATACAAACCAAAGAACCAAAAGAACAAAGTAACACAAGCTCGCAAGCTCAAATAAATTTCACTAGGGTTTTGATACCATGAATAAAAGTTGATTACAAGAGGGAGAGGGGTGGGGTTTATATAGAGCTCCCATGCCCTCTCCTAACTAGGGTTACACTTAGGTTACAAGTCCATAAGGGGTTAGGAAAAGAAAACCTAAAAAGGCTAGGAATTTTGACTAGTCTTCTCCTCCTTTCTTCATGATTTGACCTGGTCAACCTTCACGGACGCCTAGGCTTGCTTTGATTGGCATATGGGCTTTAAAGGGGTAGCAAGGGCTGGCCAAGGGGCTTGGGGTGCCTGGACTTGGGCTTGGGCGCAGGTACTTTGGGCCTTCTAGAAGTTGGGGCTCCCTGGATGGAATATTCTTGGAATCTTGCTTCTTAATGGACATGGGCTTGGCGCTTGGACTTGATTTCCTTGGGATAGGATGCAGATGGACCTTTGGAATCATGGATGCCCTGGTTTGGAAATATGCTCTGGCATCTGGACTGGAATCTGGATATCTGGAGGGCATCTGGAAGGAATCAGAATTTTTGGAAGCATCTTGGATCCTGAGTTATCACACAAAATCCACTAGGCTGATGTAGTGGCCTCTGACTCCTGGATGTGGTCTAGTGGAACTCCAAAATATGGTAACCTCCTCTCTTGTACAAAAACTGGTCTTATACTGGACTCAAAACTGAAGTACAGGACTCGATACTGACTAGGTTGAGGGTTGAGACGAATCAACTAACCTCAACTTATTATAGGATTCAATCTTAATTTATTACAAAATTTTCAAAACTTTGATACATGATTAATTAAACCATATATGATCCAGTGATCTGTGTCTGATCTTGGTGTCCCCACCAATTCTCCCGGGGCAGGAGGAACTCGACCCCGTCGAGTATGAGTCAAATTTTGGCTTAAGGAGGGTCTGGGTTAAGACATTGTAGATTCACACCAGCATTCCACAAGTCCTCAGATTCTGGCTGACCTTGCCACTGGACCAAGTACCATTGATAATCTCTATTCTGGGTACCAATAGCTTGATCGTCCAAAGTTCTCTTAATCTTTACCTCACCAAAAGGCTAAATTATATGTGGTCACCTTGGGGTGGGTTCTCTCTCAAAAAATGGGAGTGGCTCAAGGGGCTCGCTGGGTATCACTGCTGGCTCCCTAGACTTTATAAAGTTTGAGATGATGAAAGTAGAGCTAATACCTAAATTAGGTGATATCTCAAGCACATAGGCATTGGATCCACTACTATTCATTATTTTGGATGGGCCAGCTTTGCGAGCAGAAAATTCTTTGACAGTCACATATTCCTCTGCATAAAAATCTTTATCTTTCTTTTGAAAATTAGCCAAGTTATTATTTAGTTCATTAATTATGTTCAGCTCTTGACTAATTTCATGATGCATATGCTATGCAGAGGCTAGTGTAGGTGTAGATATGTGATTTAGGACTGTGAGTTTTATTGGACTTAATTAATTGACACATGACTAATTAAACCATATGAGATCTAGTGATCTGTGTCTGATCTTGGTGTCCCCACCAAAGAACCACCTATCCATCGCATGCCCCTCTCTCTTAAATAGAGTGGACGATGGTTATGGATCTTGATCTTGGTCTTCTTGCTAGGCTAAGACATCTTGGATTGTTAGGCTTCAACATCTTGGACCCAAATTGGTTAGAACTCTTCAGATGGTTGGGCTTCCTAATTGGTTACAACCAACTAGCTAACCTCCTAACCAATTAACAAACCTGGACCCAACGCCATAACCTAATTGGGTTATGTTACAATCTCTCAAAAAAAGTTCCTCTAATAAATTAATGTGAGAAAACTCTCAACCCTGGGTCAAGCCCCTAACCCAACTTGACTCTGGGGCCATGGGAATCTATAAACCTAAGCTCCCAAACCTATCCATGAATACACCATGAATCCCTTAGAACACCTCCAGGAACTACTTGGGACACGCCTCCAAACTCCAGGGATCATCTCCAGCATCCTTGCCATGGCCTCCTAAGTCTCTCCAAGGCTTGGGAGCACCATGCAAAAATTGTACACCACTGACGAATCTCTTTGTAAAGAATTTGAAAAGTTAATGCAGGGAGAGTTCGAAATGAGCATGATGGGAGAATTGAGCTACTTCCTCATATTCCAAATTAAGTAAACAAGCGAAGGGATCTTCATCAACCAAGCTAAATACACAAAAAAGATCTTGAAAAAGTTTGGGATGGAAAAGACTAAACCTATCGGTACACCTATGAGCCCTTCATGTAAGCTTGACAATGATGACTCTAATAAGAAAGTTGATCAAAAATTTTATAGAGGCATCATTGGATCATTACTGTACTTAAATGTTACTAGACCAGATATTATGTTTAGTATATGCATGTGTACAAGATGTCAATCTGAGCCTAAGGAATCACATATGTTGGCTGTTAAACGCATACTTAGATATTTATCTGGTACTATTTATATTGGTATGTGGTACTCTAAGAATTCAGCTATTGATTTAATTGCATATTTTGATGCTGATTTTGCTGGCTGTAAGTTAGATATAAAAAGTACTTCTGGAACTTGTTAATTTCTTGGAGTTAACTTAATCTCATGGTTTAGCAAGAAACAAAATTCAGTTGCACTATCAATAGCTGAGACTGAATATATTGTAGCTGAAAGTTGTTATGCTTAAATCTTATGGATTAAGCAACAACTTGAGAATTTTGGTATCAAACTAACTAAGACACAAATAAGATATGATAACACTAGTATTATAAACTTAACTAAAAATCCTGTTCAACATTCAAGAAGTAAACACATTGAAATTAGATACCATTTTATTAGGAATCATGTTCAAAACAATGATGCTGTGCTTGAATTTGTCTGCACTGAAATGCAATTAGCGGATATACTGACCAAGCCACTCTATAAAGATAGGTTCAGTATGATTAGAAGAGAATTAGGGATCATTAATCCTTTTGATTATACTTTGATCTCTTCATGACCTTTCAAATTTCTCTTGAAAATTTTCTGATCAAATATCCTTGAAAATCATGATTAATCATTCATAGACCATTGAAATCAGTTTCTATAATTTTCTCTAATTTTTTTCCCATTTTTTTTGAATTTCTGTCGAAGTGTCGAAACTTTGAAGTGTTGACACCTCCAAGTGTCAACACTTGGACTGAAATCATGAGTCGACACTTGAACGGTAGGAATTCGAGAACAAATATGAAAAATCAATTGTTTTCTCTCATTTTTTTCCTAAACCCTTGAGTCAACTCATCCCTAAATAGTATCCCAACCTCCATTTAACTCCAATCATTGTTCCAACCATTCGATTCTTTGTTTGAGCATATTTCTTCCCTATTTTTCACTGTTCTTCTATGATTTCTCATGGTTTTACCATGAAATCTTTGTCCATTTCACCCTACATTGCTTCCTTCCTTATTTTCTTGAGAGATGGGTCCCAGAAAATAATTAGTCAAGAGACCTCGACCCTCTACACAGGACACAGAGCGACGCATGAAGGCACATCACAAGGATCCGGCAGTAGAGGGTGCTGCACAACAAGAGTTCCCTGTCTGACCACAGGTTCATGGAGCTGACAGGATGGCCTCCAAGGCCATCATTGGAGGTTAGAGGGTAGATTTGGACTTTGTAGACCAGCATCACTTCCGTATAGGGGATTGGCTGAGAGATGCAAGGCTGGCCCACTTTTGTTCACTAACAAAGAGATTCTACCTAGGATTAATTCATGAGTTTTATGGTACATTGGCCAGAGGAGCAGACGGCTGGATAGCTGAGGTCAGAGGGACTACCATATCGCTGACAGCTAAGGTTTTGAGCAGAGCTTGGAAGATTCCTATGAGAGGTACTGTGGTGGACTCCCTGGTTGACAGGATGAGCGGATTATGATGCATTTTTTAGACAGAAGATCTCAAAGAGGGAGCCATAGTTGTAGCATCTCAACTTTCTCCGAAGATGAGATTACTGCTCCACATTATCGCCCAGATACTTCTACCGAAGACTGGATGCTTCGACTTCATTACGGAGAGAGAGTTACTTATGATGGTATGCTTGATTCAGCGGACTCCTATTTGCCTTCCAGTTCTTATGGTCCATCAGATGACTGAGGTAGCCACTAGCAGGAGGTTATGTTTACTATATGGCATGGGACTGACCATTCTATTCAGGGCTTATGGAGTTGTCATAAATGGAGAACCCTACAGGCAGTTGCTTCACACTAACATCTACAATGAGAGATCACTGCACAGGATGGGATATCACTTGCATAGAAGATAGTGGAGATGCAGGATCTCTAGACAGGCTATTGATGCTGATGATGAGGACACTGCTAAGGAGGAGCGCATATTTAGAGATGAGGCTGGGCCATCTGAGCCACTGAGGGACAAACCTGAGCCACAGCCCGAGCCATCAATATAGCCACCTCCTGGAGACAGTATAGATGAGAGGATCACTCGCTTGGAGATCAAGGTCATAACTATTAAACAGCGAGTTGATCACATTCACATAGAGGTGAGAGCAGGTCATCAAGAGGTGAGAGAGGGATTCTTTACCATTCTGGCCGCACTTGAGAGATTATCCTTTACCAGAGCACCTTCACCTCTATCGTCAGATCCTCACCTACTCCACCAACACCTGCAGCTCCAGCACTAGATATAGAGATCGAAGATGGCCAGGACAATTTCTTCATGAATTTTGACATTGCAGATTTTATGGCGGACCCTGAGCTAGATGTTACTGCTGATCAGGATATTGTGCCTGCAGTGGATGAGACCAGGACTCCAAAGGCTATTCCTGATCCTAGTTCTTCCATCCTGACTCTAGTTCTCTCAAGCACTCCCACCATTCCTAATCCATCTGACACCTTAGTTTTCATACCTATTCTTCACACTGATCCACTTGATACTTCTATTGATTTACTGACTCCTTTTAGTATACCCACTAGGACACCACCTATACCTTCTACTTCTTTGATCCGGGAACTAGGGTTTTACACACCTGGTTTTCACATTCTTTCTTCAGGACCCACTTTTGATGCCACACCATCGATCACTGATACAGTTGCTGATTTCGTCACTCTTCATGTTCCTGCTACTAACATCGCTTCCTCCTCTTCAGCACCAGCCAGAGGAAGAGCACGTGCTAGAAGCAGATGCAGAGAGCATGGTGATGCACCTAGACTTGTCCAGACTAGACTTTTAGATCTCCGATCGATGTGGCCACGACCCCGACCTTCTAGGGTTATCGAACTGATCATTATGCAGATTGGGTCTTCCTCTGATGAGGGAAGCACCCCTTAGGGTTGTTTAGTATATCAGTCGGTCTATATTTCAGTATTTCTATGTATCTATTAGTATATCAGTCGGTCTATATTTCAGTATTTCTATGTATCTATATTTTAGTGTGTCCTTAACTTGTTATCTGTTACTTGTATCAAATTCTGAATATGATGTCTCAAATATTTGAAATTATATATATATATATATATATATATATATATATATATGACATTTTTAGATTTTATCTATGTGCATTCTCACTTTGTTTTCTGTTACTTATTATTGCAATGCTTTATCTCTACTTTATTTTCTTACCTTTTTAATGATGACAAAAAGGGAAAGAATTAATGAGAATTAGTAATGGGGAGTAATAAATATTAATGAAAATTAATGAGAATTAATGATAAGCAAAAGAGAGAGAAAAGAAGAAAGCAATAAGTAACGGGAAAGATTTTGAAAAATTTTTTTCAAAAATCTTTTTTTGAAAATTAGTTTTCAGACATATATTGAGGGAGAGTTTTTATTCTATGCTCTATTACTTTTGATCTATACCCTTCAATTTTATACTCTGATACTCATTATTATTCTTATTTGTTCTATTTTTATGCTCTAATACTCTTTATTCTTATTTTTAATATGTTTTGATACTCTTTGTTTTCATACTTTGATACTCTTCATGCTCTGATAATTTTACTCTAATACTTTCCATCCTTTTGGTATATTATTTGCTCTGATGTACTCTGACAATTTTCATGCTTCGATACTCTTTAAAGCTCTTGCTCCGATACTCTTTATGATTCAGCTTGTTTTGCTCTAATACTTATCTTTCAAAATTATTTTAAGCTCTGATACATAATATGAACATCTAATATAAGTATACAACTCTGATATATTTCAAATTATAGCTCTGATACATTATAATCATAGCCCTGATACATTATAGTTACAGCTCGGATACATTGAAACTTTTTGAATTGAATTCTTTTCTCATATATCATTTAGCTCTAGTACATTGTAGATGAGTGTTTGTTCTTGATAAACATTATAACTCAAGACTGATTCTTTTTATCAATAGCCTTGAGGTTACCCATGAGGGTACACACCAAGTGAAAACTACCAAGGTCAACATGCTTATTCACACATATGAAATGTTTAAAATGGAACCTACTGAGTCTATTAGTGAGATGTATACTAGGTTCACAAATATTGTGAATGGTATGAGAAGCCTAGAAAAAATTATTTCTAACGGTGAACTTATGAACAAACTTCTCAGGTCTCTACCAGTTTCGTGGGATGCAAAAGTAACAGCTATTGAAGAAGCTAAGGATGTCAACACTCTCCCACTGGAACAACTGTTGGGTTCACTAATGACCTATGAGCTCTCCCTCAAACAAAAGAATGGAGAGGTCGACAAAAAGAAGAAAGTAATCGCATTCAAATCTACTGTGAGAGAGGAATCAAGCGAAGACTCCGAAGAAGATGATGAAGAAGATGAGACGGCTCTACTGGCAAGAAAATTCAGAAGGTTTCACGAGGAAGAAAAGGTTCAACTTCAAAAAGAAACCTCTGAAAGGTGAGCCAAGTAAAGAGAAGGACAAAGAAAAGGAGAAGGAGCAGCCTACTTGTTTTGAGTGCAAAAAACCCGGCCATTTCAAGGTAGACTGCCCCTTGCTAAAGAAAAATAGAAGAAAGCTGAGAAAGAAAGCCATGATGGCAACTTGGAGTGAAAGTGAGGACTCCAGTTCTGAGGAAGAACAGTAAGAGGTGGCAAACTTCTGTCTGATGGCTGATTATGATGTGGTATGTTCCGAAACAGAAAATGAATTTACTTTTGATGAGCTTCATAAAGTTTTTGACGAATTAGTCATAGAACTTCAAAAACTAAAATCAAAATATAAAGATTTAAAGAAGCAAAATTTGGATCTAGCCAAAACAAATAACAAGCTTTCAAATGAAAATGAATGCCTTCTTCTTCAAAATAAAAAATTAAGTGATAAGATTGTAGCACTTGAAGAAGAAAAAGAAGTCTTGAAAAAGAAAAGTGCCTCACTTTCAAATGAAAATTTGTCAAAACAAAGCAAAAAAATTTTAAATGAAAATAAAAGATATAAAGAAGAAATTGAAAAATTAAAACCTTTTGTAGAAAGATTTACTTATAGTTATGAAAAATTGAATTTGCTTTTAAATAACCAAAGAGCAGTATTTGATAAAGCAGGTTTAGGATTCAGAACTCATAAGAAATAAAAAACTTTTTAAAAATTTCTTTGTGCCTGCATCTTCATCCATTACTTGCTATACTTGTGGTACTAAAGGACACAAATCTTATATGTGCAACAAAAGAAGATTAAGTAACACTAAGAAAGTTTGGGTTCCGAAAGGAACCAATGCCACTAACCAAAAAGGACCCAAGATGGCTTGGGTACCTAAAGTCTCCACTTGATCTTTATTGCAGGTATGCCTTGCAACCAATAAGAAAAGGATGTGGTACCTTGATAGCGGTTGTTCAAGGTATATGACAGGAGATGTGGAGCAGTTCTCATCACTCGAATATCAAAATGGTGGCAATGTAACTTTTGGTGATAATAGAAAGGACAAAATTGTCGGTATTGGTAAAGTCCATATCATCCCTTCTTCTTATATTGATAATGTCTTATATGTTGATGGTTTGAAACATAACTTGCTTAGCATTAGTCAGTTTTGCGACAAAAATTTTTAAGTTGTTTTTGAATCTTCTTTGTGCATTGTTTATAGTCTAGATGACAATGGCATTAAGTTCATTGGTCATAGGCATGGCAATATTTATATGGTTGATCTTGATGATCTCCCTATTCAAAAAGGTCAATGCCTAGTGGCAATGGAAGCCAAGATCGATGAAACTAGTTGGCTTTGGCATCGTAGACTAGGACATGCAAGCATGCATTTAATTTCAAAACTTAGCAAAAAGAACTTGGTAAAGGATTTGCCTAAACTCAATTTTGAAAAAGACAAGATCTGCAGTGCATGTTAACTTGGAAAACAAACCAAATCCTCTTTCAAACCAAAAGGAGTAATCTCTACATCTAGACCTTTGGAATTACTTCACATGGACCTCTTTGGGCTAACTAGAACATCTAGTTTGGGAGGTAAGAAGTATGGTCTAGTTATTGTAGATGATTTCTCACGATTTACATGGGTCATGTTTTTAGCACATAAAGATGAAACTTTTTTTGAATTCATTAGATTTCATAAAAGAGTTTTGAATGAAAAAGGTGTTTCAGTCGTATCTTTGAGAAGTGATCATGGAACCGAATTTGAAAATACTGATTTTGATAAATTTTGTATTGAAAATGGCATTCATCATAATTTTTCTACACGTAGGACACCTCAGCAAAATGGGCTAGTAGAAAGAAAAAATAGAACTCTTGAAGAAATGGCACGCACCATGCTTTATGAAAATGATTTACCTAGATATTTTTGGGCGGAAGCCATAAATACTGCATGCTATGTTTTAAATCGAGTTTTAATTCGACCGATTCTAAAGAAAACACCTTATGAGCTTTGGAAGGGTAGAAAACCCTCAATTCGTTATTTTCATGTTTTTGGATGCCGTTGTTTTATCTTAAACAATGGTAAGGATAATTTAAGTAAATTTGATGCCATATCAGATGAGGGAGTCTTTCTAAGCTACTCCACATCTAGTAAGGCATGCAGGGTCTTCAACAGAAGAACACTTATTGTTGAAGAATCCATACATGTGGTATTTGATGAATCTAACCAAAAATCTTCAAGAAAAGAAGATGTACTTTCTGATGAAACAGGTAGCAAGAAAACTGAAGGAATAAATAACAATGAAAGGCTTACCAAGAAATAGAACGATGATCAAAACACTGAAGGAGATCAAGCACAAGGTGATGAAAACACGTCAACAGTTGATCCATTACCAAAAGAATGGAGGTATGCTCATGGACACCCAAAAGAACTAATTATCGGTGATCCATCTAAAGGTGTAAGTACTCGATCATTCCTTAGAAATATCTGTGATTACTTAGCTTTTGTTTCTCAAATTGAACCTAAAACTATTGAGGAAGCTGAATGTGATAGTAATTGGATAAATGCTATGCAAGATGAACTTAACCAATTTAAAAGAAACAATGTTTGGACATTAGTAGATAGGCCTTCAAACACTTCAATTATCGGTACAAAGTAGGTTTTTCGAAATAAACTTGATGAAAATGGAGTAGTTACTAGAAATAAGGCTAGACTAGTTGCCAAAGCATACAATCAGGAGGAAGGAATAGATTTTGATGAAACCTTTGCTCCGGTAGCTAGACTTGAGGCAATTAGGCTATTGTTGGCTTTTGCTTGCTTCATGAATTTTAAATTATATCAAATGGATGTTAAAAGTACCTTTTTAAATGGTCTAATTGAAGAAGAAGTTTACGTTGAGCAACCCCCTGGTTTTGAAAATTCTGAATTTTCAAATCATGTTTACAAACTTCATAAAGCTTTGTATGGATTGAAACAAGCTCCAAGAGCTTGGTATGATCGTTTAAGCTCTTTTTTGTTCAAAAATGATTTTACTAGAGGTGATGTAGACAAAACTTTATTTTTAAAGAAAAAGAATGATGATCTCTTAGTAGTACAAATCTATGTAGATGATATAATATTTGGTGCTACTAATGAATCTCTTTGTCAAGATTTTGCAAAGTTAATGCAGGGTGAGTTCGAGATGAGCATGATGGGAGAACTGAGTTTTTTCCTCGGACTCCAAATAAAGCAAACCAAAGAGGGGATCTTCATCAACCAAACAAAATACATAAAAGAAATACTCAAGAAGTTTGGGATGGAGAACACTAAGCCTTTAGGTACCCCTATGAGCTCTACTTGTAGACTTGACAAGGATGAATCAGGTAAATCTATTGACCAAAAATTATATCGTGGCATGATCGGTTCATTGTTATATCTTACAGCCAGTAGGCCAGATATCATGTTTAGCGTCTGTATGTGTGCTAGATATCAGTCTAATCCTAAAGAGTCTCATCTTTTGGCTGTTAAATGCATACTTAGATATCTATCTGGTTCAACTGAAATTGGTTTATGGTACTCTAGAGATTCTTCATTTGAATTGATTGCTTATTCTGATGCTGACTTTGCTGGGTGTAAACTTGATCGTAAAAGTACTAATGGAACCTGTCAGTTTCTTGGAGTAAATTTGATCTCTTGGAGTAGCAAAAAATAGAACTCGGTTGCTTTATCTACGGCGGAAGCCGAATATATAGCAGCTGAAAGCTGTTGTGCTCAAATCCTTTGGATCAAACAATAACTCGAAGATTTTGGCATTAAACTAATTAAGACACCCATAAGATGTGACAATACTAGTGCAATCAATCTATCTAAAAATCCTGTGCAATATTCAAGAAGTAAACACATTGAAATAAGACATCATTTCATAAGAGATCATGTACAAAACTCTAATGTTATTCTTGATTTTGTATGTACTGATGATCAGTTAGCAGATGTGTTTACCAAGCCTTTATGTGAGGATAGGTTCTGTCTGATTAGAAGAGAGTTAGGTGTCATTGATCCATTCTCCTAGAACTCTCATAGTTTTAATTATACCTAAATCTTTTCGCTCAAATCCACTTGCTTTAAGCCCCAAAAATCTGATTAAACTGTTTCCTATTTTTCTAAAAAAAGTTTTCGGAAATTTTCAAATTTTTTGGCCAAGTGTCGACACTTGGAAATTGTCAAGTGTCAACACCTGACCAAGTGTCGACACTTGACAAATACTAAGTGTCGACACTTGCAAAATAGAAACTGTTTTTAAAAGGACCGACCGAGGGTTTTGTCACTATTCTCCACCCGTCGATTTCTTGCAACAGTGGTCCCCTCTGTCCAAATCCTCCCATTTCCCTTTTAACCCATTACAAATAAGGTAATCCTTCTTTCGATTTCACTCTATTTTCTTTTTTCCTTGATTTTCCCATGGTTTTTTGGTCGTTTTCACGCTTATCTCACCCGTTTTTAAGAAAAACACTGTTTGATTTATTTTGGGGAGAAAAAATTGGGTTTTTTATTTAAAATCCAGTATTCTAAATCCATTTATTGATCTATCATCATTTTGGAAAGGTTTTTCATGATGTTCTTGTGACATTTTCACCACTTTGCTAAAACCCTAATTGATTTAAACCCAAATTCCATGGGTTTTGATTTTTTTTTTTGGCCTTACAAAAGGTATTTTCCTAAAGTTCAAATGTATTTTAACAAACAAAAATATTTTCTATAATTATCTGTTCGGAATATTGTCATTTAATCAAAGTATAAGTTGTAAAAATCTCACCTTTAAACTGATTAATAGTTTTTCCAAACTTTGTTTGGGGTATTTTACAACCCAAAATTATTTTAATTCTAGTTTTCAAAACCTGTCTGAACACATTTTAAGAAATGAAACTCTCCTTATCTCAGCCTGTAGCCAGTCCCATAGTTCTAAGTCTGATTGAACCTATCTTCCTTCTTTCCTGATCAGCTTGCTGTAATGAGTCCAAGGAAGAGACTTGCAGTTAAGGAGAGACCCAGTCGTGGTGTAGAGAGGAGATCGAAGGCCAGATTTGACCCTGCACAGGCTAGCAGTTCAGCCACACCGAGTTCCCCCCTGCAGAGAGGATGGCAGGGAAGTTAGTAGCCTCTGGGAGGAGAGTCGACCTGGAGTGTTTTGATAGGCACCATTTCAGCTTACGGCAGGTGCTCACTGATGCAGGATTAGTACCATTCTGTACTATGCAGGAGAGGTACTATCCTCATCTAGTGAGAGAGTTCTATGGTGCATTGGATTGTCGACGACTTCTTTGGACAACGATAGTCAGAGGTGTTCAGATTTCACCTACAGCAGAGCTATTGAGCAGAGTATGGGAGATCCCCCATAGGGGAATCTGTGTCTTTTCAATAGATGACAGAGAGGCTACCTTTAGGTGTATTCTTGAGAGAGAGGATGTTCGTGGTATATCCATAGTTACCGCGAACCAGTTATCTCTGGAGATGCGCCTATTGTACCACATCATGGCACCTATACTTCTGTCGAAGACTGGGAGATTTGACTTCATCACTGAGAGAGAGTTGATGGTGATGACGAGTTTGATAGAGAGGAGACAGATTGATCTTCCATCCTTGATGCTAGTTCAGATGCATGATGCTGCGACTCAGCACCATCACTGTTTACCTTATGGCATGGCACTAACCATATTATTTAGAGCTTATGGAGTATCACTGGAGGGGGAGATCCCCAAGGAGATACTATACACAGATGTATATGATGAGAGGTCTTTGCACCATATGGGATATAGACTAGTTGCAGGTCGATGGGTGCGCAGAGAGTCTGGCCAGGAGCCAGATGAGGAGGACGAGCTTCGAGAGGCATAGGCAGGACCATCTAAGCCAGCAGTTTTTCCTCGCGTTGATATCCCATCGACACAGGCAAAGCATTCGACTCTCCTGATACTTCAGCTCCTCTGCCACTTTCTACTGGACTATCCTTTGAGGAGCACGCCAGAGAGCAGTTCACTGAGATCAGGGGTGAGTTGACTCAGCTACGCAGCGAGGTTGAGATTCTTCGAGCATATACTACCTCGGAGCATGCTGAGATCCGTAGATCTATGGAGGAGGGATTCTCTCGTATTGAGGATCTGTTGAGATCCCTTATACCTCCTTCAGCCCCTGTAGTTGTATCCTCTGATGATGATGATGATGATGATGATGATGGTGACGATCACCAGAGCGACCATGCTGATACTGTTGAGGGTGGTGATCGGGCAGATATGGATGACGACAGAGCTACAGAGATTGTGGGCCATGATAGTGATAGTGATGGCAGTGCTGATGATTATGAGGTGGTCAGTCGCGATCCTCCCACTACCCCAGCTGCTCCTACTGACTTGGTTGATTCCACACCAGACTTTGTTACACCAGCTGATCTTCTTTCCCCCCTTCCACTAGATCATCTAGGGTTGTACCCGCCTTTGGTCCTTTTGGCCGCACTAGGAGTCGTCGAGCTTTAGTACCTCCTAGGGCCTTAGCCACTAGATCTAGGATCAGTGCCCCATTTAGTCTTGAGATTTCATCTGATGAGGATTAGCCTCACACATGTCTATTATAGTTCATATGTTGTATGTATCTGATATTTGTATGACTCTGATGATATCCGTATGTTTCAGTTCTTGCTGATGACTCAACAAATTTTTGTACTGAAAACTTCTCTTATCTATTATATATATTTCAGTTTAGTGCTTATTATTTGTGTTTGATTGGTTAAATTTACCTTATTCAGCTTTGATTCTCTTTGATCTTTTTGGTTCTGATACCTATCTTACTTGATTCTCTACCATCTTTTTGTCTCCATGCTCATTGTGAGGGGGAGGTTATTCCCCTTTCTAATGATTGACAAAAAGGGGGAGAAATAGTATTGATAGTATTGATTGTATAGATGCATAAATTTTTGAATTTTTGTGGTTTCACCTTGTAAGAATCTTTGAAATTTACTTTAATATGAAATATCTAATTAAGGGGGAGATTGATTCTTCCTAACTATGAAGTTTTTGCCTCTCATATAGACTTAAATTCATATTCATGAATTATAATAGTTAAAGGTTGAAATGTATTGCTATTTTACTCAAGGTTTTGTCATCATCAAAAATGGGAAGATTGTTGGCTCCACCCAGTGATTTTGATGAATAACAAAACATTGAGTGCATATTGTATACTAATGTTATTTCAAGTTATGAGTTTTCAGGAAGAAAGCACCTCAAAATCTGAAAAACTTATGGTTCATGGCACGTCATGGCACGGAGCATTTCTCACAAATCTGGACATCCTCTTCATGGAAAAAGGGCATATAAATGATTAAATATTATGTGTTTATGATTTATTTAAGTTTCAAGATTTATATTTATGTTTTTGAGGTTGTTTACACTTGAATCTGAACTTTTCAAGTCTCAAGTGTCGACACCTGGAAAGTCAAGTGTCCACACTTCAGCATTTGGCACGGACAAAAATCCTTGGCACGCCAAGTGTCGACACCCAGAACCAAGTGTCGACACCAAGTGTCGACACTTAGGTTTCCAAGTGTCGACTCAAGGCCTGAGAATTTTGAAAATACAGAACTTTGTCATTTGAGAATTTTTGTGTCAAGTGTCGACACATGTGCATCAAGTGTCGACACTTGAAAGTTCAAGTGTCGACACCTAGAGATCAAGTGTCGACACCTGACAGCCAAGTGTCGATACTTGTAGCCTGACAGCTCTAACGGATCTATTTTTTTGGCTTGCAGAACTTGCTTTTCAAGCTCCAAATGTCTATTTCCGAGGTTCCAATGATCACAAACCATTTTTTGGAAGGTTCTTGGTGTATTTAACCTTCACCAACCTCATTTTAAATACAAGGAAGTGCATTGAAGTGATTTGAAGTCTACTCAAAAGCCAAAAAGCCTATATTCTCTCAAATACTTCACATCAAAAGCCTTTTATAGTTTGATTCCTTGAAAAGCCTATAAGCTCATCCTTACTTCATTTCAAAAGAGGCACTTTGAAGGAGTTTCCAAGAAAGAGTCAAGAAAAAGCATCAACTTGAGCTTCAAAGATTCCATTATACTCTTGAAGAGAGTTTGTTTTAGTTTTAAAATTATATATCTGTTTTTACATTTGTGATTTGACCTTGCTTTCAAGGCTGTCTTGAAAGAAGGTTATTATGGTTTGTTGGTAAGCCAAAGAGATAAAACCAACTATGGTTAACTTATGAGCCCGAAGACAAAACAAGTGTTAAGGTTTGTTGGTAAGCCTAAGTGATAAAACCAACTTAGGTTTTGACTTGTGAGCCTTGTGAAAAATAGGTCAGCTGTAATCTTGTTTGGATTATAGTGAAATTTTCAAGGGTGGCTTGGGGAGTGGATGTAGGTGCTAGGTTTGCACCGAACCACTATAAATCTTGTGTTTGTGTGTGATTGCTCTCTTCCTCTCTTGCTCTTTGATTATTGCTACTGCTTTAAATTTCTTGCATTGAATTCATCATTTTTCACTAGCACCACTAGTCCCTCTCTTTATTATTTTAAATTTTCTAAAAGATCCAATTCACCCCCCCTCTTGGGCTCCATTTCTGGGCAACGGTCGACTCACCAGAAGAAGTGTCGATGCACCAATACTTTCCAGAGAGCTTCAGAAGAATTTTTTGACCTAAAGTCGACTCATGTATCGACTCATGACCTGAAGTGCCACACCTGTAGGTCCGGATAAATAGTAATGGCTAGTTTTTTGAATCACAAAATTGATCCTTTTCGCCCCTAACGGCTATTTTCTCCTCTCCAATGGTAAAAAATGGTCATTTAAGACTTGGAAAGGTATTTAAAGTGGACCAAACTCAAGAGGGATAAAAAAACTAATGAGGAATTAAAGAGAATTCATTAAGAGTTCATTACTTTTGAGTGAAGTTGAGCTTTCAAGTATTCAAGAGCACTCAAGGAGTATTCAAGTCCAACTCTCAAACACTTATAATGGCTTCAACAACTTGACGACAAGCTTTCTCAATAGCGATCAAAGAGCTTCAAAAAGTTGTTTATTTTTATTTTTGAAAGCTAATTATATTCTTACTTTAAATTCAACTTTATTGTTGTTCCTAGTTTCGAGTGATTTGAAACTAGTGCTTAGGTTGTTCATAAGCCTTGTTTGAAAATCAACTGAGGTTTTTGGTTATCCTTGTGAGAACCAAGAGATTTTTGGTTAGCCTTGTGAAAACCAAGAGGTTGTTGGTGAGCCTTATGAAAATCAACTAGGTTTTTGGTTAGCCGTGTAAAAACCAAGGGGTTGTGATTAGTGAGCCCGGAAAACTAATCGGCTATAATCAAGTGGGATTATAGTAAAATTTTCAAGTGGACCTTGGGGAGTGGATGTAGGTGCTTTGGTGTGCACCGAACCACTATAAATCTTTGTGTGTTTGTGATTACTTCTATTCTTCTTGCTCTTAGTTTAATTCTGTTGCATTTTATCATCAAGCACACGTATTCTTTAAATCACTAACACCTTCATTATTTTTGAATTGGCACATACTTGCAACAAGTTTTAAAACCTAATTCACCCCCCCTCTTGTGTTACTTCGCTAGGCAACAGTATTTAATTTCTCAATCTAATCGAAGAACCCTAAGAAGTTTTTCCTGATATACATGTCAAATATGCTACATACATTAATATGTATCTAAGCAAGTATATTTATGGTCCTCACCTATATACTTCAGGTTGACATCATCTTAAAGATCTCTCAGATCCTATGGCACTTACTAACTGCTCAACAAATGCATCATTTGCAAGTAGAGACTGAGATTTATAAAATCATTTTAACTAAATTTATTTCTAAAATAAATGGATTAATAATTTTCATGCTAAATAGAAATTAAATTTTTGCTATCAAAGGCAATAGTCTCTTTGAGCAGCTAACATACCTTCTAAAGGAGTATTATATTCATTCTTCAAGGATTCTAGGTATGGGGATAATTTCTAGAATCATCGACCTTAAAGTGGAAATAGCTTTTCGTTATTAATGGCTATCTACTTGGAATATCCCCATCTCTTACTTCTTTACAGGCCTTTTCTTCTAATTAGACTCTTTTTTAGAAGAGAAAGTTTGCTCTGTATTGAGAAGCATATCTCTTGAACCTTTCAAGGTCCTTCCAATAGTCACCAATTTATTAACCTAATTATCTTAATTTTATTCAAATGGTGGTTTTCAATAAACTATCTATATAAATTAAACAAAGATGGTTAGAACAAATCTATTTACAATCTTTATGCATCAACATGCCTGAATTTTTTAAGCTCATAATCCTTAATCATTGTCAAATAATGATCATGGATCGATTGCATTTAGGTCGGCTAGAATGGCTTGGTAATATAGGATAAACCTGGTCTATTACTACACTTAACCTGTCTAATTAATTTTAAATTGAGCCAATCTTTATAATAGATTTTGTTAATTGATTAGTCTAAGATTTAAGAGGGTTGAAGGCTAAATTTTTAATTCACAAAGGTAAGCATTCAAATTAGATAATTGTATTTAATTTTAAATTTATTCTATGAATTTTAAGCAATAAATTAAGTTTCCACTATTTTCATTGATCTCACACACTTCTCAGTGAAGATGCGAAAATCTCTATATGACTAGGATCCCTAGTTGATACTGTGGTCCCACCACTACACTGATGAGTGGATAACTCTTGTTTAATACTTTTTAAGCATGTTGTAGCAATTCAGTCTCTAAGTCATATGGGTTCACTTAATAGTTATTACACATACTTCTTAGTTAAGTCAGATCTATCGTTCATGTGAAAATGAAGTTGTTATTGGATCCCTCATCATGCCTAGTTATTGGACCCAACCCTTTCTTTGTCCCACAACATCTCATGTTAATATAGTGGTTGTGCCCCTCCAATGTAACTGAACCACTGTATCCAGCCAAGAAAAATCAACACTTGAGAGACGCCCACAACTATAATGGTAGAAGACTTATAACTTAATGTTGCCCAGGTGGCTTACCCAAGAGGGGGGGTGTATTGAGTATTTAAAACTTTTGACAAGTATGTGCTCCTTTTAAAATAACTTAATGCAGTGAGGGATGTGAACTAAGCAAGAGATGCTAAAGCAAATGAAAAGCACAATCACATAAGCACAAACACAAGAAGATTTAGAGTGGTTTGGAGCAACCTCGCTTCTACGTCCACTACCTAAGATACCACTTAAAATTTTTACTATATTCATCCTTGGAATATAGCTGGATTATTTTCATGGGCTCACAATCCAAAATCCAAACTTGGTTTTAAATCAGGATCACCAAAAACCCAATACACTGTTAGTTTTCACGGGATCACTAACAACCTACTCTTAGTTTTCAAAGGCTTACCAAAAACCTTTACAAGCCTCAAGTTACAGCCCTTGCTGTACTTGAAACAACTCAAGTAAAGAGTTTAAAAAATAGAGCAACTCTATAACAAACTGAATGTTATCAGGTGGTTGCAGTTATAGCTCTTGAGAAGCCCTCTTGATTATTCTTTGAATTCTCTTCAAGACTTCTTATCTTTCTCAGTAAATACCTCAAGATCTGATGAGAGTTGATGAAGTCTTGAGTACTTGCTTGAAAGCTCTCTTGAGTACTCTCTTAAATATTCATTAAAAGCTCATTAACTTCTTCAAAAGATGTTCAAATCCCTTATAAATAGTCTCTTTAACTAATTTCAAGTCCGTATGTTGTAGAATGTTGGGATTTGAAATATAGTTGTTGGAGCACTTTTTGGACTCAAAAAAGTAGTTATGGAACTAGCCATTACGAACCTGGAATAGTTTCTCGAGTCGGCTCGGATGCTTTGAGTTGGCTCGGTTCCTTAGAACTTCTGAATCTTCACTCTGCTTGAGCCATCTCTTCTCAGTCGAGTCAGCTCAAGTTCTCAGAACTTCTGAAAGTGAACTCTGCTCAAGTCAGCTCTTCTTCAATGAGTCGGCTCGCCTGGCTGAACTTCTCAAAATTGATTTTTCTCACTCTTGAGGAGTTGGCTCGGTGAACTATTGAGTCAGCTCGGATATCAGTCGGGTCGACTAGCCTGTCTGACTATGGAAATGAAGCTCTGGACGAGTCAGCTCTTCATTCTCCAAGTCGGCTCGGATTTTTGCATGCCAGAAACCCTAGTGTCATGCCTTACTTCAAGTCGACTCTTCTGCTTTGAGTCAGCTCGAGTGACTTTCACCAAAAACCTTCCAAACTTCTCCATGTTGCATCCAAAAGCTTCCAGCCAACTTTAAAGCCTTCCAAACTCCTTTAAAGTCTATTCTAAGAAATTTAAACTAGAAAAATATATTGAATTGGCCCATTTTCAGAAATACATAGGTAATTTTTCTTTGGGCTCTTGATTATATGATACTTATTTCAAAATAAACTTGACTTACACCAGAATTGTAGGTAGAGTGTTTGTACATTAAAAACATCCTACAAAAACTTGTAAAATACTTAAGAATGGTTAGTAATCAAATGCATGCTCCAATATTTTGTTATCATTAAATCATTTCAGGGGTCAACACTTAATATATGCAAGAAGGTTTAGATTTAGGTCTTTACTTAATTAGTTAGCATAATCTCATATCTAACTAATCTTTTAATGAAACTAATTTAGATTAGCTCAATTTAAAAATCTTTTCATGGTTCTTCTTCATAAGTAAATGATAGCAGCACCCCTACATGTCATGATAGAACCCAATCGAATAGGAAGAGATGGACTTTAAATTATGCTTGCTCTTATAACTGAATGGCCATGGTGATGCATCCAATCCAAGTACTAAGCTAAAAGGTCATATCATATATGAAATAAGGTTTAGGTCAACACATCCCATATCTGTCTAACCTAATTTAGGTCAGCACATCTCATATCTAGCTGATCTAATTTAAGTCAGCACATCTCATGTCTGACTGACTTGATTTAGATCAGCATATCTCATGTCTAACTGGTTTAGATCCACATATTTCATGTCCAAGTAACCCGATTCAGGTCACATCTTAATTAGTCAGCATATCTCATGTCCAACTAACTAAGATGGCATGGGTGAACTCGAATCAATAAGCAGCCTTATTCAAAATATATTCAACCAAATTGGCCAAGTATGAAAGATTGATGAGAGAGTTCTACCTTTAACCTCTTTTCTTAGACACCAATCAAAGTTAGCTAGATAAGAGTTGGCCCCAATTAAAAACCATGATCAAAACTCGTCCTAAATACCAATTGGTTATCAGTTTCGAATTGGTCAGCTTAATCAACTCAAGCTCGACCACTAAGTCAAATCAGGTCTTTTAGGTCAATTGATTGATGTCAATCATATCGACCAGCTCAGACCATTGACATGGTCCTATGCACTCTTGACCTAATCCTAATCAACTCTTGATTTGATTTAATCAAGAGTTCAATCAATTGGATTTGACCTAACCGAAAACTAAATGCAATTCAATTGCATAGCCTAATCAATTCGACCCATACTCGATCCCTTATGTTTTATGCTTTAGGTTAAAAACTTAAATTCTCAATTTCAGATCTATTAACCTTAATTTCATATCATAAATAATTGATTTAAGTCTTGAAAACTATTTTCAAAATGGATCAATCTTGTGCTATGATAACCTTATAGTATAAGAGGTTAACCTTATAATATGACAACCTTAAGTCAGCACAAGATTATACCTAACCAATTTTAATTTTAGACCTTTAATTAAGTATATTATGAATATAAGGATTTAGTCTAGATGTCAAAATTAATTCTTGATCTAAACAATTAGGTTTAATTATCTCATGAAAAATATAAATACATTAAAATTTCAAACCTAGAAAATTCAATACTCATGCATTCAATAATTCATAACATTAAATCTAAAAATAGTTTTTAAGATCTATGAAATGAATATAAATCATGACTTTTTGATCTAAAATCTAAATTAAAAATTATTTTTTTAAAATTTAATTTTTAGATCAAATTGACTAAGATTCTCAAATCTAGTGTAGTTCTAAACCATAGAAATTTCATATCTAAAATTGCAATTCTCAACCAAAACTTTGGATCTAATTTTTTAGATCTTAAATTCCAAGTTTCTAAATCTAATTTCAGATCTAAGTCTCCTTTTAAGATCTAAATTTTCATATCAAAAATTAAAATTTTTAGATTTAATTTTAGATCTAAACATGTTCATGAAACCTGGCTCTGATGCCACTTGAAAGAACCATCATACGATCCCAGGGTTGCATGCATAGATTTTAAAATTTTAATGAATTAAGATTAAATAGCAGTGATGATAAAAACCTAATATAAACTGCATAGTAGGATCCATTCATGAATATATATATCTAAAAATAAAAATAAATGTACATAAGTAGATCGAATCTACTTACCTGCTATGCTACTCTATCTTCATCATCGAATCAGATCTGATAGACATCTCAAGTTTTGCTAGAGTCGCACACATACCTGGCCTCTGTTGGTATCCACATGAAGAAAACTTGATCGAAGTATCGAGATCACTAGAGTGCTAGCACCTTGCAAGCCTCGCTTCAATTGTTGGATCAAATCTCCCTTCATTCTTTCTTTCTTTTTTCTTTATACTAGAGATCAAGGAAGAAGAATATTTCTCTTCTCAAGAGATCAAGGGAGAAGATTATCTCTCTTAGATGAACTATTCATGCAAGAGAGGAGAGGAGGATGGAGGGCGATGGATATATCTCTTTTTCTTTTTGTATTCAGTGATAAATCAAAAAGATGGGGTGGAGGAAGTGAGCTCTTGTCTCACATGGAAACCCTAAGGAAAACTCTCGCATAAAATTATGCACCCCCTATCTTAATCCAATTAATTCCCATGCCAAAAACACTCCTTTTCTCCTTAAAATCCTATCCTACCTAGGATTAGGATAAGGCCTTTGAATCAAATTCAAAAACCTAACTAAACTTTACATAGATTAGGATAAGAGGAGGGAGAAACCTTGGAGCACCCAAACACTTTGGCATCTAACATGTTCCATGCACAAATCCCATATTTCATGTGAAAAAGGGGCATGGCCCTTCTTTCTTACACATTAAGAAGAGAATTAAGGCATGGGAAGGGAGAGAAAATAGGCTTAAGATTAGTTCAACCAACTAACTCTAGATCCTAATCAAATTAGAACTCTAACTATCCTAATTTCCAATCCTATTAGATTTAGGTCTAAATTCATAATTAATTAGGAATTAGATCCCAATACAATTAGGACCACTAAATCTAATTAGAATAAATCAAGCCTAACTAAATTAAATGAGATTTAATTCATCCAGGATTAGTCAACCAAATAGGTCAAACTAAATTGGCTTGTAACACTTGTAATTAATTTAGTCCAAATCCTAATTAGACTAGGACATCATCCAAACTCAACCAAATTGAATCTAATTCAATTTGTATCAAGACTAATTATAATTAAATAATCAAATATCTAATTAATAATTAATTAGATCAAACTAAATTACAACTCTTGTAATAAAGTTCTCTTTATTAATAATTGATAGGTATCAAAATTAGCAGGTGCCAAAATTAAAAGGTACTAAAAATAGTATGTACCAAAATTATCAGGTTTTAAATATGTAACTCTTACATATATTGATCCAACCATGTGATTAAGTCAAGTTCCTACTATGTATGACCCCTCATATTTTATTATATCTGGTAGTGAGACATACCATGATCTCTATCATAGTATCATCAAAACTCTTTTCGATGGACTGAAATAATTCTAACTCACCCCATCAAGGATCATTAATCCAAAATAATTCTAGTAAATTTTTATAATCTATCAGTAATGCCTAGCGGCATATAGTATCAACCTAGAAAAATAGAAGAATGAACCCCTAGGTATAGTTACTATATGATTGAGTTCTTTTATCGAGAATCTCGATAAGATGCAGGTCATGAAAACTCATCAAATTCTAAGCATTTGTTATATGCATGATTCAGTCATCTTAGGTCCGAATTATAAAAACTCAAAGAAACTCCTTTTTTTTATCATTCACATTGTCATGGCTATGGTCTTTTGGACTTGGCTTCTTAAATTATATAGGACTACACTCCTATAATAAACCTACTACAGTCAACAAATATCGTAATAGCCGAATGGCTAGGACTAATATTTTATGTGTCAAACTATAGCAATTTCACTGCGAGTAGCCTAGGTACTGCAGGTCAAAGAACTACTCATACAACTACAGCATCAAAAAAGTCACTGATGAATGAGTAGACATTCATATGACTTTTCATGTTAGTTATACTCAGTACTACTATTCTCTAACAACTACATGCACTCTGTTCCAGTATCCCAATACTGTAAACTTGAGACTTGTCTATCACAAAGGAAAGCAATAGGTGTATCGATCAAACCGGATCAATCACTATCCTCCATGATATTTTATGATTAGGAGCATTTAGGAATTAATTTATAATGATATATATCTCAAATTCTCAACTCTTGAGAATATGCATCATTGTCTATAATTCCTAGGACGATACATGGATCAACACGTATGAAAAAATTGTTCAATTTTAAATCTCAAATATAATTTTATATCTTAATAATAAAAATGTGTCATCTAAATTGATTTTCTAGGATATATTGCAAAAATTTTCTTATTATGGGCTAACATTAATTAAAATTTTTATTTTATTAAAACTGGGTTGATTTTATGGTCCATGTTGATAGACATAGGTTGAGCCTATTGTTATGTGATCATTATTTAGTCTAGGAGCACCTCATATGATTTGGTGTGGTTGAGGCGACGCAATGTAGGCCTTAGCTCGACTTGACTCGTGATGGGAGGGTCAGTTAAGGTATTTTCACTTTATTGGCTAGGTTCCCTCTCCACTTTCTCTATTTATATATCATGTATTCGGTGATTTTTTGATACAGTGATTTTTCTCATTGAGAGCCACCTTTTTCTGAGAAAGATTGAAGAGAAGGACTTTGCCTACGGTGTTCGTGTGAGCATTGTTTCCAGAAATCAAGATTATGATGAGGATTATGACGAATACAGGTATGTAATTATTTTTTAGATCTACTATATGATTCTAATTATTTGATGATCCTAGGGATTTATGAGTTATTTTTCTACATTTGGTATTAGAGCCCTGGTATCATATTAGAATCATTGTTTTCATCATTTAGATCTGATAAAATAAAACCTTCCCCACTGATCATCACGGATCTAAGCATGCCGGATGTTGTCTGTGCTGTGGGGCGACCGGTGGCATCGAGATGAAGCTGTTGTGATCGTGGTGGTAATAGAAACCGACAGTCTGTCGGTCTCCATTTTTTTTTAACACCCCAAAAACATTTTAGAAATAAAAAAAAACCTTTTCTATGCGATGACTGGTGCCACACCGTGACCGATGCTGGCATGATGAAGACGGTAGTGGCAAGTTGGAGCCACGATGACCGATGGGGTGGGAAGAGGGAGCCGGTGATCGATGGCTGTGGTAAGAGGCTGCGGCCCACCGGCAGTGGTGAGTAAGGGTCGGCGACCGTGGGAGATCATGGTTGGCCATCCCTAGGTATTTTCGTGGCCATGATTTGCTCTTTCAGTCGATCTTCGTGACTGGTCAATTCACCCCTCTTTCCCTCCCAGTGGAGGTGATCTGTTTACAGATCATCGATAAATTAACAAAAAAAAGGCCGATGCAAGCAGTTTGGCGATCGTGGGAGGCCGCGATTGACCGTCCTTAGGCCATCACCACCAGCCGCATTTCCGGGCAGTCTCCATGACCGAACTTTTCCCCTCCTTCCTCGGTGGCGGCAATCTGAGATCAAGATCATCGCCGGTGGGCCAAACATTAAAAAAAAAATTGGGAAGATGAGGCTGAAAGGCCGTGGATGCATGCTTGACCTCCGGCATCCACCGGAGCTGGTGACCAACCGATCTTGGCCTTCCCTGGCGGCGGTCTCACCGGCGACTACATCGGCAGGGTGCATCCGGGAGCGGCTGATGGTTTTTTTTTTTTTTTGGGGAAGCCCTGTTCTTGGGTTATGATCGTGGGGAAGATGTGAGGTTGTGGGTTTTGGTTTTTGGGTTTTGGGTTTAAACCCAAGATCCAATAACCCAAAACCTTTAACCCATTCCAAAAAAAAAGGCATTTTGCACTAAGGCCCCTGGGTTTTCTAGAATTATATATAAGCCCTTTTACAATTTAGTCCCTCCAAAATTCATAATTATATTTTGGTCCAAAGGGTCATTTTGCATTTAGGCCCCTAGACTTTTTGTTATTATAAATTAGCCATTTTATTGTGAGGGAAAAGATTTTGGATGTTGTCTTGGATTTGGGTGCACATGAGGTTTGGAAAGGACTTGCATAACCAAAAAAAAAATTTGTTGACATTGTGAAACGTTAATGCGCTATGGGGCCCAGCTTCTTTTTACTTAAAAAGATTTTAATTCAAACATCTATAATCTTATGGTCGTGCATAAATATCACAGGACCATTTATGCCATATTTATCTTTAAGTAATTATTTCCATTATACTCACATGCATTTCTAATAGATATAAGGGCTATAATCAATTTATAAGGGCATTGATTTGCCATGCTTGGTCCTTTTGTCATCCCTAGTATCATAGTCATGCTCATAGAATCTTCAATATGTTGAGAATGATATTGAGGTGAAACATCTTATATCTCTGGCATATCTTCTTATTTGTTAATATTTCCAGAGATCATGGAGGCCGATATTTATTTCATTTCCACCACTTAATGGTGGTTGATCCATCATCGAATAGAAAGGGTTGTAAGAGATGAGTTTTGAGTGAACTTTGGGTTTCGATTATCAATTTTTTGGCTTATTTAAAACCCAAACCATTAATTGTATTGAGCCCAAATTGATGAGTTGGCTGGATCCAATTTTATTAAGCTTATTTTAACTTTGGGATTAAGGAGATTTTTTATACTTAAGCCCCTATAAATTAAATATGAGTCCATATAAATTTCTAAAATTTACGATTTGGTCCTTTACTTTTGTTTTTGATAAAAAACACTGTAACTTCTCATTTTATATTCGATTTGGGCCTTTTTTTTGGATCGTTGGACTCGTAATAATTTGAAAAATATTTTGATAGAGTTCTTCATGTTTGATAAAGTATTTAAATAATTTAAAATTATTTATGTGCAATTCTACTCACTATTATATAATTCGAGTGTGTTTTTCAGTAGCCTCAAAGGGTTTGAAGCACTCTATGAATTTTGAATAACTGAGTTATTGAGGACTAATGACTCATCTTTTATATGAAATTGCACATTGATGTCTCTGTTGTAGTTGATCCAAAATTGATTGTAATTGATTACAACACTTATTATATACTATAATTCTTGTCCAAAGGTGTTTTATAGTTATGTAGTAAGTGTTATTGATAGATGTGGCAGTTGGAATGCATTATTATGTAATAACATGATCAGTGGGATGCATGTTGTTAAAGTATTCCATTTTGAACTGATCTTTATGGCATGCATGCTGTTAAAGTATGTCATTTTTGTATTTATTTGGGCATTTGACTTCTTTGTATGAATAATTTATGGATTAGCATAAATATTTATCACCAAAGTGGTTTATTTATGTTGTCCATGAATTTTTTTCATTATGAGAGGGTTTCTGGTTATTACATACAACCACCTGCCCAAAGGAGGTTGTTGTAAGTTTTAATCGGGAAGGTTTCATGGGGCATTATGTTGCAATGGTGCTCTAGCTTTCATGAGCTTGTCTGCCTGAAGGGGATAAGTTCATGACTATTAGGATATTTTATTTACTTGTGGCTTCATGTGAAAAGTACTTATACATATTACATGTTCTGCCCAAAGGAGATATGTGATATTGTATTTGGACTCTAGTATATCATTTATGATATATGCCCATTGACTAGTATTTTACATTCCTGCCATCTTTGATTATACAGTCATTTATGTTGATAATAATATTGTTGTTAAGTTTTGATTGGGTCAAAATATCAAAGGTTGAGATATATTGGACTTAGAAAATTTGTCTGTCCAGAGGGGACAGATTTTCGAATGCCTTGTATTCTCATTATGTTAACCTTTGTTTTCTTTGAGAAGAAATATATATATTGGGCCTAAGAAATTTGTTTATCCAAATGGAGACATATTTTCAAAATTTATATTTTCATAATATTGATCTTATTTTTGGAGCTCAAAAGTACATCATATTCTCTTACTATATAGAGTTTTATGTTGATGCATATGGTACATTTATTGAAAATAGCTTATTATATTCAAAGCTTTTATTGATTTATTGTTTGTACCTCAAATATGTTGTATCATGCATGAACTTAATTGATATTTTATATATCTTAAGGTACTTCAAAGGTCATGACTTAATGATCCCTTTTTGGAAGGTTAATATTTTTTTGATGGGTGGTGACACCAAAGTGGCTCGTTCATTGAGATTTACTAGGTCTTTCTGTGAGTTTTTTAGAAGGGATTATGCAGCATTATATGTTGAAGAGAGATTCCTTATATGGGTCATTTTCTTTCTAAAGAAAGTTTTGTTACATTAAACTAAGGGCTCTCAATAAAATAATGCTTGTAAAGATTTTCTGAGATATATTGTATATGTTTCTCTATTGATTAAATGCATAAAGATTATTTAGTAGTTAGTATATTTGTATTCAATAGAGTTAATGCTCCCATTATGAAGACTCTGACTGAAATGTAGATATGAAAACTAAAATTATGTTAGCACTAAATATGATGGAATATAGATATTACATTATGTAATGATATTTCATCTTGGTTGTCTTATAAGAGTACTCTGGTATAAAGCTGTCTTAAAAGTGATAAATTTTATTTGAAATATATTCATATAATTAATTTCATTTTTATTGTTGTATTTAATAATGGTAATCTAATTTTGACCTCATTTGTGGTAAATATGTAAAACTGATAAAAGAAAGTCTGGATAGCTGATGGATAGATATATTAATGTGTAAGACGGATGGTATGATATGTTAGGATTTGTATCTTGAAACTAGAGAGAATTGTACCTAAAATTAATATTAAAAGATTTCTATCTCTAATACATAGGGTACTCATCATATTTAGTTTTCTTGCTATGTAATTTGATGAATTTAAAATCATATATGTGAAATAATTAATAGATCATATCCTATTTTATTTCAGAAGTTCTTGATATTTTTGAAAAAGTGATAAGAATATTGATAAGGTATATCAGTCACGTTCAAAGATCCGATATATAATACATAAATAGTATTATTAAATATTTATATAAGTATGGGATAATTGTTTAATATACCATGCATGAAATTTCTAAGTAAAATGATGTGACTGAGAGGCAAAGTATACCCTGTAAGATATGGTGTGAGTATGATGAGTAGATGCAATTCACTTTGATATCTCTAATATATAATCCTAATGATTACCATCTACGTTTTGAATAAAATTCTTGATAAAAGGTTATATAAGATACCTTTTGAGTTAAAAGTTGGTAGGAAGCCCAATATCTTTTATCTTTATGGTTGGAGCTATCCTACAACACTTAATCATTGATAATCCATCAGCGAATAAATTCTTGTTTTCTAATAATATGTTGTTTATTTTGGTTATCCAGATAATTTTAAATGAATACAAATTTTACTATCCTAATAGAGAGGTATAAAAAATATTAAATCAAATCATGCCATATTTATAGATTCTGATTTACATAATGTCAGATGCTTCTATATATTAAAAATATGACATTGCAAGAAAATAAGTTTTTACTTTTATTTATATAAATATTTTATTTCATCCTATTGGAGGATAGTGGAAGAGTAATATTAAATATGCAAATTAATGATTGGAGGTTTTGTCTCATAGAAGGCTTGAAAATATAATCTAGTAGCATTCTTGGATTTACAGGCAAAGTTTGTGGCATGTTGCAAAGTCACAATTCGAAACTTTATCTTGGATCTTATAATTATTGATTCTATCTTAAAACCACTTATAATTTATTATAATTATATGCAACTATGTTCTTTAAAGGAATAATAAAATTTTTTATCTTTTCTATCTAGGTGAAGATAGAATATTTGTCAGTCAGAGGTTGTAGTTGAAAGGGAGATATTTTGTGCAATATACAAAATCAATATTTGTTGATCTCCTAATCAAGATTAAGATCCATAGTTTTTATCAAACATGTCAAGAATATGGGTATTTTAAAATCTTTTGATTTTTTGGATTAGTGGGAGCTTGATATATTTATACATTGACTTGATTGATAAATTTTATTTGTCATTGATTGCTAGACTGTAATCCAACGACATATAAGTGTCAGTGTATATGAATAAAGTCTGAATTGATTGATCCTCTAACTAAGAATTTTGAAGCCCGTATGCTTTACAAAGCATGTTGAAAATATGGGCATATTGAATTCTTTTGTTATGCTTGGTTAGTGGGAGTGACTTTATATTTATGCTTTATTATTATAAAGCTTGGTTTCATTTGATTTTTCCTACTATGTGTATTGTTGCCGATCCCGCCGCTGCGCCTGTAGCTTCAGAGCTGGTGACTTGATCAGGTCATCTCGACTCGAGGTCTCCGAACTCCCGATCCTGCAAGACAAGGTCAGAAACCCTGGCCGGGGATCCTGGCGAGGGGGCTCCGACGGTCAAGTTAGAAAACGGCGAGATGGAACAGAGTCTCCAAGGTGGGCCCCTCCCGGAGTCCCAGGCTTAGAGATTATATTTGTAAAGAAGGTCTCAGGAAGAATAAAAATTGGGCCAGGTTCCTCCACCGAGCTTGCGCCAAGGGATCCCTCTCGGGATCTTGGATCCTGCTCTTGGTGTCTTTCCTTTTTCCAGCCCTTTTTTCTCCTTACCTAGTCATCCGCTCTTCCCATCCTTTTATCCATCACGCTGCCTCCGGCTTCCCGCCCCTGGGAGGCTTCCTCTCGCTTTCACCTCCTTCTCTCCCTCTCTTTCCCCTTTCCCCTTTGGGTCTAAGAACCCGGCGGCCTCCTTGTCTTGCTTGCCGAGCCTAGCGAAAAAAGGGTAGAGGGAAGACGCTGGCCAGATCTTTGGGGCCGAGCGCGAGCGCTCTCTTTCCCAGGCGCCGACAACGGGCTCTGGCAAGCCCTGCGCGGCTTGCCGAGCTGTTCTCCGTTATTGCATGGGCGAGCTTGGCTCTGCCCCGCCTTCCGGACCGAAGTCCGGGACTTCTCGCCTCCTCGGGTCTCCGGTCATGGTCGTGTTTGCCGACCCCAGAGCTAAGTGTCTCTCTTCCTACGAGGTAAGAAGAAGCAGTTGAAGTAAAGGAATTTTATTGCAAGAGTTCAGGAACCTTACATCATTGGTAATACATCCTTAGGTTCGAGGCATTCCAGGTCCGAGGGAACCTGGACCCTCCTAACTCCTCCAGGTAATAGGCCCCGTGAGGGAGAACTTTCGCCACCCTGTACAGACCCTCCCAGTTCGGGGAAAGCTTCCCGCACTCCCGTGGCTGGGAAGCTTCAGCACGCCGGAGCACCAGATCTCCTAGGCGAAAGGACTTCGGTCGCACCCGAGAGTTGTAGTACCTGGCCACCCGCTGCCTGTGTGCCGCCATCCGGACTCGGGCCTTGTCCTTCATCTCCTCAAGGAGGTCCAGGTTCAGCATCATCCTGGCAGGGTTCTCCACTTCATCGTATTGCTCCACGCGTAGGGTGGGTAGGCTGAGCTCAATCGGGATAACCGCCTCGGCCCCGAAGACGAGGTTGAACGGGGTCTCGTCGGTGGCCATCCTCGGGGTGGTGTGGTATGCCCACAGGATGCTCGGGAGCTCTTCTGCCCACCTACCCTTGGCCTGATCCAGCCTCGTCCGGAGGCCTTACAAGATAGTCCTATTCATCACCTCGGCTTCTCCATTTGTCTGCGGATGCGCCACCGAGGTGAAGCGATGGTGGATGCCGAGGTCGCTACAGAATTCTTCAAACTCTCGACAGTCGAATTGACATCCATTATCGGTAATTATGGTATGGGGGAGGCCGAAACGGCAAATGATTGACTTCCAGAGAAAATTGGCGACGTTTGCCTCCGTGATCCGTTCCAGGGGTTCGGCCTCGACCCACTTCGTGAAGTAGTCGATGGCCACGATCAGGAACTTCCGCTATTCAGATGCCGGGGGAAAGGGTCCTAAGAGATCCATCCCCCACTGGGCGAACGGCCACGGGGCCGAGAGTTGGGAAAGTGGAGTGGAGAGCTGCCGCTGCACCACGGCGTGCCACTGGCACCGATCACACCTCTTCACAAAGTCGGTGGCATCCTCCTTCATCGTCTCCCAGAAATAACCTTGGCGAAGGGCCTTATATGCTAGCGTTCTGCCCCCCACGTGGTTCCCACAGATGCCCTCGTGGATTTCATGGAGTACGAGTGCGGCCTCCACGGGTCTCAGGCATTTGAGGAGTGGGTAGGAGTAGGACCTCCGATACAGCTGCCCATCCATTAGGATGAACTGCGCGGCCTTCTTTTTGATAAGGCGGGCCGCCGCGCGGTCTTCCAGCAAGGTGCCGCTGGTAATGTACTCAGCATACTTGTCCATCCAGCTGGGCTCTTGGTTGACCTGATGGACCTCCACAGGGGTCTCGTAGCTCGGGGCCTTGAGTCGCTCAACATGAGCGCGGCCCAGCAACGAGTCCGGCAAGGTTGCCAGCCGGGAGAGAGAGTCCGCGCGAGCATTCTCCCCGCGGGGTATGTGAGAGATGCTGAAGCGCCGAAACCCGGCTGCGCTCGTTCTCACGAGCTCCAGGTATTTTGCCATTTGAGGGTCGTGCGCACCATACTCTCCGGAGATCTGCCCGACCACCAGCTGGGAATCGGTGAAGGCCTTGAGGTTGGCAACGCCCAACTCGCGGGACACTCTCAGCCCGACAAGGAGTGCCTCGTACTCCGCCTGGTTGTTAGTTGCGGCGAACTGGAAATGGAGTGCACATTCGACGACGACCCCATCGCCATTGGTGAGAATGAGACCGGCTCCGCTCCCGCCGGAGTTCGAGGCTCCATCCACGTGAAGGATCCACGCGTCCTCCTCGGGTCCTGGTTTCAATTGCTGGTGCAGAGGGTCCTCCTTTGTCCCCTTGCTTAGGCCTGTGCACTCGACCAAGAAGTCGGCTAGCACTTGCGCTTTCATGGCCGACCTTGGCCGATAAGCGATATCGAACTCGCTGAGCATGAGTGCCCACTTCGCCAATCGCCCGGACGTGTCGGGTCAGCTGAGTATCGCTTTCAGCGGCTAATCAATCAGGACGGCAATGGGATGTGCTAGGAAATAGGACCTGAGATGCTGAGCAGACACTATTAACGCAAAAATGAGCTTTTTGGGCTAGGAATACCTGAGTTCCGCATCGCGGAGGAGTTTGCTTTTGTAGTACACCAGCCTCTATACTCCCTGGTCGTCGGTCCGAACCAAGACCGAGCTGACGGCCTCCGGGGTGACCGCCAGGTAGAGGACGAGCTCCTCTCCTTCCTCGGGCCTGGAAAGCAACGGGGGCGATGTAAGCGTCTTCTTCAGCTCGATAAGTTGTCCATGAATAACTCCGACATGAACTTCATCCACAAGTGCTTGCAAATGATAGAACTTATATCCCTCATGCATGTTATACAATGTCTAGTCGAGAAAAAGATCTCTTCCTGACAATTTTAAAGAATATCAAAGTTCCTGATAGATATGCCTCAAATATTTCACGATGTGTGAATCTGAAAGAGCGCAAAATTTTAAATCTTAAAAGTCATGATGGACATATATTAATACAAGATATTCTTCCATTGGCTTTAAGGTCGTCAATGCCAAAACAAGTTATTACGGTTGTTTTTCAGTTATCATCATTCTTCAAGGCATTATGTTCTAAGGTTCTTGATCCTCAGGAGCTTGATCAGTTGCAGTCTCAAGTCGTACTTACATTATGTCAGATGGAAAAGATTTTTTCTCCTGGATTTTTTATGATTATAGTTCATCTACTCATTCACCTAGCTTCGGAAGCTAAACTTGGTGGACCGGTACACTACAGATGGATGTACCCTATCGAGAGGTATTGCTGTAAAACTTAAATTTTATAATTTATATAACTTTTTCATTATTTAATATGATATAAATATCATACTTTTTGAAGGTATCTTGTACGTTTGAAGGATTATGTACGAAACAAAGCCCATCCTGAGGGCTCAATAGCAGAGGGATATATTGCTGAAGAGTGTTTAACATTTTGTTCAAGATATCTCAAAGGTGTTGAGACTGTATTCAATCGACCTCAACGTCATGGTAATAATATGGAGAATACAGATATATACAAATTTGCATCATCTGGAAGATTTATAGGAAAAGCTGAAAGTATTGTCCTTGACCATAAATCCATGTCACAAGCACACCGTTATGTATTGCTACATAGTGACATAATATCTGACTATCGCAGGTTAGTCTATCTACACATGGATAATACTAAATATTAGACATGTTGTTGTCAAACTTATATTTGATTGTCATGCAGTGAATTTTTATCTGTACAACGACAAGCCAATCATTCCACTCGTCCTAATCCAAGGATTGAACAAAGATGGTTGGTTGAGTTATTCCCTAATTGGCTTGCCAATCAGGTTAGTATATATAAGTCGTATAATAATTTTATATATTTTTAACATCGAATAAATGATCGATAATTGATATTATATTTTTTAGGTACCGGTACTGATGGAGAAAAATAGCTCAGTAGAATTAATTGCACTTGCCAGAGGTCCAAATTATATTGTGAACAAATATAATGGTTTTATTATAAATGGCTTTAAATTCATACCAAGGAGCACGAGAAACTTAGGAAAACTCAGAATAGTGGTGTTATGGTTGAAGTAGATGGAAAATCTTATTATGGTATACTTAAAGATATTTTGGAGTTGGATTATTATGAAAATTTTAAAGTTGTATTATTTCGATGCGATTGGGTGAATATAAATACACCGAGGGGTTTGAAAAATGACTCAAACGGATTCGTACTTGTCAATTTTTCAAGATTGATACATACGGGTGTGTTATTGAAGGATGATCCATTTATCTTTTCATCTCAAGCTCGACAAGTTTTTTATGTACAAGACTCGAAAGATAAAGAATGAGCTACTGTTATTAAGACAAAACCCAAAGACTTGTATGACATGGAAAAAAGGGTGGAAGAAGAAGATGATGATACTTACACTCAGTGTATGCCTTATAATATTATACCGGATGATCATATAAATGATACAACCATTTTGGTTAGGTTGGATTCCGAGAAAGGTACAACTGGTTGATTATGACAAGTAAGTAGTTTGTAAGATGGTTTACATTTTTTGCATTAATGATTATGTTATCTTTTAAATTGTAATTCATTTTCGTTATAATTTGATTATAATGTTGACTGACTTGTTTTTATATAATACAGGTTAGGTACACCATGCCTCGAAGGAAGTGATTAGCAGATGTACAGTTTCAGTTTTCCCAGACCGAGGCTGGTACTTCTTCAGCACAACAGCCTGAGGGCAGTCGATCAGTTTCACATCGGTCTGATGGCAGTCCCTCTATTTCTGCACATCAACCTCAGGACGACGTTATTCCCTCCGAGTCCGCACATCACGATCCTTCTATGGATCATCCTGATGACGAGCCTATCGTCGATGATATACAGATACAGGGTACATAATTTAATAATTCTATCTCATTTCAATTCATGCATATGTAATAGTTTTGATATACAATGTTCTGTATTTTTTTTTTTGTAGATGGATCCGGGAGACTCAGGCGTAGGCGAGGACCCACATTAGTCCGTGATGTGTGGCAGTTACCTGAGGGTGAGAGGATAGTGATAGAGTGCAACAAGCTAGGGCAGCCTATTAAGAAAGCTGCTAGCTTGTTGACTAGCTTTCTGGGGACAGTAGCACGCCGTGGTCAGCTATGTCCCCTGAATTATTCGAAGTGGAACGACATGCTTCCTGCATATAAAATAGAAATGCTACAAGTTGTGCAGGTAAAAAAATTAATATATTATTTTATATCTTAGGTTTTTAACAATTGAATTGCTTTTTTCATTTAATATTTATTTTATTGTTTAATTAATTTGTAGAGCAAGTTCGTTCTTCCTTCAGATTCATCTGATTTTGTGCTTAAGTCTCTCAATCACAAGTGGAAAGAATATAGGGCGAAGTTGAAAAGAGACTACAAGCTAGAGGGTAGGACAGAGGAGCAGGTTGTAGCTACCTGTCCTCCTGATGTTCACCCTAATCAGTGGATGGAGCTTGTGCACTATTGGTTCTCCGAGAGGGCACAGGTTGTGTAGCATCATCAAACACTTCAAAATTTATTAATTTTCACTTGTTATAATTATATTTATACAATATATAACATTGTTTTAATTTTATTTTACAGACGTATTCTGATATTGGTAGAGCTACACGAGCTGCTCAGTCTGTTCCTCACACAGCGGGGTCCAAGAGTTATGCACGGCTCAGGCATGAGTTTGTATGTTTCTCATCCCATAATAATTTTAGTATACTTTTAGTTTTAACATAATGTATCATCATGTATCATGCATGTGCCATGTATAATGGTACGGGGATATAAGATGTATTATTTTGAATTTTTTTGTAATATTTATTCTTTATATAGGCTGATCAGCAGGGGAGGGAGCCTGGTGAGGTGGAGTTCTATCGGATGACTCACGTTCACCAGGATGGCAATTTTGTTCGGGACGAGTCCAGAGATATATATGTATTTTTTTATTTATGTTATATTATGATTTATATTTTTATTTTTATTAAGTATTAATATATGTGTTTTTTGTAAAATATAGAATAGGGCTACCTCTATGATATCCGAGCGTGCTGGCGAGGGTTCATCATCTACACAGAGCAGTCGCATCGAGGCCGAGGTATTCTCGGAGTTGATGGGACCAGAGCGTCCTGGACGAGTGAGGGGTTATGGGATTGGAGTTACCCCTACTCAGTTATCTGAGGTGCGTAGATATACTCAGGATACTAGAGAGAGTCATGATCAGTTACATGTTCGTCAGCTCCAGGAGGAGATATCAGAGCTCCGACAGACACGTGATGCAGACAGAGCAGAGATGCAGACCATTAGGTCTCAGCTAGAGCATGTTACATCTGTGCTGCATATGTTCATGTCATCTCAGGTAAGTAATTATTTATTAATTTTGTATGTATCTAATAATTTAGAATATATATAATGTATGTATTATAATTCCTGATGTATATCTTGCAGGTTCCTGGTGCATCTACGAGCCGCAGACCTAACGACGACCAGCCTCCCACGGATCAGTGATGCTAGATGGTTTTTTATTATTTATGTATATCTTTTTGTTTATTTGAACTTGGATTGATATGTTTATATATATATAAAAAACTTTTTATATTTGGTTTGTATTTATGTTTGTGTATGTTGGATGTGATATGTGATACAAGTTTGAATATTTTTATTTGTTTGTGTATGTTGGATGTGATACAGGTTTGAATGTTTCATTTTCATAATATATACAGGTTATGGGTTTGTATATATAGCTGTTTATTTAAAAAAAAAAAAAAATCTACCGACGCTTTAAAGCGTCGCTAGGTTTGGACCTGGCGATGCTTTAAAGCGTCGCTAAAACTGGAACTGGCGACGCTTTAAAGCGTCGCTAGGTTTGGTGTCTAGCGACGCTTTAAAGCGTCGCTAGGGTTTAGTCTAGCGACGCTTTAAAGCATCGCTAGAACTGAAACTGGCGACGCTTTAAAGCATTGCTAAAACTGGAATTGGCGACGCTTTAAAGCGTCGCTAGGTTTGGTGTCTAGCGACGCTTTAAAGCATCGCTAAAACTGGAACTGGCGATGCTTTAAAGCGTCGCTATATTTGGTGTCTAGCGACGCTTTAAAGCGTCGCTAATTGGCGACGCTTTAAAGCGTCACTAGGGTTTAGTCTAGCGACGCTTTAAAGCGTCGCTAAATGCCGACGCTTTAAAGCGTCGCTAAATGCCGACGCTTTAAAGCGTCGCTAAATGCCGACGCTTTAAAATGTCGCTAGATTTGCAATGCTTGCATAGGCGACGCTTTAACGACGCTTTACAAAACGTCGGGAGATTATTTAGCAATGCTTAGAAACGTCGGGAAACGTCAAAAAAAACGTCGGTAAAGCCCAGATTCACTGTAGTGAGATTTATGAATTATTTTTTCTATATATATATATATTATAGGTCCATTGCCTTAACGGTGACCTTGAACGAAGAGAAAATGGAGAAGGTGGAGCCAAGCTCATGAGACGCACCTTATTTGTGCCATTTGTTTTCATTGTGGAAAGCTTATCAGATTCACTGACTGGGTGATTCCCCTTGATCACCTTGGTAATGCCACTCTGACTCTGGCTACAACAGCCAAGCTCGGAAACGATGAAGCAATATGATAACTCTAATGCTGTGCATTAGATTTTGTATATATTAGTCTAAGCTCGCTTTTGCTATTGTTGTTTAATTAGGAAGTCGCTCGGATCACCAAATATTTGTTTTTAAAATTCTCTTAATAGAATATCTTGAAGTCAATGCATCACTCTGGTGCTCTTAGCCGTATGGAACAAAATACTTTTTTATAAGTCTTCGAGTTTGAGTAATATATGATAATCTTAGAATATTTATTTGTCCTTTCAAAATCTAAGTATATGGATCATAAGTCTTTTTCTTTTTCTTTTGTTTTGGTAATAAAAAGAGATAAAAGGTTAAATCCGGTGTAGCTACCCCGCAAGTTCCTATCCTACCGGGTAATATTCGATTTAAGGTGCTTAGATTTTCGCAGCCTTTTCCTACTAAGAGATGCCGGCTAGTAGAACAATAAAATAAAGAAAGAAAACTCTGACCTCTCACTCACACCAACTATCGCGGATCCCAGAAAATAATTTCTAGATTTAATCGAGTCATCCATAGAATCTCGTTTCAAATCCATAACCTGTTGATAGTAAGATAAAGCATCTACCAACTGAACTACCGTCTTAGCAGTATATGTCATCCTTTTACGGATATTCCACCAGACACAAGTGTTGGAGCCCCACGTATCAAGCTCAAAATAAACCTGTAAAAGTTGAAATATTTTGGACTAAGTGGTAAGGCACTTCCTGGAGACAATTATTTCTCTTTTACCAAAAAAAAAAGAAAAATTAATTATTTCTCCCCATGTAGATGGATTTTGTAGAAATTATTATCTTCAGGATATAAAGCCCACACACTTTTACAGGGTAAATCCTGAAAAAAACATACCAATACCTGCTGCACCTCTTAACTTGTAAGAGAGAGGATATGGTTGTAAGAGAGAGAGTATGGCTGTAAGAAAGAAAAGATGGTTATCTAAATTAGTCAAAGCACATGGTATCAAGAATAAAAATGATCATTCCAAGATCAAGAATGTTGTGCATGAAGATAATAAGATTATCGTATTTGATTAAATATCATGATGATTTTATATAGTACTGATTCCAAATCATCTTATTCCTAAAACCACCATGCATTTTAATAATGTGGATACCCATCCTTAAGGTCAAGTATATATCCAAAATCATCCCAAGGCAATAATCTTTTTATTGAAATATAAGAATAAAAATATCTCTTAATCAATCAAGTATATATCAAAAAATCATCCCAAGGCAATAATCTTGGATTGAAATATAAGAACAAAAATATCTCTTAGTTTAACAAAAAAAATTGATATATCAATATACCATTAATAAATTATATCAATATTATATTATATTATTAATCATATTATTATCATATTATTTTTTTATGGTAATTTTAAATTATAGTAGAAATATAATATTGTACTTTATATTTATTTAATAAAATTATTTAATATATTACTTCTATTTGTTTTATTTTTTTCTAGTCAAAATAAATATTACTACTAAAAAATAATATATTATAAGTATGAATATTAATTCTATAGTAATAATTAATGTATCTTTATAGGATTAATATTTATAAAACTAATAAATATATTTTTATATAATATATAATTAATATATTAATATTTTATTATAATATATTTGGTATGATTAATAAAAATATTTTTATAAAATATATCAGAGTTAGTTTTGATTTTATATGATTAGTGCTCTTATATTTTCCTGGATTACAAAAATGGTTACTCGTAGACGCTCAAAAATCTTTAATGATCACTCGTATATAGCATATATACCAAACACGGAGATCTTAGATCATTAGGGATTTGATTAACTCAGGTTAAAAGTTACTAATAATCTAAGACCAATCCCATTTGGATCAACAAATGCCAATACAAAGAAGTGACTTTTCGTAAAATAATGTAACCGATCAAATTTTCAAACTTCTCAGCCGACAAGCAAAACTGCTTCTAAAGGATAAAATGAAAAGGTATTATTTTGAAAATAAAAAAACTCTTGACAAGAAGACTCCTTGTCTAGGAAACACAGATGAGCATTGCAACTGGTGTTGCCAGAGGCTTGGAATTCCTTCATGATAAGGCAAACCCTCCAGTTCTATATGGAGATTTCAAATCATCAAACATTTTACTTGATAAGGGATATTCTACCATGCTGTCTGATTTTGGGCTTGCAAAACTTGTCCCTGTTGGTAATGAGAATCAATCGTGCTCCTGAATATTCTATAACGGGGCAACTGATGCTAAAGTCTGGCTCTACCGTTTTGGTGTTCTCTTCCTTGACATGATTATGGGGTGCAAAGCAATTCACAACACCCAAGATTGCTGGGGAGCAAAATCTAGTGGCATGGGTAAGGAATTTTACTTATTGTTACGTGGGTAAAATTGTGAGGTCCGGTGCCATAACAGTTTGGAATCGGAGCGAACTATATATCACGTGGCTAGAAGAAAAACGGCTCTCGTATAGCCATGAGCCCTTGACTACAATAATCAGTGCACATTGTATAATTTGTGATGCATCTCTATCAACTTTGCTCAGGCTTTTCCTTGAGTAGAAGACTTTGTTGTAGTGTAGGATGAGGGCTTTATTAATCCCACATCAGTTGCGAATCAAAAAGAACCCTGGCTTATGACAACGGACCCTCTTCATGTGAGATGTCTTTTAAAGGACAAAATTGCGAGATCCCATGCCATAGCGGCATGAGATCGAAGCGGATAATACCTCTTGTGAACCAGAAGAGAACCGGCCCTCACAGCTATGTGCTCTTGACTTGCAACATTTACCATTCTAAATTTCTTATAGTTCACTTTCTAACATTTTTATTCATGTTTTATTTAATATCTTGATCATGTATCCCATGATATATAGGTTGGCTTATGAAGTTTATTTTGAAGTGCAGAATAACTGCACTTCTTGAGATGAGCACATTTCCATCTAATTGTTGGTTAAGGATAATAATAAATATTGCTAAGGTGGTAGCCCAGTTGGTTAGGATCTTGCCTCGCAATCAACAGGTCATGGGTTCGAGGCATCTTGGTGGTTATCCCAAACCCCTATGATTCCCTTAGGTAGTGTTTGGATGCTGGAATAGGGCATGGAATAGGCCCTTATTCCTAGCTATTCTGCCAAACAGGTATAAAAAGTTAGATGGGCCCCATGAGAATTCGTATTCCCGTCAACGCCTCTTATTCCCATTTTGCTATTCTATGCCCCCCATGGAATATCCCTATTCTCACTTTTCTTATTTCAAGGGCAATGGAGGAAAATAAAAAAGGATTTTACATAGCCATTGTTTCGATTGCCCGTATTCTTCGACTCGCTCTCTTTTCCTCCACTAATTAGGGTTTGAGTGATCTGCAGCCGCTTCGTCTCGTATTCTAGGGCTCCGAGGCTCCATTGCAGCATCTTCCTGGGGGTAAGTATTTTGCGGCCCTAGCACCTCTCCCGTGGCCTCTTCCTCCATGCCTATTTTGCAGCCCTAGCCCCTGTCCCCTCCCCCATGGCCTCTTCCTCTCACCTCGAGGAGCCCTAATCCTCATCCTTGTCCTCTTCCTACTCCCCTGCTTGTCGTCATTCTCCTCGTACCTTCTCTCGCCACCTTCCCTCGGCAGTCGATTTCTCTATCCAACGTTTTCCCTCGTCGCTGCTGACCTCGCAAATTAGGGTTCCTCCATTTATTTATTTATTTATTCAGAAGTTCTCCAAGGCTTTAGGATAGAATTGTTTCAGCCTGTGGATTTTTTTTAAAGCCTCCATATCTTTTGACTGATTTTATTTTTTTATTAAAGTTTAAATCTTGATGTTTAATCTAATTTAGGCAGCTTGTATGAAGTGTGGCTATTCGTACATAGTTGTTCTTGCTAAAATTTGGTTGAACATATATATATATATATATATATGAAATATGGTTTTCTTGTACTAACATGTTAGACTAGTACTTAAGGGATGCTGCAATTTAGAGGCAAGAAAGTTTGATACACTTGAAAATTTGCATCATTATGGACAGCATGTCCTAATAAAGAAATAAGATTTACTGTAGGAGTTGGGATTGGCTAAGACAATGTATATGTCTGGAAAGATAGTGGTTATATGGCTCTTTTCTTTGCTAATTAATGTCCTATTGTCTTTTTGTACTTAAGTTTGGTGATTTTTCTGGGTGGAAACAGAACAAGCTCCAGTCTTGTTTGAAGCTGGTCTAATGTTTGTTTTGTTTAACCATGGTGCTTCATGTCACCTTTGTTATATTTGAAAATATAATTGGCCTTGGTTATGTTGTTTATTTCAGGTTATGACTCAGTATAAGATAAATTATATTATTTTTATTTTTATACAAATTTGTTAGTTCCAATTTGAGGAACTGGCTTAATTCAAGCCTTAGTTTTTTTTAAAACCCAGTTTCAACCTCAATTTCTTATTCATTGTACATTTTCTTTATATTTATATGTGGATGTCATTAATAGTGCCATGAACTCATTTCTATTGCTCATTTCCAGTTTTCATTCTACAAATGAGAACTAGCTTGATCTGAGCCATGATTGCAATCTAATTATGTCCTCAACCTGAACATTATTTGCATCTCTTTGATGTTATCATGTGTGGTGTTGTGAACTCATTTATATGTGACATCTCATTTATTTTTTTCTGGCCACATTGTGTTATCAGAATATATTCTGTTACATGATTTCTTTTATGCCGGTCATGATCTGTTTTCTTTTTTTCCCATAATTAATTGAGTTCTTCTTGGGCTTTGAATGGTGTTTTGGTTGGAAATCTTTTAGCTTGTCAAAAGTTTGTACTCCTTCTGTAGTTTATGCATATTTATGTGGTTTTCTCTTTGACGGAACATTAGAGTCAACATTTTGGCTGGTGGAGTGTTGGATGTTGCATTTAGGGATGCAACTTTTTGATGGCTCTCTCAATCGGTCCCACTGGATCATAATTTTTGGATTTTGACTATAATATCTGAACTCATAGGGCATGTATCTAGGTCAATGTGGAGGCATTGTTAAAGTTAATGGTTTGCTCATTTTGTTGATTTCCAACATTATTTCCTATTTCAAAAATTTTCATATATAATATGTTCGATACTTTAATATCATGTTTTGCCAATGATGGTAGGCTGCCTTAAAAATGAGCATCGCTAGGAGACAAGGGCTTGACTACATTTATAGCACATGCTGCCTAACTACATAGTTATTTTATCTTGTAGCCGTGATGCTCGAGTGTATATAATGTTGCTTATTCTGAGATAGATATTTATATTTCAATTTATTAAACTACGTATTACTTTTATTGCAAGTACATATCTTGGCACTTTCATATTCCAGTGGAATTATTTCTTTGTTTCATAACATGTCATTATTTAAAAATTTAATTTTGTATCATTAGGAATTAAATTGTAATAATACATATCGATTTTTTCTTATTTGTATTACTTGTGTGATACTGTAGAAACTATGCCAAAATCTAAAAAATCCAATCAATCAGTAGACCTAAGGGAAGGATCATCTCGTAGTAGAGTACCTAACTAGACCGATGCTCTTGATATGATCATTCTTTCCTTAATGCGTCAACAGAACGATGAAGGTAATTGTCACAATTGTCAAGTGAGATTACATTTGTTGTCCTGGGCTATTTTTCTAATATATATATATTTGTACTAGTAGTAATATTGGCAGCTGTTATCTACTATGCTTATATTAGTGGCAGCCTTTACTTTAATGTTCCAGGAAATTGACATGTCGTATAGACAGCAATACAAAACTGGAAATTGCACAGTTTTGGTATTTTATATATCTAAATTTAGGTAGTCTATATAAATTGTACATTTTACACTACTGTTAAGTATTTATTGTTAAAGGTGATTGTGTATCTTTTGTTACAGGGGATATAATGCTTCAAAATGATTCGGAGAGCAATTTGCACAACCACATTTATTACGAGTTGGTGCTGATAATTGAGGGCTGAAGTGCAGCGCATTAAACATAAACTGTTTTGTAGCCAATTGTATCAATTTTTTTGTAAACTTGTGGGAATATAGTTCATTTCTGTATTGTCTGGGCATGTATGTTATATTCATGTTCTTGTAACAAGTACTCATCTTGTATGGATTTCTTATATGATAATTTAGAATAATAATAAAATTGGCACTATTCTTGGGATATTACAGAGTTTGCTCGTATCACAGAATATTTTCAGAGTATGTTGTAAGATATCTGAATTATATATTAGCCCTTTCGTACGTAATTTAATTTGAAAAAACAGGAATCAAATATTTATTAAAGCAGGTGATGTGGCAAGAAGCTAACGTGCTGACGTGTAATCCCTGTCAAATGCCATGTCAGAAAATCCATCACGGTGGACACTCCGTCTCAGACTCCTTTGACCAGGCCAAGCCCCCCAGATCAACGAGGCGGCCCATCAAAGCCGAGCTCCGTCCTCCGCCAGGTCAGCACTCGCAAGCCCGGGGCACCTAGGCCAGAGCCGAGCAACCTCCTTCGCCAGATCGAGCCCCTCCGAGGCTGAGCCCCCTGAGCCGGAGTCGAGCTCAGCCCTCATCCGCCAGGTTCAGCCCCTCCGAGATCGAGCCCTCTAGGTTGGGGTCCGTGTCGACCTCCTCCGTCGGATCAAGCCCCTCCGAGGCTGAGACCCCTGGACCGGAGTCGAGCTCAGCCCTCCTCCGCCAAGTCGAGCCCCTTCGAGGTCGAGCCCTCCGGGCAGGAGTCGAGCCTTCCTCCGTCAGGTCGAGCCCTTCCGAGGTCGAGCCCCCTGAGCCGGAGTCGAGTCGAGCCTCCTCTACCAGGTCGAGCCCCCCGAGTAGGAGCTAAGTCCCAGCTCTCCAGTTCAGCAACCAACTCGAACAGTATCGCCGACCATCAAGGAGGTGGAGCCACCTCCCCGGGATGCCGACGAGCAACCCGAAGACCACAAGGAAGCACCTGTCAAGTCATGATAACTGTCTGCAACCATCGCTTACACCAGGAGAGCAAGAAGCTCCCTAGTCAAGGTGCCACGCTCTCCACCAACCACCTGCACCACCCGAAAGAGAAAGTCAGTATCATCGCTGACTTAACCGTCGAAGTGCCCCCGCCGGGATCCCTGGCTCGGGTCACTAACCCTTGTTTTGCAGGTCCTGAAGCGCAGGTCAATCTCGAGAGGACGAGCGGCGATCCGACGTCGACAACAGCTACGAGCCACAACGATCTTGGCGGCAACAGCAAGGATTCTTTCAATTCATGTATTTGTTCTGTCAATAATAATCTTTTTCTTTAACAATGTCCACTGCTAAATAGTCAAAATAATATGAATTAATAGATCATAAAAATAAATCAAATAGTATAATAAAATTTTAATGGATCACAATAATAAATTAAGTAATATATATTAAATTAGCGATATTAATTTAATATGTTGTAATAATAAATTAATTTGTATAACACAATTTTAATATATCATAATCATAATTTAATATCAATAAATTAATTTATTTGTATATTTAAATATGCCATACTAGTAAGTTATTTATTATAACATGTTTTTAATAGATCATAATAATAAAAAAATATGAATAAAAAATTATATTTATTTAAATATATAATTAAAAAGGAATTTTATAACACATTTTATCATATTAATTGATCAGGGGTATTATTGGGATTGTATAAAAATTCCTCCCCTATTCTTATTTCCATGTCATCCAAATACCATTTGAAATAACATCGCATTAATTACATTGGAATAATATGGAATACCAGATTTTGATCCAAACAAAATTAAGAATAACAACAAGAATAAATTATTCTTGAAGAATACATATTCCTATTCCAGGAATAACTTTTTGCCATCCAAACACTACCTCAGTGAATAAGAGTTAACTCGCCTAGTGATGGGCCACTTTTCATGGCACAAGTCAAAAGGGATTTATGGGATTGAATCCATATTACATCATTCATTGTCCGATCCATGTTAGTCTTTAGATGGAAAGACATTTGCTAGTTATAAGTTGAAATATTAGTTGGAGGGACCATCATGTACGGGTGTTCTCCGGTGAAACGAACGAAGAAATGATGATGTATGAGTGACACAGGGATAGCAATCAAGTTGCGTTAGACAAGATACCGGTTGGGTTGGATGCATGATAGATCAATGTCTATCAACCCAAACCCAATCTATCCAATGGTTCAAAAATAAAGATCTAAACATAATCATTTTATTAAATAATTAATCTAACTCGATCTTTAATTGGTTGAAATAAGTTAAACATATTAAACAGTTGAGCATTGCCAAACCCCCATGACATAGAATGCCAGATATTGTGTAGGAAACTTTTGAGCGCATTGATACACCATAATGCTGAACTACTTTTTAAGCCTTTTTCCCTTCATCGCTGAAAGGAAAAGAACAAAAATCATACACGGGCTAGTATTAAAAAATATCATATGGGACGGGCTTTCTTGTTTAATATCTTTCACCAATCTTGAAAAATAAACATAAATGCCAAACATCTTTTTGACTAACAGAGTTATAGTTTTATAATTATAACATTCTCTTTCTTCCTCGTTTTTAGTACCGATACATAGTATATATCAATAAACCTTTTAGTATATATTATTTGATCATATACTATATATTAGTAAGCATCATGATTTACAAACCGTGCATCATCTATCTAAAAGTGTGTATTAAGATGTCAGATAAATATTTTGCTAGCTGTGTATCAACTAACATATACCAAGTACTAATAAATACTATGCTCGGGAAAATATATATCAATTTATCTATAGATATGTATTCGATCACTGCTAGGAATATATCAAAAAAATTTATAGTATGTATTGGTAAGCCATCAAGTGTATATTATTTAGTCATGTACTATATACCGGTAAATACTAAATTCTAGAAACTGTGCATTCATTAACCTAGAGATATGTATTAAAATATCAAATAAATATTTTTTAATATATGTATCGACTGGCTATATAGTATGCATTGGTGAATACTATATTCAAAAAATTATATATTAATTTATCTGTAGATATGTATTGGATTGTTGCTATGTGTATCAAAAAAGTTTACAATATATCTATAGATAAATTAATATATAGTTTCTCGACTATAGTTTTCACCAATATATAATATATGATTAATTGATACATACTTGATAACTTACCAATACATACTGTAAACTTTTTTTTAATACATACTGTTGGCGTAGAATCTCCACTTGACGGGCTGAGTCGCTGAACCGCTGGTATGCTCCTCTTGGCACCTGCAAAACAGGTCCCTTGAATGGATTTTCTCTAGTGGGGGACACTCCGATGCCTAAGTCAGGGAGAGGTTCCAGTAACAGAATGAATGGAAAGTTTTCTGAGAAGGCGGGAAGATAGCAAAAGCCCCTCTTACTAGTATTCATAATAGTTGAGCACTGGCCTAGGTTGGGCTTAACTTGCCTCTGGTTAACATGCGGTCAGTTAACTTCGCCCCGCGTACAATGAGGGATGGTTGCCGTTTGTCCAGGGACGGTTGCCGCTCCATTATGGCCAATTCGGAATTATCGAAGAGTGGGGTTGCTAAATGCGTGGCCAGCCCGAAATGGCTGGAGTTGGGGATGGCGGTTATGCTTTAGGTCGTAATAGCCATCTCTCCATTCGAGGGTTTGTGGCAAATTGGAGATTTGTCTTGGGCCTTCTTCTTCTTCGGACTTCTTCGAGTCAGTCATCTTCGAACTTTGTCGATGGAGTTACCTTCGAACTTCTTCGGCGGAGGCGATCGGTCGGATGGTGGACGTCGGAGATCCGGAGGGGTAGTCTTCAGACCCCTAGTTTTCGACCTGTTTGAAGACTGGTTCGACGAAGGCATTACGACACTCCCGGGCCGTCGTTGGTTCTTTCGATACGGGTGGCCGGCCCGAGGGAGAACCTGATCGTCTTCTAAACCGGAGATATCTTCAGTTGAGCGGGCGTCCCCCAACAGTTGCCCCCCACTCTTATTTTTTAAAGCGTTGATTTGCCTTGAAAAGAAAGAGTATTAATCAGTTTGTCATTTTTTATTCAGAAAAAGTGTCGTTAATAATGCCAAATCCTTGATCCAGTTATTTGCCACAACCAACCTCTAATTCGGGGATCAAACCGGAGACAGGTGTCACTTCTTTATTGAACTGTGAAAAAGAGGGGAGATCAATCGATGGGTCGTGGCCTTTCTTCCCGTTGATCTTCTAACAGGGACATGGGTGGCCTGATCTTATCCTTGGGAGGAAGGGCGCCAATCTCATCCCAGTCGTCAAATGGGATCGCGCAGATTAGGGCCCTCAGCTCGCTGATCGTATCGATGGGGCGGCTGGATCAGTCGTGCCCCAACATTTTTTGATATTAAGACAGGTTGGTTAGGCCCGCCTCGACACGTCTTTGGACTTTCCGTAGGGTAGGTTACGTAAACCATTCCCTACGCCTTTGGGTGATCATAAGATTGTTAGGGTTTTGGTGACCAGGGCGAAAGCGTGGATTTCAAAAATTTATTATAAAACCACTATCAAACCCTTAACCCAAGACCTCCTTACTATGAATTAAAACATACAAACATGCATATATAATATAAACTAGAGTTTAGGCACCAACCTGAACCGCTAGTATCCAATCCGATGAAGAAAATCCTGATTCAGCCTTCTTCTCCACCAGGCACCCAAACGTTCACCCTCCAACGGTGATCCACATGAAACTCGAACCAAGGAAGAACTCCTTCTTCAAGTTGCTTGGAGAAGTGGAACTCTTTCGGCAGCATTTGGTCTATTGACCACTGTAGGACACCCTGTCCTACTGTAGGGCACTAAAGGCACTCTCCTAAACCACTCTTGGTTTTAGGACAACCCTCCTCTAGGACCCCTTAGGCTTATGTCCTAAAACAAAGCCTTGTTCTAGTAGAAAAGACCTTGTCTTAACAAGACAAGTCTTGTCTTAAAGAAATGAGGGAGAGAGAGACACTCAGAATATTACTTCGATGGAATTCTTCATTATCAGACTCATTTCACCGCCCCCTATTTATAGATACAAGAGGAGCGTGTGATATGTCCTCCCATCAACTTATCAAATATGATTTTTCAAGACCGAAGAGAAGTTATCTGGCTTGAAAAATCATATCTAATAAGCCCATTTATGCACCAAAGGCCTTATTCACATCCCTTCTTTTATCTTGACGAATTCTCACTTGCCACATGTCAATTACCGGTCCCTAGGAAGCTAAGAGGCGCCTCTTCAATCTTCAAACATTGGAGATTATGAAGAGTCATAATAGCAGAAGGACTCTCCATCAGAACCACGCCCCACATGAAGAGTTGCGACTCTTCATGCACCGCGTGCGCCATCCTTCTTCCATGCAAATTTCAAAAAATGTTGACCAGTCAAAATATAGGCAATATGGGTGTCATTGGAAAGAGCATAAAATTTTCTTTCTGGCCATATAAATTATATTCAAATCAGAGATCTATAGCTCATTCTATGCCCTTTTGAAGTTAATATATCATTTAGGTACCAAGAGTCCCATGCCATTGGGACTCTTCATGTATGGTGCCTAAAATGCCCTTAAATCCAAATTAAAATCAGATTTAGCTCTGATTAGGCTAGCCCTACTTAGGACTCAACCTAATTTAGGTTTTCCATAATTAGGTTAGCCCAATTAGCAAGCAACCGGACCCAATCTAATTAGGTTAGGAATTTGGTTAGCCTACATATGCTAGTATGTAATCCGGCTAATCAATTAGGATCCTATGATCCTAATTAAATCATGAATGAATTCCTTGGCCAAGTCTCTATTGTGTGTGACCCATTGGATTCCACATCTAGCCAGCAGTAGGTTTAGGTTTGAGCTGATTCGATCCGATCGAACCAGATTGACCTAATTAGGTCAAATTGCCTCACCTAATTGTCCAATTCGAATCACACATCGAATTGACTCATGAAGCCAAATCAATTGGTTCATGAAGACCTACAAGACAAGATTGACATCTAGCAACATGTCATGCCTACCCGGAAGATGAGAAATTTTGATGGATTTACCAAAATACCCTTTAGTAGTGAGTTACCGGGCAATTAGTCCTTCGATCTACTTGCACCCTGAATATGACTATGGATATGGATACTTGTCAAATCCAATTTCATATTCATTCTTTGCTCAATCTGATAATGATGATTCATTAATGAACTATTAGAAACTATTTCTAATATTCATACTTTGATCAAAGATTTCCCGAATCTTCATTTGATTGAAATCATCTGGATGCGCTTCCCTCTTACTAGGGTTGATCGATTCCTTTTTGACCTACTCACAACCTCCATATGCAATCCACCATACCTAGTATCATCCCATGCATGACTCAGTGTCATGATTGAGTGTGAACCAAAGTATGGATTCATGCATACAAGGTACCATGGCAGTTCAGGTCAAAGGACCACATGCACTACTCCCACTATGAGAACTATCTATTGACAAATAGATAAGGTTCCATTAAATGTTCTCAAGCTGGATCCATTCAGTGAACTCATTCTCTAATGAGCACCCACATCCTAGTATTAGTGTCAAACACAAGTGACTGTGAGATCAGTCACCCTCTTCACCAAGCATACATAGGATGTGCTGGTCTTACCGGAAACATTGATCCCCTACTCAATATTCCATCGACCAGGAATATTCTAGATTAGGATTTTAAGGCTTTAGATCTCACTGGTATGATCTCATCATAATCCTAGAACCATAGCCCTAATCTATGGGGTTCATCATATCTTAATAAAATTAATAAGATACATCGTATGATGAAAATAAAATGCCTTTATTAATTGATAATGTCAATACACTGGTTTGGGATACAAAAGAAAATTCCATCGAAATACAACATTTCGATTGGCCTTTAGGGCATAATCCTTTCAAAGATGGCCTGGTTGGGCCTTCTTCTTACGCTCGTTGGATATACCAATAAGGTAAGTGGATCGGACCCACCTTTGCACTCAATATCAAGGTAGGCTGCTTAGGTCTGCCTCGGCGCATCTTCGGATTTTTTGTAGGGTAGGTTACGTGAACCATTCCCTGTGCCTTTGGATGATCATAAGATGGCCTGGTTGGGCCTTCTTCTTGCGCTCGTCGGACATACCGATAAGGTAAGTGAATCGGACCCACCTTTGCACTCAATATCAGGGCAGGCTGCTTAGGTCTGCCTCGGCACGTCTTCGAATTTTCTGTAGGATAAATTACGTGAACCATTCCCTGCACCTTTGGGTGATCGTAAGATGGCCTGCTTGGGCCTTCTTTTCGTGCTCGTCGGACATACCGATGAGGTAGGTAGATTAGACCCACCTCTGCACTCCTCTCCCCTTCTTATTGTGGGTTCAGGTTACCGAGGCCATCTTGTATCGTGAATCGACGATAAGACAGGTTAACCTGAGCCATTATTTGGTGGATTTTTGGTGATGCCTCTCCTAGGGAGATTTTATTGATAATATTTACGAAGATTCTCTATATTCCAAGGCTGCAGCAGCACGACACCCTCTAAAGTTTCGAGTCGATATGCCCCCGGATGTATGGTTTCTTTGATCCGATAGGGGCCTTCCCAATTAGGAGAGAGTTTGCCTTGGTTCGTCGGCCTGGATACTTCGGCTCTTCGCAACACCAAATCTTTTGGGGGGAAGGTCCGTTCCTTTACCCTGGAATTGTAGTACTTGGTGACCCTCTATTGGTATGCCGCCATCCTTATTTGAGCCTGGAGCCTGGTGCCTTGTAGTAGATCCAAGTCTATTCTTCGGCACTCCGAGTTTTCAAGTTCTTGGTACCCATCAGTACTCAGAAATTGCAACGTGACTTCTATTGGAAGGACCGCCTCGGTGCCGTATGCCAGGTTAAACGAAGATTCACCAGTACCTATTCTGGAGGTCATCCAATATCCTCAAAGGACAAAATTCAGGTCCTCGACCCAGAGACCCTTGGCATCGTTCAGTCGAGTCTTCAGACCATGGAGGATAGTCCGATTCATCACTTCGGCCTCCCCGTTGGACTGTGGATGACCGATAGAGGTCAACTTGTGGAGTATATGATACTGGGCACAGAAGTCTCTAAACCTTGGATTATCAAATTACCTCCCATTGTCAATGACTATTGTCAGGGCCATTTACAAAGCACTTTGCTTGGCCATGGCCTCTGACATGGTCTTGTACATATCTTGCAATAAGATATCTTGAGCAACTGCCGCTAGGGCATTTTTCCTTTGTTTTCCCCAGTTTTGAGGGTTTTTCCTTGTGCCGGGGCTTCTTGCGATGAACCAGAAGAACGCAAGTCTCCTCGATACCTTGGAACCCTCGGGGTGGGATTTGGCACGATGCTCTACATGTATAGTATCGGGAGGGTGAGCGAGAACAATTGTGGGTCGGTTTTCTAGTAGATTCTTGCGGTTCATTGTTGCCTCATCTGCCTTCTGAGCCCTTAGGATAAGTCTAGTGGTAGTTGCATTTTGCTTGTAATCTCTCCATTTACATTAATGAAAACACGGATTTTGCCTTTGTGCATTTGAGTGTGTTTCCTTGCCATCTTCCTTTGTCTCTTGTGTGTTTGCCTTGGTTGCAGCATCGTATTTCTGTCGCTGGCACGCATTGGCTAGTTCCATTTTGCAGGGCATTTTGGAGTGCCGCACGGGTTTTGGCCTAAGTGAAGACTAACCCCGTGAAAAGTGGTATCAAAGTAATTCGGTTGTAGACATTAGCGCAACGCACATGGGTCACAAGAACGAGGGAGAGACGAGCGGGATGGTGCGCGATGAGGTGACGATTGCCTCACCAGTCCCGATAGATGTACAAGCTGATAATGCAAAGCCACAAGGAGCGGATGTCTGCGTTAGAGGTGCAGTTGGCCCAAATGGATGAGAGTATGGCTCATCTATTCTCAATGGTAGACCATGTTGCAAACTTGGAGTTGAGTCAGGAGCAGCTTGTGGAGACTATAGATAATCTCAGTGACAATACTAAAGAGTCTATCATGCTCTTACGAGAGCAACTGAATGATCTGACCACCAGGGTTGCAGTGCTGACTCGGGCAGTGGGTAACATGCCAGCTCCAGGTGTTGTGGAAGGCGGGGCAAGCCAGATGAGAGCAGCAGAACCTAGAAGTTACAATGGAGCTCATGATACAAAAGAGTTGGAGAACTTGTTTGATGTCGAGCAGTACTTTCGGGTGGTGCGACCTGACTCCGAGGAGACAAAGGTCATCTTGGCTACCATGTACCTGACCGGGGATACCAAACTATGGTGGCGAACTCGGTATGAGGATATGTAGGCAGGTCGATGCATCATTGCCAACTGGGAGGACCTAAAGAGGGAGATCAAGGCTCAGTTTTTGCCAGAAAATGTGGATTTTATTGTTCGGTGAAACTTGAGGCATCTCCATCATACAGGAACTGTGAAAGAATATGTGAAGCAATTCTCTGCATTGATGTTGGACATTAGGGATATGTCCGAGAAAGATAAGCTATTCCACTTCTTGGAAGGTTTGAAGCCATGGGCCCAGCAGGAGTTGCAACGGAGGGGTGTCATCGACTTGGCATCTGCTCAAGCCGCAGCTAAGCGCTTGACAGATTTCCTCCCCTCTGACCACCAGAAGAAGAAGTCCATGACAAATACCTCTAAGAATCCAAAGCTGTCAAAAGGAAAGGGTGTGGGGAATGAGAAGAAGAAAGACTTTAAAACTAAGGGGCCAGAGCCATCAAGGATCCCAAAGTCTAGGTGCTTTCTATGTGGAGGGCCACACATGGTGAAGAACTGTCCCAAAAAATAGGCTCTCATGCCTTGCAAGCCAGTGTGCAACGGAGCCAAGTTAAACCGGAAGACCTTAGCAGCGATAGTGAGGAGGAACAGGTTGAGGGTCCTAGGATGGGTGCCCTCAGGCTACTCAATGCTATCAAGGGTCAAGTGGGGGAGCAGCTCAAGCCATCCAAACTGCAGCAGCCAAAGCAGCAGCAGTGGTCGAAACCACACCAAACTCACCAACATTCTAGTCGGCGAACCAATGAACTCATGTATGTGCAAGTGGAGCTCAATGGTAGTGTAACCCAAGCAATGGTGGACACTGGGGCAACCCATAACTTTGTTGCTGATCGGGAGGCCACTCGCCTTGGATTGAATCTAGAAGGGGATTCCAGTAGAATGAAGGCAGTGAACTTAGAAGCTCGGTCCATTGTTGGACTTGCAAGGAAGGTGCCAATGCGAGTCAGAACCTGGTATGGGAAAGCCAATTTCATGGCTGTATCACTGGATAATTTCCAGGTGATTTTGGGCATGGAGTTTCTTCAAGCAGCTAGGATGGTCCCGATGCCATTTCTTGATGCACTATGCATGATGGGGGATGAGTCCCCTTGTGTTGTCCCTGTTGCTCGGCGGACTCAAGAAGGGATGCAGCATATATCTTCGCTTCAGCTGAAGAGGAGAATGAAGAAAGGAGAGTTAACCTATGTGGCTGCTATGAAGTTAGAGTCAGAAGCCAAAGACATGGGTCCTTTGCCTCTTGGGATGGCTAAAGTCCTCCAGGATTTTGAAGATGCAATGCCTCCCGAGTTGCCGAAGACTTTGCCACCACGGTGGGCGGTGGACCACAAAATTGAGCTGGAGGTGGGGACAAAGCCTCTTGCTCGTCCGCCTTATCATATGGCTCCACCGGAGCTTGCAGAACTTAGGAAACAGCTTGATGAGCTGCTAAAGGGAGGACTCATTCGTAGCTCAAAAGCCCCCTTTGGAGCCCCAGTTCTCTTTCAGAAGAAACATGATGGGAGTCTTTGACTGTGTGTGGATTATCGGGCCCTGAACAAGGTGACTGTGAAGAACAAGTATCCAATTCCTTTAATTGCAGGCTTGTTTGATCAGCTGGGTGGAGCCCGGTATTTTTCCAAGCTGGATTTGAGATCTGGGTATTGGCAAGTCCGGATCGTAGAGGGAGATGAAGGCAAGACTACATGTATGACAAGGTATGGGGCATTTGAATTCTTGGTGATGCCCTTCGGATTGACTAATGCCCCAGCTACCTTTTGCACACTAATGAACCAGCTATTCCATGACTATCTTGACAAATTCATGGTGGTGTACCTTGATGATATTGTCGTGTATAGTCAGACACTGGAGGACCATGAGAAGCACTTGCAGACTATCCTTCAAGTTCTGCGGGAGAACTCCCTCTATGTGAAGAAGGAGATGTGCTACTTTGCCCAGGAAGAGATTTTGTTCTTGGGATATCGTGTTGGTGGTGGCATGATCCGTATGGACCAGGAGAAGGTCCAGGCTATACAAGAGTGGCAGGCCCCTACTAAAGTGACAGAGTTGCGATCTTTCCTGGGGCTTGTTAACTTCGGTCCATTCGAAGTCCCGGGATTGTTGGAGCACTTTGAAGAAAGGGAGGCATTTCTCGATTGACCGGAAAATGAATCAGCTTAGGGAGGCGACCTTCTCGGTTAGCTATTGCACCTCCTTCTTGCAAGAAGGATGCCTCATGTTTCGGATAGCTTGAATTTTCTCAAGGTTGGCTTCAATTCCTCGCTTGGTGATAAGGTACCCTAAGAATTTGCCCGATGTCACTCCGAAAGCACACTTCATCGGATTCAGCTTCATCCGATGATGTCATAGGGCATCGAACGACTCTTGCAGGTCTTCATTATGGTCTGCCTTAAGGAGGCTCTTCACAATCATGTCGTCGACATATGCCTCCATATTCCTTTCCAGCTATCCTCTGAACACCTTGTAAATCAGCCTTTAAAATGTTGCCCTAGCATTCTTTAGTCCGAATGGCATCATTATGTAGCAGTAAAGGCCCTTTTCGGTGACAAAGGCCATCTTCTCTTGGGTCCATTCTTATTTGGTTGTATCCAGAGAAGGTGTCCATAAAACTTAACAGTTGGTGGCCTGCGGTGGCATCGACTAATTGATTGATCCTCGATAAGGGAAAGCTGTCTTTTGGGCATGCTTTGTTGAGGTCTATGTAATCAATACAGATCCTCCATTTTTCACTAGCTTTCTTTACCATCACCACATTTGACAGCCATTCGGGGTAATGTGTCTCCCGGATAAACCCAGCTTTAAGGAGTTTGTTCACCTCTTCGTCTATCGCCTTCTGCCTCTCAAGGGCAAAACTCCTCTTCTTCTGCCAAACGGGCCTATAACTGGGGATGACCTCCAACCGATGGGTGATTACTTCGGCCAGAATTTTGGGCATGTCTGAGGCTGACCAAGCAAAGATATCAGCATTATTTTTGAGGAAGTGGATTAACTCCGCCCTTGTCGCCCCATCAAGTAGACTCCTGATCTGCATAACTTTGGTGGGGTCTTCCTTGGTTAGCTGTACCGGCACAGTTTTCTCCATCGGCTCCCCACAGTCTTCGGATGGATCCCTCGGGTTGATCGGGGATTGGGGAGTCGATCGATTATCTATCTTGGATCACCAGGCACTGCCATGCAACCCTTTGGTCGCCTTTCGCTTCCTCTACTCCTCCCCTGCTGGGGAAACAGACTAAAAGATAGTAGGTCGACACTATGGCCCGAAATTTGTTTAAGGCGGGCCTCCCCAAAATCAGGTTGTACGCTGAAGGAGTTTGGACCACCGTGAAATTGATGGGGAGCATTTTGTGCCAGGGTTTGGTGCCAAGGGTTACGGGCAGCATTATTTCACCCTCAACCTCAACCTGGTTTCCCCCGAACCCTGTCAGTGGCAGAGGAGACCTTTATAATTTATTTTTAGATAAGCACATCTGGGAGAACGTGTCATGGAGCAAGACATCTATAGAGCTTCCATTATCGATCAAGATACGTCTTACATCATAGTTGGCCACAACGGTCGATATTATAACTAGGTTATCATGTGGGTGCTGAACTTCCACAAGGTCATCATCGGAGAAGAATATAGAGTTGTTGTCTTTGAGCTGCTTCGGGGTGTCGTCTTTGGCTCTCCTCCAGTTGGTCAGCCAATGTAGCATTCCCACCCTTCCATCAGTGGGTCTTTGGTTGGGTAGTTCGGCTTCTTCAAGAGCCCTCTGGGGGGCCGTGGCCTCAGGTCTAGGTTTTGGTCGACCGACGTACCATCCTAAGTAGCCTCTTTTGATTAGATCTTCAATAGCATCCTTGAGTTCTTCGATGTTGTGGCCATGGTCTCGGTGGAATCTACAGTATTTGTTCATGTTCCTCATGAAAGAGGATGCCTTCATGGGACGCTGCCGTTGGAGATAACTTCCTTTTTCTATCTCCATGAGGATCCTCTCTCTAGGGAGATTGAGAGGGTGTAGGAATCGAATTTCATGCCCGGTGCTCTGGGCTTGGGACTTCGTCTCCGTGCAGAATCGTTGTTATTGTTGAGGATCGGGGGGTCCTGCCCCCTACTGCTTTTCTTTCTCGGGATGGATTTTCCTTTGGCCAGCCTCTAATTCGTTGCCTGCTCCTCGGCGTCGACATATTTCTGAGCTCTTAACAAAAGCTCAGAATAGCTTGTGGGGAATCTCTTGTCCAGGAAAAAAGTGAGCCTGGACGATCGAAGCCTCTTCTTCAGGGCGAACATGGCTACATGTTCGTTGAGATCTGAGATCTCAAGGGTAGCCGAGTTGAACCTAGAGATGTAGTCTCGGAGGCTCTCTCCTTCCTTCTGATGGAGGAGGAATAAGGTATCCGTATTTTGGGAGGTCTTCCGACAGGTCCTGAAATATAAGACGAACAATTTTTCCAATTCAGGAAAAGAGTCGATGGTACCTGGGCATATGCTCGAATACCACATTCAAGCCACCTTCTTTAGCATGGCAGGGAAGGCGAGGCAGTGCAACTCGTCGAAGGCCCCTTGAATCATCATATGGGCCTTGAAGCTGCCCAGGTGGTCAAGTGGATCATGGTGTCGTCATAGGATTCCATTTGAGGGACCCTAAAGTGCCGAGGGATGGCTTCGGCCATGATGTGAGGAGTGAATGGGGGACGGGGATCGTACGCGGTGATCTCGTCATCCCTCTTCTGGTTACAAAGCTTCGCAACCTGCGACTCGAGGACCTTGAACTTTTCCTCGTAGTCGAGGCGAGCTTCCTTCAGCACCTCCCTCTCGGGAGTGGAATCCTCGAAGGAAATAGAAGGGGATTGTCTAGATCTTTTCTCCCTCCGTGATACATCGGTTGGCTTCGAAAGTCGAGAGCTTCGACTCTCCAGGGAAAGCCGCTCTTCGGGGGAAGGTTGGACAGACCAATGACGCTGGTCTCCCTTCCCCCGGGGTCGGTTACTACGTCTGCAAGTGGCTGGTAGATGCCCCATCTGAAGGGCTATATCTTGAAAATTCTGAACCATAATTGTCAGAGTATCGACTTAATTTAGAAGGGCTTCGAATTGTTGCTGTCCGACCACCAATGTGAGGGTCGGGACATTATCTTCCACTGGGGGATTGCTTTTCTGAGAGGGAGGACGACTCTTACTTGCTGAGACATTCTGCGTTCTTCCTTTCACCATTGTGGCTTCTTCTCACTTCCCTTTCTCGAAGAGGGGACTTCTAGTGAGTAGTCAGTGCAGACTATCAAGTTCAGCCCTTGTCTCCCCTTCCCCTTCTTGGCACACCAATCTATTGGTGTAGAACCTCCACTGGATGGGCTGAGTCACTGAACTGCTGGTCTGCTCCTCTTGGCACTTGCAAAACAGGTCCCTTGATCGGATTTTCTCTAATGGGGGACACTCCGATGCCTAAGTCAGGGAGAGGTTCTAGCAACAGAATGAATGGAAAGTTTTCTGAGAAGGCGGGAAGATAGAAAAAGTGTCCTCGTGTCCCCCTTACCTTGAGTGTCCCCTCTTACCAGTATTTATAATAGTTAGGCACTGGCTTGGGTTGGGCTTAACTTGACTCTAGTTAACATGCGGTCGATTAACTTCACCCCACGTATAATGAGGGATGGTTGCCGTTTGTCCAGGGATGGTTGTCGCCCCATTACGGCCAATCCGAAATTATCGAAGAGTGGGGTTGCTGAACGCGTGGCCAGCCTGAAATGGCTGGAGTTGGGGATGGCGGTTACGCTTTAGGTCGCAATAGCCATCTCCCCTTTCGGGGGTTTATGGCAGATTAGAGATTTGTCTCGAGCCTTCTTCTTCTTCGAACTTCTTCGGGTCAGTCGTCTTCGAACTTCGTCGGTGGAGTTACCTTCGGACTTCTTCGATGGAGGCGATCGGTCGGATGGTGGACGTCGGAGATCCAAAGGGATAGTCTTCGGACCCCTAGTCTTTGGCCTGTCCGAAGACTAGTTCTAAGGAGGCATTACGGCACTCCCGGGCCATCGTTGGTTCTTTTGGTAGGGCGACCGGCCTGGAGGAGAACTCGACCGGTCTCCTGAGCCAGAGATATCTTCAATTGAGCGGGCGTCCCCCAACACATACATAGTAGCAATCCAATATAACTATAGATAAATTGATATATAATTTCTCGAAGATAGTATTTATCAGTATACAATATATGACTAGTTAATATACACCTAGTATAATATTTTTTTGACATTCCAGTACATACCTTTAAATAAATTAATATACAGTTTGTAGAACATGATGCTCATCAATACATAGTACATGATCAAATGATAAATACTAAATAACTTACTGATACATACTATATATTGATAACAAGTATAAACTGAAAATGAGAAAGAAAGAAAATGTCATAATTATATAACTATAATTCGGTTAGCAGAAAAAATATTTGACCATTATACTTACTTTTTAAAATTAGTAAAAAAAACATGACAAACAATAAAGCCTGTCTCATATGATATTTTATAGTGCATGCCCCGTATAATTTTTGTTCAAAGAAAAAGGATTTTAAGATTTTGGACTACTTGTGATCTAATGAGTGATTGAAAAGACAAATTAGTTTAAAGTTCCAAATATTGCAAATTTGGGAGCTTAGACAGTGCAGGACTATCAGCTATCTGGCACACACCTCACATCTGAAATATGCTTGTAATCTAGTATCAGATGTGCTATTTTTCTAATGGTAATTGCCTCATGCATCCATCAACCATTTAAGTTCTACCAACTAGACTTTTCCCTTTTTTTGGTAAAATGGAGTATTCTAACAACTATTCTAGTATGATACAACTAAGAAAATCAAAAAGGATAATGTCCCTAAAGGGACCAGGGGCATCATCCATTTGAGTCCACAAGACTTTACCAGAGTGATTGGCAACATAGGAAGCACCCAATCCACTACAAAGTTAGCCTCCCGATAGTCATGGCACACAATAATCTCCGTGCACCCCTGCAGAAGGAGAGCAATATCCTGAATGATAAGGTGCGAGGGTGTCGACCTCTGAGCCTCCCGAATCCAAGAAATGACAGTAGCCAAATCACCCTTAATAATAACCCGATCCAACTATAATGTCCTCCGGGCATAAACAATACCTGTCCAACCATCCCGTAGCTCTGCCACAGGAATCATCAAGTTAAGGAGATGACATCCTCCAGCAGCAACAAAACCTACCCCAAAAGCACGGATAACGAAGGCGGCACCCCCTACCTATCCCTGACACTCCCATCAAAATTGACCATGAAGAACTGTGAAGAAGGGGGTTTCCAAGAAATGAAAACTCGGTAGGGTGCTCGAAAAGCAGAGCCGGAACCCCAGATCTCCATAGTCTTCCAGGTCAACATCAAATACTCTTGCACATGGGCCCAAGCTCTCCCAATAATGATCCTAGTAGAGCATCTAGAGGAGCTGAAGACGATAGCATTCCAATGGAGCCAAATATGATAAGCAATATAGACTATAAAAGTAGATGATGGGTGATGAATATCCGATCGAAGAAAGTCGAAGAAGGTATCCACAAGATCCACAGAATGCATAAAATGTTTCTTAAAACCTGCCATCTGCCAAACTTGCCAAGTCCTCCAGCATGGAAACAAAACATGCTCGAGAGCCTCTCCATCTGCCCCATAAGTCCGGCAGGAGGGGGTAGGTGAAGACCTCTATTAATAAGAAAAGATTGCATTGGGAGATGATGCCAAGCCACTTTCCACATAAATAAAGACACTCTAGGATGAACCCCAAGAGACCATACCCATCCAATATCTAGTCTCCTCTGAGGCTCCAGGCTAAATATAGGGACCAAATTAGACAATGGGACTCTCTAAAGAGTAGAGGACCTCCAAACTGTAGTATCATCACAAGGATGAACAGGCAAGACAATATATAAGACTCTCTGGCCCAAAATATCCCTAAAAGTTCGAGTGACCAATAAAGGATTCCACTGAGTATCATCCTAGATGAAAAGATTAGTAATAGACATGGTAGCAGGAATATCCATAAAGATGAAGGTCGGCCACCGAGCTAAAGGAACATCCAAGATCTAAGAGTCTGTCATAAAATTAATGTACCTCCCATCCCCCACAATCCATCTCATCTGATAAGCAATAGGCAAAGCCCTAGCCACCATCTCCCTCTAGATTGGAGAGCAATGATGACCAACTCTAATACCCTCCTCCAAGAAAATAGAAAGAGGGCCGTATCTAGCCTTCATCATAGAGATCCACATACTATCCGGGTATAAGAAGAGTCTAGTAACATGTCTTGCCAACGGAGCCTCCCGCTTAACAAGAAGTGAGTGAATAACCAGGTGTAGACTGACAAACAATATGCCACCCCAGAAGGTGAATACCCCACCCAGCATAGGCCAAGCCCCACAAGAAAGCTTGAATGATTTGTTCCACCTTAAGAATAACAGATTTGGGAATAACAGCATTAAAAAACATATACACTGGAAATGAAGAGAAGACAGACCTGATCAATGGATCCTACACATGGAGGAAAGGGCCTTGCCCTGCCAGCCCTCCACCCTCTCCTGAACCGCATGAATCACCCGACCACACTCCCTTTTGCAGAGTTTGCCACCAGAGTGGGAACTCCCAGGTACCGAAGAGCACCCTCATGCTCAGTAATTCCAAGGTAATCCCAGGTCATGCACCGAATGTGGAATGGAGTCTTCAAACTAAAGTGAACCTCGAATTTGAGAAGATTAACCCTTTGATAAGAAGACAAACAGTAGGCCTCGAGCATAGTCCTGAAACCTTGCATACAAGCCAGAGTGGCCTGGTTCAAGAGAAAACAATCATCTGCAAACAAGATGTTGACCCCATAAGTGATTTTGATGATAACCAAATATTGGAGCATGCACATATTTTACTAACGACTCTTCAAGTGGTTTACAAGTTTTTATAGGATGATTTATTTATTCAAACTTCAACTCTTACATTTATACTTATTGTTTTGAGTTGTGTTGTAATCTTGTTTTGTAAAGAAGAACCCAATGAAAAAGTTAAGAAAAATCATGAAAAGGGTTACTTCTATGTGTGCCATGCCTTAAATTTATTTTGAGTTGGTTTGTATCAAAAGTTAAGAGTGCTGGTGAGAGTGTTTTTAAGTTTAGTTATAAGAATTCCTAAAGAACTTACTCGAGCCGACCCAACCTCAAAAGAGCCGACTCTATCTCATGGCATGCACTAAGAATTCTAGCACGCAGCAATCCGAGCCGACTCGAACGAAACCGAGCCGACTCGAGTAAATTCAAGTCGACTGGAATAAGTCTGAGCCAACTTTTCCAGAGTCCAGTTCCAATGTTTTCTGAGAACAAGCCAGGCTAGTCGACCCCAAGAAGAAAGAGTCGATTCTGTCAGAACAAATTTTGAAGACCTGAGAAAGTGAGCCGACCCGATCTGCAACGAGCCGACTCTTCCAGAGTAAGGATTTCCAAATCTAAGAAGAAGAGCCAACCCAAGTTGAAGAGAGCCGACTCCTCGAGTTCAATATTTTCAACGATGAAAGTTCGAGCCGACCCGAACGATCAAGAGCCGACTCGTCCAGCATGAAGTTTTTGCACCCTGAGACAAAGAGCCGACCATGTTGAAGAAATGGCAACTCGACCTTGTGACTCGAAGGATCCCAGCCGACTCAAATATCATTTTCAGCTATATAACGGCTAGTTCCAGAATTTCTTTTTGAATGCCAAAAGGTGCTCCAATGGTCATATGGCACATTCCAATGGTCTACAACATCTCAAACTACCTTGGAGTGATGGAAGACCATATATTTGAGGGATTTGAACTTGGAGAGAGTTTTTGAAAGTTCCTAAAAGTTTTAAGGGTTTATTGAATATCCAACCTACCAACAAGCAAGAGAGCACAAAGAGCATTCAAGTCAGTCTTCAAGTCTTCACCAACTCTGATCTGAAGCTTGAAGCACTTTAGAAAGAAGCCACTAAAGTAATTGAAGCGCATTCAAGTACATCCAAGTGGACTTCTCTCAAGCTGCACCAGCAACTATCCGATAACTAGAGTTTGTCATTACTGTTTTAGGTTCTTGGTGATCCTGTGAAAACGAAGTTGGGTTTCTTTGGTGATCCTATTTAAAACCAAAGGATGTTGGGTTTTCTTTGGTGATCCCGTTAAAACCAAAGTGTAGAGATTTTGGATTGTGATCCTGTAAAATAATCCTACTGTATTTGGATGTGAATATAGTAGAAATTCTAAGTGGTATCTTGGGTAGTGACGTAGGAGCTGGGTTGCTCCGAACCACTATAATTTCTGTGTGTTTGTGTTGTGCTTCTTCATTCTTATTTAGCTTTTGCAAGTTATTACTCTGTCACGGCACTTGACACTCTTTAAGGGATTTTCAAAAGCACATTATCTACTTATATTTTTTAAATTTCCAATTCACCCCTCTCTTGGGTAGTCACCTGGGCAACAACTAGTATCATAGCAGAGTCTCTAAATACATTAGAATAAAGATTGATGGCTCATCCCATGAGTACATCCTTGGTCGAAGGCCAATCAATCAATAGACCTCCTCTCTTCACAGGCACAAATTATACATACTAGAAAGCTAGGATGAAGATTTATATTCAAGCAGTTGATTTTCAGTTATGGAAGGTCATTCTGAAGGGTCCACATATCCCCATGATCAAAATCGATGGAGTGAACGTTCCAAAACCTGAAGAGGATTGGGATGAACACGACATGAAAATGGATGAGTTAAATGCCAAAACAATGAACTTGCTATACTGTGCTTTGGACAGCAATGAGTTTAATCAAATTTTTATTTGCTCTTCTGCAAAGAAAATTTGGGATAAACTTGAGGTGACCCATGAAAGAACTTCCCAAGTGAAGTCCTCAAAAATTAATCTTCTTGTGCATAGTTACGAATTATTTAAAATGGAACCTAATGAAACAATCTCTGCCATGTTTTCACATTTCACTGATATTATTAATGGCTTAAAAAGTCTTGGTAGGGTATATTCTAATGCAGATCTTGTACAGAAGATTCTAAGATCTCTTCCAGATAAATGGGATCCAAAAATGACTGCCATCCAGAAAGCGAAAGATTTGAATACCTTACTGCTTGATGAACTGCTAGGATCTCTCATCATACACGAACTGACCATGCAGCACCGAACTGAGGATGATCAGAAGAAGAAGAAATCAATTGCCTTCAAAGCTGTTATGGATTCAAGAAATGATGATGAATCGGAAGAAGAATGCTCCTCTACTGAAAGCGACATGGAAGATGAAAACATTGCCATGGTCGTTAGGAGATTCAAAAAGTTCTTGGGAAGACAAAAAGGAAGAAACTATACGAAATTCCATAAGAACAAAGAGTACAGCAAAGAAAGGGATAAGAAAAAAGAAAAGAAAAAAGAAGTGCCCGTCTGTTACAAATGCAAAAAACTAGGGCACATTCAACCGGATTGTCCATTGCTGAAAAAGGGGTTCAAGAAAAAAAAAAGAGAGCTATAGTAGCGATGTGGAGCGACAGCGAAGCATCCACATCCACTGAAGAAGAAGAGACCACAAAAATGGCGAACTTGTGTCTAATGGATCTTGAGAATGAAGTATCATCCCCTGAGCTTCAAACTGAATTTACTTACAATGAATTGAATTCTGCTTTTCATGATTTGCTTGAAGAATTCAAGAAAGCTGGAGTTAAAATTAAATCCTTGAAGAAACAAAATGATTTATTACTAAAAGACAAGGATGAAATTTCATAAAAGAATAATATCTTGCAAAAAGAACTGAATGTCTTTTCTGATAATGTCATGATCTTGAAAAATGAGAAAAATGCTTTAAATGAGACGAACAAAGTTTTAGTTACCGAAAATGATGATTTGAAAAAGGAGGTTGAAAAGCTTAAGTCTTTAGTAGAAAAACTTATCTTGAGTTCTAATAAGCTTGAGCTAATTCTAAAAGAACAAAGAGATTCAAAAAGCAAAGCTGGAATTGGATTTAATGCTTTAAATGCTAAAAGAATTTCAGCAATAAAATTTGTATCTTCAAAAGCTTCAGCTTCAAATACAAAATTTCAAAAAGCTTTTCTATCATATTCTGTTTCAAATGGCTTAAAGTATGTTTCTAAGAATTATGCTCAAAAATCTTTCAAACCAAACATATCTATTTCTGCATCTTTTAAAGCTTCAAAGCATGCATCATTCAAATATGATAAAATTGTTTGCTATGCATGTCATAGATTTGGGCATAAATCTCATCAATGCAATTTTTTGAAAAATTTCAAAATTGATACATTAAAATATAGAACTGTTTGGGTTCCAAAGGGAACCAATTTTGCTAACCCGAAAGGATCCAAGTTAGCTTGGATACCTAAAACCACTCCTTGATTGTTTTGCAGGATTATCTTGCAGCGTTGAATACTAAGAAATGATGGTATCTAGACAGCGACTGTTTAAGGCATATGACGGGTGACAAGGATCAGTTCATCACCCTACAAATAAAAGGAGGATCGGTTACTTTTGGTGATAATGGTAAGGAAAAAATAATCAGAATCGGTAAGATTAAGATAACTCGCTGTACTTTTATTGAAGATGTGCTGTTAGTAGATAAATTGAAGCATAATTTATTGAGTATTAGTCAACTTTGTGATAAATGCTTCAAGGTTATCTTTGAATCATCTATGTGTATAGTAACTAACTCTCTTGACTCTAGCAATAAATTCATTGGTCATAGACTTGGAAACATCTATGTGGTAGATCTAAATGATCTAGCCATGACTAGTAGTTTTAGTCTAATAATAATGAATGCTAAGACTAAGGAGTCATGTTTACTTTGGCATTGACGATTAGGTCATGGTAGCATGCATACAATTGCCAAATTAATTTCAAAGAATCTAGTTAGATGTTTGCCACATTTTAAAGTTGATCTTGATTATGTATGTGATGCTTGTCAATTAGACAAACAAACTAGGGGGAGTTTTAAATCAAAAAATGTTATTTTAACTACTAGACCCTTTGAGCTACTTCACATGGACTAATTTGGACCAACTAGGACCACAAGCCTAAGAGATATAAAATATGGCCTTGTGATTGTAGATGATTTTTCTAGATTCACATGGATATTATTTACTGCACATAAAGTAAAATCTTTGATGTGTTTCAAAAATTTTGCAAGAAAGTTTCAAATAAGAAAAATCTTTTTGTTATTTATATAAGAAGTGATCACATAACTGAATTTCAAAATCAATTTTTTGATGAATATTGCACTGAGCACAGCATTGATCACAATTTCTCCGCTTCTAGAACACCACAACAAAATGGTGTTGTAGAGAGAAAGAATAAGACTTTGGAAGAAATGGCCCGAACTATGTTGTGTGAAAGTAATCTTCCAAGATACTTTTGGGCAGAAGCGGTGAACACTGCCTGTTACATATTAAACCGAGTTTTAATATGCCCAATTTCAAAAAAAACCCCCTACGAGCTTTGGAATGGAAGAAAACCAAATATTAATTACTTTTATGTTTTTGGGTGTAAATGCTTTGTGTTGAATAATGGTAAAGATAACCTAAAAAAATTTGATGCAAAATCTAATGAATCTATATTCCTTGGTTATTCACTACATAGCAAAGCATATAGAGTATTTAATAAGAGGACTCTTACTGTTGAAGAGTCGATTCATGTTGTTTTTGATGAAGCAACCCCTCACCATCTAGAAAAGATGAGTGCGTAGATAATGATGCAGGTACACTACAAAAGGAAATGGAAGATCTAAACATACAAGACAAGCCAACATAAGATGGAAATGAAGTGATAAGTAAGGATCATACTGATTTACCAAAGAAATGAAGCTATGTAACTTCACATCCTAAAGATTTAATTATTGATGATCCTTCTCATGGTATTAGGACTAGGTCTGCACATAGAGATGCACATGACTACCTAGCCTTTGTTTCACAAATTGAACCACATAGTTTAGAAGAAGTTGAATCTGATCCAAACTGGATGATGGCCATGCATGAAGAATTAAACCAGTTTGAAAGGAATAATGTTTGGACACTAGTTAGTAGACCCCTGGACCATCCCATCATAGGAACCAAATGGATCTATAGGAACAAATTAGATGAGAATGGTAAGGTTATGAGAAATAAAGCAAGGTTGGTAGCAAAAGGGTACAATCAAGAGAAGGGCATTGATTTTGATGAAACATGTGCTCCAGTAGTAAGACTTGAAGCCATTAGATTACTTATTGCATTTGCTTGCTACATGAATTTTAAACTATTTCAAATGGATGTCAAAAGTGATTTTCTAAATGGATTTATTTCTGCACAAGTTTTTGTAGAACAGCCACCAGGCTTTGAAAATCATGCTTTTCCAAATCATGTGTTTAAACTAAATAAAGCTTTGTATGGTTTCAAACAAGCACCTAGAGCCTGGTATGATAGACTAAGCAAATTTTTACTTGAAAATGATTTCAAAAGAGGAAATGTTGACAAAACTTTTTTCATTAAAAACAAAGGAAATGATATGTTAGTTGTACAAATTTACGTTGATGATATTATATTTGGTGCAACTAATAAAAATCTTTGTGAAGAATTTGCTGAGTTGATGCAGGGTGAGTTTGAAATGAGCCTTATGGGTGAACTCAACTACTTCCTTGGATTACAAGTCAAACAAATGAAGGAAGGGATCTTTATAAGCCAAGCCAAGTATATCAACTAAATAATCAAGAAGTTTGGCATGGAAACAAGCAAAGAGGCTAGCACACCCATGAGCCCATCTTGCAGATTAGACAAAGATGAAAATGGATCCAATGTTGACCAAAAGCTTTATAAAGGTATGATCAGATCCCTATTATATTTGACTGCCAGTAGACCTAATATCTTGTATAGTGTATGTGTATGTGCTCGTTTTCAATCAAATCCTAAGAAATCACACATGCTTGCTGTTAAAAGAATTATCAAATATCTAAGAGGTACAAGTAATTTAGGTCTTTGGTACTCTAAAAAATCATCTTTAAATTTAATTGGTTTCTCGGATGCTGACTATGCTGGATGCAAAATTGATAGAAAGAGCACTAATGGAATATGTCAATTTCTAGGGTTGAATTTAATCATATGGCACTGTAAGAAACAAAACTCCGTAGCATTATCCACTGTTGAGGCAGAGTATGTTGCTGCTGGTAGTTGTTGTACTCAAGTGCTTTGGATTAAACAACAGCTAGATGACTTTGGTGTTACACAATCTAAAATTTCAATCAAATATGATAACACAAGTGCTATAAATTTGACCAAGAATCCTGTTCAGCCTTCAAGAACTAAGCACATTGAAATTAGGCATCATTTCATAAGAGATCATGTATTGAATAATGATATTGTACTTGAATTCGTGCCAACTGAAAACCAACTTGCTAATATTTTTACTAAACCTTTAAATTTTGATAGATTTGCAATGATTAGATGTGAATTAAGTTTATGTAACCCTCTCTAGAAACCTCAACCTATTTTCTATCAAACTTAAGGAAATATCATCTAAACAACCTCCTTGCTCCATTTAAATTCATAATTGTTCTCCTTATGAAAATTTTTTCTTTCACTTGATGTTTTGTGCTCCCTCTGCTCGAGCCGACTCGAGCAGAATTCACCTTGAGCAAGCCAGCTCGGATGTCGGGCCATCTTTTTTTAGTTCGAGCCGTAAGGTTTTTCATTTACTTTTCTATCTTTGGCTCTGTATTCTTTCCGTCCGAGGAACCCTTTCCAGAAACTCCATCCTTCCAGAACTCCTTTGGATCTCAGTATGCTTGTGGGATGGCTCCAAAAAGGACAGTGAGGAAGAAGCCTCGATAGGAAACCAAGAAAGCTCCATAGGAAAGAAGATCCAAATATCATGAAGACAGTTCCTCTCGAGTTCCTCCTCAATCAGATGAAGAACCCAACTTCGTCTCTCCAAGTCAACCAATTTCCTTGGGTATGCGACTTGTAACAACAGGTAGAAAAATTTTATTTGAATTCCTTAAGGAAATAGGTTTAATCATTGGGGATTTAATTGAGAACCAGGGATGGCGGAATATGTGTTCATTGGACATTCGGACATATCCAAACCTAGTTAGAACATTTTATGAGAACATGAGATTTGGAGAAGATCACATTGAGTCTCTGGTCAAAGGGAAAAGGATCATTATCTTTGAAGAACTACTTGGGAATACCCTGGAAATGCCATTTGAAGGTATAGAACATTTAGTCCTAAAGGATAGGTCAAGGGCTTACAGACTGTACTAAAGCAGACTAATGTTGATGAGATTGGAATCCTTAAAGCTAGCTCCTTATCCATTGAAATGAGGCTACTCCACAGCTTTATAAGTCGGATTTTTCTATCCATAACAGGTCGATTTGACTGGGTGAGTGAGAGAGACCTATGCTTTATGGAGCTACTGTTACTTGGAGATAAAACCAATCTTCCAGCTATAATGATAAGTCAAATGAAAGAAACTATAAGAAAAGTGAAGGCATGTTTGCCTTATGGGATGATTCATACTCTTTTCTTCAAGGCTGCACATATTGATCTATCAAGAGAAAATAGTAAATCCCTCCTACACACTGACACCTATACAGCTAAAACCTTACAGAGGATGGGTTATTTGTTATCTGAGGGGACTTGGAAGAAATCTGAGGCCCCAATCACTGAAGAACCAGAAGAAGAACAAGTTGAGATGGAAACTGGTGAAGGCACCTCAATTCTAATCCCTGAGCCTCAGCCACAGCCAGGCTCACCAGATCAGACAGCTTTTGATGCTTCATGCCAGACTTTACTCCCATTGCTCCTCCTGCTCCTTCTGATACTCCAATACCTGAACCTACTCCTGCTACTGCTCCAGAACCCTCTATTGTCCATCATGCTAATATTACAGAGCAGCTTAGTAAATTTGCAGAAGGTTTGTTAAATTCCTTTGGATCCATGATTAATGATCTGAAAGCAAAAGTAAATCAAAGTCTTGATGAGTTTAGGGAGGAATTGAATTCAGTGAAAATGGGTATGGGAGATATAGAGAAAAGATTAAAAAGGGAGGACAACTATACAGAAGATTTGGGAATTCTCAAAGGTGAACTAGGAAGGTTAAGAGGATCAGTCGAAGCATTTACAAATGTACAAGCCTCTAAAATTCTTTCAATGCAAAAGGAAGTTGCAAAAATAAAAGTCTCAATGGAAAAACTGATTGCTTCCAAGGATTCAAAGAAAATTGAGGCTGAATTGAAAACAATTAACAATTTTTTGTGGAAGCTGATGACTAAAGTTGAAGACCTTCAAGCTGCTCAGAGTATACCTCCTTCAGCATCACTGGATCCTACACCTATTCCCTCTAGACCACCCAAACAACCTACATCTCACTTGAAAACTAGGTCTAAGAAACCCTCTAAAGCCAAAGGAAAATCCACTGTTGTTAAATCTGAATCTGAGTCTACTGATAGTGATTAGACTCTTTTGTTTTTCTTTATGAACTGAATGTACTGACTTTTTTTAAAGAAATGAATATCACTCTTTTGCTTAGTTGTGTGCAAGTGTTATGTTTACTTTCATTGATTATGATACTATTTTTTTAATAGAATATCTTCATTAAGTTGAGAAAGTGAAATTATCTCAAACAAAATTTGGAAACTTTCTCAATCTATATCAAAAATGAGCTTTATATATTGGAAACAAAATCATCTTTGAAAACTTCACCTTTTTGATTAATGACAAAAAGGGGGAGATATTTGCATGAAAAGGATAAGAATTCTTGGAGATATTTGCATGAAAAGGATAAGAATTCTTGGAGAAATTTGCATGAAAAGGATAAGAAGAATTCTTGCTCTAACACATGAAAGTTTCGTCTGTATCTATGATCTGATACAGAAAAGTGTCTTAGAAAATTTTCATATGCTCTGATACATAAAATTCTCTTATTTTATATGCACTGATACATAGAAGTTCTATGATGATCTGATACAGAAAAGTGTCTTAGAAAACCTTGATACATGAGCTTTAACTCATGAATATTCTCTTGAAGTACTTGAGAAATACACCTCATGCTCCATTACATTGTCTTGCATAAAAAATTTTGTTAGAACATGGAGTATTTTATTGAGGGGGAGATTATTTTATACTACTCTGATTCCTTATCACTAACATGCTCAAAATCTCCTTCTACAATTCGACACAATGATAATTGAGCATGTCAAAGTTATAGTCAAGATTTCCTATACTTGTTAATACAATCTTGCAAATACAGTTATACAAGTAATTGTAGAGTTTTATCTTATGTTTTCATGTCCAGTGTTTTGTCATCATCAAAAAGGAAGAGATTGTTGATCTCATAAGTGATTTTGATGATAACCAAACATTGGAGTAGGCACATATTTTACTAACAACTCTTCAAGTGGTTTACAAGTTTTGTAGGATAATTTATTTGTTCAAACTTCAACTCCTATATTTATATTTCTTGTTTTGAGTTGTGTTATAATCTTGTTTTGTAAAGAAGAACCCAATGAAAAAGTTAAGAAAAATCATGAAAAAGGGTTACTTCTATGTGTGCTATGCCTTAAATTTATTTCGAGTTGGTTTGTATCAAGAAGTTAAGAGTGTTGGTGAGAGTATTCTTAAGTTTAGTTGTAGGAATTCCTAAAGAACTTCCTCGAGCCGACCTAATCTCAAAAGAGCCGACTCTATCTCATGGCACGCACTAAGGATTCTGGCACGCAGCAATCCGAGTCGACTCGAAGGAAACCAAGCCGACTCGAGTAAATCCGAGTCGACTGGAATAAGTCCGAGCCGACTCTTCCAAAGTCCAGTTCCAATGTTTTCTGAGAACAAGCCAGGCGAGTCGACCCCAAGAAGAAAGAGCCGACTCTGCCAGAACAAATTTTGAAGACCTAAGAAAGTGAGCCGACTCGATCTGCAACGAGCCGACTCTTCCAGAGTAAGGATTTCCGAATCTAAGAAGAAGAGCCAACCCAAGTTGAAGAGAGCCGACTCCTCGAGTTCAATATTTTCAACGATAAAAGTTCGAGCCGACCCGAACGATCAAGAGCTGACTCGTCCAGCGTGAAGTTTTTGCACCTTGAGATAAAGAGCCGACCCTGTTGAAGAAATGGTGCTCGACCTTGCAAATTGAAGGATCTGAGCTAACTCGAATATCATTTTCAGGTATATAACGGCTAGTTCTAGAATTTCTTTTTGAATGCCGAAAGGTGCTCCAACGGTCATATTTCACATCCCAATAGTCTACAACGTCTCAAACTGCCTTGGAGTGATGGAAGACCATATTTTGAGGGATTTGAACTTCCTTGGAGAGAGTTTTTGAAAGTTCCTAAAAGTTTTAAGGATTTATTGAATATCCAACCTACCAACAAGCAAGAGAGCACAAAGAGTATTCAAGTCATTCTTCAAGTCTTCACCAACTCTGATCTGAAGCTTGAAGCACTTTGGAAAGAAGCCACTAAAGCAATTGAAGTGCATTCAAGTGCATCCAAGTGGACTTCTCTCAAGCTGCACCGGCAACTATCCAACAACTAGAGTTTGTCATTACTATTTTAGGTTCTTGGTGATCTTGTGAAAACCAAGTTGGGTTTCTTTGGTGATCCTATTTAAAACCAAAGGGTGTTGGGTTTTCTTTGGTGATCCCGTTAAAACCAAAGTATAGAGGTTTTAGATTGTGATCCTGTAAAACAATCCTACTGTATTCGGGTGTGAATATAGTGGAAATCCCAAGTGGTATCTTAGGTAATGGACGTAGGAGCTAGATTGCTCCGAACCACTATAATTTATGTGTTTGTGTTGTACTTTTTCGTTCTTATTTAGCTTCTGCAAGTTATTACTCTATCACAGCACTTGACACTCTTAAAGGGATTTTCAAAAGCACATTATCTGCTTAAATTTTTTAAATTCCCAATTTACCCCCTCTTGGGAAGCCACCTGGACAACACAAGAGATGCAAGATAGGGAGAGCATCAAGAGTGGGAACGTATGGCTGGATAACCGACTGCCGTGTTGTTGCCCTCAATGCTTGCTATAAAGAGTCAACACAAATAATGAAGAGGTACGAAAAGAAAGGATAACTTTGACAAAGGTCGACATTAGAATAAAAGAGTTCTGAGGGAGAGCCATTGATAAGGATAGCATAGGAAGGACTGACAATACAAGCCATAATCCGAGAAATCCAAGAACGATGAAAACCAAAATCTACCAGAGCTTTCTCCAAAAACCTCCACTGTATATGGTCATAAGTCATTTCCATATCAAGCTTGATAGTCATCAGACTGCACCGAACAGGGGCTTTTCGGAGATCATACAAAAACTCCTAAGCAATAAGAACATTGTCAGAGATACAACAGCCCCCGACAAAAGCACCCTACTCTGGATAGATAAGATGTGGAATTATGGTCTTCATCTTGTTCGTCAACAATTTGGCACACAATTTATAGAGTATTACACAATCTAATAGGCCTGAAGTGGCTTGCTCACAGGTATCGAGATGCTTCAAAATAAGAGTAACAAAGATCTGCTTCCAGCTTTTAAGCATGTGACCAGAAATAAAAAATTCCTGCATAACAGAAACAACATCACAATAGATAATGCACCAATATCTCTTAAAGAACATGGGAGGAAATCCATTAGGATCAGGAGCCTTATCTTCATCCAAGGACCAAAGGACTGCCTAAATCTCATCATCAGAAACTGTTGAGAATTTAACTTCAAATCCAACCAGATTTGATGAACCAAACTCTTAAGAACAGCCTTGTTCCCGATCAAGAACAAACACCCTGATCAACAAAGCAATCGCGGAAGCATATCACCAGGTTGTGGATGACCATCTGCCAGCAATCTCCATTGAAGATCATGGTAGGATTCAGGTCTATGAAGATCAAGAACACCAAGAATGGGAGAAGAGAAAAGAGAGAAGAAAACAGAGGAATTTTTATGGGAGAAAGGGATTTCCACTTTCAAAGTTCGTTACACACTATCACACATCCTCTTACGAGAATACAATATATATACCTCGGTCACACATGCCCGAGATCCCAAAAACTCCCCCAGCTGGCATCGTTCAAAAACAATTCACCCGTCATCCAAGCCGACCCAAGATACTAGAGTTGACTAGGCCTTGAACCCAAGACGACTCTAATCCTCATAGCCGACTCTTCAAGACCACAAGATTGACAAACTGTGCAACGGAGCCGACTCGAGCTCATTCGAGCTGACTCGTCCAGACTGCAGGTTTCCTGACTGTGCATCCGAGCCGACTCGAATGCATCCGAGCTGACTCATCCAGTCCACAATCACCTGTTCTGAGATGTGCCAACCAATAGAATCAACTCTTACCATATAAGAGCCGACCCTAAGACCCAGACTGACCAAAACTGAGCCTAAACATCTAGGACTCATACCGGACTCAACCCTAGCCCTAGACACATCATGAAAAACCATGATAGACTAGATCAACACATGTACATTGACCTAACTAGCCATGAATGCACCACCTGAGACTCAACAATCTCCACCTTGGTGCTTCAAGGCTACATATGCCAGACTCCTCAAACCCATTAACCACATACAAGAGTAGAAGCTATCCCTTGGTAGAGCCTTTGTAAGTGCATCCGCCTGGTTCTCCATTGTATGAACCTTCACCAGCGCCACTTCTCCTTCCTCCACTAGCTCCCTGACTCTGTGGTATCTCATATCTATATGTTTGGTCCTAGCATGATAGACTGGTTCTGTGTCAAGTGTATGGCACTCTGGCTATCACTGTGCAGGACCACCATACACTGTTTCATCCCCATTTTAGATACTAGCCTTCTCGGCCATAGTGCTTCCTTTGTAGCTTCAGTAATCCCTATAAACTCTGCTTCTGTTGTAGACAAAGAGTAATAGGTTGAAGGGTTGATCTCCAAGAAACCGGTCCACCATACATGCAGAAGAGATAACCTATTGTAGACCTCCTTATATCAAGATCATCTGCATAGCTTGCATCAACAAACCCTTCCAAAGGACCTGAATCCTCACATAATTCTATGGAGTTCCATTCATGTCCTTCAGGCTGCCCACCAAATACCAGTCCATGTCTTTGAGTCCCTTGTAGATATCTCAAAATCTACTTCAATGCCTTCCGGTGTTCCTTCCCAGGATTAGCCATGTACCTGCTCACCTGGCTTATAGCATGTGCTATGTCCGGCCTGCAACAAACCATAGCATACATCAAACTACCCACTATATTGGCATACGGAACTCTTTCCATGTACTCTTTCTCCTCCTCTGGTTGGGGGCACTATTTTTTCGAGAAAGAAACATGCCCTGGTAATGGTGTTTCCACAGGATTGGCCTTATCCATCCCAAACCTCTCGAGTATCCTTTTAATGTACCCACCTTGTGACAAATGGAGTATTCCTTTGCATCTATCCCTGCAAATCTCCATTCCAAGAATTTTCTGAGCTGATCCCAAATCTTTCATCTCAAATTCTTGAGATAATGCTCTATTCAGCCCTTTCACAGCTGTCATACTTCTGCTGGATATCAACATATCATCCATATACAAAAGTAATTACAGAGCATCCATAGTATCCACATCCTTCACATAGACACAATGATCATGTTCACATCTGAGAAATCCAAGACTCAAGATAAATGTATCAAATCTGTGATACCACTGACGAGGTGATTGTTTCAATCCATACAATGACCTCTGAAGTAAACATACCTTGTTCTCCTGTCCAATCTCAATGAAGCCATCAGGTTGCTTCATATATATTTTCTCTTCCAGTCTTCCATGTAGAAAGGCTGTCTTCACATCCATCTGCTCCAATTCCAAATTATGTTTTGCCACCAAAGACAACAACACCCGAATTGAAGTATGGCATACCATTGGAGAAAACACTTCTGTGTAGTCAACTCCTTCCCTCTGTGAGTATCCCTTTGCTACCAATCTTGCCTTGTATCTCACTCCACCTTGCTCTGAAGGTAATGATTTCTTAGTGAACACCCATTTGGAGCCAATAGCATGAGCATCTTTAGGTAGATCTACCAGCTGCCATGTCTGATTCCTCTTGAGAGATTTCATCTCTTCCATCATGCCTTGCATCCATGACTCTTTATCAGGACTTTCCATGGCCTCTACAAAACTTTCTGGATCTCCATTCATAGATATAAGAGCATATGAAATTGCTTCATCCATGCCATATCTAACCGGCTTCTGGATTATGCGTTGAGGCTTATGCAATGCTACTCCCCTTGCACTATCCTGCAAGGGTACTGCTTGTGGCTCCTCATGCACTTCCCTTTGAACAGCTGATTCTTCTTGCCTCTCCTTCACTCCTGGAGAATCTTTTCTGTCCAACTCCACCTCAACAGAAACTCCATTTCCTGCTGATGTTGAAGACTTATCCTCCACCTATGATGGGCTCTCACTGCTATTCATCTTATGGACTGCATTTCTAATTGCAGACCCCGGTTTCACCAAGATGCTCTTCTCATCAAAAATAACATCCCTACTGACCACTGCCTTTTGAGACTGTGAATCCCACAATAGGCAACCTTTGACTCCTTGTGGATATCCTATAAAGATCATTTTCTTTAACTTAGGATCTAGCTTGCTTCTTTCAGTTGCCTCCACATGAACATAAGCCGAGCAACCAAAAACTTTCAGGTGGCCAAGCTCCACCTTCTTTCCACTCCAAGCTTCTTCTGGAAGTCCATCATCCAACTTGAAGTGAGGGGACCTATTTATAAGAAAACATGCAAGAGTAATAGTATCACCCCAAAAAATTTTTGGTAGTGATGACTATAGCCTCATACTCCTTGCCCTCTCTAATAGTATCCGATTCATCCTTTCTACGACACCATTCTGCTGTGGGGTTATCCTTACTGTGTAATGGCATTTGATATCGTTTTCCTCATAGTAACTCCTAAACTCTGTACTAGAGTACTCCCCACCATTATTAGTCCGAAGGTACTTTACATGTCTTCCTGTCTCCTTCTCTACCTCAGCTCTCCAAGCTTTAAACCGGGCAAACATATCTGATTTTTTTCTCATCAGATACACCCACAGTTTTCTAGAGAAGTCATCAATAAAGGTAACAAAATACCTTGCTCCACCTCTGGATAAAATAGGTGCTGGTCCCTGTACATCCGAGTGCACCAAATCCAGCACTCCTTCACTTGGCTTGGTACAAACAGCAAATTTCACTCTATGCTATTTACCAAAGATACACAGCTCGCACAGGTCACTTCCATCCTTTTTCAAAGCTGGGATGTTCCCTCTTCTGCTTAACTCCGTGAGCCCTCAATCACTCATATGACCCATTCGATAGTGCCACAGTTTATACTTCAACTGTTCCTCCTATGCCGCTGCAAGTACTTCAGCACTGTCACTTATCACTAAGCCTCCATCCTGTATAGATTGTTGCTTAGTCTTCTTCCTCTCATTACCACCAAAGCTCCCTTGGTAATTATCAAACATCCACTACCATATTGGCAACTAAAAGCATATCCCTGCTCTTCCAAGTAGCCTAAAGAAATCAAATTCTTTTTTAATTCTGGTACATGTTTGACATTTGATAGAGTCATTATCACTTCATCATACATCCTCACCCTAATAGTGCCTACTCTAGCTACCATACAAGGATGATCATCACCAAGACTTACACTACCTCTATCTGACCTGTCATAGGTGTAAAACCAATCCTGATGTGAAGTATAGTGGTATGAGCATGCAGAATCCAAAATTCAGGTATTCTCCCAATCCACTGATCCATCTGATACAACCAGTACTCCTTCTCCATTGCTTTCCAAAGCATTAGCACCACTAGTGTTAGCTCTCCCCTTTTCTGTCTTCTAAAGAGGATAATTCTTCCTGATATGTCCAAGCTGGCGACACTTATAGCATTTCAAATTCTTGTGGTTCTGAGACTGAGATCTGCCCTTGGACTTTTTCCTAGTTCTTTCTTTGGATCTTCCTTGCCTCTCATTCACAGCAAGAACCTCTAAATTAGGATTACCTTTGCAGATCTTTTCCCTTCGCTCATTGGATCTGAGCACACCAACAACTTCTTCATAGTTTAGGATTTCCTTCCCATAAACTAAAGTTGTTATGAGACCATCATACGATCCAGAGAGTGAACACAGCAACAACAATGCTCGATTCTCCTCGTCTATCTTCACATCCAGACTCATCACCTCAGAACAAACCTGATTGAACTTCTGAATATATGCAACAAGGTCTCCTTCTTCAAGCATTCTCAAGCTATATAATTGCTTCTTTAGCCATAGCTTGGTTGTCATGTTCTTTTCCATATATGTGTTCTCCAGTCTTCTCCAAAGACCTTTTGCAGTAGTCTCTGAACACACCTCAGGTAAAACCTGATCAGCCAAACACATCCTTATGGTGCTGAAAGCAATCTCTTCTAACTCTTCCCATTCTTCAACACTAATCTTTTTCGGTCTTTCTTTAACCAAGACCTTGTAGATTCTCTGTTGAACCAGCAAATCTTTAATCCTTTGCTACCATAGGGTGAAGTTTTCCTTACCATCGTACTTCTCAAAATCTACTTTGAACCCACTTGATGCCATTACCACAATCAAGAATTCAAGAGATATGAAAACCATACCTGCAAGAAGCCTTACTTCCAACCCTCTGATCTTGAGATCTTCCATCCACGAACCTTGCTCTGATACCAAATGTTGAGAATTCAACTTCAAATCCAACCAGATTTGATGAACCAAACTCTCAAGAACAGCCTTGTTCCCGATCAAAAACAAACATCCTGATCAACAAAGCAATCACGAAAGCGTATCACCAGGTTGTGGATGACCATCTGCCAGCAATCTTCATTGAAGATCATGGTAGGATTCAGGTCTATGAAGATCAAGAACACCAAGAACGGGAGAAGAGAAAAGAGAAAAAAATAGAGAATTTTTTACAGGAGAAAGGGATTTTCACTTTCAAGAAGTTCGTTACACACCATCACACATCCTCTTACGAGAATACAATATATATACCTCGGTCACACATGCCCGAGATCCCAAAAACTCTCCCAGCTGGCACCGTTCAAAAATAATTCACCGTCATCCGAGCCGACCCGAGACACTAGAGTCGACTAGGCCTTGAACCCGAGATGACTCTAATCCTCATAACCGACTCTTCCAGACCACAGGATTGACAAACTGTGCAATGGAGCCGACTCAAGCTCATCCGAGCCGACTCGTCCAGACTGCAGGTTTCCTGACTATGCATCCGAGCCGACTCGAATGCATCCGAGCCGAATCGTCCAGTCCACAATCACCTGTTCTGAGACGTGCCAACCAACAGAGTCGACTCTTATCACAAAAGAGCCGATCCTAAGTTCCAGACTAACCAAAATTGAGCCTAAACACCTAGGACTCATACTGGACTCAACCCTAGCCCTAGACACATCATGAAAAACCATGATAGACCAGATCAACACATGTACATTGACCCAACTAGCCATGAATGCACCACCTGAGACTCAACAGAAACCAGGCTGAGAAGGCCTTGATTCTCCTTTGTATAAACCACAGTAGTAGAAGATGGAGAGTTAAAGGAAAAATGACCCCCAGTGGAGTCACACCACCTGGATTGAAAGAACAAAGCAATCTCCCTCCTGATACCATCATCATCCTCAATCCACAACCCCTTAGAGGATCATAGAGCTCTGATCTGATTCCTTGATCTATGAACAACTATGGCCTGGTAAAAAAACAGGTGTTCCGATCCCCTTCCCTTAACACTGCACTCTGGACTTTTGCCTCCACAGAACTTCCTATTGGATAAGAAAGGCATTGTGAATAGAAAGAAGGCTCTGAAGAACTGCCAAACTGCCCTCCGCCAAATCCCTTCCCTGTCCTGCTTCTCCTGAAGAGTACAAATAGAGCTCTCCACAGTATCTAACCTAGAAAAGATGTCTCCCACCTCCACCCTATTCCATTAGAGAAGTTATCTTTTAACTAACTCCAATCTGCGGGGTAATTCGGTATCTCGCATCACCACGGACCAGCATCCTCCTAACCTCCCTCACAATCTTCCAAGATATGGGATAATTCAGCAGGAACTTCTCAAACTTGAATGGAGCATAGCAAGGGGCCAAAGCAATAGTAGATAGGAGAACCAGATAGTGATCAGAAGCAATCATGGGAAGATGCCACACCATGTGCTAGGGTACGATTGAAGCCAGCTACGGTTAGCAAAGATTCTATCAATTCTCTTCCAGACCCTAGCACCCCCTGATCGATTATTATACTAGGTAAATCGGGACCCCACAAACCCCAAATCCAACAACCCATTAGATTGCAAAAACTGGCTAAACTTCCTAGAAATAGTATCTTCAACAAATGGTCTATCATCCCTCTTATCCTCAGCACAATCGATACAGTTAAAGTCTCCTACCACCATAACTAAAGTACCCTGATCATAAAAGCTAAGACCTCCTACCACAACTCTCCTCTCTCTATAGTCCGTACTGACATAGACCCCAGATAACAACCAGGTCGGCCCACTAGGTTCAGAAATAACTATAGCCATATGCTCGGAGCGACGATGAAAGACATCAACTTCAGCTGCCTCCCGGTTCCAAGCCATAATAATACCTCCCGATAATCCCTAGGAGTCAATAGCATAAAAACCCCAATCACCCGGGAATTGCCTACGGATACACTCCAGACTAAGGCCACAGAGACAAGTCTCCAATAGAATACATAAATCTGGATGGTGCAACTGGCCCAATCTATGCAAAGAAGAGTGGAAGGAGGGCTTTCCCACCCCCTGAACATTCCAAAACAAGATTCTCATTATAACAAAATAACTGCTTTAAGTGGAGGCTGTCCTCAACCCAGTATCCTCCAGAGTATCATCTCCTAACTCCTTCCCAGCCTCCGTCAGTCCAGCAGCAAACAGAGCCACCTTTAGCCTCCCTGTTACCGCTTCGTGGCCTTGGTCATTGTTACAGCCGTGACAGTGACGTGGCCAGGCTCAGGTATCACCGAATACGAGCGAGCCACATGTATGTTTCCCCGGCCAAGTCAGCGCCACATCCCCAAAGCCAGGATCGGCAAGACCACACCGCCCGACGACTGTCTAAGGCAAACCGCCCTCGCCGAGGTCGAGCTCGGCTCGGAGTTCCTCTACCATCTCATTGGCGCCCGGGCCCGGAGGGGTCCGCCTAAGTGAGGTCGGCCGAGGTCGGGCAACCCCCTGCCGCCTCGCCAGGTGTCCACCTAGGAGGGGTCCACCTAAGCCGAGGTCGGCTGATCCTTCGCTCTTCGCCAGGTGGCCACCCGGAGACGGGCCCACCTCGGCCGAAGTCAGGCGACCTCCTGCCACCTCGCCAGGTGTCCACCCAGGAGGGGTCCACCTAAGCCGAGGTCGGCTGATCCTTCGCCCTTCGCCAGGTGGCCCCCCGGAGACGGGCCCACCTCGGCCGAAGCCAGGCGACCTCCTGCCACCTCGCCAGGTGTCCACCCAGGAGGGGTCCACCTAAGCCGAGGTCGGCCGATCCCTCGCCCCTCGCCAGTTGGCCCCCGGAGACGGGTCCAACTCAGCCGAGGCCAGATCGCTCGTACGGAGAGGGCCCCGGGGAGAGAGAGACGGGCCCCGAGGCCATCCCTCGGGCCGTACGAATCCCAGACGGCATCCCGTACAGAGGGCGGCGGCACGCGGAACATCACTTGCATCGGCACGACAGGTCCCGCGGTCGAGGGACCCGATCCTGACGGAACAAGCCCCATAGATGGGTGGCGCCCACGCTTGGGGAAGAGAGCGCTCTCACTGGGCCGAGGCCTGACCGACCGCCCTGCCAGCGCCGCCCTCCCCTCTTTCTCTTCTGTCTTTGCCTTTTCCCTGCTGGGCCCGGCGGACGAGGTCGGAAAGCCGCCTGGCCCCCTTCACCGAAAAGGGAAAAGAGAAGAGGACGGGGGAGGGGAGTTTCCGAGGAGGAAAAGACAAACACACGACGGAAGGAGATAAAGAAGGAGGAATCTGGGGACGACAAGGTAAGCCAATTAGCCTGGGGACAGGGAGGAAGCACCGGCAAAAAGGCCTTGCTCCGAGAGAAAAACCAGAGATCCCGAGAGGGGAACACTGAGTGTGAGCTCGGCAAGGAGGCCCAGCCGAGATTCTGGTCCCCAGAGCGTTTCCTTCACCAGTTAACTCTCTAAGTCTGGAATCCTTTCGAGGGTCCGGCTGGAGAGTCTGTTCCTTCTCGTCGTCTACTGACTTGACCGTCGGAGCTCCCTCGCCGGGATCCCCGGCCAGGGTCCTCTAACCCCTTTGTTGCAGGTTCTCCGCGGGAAGGGAGGCTCCCTCGCCAGGCGGTCAAGAAGGATCAGCTGATCCGTGGCTCGGGCGTGGCGACGAGAGCGGCAACAGATTGGCGCGCCAGGAAGGGGGGCAGGACACTAACCCCTAGCGGGAACCAGCTTTCTGCAGGTGTCATGCTCTCCAGCAATGGTGGTCACTCGTGGTCACGAGGCGTCCACCAGCCGTGTGGGGGAAGTCCACTCCCCTCCAGGGGCCACAGCCCCGAAGGGGAGCTTCCGGCCCCCCCTCCTCTTCCACAACAGCCTACACCGGTGGACGGATCCCTTGCGGCCATCGTCCAGCAGCTGCAGACTTTGACCTCAGCGGTCCGGCAGCTTCAGCATCAGCAACGGTCCCTGGCCACCCAGCCGCAGCCAGGGACCCCCGCGGCCCGAGCCGCGGGGCAGCGCGGGAGCCTACGCTCAATTCAGGGCAGGCCATCCCATCCGAGGGCCATCTCCAACCCCCGGGGGAGCCACCAAGCTCCCGCAAAGAGAAACTATTCCGGTTCGGAGGATCACGAGAGTCGATCCCCGGCCGACGGGGCCGAAACGGCGCATCGCAGCAAGCGACGCCGAGGTCAGACCTCGCGCCGGGACCGATCGGCGCCCCCTTCACCCGCAGCCTCGGTGGAAGACTCCACCGACGAAGCCATCAGGCGCCAGGCCGAAAGGCACCTGGAGGAGCATGAGCGCAAGCTGGCGGAGTTCGCCCGCCGATTCGCCGACCTGCAAAACTCGTCGGCAGACCCGGCGGGCTACGACTCCCGTCCCCCTTTCTCTGAAGAAATCCAGGCGGAACCAATCCCGAAACGGTTCCGCATGCCGCAGGTGGATCCCTACGACGGGACCACCGACCCCCTGGATCATTTGGAGAGCTATAAGGCTCTCATGAGGGTCCAGGGGGCCACCGACGCCCTTCTATGCATCACCTTCCCGGCAACCCTTCGGAAGGCCGCTCGAGTCTGGTTCACCCGCCTCGAGCCCGGATCCATTTGTTCCTTCCATCAGTTGGAAGGAAAGTTCGTGGCGCACTTCGACGCTTGTCGAAAGGTGCCAAGAGAGGTGGACAGCCTCTTCTCCATCCGCCAGCAGGACCAGGAGCTGCTCCGGGACTACATCACCCGGTTCAAGACCGCAGCCCTGGAGATCTACAGCTTGGACGAGCCCGTCGCCATGCTGGCTTTGAAGCGCGGGCTTAAGACGTCCCGCTTAACCTATTCCCTGGACAAGAAGCCGCCCAGGACGTACTCCGAGCTCCTCCTCCGCGCCCACAAGTACACCCGAGCGGAGGAGGCTGACCGCACCCGTCGAGAAATGGACGGGAAGACTTCAAAGAAGCCGCTCCCGAGGGACACCCCGGGAGCTCGGAGGCCCGGGCCGTCTGCCGACCCTCGCCCAAATCCAAGGCCGAGGGGCGAAGCCACTCCCGAGCGGAGGTACACCCCTCTCCTCGCACCTCGAACGAAGATCCTCATGGAAATCGAGGGCGAGCGCTACCTCCGCCGACCTCCTCCTCAGAACCCGAGAGCCGTCCGAGACAAATCGAAGTACTGCCAGTTCCATCGCGAGCACGGGCATGACACGGAGGAGTGTCACCATCTGAAGCGGGAGATTGAAGAGCTAATCAGGAGGGGTTACCTCAGGAAGTTCGTCAAGAACGAGGCCCCCTCTAAAGGGCAGCCGCTCGCGGCCCTACCACCTGTCCCTGCGATCGACAACCGCCCAACGGAGAAGCCCGTGGGCATGATCTCACGCGGGTCCGGCCGAGCAATGAAGAGGGCCCGGGAAATCCCGGAGAATGTAATCCCTCCCAAGGGAGGGGAAATTAATGATAATATAAACAATGATGCCGTGGTGGTCGAGATGACCATCGCGAAGCATCCTGTACATCGAATCATGGTGGATAGTGGAAGCTCAGCTGACATACTTTTTTACGATGCTTTCTCTCGGATGAATTTGTCCCCCGATCAGCTGAAGCCAGTGCACACCCCCTGGTAGGTTTTACAGGGGACTCCGTGGGGGTCGAGGGGGAGATCACTCTCCGGTCACTGCCGGATCCCCGCCCCGGCAGGCGACCGTCCTAATAACATTCACCGTCGTCAGGCTCCCTTCGCCTTACAACGCCATTCTCGGGCGTCCCGGGCTCAACTAACTGGACGCCACCATCTCCACGAGGAGGCTGTTGGTGCAGTTCCCCACGCCTTCCGGGCTCGGGAAGATGAAGGGGACGATCCAACCAGTCCCGCTCTGCCTCCAGACGGTCCCAGGCGCCAGGGGCGCGGAACTCGCCCATGATATAGACGACCTCGATCTGAGAGAGAAGGAACCCAGGGGAGGGCCCGTAGAGCGCCTGCTGACTTTTTCCCTCGGTTCGGATCCCCTGAAGACGGTGCAAGTCGGGGCCCAGCTCCCCGAGGAAGAGCGAACCCGCCTGCTGGAGTTCCTCCGCGCCAACGCTGACGTGTTCGCCTGGTCAGCAGCCGACATGCCGGGCATCCCGCCTGAGGTTATCATGCACAAACTGAACGTGGACCCAAGTTGCCGCCCGGTCCGCCAGAAGAAGAGAAGCTTCGCCATGGAGAGGCAGAAGGCGATCAACGAGGAAGTAGAGAAGCTCCTCGCCGCCGATTTTGTCCGAGAGGTCCAATACCCTAGTTGGCTGGCAAACGTGGTCATGGTAAGAAAGAATAGTGGTAAGTGGAGGATCTGTGTGGACTACACCGACCTCAACCGAGCTTGCCCAAAGGACAGCTTCCCTCTTCCAAAGATCGACCAGCTGGTCGACACCACCTCGGGGCATCGCCTCCTATCATTCATGGACGCCTTCTCCGGATACAACCAGATCCGGATGAATCCGGAGGACGAAGAGCACACTGCCTTCATAACTGACCGCGGGACTTTTTGCTACAGGATGATGCCCTTCGGCCTCAAGAACGCGGGGGCGACGTACCAACGTCTGGTCAATAAAATCTTCAAAGACCAGATAGGCCGCAACATGCAGGTGTACGTGGACGACATGCTGGTGATGAGCAAACTCGATTCGGACCACGTGGCTGACTTGACGGAGATGTTTGGCAACCTCCGGTGCCATCAGATGAAGCTGAACCCGGCGAAGTGCGCCTTCGGCGTCTCCGCCGGGAAGTTCCTAGGATTTATGGTGACTCAATGAGGAATCGAGGCCAACCCGGAGAAGGTCCAGGCCATCCTGGACATGGAGCAGCCCGCCTCCAAGAAGAAGTGCAGCAACTGACCGGCCGAGTCGCGGCCCTTAGCCGTTTTATTTCCAGGTCGGCGGACCGCTGCCGTCCCTTCTTCAAGGTGCTGAGGAAGATGAATGGCTTTGCTTGGACCGAGGAGTGTCAGCAGGCCTTCGAGGAGCTGAAGAAGATGCTCGCATCGCCACCTTTACTGTCCAGGCCCGAGGAGGGAGAGGAGCTTACCCTCTACCTGGCGGTTACCCCGAGGCCGTCAGCTCTGTCTTGGTCCGAACCGATGACCAGGGGCTCCAGCGGCCGGTGTACTATACCAGCAAACTTCTCCGAGACACGGAGCTCAGGTATTCCCGGCTCGAGAAACTTGTTTTTGCGCTAATAGTGTCTGCCCAGCGTCTCAGGCCCTATTTCCAAGCGCACCCCATCGCCGTCTTGACGGATCAACCGCTGAAAGCGGTGCTCAGCCGACCCGATACTTCGGGACGATTGGCCAAGTGGGCACTGAAACTCAGCGAGTTCGACATTACATACAGGCCAAGGTCGGCCATGAAGGCGCAGGTGCTGGCCGATTTCTTGGTCGAATGTGCAGGCTTGGGCAAGGAGCCCGAGGGAGGCCCCCCGGCCCAGCCAACGGAGGTTGGCATCGATGAGCCCGAAGAGGACGCCTGGATCCTCCATGTAGACGGAGCCTCAAACTCCGGCGGGAGCGGAGCTGGGCTCATCCTTGCCAACGGCGACGGGGTCGTCGCCGAGTGCGCACTCCGTTTCCAATTCCCCGCAACAATAACCAGGCGGAGTACGAGGCACTTCTTGCCGGACTGAGAGTCTCCCGCGAGCTGGGCGTGACCAACCTCAGAGCTTTCACTGACTCCCAGCTCGTAGCGGGGCAGGTATCCGGGGAGTACGTCGCACACAACCCCCAAATGGCGAAGTACTTGGAGCTCGTCAAGGCGGGCGCGTCCAAGTTCCGGCGCTTCAACATCTTCCATATCCCCCGCGGGGAGAACGCCCGCGCGGATGCCCTCTCTCGGCTGGCGACCCTGCCGGACACGATGCTGGGACGCGCTCATGTGGAGCGCCTTGAGGTCCCAAGCCTCGAAGCACCGGTGGAGGTCCATCAGGTCAGCCAGGAGCCCAGCTGGATGGACAAGTACGCTGCGTACATCACCAGCGGCACCCTGCCGGAGGACTGAGAGGCGGCTCGGCTCATCAGGAAGAAGGCCGTGCGGTTCGTCCTGATGGACGGGCAGCTGTATCGAAGATCCTACTCCTACCCCCTCCTCAAGTGCGTAGGACCCACAGAAGCCAGGCTTGTGCTCCAGGAGATTCACGAAGGCATCTGCGGGAACCACGTGGGGGGCAGGGCATTGGCGTACAAGGCCCTTCGTCAGGGCTACTTCTGGGAGACAATGAAGGAAGACGCCGCCGACTTCGTGAAGAAGTGCGACCGGTGCCAGCATCACGCCACGGTGCAGCGGCAACCCTCCAACCCAATCTCTCAGCTCTCAGCCCCCTGGCCGTTCGCCTAGTGGGGGATGGACCTCCTGGGCCCATTCCCGCCGGCGTCTGGCCAGCGAAAGTTCTTGATAGTGGCTATCGACTACTTCACGAAGTGGGTCGAGGCCGAACCCTTGGCGAGGATCACCGAAGCAAACGTCGCCAAGTTCTTCTGGAAGTCCATCATCTGCCGCTTCGGCCTCCCCCACACCGTGGTCACCGACAACGGACGCCAGTTCGACTGCCGGGAATTCGAAGAATTCTGCAGCGACCTCGGCATCAGGCATCGCTTTACCTCGGTGGCGCACCCTCAGACCAACGGGGAGGCCGAAGTCACGAACAGGACCATTCTTCAGGGCCTCCACACGCGGCTGGACCAGGCCAAGGGCAGGTGGGCCGACGAGCTTCCCAGCATCCTTTGGGCATACCACACCACCCCAAGGACGGCTACCGACGAAACCCCGTTCAACCTCATCTTCGGAGCCGAGGCAGTCATCCCGATCGAGCTCAGCCTACCCACGCTGCGCGTGGAGCAATACGACGAGACAGAAAACCCGGCCAGGATGATGCTCAACCTAGACCTTCTCGAGGAAACGAGGGACAAGGCCCGAATCCGAATGGCGGCGTACCGGCAACGTGTAGCCAGATATTACAACTCCCGAGTGCGGTCGAAGGTTTTTCGTCCCGGAGACTTGGTCCTCCGGCGCGCTGAAGCCTCCCAGCCACGGGAATGCGGCAAGCTATCACCCAACTGGGAAGGCCCATATCGGGTGGCAGAAGCCCTCCCTCATGGAGAATATTACTTGGAAGAATTGGGAGGTGCCAGGTTCCCCCGGACGTGGAACTCCTCGAACCTGAGGATGTACTATCAGTGATGTAAGGCTCCCAGTTCCTGTAACAAAGTTTCCCCACTTCAAACACTCCCTTCTAACTTCGACAAGAAGGCCTACGGCATCGAGCTCAGTCCGGAGACCCTGGGCTTCGGCCTGGAAGGTGGCGCCGAGCCCAGTTCGCCCACGCAAGACCGGAGCACAGCTCAGCAAGCCGCGCAAGGCTTGAGAAAGCCTGCGGCATCGAGCTCAGTCCGGAGATCCCGGGCTTCGGCCTGGAAGGTGGCACCGAACCCAGTTCGCCCATGCAAGCCCGGAGCACAGCTCAGCAAGCCGCGCAAGGCTTGAGAAAGCCTGCGGCATCGAGCTCAGTCCGGAGATCCCAGGCTTCGGCCTGGAAGGTGGCGCCGAACCCAGTTCGCCCATGCAAGCCCGGAGCACAGCTCAGCAAGCCGCGCAAGGCTTGAGAAAGCCTGCGGCATCGAGCTCAGTCCGGAGATCCTGGGCTTCGGCCTGGAAGGTGGCGCCGAACCCAGTTCGCCCATGCAAGCCCGGAGCACAGCTCAGCAAGCCACGCAAGGCTTGAGAAAGCCTGCGGCATCGAGCTCAGTCCGGAGATCCCGGGCTTTGGCCTGAAAGGTGGCGCCGAACCCAGTTCGCCCACGCAAGCCCGGAGCACAGCTCAGCAAGCCGCGCAAGGCTTGAGAAAGCCTGCGGCATCGAGCTCAGTCCGGAGATCCCGGGCTTCGGCCTGGAAGGTGGCGCCGAACTCAATTCGCCCATGCAAGCCCGGAGCACAGCCCAGCAAGCCGCGCAAGGCTTGAGAAAGCCTACGACACCGAGCTCAGTCCAGAGATCCTGGGCTTCGGCCTGGAAGGCGGTGCAGAAACCGTGTTGCCTGCGCAAGCATGAAGGCGACCCAAAGTCGGGCCCGTTTAAGGCTTGCTCTGCTGCGACGCGACTCAGCAGGCCCCATCCTTCGATTTGAGCAATGGGAGGACCAGGCCTGCAACTGTTTCAAGTGCTCCAAGCCGACATCTCAGAAAGAAAGGAAAAGAAATGTGAGATGAAATGAAAAAGAAAACTCAAGGTTTTGATAAACTTAGATTTTCATTAATACAAGTAGCCAGTACAAGCTGGGAGTCCCGACAGACCGGGACTCCCCAAAAGAAAAAAAAAAAAAACAACACAAAACAACAAACAGAAGCAAAAAAGAGGAGACATCATGGAGAAGACGCCGGGTTCACTGAGGTGCGGGGTCGGAGCCCTCTGCCGGAGGCGCGGGTGCTGTGTCCTCGACTTCTACAATGGCCGGCTCCTGGGGCTGCTCCGGGGCCGCGGCATCGCTGGTCGACGGTGCCGCAGGAGTCGCTTCGGCCGTGCCGGAGGCCCTGCTCTCGCCCCCTGGCCTCCTGCCACCGATCACAACCCTGCTCAGATCCAGCTGGGGGAAGAAGGCCCCCACCTTCTCCCGGCACATCCGGAACCCCTTCAGGAAGGAGTCCACGGCGGCCTCCCGGACCTCCGACGTGTACTCGTCGGAAGCCCGGAATTTGGGGACGGCCTCTTGCGCCTCCCGCTTGGCTGCCTCCAGGAGCCCGTTGATGTACGCGCTCCGGTCCTTCGCCGCGGCCGCGTCTCGCCGGGCCTCCTCCAGCTGGCGCTCCAGCCATTGGGAGTGGGCCTGCAGGCGGGCCTTCTCCGTCGCCTCTTCCTCTGTTCGACGCTGGTTGGAGGTCCGCTCCTCCAACAAGGAGGCCTCCAACTCCTTGTTCCGCTCCTCGGAACGCGCCAGGTCGGACTGGAGGGCTTGTTTATCGGCTCGCAGCTCGGCCCCCTTCTCCATCAAGTCCTTGACGTCGGTCGCGAGCTTGCCGAGTCTCAGCTCCCGCTCGGAGTCCCTTTTGGCGTTCCCTACGAGGAAATTCCTCGGTAGGAGAACGTCGTTCCTGATCTGCAACGACAAAAGCAACACAGGTCAGAATGAAAGAAGCTAAGTCTCGAAAGAAAGAAAAAGGAGATGGAAGAAGCTCGGACTTACCATGAAGAGCTGCGGGAGGATCCCGAGCAGCACGTCTGCGTAATCCCGGCCGCCCCGAGCTCGGCGATCCCGGGCGGTGGAGGCGTACTCCATGATCTTCTCCGCCAGCCCTTTGTCGAGGATGACAGAGTCCCGGTGGGTGATCACCGGCGCCGGAGCCTTCGGGCAGGCTCCTGCGGCGGCCGCCCCCTCAACGAGGCCGCAACCGACGGGCCGGCGGTTGCCACAGGCGGCGCTGTCGAGCTGGCAACAACGACGGGCCCGGCGATGGGCGGAGCAGCAGGCGGTGGAGTCCTCTCGGCGGCGGCGCCGCCAGGTCGCGCGGCCGGGGTATCAGTAGCCCCGCCCTGAGGTAGCCTGGGCGGGGAAATGACAGCAACCGGGCTGGGCACGGTCGCCGCCATGACCTCCCGGCTCGTCTCCGTGCGAGCCCTCTTCGCTGCGGGCTCGTCCACCTCCACGACATCCCGCTGGGCTGCCCCCTCCAAGAGATTCTCCAGTGAAAATTTCATCCCTGCAAAACAAAAGAAACAGGAAGTCAGCCGGCTCGATTATGAAGAGAAAGGGGGGCAGAGGTCAGAGTGGGGCCGAATCTCACCGGTCTCACGGATGGGACTGATACCGGCCTCAAAAAGATTCTGCTCAGAGAGCAAAACCTCGAGCGCCGGGACCACGTCGCTCAGGAGCTGGGTATAGGACTCCTGGTCCGCCGACTCGACCCGAGAATTTCGGTTCGGGGTCTGGTCCGGTTCACTCCAGGCCCAGTCGACGTCGTCGACCGAGGCAAAGAAAAACCGGCTCTTCCAGCCCTTGACCGAGGAAGGGAGGTCGAACCGGAGACACCTGGGCCGGGGCGAAATGTACCACCAGCCGTCATCGGTGGAGCACTTCTTCAGGGTGAACAAGGCCCTGAAGAGAGAAAAACGGGCAACGAACCCGTGGAAGTGACAGAAAACAATAAAGGAGAAGATGACCCGGATGGCATTAGGAGCCAGCTGGGCCGGGACAAGCCGGAAGTGGCTGAGGAAGGAAAGAAAGAAAGGATGCAGAGGAAACCGAAGACCCCCAAGGAGGAAGTCTTCGTAGAAGGCAATGCGGCCGGGGCCACTCATGGTGACGCGCTCCCCGGACCGCGGAACAAACAAGCGGATGGACTCCGGGATGCAGTAAGCATCCCGGAGCAGAGAAAGATCACCTTCGGTCATGGTGGAGGCATGACCGGAGGGACCGGCGGGAAGAGAAGGCAGAGCAGGAAGAGAAGGCAGAGCAGGAAGAGAACGGAGGGGCACGGCAGGTGCAACCGGAGGGGACCGGATCCCCCTGGGGATACCAATGGTGATACCCCCGGGTTGCAGACGCCGGCGGACCTCCTCCGGGATTGTCTCCTCATCTGAGGAAGAAGATGGAGTCCTCGGCCGGGATGGACCGGCCTCGTCCGGATTGGAAGAGACATGGCGACGGCGCGCCATAGAAAGGGAAAGGACAAAAGATCAGAAAAGAAACGAGAAAGAAGGAGGGGGGCTAGAGGAGAAGAAGGAGGCACTCACCGAAAATACGCCAGACGAGCGCGAGCAACAGGAGTTGTTAGCCTGCAGCAAACCGCCCACGAAGCAAGGGAAAAGGCCTCGTTCTGGAAAGTCCCCTCCCTTTCAAACTCAGCCGACAGCGACCGTACCCGTCATTCCATCTCAGGCCACTGGATGATCGCCACGTGGGCGCACGCCCGACACCGACGCCTCGATAGCAGAGTAACGGCCTCTGCCTCGAAGCGACGCATTAATTACGGGTAAGTGGGCGACGCATGACGGCTCCCCATAGGTCTTCAGCCGCATCGAGCCACGGCGTCGAGGATCGTGGCAATTATGATGCAAGATCTTCGCCTCTCCATGTCATGTCCGCATTTAATCCCGACGTTCCGTTCTACGACGCCCTGACGGAACGGCGGGCTGGAGGGCAACTGTTACAGCCGTGACAGTGACGTGGCCAGGCTCAGGTATCACCGAATACGAGCGAGCCACGTGTATGTTTCCCCGGCCAAGTCAGCGCCACATCCCCAAAGCCAGGATCGGCAAGACCACACCGCCCGACGACTGTCTAAGGCAAACCGCCCTCGCCGAGGTCGAGCTCGGCTCGGAGTTCCTCTACCACCTCATTGGCGCCCGGGCCCGGAGGGGTCCGCCTAAGTGAGGTCGGCCGAGGTCGGGCGACCCCCTGCCGCCTCGCCAGGTGTCCACCCAGGAGGGGTCCACCTAAGCCGAGGTCGGCTGATCCTTCGCTCTTCGCTAGGTGGCCACCCGGAGACGGGCCCACCTCGGCCGAAGTCAGGCGACCTCCTGCCACCTCGCCAGGTGTCCACCCAGGAGGGGTCCACCTAAGCCGAGGTCGGCTGATCCTTCGCCCTTCGCCAGGTGGCCCCCCGGAGACGGGCCCACCTCGGCCGAAGCCAGGCGACCTCCTGCCACCTCGCCAGGTGTCCACCCAGGAGGGGTCCACCTAAGCCGAGGTCGGCCGATCCCTCGCCCCTCGCCAGTTGGCCCCCGGAGACGGGTCCAACTCAGCCGAGGCCAGACCGCTCGTACGGAGAGGGCCCCGGGGAGAGAGAGACGGGTCCCGAGGCCATCTCTCGGGCCGTACGAATCCCAGACGGTGTCCCGTACGGAGGGCGGCGGCACGCGGAACATCACTTGCATCGGTCCGACAGGTCCCGCGACCGAGGGACCCGATCCTGACGGAACAAGCCCCATAGATGGGTGGCGCCCACGCTTGGGGAAGAGAGCGCTTTCACTGGGCCCGAGGCCTGACCGGCCGCCCTGCCAGCGCCGCCCTCCCCTCTTTCTCTTCTGTCTTTGCCTTTTCCCTGCTGGGCCCGGCGGACGAGGTCGGAAAGCCGCCTGGCCCCCTTCACCGAAAAGGGAAAAGAGAAGAGGACGGGGGAGGGGAGTTTCCGAGGAGGAAAAAGAAAAATGCACGACGGAAGGAGATAAAGAAGGAGGAATCTGGGGACGACAAGGTAAGCCAATTAGCCTGGGGACAGGGAGGAAGCACCGGCAAAAAGGCCTTGCTCCGAGAGAAAAACCAGAGATCCCGAGAGAGGAACACTGGGTGTGAGCTCGACAAGGAGGCACAGCCGAGATTCTGGTCCCCAGAGCGTTTCCTTCACCAGTTAACTCTCTAAGTCTGGAATCCTTTCGAGGGTCCGGCTGGAGAGTCTGTTCCTTCTCGTCGTCTACTGACTTGACCGTCGGAGCTCCCTCGCCGGGATCCCCGGCCAGGGTCCTCTAACCCCTTTGTTGCAGGTTCTCCGCGGGAAGGGAGGCTCCCTCGCCAGGCGGTCAAGAAGGATCGGCTGATCCGTGGCTCGGGCGCGGCGGCGAGAGCGGCAACAGTCATCATCAAGGTTAGCTGGACAGCCGTCATTGCCAAAGCGGGCCCTCGAGGGCCAAAAACTCTTGCAACCCTAGATGGACGATGACAATATCGGGCAAAGGACCCAGGAGACATCCCAACCCCAGCAAACCCCTCATCCACCAGCAACTCCTCCCTAGGCACAGAGACAGACCTCTTTCCCCTACCATCCTCACCCTTGGAACTTCTGGGAACAGGGAGGGAGGACAAGATATCCCTCAAACCACCCCTGGCTGCCACCTTATCAATAGAAGGACTTGACAATGAAGGTTTGCCCTCCCCCTTATTGAAATCGACCCAAGAACTTCCCATTGAACACCCCTCCACTCTAACCCCTTTGGCTGGCCCAACCTTCTTTGAATCCCTACGATCAATTGCTAGAGCCTCCTTGACAGGGGAGGGATCAAGAAAAGCAAAGGACACTAGACCAAGGACTGTAGACTCCTTAAGTAGCTAATCCAAAACACCACCTTTAGATCCCATTTCCCCCAATTCCCTAGCCATACATGGTACAGGAGTACTAACCTCGGCAATGATAGAAGAAACCAGAGTAGAGGCCGTCTTTGGAGGAGAGGAACCCCGGGAAGGAGATATGAGTGACTTTGGTGGGCTGCGGCCCCTCTTCAGCGATAGAGCTCCATACTCCACCATCTAAAAGTCACGTGGGTCGGCCTCCTGTTCAAAGCTTAGGTCCATAGTTTCTCCTAATGGGCCAAGGGCCCCAAAAGCCGAAGCCGGAGCACCACCATCCCCAGAGAAGTCCCTAGTGCTCGTACCCGACGAATGCCGACAAGCCACCTTCAATGGTTTATGCCACCTATCTAAATCTAGCGGTGAGCTCGAGAAAAAGGCATTAGCCATCGATGAGCTTTGAGGTGGTGAAGAGGAGTAAGGATCCGATGATGTTGGGCACAGCTCTTTCTCCTTTTCCAAATCTCTTCTCCCCTTCGCAAAGACCCTGGAAGGCCGAGGTTGACAGATCCGAAAGGTAACAAGCCATGGCCCCAACTTCGGCCGGCCCCCACCTTCATCCCCCTTCCCCTCGACCACCATAGGAGCCGGAGCTTCCTCGACGGATTCAACAGTAGCAAAAACAAAGTTCGCCAAAAGGAGAGAACTGTCACCACCTGCACAAGATGAAAGTTCGCCAGAAGGAGAGAACTGTCACCACCTGCACAAGATGAACCCCCCATCGAGAACCGGTAGCAATCATCGGTATGTCCAAGCCTCCCACACAGGTAACAAATTGCAGGGAGATTTTTATAAATGAATTGTTGCCAAAATGCTCCCTTCTTCTCCCGAATAAAAACACCTGATTTGAGTGGCTTCCCAGCATCAATTTCCATCCTAACCCTAGCATATCCCATTTATCTTAACAAGTCAATGAAATCATCAATGGATAAGGGTCTACCTGCTTCCGTCACAATCGCTAGAATTACCGTCGACACCCAATGCTTTAGTGGGAGACCCGGAAGTCACAACCTCACCATTGCCTTCTAAACAGCCTTGCAATCCTAGATGAAATCGAATTCCCAAGCTTCCATTGCCAGTAGCTGGACTACCACAAACCACGATCCGCCGCTCTTCACCAAAGAGCAATTTTTCTCTTACCTGAGCCAAAGAATGACATGATCATCGACGATCAGAAACACCTCCGGATCATGGTCAAGCTTAGACTTGACCCTAACCTCCTTAGCAACCCACTCAGCTGGAACCCTCCAACCCACACTTCTGACCACCACCGCCAGCCTTCCCATAGCCGACGAAAGTCCTTCAGCATTATCTCCGACAACTTAAGCACCTTCAGGAAGAACGCTTGTAGTTGGTCGATCTCCTCTTCCATGAACTTATGCGAAGTCCAAATAGGACTGAGCTAAGATCCCTGGACCACCCAAAGTCCAAGACTTCCCCTTCGAAATCAACAAACCTATATCCAAGGGTTGATATGAATACACGTATCATACCTTGCCCTTTAATTAAAAAAAAAAAAAAAAAAATCATACCACAAGTTCTTTGGTTCCTTGCAAAATTGGAACAATATTACAATAGATCATGGTTTTGTCATTCCTTTCCAGGAACTAAAAGCAGCCTGTGAAACAATCAGCAACAAGGATAATTTCATCACCTGTAGCACTCAATGACAGCAACTATCAAAAAAAGCAGAAACCACGCTATTCATTCAAGCAGCTTTAGCGTGCTAAAACTTGCGGCACATTTTACATAAAATACTATGAACCACCAATATAATCTGGAGTTCCAATGGTTATTTCATATATATACATCCTCAGCGATAGTGGAAGAATAATAAAACCATTCATATTATATACTCACAAATTTCCCTCAGACCTTGGGCAAGGAAATAATTACCAAATCTTTTAGCCTCAATTTACAAATAAGTAAATGAATACTGTACAGAGCTACCACGTGCATCTGTTGATAACTTCGATTTTAAGAATGATGATGTGGTAGGATCCCTCGACAAGATAATGCTGCCACCAAGGTCTGTATGGTACTGTCCGATATTGTTATCCATTACTATTTTACAGGAGCCAGAACTGTCAGACCCAAATTTGATGCCATAGTAATTAAGATGGTCTGATATGCTGTTTCCATGCACAGACCTTTCAGGCAAAAAAAAAAAAAAGGATATAAGCAACGGAGCTCAGCAGCAATTAATTGATAAGGATATAATTAGACATACATATACCTGCTACAAGCTGGGTCTTCTCCAGAACCATCACAAATAGTCTCAATCATATATGTCTGTTTTCCTTCTCCTATGTCATGCAGCCATACCTGAAATTCTATATGGCATGAAGCATACCATATTTTGGATGATATAGAAAAGCTGTGGAAATTAAAACAGATGGAGGAGGTTTCTGATTGCTGTGAAAAGAGGGATAACTGATCAGCATTCAATAGCTAGAAACTTCTACTTGAAGCGGCATACTGGTGCAGGGCGGATGTCAAACGCCTGCAGCGACCAAAACCCCGGCTATGCGAGAACGGGTTCTGAGAATTCTTGGATGCTAGGATTGAGCAAGATGGGAAAGATCCTTTGAAACCTGTAACGATCAAGCGCTGAGAAGGGCCGCGTGATTCCTCACGTTGCCAACCCTCTACCGGATTTCAATCCGGGTCTTCACGAACGGAAGGGACGAACGATGGGTTTCTCACCGTGAGTCCCTGTTTCTTTTCTTTTCTTTTTTTTTTTTTTATCAAGAACTTGAAACGGAAGGAAGAGATTCCTCACGGAATCGTCTTCTCCCAACCAGGCTTCGACCTGGTACGCGCGAAGGGGAAAGAAGAGAGGCCGGCGGCCTTCCACGGAAAAACAACAGCACCGTCCAATGCCAAATTCCACAAAAAACGCTATTTTCTCCTTGGGTTCCGTTTTTTTTTTTTAAAGCATCATTACAAGAGGTAAAGTCCTCCACGTGACTAAAGGGAGGAAAAACAACAAATGTAAACAACTCAACACGCTGACTCTTGAGTGAAAATTTCAAACGGATTTTTTTTTTATTTTTTTTTTAAAAAAAATCAAGAGATCACGCCACTAATAAAATTATAATAATAATAATAATAATAAGACTAAAGACTCCGGTGTTTTCCCCGGATCCGAAACTCCACGGGCGCTAATAGTGTATTGGGCCTTCGGCCCAATTCCCAATTAATTGTTTTCATCCCAAAAACAGGTCAAATTTGAAACTTGCTTCCCTTGAAGGCGTCTGGACCTGCGCACGTCTCCTGCTGGCGAGGCTGGCGACCCCAAATCGTCATGGGCCGGAAGCTGAACCGAAACGTCTGGGTTGGGCTTCGCTGAACTATCACCGGGCTGTCCTGATATATGAGTCAGTTGATCATGTTCAATATTCATCTCGATGTCCGCATCACTCTCCCCTTCCTCTGAAAAGCTTGTCCTCAAGCTTGAATTATCACCTGCATAAGGGGTAAGATGTCGAATATTAAATACATCAGAAATAAGGACATCGTCTGGTAATTCAACTCGGTAGGCATTGTCACTAAATTTCTCCAACACCTGACAAGGACCAATTTTCTTTGGTTTGAGTTTGGTGTAGACCCCCTGTGGATATCGTTCTCTTGGCAAGAAGACCCATACCAAATCACCAACCTCAAAAGTCTGCTGTCGACGCGTCTGATCAGCCTTAGCCTTATACTTGGCATAATTTTGCTCTAGATTGGCTTTAACAGTTGCGTGCACCTCACGTAGATCAGCCACTCGATCTTCTATCTTCTTACTTGATTTGTTTGGCACATCAACAGGTAAAATATCAAGTGGTCCTCTTGGCAAAAATCCATACAATACCTGAAAGGGCGCAAAACCAGTAGAACGGTTCACCGAAGAATTGAACTCAAACTCAATCTTTGGCAAACATACATCCCAGTTTTTAAATTCTTGCACATTGGCTCTCAACAAGTTACCAAGACTTCGGTTGACAGTCTCAGTTTGCCCATCGGTCTGAGGATGATAGGGACTACTGAATTTTAATTTTGTACCCAACTTTTTCCACAATTCACGCCAGAAATGCCCCATAAACTTGCTAACTCGGTCCGAAACTATCGACGATGGTAACCCATAATGTCGAACTGCAGAAAAATAAAGATCATCTACTTTCGACGCATCAAATATCGTTTTGCATGGCAAGAAACAAGCCATCTTGCTGAACCGATCTACGACTACCATAATTGAATCTAGACCTCTCACTGTCCGCGGTAAACCTACAACAAAATCCATAGATACCTCTCGCCACGGCTCATCTGGAATCGGTAAAGGGGTATATAAACCTTGATTTGTATCTGATCCTTTGGATTCCTGACACAAACGACATCTCTTCACAAAGGTTTTGACATCTCGGTCAAGCCCAGGCCAATAAAACCGTTGACGAATTAACCATGCAGTTTTGTCTCTTCCAAAATGTCCTTGATTATGCAGCTCCTGAATAATCAATACATGCAGTGAAGTGTTAGGAATACAGAGACAATTACCACGAAACAAATATCCATCATGTAGGACGAAGTCAGATCTACCTCCAGCTTCCAATTCAGTCACAATGCTCTGGAAATGCTCATCTGCACGGATATCATCCTTCATGCTTTCAAACCCAAGAATATATACTTGCATAGCACCAATCAATAAACTCCGTCTACTTAAAGCATCTGCTACTTTGTTCAAAGTGCCTGACTTATGCTTGATGCTGAAAATATACTCCTGTAGAGTACTTACCCATTTTGCATGTCTGGAGCTCAACTTATGCTGTCCCTGTAGAAATTTTAATGCTTGATTATCTGAGTACGGCACAAATTCTCGCTGGATCAAGTAATGTCGCCAATGATGCAATGACCTCACAATGGCGTATAGCACCAAATCATAAACCGAATACAACAGTTTGGCACCTCCAAGCTTCTCACTGTAGAAAGCAACGGGTCTCCCATCTTGGCTGAGTACTGCGCCAATCCCAGTCTTCGAAGCATCACAATCCACTTCGAATACCTTGTCAAAATCTGGAAGAACCAACAGTGGTGCTTGGGTCAACTTGACTTTCATCTCATCAAATGCTGCCTGAGCAGTGTCATTCCATCCAAACTGATTTAATTTCAACAAGTCTGTTAAGGGTGCAGCAATCTCACTATACCTCTTCACAAACCTTCTGTAAAAACCCGCAAGATCCAAAAAGGATCTCAATTCAGTCAAAGTAGTAGGTGCTGACCAGTCCACTATCGCTCGTATCTTACTTTCATCTGGAAGAATTCCATCACCAGTAACAACATATCCCAGAAAAATTATTTGTCTACCATCCAAATACACTTCTCTGGGTTAGCAAAAAACTGGTTTTCACGTAATACTGTTAGAACTTGTGAAACATGCTCAACATGCTCTTGTGCTGTGTTACTGTATATCAATATATCATCAAAGTATGCAACAACAAAAGAACTAAGGAATAGACGCAAAACCTGGTTCATTACTCGCATGAATGTACTAAGCGCATTAGATAGCCCGAATGGCATCACCAACCATTCATACAGGCCTTCGTTTGTCTTGAAGGATGTCTTCCATTCATCACCTGGCTTCATTCTGATCTGATGATACCCACTTTTCAAATCAATCTTAGTAAAGAACACGGCACCACTCAACTGATCTAGCATATCATCCAGCCTCGGTATTAGAAATCTATACTTCACAGTAATTATGTTTATTGCCCGGCTGTTAACACACATACGCCATGAACCATCCTTTTTCGGCACCAAAAGTGCTGGTACCGCGCACGGGCTAATGCTTTCCCGTACAAAGCCTTTGTCTAAAAGATCTTGAACTTGCCTCTTCAGCTCCTCATGCTGCTGTGGGGTCATTCGATAATGAGCCTTATTCGGCAACACAGAACCCGGAATCAGATCAATCTCATGCTGAATATCTCGAAGTGGTGGCAAACCCGCAGGAAGCTCACTTCGTACATCCCGAAATTCCTCCAAAACTGACACCAACTCCTGAGGAAGATCATGTAGCTCCTGCTTCCCATTCTGGCCAAACTCTTCTGGCTTACTAACCAGGGCAAAACAGAAATCTTCTCCCTCTAAACTCGTCTCAAACTCCCTACTTGGCAAACAAATTACTACCTTCTGTTCAGCCATGTCCTGTAGCGGTTTCAAGATCACTTTTCTCCTATCTGGTCGCAGCATATAAGTATGAGTGTAACCATTATACACTGCTTTATTATCAAACTGCCTAGGTCGTCCCAAAATGATGTGTCGCATCCATCGGTACAACATCAGCTACTATTGGCATCTCAAGCTGAGGACCAAAAGACAAGGCCAACCTACAACGTCGACTGACCTGAATGTCTGCATCCCGATTCACCCAGCCGAGCTTGTATGGTTGAGGATGGGGCTCTGTCATCAACCCCAATTTCTTCACAACTTCCTCAGCAATCACATTCTCCCAACTTCCAGAATCAATAATTACCTTGCAAGTTTTACCAGCTACAGTACACTTTGTTGAGAAAATATCGTGCCGACGCCAATCTCCACCAGCTCTTGGTGCAAGACACATCCTCCTAATGATTAGACTCTCCCTGGATGTGGTCTGGGTCAATCACACACATCTCATCCTCGAACTCCTCATCCTCGGGAAATTCAACTTCCTGCTCCTCCATAAGTAACTGGGTACGCGCCTTGGGACACTCATTGGCATAATGTCCTAAGTCATGACACCGATGGCAGCGAATATTGGCTCGATTGCTATCCACCCTCTGCTGGGGACCTGAAGCCCCACTCAGCACTGTAGATCTCGGAGGAACTGCCGAAGTTTGTTGCCTCACCACAGGAGGTGCACTCCTACTACCAGAACTCTGCCCCAAAGACTGACCAGAAAATTTTCCTCTACTCTGGAACCCTCTATTCCGCATCAAGCTCCGCTCCACTACTTGCGCCCGCATGTGCGCATCACCAACACTGTCAATCCGATGCAGAGCCAAGGCATCCTGGATCGGGAATCGCAGTCCAAGCAAATACATAGCTACCAACCTCGGTTCTGACTCCATCAATCGGTTTCGAGCCACCAGTCGGTAGAACTCTGTAGTATAATCTTCCACGCTTCGATTTTCTTGTGTTAAACCATGCAATTTAGAATAAAGGACCTGTTCATGGTTCTGAGGAAGGAACTTCCGATTCATCTCCTGCTTCAAGGCTGCCCATGATGCAATTGGTGGCCTCCCATCCATATACCTCCGGTAGTGCTGTGCATGCCACCAAGCCGCTGCTCGATCTCGGAATCGGATTGTGATAAGCGGCACTTGCTTGTCCAAAGGCACTTCTTTCAGCCGGAAAACATCATCAACCTGCAGGATCCAATCCACATACTCATCAAGATTTAAACCACCTCTGAACTCCGGTATTTCAATCCGAAATCCGGACTCCCAACGAGTCTGATTGTCATGCACAGGCGGCGGTCCGAAATCCCTGAAAAGCGCTACATCACGCTGCGGTTGCTGCCCTCTTTGCAATGGTGGAGGATCTTCAATATTCTGGAAAGGGTCGGCATCACCTTCTCAATGTTCATCAGGTACATTGCGATCTTGATGAGGTATAGCACGATCTTGCGCCTCCAACCGTGCCATCATTGCTTGCAAAATAGCCATCATCTGCTGCTGGGTCACCACAATGTCACGAAGGGAAGGCTCCTCATTGTTCAGCTCCATGGTTGCCGGCAGAATTTTTTTTTTTTTTTTTTAAATCAAGACGGATCAAGGACAGATCAAGAACGGATCAAGGCTCTGATACCAAGCTGGTGCAGGACGGATGTCAAACGCCTGCAGCGACCAAAACCCCGGCTCTACAAGAACGGGTTCTGAGAATTCTTGGATGCTAGGATTGAACAAGATGGGAAAGATCCTTTGAAACCTGCAACGATCAAGCGCTGGAAGGGCCACGTGATTCCTCACGTTGCCAACCCTCTACCGGATTTCAATCCGGGTCTTCACGAACGGAAGGGACGAACAATGGGTTTCTCACCGTGAGTCCCTGTTTCTTTTCTTTTCTTTTTTTTTTATCAAGAACTTGGAACGGAAGGAAGAGATTCCTCACGGAATCGTCTTCTCCTAACCAGGCTTCGACCTGGTACGCGCGAAGGGGAAAGAAGAGAGGCCGGCGGCCTTCCACGGAAAAACAACAGCACCGTCCAATGCCAAATTCCACAAAAAACGCTCTTTTCTCCTTGGGTTCCGTTTTTTTTTTTTTTAAAGCATCATTACAAGAGGTAAAGTCCTCCACGTGACTAAAGGGAGGAAAAACAACAAATGTAAACAACTCAACACGCTGACTCTTGCATGAAAACTTCAAACAGATTTTTTTAATTTTTTTTTTAAAAAAAAATCAAGAGATCACGCCACTAATAAAATTATAATAATAATAATAATAATAAGACTAAAGACTCCGGTGTTTTTCCCGGATCCGAAACTCCACGGGCGCTAATAGTGTATTGGGCCTTCAGCCCAATTCTCAATTAATTGTTTTCATCCCAAAAACATGTCAGATTTGAAACTTGCTTCCCTTGAAGGCGTCTGGACCTGCGCACGTTTCCTGCTGGCGAGGCTGGCGACCCCAAATCGTCATGGGCTGGAAGCTGAACCGAAACGTCTGGGTTGGGCTTCGCCGAACTATCACCGGGCTGTCCTGATATATGAGTCAGTTGATCAGGTTCAATATTCATCTCGATGTCCGCATCACATACCCACTTCAGAAACTCATCCCAGCATCCCCTTCCTAAGTCGGTCTTTGTTTTAATTTTCTTGAGAAACCTATTCCCCAAGAACGCACCTGCTCTCACCTCCAGCGACTAGGACCGGCAACAATCTGGCAAAACCATGAGGCTAGGTTCAACTGAACCCCTTCTAGGATAGGTTGGGCCAAAATGTACCTAACTCAAGTTGCCGTAGGACCTGAAAATGCCATCCTGGTTTCAGGCTCAGGTTGGAAGCTTGAACAACCTGACTTGAACCAGAATTTTATGACAGCTAACAATATAACATAACACAGAATGACCCGCATATATAGCATAGAGCAACAAACCCATGTAAAGCATCACTCTTGCACAGCATCAACCCATGATCAAAATCATTAGACATTCTAAGCTGAATCAGTTAAGCAAATCCAACATAAACAGAATGAGTTTATATTGTGTTCCAATTGAAATATGAAGTTTGAGTGAGATTTGAGTTGGGTTTGAATATGTGGATTGATGGTTGGCTTGGGTCCTGTTAGACTCAGGTTGTCTGTTGGTTGAATAGGGATTTGGAAAGGCCCTTGCCCCAACCTGACCCACCCAAGTTGCATTAGATGATGGGAGTTAGTTATATGCAACACCTTGGAAGAAGGGTTAAACTGGAACAAAAGCATCAAATAACTTTGGTGAGTGTTCGATATGGTTTTCATCCAGAGCACGAAATCATGTTCCAGATTCAGACCCAAGGTGGATTTTACAAAAAAAATAATCCAACATCTGAATACATTGCAAGAACCAAGAATATTTTTATCACAAATCTACTTGTAAGGAATGTTGCAATTGTTTCCAATACTATTTACAAACTAAAATTATAAATTTCAATTTTTGAGAATTGTATTACCTCTATTGGGAAGTGATGGTATGTCTTTTGAGGGAAATAAGTATAGTATGGTGGCAGATGTGGCACCATATCATTTCCATTTGTCACCCGAATGGTACGTGGTACAAGTTTGATGAAGTTGGATATAAAAGCAGCATTGCCAACACGAGGTTGTCCAAAGGTCATGAGCTGAACTTCTTGCATTCCATAGTTAACCTATACAGGAAGTTGATAGTGAAATCATTTTTCTTGCATCTAATTTAATTGGTAAGCTAAAAGTGCAGTCATAATCAAAGATTTCTAGCATTTATTAGAATGAAAAATGAGTGTAATTAGCGAACTCCTTCCACAAAACATGGGAATAATGACCAGAAAGGTTCTAAAGTATAGAATGCAATTGACCATGAATGATATATATATTGATGAATAAGAGGAGTTGATGGTAGTTACAGATAGATCAAGTGCACAAAAGGAAGCCAGAGCCCCTCCCATTGAATGCCCTGTAATGATGATGTTGATATTCCCATATAAGTCTCTAGCATTTTGAACAGCACTTAGAATCACCGGACGTAGAGTCGTGTTATGGTAAGCAGAGTAAAACCCGTGGTGCACCTTGATGCATACAGCACAATATGGAGATTAATACTAGTATCCAGAAAACCGTCAGTCATTTCCTCAAAATTAAAAATGTTACACACCATTGCATCCGGCATGCCTGGATAGTTCAGATCAAGCTGCTTCCAGAACAAGTCTTCAATCCAGTTGCGTATGCTGTCGAAATCAAATAATCCAGAATTTGGTCAGTCCAAGAAAAGCAGTCTCGAATACTAAGAAGCAATAGACATTTGCAAATATCATACATAAAAACAAGAAATTATCCAAATTGTGTTGTTCTTATTTGAATCTGGAAATTTTCTCCATGACTTAGATGATGCTAGAAAGATACTATAGAATAGCTGATTGAGAATACTTTAAATTGCCATTTTCAGAATGCCAGGAACAAAAAATAATTTGATCAAACAAAAAAAAGATGCAAGCTTCCAGGTATATAGAGAAAATACCCAATGATTAGTAAAAAAGTCAGCAGCCATGAAGATGACTTAATGAATATATCTTATGTCCAGAAGGTCAGAGAACCATCACAAGAAAATAACAATCTATTTATTTTACACCAGCTCGTGGCACACAATATGCATGTTAACAGGATCAGAATGATCAAGCTACTCTATGCAGAAGGCATAATGTTACAGAATGCATCACAAGACAATCTGAGATAGCAAGGTTTTCAGTAAAATGAAGTAAGCTCCATCAGTACATCTCCAACCACATTGTATTCATCATTAGCTGCCATTCGTATGGACAAACTCATAGTCTGGATGTGTATAAAGTAAATCTCAAAATACAGAATGAGGAATGCCAAGCTAACATTGGTAGCAACTGTGAGAATGTATTGGCAAAAGCGTGAGGTAACACAGCAGGGATCAACTAATAGAACTGATAGCTGAAACAAGATTCATAAAAAGCCAAATTTTGACAAGGCTTAACGGTTATGCTTTATTGTGGGTAACTAACAATTGTAATGCCATGCACCTGAGTAATAGATAACCAACTATTTTGTGATTCATACCTTTGTTCTTGGGTGCCTCTAAATGCAATAATGATAGAATTCAGATCATGGGCCACTCCTACAAATGCCTGCATTAATTGTTTGTTTATGTTAATGAACATCTTGCATTCATTCAGTAGCTAGAGAGAATATCTGTGGGCATCTGTGGGCAATCATCAAATAAAACTGCACCTGTAAGCAATTCGGCACATCAACAACCAGTTCTATCATCTCAAATCCCTGTTTCGATACAACAACTATCCAAAATTAAAGACAGCATAAACCATCTTGTAAAACAGTTAGCAGAATACTACCTCCAACATTAATAAATAACTATAAGAGCATTACCTTTGTCAAATCTTTACACCTTGAGCAGGTCCACGTAAAAAGTTCAGTAAGATCTGATATGTACACCTGAAAGATGCTTTTACATGTGGATGTCAGAGAAAAATAGGGCAAATATAGACATTGATTTGGATATCTGAATAGAAAAAAATTGTAATTGGATTATATCATAAATTGGACATAATGAAAGTATGGCCAATATAAGGGAATGAAAGAATCAAAGCATTCATTTTCCATTAGCAAATCCTAACTATACAAGCACTGAAGAGTCATTTGAGATAAGCAGTGTTTACAATACAGTGTATTGTTAAAATATTGTGCAAGGTATGACTCACAGCAGAAGCATATTCCACGAGTATCTTGGCAAAAGTATGATTGTAAATATGACTGTTATCCTCATGCTTGAGCTTAATCTCTGTAATCAGTAAGAAAAAAAAGGTCAAAATATTGTTGCTTCGCAACTGCAAGAGGAATCCAGCATATGCCATAAAGATTCAGCTACGCAAATTGTGCCACTATTTGTAGGTTTGGACAGAAAAAATGCACTCATATTGCAGCAATTTTTGTATAAGAGAACCAATCCCATTTTCCTACGTTAACATAAAAAAGCATTATAAGGAAAGATGGCATGGATTTGTTTTTGTTAATAAATAAATTCCTGGGATTTGAAAGGACTTCAGTAGAAACAGAAAAAAAATAAAAACATCAAATGCAAAAACAATATAGTTTATCAGGGACTAATGGCCCAGAACTTTAATTGTGCTTATTTTTTGGGCATATGAACAAAAGTTATGGATTAAAACTTCATGAACCAGGCACACCTAATGAAAAAAATCCAGAAATTCAATTGAAATGAGTGTCACTAACAATGTTCATGCAAACAAGAGCTTTTTCATAAAGAACATGTATGCATAGCTTTTTTGGTGAAGGATAAAGGAAATGGTAAAATGTCTTGGCGATCATCAATTAAGAAGGAGCTTAGCAGATTGATACTGGGCACTCTCATCATCTAACTTGTGATACAGAAACAATAGAAATAATGCAATAACCATAGATGACTGGTTGGCAATGAAGGATGTACCAAGGTGGAGACAAGTAGACCAAATGTGGGTGCCAATAAATTGAATAGTTACCTACCAAAAGCCTCATTGTCTCTCAGATTTCAAATACTGGAAAGTAAGTGTTCTTTGACCTCCTCAAAGCTAGCGTTCCAGAAAAGAAGAAATCTAGATGAAAATATTGTGTTGAAAGCTAACTATGTTAAATCCTTTTCGTTTGTCTAGTGATGCATCACAGTGGAGACTGCCTGGCATGATACCCCTCACCATGCATACTTGACTGGCTCACGTGTGCTGGAAGAAACAGAAGAGAATTTCTAAAACCAATATGGTGAGTAGAATTTGGAAAATTTCCAATATGACATTGTATGCGCTGGTGCCATTAAGATAAGGCAAATCAACTAAAATTCAGACTTCTTTGTAAAACACAAAAGAAATTGGAAGCTATGATGCATAAAGTAAATGTAAACAAACATGTTAAAGTGCACTTTGCCGTACTCTTGCTTTTACTAAATGTAACTTCAACTTGTCAAGGTTCAATTCTTTGGGGATAAAAAATTCAAGGTTTTCTCAAATCTTGAAATTATTCAAAAAAGTTTATTAAAGGGGAATAAAATGTCAGAGAAGCAGAGCAAATGTGATGAGCATGAGATATATATATAGAGAGAGAGAGAGAAGTGCCACAAGTTAGCATGACAAAATACAGGCTATAACATCAATTCGAAGTATGTCTACACATTTATATACATGCGTCAGTGCCAAAAAGCTTGCTTGACAAGTTGCAGGCAGAAGTCATGCAATGTCTTCCTATAATTGTCTATGATACAGCAATTGGAAATTCCATTATGAACTTTAATTTATTAAGGAATCTAGAATGAGGACAACCGCAAGAGAATTAAAGATGATAAGAGTGAAAGAAAAGAACAAGATGCAAAACTTGTGAAAAAATTAACAAGCAAAACCACATGGAAAATATATATATATAAACAAAATAAAAAGTGTAGACCAACAAATACCTACTAGCCACACTTAAAGAACTATGTGGCCCAAAAATTAAATATAAGAATTACAAAATAATGGACAAATTAGATAGCCATTGAAGTAAACTTGATTATGCTAAAATACATTAGCATGATCATGTGCAGACCCTCAAGTGGAAGATTTGAATTACTACACTACCAACTTCCAAAATACACATGATAATAGGGGTATTTATATTCAAACTTCATTCACACTCAAATCCTGTACTTAGATTACTGATTACCACATAAACGGGTAGCCAAATAGTTCCTTTGAACCCCAAAAACATTCAAGCATTCAAAAAGAAAACAAACTAATGTTCCTGTCGAACCAGTGAAATGGTTCATCTAATTGTCAAGTGATATCGTGAGAAACATCAAGAAATTTACAAAAATCAACATAAAAAGTTTAGAAGATAAATTAAAACAGAACAATTACCTCTTCCTCCAGACCCCACGAATAAGCTGATAAAAATTAGCGCGAGTAACCACAGAAATCGTCCCATGAACCTTCGGACGGATATATTCCTACAACAACCAGGTAGGAAACCATTCAAAGAGCTTATAAATATTGAAAAAAACGCGAGAACTATATGTTTTAAATGGCAGAATCGATAAATCTCTCGCCGGCCGTCAAAGAAATATCGTAGCTATGAAGAAAGAAAAAATTGGAAGAGAAGCGAGCACCTTCTGGAGGTTAATGGGATGATTCTGGTGGCGAAGGTGGAGGAATTCGAAGAGATGGGGAAGCGCGAGCTCGCCGGATCAGGCTAGAGGCCGGACCGGGAAAGGCGACGAGGTGGATAAGATCTTGGTTGTGGTTGGGAAACGTGAACCTGGGAGGGACAGAATATGCGTGGTAGTTCGGGAATCGGAAACGGTGGTTCTTGGGGAAAACGGTTTCTTCCCGGTCGACGACGTTGAGGCGTTACGGAGGGACGGGAGCTGGACCGGCGCGTGAGGGGCAGACGAGTAGGGTTCGATGAACCTAAAAAGAGAGAAATTCGATCACGCCGGCGTTTTTCTTAAATAATAATAATATTAAATACACATTTCTTGCTGATTATGTTATTTTATAAAGACTCAAATTGGAACCATCAAATATAGGCCATGGCCTGCATGCCAATCTATTTAAGTTCTTAAAATAATTGTATTAATATTGATTCCTGCGGACCGGACGGAGTGCCTGGGTCGCTGGTTCATTTCCTTGAAGTCCTGCAAAACAAATCGCTGACCGAATTTTTTTCGATGAAAGATACTCCAATGCCTAAGTTAGTAAAGTTCATGCAACAAAATGGAGAGCCCAAAAAAAGAAAGTGAGATTAGTGGTGGACCGTCGGAGGGCAAGGGAGGGCCTTGGCCCCCCCTAATTTTTTTAAATTTTTTTTTATAAGTTAAGATTTTTTTTATAAACTTTTAACTGCATACAAGGATGAACCGCCGGGAGGGCAAGGAGACCCCTTGGCCCCCACTAATTTTTTTATTTTTTTATAAATATAGATTTTATGTAAATTTATATATATATATATATATATATATATATATATATATATATATATATATTTGGTCTTCTAAACTTGGAGATATTAAATATAACTTGAAAAATCTTTAAAAAAATGTTAAAATGAAACAAATACTATAAATCAGCTTTCTTTACTTGAAAGTTGGATCGCTGCCAATTTTATTTTTTATTTTTATTAATTTTTTTTCATAATTTTTTAGAAGAAGACATTTTTTTTTGTTACTCGACCAGCGCCAATCTCCAGAATTCGTCATGGTCGAAGCCATTGCATGCAGTCAGCACCATCCCATTCACCACATCGATGGATAAAATGGTGGCCAGACTTCTCATATGATGCGATCGATGAAAACGCTCCCACGACGAGACCAGGCGGTTGCGCATACATAAGGTCAAATACCACCAATGCGCTGGCCTGTGACTACTATCTTGGTGGCCTTCGTCAGCCTCGTCGCACTGACGAACACTGCGTGCGGTGAAGCCACGCACCGTCTTAGCGACCGGATCTATCGCATAGCATTATCGGATCTTGGAGGGCACAGACGGGTGGGCGCCCGTCATGCCTCAGGCTCCCACTAATACTACTGCACTCACATCCCATCATCTTTGGCACCGTCGCTCGATGGATGTCACATCCCATTGTACAGTGCCAACGGTACTAGGCGCAATGCTGCCACTACTGTGGTTGATACACGCATATCCTCTACGAGTCCGTAATGTTTATTACTCTTCCTGTTTTAACTACTACTATAGAAAAAATATTTTCAAAAATGAAGATTGTCAAGACCAAATTATGCAACAAGATGGAAGACGATTTTTTTATTGATTATTTAGTCACTTATATTGATAAGGAGATAGCTGAAAATTTTACGGTAGATTTCATTATTAATGAATTTAATTTTATAAAATAAAATAAGTATAATTTAAAAAAATAAATTAATTTTAATTATTTATTAATATTTTTTATTTTTTTTTTTTGGCCTCTCTTAGAAAAATTGGTGTAGTCCGCCCTTGAGTGAGATGAAATAAGTGGAGAGTCTGTTGTGCATAATGCAAGCTAGTCATAGATTGGTTTAGACTTGCATGGAATAGCTTACCTTGGAGGTTCTCTTTTACCGCTTTTTATAGATATTGTTGTAACTGAAAGTAGTTAAGCCTCCTCAATTTCTGTTATAAAAGTTAGTCAATCTAACTTCCCTTCAACTAATTATAATTACTGTCGAAGGTTAGTTATCTCGGTCTTATTGAAACCGTGGCTGTCAGTTATATGATTGGCTAGTTATAACAACCAAGTCCGTTCTTGATAGCTTTAGTTTGAAGTAGATTGGCCATTCTTTTTGGAATTGACCGATAGTTATTTCATTGATTGTAGATCAACCGTTTACTTCGGAACCATACTCTTCGGAGCGGGCCGACTGTAGATCAGCCATTCACTTCAGAACTATGTGGATCTGCCATTTACTTTGGAGCTATTTGCTTTGTAGTATACATTGTGGGTTGGCCATGTACTTCGGAGCCATTTGCTTAGGAACATGTATTGTATTATGGATTGACCTTTTGCTGAAGGCCGATCTCAAGTTGTATGTCATTACTAGCTGAAGCATAGCGCGATCCGTTCTCCCGTCAAAGGTCTGGAGTATCTTCATGTCAATCCGTTTGGTCGACCGGTCTGGATATGATCAATTGAATCTTTGAACCGATAATTACCTCTTTGAACCAGTTTATCACAACAAGTAGGATTGGGCTAGTATTTTGACAATCTATATAATAAAAAATCTTTTTAGCCCAATTTTTTTATAACCTAGTCTATGATATGCCAGTTTTGTTCACTCATAATAAATCCAAAATCTAAAGTTTTTGCACTCTGTTTCAAATTATTCACCTCCATTCTCTTCACTCTCCATGATTTTTTCTCCTTCCCTCTTGAATCCAGGGCACCGATCGAATCGGAGCTCCACTCCCCCTACACTGCCTTCCGACTAGGGCAGGCTTCCTCTCTTCCTTCTCCAATTCATATGCTTGCTCCTGTTTTTTGGGTTCTCATGCGCCATCCATTTCATTCATAGAATTTTACTTTTCTCCCCTTTTTTTTATTTTTTATCAGCTTTGTTTCTAATTGATTTGCTTTCATCGGTGAGCTCAAGATCGTCCCCACCTCCCTTGGTCTTTGAGTGGTTCTTCCCTTGGTCTTTGAGTGGTTCTTGTTTTTTAGAACACTTGCCCGCTTGCTTGTTAAATATTTTTATTTGTTTATTTATATTTACAAGCGATCGAGTTTTTTGGTTGAGGATTTATCTTGCTTGTTTTGTACTTTCTCTTGTTTGATTTATGGTTTTGATGCTCTCTTGATATTCTTTTGGTATATCAAAGGTGTAGATTATGCTGGGCGAAGACGAATGTGATTCATGGTTTGGATTTAATTTTGCATATAATTGGTTACAGATATCCTGATATTTGAAATAAATATTACTATTTATATTTTTTATTTTTTATTTATTCAAAAATAAGCATGCTAAAATATTGGTGGGTTAATCATTGTATTGCCACCTTACCACAGTGGCCTGCAACTGCGAGTTGGCGTCGGACTGCGATCCCCTTTGCTGCGGTATCCTAACGCTCCCGGACCTGCAAAATGAGGTTAGAGACCCGAGCCGGGATCCTGGCGGGGGCACTCCGATGGTCAAATTAGAGAGCGGTAAAGTGGAACAAATCCACTAAGACGGATCCCCGCTATATCTCCGTGCTTAGAGGAATCTTTAATAAGAAGATGAATGAGAACGAGAGGGATTAGCACTCCGGTTCCTGAAACTAGGTTCGCCGAACTCGCTCCTGCGGGCTCCTTTGGAATTTTGTCCCAAAATCGCCCCTTTTCTCTGAGCGTGTGCTTGCCCTCTTGATTCCCTACCTTCCTTCTTGCCGGTGGTGCCCCCTTTTGAGATCGTTGGATACTTTGGACTCGATTCTCCCTCCAGGGGAGGCCTTGGAGGTCAGCGGCGCTTATCGACTGTTCTTCCGAGGCCATCTCCCCTTACGGTTGGGAGTTAAGTGGTGAGCCTGTCTCGTTTATCATGCAGTCACGAAAAAGGGAACCTGGCGGGGCCCTGATCCTCGTGAAGGCACCCTTGAGCTCGAGGCATTGACCGTGGCTCTCCCCTTTTGGAGCACCAGGTTACCGGGCGCCGGATATGGTACCTCGAGCAAGGTGTCCTTCCTAAACTGGTGTAAACGAGGTTCCGCGCATCGTTACAGGCCTGAGGATGCCATACTGGATGCATCGCCTGTGCGCGCCGTCCTCAGCAGCATCCTCGGGGCTTGCGCACTCGGTCCTTCCATGCTCCATGGAGAAGGCTCGACTTCGATCGAGGTGGACCCATCAAGGGGCACCACCTGGCGGAAAGAGCATAAGCGCCAAGCTCGACTCTGGCCAGGGTGGACCCTTCTAGGGGTGCCACCTGGTGGAGGAGCAGAGGCGGGCCCATTTCAGTCGAGGTGGACCCCTCTTGGGTCGACACCTAGCGAAGGGGCAGAGGAAAGCTCGACTTCGACTGAGGTGGACCCGTTTGGGGGCACCACCTGGCGAAAGGAGCAAAGGTGCCAGGCTCGACTCCGGCCGGGGTGGACCCAACTGGGGGTGCCACCTAGCAGAGGAGCAGAGACAGGCCCACTTCGATCGAGGTGGACCCCTCCCGGGTCGACACCTGGCGAAGGGGCAGAGGCAAGCTCGACTTCGACCGAAATGGACCCATCTGGGGGCGCCACCTGGCAGAAGGAACAGAGGTGCTTGGCTCGACTTCGGCCGGGGTGGACCCATCTGGGGGCGCCACCTGGCGGAGAAGCAGAGGCAGGCCCACTTCGACCGAGATAGACCCCTCCTGGGTCGACACCTGGCGAAGGGGCAGAGGCAAGCTCAACTTCGACCGAGGTGGACCCCTCCTGGGGGCGCCACATGGCGGAAGGAGCAGTGGTGCCTAGCTCGACTCCGACCGAGGTGGACCCATCTGGGGGTGCCACCTGGCGGAGGAGCAAAGGCAGGCCCACTTCGATCGAGGTGGATCCCTCCTGGGTAGACATCTGGCGAAGGGGCAGAGGCAAGCTCGACTTCGGCCAAGGTGGACCCCTTAAGGGGCGCCACCTGGTGAAGGAGCAGAGGTGCCAGGCTCGACTCCGGCCGAGGTGGACCCATCTGGGGGTGGCACCTGGCGGAGGAGCAGAGGCAGGCCAACTTCGACCGAGGTGGACCCCTCCTGGTCGACACCTGGCGAAGGGGCAGAGGCAAGCTCGACTTCAACCGAGGTGGACCCGTCTAAGGGCGCCACCTGGTGGAAGGAGCAGTAGTGCCAGGCTCGACTCCGACCGAGGTGGACCCATCTGGGGGTGCCACCTGGCGGAGGAGCAAAGGCAGGCCCACTTTGGCCGAGGTGTACCCCTCTTGGGTCGACACCTAGCGAAGGGGTGGAGGGAGGCTCAACTTCGACCGACGTGGATCCATCAAGGGGCGCCACCTGGCGAAGGAGCAGAGGTGCACGGCTCGACTCCGGTGGAGGTGGACCTAATTGGGGGTGCCACCTGGCGGAGGAGCAAAGGCAGGCCCACTTCGGTCGAGGTGGTCCCCTCCTAGGTCGACACCTGGCGAAGGGGCAAAGGTGCCGAGCTCGAGCCGAGGTGGGTGCGACGCTGGTTAAGCCACCTGGCAGGAGAGCTCGGAGGAGAACGCCACATGGCACCACCTGACTGCTAGCTGGGTTGTCGTACGCTCCACATCAGCGATCTTGCCATATCAGTTGGCCCCACTCCCAAGTCCCGTCAGAGCGCCGCGACAGGGACGTAGAGAGTTAATGCAAAGATGACATGGAAGGACAGCGATCTTGCACAATAATTGTCCCGATCACCGCCGCACCGCTTATCGCGCCTGAGATCCAACGTGCAGGCACCATGTCTGCGCGTTCGACGGGCCATAATTATGCCCTGGCAGACCCAAGGCAGTTTCCAGCGAACCGAAGCATCGTCGTCGAGCGTCTTCACACGTGGCGCTCATCCAATGGCTCAGGCATAAAGGGGGCTGTACATCAGTTGTCGATTGGTTTTGAAAAGAGGGGAGACTTTCCAGAAACGATTCTTATACCTCGTCGACGGTTGCAGCAGTCCTTTTTCTTCTCTCGGGTCGCCATTCTTCCACCAAAATATCATGGTGAGTGTCCTGCGACCCATATTTTCCCTTCTACTTCTTCTTGAGTCCTAGTCCTCTCGACCCAGACCTTTCTTCTCCTTATTCATCTCGATGGCGCCTTCGGGTCATCGTCGCCATTTTTCTTCTAACCCGGACGAGGCCGGTCCATCCCGACCGAGGACTCCATCGTCCTCCTCAACGGAGGAGGATGTTCCGATCGATGTCCGGCGGCGGTTGCGGTCGGGCGATATAACCATCGGAGTCCCTAGGGCTTCTAAGGCTCCTCCTGTCATTCCCGCCGTTCCTATCTCTGCCCTCCCCCCTCCGGTGGCAGAGACTCCTTCCAGTCCCTCCGGCTTCACTTCGACGATGACCGGGGATGACCTTTCCTGGATCCGGGATACGTATGGGGTCCCGAACTCTGTCCAGCTTTCACTTCCAGGGTCGAGGGAACGAGTGACTTTGAGTAGCCCTGGCAGAGTCGCATTCTACGAGGACTTCCTTGCTGGGGGTCTTCATTTTCCTCTTCACCCATTCTTTCTCTTATTTCTTAGCCATTTCCATCTTGTTCCAGCCCAGTTGGCTCCCAATGCCATCAGGGTAATATTTGCTTTCATTATTTTCTGCCACTTCCATGGGTTTGTTACCCAATTTTCACTGTTCAGGACCCTCTTCATCCTGAAACGCTACTCCACCGATGACGGCTGGTGGTATCTTTCCCCCCGGTCCAGGTACCTCCGGTTCGACCTCCCCACATCAATCAAGGGGTGGAAGAACCAATTCTTCTTTGTCTCGGTTCGGGACGTTGATTGGGTCTGGAGTGAGCCAGACCGGTCCCTGAATCGGAACTCTCAGGTTGAGCCGGCCGACAAGGAGGTTTATTCTCAGCTGCTAGGGGATGTTGTCCCTTCTCTCGAAGTTCTGCTCTCGAAGCAAAACTTGTTCGAGGCAGGGGTCAACCCTATCCAGGCAACTGGTGAGGCCCCGGGTCCCCTTTCTTCTTCTTTTTCTCCCCCTCTCTCTTTTCCCCCTGTTTTTTTTTTATACTGACCTCTTCTCTTTTCAGGGATGAAGTTCTCCGTAGAGAGCCTGATGGAGGGGGCCCGGAAGAGGGGTGCTTCAAGTGCGGCCCAGGAGACTTCACCAAAGAGGGCCTGCACGGAGACGGATCAGGGGCCCGGCCCACTCCGGGCTCTAGGCAGAGAGTGGCCGATACGGTCTCAGTGCCACCCCTGTGGCAGACTCCCGCCCAGAGGTCGTTGATCTCGATGGGAGCAGGGAGGAGGCGTGACCAGTACCTTTTCCGATGGTTGTAGCGCCCTCCATTCCGACGACGGCCGCGACCGTGGTGGCGGCCACGGTGGCGGCCTCGCCAACCACAGCTTCTCAGGCTGGAGGGACTTCTGCTCAGCCTTCCTCCGAGCCCCGCCCTGCACCGGGGGCAGGGCTCCCTAGCAGTGCCTCCGTCATCCACGACCAGGGGCTAGCGGAGAAGATGACGGAGTATACGACCCAACCCCGGGACCGTCGCCTGAGGGGTGCCCGGGACTACGCGACCGCCTTGCTCGGGATCCTTCTGCTACTTTTCACAGTGAGTACCCTGCTCTCCCATTTAATACTCCAGTCGAATCCTTTTAAAGAACCCTAACCTTTCTTTGTGTAGATCGAGACCGATGTACTCCTGTTTCGGGACTTCCCTTCATCCTTAGTGAAGAAGGAAGCCGAAAAGGAGCGAAGGCTGGGGAAGCTCGTAGCTGATGTCGAGGACCTCATGGAGAAGGGCACCGAACTAAGGGGGAGCAACCAAGCTCTCCGAGATGATCTAGCACGATCCAAGGGGCGCGTTAGGGAGCTCAAGTCCTCCCGGTCCGAGGAAAGGGCTGTGACCCAGTGCCGCACCAAAGAGGATGCAGTGGAGATCTCCCTCCTCAGGGGGCAGTCCCGGTCACTGGAGAACCGGGTTAGCGAGGTCTTGGCGGAGCTGAAAGCTACCAAGGAGAAGACCTCCTACGTCACTGCGCTATTGGAGGCAGCGCAGAAGGAGGTTCGAGAGGCTGTACCTAGTTTCCGGGCCTTACAATAGTTCAAGGACGAGGTCTATGAGGCTACCATGGACTCGTTCCTGAAGGGCTTCGAGGTCTACCGGGAAAAGGTGGCCTCTCTTTTTCCTGAGCTTGATCTGGCCGGGGTCACACTGGGCGGCCCCAGGGGGGAGTGGCACAAGGAGTGGCTGGTGCCACGGTGCAGGGAGTAGCCGAGGAGGAGACTGCCGGGCAACCTTCCAGAGAGGCGATCGATGATGCTGAAGCTTCTCAGTCGGGGGAAGAGCCGGCGAAGTGACTCCGAGTTTGTATTTTAGCATAGGACTTCTCTTTTTTCTTTTTTTTTTTTGGGCCACCTAGTCTATCGGGTCCCTTTTGCTTGTAAGAATTCCTTGTGCTAGAAATGAAAACTCCTTTTACTCCTCGTTCCCTTTGTTTTAACTCCTTGTTGCTATTTTATTTTTATTACTTCTTTTTCTTCTCCCCCTTTTTTTTTTGGAGCCAAGTCTGCAACATCAATTTGTAGCTCGATTTGGACTCAATCAAAAACCGGATTCGGGAGGCTTCCAGGCTTCATGAGGGAACATCCGGGGCCTCTGGCTTTTATTTCATAAGTCTCTGGTCATCGAAGCCGGACTTCGTGCGATCTTCTGAACTGAAGTTCGGGATCTCGTGGAGGAACTAGGTTCCGTGCCACCTTCCGGACCGAAGCCCAGGATCACGTGGAGGAACTAGGTTCCGTGCCACCTTCCGGACCGAAGCCCAAGATCACGTGGAGGAAGTGGGTTCCGTGCCACCTTCCGGATCGAAGTCCAGGATCACGTGGAGGAACTGGGTTCCGTGCCACCTTTTGGACCGAAGTCCAGGATCACGTGGAGGAACTAGGTTCCGTGCCACCTTCCAGACTGAAGTCCAGGATCACGTGGAGGAACTAGGTTCCGTGCCACCTTCCGAACCGAAGCTCAGGATCACGTGGAGGAACTAGGTTCCGTGCCACCTTCCGGACTCAGGATCACGTGGAGGAACTAGGTTCCATGCCACCTTCCGGACTGAAGTCCAGGATCATGTGGAGGAACTGGGTTCCGTGTCACCTTCTGGGTTAGCCTCCGGGCTTTGCGTTCTGCAAGAACCGTTCGCGAGACTTTTGCCTCGCCTTTGCTCGTCGGGTCGAAGGCCGGGCGATGATGGTCCTACGAGATAGAAATAAGCATTGTACTAAAGAGATTTTCATTATTAATGTTTAGGAAGTCTTACATCATCGGTAATACATCCTCAAGTTTGGGACATTCCACGTCCGCGGGAATCGAGTTCCATCGAGCTCGACAAGATAGTAGGTGCCGTGAGGTAGTGCTTCAGCCACCCTATAAGGGCCTTCCCAGTTTGGAGAGAGCTTACCGCACTCCCGAGGTTAGGAGGCTTCGGCACGACATAACACCAGGTCTCCCGGGCGAAAGGACTTCGGCCTCATCCTGGAGTTGTAGTATCTGGCCACCCGCTACCGGTAGGCCGCCATCGGAACTCGAGCCTTGTCCCTCGTTTCTTCAAGGAGATATAGATTGAGCAATAGCCATGCCATGTTTTCAGCTTCGTTGTATTGCTCCACACACAACGTTGGCAGGCTAAGTTCCACCGGGATCACTGCTTCTGCTCCGAAGACGAGGTTAAATGGTGTTTCATCCGTGGCCATCCTCAGGGTCATATGGTATGCCCACAGGATGCTGGGGAGTTCTTCTGCCCACCTCCCCTTGGCTTGATCCAATATAGTCCGGTGCCCTTGCAGGATGGTCCGGTTGGTTACTTCAGCTTCCCCATTGGTCTAAGGATGCGTCATTGAGGTGAAGCGGTGATGAATGACGAGGTCGTTATAGAATTCCTCGAACTCTCAACAGTTGAACTGACGTTCGTTATCGATGATGATGGTATGAGGGAGCCCGAAGCGGTATACAATTAATTTCTAGAGGAATTTACTAACATTCGCCTCCGTGATCTGGACTAACGGCTCAGCCTCGACCCATTTCGTGAAGTAGTCGATGGCTATTATCAGAAACTTGCACTGCCCGGATGCGAGAGGAAAAGGACCGAGGAGGTTGATGCCCCATTGGGCAAACGGCCAGGGGGCGGAGAGCTGGGAGAGTGGCGCGATGGCTGGCATTGCACGATGGCGTGACGTTAGCAGTGGTCACACCTCTTGACAAAATTGGCTGCGTCCTCCCTCATCGTTTCCCAGAAGTATCCTTGATGGAGGGCCTTGTACGCCATAGTCCTATCCCCCACATGATTCCCACAGAGGCCTTCGTGGATCTCCTGGAGCATGAGTGCGGCTTCCATGGGCCTCAAACACTTAAGGAGTGGATAGGAGTAAGACCTCCGATAGAGCAGTCCATCCATCAACACGAAGCGCGCAGCCTTCCTTTTGATGAGGCCGGCTTCAATCCGATCCTTGGACAAGGTGCCATCAGTAATATACTTAACATACTTGTCCATCCAGCTGGGCTCCAAGTTGACCTGCTAGATGTCTCTAGAGGCTTCATAGCTTGGGACCTGAAGATGCTCGACGTAGGCGTGGCCCAATGATGAGTCTGGCATGGTTGCCAGCCGGGAGAGGGCGTCAGTGTGAGCATTTTCACCATGAGGGATGTGGGAGATGCTGAAATGCTTGAAACCCACCGTGCTAGCCCGCACCAACTCCAGATACTTCGACATTTGAGGGTCCCGCACCTCGTATTCGCCTGAGACCTGCCCAGCCACTAGCTATGAATCTATGAAGACCCTCAGGCTGGTCACGCCTAGTTCGCGGGAGACTCTCAGTCCCACGAGGAGTGCTTCATACTCCGCCTGGTTATTGGTGGCGGTGAATTTGAAGCGAAGCACGTATTCGACGACGAATCCCTCGCTGTTGGCGAGGATGAGTCCAGCTCCGCTTCCACCAGAGTTAGAGGCTCCGTCCACATGCAGGACCCAAATGTCCTCCTCCGGTTCAGGTCCTGGCTGTCGATTCTGGGGCTCTCTTCTAGCCCCTCACCCAGGCATGCATACTCAACTAGAAAATCAACCAGTACCTGCACCTTCATGGCCGACCTCGGCCGATAGGCGATGTCGAACTTGCTGAGCTTCAGCACCCACTTTGCCAGGCATCTAGACATGTAAGGTCAGCTAAGCACGGCCTTCAGCGGTTGGTTCGTCAGGACCATAATTGGATGCGCTTGGAAATAAGGCCTGAGGCGCTGGGCCGACATAATTAGCACAAAAATCAACTTATCGAATCGAGAGTACCTAAGCTCCGCATCGCGGAGAAGCTTGCTTGTGTAGTATACAGGCCTTTAGACTCCTTTGTCATCCGTTCAAATCAGGACCAAGCTGACAGCCTCTGGAGTGACCGCCATATACAGGAGGAGCTCTTCTCCCTCCTTTGGCCAGGAGAGTAGCGGTGGTGATGCCAGGGTTTTCTTCAGTTCCTCGAACGCCTCTTGGCACTCCTTCATCTAGAAGAAGTTGTGCATCTTCCTCAATGCCTTGAAGAAGGGCCGGCAGCGATCAATAGATCGTGAAATGAATCGGCTCAGGGCTGCTACTCAGCCGATAAGCCACTGGACTTGCTTCTTCGAGGTGGGCTGCTCCATGTCAAGAATCGCCTGAACCTTCTCTGGGTTGGCTTCTATCCCTCTCTGGGTCACCATGAAGCCAAGAAACTTCCCCACCGCCACACCAAAAGCACACTTTACTGGGTTCAATTTTATTTGGTGGAGGCGAAGGTTACGGAAGGTCTCTGTCAGGTCGTCGACATGGTCCGAGGTTGGCTTGCTCATCACGAGCATGTCATCCACGTATACCTACATATTGCGGCCAATTTGGTCTTTGAAGATCTTGTTGACCAATCATTGGTACGTGGTGCCGGCATTCTTCAAATCGAAGGGCATCATCTTGTAACAATATGTCCCACGATCCGTGATGAAAGCAGTGTGCTCCTCATCTTCTGGATGCATCCGGATCTGATTGTACCCGGAGAAAGTGTCCATGAAGGAGAGGAGGCGGTGTCCCGAAGTGGCGTCTACGAGCTAGTCGATCTTTGGAAGGGGAAGCTATCCTTCGGGCAAGCTCGATTGAGGTCGGTGTAGTCCACACAGATCCTCCACTTCCCGTTGTTCTTCTTAACCATCACCACGTTCGCTAGCCAATTGGGGTACTGTGCCTCTCGTACGAAGCTAGTTGTGAGTAGCTTCTCCACTTCTTCATTGATCACCTTCTGCCTTTCTGCGGCAAAACTTCTCTTCTTCTGCCGAACTGGACGGCACTTCGGATCAATCTTTAACTAGTGTGTGATGATGTCTAGGGGAATACCTGGCATGTTCGCGCAAACCAGGCGAACACATCTGCATTCGCCCGAAGGAAACTCAGCAAACGAGCCCGCTCATCTTTTGGGAGTTTGGCTCCTATTTGTTCCATTTTCTGTGGGTCCGAGCCAAATGGGTACGTCAGCAAGCGCTCAACTGGGTCGCCCCTGGGATCCTGCACCTCTGGTCAAGGTCGTTGATGTCAGAGCCGAGCTTGGCACCCTGGGCTCTAGGGACAGCTTGCAAGCATTGCTGGACGGGCTGGACTGCCCCCTCACCTCTCCCACCCCAAAAATAATGGGGAACTACACCAGCAATCTCTTGGTGGAGATGACTGCATCAAGTTGGTTGAGCCCTGGGTTGTCCAAGATAGCATTGTACGGTGACGAGAGTCAAACGACAGTGAAGGTCATCATGACCGTGCTCTGGCGGGGTGGAGTCCCAGCGGTAACAGGGAGAGTGATCTCTCCCTCAACTCCTACAGAGTCTCCGGTAAAGCCCATGAGAGGGGTGTGCACTATCCTTAACCGATCATAAGACAAGTTCATCTGGAAGAAAGCATCGTAAAAAAGTACGTCAGTGGAGCTCCCACTATCAACTATAATTCGGTATACAGGATGATTAGTGATGGTCATCTCGACCACCACTGCATCGTTATTTATATTTTCATCACCTCCCTTCCCCTTTTCAAAGGGGAGTATATTTTCTAAGTCTCCCTCCCGGGCCCTCTTCGATGCACGCTCTATCCCCCAAGAGATCATGCCCACCGTCTTCTCTGTAGGGCGATTGTCGACTGCAGGAACGGGAGGAAGGGCCGCAAGTAGCTGGTCCTCTACCAGGGCCTCTCTTTCCATGTACTTCTTGAGATAGCCCCTCCTAACCAAGTTCTCAATCTCCCTCTTCAGGTTACGGCACTCCTACATATCGTGGTCGTGGTTGCGGTGGAACTGGCAATACTTCATCTTGTCGCGACTGTTCTTCGAGTTCTGAGGAGGAGGTCGGTGGAGGTAGCGCTCACCCTCGATTTCCATGAGAATTTTCGTTCTTGGAGCAAGGAGGGGAGTGAAGGTCTGCTCTGGAGCGGGATCACTCTTCGGCTTCGGTCCCGACCGGAAGTCCGCAGGTGGCCCAAGCCTTCGAGTTCCAGGTGCTTCAATGCCAGCATGGCAACGGGCTCGTCTAGGCTGTAGATCTATAGGGCAACGATCTTAAAGCAGGTGACATAGTCCCGCTGTAGCTCCTGGTCTTGTTGGTGAATGGAGAAGCGGCTATCCACCTCCCTTAGCACCTTTCAACAAGCATCAAAGTGTGCCACAAACTTTTCTTCCAGCTGCTGGAAGGATCCGATGGATTCAGGCTCGAGGCGGGTAAACCAAACTCGAGCGGCCTTCTGAAAGATGGTCAAGAAGGCGATGCACAGGAGGGCATTCGTCGCCCCCTGAACTCTCATGAGAGCTTTATAGCTCTCCGAGTGGTCCAAGGGGTCGGTGGTCCCATCGCAGGGATCTACTTGAGGCATGCGGAACCGACTCAGAATCGATTCCTCTTGGATTTCCCAAGAGAAGGGTGGTCGGGCATTATAGCCCACTAGCTCGTTAGGAGAGCCCTGCATACTGGCAAACCAGCGAGAGAGTTCTGTCAGTTTGCGCTCTTGCTCTTCCAGGCGCCTTTCAGCTAGATGCCTGATGGCCTCATCAGTGGAACCTTCCACTGAGGCCGCTGGAGAAGAAGGTGCCGAAGGGTCGCGGCGAGGGGCCCTGCCCCGACGGCACTTGCTGCGCCTAGCGGCATCATTGTTGTTCGCTGGGAACCGACTCTTGTGGTCCGCCAACCCGGTATGGTTTTTTTTTGCGAGGGTCTGATGACTCCCGCGGGGGTTGGTTGCTGCCCGTGGATGGGATGGCCTGCCTTGGATGGAGCGCAGGCTTCCGCGGGGACTCGCGGCTTGGGCTGCGGGGGTCCCTGGCTATGGTTGAGTCACCAGGGAGCACTACTATTGCTGCAACTGCCTCATGGCCGTGGTCAGTGTCTGTAGCTACTAGACAATAGCAGCATACTGACCTTCTACCGAGGGCAACTGAGGAGGAAGAGCAGGAGGAGCGGGATGTTCCCTCTCCGGGCTACGGGGGCCCGGAGGGGAGGGAACTTCTCCCGCCCGACTGGTGGAGGCTTTACATCCGCGAGTCACCACCATGCTTCGGGTTAAGCCGTTCTCAAGCTCGTGGGGGCTTGTTCGTATAGGGGCTTTCGTCCCCCCTACCTGGCATGCTAATATGTTGCCGATCTTATCGCTGTGGCCTGCAGCTATGAGTTGGCGCCAGATTGTGGTCCCCTTTGCTGCGGTATCCTAATGCTCCTGGACCTGCAAAACGAGGTTAGAGACCCGGGTTGGGGATCCCGACGGGGCACTCTAACAGTCAAGTTAGAGAGCTGTAAAGTGAAACAAATCCACTAAGATGGATCCCCGCTGGGTCTCCGTGCTTAGAGGAATCTTTGATGAGAAGATGCAGAGAACGAGAGGGATTAGCACTCCGGTTCCTGAAACTGGGTTTGCCGAACTCACTCCTACGGGCTCCTTTGGAACTTCTGTCCCAGAATCACCCCTTTTCTTCGAGCATGTGCTTGCCCTCTTGATTGCCTACCTTCCTTCTTGCCGGTGGTGCCCCCTTTTGAGATTGTTGGATACTTTGGTGCCTCGATTCTCCCTCCAGGGAAGGCCTTGGAGGTCAACGGTGCTTACCGACTGTTCTTCCAAGGCCGTCTCCCCTTACGGTTGGGAGTTAAGTGGTGAGCCTGTCTCGTCTGTCGTGCAGTCACGAAAACAGGAACCTGGCCGGGCCCCGATCCTCGTGAAGGTGACCTCGGCCTCGAGGCATTGACCATGGCTCTCCCTTTTGGAGCCCAGGTTACCGGGCACCGGATCTGGTACCTTGAGCAAGGTGTCCTTCCTAAACTGGTGTAAACGAGATTTCGTGCATTGTTACAAGCCCGAGGATGTCGTACTGGACGTGTCGCATGTGCACGCCATCCTCAGCAACGTCCTCAGGGCTTGCGCCCTCGATCCTTTTATGCTCCGCGGAGAAGGCTCGACTTCGGTCGAGGTGGACCCATCAAGGGGAACCACCTGGTGGAAGGAGCAGAGGTGCCAAGCTCGACTCCGGCCGGGATAGACCCAGCTGGGGGTGCCACCTGGCAGAGGAGCAGAGGCAGGCCCACTTCGATCGAGGTGGACCCCTCTCGGGTTGACACCTGGCGAAGGGGCAGAGGCAAGCTTGACTTCGGCCAAGATGGACCTGTCTGGGGGCGCCACCTATCGAAAAGAGCAGAGGTGCCTGGCTCAACTTTGATCGAGGTGGACCCATCTGGGAGTGCCACCTGACGGAGGAGCAGAGGTAGGCCCACTTCGATTGAGGTGGATCCCTCCTGGGTCGACACCTGGCGATGGGGCTAAGGCAAGCTCGACTTCGATCGAGGTGGACCCCTCTTGGGGGCGCCACCTAACGTAAGGAGCAGAGGTGCCTGGCTCGACTCCGGCCAAGGTGGACCCATCTGGGGGTGCCACCTGGTGGAGGAGCAGAGGCAGGCCCACTTCGACCGAGGTGGACCCCTCCTAGGTCGATACCTGGCGAAGGGGCAGAGGCAAGCTCGACTTTGACCGAAGTGGACCCCTCAAGGGGCGCCACCTAGTGAAGGAGCAGAGGTGCCAGGCTCGACTCCGGCCGAGATGGACCCATCTAGGGGTGGCACCTGGTGGAGGAGCAGAGGCAGGCCGACTTCGGCCAAGGTGGACCCCTCCTGGGTCGATGCCTGGTGAAGAGGCAGAGGCAAGCTCGACTTCGATCGAGGTGGACCCGTCTAGGGACGCCACCTGGTGGAAGGAGCAGTGGTGCCAGGCTCGACTCCGGCCGAGGTGAACCCATCTGGGGCTGCCACTTGGTGGAGGAGCAGAGGTAGGCCCACTTCGGCTGAGGTGGACCCCTCCTGGGTCGACACCTGGTGAAGGGGCGAGGGAGGCTCGACTTCAGCCGAGGCAGACCCATTAAGGGGTGCCACCTGGTGAAGGAGAAGAGGTGCCTAGCTCGACTCCGATGGAGGTAGACCCAACTAAGGGTGCCACCTGGCGAAGGAGCAGAGATAGGCCCACTTCGATCCAGGTGGACCCCTCTTGGGTCAACACCTGGCGAAGGGGCAAAGGTGCCGAGCTCGAGCTGAGGTGGGTGCGATGCTGGTCAAGCCACCTGGCAGGAGAGCTCGGAGGAGAATGCCACATGGCACCGCCTGACTGCCAACTGGGTTGTCGTACTCTCCACGTCAGCGATCTTGCCATATCACATTGGATGATTGATTGTATGATATTTTAATTTGATTTTGTAATATGGATTCTAGAATAGTTGATCATGGCATAAATATTTATAATAATAAAGAATTAGAAATGTTGGATATACATTAAATTTCTCCTAGTCAACAAAAAGGTACAAATAATGACTTTGAAAAACCAAGTAAAAGATCTAGATCTACTACCTCATGTGCATGAAATTGTTTCACTAAAATAGTTGTAAAAAATAATAAAACAAAGGCAACATGTAATGGGTGTGGAAAAGAGTTTGTTGCTAGTGGTGCTAATGGGACTTCTCATCTATCTTGTCACATGTTAAGTTGTAAACTTCTACCTAAATATCCTGATGTAGATGAGACGATATTGGATCATGTTGAGAAGTTGAGATCTAGAAAACTTGATCATAAATGTATACTTGAAGTCATATATGATACGTCCAAGTTTGATGGTCCAACGTAGGCATCAAGCTCCAACCCTCTTTAGACACATCTTAGCCAGCTTAGGTATCAGGGCAACCTCCCAACATCTCGCCACATGGATTCAAATATGCATGCATGCCAATCATCGCTGACCTACTCAATCCACCTATCCATGCGTGCTCCCGGTGTGGTGGTTATTAATGTTTACCATCCGAGAAATGCCCTACCACAGGGATGTGCCATGTCAGCCACCATTTCTTGCCTTACCTACCACGGCATAATTTCCCACTCCAAGTATGCCTGCAGTAACTGAAATATGCCAGCCATCATTTCCTGTCTTTAGGTATCAAGTATATGCCTATAACTTAATTTTTGGTAATCCTCTTGGTAAAGGGGTCAAAGTCGAACAAGGATGTAGTGAGGACACAAGAAGAAGAACAAGGGGAGATAGTGAAGGTAGAACTGAGAGCCCACTCTTCTTAAGAGACACCTCCTTTCATTATAAAGGAATCCCCTTCTTGCTCTCTCATTAGCACACTTCTCGAGTTCTATGAATTGAGTTTTCTAAAGCTCCCTATCTGAGTGAGATTCCTTGGGCCGTTGACACATATACTTCATATTTTATCCCAAAGTACTTTGACTCTCATGACTCCACTCATCTATGAGCTATTCATAGGGAAGCGGGACTCATACGTATTGAAGTCCCTTCCTCCATGTATCCCATTTCATCCACCTCTCTATATCTCTCCCTTGCTTCCTCTCCAGCTCCTTTCCTACTCCTTTTCCAAATCCATAGGGAATTCAAAACTTTCTCTGTTTGCCTCTCCAAGAAACTGACTTAAGCATTAAAGAGTCCACTATTAGAAACCCATCCTTGATGTGTCAGACTTTCTAGTCTTCTCTATCTTGCATGATCAACTCCTAGTGATAAGACCTTGCAAGGCCCCCTGACTTCTAGTCAGCATCTGCTCCTGCTCTTGCTCTAGCACCACTCGAGCTGAGTATGAGTCAGTACCATATTCAAGAGATCCATAACAATATCTATGACTATCATTGAGCATGATTGTTGACTCTGGTCTTGATTTTGATGATTGACAAAATACTTAAGTATATATGAGTACTAATTATATTTTTAAGTGTATTTATTATATCTCAGTACTCATCCATGTTGAATAAAAAAATACATATTTTCAATTGAAGAAAGTCCTTAAATTAATGGAAAATCAAGTATATGGACTTTGGAGTTGATATGGAAGAACTTGAAGAGGCTAAAAATCAATTTTAGAGAAGTTTTAGCAAGTTTCAGTACTGGCACAATCAAGTGTCGACTCATGAAGAAGTTCAAGTGTCGACTCAAGGCCCGAAACCAAGAAAAATACAGAACTGTGAAAATCCAAAATTTTTACCTTGAGCTGATCTCAAGTGTCGACTCATTGTACAAGTATCGACTCATGAACTGTGCAAGTGTCGACTCATGAATAGTGCAAGTATCGACTCATGAACTGTGCAAGTGTCGACACTTGAAGTAACGGCTAGTTTTTTAGAAGTACAGAATTGATTCCAACTTGCTTCAAACGGCTAGTTTTTCATCCCCAATGATCATAAATAGTCATCTATGGTTTAGAGAGCTATATAAACACTAAAAATCAAATGGGAAAGTAACCTTTGATAAGATTATTGAAATCCTTCAAGGATTCAAGAGTTGAGTGGTTCAAGCCTTCAAGCTTCCAAAGATAAGAGAGTTAATCCAAGTCCACGACATCAAACTTCATTCAAAGGCTTCAACAAATTGAAGACAAGCTTCTTCAATATCATCCAAGGGCTTCAAAGAGATACTTGCTTTATTTTAGAAAATTTTATTGTATTATTTGCTTTCATTCTTACATTGTTGTGTCAAGATTTTTTGGTGAGCCTTAGAAAATCATCAAAGGTTATTGGTTAGCCTTTGTGTAAAACCAACATAGGTTGTTGGTGATCCCGTAAAACCAGCATAGATTGTTGGTGAGCCTATAAAATTATCGGAGGTTATTTGTTAGCCTAAGTTAGAAAACCAACAAGGGGTTTTGACTTGTGAGCCTGGAAAAATAAGTTGGGTTTGATTAGTGAGCCCGAAAAACTAATCGGCTATAATCAAATATGATTATAGTGAATTCCCAAGGAAAACTTGAAGGGTGGATGTGGTGACTTGGAGTGCACCGAACCACTATATATTCTTATGTTTGTGATTGCTCTTATTTATTGCTATTTACTCTTGCATTTACTTTGTTAATTCCATTGCATATTTTTATTAAGCTTACAAACACTTTGGCAAAATATAAGCACTTAATTGCAATTAGCACATACTTGTTGAAATAGTTCAAATAGTTTTATAAAACCCAATTCACCCCCCTCTTGGGTTACATCATCATTGGGCAACAATGATCTTCTATTTTTATTTGTTGAATATAAATGGATTAGAGAGCTTTATTCTTTACTAAATCCAGATACAAAACATTATAATAAAAATACTATTGTGTCGATGTGATGAAAATTTATGTAGCTCAGAAGGAGAAATTGAAACAAATCATGCATAATAATCTTGGTAGAATATGTTTGACCTCTAATTATTGGATTGCTTATACTAGTGAAAGGTATATTTATTTAACTACATACTTTGTTGATAAAAATTGTCTTGGTTTTCTCACAGGAACATAAAATTATAATCGAACAGGCATCAACATCTTATCGCAGCAGAAACAAATATAAAAATAATTTATATCTAATCATACAAATCATAAATAAATCTAATTTATTTATCATAACTTTTTAACATGATGAATAACATAAGAAAAATATTAGATCTAAAATAAAAATTATTTTAAGCATAAAATACTTACCTGGATCGCTATCCAGGCATGCTCTGTAAAGCATGTAGATCTGCTACTGAAAAACAGGATTCTGTCGGAGCCGCGCAATCGTCCGGTCTCTGCCGGTATTCACACGAAGCTCTCACAATCGAGTCGTAGAGAGCACTGGACTGCTAGATCCTTGCAGTCCTCTTCTCTTTCAGTAAATCGTCCGTTTTAAAAACTATGCCGATCCAAATCCGGACCGGCTTTCAGCTTCTATCTTGCAATTCGAATTATGCAAGACCTTTGGACCCTTTTCTCTCCTTTTTCCTTATATGGAAAACCTCTCAATACTCTTGAAGATCACACGGAAGAAAGTAAAGTGAAAGGAGAGAAGAAGAGATGGCACCCAGGAGAGAGATTATCTGGAGAGGATGCCCAAGGGAGAAATCGCATGCCAAAACCAAAGCTTGTAGTCGGCCACCCCTTTCTCTCCCTTTTATTTACCATGAAACAAATCTCCCATCCCCAAAAGAAAAAAGACCGGTGTTTAGTTTTATCTGGTTTGAAATTTTAAGAGTAGAATAGGACTCCTCCTCCTAAAAGGCATTCACGCCAATCTCATATTAGCGCCCACCTATTCACACCCATCCTTCTTTTGTCGCACAAACATAGAGGGGCCCACTTAGGCGTGTGGAGGGAAGGGGAGACAAAGAGAGATAGGGAGAGAGTCCCAATCTAACTGGACTCTAGGTCTTGGTACAAACGAAGTGATTTTATAGTCAAACCGAAGTTGATTTTAAATCCGATCGAACCATTTCGAAGCGGACATTGATCCGAATCAATTAGAATTAATTAATTGAGTCTAACTCAATTAAATTAAATATAATTTAAATTAAATAACAATTAATCCATAATTAATTGTAACATTTACAATTAGGTCAAATATTAATTGTAATACTTACAATTAGGTCCAAATTGATTTGTTGATTGGTTACTTGAGCTTCTAATGTATGTGACCCCTCAGATCTTATCCTGACTGATAATGAGACATGCTATAATCTCCATTATACATCATCGAAACTCCTTTCGATGGACTGAAACAATTTCAGCTCAATCCTAATTAGGATCATCGATTCGAGAATGATAATGGGCTCTCATAATCCACCAGTGACACCTAGCAGTATGTAGTTGCAACCCAGCAGAATAAGATTAGAATCCCTAGGTGTAGTTACTATGTGATTCGGTTCCTCTATCAAAATCTGACATGATGTTGGTTACGTGTTGACCCCTGGAATGATTTTGATGATTACAAAATATTGGAGCATATATGTTTTACAAATTCTTTCAATCACTCAAAAAGTTTTGCAGGAAGTATTTATACGTATATCAGTTAGTTTTCTATCCAGTTGGAATGTATTCCAATATTGTATGAACTCATGTACATTTCAAGTTGTAAAGCCTTAATTTCTTATCCATATAATATTATAAAAAGGGCTTAAAATTATTAAAAATGAGTTTAAGTAGGTTAGACATGTGTGGTAAGCTCTTTGAACTGTTTGAAAGATCTACTCTTGTTGGAATTTTGATTTGAAGAAGTTTGGAGAAATTTGAAAGCTTAAGAAGAATTTTTGCAAGAGCCGACTCATGGACCAAGAGCCGACTCCTATTTTGGCACAGCACAAAGATTTTAAAGTTTTAGTAGTTTGAGCCGACTTGACCAGAACTTATATTTTTTCTAACTGAGAGTTCGAGCCGACTCAACCCAGAAGAGCCGACTCGACCAAAACTTGTATTTGTGATGACCGAGACTTCGAGCTTACTCTAGCCCAGAAGAGTCGACTCGTCCAAAGTTTATGTTGTTGGTGGCTGAGACTTCGAGCCGACTCAACCTTGAAGAGCCAACTCCTGCAGAGTTTATTTTTTTGGTATCTGAGACTTCGAGCTGACTCACGCTTCTCGAGCTAACTCGAGTGATGGGTTTTGGCCTGTAACGGCTAGTTGCTGGAACTGCATTTTGAATTCCAAAGAGCCTCCAATGGCTATTTTCCGGTTCCTTAGGCCCTACAACGGCTAGTTTTACTTGAAAACTATAAAAGGGAGTATTTATAAGGGATTAAGAGATTATTCATTGATTATTCTTGAAAGTTATTGAGCATTCAAGTTGATTTAAAGTCTTTCACCAACTAACTTCAAGAGAGCATTTAAGAAAGGATTCAAAGCTTCATCAACCGATCTTCACACTTGAATCCAACCTTTTGAGGAAGTCAAGAGCAGCTTGAAGAGCTTTCAAGAGCATTTAAAGCTAGGCTTCAATTTGATCTTCATCATCAACTATTAAACAAGTTCGGTTTGTTGTAAAGTTGCTTTTTTATTTAGTATATCTTGTTTTCTCTCTAAGAATAATAAGGGGCTGTATCTTGAGAGTGTGTTAGGTTTTTAGGTGATCCTATTAAAACCTAAGTTTGGGTTTCTTTGGTGAGCCCGGTTCTAAAAATCAAAGGAAGTTAGGTTCTTGGTTAGCCTGTGTTAAAATTAAGTGTGGGTTTTCTTTGGTGATCCCATTATAAAACTATAGTATAGAGGTTTGGATTGTGAGCTGTTAAAATAATCCGACTGTATTACGATGGAGGATATAGTGGAAATCTCAAGTGGTGCTTGCATAGTGGACGTAGGAGCGGGTTGCTCCGAACCACTTTAAATCTCTTATGTTTGTGATTGTCTTGATTGTATTTAATTGTTTGCTTCTGCACTGCATAATTCATACAACATTAAAAGGATTTTAAATTATACATACTTGCTAAAGTTTTTATAATTCCAATTCACCCCTCTCTTGGGAAGCCACCTAGGCAACATTATGGATACTCGTCAAATCCATCAGTCATATGCTTAACTTAATTAACTCAAGTCCAATTGTGATACTAATGAAAATACCTTTTCATTATCACGCTGCTATGGCCATAGACTTATGGACTTAATCTCATTAAGCTTGCATAGGATTATTCCTTACTACTAAGACCGATAGATCCCTAAAAGTGAACACCCTACTCCTATAATAAACTTACTATAGCCAAAGAACACCGCAAGGTCTCGTATGGACAGGAACCATGTGATTGTATTGTCAAACTACAGCAACCTTATTGTGAATAGCTGAGATACTCTAGGTCAAAGAACTATTCACACGACTACAGCATCAGGAAGTTATCGACGAGTGAGTGTCATCCGTATAACTTCCTGTACTTGGTCACGCTCAGTACCGTTGATCTCTATCAACTACCTGCACTCTCACTTCAGTGTCACCTATACTATAGGTCAGAGACTCATCTATCCTGAAAAGGAAGTGATATGTGCATCGATTTTAACGGATCAATCACCGTCCTCGTGATATTCCAACAATCGAAAGCTTTTAGAAGTTAATCTATAAAGATACATGTTTCGGATTCTCAACTCTTGAGAATGTGTCATTACCCATTAACTCCATGGACGATTCATAGATACATCAATATAAATGAAACTAATGCCCTTTATTAATAAAGAATAATTAAGTACAAAGTTAATGTCCTAAAAATTACAATGTGTCTAGCCAACTTGGCTTTTAGGGCATACATCTAACAAATTGGAAGCTAAATAATAAAATTTTGTCAATTTATAAAATGGAGCCTCTGTACTTTGGAATTGAATTGGCAAGAAAGGGATTTAATTGTTTGAAAAATTAGGAAATGGATAAAAAAATATTCTCTCTTACTTTGGACAATGCCTATGCTAATGATAATATGCTAGACATTTTGAATGAATAACTTGCTTTGCAAAATAGCTTATTGGTTAACTCTTTCATATGAGGTGTTGTGTACATATCTTGAACTTTATAATTCAAGTGGGTTTGAAAGTGGCTACTTGGGCTTTGCACAAAATTAAAAAGAGCATCAAATATGTAAAGGAATGGAGGCAAGGAAAATATATTTTCAAGAATGTATTCAATAAGTTGGTGGTATTGACATTATGATTGGTTTGTACTTGGATGTGTCCACTGGATAAAATTTTACTTATACTATATTTGAAAGTATAATTAAGTATGATGTGCTTTTGCTAGACTTTAATTGAATGATAGAAATTATAAGTTTTTTTAATCAAGTGAAGAGTAGAGAAGAGGAAAAAAGATATTTTAGTTCTTGCATGCCTATTCTATATGATGACTAACTTAGTTTCTAGCTCATCTTACCCAACCTCAAACATGTATTTTATGAAAGTTTAGAAAATTAAATTTTTATTAAAAGATAAAGTAAACGGTGAAGATCCAATTATTAAAGATTTAACTATCAGAATGAAAGAAAAGTTAGACAAGTATTGAAGTGATTACAGTAATGTTCTTGCACTTGGTACTATACTTAACCAATATATAAAGTTTGATTTGTTAAACTTGTGTTACTTACAACTTAATCCCATTACTTGCCAAGAGAAGTTGCAAACCATTAAAAATAAGTTGTATATGCCTTTTGAAGAATATTAAAAAGATAAATCCCATAGTGATCCAAGTGCATCAAGTGGTTCTGCAATTCTTTCTTTTAGTCTACAATTTATATATAGGCCCATTGGAGGAGGACAAGGTGAGGAAATACAATTAAAAGGCTTGGATGCATTTGATGTAAGTTGGATATTTTTGACTTCTTTTAAAAATATTATTTTAATTCAATTGCATGATAATTTTTCTCAATTGTTTCTTTAATTAACAATTCTTTGTTGCTAATATGCTTGATATAGGAGTGTGTAATATATGTGAGCCAAAATAATTCTATAACTGGAAAGTCTAAATTGGATCTTTACTTGGAGGAGACAAAACTCGAACCTAAATGCTAGTGAATTATAAACAACGATTTTTCAAAATTGAATTTGTTGCAATATTGAAAAGAGCATAAATATCGATTTTTTGATCTACCAAGAATGAATTGTGATATACTAAGCATACCAATCACTAAGTGGCTAGTGAATCAGCTTTTTGCATTGGTGCCCATATTTTAAATAAATATAAATGCTGCCTCCTTTATGATCATGTGCAAACTCTCATTTACACCCATAATTGGTTACATGGTTTTGTTTTTGATTGTAATGTATTTTTTATAATTTAAGACAAGAATTTGAATTTAATTAGATGCAAAATATCATTTTTCTAACTATTTATTGATCTTTGTTATTTGTTATTGATGGATTGTAGATGAAGATGATGCTTCAAGTACAAAAGTTGATAAAAATTTGCCAAAACAAGATTATTAAAATTCAAATGTTATATCGAGGATAATGCGATGATTATTTATTTACGAAATCTTGGTAGCAAACATCTTGTGGCAAACATCTTGAGAATATCGATTGAATTTCAATGGTTAGACTCAATGTTATTTAAATAATATTCGTTATTTGTTGGTTTCTTTGATTTTGTAGAGTTTAACTAGTTTATATTTTTTTTATGAAGAATGAAAATTATGATATTATTATAATTTTTTTAAAATTTGATATAAGGATTATTTATGCTATATTGTTTTCAACTTTTAAGTACTCTCATTTGCCCTTCGGATGATTACCTCATCACCGGTATTTGTCCAATCCTCTTTCAGCTACTTGTTTTCTTATCTATAGGTAGACATGGGCATTTCATGAACAAATTTAAAAGATTGCGGTTAGAGTTGAAAGTGAGAATAATTTTTTATTATCTCCTCTTTTGACTTGGTAAATTTTTTTAGAAGGCTAGTAATAGGATTTGGTTATGATTACTCAAGAACTCTCCAGTTTTTCAGATATTGTCAAATATATAAGTTATTAACAAGGATCTTCATCTACTTAATTGCTTATAGAAATATTTAGGATGGAAACTTTAGTAATAATATTTAGTCTCAGTTTTTTATTGAGTAAATTTTATACTTAACTTTAAGATCATGCATTTTAGAATGCTGTCATACTATGCAACAATCTAAATATGCTAACCCCAAAGTTACCAAGATTTGCTTGAGTCTAGGTTTAATTGGCCATTGATTTCTCTAAAGATATGTCACTAGACTTTATAACTAAACATACTCTTGCTTATAACCAGATCTAAACTATTCCTTTTTTAGCAAAGAAAAAATATTTACAAAAAAGAATACCTTTAGTTCTCAAGGATTAAACTAACTTAAGAGGTAGTGACGGATCTCTTTATATCTTATTTTCATAGAGATTTTACTCATGCTATTAATTGTTTTATATTTTTTAATTATTTTAATTTTTTAGTGAGTTACAAGGACTGGCTCATTTAGGCCTTTCACTTATAAGGGCCATGACCGGGCTACCTATTTGATAATCCATTTATCAAAAGGACATTTTTGGCTTAGCCCATAAAGGGCCGGTCCTCCACAAGCCGGGTCAGCTCGTTTTGATGGCTTTAGCTCAAATATTTATTAAAAGCTAGACTAGTTTTTTTCCTTTTTGATAAAAGAAAGAAGTGAGGGGGGGCTAGTGTAGCTATTTTTCTGGGCGTGACCATAACAGCCCCCATCTATTAGAAAATTTTAATTCATGTCAATAACTAAGATGGCTCGGTCATTCCCTACTAGCATAGCCACCTCCACCGGGCGTGACTAGGTTTTTTTCTTAGATACTAAGTTGCCTAGCTAGTATTAGGTGGGCATAGAGAACTTCTCAAATTTTACATGCATTGTTATTCATAAGTTGGGATGCAATTGAGCTAAATAAATCGGATAGTTAGAAGTTCAAGTTTCATTCGATTCAAAATATTAGAGCTCCAAATTTAATTCGAGATCGATCAAGCTTTAATATTCTAGCTCGAACTTGACTTGAAAAAAAAAAAATCAAGATATTCAAATATTAACTAATTGTCTTTCAACTTGAGTTCAAGCCTGAAGTTGAGCTTTGATCATAATTAAAAAAATATAATTAAAAGTTAGAAGTTAAATTATATTAAAAATATATATAAATATTATATTTTAGAATATAAAATTAATGATATAATATTAAATAAATAAATATTTTAGATATATACTTTATTAGACTAGCAAGTTTTCAAGTTAAATATTTTATTACTTGAACTTAACTCAACCTTAATAATAGTCAAGCCCAATCAAGTTTAAATTTGAGCCGAACTCAAGCAATTCAGCAGTTGCTTGGCTTATTTGCACCCCTAATACATATCAAACATTTTCAAGAGATAGTTACTAAAGAGAAAAGTGTATCATTCTTCAAAGAGAGGCCTCCTTCAATATAATAAGCTATAGCTGAAACTAATCTTTATTATAGTGGTTATAATGCTATTATATAAAATTTGTTTTGAACATGGATGAAGCTAGTACATGTGATGCTATTTACAGCATTACATATAGAGAGAGCCATTCCCATTTATTCTTTTTCCATCTGCATCTATTGATTCTTATAATTGCTGTCATATTAAATATCTAGGCTTCACTGTTCCCACAGGAAAAAAAGAAATGTGTCATCATGGCAAAATTGATTTCAGATAGACCACCACCTTGTCTTTCCCATATAATTAATTACTTTAATTCAAAAGGTGATGGTATGTGTTAAGGGCCATCTAATCTTGTCACATTCAATTCACTATAATGATATGATAATAACAAGAGCACTTACGAGCGCGCACACATAGGGCAAAGTAAGGAAGAAAAGAAAATTTATAAGGTAAATTAATGCAGTTGAATAGATTTATATGAATCCATCCTTAAAACCATGTTTCTTTCAAATAAAAACTTTTAGGATCATGCATCAAATAATATTTAAAAAATTCAATTACCCAGCTCCATGATAATTTTATCATCATGCCACCTCAACATATCTATCATTTTTTATGCACTAAGACGGTAGCCCGATTGGTAGAGGCCTTGCCTCACTACCAATCGGTCGCTGATTCGAGAAAGAATTTCATGATGACTCGATTAAATTCAGGATTTATCCTGAAACCCGTGATTGTTGGTATCAACGAGAGGTCAGGATTTTTTCTTTTGTCTCCGTTTACTAGCCGGTATTTTAGTGGTATCAAGTTTGCACGTGTCATGTTGACATACTCAAACTTATACAAGTCAAAACATTAGCCGACCGGTTGGGAGCATGTGAAAATAGCTACACCAAGATGCATCCCTTCCTATTTTTTTTTAATTTTATCCAAAAAAAAAAAAAAAAAAAATCTATCCTTCACCGAAATTCCATGTAGGAACCAGGTGATGGCACCACAAATTAAGGCACTTAACCACATCTTCATCGAAGTTCCTAAATTTTAGAACCTCTGACCTTTCTTACCAAAAGAGGATACCCCACCCCTCGGAAGTGTGGAGAGCGCGGGATCGATTACTTGCACTCAATATTTGGCGGGAGCGAGCCCTCCCACGCGCGCGATGCTCGAAATCATTCGCGCCGAAATCAAACCGGCGCCAAACCCGGTTCCGTGTTAATTAGCGCCAAAACGGAAGACCTGAACCCGATTTTGGGGAAACACTGCACCCGGTGCTCGGGGCTTGCAGGGATACCCCATTCCCCAGACATCGAATAAACCCCACCGTTTCTGTTGGACTCTCCCTTTCTCTCTCTCACTCTCCTTCGATCGGCCATGGCGAAGGGGCGAACTTCGAGGAATTCACCGAGGAGGATACCTCGAATGGCTCGATGTCCTCCGACGATGAGCAGAAGAATGGAGCGGAGGACAACCTGGACGAGGAGGACGAGGAGGAGCTCGAGGCCGTGGCCAGGACCGGGAGCCCCGAGGATGATGAGGCCGGGGAGGAGGACTTCCAGTCTACCGAGGATGATGAGGCCGCTTGCGAGGATGAGGTAAATTGGGAGGAGCAGGTGGAAAGTTCTGGTCTTTGGAGTAGTTTTGGGTTTCTAGGGTTTGTTGGATGCGGGCTTTTTTTTTTCTTCAAAACTTTGCTTGAATTTGTCTTTTTGGAGGAATTTGTCTTTTTGGAGGAATTTGTCACAGAGCTTACAAGGACAAAAGAACCCTTGTAAGCTCTGTGACAACATTCCCTTTTTGTTTCCGGTTTCATGATATCTTACACTTAGACTTTACATTTAGAGAGTTTTTACTGATCTGGTATTTCTGTTAGCTGGAAAATATTTCGGTGTTTGTTTGTTGCTGCTAAATGAGTTGTATGGGCGGTGCATTGGTCATGATTTATAATTGCATTGCTGGTAGTACTGTTGAACCAGGGTTTACAGAATTAGGTAGAGTCTAAGAAAAGGCTTGACGAGATGGGAGTAGAAGTGCTTAGTTTGATGAGCTCCGGATGATAGCTTGTCGAAAAGTGATAAATCACTGTATGAAGGAAATTTTTTAAACAAAATTTTAGTAAATGATATTTCTGGCAGAAAACCCTCGAGCTTTGGGTGAACGATTTGACTTTTATATGTAGTTGCCAAAACTATAGCTTTAATATTTTCTGGATAAGTTGCAATTGAAGGAAATGTTTGGCCCAAGTTTTTGATATACTGGAGTTGTTCCATTGATACGTTCTGCAGGCTGAGGAACCATCTACAAGTGCAGAAGTTGGAAAACGTGAAAGGGCCAGGCTTAGAGAACTTCAGAGGATGAAGAAGCAAAAAATCCAAGAAATATTAGAGGCACAGAATGCTGCCATTGATGCTGACATGGTTCGTTAATGGATATATTTGATTACATATGCTCTATCTTGCACATCTTCGTGGTTAGTCCTTGTGTACATTACCTGCATGATTGACATACATTACAGAGTCTATGCCTCTGTTTCTGTATGTTTGCAGGATATATGAGCAATTGGGCATGGATGAGCCTGTGCCTGTCACTGTACATAGAATGCACAAATTTTCATGTCATTTGTTTCCTGCTGCCTATTTACAAGATTAAATGGTGTTTATGCAAGGGAACTTTTGTATGAACTGACAGTTGATATGTTTACAGAACAACAAAGGGAAGGGGCGGTTGAAGTATCTGCTGCAACAGACCGAGATATTTGCTCATTTTGCAAAAGGAAACCAATCTGCATCAGAGAAGAAACCAAGAGGAAGGTAATATTGTATATGCAATACTTCATGTGTTGTGATTGATCCATGTCTGAAAAGAAAATGCTGATCGGAATTGCTTATTGAAGGGGTCAGGATTTTGTCATGGGTGTTTACCTTTTATCACAATGTTTTTGATTGGTGCCTTTAAGCTTAACCACTTACTGTAATTCTATCATGCACTTTTGAATTTGGACAACCATTGATTTTTGATGCAGTTTACAGTTCTTCTTCTTTTCTATACTTCCCGTTGGCTTGTGTTAATAACAGTATGCTAATTAGTGAATATGTTTTTTATCCAGCAGGCTTCGCAGGGTGTTCCTTCATGTTTATGTATGCACCCTTTTGACAATAAATTAATCCTGTATTTTCTTAGGTGACTTGAAGAAAGAAGAGAAACACATGAGATAAAATGGGAAATATATTTATCAAATCCCTCCAAATAATCTTGGTTGGTTCGATCACAACCATCCATCAAATGGCCTCTTATTTTTAATACACCATTTGTCTCACATGTGCCAGATTCTAGTTTTAGTAATGCAAATTCCATGCTACAACTTTTGCTTTAAGCCACCCGTGAATCTTTATCAAGTCAATCAATGATGAAGTTAATTCTAAAGATTCTTTACCGCACAGTTCTTTCAGGATTTTTAGAGCGTTCCATGTTTGTTACTTTATAGTTACAAGCTGCATGTTAAGCACTTAGTTTATATCATGAAAGCCTCAAATGAGTTCTATATGTGCCATCATGTTCATAAGAATGATTGTTTTAATTTGTATTTGTTGTTTGTTCTTTTGGTGGAAGGGACTTTTTTTGTCTTCGTTACATTTATACACATCCACTCTGCTTTCTAATGTTTCCATGACAATTGTTCCAGGGGTCGTCATGCATCCAAACTAACCGAGGAAGAAGAAGATGAGGAATGCCTTAAGGAGGCAGAAGATGGTTTTTCTGGTTCTGGAGGGACCCGCTTGCTCTCACAACCATCATGTTAGTGTTTCTTTTTATCATTCTTAGCTGTTCCGCTTATTGATCTTTTACTTGTACTTGCATGCAAGTATCTAACATGCCATGTGTACACAATTTTTTAATGATCTGAGTGGGGGAAAACAATTATTTGGCTTGGCAATATTTATGAATTGTAGGCAATATATTATTTTCTAGAAATGTGAAAAAATGCGTGGATGTCTATACCTAACTTAGAAGGGTCTAGTGGAAGGAGATTAGGATTTGCCAATCTTTCAAATGCTTGTAGTCAGAGACCTTCTAGTTGGATTGCATGTGTGAAGTTGCTTCCATGTAGATGGACTCTTTTTGTTGGGTAACAGCCTTCAAGGTGTCATAACATGTGGTCATAATAAAAACATGCAATTAAACAGCTATTCAAAATCCAAAATTCTTAAGTTTGTTAGCAACCATATTTTGCATGATTGGTTGGAAAGAAGATGAATTAATTTACAACCTTTTACATGATCTGCTTTAATGTGCAATATGTGATGTCCTTTCTTCGCATACTAAGTATCCTCGAGGTCTCCTCTTAGGGTATTGGTATAGATATAGTATGTATAGGCAGGTTGAACACAATCTTGGCATCATGATTATCAAATAACAGAATGAAATTCCTTGATGCATAGGCTAGGAGTCTTTGCATCAGATGATTTTTAGTCTACAAGCAGTTTAGAAATAATGGATCACATCTAGTGGCTCAGATCAATGGTGTTGGACCCCCTTCTTCTGGTTAGGATTAACCTAATACAGGCAAATATCCCCTCGAGGGGATATTGTATTGTTGATAGAACCAGTTAAGAGGAATATAGCTGTTAGGTTCCTAGTTTCACCAATATGTTTGCTAGCTTAAAGATTGGAGCAATATAAATGTATACAAACAGAGAATCTGAACATAGTGGTGGGCCTCTCTATATACAATTTTTTTAAATTGAAATTTGATGGAATATTGTTTTCTAACCTAATCCTCGAGTATTAGTGGTGTCGTAAGAGCCATGATAGGGTGCCTATCTTCTTCTTGTTTAGAATGTTAATAGAGATTTTTGGAGTAATACACTTTCCGGAACATTAAGCAGTAATGAAATTGTCATAATTAAATTATTTGTTTAAGGTGATATAAGCAAATTTTATATGGACTTGAGGAGAAAGAGTTTCTTGAGAACATTTCTAGATTACTGGTGATATTGAGGCTCTTTCTGGGAATGTATGATATAAACTGCACATATATGCAAAGAGGGCAATGATTAGGTTTGGATATCTTTAGAGGAGGGTGTTGGTAGACAATGAACTTAATTCTCCTGCTTGCTAGAGTTGTATGTCGGAATTATCTTAGATTGTTTTTCTAACTATGAACATCTACTAACTATTGAAAAGTTATGTTGTTTGTGTGCCCATGGTGATATTCAAGTAGCTCCACAATAAGATATCAGTATCAGATGTAGTTTGATTACATAGGAGGCAGAAGCTGCAAATGAGAGAAATAATGGAGTGAGGGATGATCATGGAAAATGAGGTGAAAGACAGTCCAAGTGAGGAAACAGGTGTGGTTTTTTGTTGAAGCTCTGAGCAGAAGATGGGGAAACCTTTGGAAACTTGGTGAAAAGTGTGAGATAGCTGGAAAAAAAAATTGACTTTGATGGACGACCTGACCCTTTGTTGGGAATAGTAAAACTGGCTGCAGTAGTTTGGAATAAGCTTTACTGGTCATGTCAATTGATGACAATGACATAAGCTTGATGGTTGAAATGATATCCAAGTGTAGGCAGATAAAATGAGTTGAAATTAACCTTGTAAAATTCATCAAATCTGTGATAGAAAGTTGATTGATTTTCAAAGCATATGTAGGTAGGTGGCAGATGTGGCAGATACTGGATTTGCCTTGTGGTTCTTAGTTGTGATTGCTTCTGTTTCCTAGGGGACAAGCACAAGGTGAGTGCTTCACCCACATGATATCTTTTTTATTTGTTTTGATTGATCAATGTTAGCTATGAGATTAGTGCATCTATTTTGCAAGAGATGTAAGCTTTCTATTGGATCAGTTGGATATAATTTATTGCCATTCTGGTTTGGGTAGACACATCCACAATTTTTGTGTAACCTTTGATTTCTGTTACTGTTCAGGCATGTTAAACAGAAGTTTGTGACTGCATCTTTTGTGCTTTCTTTGGCAGGTATACAAGGCAAGATGAGGGATTACCAACTAGCTGGACTGAACTGGCTGATTCGGTTGTATGAGAATGGCATCAATGGGATACTTGCTGATGAGATGGTATGTTTGGAAGCTTTCGTGATACTTGTGTGCTACATTTTTGAACTGATTTCATTTTGCTCAATGTAATTTGAGATTCAGTTCTGGCTTTTCTAAGTGACTGTCTGGAACTTTATACCATTCTAAATATTATCTCTATATCTCAAATTTTATTATTGCATCAATTTCCATAAAATGATGAAAAAAATATGCATTGCCCTTGACTTGTTTTGATGGGACTTCTTATGTAGGGTCTTGGAAAAACACTGCAAACCATCTCCCTACTAGGCTATCTGCATGAGTTCAGAGGAATTACTGGGCCCCACATGGTAGTGGCACCAAAATCTACACTTGGGAACTGGATGAGGGAAATTCGGCGTTTTTGTCCTGTTTTGCGTGGTGTAAAGTTTTTAGGAAATCCAGAAGAAAGGGTCAGTCAGAAGTTTAATTATTTCTTCATTTTACTTAATATTTTTTTTGGCTGCTAAGTATTGGTTGTAAGCAAGGTTCACCATCTCAGTACCAAACCTGTACTAGTACCATCTTATTATAGTGTTGGTATGTATACAATAAGGTCTGGCATATTGAGTGTCAGTATGCTATGGTACCACATGCCAGTTCAGCACTAGTATGGTATAGTATGCTCGGTGTGGTATGGTACCAACTGGTATGGCAAACTTTGATTACAAGTATGATGCTTTTGATTATCATTATTATTATTTTTAATTTGTTTGCAGAGGCATATAAGAGAGACTTTATTAGTGGCTGGGAAGTTTGATGTATGTGTCACTAGTTTTGAAATGGCCATTAAAGAAAAGTCTGCCTTAAGGCGCTTTAGCTGGCGCTATGTTATTATTGATGAGGCCCATCGGATAAAGAATGAGAACTCTCTTCTTTCAAAAACAATGAGACTCTATCATACAAATTATCGCCTTCTTATCACAGGCACACCTCTTCAGGTATGCTCTTATCGGTATCATGATTTTCTGATTGGCATATCACTTAATGTGGTGCTTATTTTAGTGACTTAGCTTGGCTAGTTGGAATGAATATGATGTTTGGCAACAATAGAATCATCTATCTGCACACGTTATTTTGTTATATAATAACTGTCTATTTAGACAAAATCATGTTACCATTTCCCACCAAGCATATGTCATATAATTGTCTGGTTCATGTGGTGGTTATCTAATAAATTTCTTAGTTCAGGGTGGGGCTATATCAGATAAATTTCTTATTTCAGTAAATTTGTGGTTATCAACCAATTCCATACAATGGTACCAATGTTTACTTCTAGAGGGTTATCTAATGTGTCCATGTGCAATTGCTAGTATTGTCTATGTCAATCTCAAAATCTTGTTATTTGCTAAAAAAAAACTTCATACAAGCATCGACGCTTATAATTTGTTTATTTGTTGTGATGGAATTTAACTCATATGCACAGCTGGAGATGTTATTGTACTGCACATGCTTGCCCCTGATAAAGAATTTCTTTTGGGTTGTCTTCTGACAGCAATTTATTAAGACTGACTTGAATGTTTAATTTCTCCAAAGTTCATTGATCTGTAGAATATGTTATTGATAATCCTTTTAATTCTGCAGAATAATCTGCATGAGCTATGGTCTCTTCTAAACTTTTTACTCCCTGAGATATTTAGTTCGGCTGAGACCTTTGACAAATGGTTTCAAATTTCCGGAGAAAATGATCAACAAGAGGTTGTTCAGCAGCTTCACAAGGTGCGGCTGAAAGACTTCTATTAAATTCATGTTGTATGCTCATATGTTACTTTACTTTTTTTAAGTGCCACTGACAAACAATCATGTCTATGCTTGTGTACGGAAGGTTCTTCGTCCATTCCTCCTTCGACGGCTCAAATCTGATGTTGAAAAAGGCTTGCCACCGAAAAAAGAAACTATACTTAAAGTAGGAATGTCCCAGATGCAGAAGCACTATTATCGTGCTCTGCTTCAGAAAGATTTAGAGGTCATTAATGCTGGTGGTGAACGCAAGCGTCTTTTAAACATTGCCATGCAGCTCCGTAAATGTTGTAACCATCCATACTTATTCCAAGGTGCAGAACCTGGCCCGCCTTACACAACTGGGGAGCATCTGATTACAAATTCTGGTATTTCAACTTTATAAAATTTCCCTTGTGCATGATTTTGTTGACATGACATGCTTTATAACAAAATAGTCACTGTGCAGGAAAAATGGTTCTTCTAGACAAGTTGCTTCCGAAGCTTAAAGAGCGGGATTCAAGAGTCCTAATCTTTTCACAGGTTCTTATGACTCCAATGAATTCTTTTTCTACCAAATAGTGAGCTGTTTTGTACATTGGAGACCGCTGAATTTTTAACATGCAATCAGATGATATGTGATACTTCCAAGTATATTTTGTTGAAAATGCATGTAGAATATGTATTTGTTAATAGCAAACCAGCATTGCTGATACAGATGTCATGCCATTAAATTAATGTCAGAGATGACTTGATGTTTTAATACATTACCTTGATTTAAATTAATAACTTTTGTGTTTGCCAATAACTTCAGAGCTTCTAAATTGAACTTTTGTTCATTTTCCAAGTGCTTGAATTTGCTTGTCACCCCCTAACACACTCTCACCCTTCTATTCCAAGTCCTTTATTATCTATTTGTATTACTGATTTCTTTATTATATTTTCTTGAGTTCAGATGACTAGACTGCTGGACATCCTAGAAGATTACTTAATGTTTCGTGGATATCAGTATTGCCGAATTGATGGGAATACTGTTGGAGAAGATCGTGATGCTTCTATTGAAGCTTTTAATGAACCTGGAAGTCAGAAGTTTATTTTCTTGCTTTCAACTAGAGCAGGTGGCCTGGGGATCAACCTTGCCACTGCAGATGTTGTCATTCTTTATGACAGTGATTGGTAATATTTATCTCTAGTCATGCTAGCCATCTTTAAATTGGTATTTTAAGGATATTTTGACTCTGCTTTCCATTTTTGCCTTCAGGAATCCACAAGTTGATTTGCAAGCACAAGATCGTGCTCATAGGATTGGCCAAAAGAAAGAAGTTCAAGTGTTCCGGTTTTGCACTGAGGTTCAGCTTTACTTTTTGAAGTTCATTGAGAAGCATGCTTTAATCATGATTTCTATGAAAGGCAATAATATTCCATTAAAAAAAATGCAGTACACTATAGAGGAAAAAGTCATTGAGAGGGCATATAAGAAGCTTGCCCTTGATGCTCTAGTGATTCAACAGGGCCGGTTAGCTGAGCAGAAAGGTAGGCCTCTTATCTCAGAAGATTCTTGCGCATGACTCATTGAGGCAATCTTCTTTTAATAAAGAAATGAATGTTTGAAGTCATGCTTTTATGATGTTTAATGATGCAGCTGTAAATAAGGATGAACTGTTGCAAATGGTGAGGTTTGGTGCTGAAATGGTGTTCAGTTCCAAGGATAGTACAATTACGGAGGAAGATATTGACCGGATCATAGCTAAAGGTGAAGAGGCAACAGCAGAGCTTGATGCAAAGATGAAGAAATTTACAGAAGATGCCATCAAATTTAAAATGGATGACAGTATGTAAAATTTATTTTGGTTTCTTGTTTACAAGAAAAAGTTAAACTTCGAATTCTGATGTTCTATATTTTTCTGTGCAGCTGCAGAATTGTATGACTTTGATGATGAAAAGGTAATCCATATATTGCCTTTTACTTAAATTGTGAGGAGTGAGTTTGTTCTGTTCTCAAAGTGGTTTTATTGCTTTACTATTTACCTTGCAATTGTATGTAAAATTGTAATTTAGTACCCGAGAACTTAATTGTCCTTGATTTGCTTGATGTAGGATGAAAACAAGCTTGACTTTAAGAAACTTGTTAGTGAGAATTGGATTGAACCACCCAAAAGGGAACGAAAACGCAACAAGTAAGATCATCTCATTGCCTACAACCTCTGTTCTATTCTTCCCCCCTTTGATCCTAATTTTTCAGCTCCTTTATTTAGCTATTCGGAGTCTGATTATTTTAAGCAAGCATTACGCCAGGGTGGTCCAGCAAAACCAAGGGAACCACGAATTCCTCGGATGCCTCAGTTGTAAGTCTTTTTTGTTGCTAGGATTTTTTTTTTGGGCTTCTTGCTGAGTTAACTTATAAAGGTTTCTTCTATATACTATCTTTTTACTGTCATAAAATTTGTATACTATTATTTGGAAAAAAAGAAAAAAAGCATTGAACAAATTGCTTGTTGCTACTTTGTTTTTCAGGCATGATTTCCAGTTTTTTAACACCCAAAGACTCAGTGAGCTATATGAAAAAGAAGTTCGGTATCTTATGGTGCGTGCCATCATTGAATCTTCTCTTTTGCATTTTTTTTTTCGGTCCTCTCTCAACCAATTATCTTCTTAGTTTGCTTTGTTTTAGCTGCAACTGCACTGGTTTCTTAGTCCTGACAAATTTCTTGCCTTCCAAATGAAATGTTGGGCTGCACTGAAGTTCTTAGTCATCCTAACAATGATACTTTTGTCATGGTTAAAGTCCTCTCTTTCCCTCTATTGAAGATGCACCTTTTATGCTTATATCCCTTGTTGCACCAACCTTCGCTGTTGCACTGCTTTTTAATTGGCATTCTTTTTAAAGTATTTAATCGTAAAATTTCCATTTCCCTTTTGATATCTGTCCAGCAAACCCATCAAAGGAATCAGTTAAAAGATACTATTGGTGATGCAGATGAGCCTGAAGGTACTTTATCCTTTTTTAAAGTGCTTTTCTTGGTCAGCAAAGGCATAATTCTAACTGACAATTGCAATTATCTAGAGTTGGGTGATCCTTTGACCGTGGAGGAACAGGAAGAAAAGGAGCAGTTGTTAGAAGAGGTGCTTCCACTTTTAGATTATTGAAAGTGATTTAGTCCCCTTAGTATCTACTGATCTGACTGCTGCAAGTTTCAGGGTTTTTCAACATGGACAAGAAGAGATTTCAACACTTTTATCAGAGCTTGTGAGAAGTATGGCCGGAATGACATAAAAAGTATAGCTTCTGAAATGGAGGGCAAGATGGAGGAGGAAGTTGAGAGATATGCCAAAGTTTTCAAAGCAAGATACAAGGAATTGAATGGTATAAAATTTCAGCCTATCTTTATTAAATAGATTCAGTGTAATCAATAGTAAAGGCACTCTTCTTTTTCTTTTTTTTTTCATATTAATATTTTTTCACTCATTCATATATTCATGTTGGAAATTGCTGGCTACCTTATTCCATTTCCTGAAAGTCTGCACATTTTGTGCTTTGCTTTCTCTTAGATTATGACCGCATAATTAAGAACATTGAAAGGGGAGAGGCAAGAATTTCTCGGAAAGATGAGATAATGAAGGCAATTGGGAAGAAGTTGGATCGCTACAAGAATCCATGGCTTGAATTGAAAATTCAGTATGGCCAAAATAAAGGGAAGTTGTACAATGAAGAGTGTGATCGTTTCATGGTAAGCTATACATTGAATTTCATTCTTTTTTATTAATAAGTTTGAGCTTATTAAAAATGAATTCTCAATGTCCTTTTCAGTTATGTATGGTCCATAAACTTGGTTATGGAAACTGGGATGAGCTGAAAGCAGCTTTCCGCACATCTCCCTTGTTTCGTTTTGACTGGTTTGTTAAATCACGCACAACTCAAGAGTTAGCTAGGCGATGTGATACGCTTATCCGACTAGTAGAGAAGGAGAATCAAGAATATGATGAGCGGGAGAGACAAGCTCGAAAAGAGAAAAAGCTTGCCAAGGTTTACTTGTTTACATCCTTTCCCATTTCGGCTGCACTTTATTTGCCTTTTATTGGGTGATGGATTTTGTTGATCTACTACTGTCTACTATTGCCTTACTCTTTATGAATATTCACTGTCAACATGCAAGTCAGGAAGGTCAAAATTCTCTTGTTATAATGCAAAAGATGATAATACGTCTGTAAATGCTCCCCTTTTCTTTTTCATTACATTCTTTATTTGTTTATCATACTAATGTTTGTAAATCATACTATCATGTAGTCATGATTTCAAAATCTTAATTCTTCCATTGTCTTTATATTTATCTCTTCAAATATTGACTGTATTATCATTATGCTATATGCTATTGTTGGCAGTTCTGTTTATGAAAGCCTTATTTATTTTTGCCTCATGCTGAAACCATTTCCATGTGTTCTAGAACTTGACACCCTCAAAGCGGTCCATGACAAAGGCACCAGCTTTGGAGACCCCTGCATTGAATTCTTTTAAGAGACGAAAGCAATCAGTCATGGATGACTACCTGAGCTCGGTAAGCTTACATCATTATGTCACTTCACAACTATGCTTTTTATCATGTCAATGACTTGGAGCATCTCTCCTGCTATTTCAAACCAAGGTTATAACCATAATGAATAAAGTTAATTTAGTCATCCTTTTAATTTTTGCCATCTCTTTCTTCTAAAAGGGAACATCCCATAATTGGCAAAATATATTTTTATCAAATTCTTTCTGTAATTTGTCCTTTTTCATGTAGTCAGCTATTTGTCAATCCTCTATATTTTCATTCACTGTTGAGTGCTATGTTGGGCCTTTTTTTCTCTATGAATCATAGATTGGGGAAAAAACCTGAATTTATAAGTTTTAGATTAGGGATTATGTGAGGTCATCTCTTGGGTTCAAAGCACAAGGTTATTTCAAAGAGCTGGTTATGTATCAGTTCTATTCAAACTTTAGTGCTTCATATCCATGATCACATCCGCATTTCGAAAGGATTCCCTGTAAAAGTTTCTTGGGGGTTGAAGATGAAAACCAAGAAGAGTGGGACCTTTTAACAGAAGTTACCAACAAAAAAAGTATTTTGTCTCATCTTTTGTGTACAAAACACAAGGTTATTTCAAAGATCTGGTTATGCATTAATTCTATTCAACTTTTGGTGTCTCATATTCAACATCACATCCTTATTTCAAAGGATCCCAAACAAAGTTTCTTGCTGGATGAGGATAAAAACAGGAAAAGTGGGGACTTTTACAGGTCACATGCAAACATGTATTTATGCATGGAATGGGAAATCTTGGTGAAACAGAAGCGTTCGCGCCCGTGTGTTTTCATGCATGTTCACCCCCTTTTGGCTCTGCGACCGATCTCCTGTCTATATGGCTTCTTAGTTAGTGTTTTAGATGCTAGAATTTGTTAAATATTAAATTGGCTCCAGCATTTGCACTATTGGTTATAATGCATGCTAAACCAATTGCTTTGATGGAGCGCAACCAAAACTATTGCTAAAAGGATGAACTGCACTAGCCATTAATTGCTCACATAGATGGTTTTTTTTTTGGACTTGTTTCAGGGGAGGAGGAGGAAATGAATTAAGGGAGGCGTGCTGCTTATGTATTGATGCTTGGGACCAAATTTGATGGTGCAGAAGGCTTTTGAGAGGTTCAGTGTGATATGTATTACTTTTCAAGGGCTGGAAATGGAGCTTCTGTATGACTTTCATGTGATTAACCAGAAATGTAGCAACCTTTTCTTGTTTTAATGTAGTGCAGGATGCGGCTGTGCTAGTATGCACCTGTCTGCCATGTAGCCTGACCAAATATATGACAATTATATGTAACTCACTCCCATCTTTGTTCTGCCCTAGTGCATACCTGAAAGATTATATATATCTTTTTTCTTCTCTGAAGAAATTAATTTGCCACTTGCTGTATGGTTTTGTTGTTGCTATGTCTCCGGTACAAACTATTGAAGCATGTAACAACTAACAAGTGCGTGTTGAAAAGAAAAACTGTGAAGTTAACATTGGCTCTCAGGTTTGATCAATTAATGTTGAAAAGGCAACAATTAATAGGTTCAGAGGGGTGCCTAACCATTTCCCATTGTTGATCTGCTCCTCTCTTTCAAACTCGCCTAGAGTATACACGGCACCTATTTCTTGAGTTGTTTTTATGATTCATCTATTACAGCCAGAAGCGGTAGCTGGGAATTCAGAGCTCGATTTCGTTGGGCCTGGGATTACACCTTGAAGGGCAGCACCTTAACGTATAAGGTATTAGCCATTCATCTAATTAATGCTCTCAATTAAATAAATCACGAGCATGAAAATGCAAAAAAAAAATTTGTAGCTGAATTGTGGAATGGAAAGCATGGTAATCTTTTGCGCAGTGGTGATAAGACTGGAATTTTTTTAAAAATAATATTAAAAAAATATTTACGAAATTAGGTGATCGTCCGTTTATTTATGAAATCAGGTGTTTTAGGTTGACATGGATGCGCAACGCCAAAAACCTTGCCACGTGGCGTCAGCGGGTGCTAGCGCGGATATGAAATCATGTTTGGGAAGGATGATTTCTCAGCATGAAAATATCTTTCCTGTAGATGAATTCAGGACCTCTCCACATGGCACCCCAGGGAGTAGTTCCGGTCGGCAATTGGCCACGTGGCAATTTTTGGAGAAATCGTTGCTGGCAAAAATGATTTCAGGTTGCCTGAAAACGTCTTTCCCAAAAATGAATTCAGGTGCACCTCGAGCCATCGCGCAGTTCCGGACACGTGGCGCTATTGGGCTAAAGTCGTCGTTATGAAAGACGATTTCAGGCTGAGAAATCGCCTTTCACAAAAACAAGTTCTCAGCCGAACTCCCTCACCCAATTTTATTGAATGAAATTAATATATTATATTATTAATTATATTAAAAATATAAATAGAACATACTTTAATTTTGATTAAATGAAATAAATTTATTATATTATTAATTATATTAAAAATATAAATAGAAAATACTTTAATTTGTTCCAAGTATGGGCTCATGTATATCGACGTACTGGTCATCCCTGCACCAATGCGCATCCGGTGTCGTAAACGCTAAATCCTAAACATTAAACCTTAAACCCTAGATTGTAAACCCTAAACCCTAAACCAACCTTAGACTATGAACCATAAACCCTAAATCCTAAATCTTAGATTGTAAACCCTAAACCCTAAATCAACCATAGACCGGTGGGCGGACCGGTGGCCGGACCCTGGTGGACGGACCGATGGCAAGACCGGTGGTTGGATAGGTGGCCGAACTCTAGTAACCGCACCGTAACTCGAACGATGGCCGGACTCTAGCGATCGGACCGACGGTAAAACCAATGACAGGACGAGGGCCGGACCGGTGGTAGGATTGGTGGCCTGACCCTGATGACCGAACCTTGGCAGCCGGACCGATTTCACCTAAGTTAATAAATAATTTTTGTTTACATTATTAAAAAATATCTCATTCGTGACGGCATATCATTCCCACTTCCATGGCTCCTTGGATGAAGAGAAGATCGAGATCTCTATATATATCCTTTGTAAGAAATTTATTTTTTAATTTTTTTGAATAATTTTTTTAAAAAAAAACTCATAAACCCTAAACCAATTGTAGATCCTAAACATTAAATACTAAACCCTAATTCCTAAACCAACACTAGACCGTAAACCCTAAACCCTAAACCGTAAATATGTTATTTCAAAAGTAAATATGTTATTTGTCTTAATTATTGTATTGTACTTCATAATCGATGATGGATGCTATTACCATTGATGAGAAGTTGATGCCACATAGGAGAGGCATGAGTACACTAGGCACCGGGTTGTCGACTACACAAAACAAAGATCATAAAGTTGACTCGGAACTGTGGATTGGTCTTTCATGACAAATCACTCAATGATAAATTAATTCCAATTCAGAATAAAGTTTTACAAATACAATACATAAATAAATAAAAAATAATGGTCCTAGGTCCCACATGGTGGACCTCTCCTCTTGCATGCAGGCTGGACACGATGAGGCATCTGCGCAACTTCAGCTAGAGGCTGATGCTCTGTCATACGCTCCATCTCATGTGATGCTTGCTGTGCCGAGATATGATGCGACGAATCCTCGCCATAGGCATGTCCTCAATGTCCGGAATAATCGTGCTGCATCATGTAGTCCGGTGCAGCGGTATACTCAAAATGTGCAGCAACATCTTCAATAGATGTGAACTCGGGCATCGGATATGGAGATGTATTATAATGTCGAGTACCTCGTCCATGCTGGAATGGCGGAGGTGCTCCCGATGAAGATGTATAGTAATAAGGCGAAGGAGTCTCGTCCTCTCTGTCGGCCCCTTGATAAAACTCTCGTAATGAGACACATGCATGCTTGCCGACAGTATGAAGGATGGAATGGCAAACATCCGTAATAGTCTGGGAGTTTGTCGCAATGCAATCTGGCTAAGCAAGCTGAAGTATCCTCGTGATGGCACTGCTGATGCGGCAAGCATATGAGATCATAACTCTGGACTTGGACTTCAGTCTGTCGGTTCATTGTCAAGGGGGAACCTGGTTCTCAACTCAAAGACTTTGAAGGACCCTGCAATTGAAGATCAAAGGTTAAGGAAGAAAGAGACAAATGTAAAGAAAGGTTGGGAGGATTTGTGAACAAAGAAGAAATTGCAGAAGATCTGGCCGACTCCAATGCCTTCGTCTTGTACTGGAATGGTGAGTTGCTTGAAAAAAAAAAAATTGGCTTTGGCGTGGAGGAAGAAACTTTCACACAAGAACATAAGACAATTTGCTTCAAAACTTCACTTGTATTTCATTCATCTTCAATCCCTTTTTACAATAGGCATCCAAGGCTTTTAATAGCCTCACAAAGCTAGATTTTGAAATTTAAAAACTCTCCAAATTGAAGAGGATTACAAGGGGGGTTGGAGAATTTGATGGAGGTTTTGGAGGGATGTGGGGGGAGTTGGAGGATTTGGTGGAGGGCTTGGAGGGATGTGGGCGACCTCCTTGAATTTGAATCTCCCTTGTTGGCGCCCAAAGGGTGATGAAGTGGCTGGTGAGGTGGCACCTCTGGCTGATGACATGGCATGGTGAGGTGGTCTTCTAATTTCAAGATGACATGTGGCGCCACGTGGTCCTAGTTGATGGTCCTTTTCTCTTGCTTGGCGGTGTGTCTTCTCTTCTTCATGGGGTCAAATTCTGGGCTCCAGAATTTGAGTCTTGTTGCTGGCTTTCATGGCTTTAAGACTTGAATAGACTTAACTTGCTAGCTTTTGAAATTTAAAAACTCCCCAAATTGAGGATTACAAGGGGGGTTGGAGGATTTGATGGAGGGTTTGGAGGGATGTGGGGGGAGTTGGAGGATTTGGTGGAGGGCTTGGAGGGATGTGGCCGACCTCCTTGAATTTGAATCTCCCTTGTTGGCGCCCAAAGGGTGATGAAGTGGCTGGTGAGGTGGCACCTTTGGCTGATGACATGGCATGGTGAGGTGGTCTTCTAATTTCAAGATGACATGTGGCGCCACGTGGTCCTAGTTGATGGTCCTTTTCTCTTGCTTGGTGGTGTATCTTCTCTTCTTCATGGGGTCAAATTCTGGGGTCCAGAATTTGAGTCTTGTTGCTGGCTTTCATGGCTTTAAGACTTGAATAGACTTAACTCAATTGAATTAGACTCAACTGAATTAAACTCAACTGACCTAGACTTTAAAACTTGAAATGGACTTACAGGAAATAAAATTTTAAAAGTAATTACAGGACTCAATAAACACTCTTGATTTGAAACTCAAAATTAATTACAGGACTCTTAAAATGGAAATGACTCCTTGTTGGAGTGTAGTTTCTTTTGGTTTCTGGTGTCCACACCAACTGCTCTGTAAGATAAAAATAAAAAATAAGTTTCAAGAAATATAAAATTTAACATTAATAAATAGCAAAACTTAAATTTCTTACCATATAATCATTAACTGCACCAGGACGACTGATGAATCGACTAGTGATGCTACGGTACCACCGCATATAGGGATCGTGATAATCCATGATACCATCTGTTGCCGATCTCGCCGCCGCGCCTGTGGCTTCGGAGCCGCCGATTTGACTAGATCGTCTCGCCCCGGGGTCTCCTGGCTCTCAACCTTGCAAGACAAGGTCAGAAACCCTGGCCGGGTATCCCAGCGAGGGAGCTCCGACGGTCAAGTTAGTAAACGGCGAGAGGGAACAGAATCTCCGAGACGGGCCCCCGAAGGAGTCCCAGACTTAGAGATTGTGCTAGCAAGAAAGGTCTCAGGAAGGATAGAAATCCGGCCGGGTTCCCCCACCGAGCTCGCGCCGAAGATCCCCTCTCGGGAACTTGGATCCTGCTCTAGGTGCTTCTTCTTTTCCCAGCCTCCGTCTCTTGCTAACCTGGTCGTCTACTCTCCCCTTCCTTTTTAACTCCTCACGTCGCCTTTTCGTTTGCCGCCTTTGGGAGGCCCCCTCGTCGCTTTCACCTCCTCCCCTCCATCTCTTTCCCCTTTCCCTTTTGGACCAAAGAACCCGACAGCCTCCCCGCCTTGCTTGCCAGGCCTAGTGAGGAAAGAGTAAAGGGAGGGCGCCGACCAGACCGCCGACCGGACCTCGGGCCGAGCATGAGTGCTCTCCTTCCCAGGCGCCGACGATGCCTGTTATCGGGTCCTATTTTGTCAGGACTTCGCCTCTCGACGGCGGAACCTATCGGGCCGATGTAAGCGATGTTTCGCGTGTCACTGCCGACCGTACGGGCGCTTCTTTTGGGATGCGGCGCGCACGGCTCGAGGGGCAATCTCGGAGCTCGTGCTCCTGCTCCTCGGAGGCTTCACCGCACAGGTTGGCCGGCTTCGGTCGAGGTGGATCCCTCCTGGGTGGACACCTGGCGGAGCGGCAGAGGGGCGCTCGACTTCGGCCGAGGTGGTCCCATCTCTGGGTGCCACCTAGCGAAGGAGCGAGGGGGCCCGGCTCGACCTCGGCTGAGGTTGGACCGTCTCAGGGCGCCACCTGGCGAGGGAGCGAGGGGCCGCCGGCTTCGGCCAAGGTGGACCCCTCTTGGGTGGACACCTGGCGGAGCGGCAGAGGGGCGCTCGACTTCGATCGAGGTGGTCCCGTCTCCGGGCGCCACCTGGCGAAGGAGCAAGGGGGCCCGGCTTGACCTCGGCTGAGGTGGGACCGTCTTAGGGCGCCACATGGCGAGGGAGCAAGGGGCCGCCGGCTTCGGCCGAGGTGGACCCCTCATGGGTAGACACCTGGCGGAGCGGCAGAGGGGCGCTCGACTTCGGCCGAGGTGGTCCCGTCTCCGGGCGCCACCTGGCGAAGGAGCGAAGGGGCCCGGCTCGACCTCGGCTGAGGTGGGACCGTCTCAGGGCGCCACCTGGAGAGGGAGCAAGGGGACGCCGGCTTCGACCGAGGTGGAACCCTCCTGGGTGGACACCTGGAGGAGCGGCAGAGGGGCGCTCGACTTCGACCGAGGTGGTCTCGTCTCCGAGCGCCACCTGGCGAAGGAGCGAGGGGGCCCGGCTCGACCTTGGTTGAGGTGGGACCGTTTCAGGGCGCCACCTGGCGAGGGAGAAAGGGGCCGCCGGCTTCGGCCGAGGTGGACCCCTCCTGGGTGGACACCTGGCGGAGCGGCAGAGGGGCGCTCGACTTCGGCCGAGGTGGTCCCGTCTCCGGGCACCACCTGGCGAAGGAGCGAGGGAGCCCGGCTCGACCTCGGCTGAGGTGGGACCGTCTCAGGGTGCCACCTGGCGAGGGAGCGAGGGGCCGCCAGCTTCGGCCGAGGTGGACCCCTCCTGGGTGGACACCTGGCGGAGCGGCAGAGGGGTGCTCGACTTCGACCGAGGTGGTCCCGTCTCCGGGCACCACCTGGCGAAGGAGCGAGGGGGCCCGGCTCGACCTCGGCTGAGGTGGGACCGTCTCAGGGCGCCACCTGACGAGGGAGCAAGGGACTGCCGGCTTCGGCCGAGGTGGACCCCTCCTGGGTGGACACCTGGCAGAGCGGCAGAGGGGCGCTCGACTTCGACCGAGGTGGTCCCGTCTCCGGGCGCCACCAGGCGAAGGAGCGAGGGGGCCCGGCTCGACCTCGGTCGAGGTGGGACCGTCTCAGGGCGCCACCTGGCGAGGGAGCAAGGGGCCGCCGGCTTCGGCCGAGGTGGACCCCTCCTGGGTGGACACCTGGCGGAGCGGTAGAGGGGCGCTCGACTTCGGCCGAGGTGGTCCCGTCTCTGGGCGCCACCTGGCGAAGGAGCGAGGGGGCCCGGCTCGACCTCGGTTGAGGTGGGACCGTCTCAGGGTGCCACCTGGCGAGGGAGTAAGGGGCCGCCGGCTTCGACCGAGGTGGACCCCTCCTTGGTGGACACCTGGCGGAGCGACAGAAGGGCGCTCGACTTCGGCCGAGGTGGTCCCGTCTCTGGGTGCCACCTGGCGAAGGAGCGAGGGGGCCCGGCTCGACCTCGGCTTAGGTGGGACCGTCTCAGGGCGCCATCTGGCGAGGGAGCAAGGGGCCGCCGACTTCGGCCGAGGTGGACCCCTCCTGGGTGGACACCTGGCGGAGCGGCAGAGGGGCGCTCGACTTCGGCCGAGGTGGTCTTATCTCCGGGCGCCACCTGGCGAACGAGCGAGGGGGCCCGGCTCGACCTCGGCTGAGGTGGGACCGTCTCAGGGTGCCACCTGGTGAGGGAGCGAGGGGCCGCCGGCTTCGGTCGAGGTGGACCCCTCCTGGGTGGACACCTGGCGGAGGAGCGGGGAGGCCCGGACCGACCTCGACTTCGACCGAGGCAGAGCCACATCTGACTTTGCCGAAAAACTCCACGTGGCTCGAATCATGCCCAGCGAAATCTGAGGTATGCCACGTCATCGTTACAGCCGTAACACCATCAACTGGAGCACCATCTACAAAATGATCATGTCAACTCATCCAAATATGAATTCACTAGCGATGAGTGGCAGACCAGTCCTGCTCAGGTCATCCTCTCAGATCGATATGGTGGAGTGCCGAACCCGTATCAACCTAATCAGGCACGACCTGTCAAATCCCTAACTGGCGCATCACTCTATCAGGTAAGTGCCACTCCACTATATAAAAACAAATAAGTGGCACTTGAGCACACTTGATCTGCTGACCATCTAGACAGTAATCTAGTAACTATACAAGTACATCGGCAGAATATGGTTGCCATATCACCTGTTCATAAATAAAGCATAACTCATTAAACAAGAACATATAAGACTAGTCAATCATTTAAAAAAAATAAGCACTAATGATTACCTCATCTACTCTAAGGTGATCTATCAAGTAACGATAAGAAAAGACCACGTGTCGGTACCTATGTCACACAAAAATCGTCTCTCCATCTGCAAAATAAATTTATTAAATTTGTTAAATAAGTCAGTAAATATCATACACAATATAAAATTTAATATAAATACAGAACTTATCGCATCCCTAAAGGACCCTGTGGTAAACCAGCTCCATCATCATCAAAATCGATCATAGGATCTGGAGCTTGGCGCTGTAATCTGCGGGATGCAAGGATCGAGAATCTATCCCATGCCCATAGCTGTAGTAGTAATAATGGAAAAGCAATGTCACTGGCATCTTTCCTACTCACCCTACACATCTCTATGTACAACCATGCGAGTCCTGCACTACCCCAACCAAAGTATCCAGCATCATCCAAATCTGCTAGTAAGGGTAGAAACATGAGATGCATCATGTTCCCAGATTTATCCATAAATAGGCACCCACCCATTAGTTGCAAAATATATGCTCGAGCATAGCGCTGTATAGCTATCTCGTCGGCACCAATATTTAACTGCTGAAACTGCTCGATAAGCCAGACTAGACTCAATCGCGATCCCTGAAGTATACCATGTGGTGGGACAACCCTTGATAAATCATGACAGAGTTGTCCCCAATCTACCCGTATAGAACCTGTCACTGGTAGACCATCAACCGGCAAACCTAGCTGAATGGCAACATCCTGAAGGGTAATGCTGACCTCTCCCTGCGAGAAATGAAAAGTGTGCGTATCTGGGCGCCAATGCCCGACAAGAGCAGTGATCAAATGCCAATCCAATTTTATGAAACCAATACGAGCAATTATAATACCTAAATAATTATAACAATATAATCATGTCACAAAATTAAATTAGCAACTATAATATTTAAATAATTAACATTATATAATATAACATAACCCAACTATCAACAATCAATAATTTAATCTTCAATTTGTTTAGAATAATAAAATATAAGATAACCCAACTATCTAACATGATCGAAAATAAAATTACCTGTAATGCCCAATATAATTTTTTTTTAATGAACCGGAAGATGTAAGATCGGAAGTCAGGAAATAAGAAATCAACCTGGACCGGAAATAGAGCCCTAAAACAAATCACAAAGAGAATCTCACAAACCAAATAAATATTAACATAATGTGAGGCATGAAACAAAAAAAAAAAAAAACAAACCTGTTGGGTTGGAGTGGGATCGGAAGCCAAGTGGGGTCAGGAGCCAGGGAGCCAGAGTGGGGCTGAGCAGGGGTGGCAGAGCGGGGGGACCAGCGATGAAGAAGCGGGGAGGAAGGAAGAAGGAGGGGGGTTTATTTGGTTGAGAAATCGTGTCTGGGAAAGATGAATTCTCAGTCTGAAATCGTCGTTCCCAGCAATGAATTCTGCCAAAAACCATCACATTGACCCACTGCTCGCCACGTGGAGAGGGGAAGGGCCTGAATTCGTCTTTGGAAAAGACGTTTTCAGGCTGAGAAATCATCCTTCCTAGCGACGAATTCAGCCAAAACACCACCACGTGTCCACGTAAACCCATCGTGAAAACACCTTGGCTCACCACGTGGAGAGGTGATGGGCCTGAATTCATCTTTGGGAAAGACGATTTCATGCTAAAAAATCATCCTTCCCAAATGCGATTTCAGGTTGCGCTGGCAACCCCTCATGCCACGTGGCAGGTATTTTTGGCGATGCGCATCCATGTCAGCCAAAAACACCTAGTTTTGTAAATAACTTTCCGATCACCTAATTTCCTAATATTTTTTAATATATTATTAAAAAGAATTCGATAAGACTGCATTCCAGAGATGGTTATAGTGTGAATCTTTCAGTTGACGTCAAGAAACTGAAAAATATATATTAAAACCACATCTCTTTTGTGGTAATTTTGTATCCACAGCATATAATAAGAAAAAAGGATAGGATCTCATGATCAACATGAGAATCACCAAGTCCAAACGAAAAACACATAGTTTCAAATTATATATATATATATATATATATATATATATATATATATATATATATATATATATATATATGTATATAAAGATTCGTATATATTCGCATCAACTCTAACAAAATGGATTTGGAAATACATTAATTGAATAAAAATTAGAAGAAAGCTGTTGTGTCTAGATTGCTGTGACACTTGAGCTTGGATCAGACTTGTTGGAATCGAGTTATGCTAGTTGATCTAGTTTTTCTTCATCTTCTTGTAGCTTTTGGTGGGGAGATGTTCTGATGCCCAAGTTCGCCATAAAAGTATAAACTAAATAGATTAGGTCTGAGGGAAAAGTCGAGTAAAGGGTGCGCTAGAATTTTTCTGTTTCGAATCCTCTTTTCCCTCTCACCCACTGGTATTTATAGGCTACAGTCCTAACTGAATCCAGCTAAGAAAACCGAAAATGGTTAGTCTGTTAGTGGACTGGCATGTGCAGCAATCGTCATCCTTTATAACTCTTATGGTTTATCTTCTTCGACCAATCTGACGGTGCGCTAGAATTTCTCTGTTTCGAATCATCTTTTCCCTCTCACCCACTGGTATTTATAGGCTACAGTCCTAACTGAATCTAGCTAAGAAAACCGAAAATGGTTAGTCTGTTAGTGGACTGGCACGTGCAGCAATCGTCATCCTTTATAACTCTTATGGTTTATCTTCTTCGACCAATCTGTTAGATTGGTCGACATAGCATCAAGATCGACTTAGGCATTGATCAGCCTGGTGCCTCTTGGGCATTGGTCGGTTTCGTGCCCCATGGACGTTGATCAGCCTTACGGCTTATTGATCAGTCTTGCACTCCTTTGGTGTTGATCAGCCTTATGGCTCATCAATTGGCCTTGCGCTCCTTCGGCGTTGATCAGCCTTATGGCTCATCAATCGGCCTTGCGCTCCTTCGGCACCAATCCATTACTTGATCAACCAAGTTTATCCCTTACCAAATCAACATAAGTCTGTCAAATCTGTCATAACCCAACACTAGCCCCCCCAGCTTCTGAATTCATTAAATGAATGTCAGAAGCTGTCAGAAGCTTTTTTCTTTCTTCTTCCTTTTTTTTTCTCTCTTATTTTTTATAACCAACGCTTCCATTCTCGAGCAGCGTGCCTTAATGACATGTCGACCTCTGATAGGAGGAGCAGTTATAAAAACTGACTACCGTAACCTGTTGTTATCATTGCCATTTTTGAAATTTACGACGGATCATCGTCGATTAAATGCAAACATCTCGTCACCGATATGTCTGCCGTCGGATCATGAGCAGTCGCTTCGATTTCGCAAAGAGCCATATCTTTTCATTGGATGTTATGGATAGGTGGCATGATCAGAGCTAATCTTCATGTTCGAGGAGAAAATCTTAACCGCTAAACATCACTATATAAGCATCATCTCTTTCAGAAAAATAGGTTTTTCTGCCATTACGACTTCTTCGTCTTAGGAGTAAAAGAATTTCTTTAGGTCGGCCTCCTCTTCTTTTCAACCTCCACTTTAAGTTAATCTTTCTTTTCTTCCTCCTTTTTCCATGGCTAGGATCTTAGAAATTAGTCGTACCAATGAACCAGAAGGTTCTACTTCTCAGAAGAAGAAGAACAAGGCTGAATCAGTTAGGATAGATGCCATAAGGACTTCTTTAACATAACATAGGATCCTAGCATTGAAAAAGTACTATAATATTTCAGATGACTTTGTAGTAGTTGTCCCAAATTCTGAAAAACAAATAGATCGGGCTCCTCCAGGCAGTATAACGGTCTATGAAGAACATTTAAGGGATGGACTTAGGTTTCCACTCCATCCTTTCTTCCTCAGGATTTTTAAGCTATACCGCGTATTGCTGGGCCAATTGACTCCCAATAGTATCCAAATAATCTGCGCATTTCTGATTCTTTGCAAGGATGCAGATATAACCCCTAAAACTTCTCTCTTTATAGCTTTGTTCGTACTGAAACGAGATTTTCATAGCCAAGGATGGTGGGTGATCAACCCACGCCATGGTTGAAAATTCATCATCGGGCTTCCTTCGGCCATTCATGGCTGGAAGCCTTGCTTCTTTTACATAATCTCTAAAATCCCTTGGGATTTTAGTATTAGCCATAAGGAACCCCGAACAACTCTGAACAATGGCAAAAAGATTTTGGCAGTAGATAAAGAAGACTATGAAAAGCTCATGGGAATGGAGATTCCTTCAATAAAAGAGCTTCTCAATGAAAGAGGACTATTTTCGACCGAAATCAACCCTAACCCTTAGGTATCTTACCGCCGATGTTATTCTTTCACTCATTTTTTGATGATTAATTTTAACATCTAATTCTTCGGCTTATGCAGATACATCAGTTATGTTGGATGTGCAGAGACTTCGACAGATGTTGAAGAAAAGAAAGTCTGTGGCCACTCCATCCGATCAAAAGGAAAGAGAGGCCAAAAAATCAAAGAAGATAAAGCCAGCCACTTTATCGGCTCCAGAGTCTCCGATAATAATAGCCAGCATATCGGATGAAGATGAAGTACCTCTCTCCACATCTCTTCAGCCTCCCATACAAATGAGGCAATCAATTGGAACATCTACGGCAGGTCCATTATCACCTCCTACTAATCAAGCCAACAAAGAAAAAGCTCCAATGATAGAAGAAGAGGAGAGATTCTCCGCTGAAGACATCATGACCGATTTTCACGTCTATGCAGACGAATCGGGCTTGAATGACCCAGTATTGGCTCGTCGCCTTCTGAGGGTGACCATAATTCTGAAAGACTGGGATATTACTAAATCCCAGCAAATAGACGACACAGTCTTATCACTCCACCCAACTATGCTCAAGGTATAAAACTAAACTTTGTTTCAAACAATTAAGTGAAGGATCGTTTCCTTATTCTTTCAAATCTGATCAAATCAATTTATGAAAACATGCAGCTTATCCATGGAATCACCATAATGAAAGAAAGCTTGAAAAGTTTTGATCAACTCTGCCAAGTTATGCGCATGAAATAAACATAACCAATGTAGAAAAAGATGTTGCCAAAGAATTGAAGAATGCTATGGAAAAAAATTATAAGAACAGGCAACCCAAACATCAGTTCTGGAAGCAGAACTTAAAGTGGCTCAATCAAAGATAGCCAATATGGAATCAAAACTAAAGAAAAAGAAGAAGAAACTTTGATCGGCTGCAATTAAATTGGAAAAAGCCGAAGAAAAGGTCATGACAGCAAGAAAAGAAGCAGAGCAAGCTGTCAAAGAGGCTGTCAATGAAGCCGTAAAAAACTACATGAGATCATCAGCTTTTTAAGACAAACTTCATGAGGCTGGCGTCGAAAACTACGATTATGGCCATGCAGATTGCCTAAACAAAGTGAAAAAAAACTACCCTGATCTGGACATATCCAAAATCGAAGAAGAATCTGATGAAGAAGATTAGGCTGAAAAACAAGTCGATGATCAGGCCGAAAAACAAGTTGAAGATCAACAGGAAGAGCCAATGTTGGACATCCATATTCAAGAAGAAGAAGAAACGATAACAGCCCCCATTCCAAAATAAATTGAAAAAGAAAATGTAATTGAACAAAATGTAGAAAATCAATCTATATAACTGATGTATGAACTTGTTCAATCCTTGATATGAAATGAAGAACTTTCTTTTCTTTAACAAAGATTGTCGGACTTTAAACAAGGTAAACATCTTTTTCAAAAGAAGATGCGATAAATCACTTGATAAGTAAAAAGGTGGTAAGTAAAGATTTCATAAATAAAAAATTTTCTAAGTATGGAACCATCGGATCATACAAAAAAATTTTTAAAAAAGATTAATCTAAGTGTAAAGTTATCCGAACAACTCAAACGGTTATCCGATATTGTCAAATGACTGACATCGACAAAACATTCGGCAAGATCCGACCGAATCAATTTCGAACAAGTCCGATAATCCAAAGTTATTGTTGAAAGTCATTCATCGAATACTTAAGGGAGCTGATCCTTTAATCAGTCGGCCCTCAAGTCAATCATAATGAAATTGTCATTTAACTTCCCAAGCTTATCAGGGCCTATGATAATCCAATATTTCAGTCAGATTCATCAAATATATATATTTTTTATATCTTCTGAGAAGAAAAAATTTCATGAGATAATTTCAACTCTGATAACCCATAATAAAATGGGCATATCATTTCTACCAAATGTCACCTTCTCATTAGAAGGGCAGTTATTCTGGAAGTTATAAAACCGTGCTGGTCAGTATTCCAGAAACCGTACATGATTCAAATTCAAATCATATACTATCTTTTTTATCTTTATAACCGACTTTCCGAGAATCAGTAACGGCATATGAATTCCCACCAAATCAAGGTTATAGATGTGTCACAATCTCCAGATGTCTCGGACTTTGAATTATAAATCTTGATCATTGACATTTCCTATATAAAAAGATTTTAGGCTCACCTATTAAACCAACTCTGCTTTGAGTATTCTGGATATTTTCTTCTTCAAACTTCTTTGTTTCAAAAGACTTCAAAAAGTTTTCATCATATCTTGAAGATAAAACCAGATAGCGAGAGACTTCGTCGGGCACTCAAGAAAAGAACTAGATCCATACGGTTTAGAGAACAAAGATCGTGTGTGAAAAGAAGTCGCTTATCAAAAAGCACTTCCAGCAAGCAAGAATCACCCAAATATATCACATCTTCATCTGATGAAAAAAAAACACAACTATCTGATCCTTCCTTAAGAGAACCAGAAATTGGCCCCTCCATCAAACCTTCTTCGATGGAGAAAGGTAACGCCCCAATTGACGAAGAGTTGTCCGATCTGGATGATGGCAAGGGCATTCAAATGATCGTTGCAGATGCAAGTTTTGACAATCCGAAGTTAGCAAAAACTGTGTTACAGTCCACTATTCTTTGGAAAGATTAAGAGGTGACACACAGACACGGAGTAGAAGATATTTTCTCCTCCATTTATCCAAGAATACTGAAGGTAGGTATCAAAGCTCTCTTCAGAAAATTTTCTGTTTCCATTTTAACGGCATTCTGATTTTTCTTTTTCTTTTAGTTTATCAATGATATTTCCATGATCGAAGAAGAATGGCTTTGATCATCCAAATCTCAAACATATTTTCAAAATCAGTTGATATCAATCAAAGAAGAAAAAGATAAGGCCGATGCTTGTCGAACAGCCTTAAAGTTGAAACTAGTCCGAGCAATTGAAAAAAGTTTATCGTTAAAAAGATAATTAAGAGCAGTTGAAGACCAAGCCATGAAGCTTTTAGCTGATGCAGAGAAAAGGAGAAAAATACTCTGACAGGCGGACGCAACCATAGAAGAAAAAACTAGGGCTTATGAAGAGGCAATGAATCAGAAATTCAGAATGCAAGAGAAAGTAGCTTCTTTTAAACAAAAATTGGAACAAACCGAACGAGAGGCTGCTTCAGCGATTCAACATAATATTCATGCCGTTGAAGAATTCAAAAACTTCGAAGCTTTCAATGATGAGATAGACGAAGCAGGAGCAGAGGGTTATAAAATCGGCTTTGAAGAATGCATCGAAAAGGTCAAAAAGTTGTATCCCGACCTTGATGTTTCCTCCATTTTCATAGGTAAAATTACGGAAGAAGATGAAGCAAAGGAGCCAATCAATGATCTAATACTTTTCCCAACTGAAGAAACACCTGTACAAGAGAAAACTACCTGTACCCAAATCAATCAAGAAAAAGTTGAATGATACTTGTAATTATAGGTTTCTGATGAATCAATGTTTCCTTTTAATTAACTATCAATGAAATCCTTTCTTTCTCTCTGATGCTTTATAGTTAGCATACCAAGCCAACATGTAACAATCAGTTTAATATATTAGACTATCTTTCTAATGTCTTTGTTAATTCAAAGTAATAATGCTGATAGAGTGGTAGATCTGACCAACTCTTATTACCCAAATTGTGATTGACATATCAGGTTAACCTTCTTATTGATCGGTTATTTCGATATTAATATACCGATAAGTTAGTGAATTTGACCAACTCAGTTTGTCGAATTGTGGTAAGCGTATCAGGCCAACCTTTCAATTAATTAGTTATTCTGATTATAAAATGCTGATGAGATGGTGGATCAGACCAACTTAGTTTATCGGAATATGGTCAACGTATTAGGCCGACCTTTTAAGAATATATCAACTTAATACTTTTCCTTTATATAGAAAGAACGGAAGAGAGAGAATCCTTTTATTGATGGTATTTACGAAGATTCTCTACATTCCATGGTCTAGCCATCGGATAGCCATCAAGACTTTCAAGTTGATAGGTTCCAGGTTGCACCACCTCAGTGATGTGATAAGGACCTTTCCAATTGGGAGCAAGTTTGCCTTGATCAGTTGGTTGGGATATTGTTGTTCAGCGTAAGACAAGATCTCCAGATCGAAAGATTCGAGCCTTAACTCTTGAGTTATAATATCGAGCCACCCTTTGTCGATATGCTGCCATTCTCAATTGTACTTGCAATATGGAGCTCTCAAGCAGATCCAGGTCAAGTCTTCTTTGATCAGCATTACTCGATTCTTCAAGACAATCTGTTCTTCTAGAACGAAGAACGATTTCTATGGGCAACATAGCTTCACTCCCATAGACAAGGTTAAACGGAGATTCTCCCGTTGTTGATCGAGGAGTGGTACGATAAGCCTAGAGAACAGAATTAAGTTCATCAGCCCATGATCTTTTAATTTCATTCAATCGGGTTTTCAACCCATAAAGGATAGTCCGATTGGTCACCTCTGCCTCTTCATTAGCTTGTGGATGTCTGACGAAAGTTAATTTGCGAAGGATGTTGAATTAGGTGCATAAGTCACTAAATTTCTGATTATCAAATTGCCTTCCGTTATCAGTAATGATGGCATGAGGAATCCCAAATCTATATATAATGGTATTTCTAACGAACACCTCGATCTTACTTTCTGTGATTTGGGTCAAGGGTTTAGCTTCCACCCATTTGGTAAAATAATCAATGGCAATAATTAAGAATTTACGTTGTCCAGAAGCTGGGGGAAATAGACCAAGAATATCCATTTTCCACTGAGCAAATGGCCATGGGGTAGTTAACTATGTTAGCTGACTGGCGGGACGCCTTTGTATATTTACATACCTTCGACAGGGATCACACTTTCTTACAAAATCCGTTGCGTCTTTTTGTATAGTCGGCCAATAATATCCTTGTCTTATGATCTTATAAGCTAGTGATCTGCCTCCCAGATGGTCACCATATATGCCTTCATGAACTTCTTTGAGAGTATATTCAGCATCTGAAGGAGATAAATATTTCAATAATGGTTGGGAGAATGATTTTTTATATAATAGTCCATCTAAAATGACATATTGAGAAGCAATCCTTCGTAATTGTTTGGCTTCTGCATTGCTTTCAGGCAATATTCCTTCGGTCAGATATCTGATTATAGGGCTCATCCAGTTCAATTCTGGTTCTATCTAAATGACTTTTTCTTGGTCATTTACAGAAATACTTGGAGTTTTCAAATACTCTACAAAAGTCTGACCCATTAAATCGGGTGCCAAAGTAGCCATTGAGATAATGAATCGGCTCGAGAATTCTCAGCTCTAGGGACGTGACTGATGTCCCAAGAATCAAATAAAACTCTAAGTTCTTGAACTTTCTCCAAATATAGAGCCAAAGTAGTGTCACGAACTTCAAAGTCTCCTTTTACTTGATTAACAACTAACTGAGAATCAGAGAGTACTTTCAATCTCTGAACATTTAATTCTTTTGCAATTCTTAATCCAGCCAGAAGAGCCTCATATTCGGCTTGATTATTAGAAGTTCTAAATGAGAATCGAAGAGTATATTATGTGACATCTTCATTTGGACTAGATAAAATCAATCCAGTTCCACAACCAGAAGAATTTGAAGCTCCATCCACATATAGAACCCAAGGTAAACCAGTCTTTTCTACTTCATTGGACACCTTAGTTTCATTTTCATTGTTATTCCAAGTACATTCGGCTATGAAATTAGCCAGTACTTGAGTCTTCATCGCAGAACGAGGTTGATAGATAATATCATATTCACTTAGTTTTATTGCCCACTTTGCCATCCGACTAGAAGTATTAGGACACTGCAAAATAGTTCTTAAAGGTCAATCGGTCAATACAATGATGGGATGAGACTGAAAATATGGCCCGAGGCACTTTACTGATATTACCAAGGCATAAACAATTTTATGAAATTTTGGATATCTTGTTTCAGCATCATGAAGGACTTTGCTGATGTAATAGATGGATTTGTGTGACCCGTCGGATTTTTTTCTTACCAATACTGAACTAACGACTTCATCAGATGCTGCCAAATAGAGATATAGATTTTCACCTTCTTCAGGTTTAGACAATAGGATTGGATTCATTAAATATTTCTTAAGTTCCTCAAATGCCAGCCGACAATCGTCCAACCAATTAAACTCCTTAGACTGTCGTAAGGCTTTAAAAAAAGGCAAGCATCTTTCGACTGAACGAGAAATAAATTGGCTTAATAAAGCGATCCGTCCAGCCAATTGTTGAATCTCCTTCTTATTTACAGGATGCCTCATGTCTAATATGGCTCGAATCTTTTCTGAATTAGCCTTAATTCCTTGTTTTGTAACCATGAAGCCCAACAATTTTCCAGAAGTTACACCGAAAACACACTTAGTCAGATTTAACTTCATGTGATTTTTCCATAGAATATCAAAGGCCCTTTGTAGATCTTCAATGTGATCATCGAACTGATTACTTTTGATGATCATGTCATCTACATATACTTCCATGGTCTTACCAATCTGATCTTCAAAGATCTTATTTACTAGCCTCTGATATGTAGCTCCGGCATTTTTAAGACCAAGAGGCATTACTTTGTAGCAATATATTTCTCAATCTGTAACAAAAGATATTTTTTTCTCATCTTCTAGACTCATTCGTATCTGATTATATCCAGAAAAAGCATCCATAAAACTCAAGAATTTATGTTCTGCTGTAGCATCAACAAGTTGATCGATTTTAGGTAAAAGAAAACTGTCTTTAGGACATGCCTTGTTAAGATCAGTATAATCTATGCATATTCTCCACTTTCCGTTAGCTTTCCTTACCATTATTATATTGGCAAGCCAGTATGGGTAATGAACCTCTCTAATAAATCTGGCATCAAGCAATTTGGCTACTTCTTCATTGATGACTTTTTGCCTTTCTGGGGCAAAGTTTTGCTTCTTTTGATGGATAGGCCGACTAAGTGGATCCACTTTAAGTTCATGCATGATCACTTCGAGAGGAATCCCCAGCATATCGGTGGCTGTCCATGCAAATATATCAGCATTCTTTTGTAAGAAATCAATCAATCCTTTCCTTTGATCTTCACTGAGTGAACTTCCAATCTGAATGATTTTGGTCGAATCCTCTCTACCCAAAGGGGCATGGATAGTTCTTTCTACTGACATGTTTGCTCCTTCAGTCTGATCACACGGATCTATTTGCTTTAAAGTCGAGCCGCCAACCGATTATTGATTCTGAATCATTAAACATTGACAAGCCATCGGTTGATCTCCTCTCACTTCTCCAATCCCATTTTGAGTCGGGAATCTTATTAGCAAGTGATATGTAGACACAATGGCCTGAAATTTGTTCAAGGCGGGCCTTCCTAAAATTGTATTATATGCAGAAGAGGTCCGAATAACCATAAAGGTGAGAGGAAGAGTTCTTTGTTTTGGCATTGTTCTGAGGGTTACAGGAAGTATAATTTCTCCCTCTACTCTCACAGAATTTTTGCCAAATCCAGTCAATGGCATACAAGTTCTTCGTAGCCTATCAATTGGCAAGTTCATCTTAACAAAAGTATCATAAAGCAAAATCTCAATAGAACTTCCATTATCAATCAGAATTATGCGTACATCATAATTTGCAATTATCGCAGAAATTACTACAGGGTCATCATGCGGCATCTGAACACCTTGTAGATCATCGTCAGAAAAGCTAATGCTCCTTCGAAGTCTTTTGGCAGTCTTGTCATCTTCGTGACATGCTTGGTAATGAATCATTCTGACTAATCCATCAGTTGGCTATTGATTTGGGAGCTCTGTCTCGTCAGAAATCATTCTTGGGGCCATTGGCCTTGGTGTTGCTGCTTCAATTGATCGAGTCCGAGTTTGGTTGCGGACATACATGCCGAGATAATCGCATTTGATTATATCTTCAATATCGTCCTTCAATTGGATACACTCTTCTGTAGTATGTCCATGATCGCGGTGGAATCGACAATATTTAGCTTTGTTGCACACAGCAGGTGAAGCTTGCATTGGCCTAGGCCTTTGAAGGAAATTTCTTTCTCTATTTCCATCAGTATTTTTTCTCTCGGAAGAGTCAGTAGGGTGTAGGCATCAAATCTGTTGGCGTAACTCCTACCGACCAAGTTCTTCGGATTTTGAACTTATCGTTGAATTGGTCGGATTCCAGGATATCGGAGCCCATCTTTGTTTGGAGTTCCTCTTGCTTGGTACTGATTTTCTTTCTATTTGGCATCGGCTCAGGGCTTGTTCTTCAACTTGAGCATATTTTTGGGCACGGGCCAACAGTTCAGAATAACTGATCGAAAATTTCTTGTCTAAAGAAAATGTGAACCTAGAAGCTCGCAGTCCTTTTTTCATGGCTGACATCGCTACATGTTCGTTGAGATCTGGGATTTCCAACGTGGCGGAATTGAACCTTATAACATAGTCTTTTAAAGTTTCTCCTTCTTGTTGCTGAATGAAGAATAAACTATCAAAGTTCCTTGGCATTCTTCTACTTGTTCTGAAGTGGAAGATGAATAGCCTTTCCAACTGTCCAAAGGAATGAATGGTGCTTGGCTGGAGGCTAGAGTACCATATTCTTGCTGCCTTTTTCAGAGTTGCTGGGAAAGCAAGGCAGTGAAGCGCATCTGACGCTCCTTGAATCAGCATGTGTACTTTAAAACTGCCTAAATGGTAAGTGGATCAGCCGATCCATCATACAGCACTACTTGAGGGATTTTAAAATGATGAGAAATCCTTTCCTCCATTATTTTCTTGGAAAAAGGGGGCAATATGTCACAAGTTTGAATTGCATCTTCTGTTTTCCTCTGTTCGTCGAGTATGGCGATCTGTAGTTCCAACTTTCTAAATTTCCTCTTAAAGTTATCAGCCATTCCAAGATCTGGAGTCTGAGCACTGTTAGGAGTTGATTCACTGGAAGATGTCGAGTAAGATCGAGGACGCTTTCCTGTCTCGCCTCTTATCATGATGGCGAGACTAAGGGCGTTGCTTCAAGGGAGAGTGCTGTCCTAAAGAGTGTTGACAAGGTGAACGTTGACTTGGACCAGGGCATTTACTTACATGGAGAGAAGATCGTCGGCTGCTCCTTGAAGCGGCAAGCCTTGGTGGTCCACTTGCAGTTATTTCTTAGAGATTCTGGATTGCTGCTGTGAGCACCTCCATCTTATTCAAAAGGATACCTAGTTGCTCTTGATCCAGGTTACCAGCAGGAGCAACATTCATTCCATTTAGAACGGGATCATTCTCTCTTGGAATATGATGCACTTCTTTCATAGGGAAATTCTGCATTCTACCCTTTACCATGTTTCCCTTTAGATTCTTGAAAAACTCTTTCGTCGAGTCCCCTTCCTGGCGTGCCAATTTGTTGTGTCCAGATTGCTGTGACACTTGAGCTTGGATCGGACTTGTTGGAGTTGAGTTAAGCTAGTTGATCTAGTTTTTCTTCATCTTCTTGTAGCTTTTGGTGGGGAGATGTTCTGATGCCCAAGTTCGCCACACAAGTCTAGACTAAACAGATTAGGTCTGAGAGAAAAGTCGAGTAAAGGGTGCGCTAGAATTTCTCTGTTTCGAATCCTCTTTTCCCTCTCACCCACTGGTATTTATAGGCTACAGTCATAACCGAATCCAGCTAAGAAAACCGAAAATGGTTAGTCTGTTAGTGGATTGGCACATGCAGCAATCGTTATCCTTTATAACTCTTATGGTTTATCTTTTTTGACCAATCTGTTAGATTGGTTGGCATAGCATCAAGATCGACTTAGGCATTGATCAGCTTGGTGCCTCTTGGATATTGGTCGGCTTCATGCCCCATGGGCGTTGATCAGCCTTACGATTCATCGATCGGCCTTGCGCTCCTTTGGTGTTGATCAGCCTTATGGCTCATCGATCGGCCTTGCGCTCCTTCGGCGTTGATCAGCCTTATAGCTCATCGATCGGCCTTGCGCTCCTTCGGCATTAATCAGCCTTATGGCTCATCGATCGGCCTTGCGCTCCTTCCGCACCGATCCATTATTTGATCAACCAAGTTTATTCCTTATCAAATCAATATAAGCCTGTCAAATCTGTCATAATCCAACAAAAAAATTTCTCTTTATTGGAGCTCGTCAGGTCGGCTGTGGAGTACAACTTAATGGTATCATCACCGTCCAACTTAATGGTATCATCTCCGTCCAAGGGATGATGAAGCATGCAACGTGTCTTGCATGCCAAGAGGCCGCCGCCGCAGGATATTTGTCATCAGAAAGAAGATTGAAGTGGCGAGAGAGACGGAATAAATATGAAAATATTTTAATTTTTATGGTATCGGACTCATGACTTGATAGGTAAGATACTGTTTATTTTGATTCGTTTTGTTCTTTAGATTTCAAATCAAAAAAAATCTGGTATAGATAGAATAATTTTTTCCTTATAAATTAATTTTATTTGACTTATAATCAATACAAGATTAATGATGTACTCCCACTATCATACAGCCTTCCATCATATGATGAATAAATACATATCATGCATGGCTGCATGCAGCTATCCATCACATAACAAATGAAGTGCAAGATGTACTATATCATGTGATGCACCGCAAGTACCATAAGGAACTCTTGCTCCTCGAAACATCATGCGATGACCTAAGGATTTTTTTTTTTTTGGTGCCCTGTCCCTCCTCCTACTCGCTACTAGTCTTCAAAGCTCAAGCAAGCCCTCCAATTGCTGTGTTTTGCAGGGTATGCCGCCTACCCCCGGCATCCGATTTATATATCCTACTTGGCAGCGTCGGAACGACCAGGTTGAATGTGTCAGCTAAATATGTTAAGATTTAAATTTTTTTAAAAATTAGCATTTTACTATAATTATTAGTCTCAGATTTTACTGTATCGACAAGATTGATCTTGATATCTCAGATTAGATATTGACCCGGATTTGGATATCTCTCCTTATTAATATATCATGTCGGTAATCATTGTTAAGTGGTGTAGTTGGATGTGTGACTTTTTTCATAATCAGTTGGCAGGGATTTGAATCTTGGTTTAGACATATTTCGATGTGAAAGTTTGAAAATAAAATAAAAAATAAAAAAATAGTACAAAAATAAAATTAAAAAAAAATTAATAAAATAATCCTGGAGTCTCTGTTGACTAGTGGTAGTGAAAAAGTTAAAGATATATATAATAAAAATCTCGTTCACTCGGCTGATGCCAGTGATGGTAGTGAAAAAGTTAAAGATATATATAATAAAAATCCCGTTCACTCGGCTGATGCCAGTGGTAGTCAGGTTGACGTACTCACCTTCGGGTGGGGAACGGCTGCGGAAAAATTAATATGCACCGTGCATCGAACATTTCCTGGCTGGGGTTGGGGGACCGTCTGAAGGTGGCCGCGCCCGGGGTCTAACTCCTCCCCCTCTTTTGTTTTATCAAAAAAAATATATCATATCAGTGCAAAGATATTCACAAATATCTTGATACCTCGTGATGCAAGACAGACCAACAATTTCTAGATCCAAAGAGGACAAATATCTTGATACCTCGTGATGCAGGACAGACCAACAATTTCTAGATCCAAAGATCCTCTACTAAGGTCAATGAAAAAATTAATTAAATAATTAAAGATAATATTAACAGATAACTAAAATAGGCAAGAATTAAACTAAAAATGGTTCAGTCAAAATTAAGGTCCAATCTAGAAAGCGACCTGATTGGCACGCATAGTCAAGATTTCAAGAGATTGGACCATTGTTCATTAAGAAACGACTACTAGGTTAGGGCTAGTCAATTCTAATTAAGTCAAATCTAACTAAATTAAAGATAGGAAATTAATATAATTCCAGCATTTGATCAATACCTATGCTAATTATTGATGAGTTCTCACCCGAAACACGGAACGCTACGATTCTTGGAAGAGGGAGATCATCCTAGAGGCGGTCAAAATATTAAGCCAGTGGTTCACAAACGAAGTGGATTAGAAGTCGTTGGATCTGGATCACCAAATACAAGAGGGTCAGCCAATCATTATTATAAAGCAAAACAAAATAAAATAACCAAGTAATAAAGGGAGCCAAATCAGCCCGATAATTCGAATGCAAGAAGCCGACAATCAATATTGGAATTTGCTTTGAGATCTAAGTATAAAGTTGATATGCTCTGAAGTTTGTGCATAGAGATCTTGTAGTGATTTTTAGAGGTAGCTTTGAGATCAGTGCGGGACTTCCTTTCTTGCTTTCATGTGCAAAGCCTCGATGCTTTCATGATCATGCTGAAACAAGGGAAAGAGCTTCGGAGGGGAGGAGGCGGCCGGTGGACATTTCGGACGGTAGTGGAGGATGACAAATTGGTGGTCGGCTTTGGAGGAGACCGGAGGGCGGTGGTGGTCACGACGGAGGAAGGACGTTAGGGAGGGAGCGCCGGTGGAATGGCCAGCATCAAGGCGGTGATGCTGTCGTTCTCCGTGTGCATGATGTGGGCGAGCTCGACCTGGGCGAGCGTTCAGAGGAGTTCGACGATGTTAGCAGTTGCAGGCGGTGGAGGTCGTCGACTGCTGGCAAGGAGAAGATCCGGTGGGAGGCGTCGAGCGGATCTAGGGCTAGGGTGTCGAACGATGGGGAACTACGGGGAACCGCGATGATGGGGTGTCAATTGACGGCGGGTGGTATGCTGCGATAATGAGGAGGTGGCGGAAGGGCTCGCTGGTGTTGGGAGGATGGAGGAGGCATGGGCGACACTGGATTGGGTAGAAACGAGATCGGAGATGGAGGGGGAGAAAGGGGGTTCGGCAGTTGATATGAACTTTAAGTTTAATCGCAAGTGCATAGTGTGCAGAGTAGTACATCCAGTGAGTATGGATCCATCCCACGAGAAATTTGTGTTTGAACTATGTTCAAATCCTTACTTAGGTGAACTTCAACAAAAAAAAATCAGCAAAAGTTAATCAAATTGATGAAATAACTAATTTAAAAATTTAGGACTTTTGAATCCACTAGACCAATGACTTACAAACCTTTTTAATGATCCCTCTTATAACATCCTTCCAACTTCTTTCTTTGTATTAACCAAGTATGGATTATGAAAAGATTTTAACTCAACTATAATCCATCAAGGTTTTACAAGGAAAGAAGAGAAAAAAATAAAAAAAATTATTGAGCCTTCTATCTTTTGTCCTTTTTGCACCGAATCAAGCATGAACTATGAAAGCATTATTGAAACCTAACTATGATATATCAAGTCTCTTGGCAAGAAATTTAAAAAGGAAGTGAGACTCTAAAAAAATAAAGGCCAATAAGAGTTCTAAGAAAAGGGCTTCTAATCATGGTTTAGCTTCATCGCCAATCTTAGGGATTTCGCTTAGCCAGACATGATCTAAAATAAAACTTTAAAAATTATTAAAAATAAAATCAATTCTATACTACTTGCAAAAATATAAATTATAGAATTTAAACTATGCTAATTGTAAAAAATTAAATTGCATAATTTAAATTGTAAGGGTTAAAACTATTCTAGTGCTAGAATTAAAAATTGCAACTAATAAATTGAAATAAGAAAATTAAATTTTTTTACCGTAAAAGTTAATTTAATTATAAAAGATTTAACTTCTAAGCTATTAACAAGACTTGGAGTTAAAAAAAAAAAATTGACAAGCTCTCTTTCCCTCATCTTACTCTTCTTTTTATATGTTGGAAGGATGAAAAAAGTGGAAAGAAGAGGAATGGAGGGAAACAGTTTACTTTCCTTCTCGTTTGTTAGAAGGATGAAAGAAAGCGGGAAGAAAAGAAACGGAGGGGATAAGAAGAAAGGACAGCAGAACGCAGCTGAAAGTAGAAAGGGCAGCGGAGACCGAAAGTAAAATGCAGAATTTTACGATATATATCTTTTTATTTTGACAGAGAAGAACGTGTGGGATCCATACAAAAATGGTGTTGGTTTCTTATCGTGATCCACGTCAATAGCTCCTTATCTTTATCTTTATCCCCCATCAGCCTCCTAACTGATGGTTTCTTATCGCGATCCGCCTCAATAGTTCCTTTTCTTTATCCCCCACCCGCCCCCTGACTGCGTTCTGTTTTTTTCCTTCTCAAAAATTAAACTCCAGTATTATCCATGTAGAGTCCGTAGTCGATCTTCTCTCGATCTCTTCCTTCTCATTCCTTTCTCATTCGAACATCCAATCTCCCGACAACTGGCTTCTGGATCGACAAGAGGGTGGCAGTGCAACGACGGTGATGTGAATGGGAGGAAGAAGGCCGTGGAAGATGGTGCTGGCTTTGCTTGATGGAGGAACGGCTGGAAATCGATCACGATGGCATGGGCTTCGATTTCGGTAGTGGCTCCCCGGTGAACAGCATCTCCGGTCAGAAAGGGAGGAGGTGATGCAGTAGACGATGGCCGGCGACTGTGGACGGCGCTGGGGATGACCGGTGAAAGACGGTAATGGCATTTGGGGACAGCCGGCAGCGTGGAGGCGGCAGTGCTGTGATTGAAAGAGACGGCGAGGAACGAGTGGCAGAGCAAATCGTTGGAGGGGATCACGGTGGAGCAGGGAATCATGTTGGATGCTGGCAACGGTAGTAGCAGGGAAGAAGAACGGGGCGGCATGCAGCACGTCCGGCATTTGGGAGATGGAACGGACGGTGGGCACCGGCAAATAGAGGAAGAAGAAGACCCATGCTACCAAAAACTCTTAATACCCTATATAAGTTTACTCATACTCAAAATTATTCTCATACATTTTTTATAAGTAGAGGATTTTTCATTAGATAGTAGATGAAATGAGACCTTGAGATGTTAATAGCTTCAAGTAAATTGGTCAAGTGCAAACTTCTCATTTTTCTAAATAATTCTTGACCAACTCCTATTGTTATTTCTATTATTTTAGTACAAGTATGTTCCTCTTATTGTTAAACTTTTCTTTTTCTTATTTTTTTCATCATTTTTTTTAAATACAGACCGTGCAATGCCTTAACTCTTAAGCTTTCTATCTGATCCTTATAACAAGTTTTCGACCAATATCTCCCAGATCAGTTGGCCTTAGGATGCTAGATGTAGAACACCCCTCGGGCTAATTGGCTTGAGTCAGAAAGATTACAGATCAAAACTGACTATATAGCAAAACTTCTTCACATCTCCCACTTTTTGATGCGAGACTCAACCGTTTACTTAGACGAAGAGACCCGGTTACTCGGTAGAACAATGTTTAGAACTTGCTTTTATTATTATTTTTTTTTTTTCTTTTTTTTAGCTAATAAGAAAACTTTGCATTTATCAAACCCCACACATACCCAGGAAGTAGATTCTTCTTTAATGCAGATAGGAGAGTTAGAATTATCTAAAAATTAATTTCATTCTTACTTACCATTTTTACTTGAGTCTATTAATATTTTATCCCTCAGTATTTCAAAAATTATCTAACTGTTTAATCAATTACCTATCAAAGGTGTGTAATTTATTCTAAGTCCAAGATCGACAATTATAAGAATATTAAGATGAAGGTAGCTCCAAATATATACTTATTTCACTTTTTATCCCCCCATAAATAAAAATAGTTTCTAAATGTATGCATGATATGGTATAAAAGGAAATGAAATACCTGAGAAGAAATTTTATGAAGCTCTCCCCCCAACTTAGCCAATGGAGCACATTTGAGTCAAGATCTGAAAAATCTAATAATATTAAAAAGAAAATAATTAGAAAGAAAGAAACTGGGTTGCCTCCCGGGAGCGCTAAGTTTAAAGTCTTCAACCAGACTAAGTGGGTCTTTTAGATTATGTCGGTTGATACATCTACTAAATTATTAGATATACCTAACCATGGCGGATGGTTGGACGAAGTCCAATCAATAATATCAATAATATCCCACATGATATCTCTGTTTTGTGTATCTATAAGATGTATCTCCTAATAGTAGGTACCCGGAGATGGCTTGGTTGATGGTTTATCAATTTCTATGAGTGTTTCAGTAGGAGTCTCCCATCTCTAGCTATTTTTATTATCTCCAAGTATTTTATCAATGTTCTCATATTCATGGGTTGGCTAGATACTAGACTCAAGATCGACTTCTTCATCGCTAATATCTATGGGTTCATAAATTTCCATCTTGGATTATAGTTACATTAGCATGCTTGGTGGATTCCTGTTCCAAATTAAATATATTTAGCTCAATAGTCATGTTCCCAAAGGATAACTTCATAAGTCCATTCTTATAATTAATTTCAGTATTAGCAATACCTAGGAATAGTCTTCCTAAAATAACTGGGATATGACCCTAAGGATTTACTACTGGTTCCATCTCCAAAATGATAAAATATGCAGGGAAGATAAAATTGCCAACCTTAATTAGGACATCCTCTACCATTTCTTTTGGGATCCTAAAAGATCAGACTACTAATTATAATGTGATCCCTATTGGCTGAAGTTTTTCCAATTCCAATGCTCATAAACCAAATAGGGCAGAATATTTACACTAGCTCTTAAATCAAGTAAAGCCTTCTCAATGTGGGTTTCTCCTATAATATATGAAATTGTTGGAGATCCTAGATCCTTATATTTTATAGGCATATGATTTAACAAGTATGAGCTCATACTTGCTCCTAAGAAAGCTCTCTTTGGTACATTGGTGGTTCTTTTTTGGGTACAAAGATCTTTTAAGAATTTAGTATAAGTCGGAATCTGTTGGATCATGTCTAGTAGAGGGATATTTACTTGAACTTGCTTAAATACCTCCAACATTTTATCAAAATGTTTTGATTGTTTATTGGACCTTAATCGATTTGGAAAAGGAGCTCTAAAAAGTTCAAGCACCTAGTTTGGTGGATTATTAGTTTCAGAATCTTGAGTTTGCAAGGTAGGTTGTTCATTGGATGGCTCAGCTGACTCAGCAGGCTCAGTAGTTAAGTTCTATCTAGTATCAGATGTATCTACTTTATTATCCACTTGTTTTCCTAATCTTAAAGAGTGAATAGCATTTACTTGATTAACTTGATTTCCTTGGGATGGTCGACTATTTTGATTTCTTGGATTGGGCTCAGGTTGGCTAGGTAGCCTACCTCGTTCTCTTTCATTAATGATAGATGCTAGCTGACCCACCTGTATTTCCAAGCGAGCTATGACTTGGGAGTTTAAATTTAGGAGTTGGCCCGTGGTTTGCATAAAATTATTTAATATGGTGTTGGTATCAGTATTGGATTTGGCTAGGGCTTTTAGGCTTTTTTTAAAGAACTAAATTTCTTATCATTATTATTATTGAAGCCCAATGGTGGTGGGTTGTTCACCATAGGGTTAGGTTTTAGGTTTTGTTGATTGAAACTAGGACCACCTATATTTGGATTCTATGACCATAAAAAATTTGGATGATTCCTCCATCCTGGGTTATATATGGGTGCATAGGGATTGTTCATCTGTCTTTGATATGTAGCATTCACTTGTGCACATCCATTCTCCATTGGGTTCATTTGGAGGGGACATTCTTCAAGGACATGGTCTAGTGCATTGCACCCATTACAAATGGATGAAAATACTTGGTTCACACTGGATGGTCTCTGAAGTTCTAAGGTCTCTAACCTACGTGTTAAGGTTGTAATTTTGGCCTCTGCAGCTAGGAAAGTCTGAATTTGGTATATTCAACCTCTCGGAGGTGTGGATCTTTCTGGTTCCCTAGTTATTTTTCATTGTAAGTTCTTTTCAGCTAGGTCTTCTAAAAATTGCCATGCTTCATTTGGTTCTTTATACATAAACTGACCATGGCACATGGACTCTAGCATGGTTCATGAATTAGAATCTAAACCTTCATAAATTATTTGACATAGTCTCCAAGTTTCTATTCCATGGTATGGACATTGGGTTAAGAGGTTCTTGTAACGATCAAAGTATTTCCAGAATGACTCACCGGCTAATTGATAGAATTAGTTTCTTTCATTTCTAATTTTAGCTATTTTATGATGGAGAGTATTTTTTTAAGAACACTCTTATAAAACCCTTCCAGGTCGTAACAGATTGATTTGGAAGACTATAAAGTTTCTTTTTAGCATTATCCTTAAGAGTAAAATTAATCAATCTCAACTTGATTTCGTCCTCTGACAATTGTTGCAGCTTCATAGTTGCACAAACCTCTTCAAATTTCCTAATAAATATATATGCATCCTCTATTCCTGTAAACTTTGGAAGCATATTAATCATCTAAGGCTTGATTTCAAAATTATTAGCAGTGGGTTGGGACAATCTTATGCAAGAAGGTTGGATGGAACCAACTAGATAACATAAATCCTTAAGGATTTAGATTTGATTTATTATATCCATTGTAGATGTCGTAGGACCTGAAATAGGAATTAATTCAGTTCTAACTAGTCGATCCAATATCATTCTCTATACAAGAGATGAAGAATTTACTATATTTACTATGTCTTCAATTCTTTTGAATTTTTTGTATATATATATATATTATTTATATTTTTTATTTTTTTCTCTTCAGAAGTTTTTTTTTCAAAAAAATATAAATTAATTTAACCTTTTTATACTCTAGGATAACCATGCAACATAACTTCCAGTTATGTCAGGGCAACCTTATGTCAGGGCAATCAAGATTGAAAATATCTAAAATAAGATTTTAATTTTTTTTTTTTCAAACATGTTTCACACAAAATTAATCATATCTTGGGGTTAACTAGAACTAGACAGCTCCTAACTATTCCAAGTTGACCTTCGAGCACTCCAAGTTTGAACCAATTCACCAAATTAGCTAGATAAGTGTAAGATTAGCCAGGAACCTCCCGCTGCTTTTCTTAGACACCAATTGGATTGGCCAGGTCAGCAAACGGAATCAATTAAATAACCGTCATTCTTCGAAACTAAGATCCCTGAACCACTTTTCTAGACAACAATTCAATGATTGAAACTAGCATGGTATAACTCTTAGGTATCCTTGTCCTAATGAGCTCGAATGTCCCTAGGATCAGTGTCTAATTAATTTTATTTAGAGACTTGGGTTAATGCAAATTAAGGAGACTTGTTTGTGGGCTAAGGAAGGATGATGAACTCCCCACCTTATCTAGGTTTGTGTCCTTAAAGTAATTTAGAAATGCTTATGCACAAACAAAAAGAACAAACAAGTTTAAATTAAAAACAAAACTAAGATCAAGATAATATGTTGAAAGAAAAAAATAATAATTTAAATATATACCTGGTTTTCAGCATTCACCAACTTAAAAAATAAAATGTTAGGTAGATCAGATTAAAGTTGAAGCAAAAATTTTAAAACATAATTTAAAACATACCAATTCCTCGACAACGGTACCAAAAACTTGATGTAAACTTTAAGTTTAACCGCAAGTGCACGATGTACAGAGTAGTACGTCCAGCGAGTATGGATTGATCCCACGAGAAATTTGTATTTGGACTATGTTCAAACCCTTGCTTAGGTGAGCTTCAATAAAAAAATGAGCAAAAGTTAATCAAATTGATGAAATAACTAATTTAAAAATCTTGAACTTTTGAATCCACTAGACCAATGACTTATAAACCTTTCTAATGATCTTTTTTATAATATCCTTTCAACTTCTTTCTTTATATTAACCAAGTATGGATTATGAAAAGATTTTAACTTAACTATAATCCATCAAGGTTTTACAAGGAAAGAAGAAAAAGAATACAAAAATTAATGAGCATTCTATCTTTTACCCTTCTTGCACTGAATCAAGCATGAACTATGAAGGGATTGAAATCCAACTACAATCCATTAAGTCTCTTGGCAAGAAGTTTAAAAAACAAGTGAGACTAAAAAAATAAAGTCCAAGAAGAGATTTAAGAAAAGGGCTTCTAATCATGATCTAGCTTTATCGCCAACCCTAGGAGTTTCGCTTAGCCAGACATGATCTAAAACAAGATTTTAAAAATTATTTAAAAAATAAAATCAATTCTATACTACTTGCAAAAATATAAATTGCAGAATTTAAACTATGCTAATTGCAATAAATTAAATTGCATAATTTAAATTACAAGAATTAAAACTATCCTAGTACCGGAATTAAAAATTGTAACTAATAAATTGAAATAAGAAAAATAATTTTTTTATTGTAAAAGCTAATTTAATTATAAAAGATTTAACTCCTAAGCCATGAACAAGACTTGGAGTTAAAAAAATAAAAAAAAAAACTGACAAGCTCTCTTTCCCTCAGTTTACTCTCCTTCTCGTATGTTGAAAGGGTGGAAGAAAATGGGAAGAAGAGGAGCGAAAGGGAATAAGAAGAAAAGACAGCAGAACACGGGCTAAAAGTGGAATGCAGAATTCTATAGTAGTGTCTCTTATATAGGTAAAGGAAAATGCATCAGGTCTGTGCGGAAATCGTATTAATTTCATCGTGATCCACCTCAACAGTTCCTTATCTTTATCCCGCACCCATCTTATAACCGCATTCTATTTTATCCCTTCTCAAAAATTAAACTCCAGTATTACCCGTGTAGAGTTCGTAGTCGATCTTCTTTCAATCTCTTCCTTCCTATTCCTTTCTCATTTGGACATCCAATCTCCTGACAACTGGCTTCTGGATCAACAAGAGGGTGGCAATGCAACGACGGTGATGTGAAGGGGAGGATGAAGGCCATGGAAACCAATCATGATGGCATGGGCTTCAATTTCGGTAGTGGCTCCCTGGTGAACAGCATCTTTGGTCAGAAAGGGAGAAGGTGATGCAGTAGACGATGGCCGATGGCTGTGGACAGTGCTGGGGATGACCGATGAAAGACGGCAATGGCGGTTGGGGATAGCTAGCAGTGAGGAGGCGGCGGTGCTGTGATTGAAAGAGATGGTGAGGAACGAGTGGCAGAGCAAATAGTTGGAGGGGATCACGGTGGAGCAGGGACGGTTGGATGCTGGCAACGGTAGTAGCAGGGAAGAAGAACGGGGTGGCATGCAGCGCATTCGGCATTTGGGAGATGGATCGGACGGTGGAGATCGGTGAATAGAGGAAGAAGAAGACCCATGGGAGGATGAGGACTGGCCACTTTTTCGACCATGGAAGGTTTCTCCAGCATCCCAGCGATGAGAGACGAAGCTTCGGCGGTTTTTCCGATGAAAATGGAGCTTAGGGAGGTCTGTGGTCCACGAATTCGTTCTATAGACTAGCAACAATGGATGATATGGACTGGCTGGAAATTCGTGGACCAAGTGATTAGTTTACAATGGACCATTGCTTTAAAAACCGTGCAATTTGTTACTAATTCTTTTAAAATTCACTTCTCAGCTCAATTAAAGTTTGATTTGAGTATCGTTTGCATCATTGAACTCCAAAAATTGAGCTCTTTGTATTGGTGGAGTTCTTTCCTTAAATACTGCATAAAAATATCACTTTTAATTAAATAAAGTTAATTTGATCGATAAATTAATGCACTTATTGCTAATATTTCTGTATTTATTGGTAGTTCAGGAGTTGTCAGTTGTGATAGAGATGCTAGATGTGGGGGAGTCTTCCGGTGGGATTGGGGCGATGACAGGTAGGGTTGACGATTGGAGCATGGAATAGGAAAGCTTTGGGAAGTCGGGGTCTTTGGGGCATCAGAGAAACAGGGAAGAAAGAGAAAAGAAGCAAGAGAGGAGAGGAGAGGAAAGAGACAAAGAACTTAGGGGATAAAGAGAAATATTTTAAAAATTTTATTTCAAATGTTGATGTCCTCTTCATGATGCTTACAACCCTTTTAAATAAACTTAGATTCCAAACAACCGGAACTAATCTCAACAAACTAAGAGACTCCAATCCTAACAAGTTTAGAAAATAAAAATAAATTCTAAAATAAACTAATCTCCGAAACAAACTGATTCTAAAAAAACTCCGATCCAATTCAGTTCATTTCCTAAGATTCATGCATGAGTTGGAGATATAGATTAATAAGATATTCCATACCCTATACACCCATAAATATATCCAAAAATTATATCCATCTGCATCAAGAATAGTGCTGGCCATGTATCAGAAATCATGTCGGATGATGTTCCCATCAATTTCTCCTAGGGTGGGGAGAACTCAACTTCATCAAGTCAGGCTCAATACTTTCCTGGAGGTACTCAAACAGATATGGATCAATTCTCTGCAACTCCTCTCTAGTAATTTAGGAATCCTCTGACTTCGGCCTGCCTCCAAGTGAACCAGATAGCAGTGATAGTTTCGACCCCTCGTGGACTTAATCTGCTCATCCAAGATACGTTCAATCACATCATGCCTTTTTCTCATTTGGGCTTGTGGACATTCAGGAAGAGGGTCACTCTCAAAGAAAGGTACAGGCTCAAATGGATCACTAGGTATCAATGTTGGTTCTTTATATTCAATTAGATTTGATACATTGAAAGTAGAACTAATCCCATAATCGGCAATAGATCAATAACATATGCAATCAGTCCAACTTTTTTTAAAATTTTGAATGGGCCTGCTCCTCTGGCATGTAATTTCCAAATGGTTTCTGGTGAAAACCGTTCAGATCTGATCCTAATCATGACATGATCACCCTCAGCAAAATCTTAACTCGTTAATGAGAATCTGCTAATCGTTTATATATTTGATTACTTATATTAATTTTATCACTGATCTCCTTGTGCAAACTCCTAACATGCTATGCAAAGGATGATGCTCACTCTGAGACTTTAGCATGTATAGGTAATGGGATTAAGTCTACTGATTTATTAGGATGATAACCATGCACAACTTCAAATGGACTCATACCAATAGACCTATTTATCAAACTATTATATACAAACTCGGCTCGGGATAAAAGTAAATCTCAATTTTTAACGTGCTCTCCTACCAAACATCGAAGTAAATTTTCTAAACTTCTATTTACGACTTCAGTTTGTCCATCTATTTATGGATGATAGGTAAATAAAAATTTTAGTTTTGTCCCTGTTGACTTTTTATCTTGATTTTGATGAATAACAAAATACTTAAGTATATTTAAGTACTAATTATGTGTTAAAAGTATGTTTATCAGAATAAGATACTCATCAAAGTTATAGTGTTGAAATGTTATGAAATGCTTGTCATCTTATTGAAGAAGTCACTTAAGTTAATGAATTTTCAAGCTATATGGACCTTGGCACATAAGAAAGACTTTTAAGACTCAAATTTTGAATTTGGATAAGTTTTAGCATTGTTTCAGCCAAGTGTTGACTCATGAAATTGAAGTGTCGACTTAAGTGTCGACTCACAAAAGCTTGAGCTGATATGCAGAAAAAAGTTTAGCCGACACATAGAAGTGTCGACTCATGAATAGCTAAGTGTCGACTCAAGGTCAGCCAAGTGTCGACTCAAAGCCTGAGACCAAAAAGAATACAGAACATGCTAATTTCAGGAATTTGCTCGAGTGTTGACTCATGGAAAAGAAGTGTCGACTCAAGTGTCGACTCACCAGAAGAAGTGTCGACATACTAGTAAATTTTAGAGAGCTTCAGAAGATTTATTTGAACTAGTGTCGACTCATGGACTGAAGTGTCGATACTTGCATGTTTGACAGCACAGTAATGGCTAGTTTTTTGAAGCACAGAACTTTTTCATTTTGTGTCTAACGATTATTTTCTTATCTTCAATGGCCATAAACTATCTTTTAAGGGTTGGAAAGGTATTTAAACTCCACCAAACACTAGAGGGAAGCATTCATTAAGAATTCATTAAGCATTCATTGAGTATTCATTAAAGAACTAATACTTTTGAATGAGTTGAGCCTTCAAGCATTTAAGTTCCATAAAGAGCATTCAAGTCCACATCATTCAAGTATTGATTGAGGTTTCAATAACTTGAAGATAAGCTTCTCAACAACATTCAAGAGTTTCATTGAGTTTATTTGCTTTTTGAGAAAGTTTATTGTATTTTTATATTGTACTTGAGTTATTTTGTTGTTACTAGTTTCAAGAGGATTGAAACTAGTATTGAGGTTTGTTGGTGAGCCTTGAGTGAAAACCAACTTGGATTATTGGTAAGCCTTGTATGAAAACAAACTAGATTTTTGGTTAGTCTTGTGAAAACCAAGGAATTTTGATTAGTGAGCACAGAAAACTAATCTACTGTAATCAAGGTTGGATTATAGTAAAATTTCTAAGGGATACTTGTTGGAAATTATGTCCCAAAGCCAATCGTCTAGGCTATAGACAGTTGTGCTACCTTGTATTTTGTATATAAATTCTTTTAATAAATAAAAGTTATTTATTTTGGCTGTTCTTCATATTTGCATTTTCATGAAATGAACTCTTGTATGATGGACTCCTTAGAACTATATCATTTGATATAGATCGAATATATCAAGTAGTTCTTAAACTGGTTCACAACCAAAGGATACATTATTATAGGACGACAATGTATCAAGTGTAGGTTTTTGTGTGTCATATTTGTTGGTTGTCCTCTTAACCAAGGAGTGTGGAGACACTGGTGTGACATGCAAGTGAAATGTATGACATTTTACTGAACGTGACCATCTGCGGAGCTCCCTTCTGTCAAAGGATTGCTCATGAAGGGATATAGGTATATGTGTCCCTCAGACCTGAGGTCACCATGGCAACTTGCAAGCAACTCACTGTACTATAGTGCCGGACTACCTGGATTTCTAATCCAGTGATGGAAGGTTTCTGGGTGCAATCAAGTACTTATGAAGCAGTGGTGGATCAAGATAGAATTGACCTCTCCAAATAGCTTGGAGTGAATGACTCACTATGTCTCAATTTAGCAAAACCTTGGCTAGGGTAGTTCTTGTGAGGAGTCACAGAACTTGTGAGGTTGAGACATGATCTGGATAAACCAAATTAGGGTTGGCAGTCGAACCCTAGGTCATCTTGAGCATTATGAGGTTAAAGGGATGAATTATGCGGAAACCATATGTCTGAGGTTCTTGTGAGGTGCTCTGCATCTTCGACCTATCCGAACATCGGATATCAGTGCTAGATGAGGACTTTGACTGGTACTGAAAATATTCCAGTGCTACCAGCTTAGTGTTTGAACCTATAGGGTCATACATCATAGAGGATTTTTATTTGATCTTAAGGCTAATCGACGATTGAGAATCATTTGCTGTCAACAGAAGTCAATATGATTGACTTTGTTCCAAGTGTCGACACTTGAAATTTTGCAGGTGTCAACACTTGGTGAAGTATCGACACTTGGTGATTCTCATGAGTCGATACTTCCTGTGACGAGCAGAATTCTTGAAAGATTTTTTGGAGAATTTTGGGGTAAGTTTTGACCTGGTTTGAATTTCGAATTCAAACCAGTTTTGGCTCCAAGGTTATATGGTATGATAGTTATACTTACCTCTTTGGATTGGACCCATTTGGTATGACCTTGATCCTCTCCCCCATTCTCTCCCCTCATCTCTCCTCCTTCCACTTTCTTCCTCTCCTCGCTGCCCCTACAAATGAACGTTATTTCTGTGGCTGCAATAGATTTTTGAGAAAAACTTTGAGAGAGGAAGATAGAGAAGGGTTGTGAGAGGTTTTGGAATTGGGTGTGAGAAACCTAGCATTCAAGCTAGGTTTTGAGAAGAGAGTCTTTTGGGAAAGGGTTCCTGCTCTCCTCCTATCTTCCTGGGAGAAGAAGATCGGCCCAAGGATCTCGAAGAGCTAGCACTTTGAGGGAGTTGATTAGAGTCGAGCTCAAGTGTGGATTTCCTGTAGAGGCCAGACACGTGTGTAGCCGAGCACCCTCCTCCTTCCACAGCTTCTCTTAGTATAAAGGTATGGTACTTTTATATTTATGTTCCTCTCTTGCTTTGATTTTATGTTGCATGCTAGGTCATTATGCTAGATCCTGTTACGGGCATATCGGTAGATCGTTTAGATCTATCTACCAAGCCTTCCGCTGTGCATGCTTTAAAATTATTTCAAAATGCATTCCTTCTGTCCTATTTTTCTGCATATTGTATGTTTGGTATAGGTCCTTTCACCCTCAATGATATCAGAGCAATAGGTTCCTTTTTGTAGTATAATGATTCTAACATGCTGATAACATCACTTCTTAAGTACTTGGATTGAGTGCTTCACCATGGCCGTCCGGTCATAGGAGAGAAGTAGGGCTGCAAGACCCTCTCTTTCCATTCCATGGGGTCTCATATGGCATGTAGGGGTACCGATGTGATTGACTCTTGAAAAGGAAAATAAAAAGCAAGAAAATGTAGATTAAAAAGGTTTTAATCTAATAAAATGATCATAAAATAACTCTAGATAAGATCTAAGAGTTTTTATTGATCGGTTTTGATTGAATGTTTGGAGAAACATTGGATTTGAAGTCGCTGTTCTTTCACTATCTCAGGTTGTGAGTCGACACTTGGCCTTGCAAGTATCGACTCATGTGTATTTTTGCCTAAGAACTGGGTTATGTTTTTTTCTCTATGACAGGCTGAAGTGTCGACACTTGGGCTCGTGAGTCGACACTTGGCCTTGTAAATGTCGACTCATGAGCATGTGTCAGAAAATCTGAAGTTCTGTTTTCTACCTATCTCAGGCCTTGTGTCGACCCAAGTGTCGACACTAGGTGTTGACACTTGCTCCTGGTGAGTCGGCACTTGGGATGAAATTACTGAAAAATAGTGAATTCAAATTTTGAAAATTTTATAAAATTATTTTACATGATAAATTAAAATTGTTTTAATTTATTTAAGGCTATTGAATTTAATTAATAATTAAGAATGACTAAGAACTCTAGGAATATGATTCAAAGATTTTAAGTCATTTCAATAAGCCTTAAGGGTCATGGGTTAGCTTCTATCAGGTCCTTAATTGGGTTAGACCTAAGTTTAGATACATTGGACAAGTTGGAGAACTAATCTAATCAAATGTTGAGTTAGGATATCTTCTCTAGATCTATCTAATAGTTAGATTGATTAGTTCATAATCTAAATGGACTTAATTTATGGCTCAGTGAAAAGCTCGAGTCTTTAGGCTAGTCTAATCGAGTCTGATGAATCGATTGGTGTCGAGGTAAGTTTGGTATTGTGATCATGGTTCTTTGGGGCTACCTCTTACCTGGCCAATCCTGTTGGCATCAAAGATGACGGTTAATGGTGGAACCCAACCCATGATCTCACTTACCTGGCCAATATGGTCGATTAGGATTGATTGGATAGATCATTGACTCGTGTTAACCCTTGTCACCAAAGGTTAATCAGTCTTGATTGATTTTAGATGCCCATGGATCATTTGTTATGAGTAACCCTCCTAGATTACTGATTTGGTCAGTGGGAGGTTGTTCAATATCTTCTCATCTCTTCATCTGTCACAGTATTTAAAAACCCTCTAAATTATTAGGTCCTTAAAAGGACAAAGTTATAGGGATAATGAACTCCAAGCCTCCCATTAAGTGGGATAGTAATGTGTCTAGTAGTTCGATGTTCATCGACAGATCTAAAGATCGGGTGTTTATCGGGCTATTGAATTGTTGTTCCTAATATGATGGCTCAGTGTGGCTCTCTTAACAATGGTCAGGTGGGCCGGCCAAAGTCGGGCTTGACTATTCGTTAGTTAGAAGTATTGAATTTTGTCATGTTAATGGTTGGACCTAACCGGGACCTTCAATAGGAGGCCCAAAGGTCGATTGAAGTGCTCCTTAGGGCAAAACCTAATTACTAGAGGTTACTTGGAGAAGTAATCGGTTAAAGAACATACCTTTAGACATACATGGGTGGGTCGGCCAAAGTCGGGCTCATGTGTTATCTATTGGACTCTGGTACCCACTAGGGAATTAAAGTAATTTCTTAGATTGGAGGTAGAGGTTACCAATCTGAGCAAAATAGTGGGAGGGACCTTTAGACTAAAGTCCATGTCTTTAGGTTAATAATTCATACACACTAATTAGCTCTGGTTTTCCTTTCAGATGTCCCTATCACTCCGGTCTCTTCTCGATAACAAGAAGCTCAGTGGACCCAACTTTGATAGCTGGTATCGAAGGCTCAGGATTATCCTGGAGCATGAACGGATCCTGTATGTGATATCAGATCTGGCACCTAAGATCCCTACTGCCAATGCTCGGGGTTTGGTCAAAGATACTTATCAGAAGTGGCTCTCTGATAGAACCACTGTCTGATGCATCATGTTGGCTGCGATGAACGATGAGTTCAGTCGCAAGTTCGAGGAAGCCCAATCGGAAGAAATCCTTCAAAGATTGAAGGAGTCTTTCGGAATACCAGACGATGTTGAGAGATACAGGATCTCCTGTGCTATTTACAATGCGTGGATGCATGATGGGGCCTCGATCACTAATCATGTATTATACAAGATCGAGATGATTGAGCACCTGGGCAAGCTCGGCTATCCCTTGCATGAACATCTTGGAAAAGATGCGATACTGAATTCCCTTCCTTCTTTCTATCTAGATTTTCTCAATCATTATAGAATGAATAAGCCTGCAATTAACTACCATGGTATATTGGGATTGCTGCAGACTTATGAGAAAGACTACCAATTGATTAAAGGGGTGGTGAATCTAGTGGAAGGATCTTCGGGAGGGTGTCATCCCTTTAAAAAATGGAAGAAGAAAAATAAAGGAAAAAAGGTGCAAAGTGCTTCTGGGCCCAGTCAGGCCAAGAAAGTGAAGGCTGATCAGAGTCATGCAGAGTGCTTCTTCTGTGAGAAGCAGGGTCACTGGAAAAGGAACTGTCCTCTTTATATTTCATCCCTTGACCCGAACAGGTCCAAGAAGAGAAAGCTGCAGGATGGTCCTGGATAAGGTATTTATATAATAATACCTTGTAGTTCTCTGTTTGCGATACTACTAACTGGGTATTGAATACAGGAAGTCCAATTCATATTTGTAATTCTTTGCAGGGACTTCAAGTTAGTAGAAGATTCGAGGACAGCGAGAGGTTCTTGAACGTGGAAATGGAAGCCGAGTTCCAGTTCTAGCATTGGGAGTCCTTAAACTTGTTTTCGAGTCCTATACTATCGTTTTGAATTAATGTCATTTTTGTCCATCTTTCATTTTGAATGTCATTTCTGTAGGTCGATTGGCCATGTATGGTTATGAACTATCAATAAAGAATGACATTTGCAAAATCATTTAGAATGGTTCTGTAATTTTGACTGGACAAATGCGTGATGGCATCTATGTACTATCATGACCTGTTAGTGTAATGTACATGTCTAGCAAACGTCCTAGGATAGATAATGTTAGTGAAGCGTACCTATGGTATTGTAGGCTAGGTCATATTAACAGGAACATGATAAACAGGTTGAAAAGCGAGGGTCTCCTTGACTTTAGTGAAGATAGTTCACTTCCAACATGTGAGTCTTGTCTTATTGAAAAAATGACTAAGTCACCTTTTACTAGAAAAGGTGAACGAGCCAAAGAGATTCTGAGTTTGATACATACTGATGTATGTGGACCCATGAATATTAGTGCCAGGGGTGGGTACGGTTATTTCATTATATTTACAAACGACCTTTCGAGGTATGGTTATGTCTTCTTGATGAGACATAAATCTGGATCGTTTGAAATGTTCAAACAATATCATAGTGAAGTAGAAAAACAAACTGGAAAGTGTATCAAAACCCTTCAATCTGATCGAGGTGGTGAATACCTTTCCGGCGTGTTTCTAACATATCTTAAGGAGAATGGGATTCTATCTCAATGGACACCTCCAGGGACACCTTAATTAAATGGAGTGTCTGAGAGGAGGAATCAAACCCTGTTAGACATGGTTCGGTCATGATGGGCTTTGCTCTCTGCCAGTATCCTTTTAGGGATATGCTCTAGAATCAACCTGTTACCTTCTGAATAGGGTTCCAAGTAAGTCTGTTAGTAAAACACCATATAAGATATGGACTGGACGTAAGCCGACACTATCACACCTTCGAGTCTGGGGGTGCCCGGCTTATGTAAAATATTTGGAAACAAACAAACTTAGACCTAGGTCTGATCGGTGCCTATTTGTTGGGTATCCAAAAGAGTCTAAGGGATATTTTTTCCACTTAGTCGAGGAACAAAAGTTGTTTGTCGATCTTAGGGCTATCTTTTTGGAAAAGGAGTTCCTTGGTGAAGGAACTGTAGCTGCTAAGATTGAACTTAGTGAAGTTCAACAAGTAGAAGAACCGACACACTTAAGGGACAACATAGAATCGACTGTGATTAGATCACACCCAGAGCCCACTCAGGAATCATTAAAGAGATCCGGTAGAGTACCGAGCCGATCGAACAGATACTACGGTTTCTTGGTCCGGGACGGTGATACCATTGAACTCGATGAGAACAATGAGGATCCGATCACCTATTTGGATGCATTGCAGAGGTTCAACTCTGAGAAATGGCTAAAAGTCATGAAATCCAAAATGGAGTCCATGGAGATCAACAATGTACGAACATTGGTTGATGCACCTGAAGGGATAAAATCCATTGGATGCAAATGGATTTTCAAAAGAAAAAGGGGCGCAGACGGGCAGGTGGAGACCTATAAAGCCCGTCTGGTTGCTAAGGGGTATCGTCAACGTTATGGTATTGATTATGACGAGACTTTCTCTCCTGTGGCAATGCTCAAATTCATTCGGATTATGCTTGCTTTAGCACCACACTATGACTATGAAATCTGGCAAATAGATGTTCGAACAGCTTTCCTAAATGGTGAGCTAGAAGAGAAGGTGTATATGATATAACCTGAAGGGTTCACATCCACAGATGAGTCAAAGGTGTGCAGGCTTCAAAAGTCCATCTATGGACTGAAGTAAGCATCAAGGAGTTGGAACATGCGATTTGATAAGTGTGTCAGTCATATGGCTTCGTTAGGAACGGAGAAGAACCTTGCATTTATAAATGGGCTAATGGTTCTGTGATTGTATTCCTTGTATTGTATGTGGATGACATTCTTTTAATCGGGAATGACATCCCAGCACTATAAGGAATAAAGGTCTGGTTATTATTTTTAGTTCTCTATGAAGGACTTGGGTGAAGCCTCTTACATACTGGGTATGAAGATCTATAGAGATATATCTAAGAGGCTTATGGGACTATCCTAGTCTACATACATCGACACCGTGCTGAAACGGTTCAGCATGAAAAATTCCAAGAAGGGCTATCTCCTTATAAGCACTGGAATTGATATCTTTAAAAGGAATTATGCGACAACTCCTGAAAAGAGAGAGCGTATGGGTGGAATCCCATATGCTTTGGCAGTGGGTTCTATCATGTACGCCATGACATGTACTAGACCAGACGTGGCATACTCACTGAGCGTAGTGAGCAGATACCAGTTTGACCCAGGTGAAGCTCATTGGAAAGTGGTAAAGACCATCCTTAAGTATTTACGAAATACTAAGGACCAATGGCTAATTTATGGAGAATCTAACTTGAAATTTATGGGGTATACTGACTCCAGTTTCCAGTCACATGAGAATTATAGCAAGAGTGTGTCAAGATTTATCTTTATCCTAAACGGAGGAGCTGTCTGCTGGAAAAGTTCCAAGCAGCCAACTGTAGCGGACTCAGTTTGTGAAGCAGAGTACATTGCAGCATCAGATGCAGCGAAGGAAGCTGTGTGGTTGCAGAAGTTCCTTGGCGAGCTAGGAGTGGCACCTTCCCTGGATGGTCCTGTTCCGGTGTACTGTGACAGCACTGGAGCCATTGCTCAAGCCAAAGAGCCAAAGTCTCATCACCGCACAAAGCATATTTTACAGTGCTATCACCTTGTACGAGAGATCGTGGAACGAGGTGACATTGACCTTCTGAAGATCGATGGAAAGGAAAACCTAGCTGACCCCTTCACTAAAATCGTTGGTGTTCAAGAGTTCGACTGTTGTAAATAGAAAATGGGAATGAGATTCTGTACCAATTAGCTTTAGTCCAAGTGGGAGTTGTTGGGAATTATGTCCTAAAGCCAATCATCTAGGCTGTAGACGGTTGTGCTACCTTGTATTTTGTATATGAATTCTTTTAATAAATAAAAGTTATTTATTTTGGTTGTTCATCATATTTGCATTTTTCTAAAATGAACTCTTGTATGATGGAGTCCTTAGAACTACATTATTTGATATACAGAGGATATATTAAGTAGTTCTTAAACTGGTTCACAACCAAAGGATACATTGTTATAGGATGACGATGTATCAAGTGTAGGTTGTTGTGTGTCATTTGTTAGTTGTCCTCTTAACCAAGGAGTGTGGAGACACTGGTGTGACATGCAAGTGAAGTGTATGACATTTCACTGAATATGACCATCTGCGGAGCTCCCTTCTGTCAAAGGATTGCTCGCAAAGGGATATGGGTATATGTGTCCCTCAGACCTGAGATCACCATGGCAGCTTGCAAGCAACTCACTATATTTTGATGCCGGACTACCTGGATTTTTAATCCAGTGATGGAAGGTTTCTAGGTGTAGTCAAGTACTTGTGGAGCGGTGGTGGATCAAGATGGAATTGATCTCTCCAAATAGTTTGGAGTGAATAACTCACCATGTCTCAATTTAGCAAAACCTTGGCCAGGGTGGTTCTTGTGAGGAGTCACAGAACTTGTGAGGTTGAGACATGATCTGGATAAACCAAATTAGGGTTGGAAGTCGAACCCTAGGTTATCCCGAGCATTATGAGGTCAAAGGGATAAATTATGCGGAAACCATATGCCTAAGGTTCTTATGAGGTGCTCTGCATCTTCGACCTATCCGGATGTCAGGTATCATTGCTAGATGAGGACTTTGACTGGTACTGAAAATGTTCTAGTGCTACCGGCTTAGTGTTCAAACCTATAGGGTCACACATCATAGAGGATTTCTATCTGATCTTAAGGCTAATCGATGATTGAGAATCGTTTGCTATCACCGGAAGTCAATATGATTGACTTTGTTCCAAGTATCGATACTTGGAATTTTGTAGGTGTCGATACTTTGTGAAGTATTGATACTTGGCAATTTTCATGAGTCGACACTTCCTGTGATGAGCAGAATTCTGGAAAGATTTTTTGGAGGATTTTGGAGCAAGTTTTGACCTGGTTTGAATTTCAAATTCAAACCAGTTTTGGCTCCAAGGTTATATGGTATGATAGTCATACTTACCTCTTTGGGTTGGACCCATTTGGTATGACCTTGATCCTCTCCCCCATTCTCTCCCCTCATCTCTCCTCCTTCCACTTTCTCCCTCTCCCTGCTGCCCCTACAAATGAACGTTATTTCTGTGGCTATAACAGATTTTTAAGAAAAACTTTGAGAGAGGGAGATAGACAAGGGTTATGAGAGGTTTTGCGATGGGGTGTGAGAAACCTAGCATTCAAGCTAGGTCTTGGGAAGAGAGTCTTTTGGAAAGGGTTCCTGCTCTCTTCCTAGTCTTCCCGGGAGAAGAAGATCGGTCCAAGGATCCCAAAGAGCTAGCACTCCAAGGGAATTGATCAGAGTCGAGCCTTGGTGTGGATTTCCTGTAGAGGCCAGATACGTGTATGGCTCGAGCACCCTCCTCCTTCCATAGCTTCTCTCAGTATAAAGGTATGGTACTTTTATATTTGTGTTCCTCTCTTGCTTTGATGTTATGTTGCATGCTAGGTCATTATGCTAGATCCTGTTGCGGACAGATCGGTAGATCATTTAGATCTATCTACCGAGCCTTCCGCTGTGCATGCTTTAAAATTATTTTAAAATGCATTCATTCTATCCTGTTTTTCTTCATATTGTATGCTTGGTGTAGGTGCTTTCACCCTCAATACTTGGAGAGTGGACATAGATATTTTGGGATACACCGAACCACTATAAAACTTTTTTGTTTGTGATTGCTATTTACTTTTTTGCATTTACTTCATTACTTCTGCTGCATATTATTATTGAGCGCATAAATACTTTGGAAATATACTAGCACCTGATTTAAATTCTTGCAAAAAGTTTTTAAAACCTAATTCACCCCCTTCTTGGGTTGCTTTATTGGGCAACAAGTGGTATCATAGTTTGGTACTCAGCTAAGTAGGTCTAACCACTTTGAGTAAAAGATCTATGACAGCCCCAATAGGTACTAGTGTTGTTGAGGGTCAAGCCTCAAATAGACCACCGCTTTTCAATGGCATAAATTACACATATTGGAAAACATGCATGTGTATTTACATGCATTCTATTGACTATAATCTTTGGAAAGTTATAGTCAGAGGTCCACTTGTTCCTTCAATTATGGTAAATGATGTTTTCGTTCCAAAGCTTGAAGAACATTAGGATGAAAATGATGTTAAGCAATCTGAGCTTAATGCCAAAGCAATGAACTTGCTTTATTGCATATTAGATCCTAGCGAATTCAATTGGGTTTCCACATGTGCATCGACGAAGGAAATATGGGACACACTTGAGGTTACACATGAGGGTACTCATCAAGTGAAAAACATAAAAATAAATATACTTGTGCACACATACGAAATGTCTAAAATGGAACGTAATGAATCCATCATTGATATGTACATAAGATTTACTAATATTATTAATGGAATGAGAAGTATTGGTAAAGCAATGTTTAATGCTGATTTGGTTAACAAAATTCTCACGTCTTTGCCATCTTCATGGAATCCAAAGGTGACGGCTATCCAAGAAGCGAAGGATGTTGAAACCCTACCTTTAGAGCAGCTCCTTGGTTCACTCATGACCTATGAATTGAACATAAAACCAAAAATAATAGATGTGGACAGAAAGAAGAAGACAATTGCCCTTAAATCTACAACACCAATGGAACCTTCAAGTAAGAAGTCGGAGGAAAGTAAAATGAAGATCAAGAGGCTTAATGGCCAGAAAATTTAGGAGATTCATGAGAAAAAAGAAGTACTCATACAAAAAGAAGCCACACAAAGGAGAGCCTAGTAAAGATAAAGGAAAGGATAAAGAAAAAGAAAAGGAGAAGGAGAAAGACCAACCTATTTGTTTTGAATGCAAGAAGCCCGGTCATTACAAGTTTGATTGTCCTCTCCTCAAGAAGCTCAAAAAGAAATACAAGAAGAAGGCAATATGGCTACTTGGAGCGAAAGTGAAGATTCTAGTTTGGAGAAAGAGGAGCAAGAAGTTGCCAACCTTTGCCTCATGATAAATAAAAATGAGGTACAATCCGAATCTGAATTTATTTTTGAAGAGCTTAGAGATGTTTTTGATAAACTTGTGCATGAATATAAATTATTGAAAATTAAGTACAAGAAATTAAAGAAGCAAGCTGATTCTTTTTTTTTTTAAACAACAATCTTGGAAATGAAAACAAAGAATTAAAAGCTAAGGTTGCTATTTTGGAAAAGAAAAAGAATGATCTCTCAAAAGAGATGGAAATTTTAAAAAGATTCAGATTTTTATTTCAAATGATGAGATTATAAATAAGAACAAAGACCTTGAGTTGGAAAATAAGAAGTTCAAAGAAGAACTTGATGGAGTTAAACCTTTTGTTGAAAAAATTACATTTAGTTTTGCAAAACTGAATTTACTATTAAATAGTCAACATGCAGTTTTTAACAAAGCCGATTTGGGGTATAAATATCAAAAATAATAAAAGTATTTCAAAAACTTCTTTGTTCCTGCATTTTCTAGTATTACATGTTATTGTTGTGAAAAATTTGGGCATAAGGCATATCAATATAATTTAAGAAAAGTAAACAAATCTAGAAAAGTTTGAATTTCAAAAGAAACCATCGCAACTAACCCTAAAGGATCCAAGATGGCTTGGGCACCTAAAACATTAACTTGATCTTTTTTGTAGGTGTATCTTACAACCAATGAGAAAAGAAAAATATGGTACCTTGATAGTGGTTGCTCAAGATACATGACGGAAGATATGAAGCAATTTACCTCTCTTGAAACTTTAAATGGGGGGAATGTGACCTTTGGAGACAATGAAAAAGGTAAAAGCATTGGTGTTGATAAAGTTCACATTTCTCCATATACTTTTATTGATAATATGTTATTAGTAGAAGTTTAAAACATAATTTACTAAGTATTGGCCAATTTTGTGATAAAGGTTTTTAAGTCATTTTTGAATCATCACTTTGCATGGTATCTAGTCTTAGTGATGATGGGCTAAAATTTATTGGAAATAGGCATGGCAACATCTATCTAGTTGATCTTGATAATCTTCCTATACAAGATGGTGAATGCCTAATTATAATGAATGCCAAAATTAATGAGACTGGTTGGTTATGATATCGTAGATTAGGACATGTAAGCATGCATTTACTTTTTCAAATTATGCAAAAAGAATTTAGTTAAAAATTTACCAAAACTTAGATTTGAAAAGGATAAGATTTGTGATGCTTGTCAATATGGCAAACAAATAAGAACTTCTTTTAAATCTAAGAGAATTGTTTCAACTACTAGGCCACTAAAACTAGTCCATATAGATCTTTTTGGGCCAACTAGGATCACAAGCCTAGGAGGCAAGAGATATGGTTTAGTTATAGTTGATAATTTCTCGCGTTTTACTTGGATTTTATTCTTAGCTTATAAAGATGAATCTTTTTCTGCTTTTACATGATTTTATAGAAAAGTTTCAAATAAAAAAGGTACTTCTATTGTTTGCATTCGAAATGATCATCGAACCAAATTTGAAAATCGGGATTTTGAAGAATTTTACAATGAAAAAGGTATTGAACATGATTTTTCTACACCTAGAATGCCTTAACAAAATGGGATAGTAGAAAAAAAATAGAACTTTAGAAGAAATGACACGCACTATGCTTTGTGAAAATGACCTCCTTAGATATTTTTGGACTGAAGCAGTCAACACTGCATGTTACATTTTAAACCAAGTTTTGATCTGACCAATTTTAAAGAAAACTCCCTATAAACTTTGGAAAGAAAGAAAACCTACCCTTAAATATTTTCGTGTATTTGGTTGCCAGTATTTTATATTAAACAACAGCAAGGATAACTTAAACAAATTTGATGCCAAGTCAGGTGAAGGTATCTTCTTAGGATACTCAACATCTAGCAAGGCATATAGGGTTTTCAATAAAAGAACACTTGTAGTAGAAGAATCTATGCATGTCATGTTTGAAGAATCCACTAACAAATCCTTGGAAAAAAGGATACTTCTAATGATGTTGCAGGTATTCAAAGACTCGAGAAGTTGACTTTGAATGATCCTTCTTCCAAAGAGAACGAGAAATCTCAAGACCTTCACCAGAGCACAACGACCTACCTAAGGAATGAAGGTATGCTCATGGATACCCTAAGGAATTAATCTTAGTGATCCATCAAAAGGAATAAAAACTCGATCTTTTTTAGAAATGAATGTGATTATCTTGCTTTTGTATCTCAATAGAACCCAAAAGTATAGAAGAAGCTGAAAAAGATCCAAATTGGATGAATGCAATGGAAGAAGAACTAAACTAATTTGAAAGAAATATGGTTTGGACACTAATAAAAAGACCATCCAATACTTCCATAATAGGCACTAAATGGGTATATAGAAATAAGTTAGATGAAAATAAAATTGTAACTAGAAATAAGGCTAGGCTAGTTGCTAAAGGCTACAATCGAAGAAAGGCATTGATTTTGATGAAATTTTTGCTCCTGTTGCTAGACTTAAAACAATTAGACTTTTACTAGCATTTGCATATTTTATGGATTTTAAATTATTTTAAATGAATTTTAAAAATGCTTTTTTAAATGGATACATAGCAAAAGAAGTATATGTAGAATAACCTCATGTTTTGAAAAATCATGTATATCCTAATCATGTTTTCAAACTGCATAAAGCTCTTTATGATTTAAAACATGCCCCACATGAATGGTATGAAAGATTAAGAAAATTTTTAATTGATAATGGCTTTACAGGGGTCTTGTAGATACTACTTTGTTTATAAAGAAAAAGGCTGATGATCTCTTAGTAGTACAAATTTATGTTGATGATATTATATTTGATGCCATTAATGAAGCTCTTTGTCAAGAATTTGCTAAGCTTATGCAGTGTGAGTTCTAGATGAGCATAATAGGAGAATTAAGCTACTTTCTTGGACTCTAAATCAAACAAATCAATGAAGGGATCTTCATCAACCAAGCTAAATATACTAACAAAATTCTGAAAAAGTTTGGGATGGAGAAAACTAAACCTCTTGGCATACCAATGAGCCCTTCATGTAAGCTTGAAAAAGATGAATCTGGTAAGGATGTAAATCAAAAATTTCATAAAGATATCATTAGTTCTTTATTATACTTAACTGTAAGTAGGCCAGATATCATGTTTAGTGTATGCATGTATGCAAGATATCAGTCTGAACCTAAAGAATCTCATTTACTGGCTGTCAAACGCATACTTAGATATCTATCTGGCACTGTTGATATTGGTTTGTGGTACTCTAAGGACTCAGCAATAGATTTGATTGCTTATTCTGATGCTGATTTTGCTGGTTATAAATTAGATAGAAAAAGCACATCTGAAACTTGTCAATTTCTTGGAGTAAATTTAATCTCCTGGTTTAGCAAGAAACAAAATTCAGTTACACTATCTACAGCTAAAGTTGAGTATATTGCATCTGAAAGTTATTATGCTCAAATCTTGTGGATTAAACAACAACTCGAAGATTTTGGTATTAAATTAACTAAGACACCTATTAGATATAATAACACAAGTACAATAAACTTAACTAAAAATCCTATGCAACACTCAAGAAGTAAACACATAGAGATTAGACATCACTTTATTAGAGATCATGTTCAAAATAATGATGTTTTGCTTGAATTTGTTTGTACTGAAAAATAACTAGCTGATATACTGACCGAGTTACTTAATAAAGATAGGTTCTGTATGATTAGAAGAGAATTAGGGATCATTAATCCTTTTAATTAGTCTCGATCATTTTTTATGACCTTTAGAATTTTCTTTGAAAATATTTTGACCTAATATCCTTGAAACTCATGATCAATCATTATTGGCTATTTAAATCAACTCTCTTGATCGTATCTATGATTTTTCCCTTTTTCTATGATTTTTTTGAAGTGTCGACACTTGGAAGTACTGACACATCGAAGTGTCGACACTTGGCACTTACCCATGAGTCGATACTTGACCGGCAAGATCGATGTTCAAATAGGGCAAACGATCATTTTTCCTCCTATTTCTTCTAAGCCGACACCTCTTTGAGCCCTAGCCTCCGTTAGACCCCGTTTAGGGTTTATAACATTTCCTCTTTGAGATTAAGCCCATTTTTCCTTGCATTTTCTTGTTCCTCATGGTTTGACCGTGATTCGATGCTTGTTCTCCTCTTCATCCTTGTATTTCCTTATTTTCTAGATAATGGGGCCCATGAAACAACTTATGAGGAGACCTCGATCAGTTTCTCAAGGTGCAGAGCATCGCACCAAGGTGAGGCATGATGATCAACCAACGAGGCTCCAGTGCAGCATGAGGTACCCGCTCGACCACCACCTGTCCCAGGAGCAGATCGCATGGCCTCCAAGGCCATTGTAGGTGGACGTAGGGTGAATTTTGATTTTGTAGATCAGTAGCATTTTAGGATTGGAGACTGGTTAAGGGATGCTGGATTAGTTCATTTCTGCACTCTCTGAAAGAGATTTTACTTGGCCTTGATGAGATAGTTCAATGGAATTTTGGCTACGGGTGGTGATGGATGGGTTGGAGAGGTCAGAGGCGTCTTTATTCCATTATCTACTGAGATTTTGAGCTGTGTCTAGGAGATACTCATGAGAGGCACAGTAACCAATTCACTTGAAGACTGGATCGATGGCTTCGAATGCATCTTGGAGAGAGACAACTTGGGTGAGGGAGCCAATGTTGTCACATCACAACTATCTGCAGAGATGAGACTTCTCCATCATATTGTGGCTCGGATTCTATTACCGAAGACCGGGAGATTTGATTTTATTACAGAAAGAGAGCTCTTAGTTATGGTTGCTCTGATTTGGAGATCGCCCGTCTGCCTGCTAGTACTGATGATTCGCCATATGATAGAGGCAACGACGAACAGACGACTTTGCTTGCCTTATGTCATGTGACTTACGAGACCGTTTCAAACTTATGGAGTCGATCTTGTAGGAGAGTCGTACAAAGAACTTCATATTGACACTTATGATAAGAGATCATTGCATCAGATGGGTTACCATATATACCAAGGTCACTGGAGGCAGAGAGTTTTTGGACAGGCACCTGACTCAGATGAGGATGAGGATGCTGCTATTAAGGAGGAGGAGACACAGGGAGATGAGGCCGGGCCATCTGAGCCACCATGACATTCACCAGAGATACAGCCTGAGCCTTCTGTTTCAGTACATACTGAGGTGCCACCTCCAACAGATGTTTCTAAGGATAGGATCACTCGCTTGGAAACTAAAATATAGACCCTGAGATAGCGAGTTGATAAGACTCATGTAGAGATGAGATCTGGATTTTAGGAGATAAGAGAGGGGTTTGCTACCATGATGGCTGCTTTACAAAGATTGACTCCTGGCGGACCATCTTCCCCTCCACCATCACAAATTCTCCACCAGCACCACCAGTAGATGATCTAGAGATGGGTGCTGATCAGGATGATCCGTCAGCAGATTTTGATATTGATGATTTTATGGTGGAGCATGAGCTAGAGACAGGAGCTAATCAAGATACTATGCCTACTGCTGATGATATGAGGACTTTTGAGGCTATTCTTACTCCATCTAGTTGATGCGGGATGGATGCAAAGACTAATTCTAATAATTAAGAATTTAATTATGATGAGCAATGTCAGCAAACTCAGATAAACTATCAAATTAATTTAACAAAAAATTAGAATAAGTCTCTACTAACTATTCGCAATATGATCAACATGCAATCACATAAAGAACCCTGGATTCGATGATTGAGAAACCACCAATACAAGGCCGTCCTGACTTCAATTAACCAGATCTAATGAGATTTGGATGCTTACTTACTAATAACGCTTTTTCCTCCTTCGTTTCAATAGATCTGGATTCAACTCTCACGATCTAGCGGTAGGATTGCAAACTTCAGTTCCTTCAGAGCAGATCTTCACGTTGATGGTTGGATGGCAAGGAAAACCTCCTCTTCTGATCGAGAACACTAGGGATCCTGCAAAAGAATTGTGATTAGAACGATGGAAATGGAGTGAAATTTTGAAATGAGAGAGGGAAAGAAGGATGGATGGCTTGGTTCTGGATCTGGACTGGATGCTGAAGATGGTGACGCCAGGCTTCTAGATCTTGGACTCAGGAGATAACTCGGACTTTAGTACTCCACACACACCAGTGCAATGCTTAACCAGCAGAGCACTCATACACTATAATTGCTTAACCAGCAATTGCACTCTCATTGCTTACCCAGCAATTGGAAAAAAGGAAACTGGCAGAGTTTCATTAACCAATCATAAGTTTTATACAAGGGATAAATTGGAGTGGTATTTATAAACCCTCCATACAAGGTAGTATGATAACATAAAATTCTTTTGAATACATGATAATTTAGAGATTATATTGGACTCTACTCTCCTTCTTGACCTTGATGAAGACTCTTTGTAATTTAAATTGAGTAGACCCCCCCTTGTAATTAGACTTCTCCATGGCTTGGGCGGTGAATGAGGCTTTCCACGACTTTAAGAAGAAATGCGAGGACAAAATGAGATGAGATGGTATCTTAATTTCTTCTCAATTAGCGCTAATTCATCCTTGGCGTGAACTCCTTCCTGGTTTCAAATTTGAATGGTAGGCAAGATAATAAAACTTCTCTTTAAATGTTGAATGGATTCCATAAGAACTTAACTCTTTTGAAATTTAGATGAACCTCCACTTATCCTTGGACTCTTCTCCCATTTAAATTTGAATGATTCCTTGGGTGGGCGTCCATCTTAAAGTGGCTACAATTTGAGGATAAAAAGAGGTGCTAGATGAGAGGTAGAATCCTTCTGCTTTACTTCTCTTAAATGGTGTCTTCTTGGATTTTAAAAAGGGCGATAAGAAGGAAATTAGTTGGCGCCTCTCTTGGATAAACTTGCATCTTAAAAATTGTCCCGATATCTCGATGTCCCAATGTTCCATTATCTCGATGTCTGGCTGTCCTAATATCTCGATGTCTGGATGTCCAGATGTCTCGATGTTTGGATGTCTGGTAAAAATTTTGGACAATCTTCTTTTGTCATGGAATTAATCCACCAAGGTGATGTGGCATGATGGTGACATGGCTTCACAACTGGGCTTGGCCTTGGTCAACAATTGAGCTTGAACTCCATCGACTCATTCAATTATAATACTCAACTTCAAGCAAACCTAATTTGACTAATTTGCAAAATAAAGCAAACTAATGTTATTTACAGGACTCAAGCTGAAATTAAGATAAAACAACTACTCATTGGCGGTCCACAATGAGCTTGGAGGGTTCTGATATTTTTTCCTAGCTCTGGTGTCCTCACCACTAGTCCTACCCTTCTGATCATTGACTTATCCTGTACACCTATCATACCTAATCCTTTTGATACTATTCCTCTAGACACAGCCACTGTATCCACACTTGTTCTATATCCATTTGATACCCCTATTGACTTACCTACACCATCTATCCTTGTTCACCCTACCTTTTCTGATAGGACACCTTTAGTACATTATGCTTCTTTATCCATTTCTTCCTTATCCAGGGAGTTAGATTCTATACTCCTGGATTTGATATCCTTTCTGGACCTATTTTTGACATCACACCTTCTATCACTGATACTGATCATACTATTCCTGACCCTGTCCCATTTCTTGACCCTGTTCCTAACACTGCTTCCTCTCCAGCACGAGCTAGAGGGAGAGCACGAGCCAGAGGCAGAGGTCGAGGATGTGGAAACACTCCTAGAGCTATCCATACCAGACTAGCAGATCTTCAACCCATGTGGCTGCGATTAGGATAGTGCCCACTAGGAGTGGTTAGTGTATCAGTTAGACGTATATTATATTTGTATCAAATTTTGTATCAGTGTATTGTTGTATTCATCTATTTGTATCATAAAACATTTTGAGTTATATATATAAATGATGCTTTCAGTATTTTCATCTGTGTATTCATGCATTACTCTTTTCTTATATCACTTTTGATACTTATCTTACTATTCTTTCTACTTTTTCTTACCTTGAGGGGGAGCTTTGTTACTTATTTCTCCACTTTGTACTGCTTCTCACCTTTTTCATAATGACAAAAAGAGGGAGAATGGCACAATGGTTTTATGGTATCAAAGAAAGTACAAAAAGGGGGAAGAAGAAAGAAATAAGTAATAAACAATAGGGAAGAATAAGCAAGGGGGAGAAAAGTACAAAAGAGGAAAATTTTGAAATTTCTAAGCTTTTTAGAAATATTTTTTTAAAAATACTAATATAAGCCATCTTTGAAAAGTTTGAAAAATATTTTCAGGTCATATATTGAGGGGGAGCTCTATTTTCATGCTCTGATCTTTTTCATGCTATGATATTTTTTCATGCTCTGATATTTTTTCATGCTCTAATACTCTTCATGCTCTTATACTCTCTATCTTTGTGATATATTATTTGCTCTGATACTCTTATTCTTTAAAGATTTTGCTCTATCACTCACTTTTCATTTTAAACATATTTTTGCTCTGATGCTCAATCTTTTAAATATATTTTAGTTCTGATATATCTTTTAAACATCTTATTTAAGCATATGCTCTAACACATTGTAATTATATGAATTGAATTCATTCTTGTATATAGCTTTGATACATTATAGATTTATTCAAGTTACATATTAAATGATGAGTTTTTGTTCTTGATAATCATTACAACTTAGCTTTGATACTTATAATCAATTGCTTTGATACGTATTGCAAATCTTTTGAGCTTACTATGTTTATATACTTAAATATTTTGTCATCATCAAAAAGAGGAAGATTATTAACTCCTGTCTTAATTTTGATGAATAACAAAACACTTAAGTATATTTGAGTACTAATTATGTGTTAAAAGTATGTTTATCAGAATAAGGTACTTATCAAAGTTATAGTATTGAAAAGTTTTGAAATGCTTGTCATCTTGTTGAAGAAGTCATTTAAGTTAATGAAATTTCAAGTTATATGGACCTTGGCACATAAGAAAGACTTTGAAGGATTCAAATTTTGAATTTGGACATGTTTTAGCATTGTTTCAGCCAAGTATCGACTCATGGAATTGAAGTGTTGACTCAAGTGTCGACTCATAGAAGCTTGAGCTGATATGCAGAAAAAATCTCAGCTGGCATGCAGAAGTATCGACTAATGAATAGCCAAGTGTCAACTCAAGTGTCGACTCATGGTCAGCCAAGTGTTGACTCAAGGCCTGAGATCAAAAAGAATATAGAACATACTGATTTCAGAAATTTGCTCAAGTATCGATTCATGGAAAAGAAGTATCGACTCACCAGAAGAAGTGTCGATGCACTAGTGCATCGACAGAGAGCTTCAGAAGACTTATTTGAGCTAGTGTCGACTCAAGTATCGACTCATGTGTTGACTCATGGACTAAAGTGTCGACACTTGTAGGTCGATTATACAGTAATGACTAATTTTTTAAAGCACAGAACTTTTCCATTTTGTATCTAATGGCTATTTTCTCCTCTCCAATGGCTATAAACTATCTTTTAAGAGTTAGAAAGGTATTTAAACTCCACCAAATACTAGAGGGAAGCATTCATTAAGAATTCATTGAGTATTCATTGAAGAACTAATACTTTTGAGTGAGTTGAGCCTTCAAGCATTTAAGTTCCACAAAGAGCATTCAAGTCCACATCATTCAAGTATTGATTGAGGCTTAACAACTTAAAAACAAGCTTCTTAACAACATTTAAGAACTTCATTGAGTTTATTTGCTTTTTGAGAAAGGTTATTATATATTTACATTGTACTTGAGTTATTTTGTTGTTACTAGTTTCAAGGGGATTAAAACTAGTATTAAGGTTTGTTGGTGAGCCTTGAGTGAAAATCAACTTGATTTGTTGGTGAGCCTTAAGTGAAAACCAACTTGGGTTGTTGGTAAGCCTTGTATGAAAACCAACTAGGTTTTTGGTTAGCCTTATGAAAACCAAGGGATTTTGATCAGTGAGCCCGGAAAAGTAATCTGCTATAATCAAGGTTGGATTATAATAAAATTTTCAAGGGATACTTGGGGAGTGGACGTAGGTATTTTGGGATACACCGAATCACTATAAAATTTTTGTATTTGTGATTGCTATTTACTCATGCATTTACTTCATTACTTTTGTTGCAAATTATTATTGAGCACACAAACACTTTGAAAATACACTAGCACCTGATTTAAATTCTTGCAAAAAGTTTTTAAAACCTAATTTATCCTCCCCCTCTTGGGTTGCTTCGCTGGGCAATAATCCACATTAAGTGCCATAGGGATTTTCAAAAGTAGCTAGTGAATCGAACATCCCTATCTGATACAATAGATTTTGGCAATCCATGAATCTAACAATCCCATCAAAGTATAGCTAAGCAACTCTAGAAGCATCAGAGGTCTTGGGGCATGATAAGAAATGGGCCATCTTGGAAAACTTGTCTACTACCACATAAATTGAGTCATTTTACTTAATTATTCGGGGCAATCCTATAACAAAGTCCATGCTCACATCTTGCCATGAACAATCAGGTATAGGTGGTAGGATGTATAATCTAGTATTTTGTTTTCATTATTTAGCCACGGCTCAAGTCCGGCAGCGTGCAACAATCTGGGCTACATCACACTTAAGGCTAGGCCAGTAAAACTGGGCCTCTATGGCATCTATTATTTTATTTCTTCCAAAATACCTAGATAATCTTCCAGCATGTATTTTCCAAATTAGAAAAATCTCTCACTGAGGTCCGTGGGATACATAACCTATTATTCTTAAAAAGATAACTATCCTGAAGGGTATGCTCACTAAACTATCTAGACAGTCGTTGTCTCAGGGAGGTAACGATATTCTTGAAGTCCGGGCATTCATTATACTCTTCCTTTAACTATTCAAAGTAAGTAACTCTCATACTTACTGCTGATAAAAGGCTCGTCCTAAGAGTAAGTGCATTAGCAGCTAAAATTGACTCAGTAGTTTCTACCATTAATAGGTCCACCTTTTGAGAGAGTGATCAGCAGCCTTGTTGTCTATGCCTGCTTTGTGCCTTATCATGAAGGTATAGGCCTGAAGGAACTCAATCTACTCTTTATATCTTGGACTTAGTTTCTTTTATAAATTAAGAAACTTGAGAGCCTCATGGTCTGAATACATAATAAATTCTTGTGGAAGTAGATAATGTATCCAAAACTTAAGGGCTTGGACCACGACATAGAATTCTTTGTCATAGATGGAATACTTGTGCTCGGAGTCATTGAGTTTTCATTAAAGAAAGCAACAGGATGTCCTTCCTGACTTAGGACTCCAATTCCCACTCCTGATGTGTCACATGCAACTTCAAAAACTTTTGAAAAATCTGGTAATCGCAAAACTGGAGTGCGGGTCATTCTTTGTTTTAATTCCTAAAAAGCTCGTTCAATAGCTCTAGTCCATTCAAAGCCAAGAAAGCCGGGCCACGTTCGTTTTGGGCTTGTTTGGTATAACCATTAGCGAAATTTTGGAATGAGCCAGGATCCATAGGACATTGGCCTCCATTGCCACATCTCCTATATTTAAATTTGATACTATTTGCATTCATTGGATGGGTTCATCATCTAGAATCTTTGGAATTTAATTTGGTCTTACTTTATCTTTAAACAATAATTACAAAAATAAATAGTATTTATCACCTCAAGATATTTCTAATTTAATCTGGCCTCATTTAATTTTTAAACCACCATTGCCAAAAATGGATAGTTTTTTTCCAACCTAATCTTTGCTATTTAATTAGGTCCTATTCTATTTTTAACTATCATTACCAAAAACAGATGGTAGTAAACAATTCAACCTGAATCTTGCCAATTCATCTTGATCCTATCTAATATTTTAGCTGTCACAAAAACAAAATTGATTGCACGCATAATTGCTTAGAAGTTTTTTCTGGATATTCTAGAGGTTTGTGCATGCATGAATGTGGTTTGACTTCTGATCGGACTAGACAAAACAAGCGTGGTAGATGCATAGGCTAAACCCTCGTGAACTGTCTCTTGGAAGGGCCAATCTTGCTTCGATCTTCTTTGAAATGCCTAATCCATGGACTTGGTATTTTAGTCCTTTTTTTTTTTTTTTTTTTCCGGTAAAGCAAAAAGGAACAGGGAGGGATAAATCCACGCGTACCTATCCCCATAGATCCCAATCCCGCCAGGTAATGTTCGATATAAAATGCTTAGATTTCTGCAATCTCTTCCCATCTAACGATGGTATATCAACCTGACACCACTAAAATGCTGATCGATGAGACGGGGACAAAAAAAAAAGACTGACCCCCCATCCACATCAATTGTCATAGGTTCCAAAATTAATTTTAGATTTCATTGAATCACCTAAAAGATCATTACTCAAACTAGTGACCGGTTGGTAGTGAAGCAAGGTTCTACCAACGGGACTATCACTTTAATGGTAATATTTTAGTGCTTTCAAAGCTGCTGCACAACTAGCGCGCACTTTTTACACATTACACCATTTACCTAAATTGCTAGAAAGTTTCATTATAGGATCTGCCATTTGTAAGTTAAATAAGTCTTTACATTAGAGGTCAATCTATTTTACTTAGACTTGCATCAAATCAACAATTTAAGAAAAATACTTGCAAGAACGTCTTACCGTTGCACAAGGATGGCTGTGGACACTTTAAGATGAGATATTTGAGAAATAGCGAACAAGAAATCATGCAGGTGTCAACAGTTAAATCTCAGAGCTGCCATTGTATTGCCATTATATATATAAAAAGAGATCAAGATTTACCGACCCTGTACGGAATCCCATACCGATACAAGTGCATGATACGAAACGGTAAGATTCAACATACCGAGCACCGATAAGATATGACATTGATAAGGTACAGCTGTGCAATAGAACGGCGACCCTAGAGCGACCCTAGAAGAAGATGGTGCAACACGTTCACACATGCATGCAATATTTGTGTACCGGTGTCCATTTAAAAAAAAAAAAAAAAAAAAATATCCTCCTCCATATTCTACATCGAGTTGGTAAATAACCACTGCATAACCTTGCTACCATATTGTATGTAAGATTTAAAACATGAAATTACATCGACACTTTATATTTGATATTATAAAAGTCAAATCTTGGCTCTTTTAGCTCCCAGATAGTGAGATAAGCTGCCCTAGCAACTGAGTTTAGAGATACAACAATAGAGCACAGTACCCGAACAATCTGAAGTTGAAGAATTCACTAACAAGCAGTATGGAAAGTAGACCAAATAACACAATTAGGACCCTCCTCGCAGGGAGGGAATTGCTTGTTAAGGTGTTTGGATAGCTCGTGGATGAATGAGTTATTGCATGGCCCAATTCTTTCTGCAACCCTTGCCCGGGGGAAGGATCTATTTGGGAGCATCGCTGGAGGAGTTCTACTGAGGAGGCACAGCTGGAGCAGAAATTGTCCTGGTGTTGTAGGAAGTGCAGTGACTACATTTATGGCCAACAATGTGAAAGAAGACCTCAGAAACTTTGTTGCAGTCATTACAGAGGATCCAGACCTGCAAAATAATACACCATCTGTTCAAAAGGAACGGAGATTTTTTTTTTTTTCACCATTTCTTTCTTTTTGTTTTAGCACAGGTTGATAGAACAGAACAAGTGAAAAAAAAGAAAATTTCTCGTACAAGGAGAAAGAAAGTAAAACTAATAAGAGAAAACTTAATATTTCATTGGGATTTTTACAATTCTCTTAATCCAAGATTGCTTATGCACATCTCCTTGTATAGACAATTTTACAATCCTTCACATATCCTTCACAAATTACTAAAAACCATATTTAATCAAAATAACATTTTGGTTTCATACATGTACAGGAATTCTAAGTAAATTTCATAGGAAATCCTAAAAGTCATTGCTAATAACAAGACAACATTAATTCAATGACCCTTGGAAGTATCAAAGAACTCTTGGAAACTTGTCTACAATCTATTTTCAAGATTTCCAACACCCCCCTTTAAACTTAATTGTCTTCCATCATTCATACTAAGTAGTTCCTTAAATTTGTTGAAGAGATCAGCTTCAAGTGGTTTAGTGAAAATGTCGGCAATTTAATCATGAGTTTTTACATAAATAAGCTCCACATGTTTGTTCTTCACATGCTCCCAGATTGAATGAAAACGAACATCTACATGTTTGCTCCTTTGATGATAAACTGGATTCTTTTCTAAAATAATTGTTGACTTGCTATCAAAGTAAATTTGTGTAGCTTCATTTTGATCAAAATTAATCTCCTTTAGTAAGCTCCTTAGCCATATTGCATGACTAACACATGAAGATGACGCAATATATTCGACTTCACAAGTTGAGAGAGTAACAATCGATTGCTTTTTCGACATCTATGAGAATGCTGTATCACCCATGAAAAATACAAACCTAGAAGTACTTTTTCGGTTATCCAAGTCTCCATCCCAGTCACTATCGAAGTACCCTTCAAGTTGAAAGTTATTAGAATGAAAATAAAATAAACCAAAATTTGGAGTACCTTGAATATAGCGTAGGATTCTTTTAACGGCCTTCCAATAAGATGATTTTGGTTCCTCTATGAATCGACTCACCAAACCAACACCATATAGTATGTCCGGTCTTGTACATGTCAAGTATCTCAAGCACCCTACCAAACTTTTGTAGAGTGTAGAATTAATCACCTTACCTTCATCATTCTTGGATAATTTTGCACCACTATCCACCAGTGTGCTAATAGGATTGCAATTTTTCATTTTGAATTTTTTAATCATTTCTTTTGCATAGTGCTCTTGGAAAATAAAAATTCCGTTTTCTACTTGATTTACCTCTAAGCCAAGAAAATAGAACATAAATCCCATGTTAGTTATTTCAAATTTTTTCGCCATTGCCTCCTTGAATTTTTTGATCAATTATGTAGAATTGTTGGTGAAGATAAGATTATCAACATATAATGAGACAAGCAATATATTCCCATCTTTTCTTTTGACATAGAGAGCTTGTTCATAAGAGTATTGAACAAAACTAGTAGCCTTGAAATATGCATCAATTCTTGAGTTTCAAGCTCTTAGTACTTGCTTCAAACCATAGAGCACCTTTTTTTTAATTTCAACACTTTATCTTCTTGCCCACTTCTGATATAATCTTTAGGTTGCTCAATGTACAACTCTTCATTCAAGTAGCCATTAAGAAAAACTGATTTAACATCAAGTTGAAAAATCTTTCATTTATTTTGAGATGCCAAAGAAATCACTAAACAAATAATTTCTATTCGAGCAATATGAACAAATACCTCATCGTAGTCAATCCCGACCTTTTGCTTGTAGCCTTCGGCCACAAGTCGTGCTTTGTATTTTTCTACTTCACCTTGCACATTTTTCTTGACTTTATCAACCCACTTTACTCCAATTGGTTCAACCCCTCTTGGTAAAGAGTTAGCTCCCATGTCTCGTTATTTTTTATAGCTTTTATCTCTTCATTCATGGCTTTCCTTCACTTCTCATCTTTGATAGCATCTTCAAAAGAAATTATTTCTTCACTAGCAAAAAGACATAAGATTTAGAGTTGTCACCTCATATAAATCTTGAATACTTCTTGTCTTTAATGATGTTGAACCATCTTCATCTGATAAAGTAGGAGATGAAGGTGGTGTTGGCTCACTTATTTGCTCTTCATCTTGTAATATCACCATATTAGTGTTCCAAGTTCATATACCATCTTCTTGAAACTTCACATCTCGGCTTCTAATAACTTTCTTGGCCTTTGGTTCATAGAATTTATAGGCTTTAGATCTTGCATCGTAGCCGATGAAGATACATGACAAGCTTTTGTCATCTAATTTGCCTCTCTTTTGATATGGAATATGTGCATAAGCTATGCATCCAAATACCTTCAAATGTGAGATATCAGGCTTATAACCACTCCATGCCTCTTGTGGTGTTATTTTTTCCAAGTTTTTTGTAAGGCACCTATTAAGCAAGTAGACCGCACAATTTATGGCCTCTCCCCAAACTCCTTTGGCATCTCCTTTGTTTTAAGCATGCTTCGAACCATATCAAGTATGGTTCGATTTTTCCTTTCTGCGACTCCATTTTGTTGGGATGAGTATGGTGCGGTCAAGGATCTCCAAATACCATGAGCTTTATAAAAAAAATTTAAACTCCTTGGATATGAATTCTCCTCTACGATTTGACCGAAATACTTTGATAGTATAGCCACTTTGATTCTCCACCAAAGCTTTAAACTTCTTGAAAACTTGAAATGCTTCTGACTTCTTCAAGAGGTACATCCAAGTTTTCCTACTGAAATCATCGATAAAAGTTAGGAAGTAACGATGACCACCAAATGAGCTTGGAGTGATTGGTCCACAAATATCAGTGTGGATAAGTTGAAGTGGTGTTTTTGCTTCATTGTAAGACTCCTTCGGAAAACTCCTTGGATGTTTGTCAAAAACACACCCCTCACATATATTATTAAGAGCATCAATATAAGGCAGCCCTTTTACCATTCTCTTTCTTAAAAAAAGTTTTAGAGCACCAAAGTTGATATGTCCGAACTACAAATGCCAAAGACAAGAAGCATCTTTCATACATGCACTTAAGCATTCAGCAATAACATGATTTATGTTTAGCATAAATATAAGGTTATTTGATATAGGAACATGAGTAATCAATTTATTATGTTTTCCTAAGTAGAAGCTTCCATCTTTCAGTTGCATATCAAACCCTTTCTCCAAAAGTTGCCCAACACTAAGAATGTTGGTTTTCATATTAGGCACATAATAGATATTGAAAATAAACTGTTGACTTCCATCTTTGAGTTGAATAAGTATTTTACCAATTCCCTTCACCTTTATCTTGGAAGCATCACGAAATGAGACAGCCATTCACTGATTCATCAAGCTCTATGAAGATTTCTTTATGCCCCGACATGTGATTACTTGCATCGGGGTCCAAGAACCACATATTTTGATTGGTAGCTTCTCCTTTTCATGCTAGTAGTAGAACGTCATCTCCATCATCTTCCTTCTTGACATAAATGGCTTTCTCATGAACTTGATTAGATTGATTAGAGTAGCACTCAAATGAGTAATGCCCAAACTTGTTGCAAATGTAATATTGAACTCTTGTCATACCTTCGGCCTCTTACCTCTTTGTCCTCTTCTTCCACGAGTTTGGTTGCCTTCCCCTATATTATTATGATTACCACGATTTCTTCCACGCCCATAGGCTCCACCTCCACCTCTAGTACAACCAGGTCCTTGACCACGACTGCAGCTTCTTTGACTACTTTCGTCCCTTGATTCCTTCTTTTTATCACTGACGGAGAGCTTACTTTGTAAAACTTGCTCCAATGGTTCTTGTTTTCTCTTTAATATTCTTTGCTCATGAGCTTGAAATGAACCCATAAGCTCATCTACCATCATAGTGTCCAAGTTTTTAGACTCTTCAATAACTGCCACAACATAATTAAATTTATGATCTAACGATCATAGAATTTTCTCTATGACCCGATTGTCATCAAATGTCTCACCATTCCTCCTCAATTGGTTCATAATGGTTAACACCCTTGTGAAATAGTCTGATACAACTTCGGACTCCTTTATTTGCAAAGCTTCGAACTCACCTCTCAAGTAGAGGCGAACTTTCTTTACCTTTTCTACACCTTTGTGAGAATTTTGTAAAATCTCATGCTTGCTTGGAGTTGGTAGCACTAGCAACCTTCTCAAATGCGGCCTCATCTAGGCTTTGATAGATGAAGAAGAGAGCTTTTTTGTCCTTCTTTCGAAGCTCCGAGATTGTTATTCTTTGATTTATTGAGATTGTTGTAATCTTGGGGCTCAACATATCCCTTCTTTACAATCTCCCAAATATCTTGGGAATCAAGTAAGACCTCCATTTGAATACTCCAATTTTCATAGTCGTTGGCAAGACGAGGAATGAGAAGTGCTCCGGTAGCCATAATAAGCTCTGATACCACTTTGATAGAATAGAATAGGTGAAAAAAAAATATTTCTCATACAAGAAGAAAGAGAGTAAAACTAATAGGAGAAGAGAACTTAATATTTCATTGAAATTTTTACAACTCTCTTAATCCAAGATGGCTTATGCACATCTCTTTATATAGAAGATTTTACAATCCTTCACCTATCCTTCACAAATTACTAAAAATCATATTTAATCAAAATGAAACTTTGATTTCATACATGTGAAGGAATTCTAAGTAAATTTCATAGAAAATTCCAAGTAATTTTCATAGGAAATTCTAAGTAAATTTCATAGGAAATTCTAAAAGTCATTACTAATAACAAGATAACAATAATTCAATGACCCTTCGAAGTATCAAAGGACTCTTGGAAACTTGTCCACAATTAAATTTAATTATTTTCAAAATTTCCAACACAGGTGAAATATATTATAAAAAAGAAAATTACATGCTATGCCCTGTGGAAAGATATAAAAAAGCTTGTTATATTAGGATCCAATCAGGAAAATTCTAGATCCAAATCCTATCATCAATATCACAATGCGGGGTTGGTGTAGATCTAAAATAATTTTATGCAGTCCACGAAGAGCCCTGAGAAGCCTTTGATTCTTATGCATGCCCAGGTTAAACTGAATTAAATATAAACGGCTTTCTATCTGATCACCTTAAGCAAGCTGCTGGACCCATTATCATTAACGTAATATCTAACCATTTTATACATGAAACACATCATAAAATAGAAAATTCATAATCAACAGGTTAGGTTATTGGAGCTGAAATTTTACTTAACCCCAATCATTCCTTTTTATGGTACAAGTTCAACAAAGATTATCTGATGATTATGAATTCAAGACCAGTGGTTATGGAACAAAGGATAAAAAAAACAGACCTTGTAACGATAATCTTCAGGCATGATTGTCAGTGCTATCTGCAAGAGTAATGGTCCAAAAGTTAATGTTGTATGACTTTGGCTGAACCCCAGATAGAGAGAGAGAGTAAATTATTGTTAAAGCAATAATGTATTTGTGCTTCAAATTCTTTAGTTTGAAGGTCTAATCCCTGCTCATCTGTGTCAAACACAAGGCAAGATTAATATCAATTGCTCTAATGCTATAAAGTACTGAGTCTGAATTTCAACCAAGAAAATCTAACCGCACAGAGATAACAATAATTTGAAATTAACAATTAAAATTCATTGACGTATTTGTGTTTCACCTGACATTTTAACAGGTTGAGGATATGTCCTCCTGCCTGGTATATCATGGATGAATGACGAAGAAGGAAGTCAGAATCTAAGTGATGATTCAAGTAGAATGATGTACAGTTATGTGCTTTTGATCCCAGATACCGGCCAATGTAGAATATTATATTCTGATATCCATACTGGCCATGGATTGAAAGGAGACAGATTGTTTTCCTTGATGAACATGGAAGAAAAGATATGGAACACAAGTCAAGCTCCTGGAAAGCTGAAGTAACCAGATAAAACATTGACCTTCAATCTTATGCTTCTTAGATTGTGTCACTATTTCAAACTATACTGGATTTGCATCAACGAATCTTGTTCCTTTTGGTGCATCTCATTTCCCCAATCCCATATGAGGTAAAAGAAATAATAACAACATAACAAATGGTTGTGCTGCAAACATGTAAGAGAAACAAGACTATCAAGGGAAACAGGTGCATAAAAGAACTAGAAGGAAAAATTGGAAGAGCACTGCTTAGATCTTATACAATTCTGAAAGAGACCCTTTCATCCAAATATTTGACAAATAATCTCCTACATACACAAAACCACCCATCTATCCAAACCTGTTCCTATTCACAGAACTCACAGACTTGAACGAGCTAACTGGGCAGCAATTTCAAACCTTAAAGGTCTCAACAGATAATAAAAGAACAGATGACCTTGCCATACACCTACCAATGAACAATTCCAGAGAATCAAGATCAACAAGAGAAGCATTATTATCTAGAGAAACAGGCATATGAGGAAAATCCCCACACAGACCTAACTGTAGACTTAGCTACAGCTATAAAATGAGCTAGCTTCTCGTAATACTAAATCACCTCAACCATGTCCAAGAACCTGATCATAACAATCTAGAGCACCACTGGACTCCCAATCATGATTTACTTATGGGAATGCCATCCTTTGCAAATGAACATGGAACAAAACAAATTATCACTCTCCTTTCTTAACACAAATTATCACCCCACTTCTTAGCAAGGTAGTTTTGAAAGGTTTTAAGATACTTTAAATCAATCCTCCTACATTTTTTGAAAAATATGCTGACTTCCAATCCACCATATTATCAAGAATTCTATTTTATTACCCAATTGAATTTACATCTTCTACAAAAAAAAAAAGGGCAAATGCTACAACCAAAAAGGGCAAATGTCGTATCCTTGATTGGTACCAACCTTATCTTGAAAACAGAAGCTGCTTCTTTGCAGACATCAACTTGACATTTGATGCTAGTTGAGTCTGACAGTCAGCATGAATGACCAAGATAACAGCCTCAAACTCTTCCACTCAATACTCCAACAAACTAAAGCATTTTCGAAGTTCACTTTTGCTCCTATGTTAATTCAACATAATTCAAAATAAGGTCAACATACATACCACTTCATAATGAGACAGACTGCACAAGAACAACATATGATCTGCAAATGGATTAACAAGAACAAGAAAGACACCATCCTAAACTTTTCACTGCATGAGAAGTGCCAGTACAACCTTTTTCACAAAGGAAAGAGCCGTGTTACAATCACCTATCATACACAGAGACTTGCCAAAATACCTCATGATATCTTTTTACCTAAAAAATATCACACAATGCGCTACTCTAGCTGACAGATGCCGCTCATTTGCATGGCTACGGCCATAAAAATATTACCATCCAGAATTCAACCCACGGAAAAAAAAAGACCGAGGACATGCACATCTTGATTAAATTTTGCTGGCTATAAATTTGTATTGCATTAAAGCAGTACTGCGTACATATCCAGTAGCATCGAAAACAACCAAGTAAGAAAGCTATACAACATCAAAAACATCTCAACTAGAAATCCATCTGCCCCAGAGAAGTGCTGAACGATAATAGTATAGAGAAACTACAAACTTTGACCTCCTAAGCTGTTGACTTCCTGATCCTTAAACCCAAATCTGTCACCAAGCAACAGAATTCACATCATTCACAATACAAGCTATGCTTCATAGCATGGCCCGCCGCGGCCCTCCCCCACCCCCCGCAAAAAAAGTTCCTAATCATAATTAATCAATGACTGAATGTTTAACAATTCCCAACATTTAACAATTCTCATCTGTCATCTATTGTTACTACTATAGAATTTGTACCCACAAACAACTCACTGTACACAATCTCTCAATTTATCTACCTTCCAAAACTCCTACACAGATGACATGCATAACCTAACCATGAGAGCATAAATGATTGTTTGGTCAGTGAATAATTGAAACAAGACCTTCACCCCCTCAACAAGCAGTCTAGAGCCACATTAGAAAAATTGCTTAATAGCCAAGTCTGCCACATGGGATGTTGTTGGTGGTTCAGAACCTCCTCAGAATATCACCCCACAAAACCAGCCTTTTTTCTCTTTTTTTTTTTAAAAAAAAGAAGCTCTATTTCCCTGCTACCGAACCCAAATCCACTCGTGGTCCACTCATGATTTGGGTGGGTACGCCAGTAGAAGCAAACAGTAGCAAGAACTGATCATGATGAACAGATCTTAAAGGGGTTTGTATCTATTCTGAAATCAAATAAAAGGTTAAAGAGGGGAAACAATTGTATCAAAAATCCAAATAGTAATCCTTAAGCCATGACACAGGATCAAGAGTATGGAGTATGCTAAACATTAAAAAGCAGACAGGAAGAGAAATCAAGAATTTTTATGAAATCTGCATATTCTTTCAGGAAGCGGAAGAATGGTTTCCAGCAAAAAAGCCTAATTTCAAGTTTTAATGCCAGTCATCATCTTTTATGCAATTTTCACACAAAATAGGCCTCCTAAACTTCATATGCCTATTAATAAAACTTGTTGTCAGCCTCTAAATTAGTCAGAATTTCCTTGATATTGCAAATCTCGGGAAGAGATGGGCCAGCCAGAAATCCTAAGAGACCAATCATGGGCACTGATTGCCCAGAAGATGTTACAAAATTATTGTTGCACTGACTAATTTACAAAGCAACAAAATTGGAAGACACAAATGTGATTATGTGAAGGTTGGAAATAAGAACAAAAAGAAGGGCAGGCGAGAAAAAGAATTAAAATAGCCTCAAAACATCAAAAGCAAAAAAGGCAACTACCAATAGAAGTACTAAATAACCCTGCTGGCATGAACTCCTTTTCTCTAGTCATAGTAGAATACCAAGCAACAAGCTCCATGCAAAATCAACCACCACTTCCCAATAGGTTTTTTAACCAAAGCTCAATTGAATTACATGCATTCCATAACTCCCATATCTTCAATTTCCTAATTCATTCGATTTACCAGAAATATCTTTAATAGAGCATGTCACTTATAGGTTTAGTTAATATCATTTAAAAGTGACCCACTCCTCAAAAGTGAACAATGGAAATCATTGTTAAACTAGTACCTTGCTCAGAAAACACAAGCCCCATCAATCTAAAAGCCCTAAACCATATGCGACCAAAAGTCACCCCATGTCTCAATTCTGATATCTTGATCTAATCCAACCCCATTACTTGATCTAGTCCAACAGGACCTAAAGCATTGATCCATCAGTGGGGTGCAGGTGCAGTAAACCTGACTTGCTAGGAAATCGTGTTGGATTCGGGTTGAGGTTTCTGACCCCTTAGGTCAGTAAACCAAATTCATTAAATTATATAGATATTTTGTATTACTGGTTATATATTTTTAAATAAAAATAAACATGTCCAAGCCCCAAGCCAACCAGTCCCCAGTTCCCTCTTGCATGACTCTTCTCCTCTCCTCATTCCTCCTTGCCTTTACTCCATCCCTCCCTTACTCCAACTCTACTTTCTTCTTCCTCCCTCCTTTGCCTGTCCATCCCTCCCCTTGTTTGTCTCTCCTTCTCTTTTACTCTTCTCCTCCAACTGTCAACCTCTCCACCTCTTCTCATCTCCTCTCCTTCCCATCTGTCCCTTCCTCTCCTCCTATCTTTCTGTTCTCTTTCTCTCTCCTCCTTTCCCTCACCTATTCCTTTCATCCTCCCCAACAGCCCAACAACCCAATCAAGCAATGCTCAACACAATCCGGTTGCACCACCACACATTAAATGAAGCACCCTGTCATTCAACCCAGCCACCCTGATATAGATTCAGCCATTCACCACCACCAAAACTAGTCATCTTCGTGGAGGTCCAACCATCCCATCACTATGGCTAGTTCTGCTCAGCTCAATGGCTGTTATACAACCAAATTTCCTCTTGTGTAGGCTCCCTGCTACTCATCACTGCTGTCTACTACGAAACAGGTGCACAGGTTAGGCCCATGTCAACCTGGTTACCCTTTAGTCGGTTCAGGTCAGCAATAGCCAGCTCACTACAAGTCAAGTGAGATGGGTTTGAGGCAGGCTCATGTGTGTTGGGTTACGATTGTACGGCGGAAGATTGGATTTCAAAATTTTAATGCTTGAAATCCTAGTTAACCGAAACCCTAAACCCAGGACCCCATTGATTATAATAATTAACAAGACAAAATATTAGAAAATAGAAGAATACTTGTAACACTAATATCCTTTATTTCACTAGGCACATAAGTGTATACCCTCCAGAGGTGATCCACACAGGAACTGGATCAAGAAAGCACTCCTCTTGCTTGCTTGACTCTTCCCGGCAGCCTTTCTTCCTACAGCAGCCTTTTCTCTCTTCTAGGACTTTTTTCCTTCCGAAGAGCACTTCAAAATCTCTCCGAAAACTCTTTTACTATCCTATCATCCTTTCTAATTCTCTTCCTAAGCCCTTATCTTAAAATGGCGGACTTGCTTTAAAATAAAAGACTTGTTCTAATAAGGAAGAGAGTTGTCAGGACAAACTTCAAATACTTTGGTTTCAATCACCAAAGTCTTTAAATAGGAAGAGAGGAGGCACCTAAAACACCCTTTCATCAGCCCCTAATTCGATATTTAACATATCAGATAAGATCCTTCAAGCAGGAGTCTCTAAGTAGAAATGTGCTAAGTGAAATGTTGTTTCACAAACATTTTGCACCAAGAGTTGTTTATCGCAACTCTTCGGAAAAAATCTAATAATTAGTCTTTAATTTAAGAATTAAGGACTTGGTCCAACATCCCAATAGACGTATAAACTAGAGAGGCTTATCTGGAAAAGGTGATTGATAAGCAGGACTTTAGACTATCCTATGCACCATATATTCCAAGCATCGTATCCCTTCATGAAATCACACCCATAATTACTTAATTTGACCAGTCAAATCCAGTCCAAATGGATGTGTATTAGAGAGGATACGGGCTAAAGTTTATCACCAAAAAGGTGATTTAAATGCAAGACACTTGGTCCTTTTGTGCCCCTTAATATGTGCGCATGCCAATATTGGCACCAAGAGTCCCAAGCCTTGGGACTCTTGGTTTAATCAATGAATAAAGGCTATAAAATCAAGATAAATCCTAATTTGGCTGCCCCACTTAAAGCTCAATCCAATTTAAGTCCCACTCAAATTAGTTAGCCCAAATAGCAAGCATTTAAACCCAATCTAATTAGGTTAGGAGTTAGGCTAGCCAATATATGCTAGTATGTTAATTAGCTAGCCAATTAGGATCATATGATCCTAATAAAAATATAAATAACTTCATTGATCAATTCTTTAATGTGTGTGACCCTTTAGGCTTCTCATCTAGCTAGCAGTAGGCCTAGGTTCATGTCGATTTAGTTCGACTAGAAATCAACTAATCAAATTAAGTCAAATCGAGCTAACCCTAGTTGCCATTTTGAATCATCTTTTAAATTGACTCATGAATTCAATCAATTTAATTCATGAAAACCTATAATATATGATTGATATCTAGCAATGTGTCATGCCTACCCAGAAGATGAGGAATTTGATAGAAATTATCAAAATACCATTTAATGGTAAGTTACCGTGCAATTCAATCCTTCGATCTTTTTTTATCCTGAATAAATGATGGATATAAAAAATTATCAAACCCTCACACTTTATTTTTTCGAATCTCAAATCACTAATGAAGACTCGATCGATGAAACATTAGAAGCCCTTTTCTAATTTTATCTTGATAAAAGACTTCCCGAGTCATCATTTGATGAGATTACATTGGATAAACTCCTCTACTATGAGTGATCGATTCCTTGTTGACCTACTCATAACCTTCATACATAATTCACCATATCCATGAACATCCCATATATGACTAAGTCATGAATGAGTATGAACCAAAACATGGATTCATGTTACAAGATATCATGGTGATCTCAGGTCTAAGGATCACTTGCACAACTCTCACTAAGAGAATCATTTTTTGATAAGTAAGACTTTCATAAGATGTTCTCATGACGGATCAATTCAATGAACTTATATCCTTATGAGCACCTACATCCTTATATTAGTGTCTCTACATAAGTAGTCGTGAGACCAACCACTCTCTCTATCGAGCATACATAGGATATGCCAGTCTTTCCAGAAACATCACTCGATGATTCTATGACTGAAAATATTTTAGATTAGGGTTTATAAGATCTTAGATCTCACTGTTATGAACTCCATCATAATCCTAAAATCAATGCCCTAATTTATGGAGTTTTTCATAATTTTAAAACAACAAAATATAAGATACAGCATATGATGAAATAAAATATCTTTTATTGATATCATACATGAGTTGAGAAAATTTTACAAAAATGCTCCCGATATATAAGAAATATGATTGGCTTTCAGGGCACTATTCTTTTAATCTCCCATTTGCACTAAAGCAATCACCCTTGTATTTTATTATTCCCATATAATCTAAATGGCGATCAAATTGCTATTGAGGAAGGGCCTTAGTTAATGGATCTACTATGTTGTTCTTTATATCTACTCGTTCTATGACCACATCTTATCTTTCGATGATCTCACGAAAGAGATGGAAGCATCTTAGGATGTGCTTAAAGCCTTAAACTTTTGGTAAGACCTTGGTTCCTTAGCTTGTGCAACAGTTCTAGTATTATCATAATAAAGTGGCACCAGGTGTTATATCACACAAACTACATCCAATTTCGAGATGAATTTCTTCCTCCAGACAGCTTCCTTAATGGCTTCATTAGCAGCTATGTATTCTGCCTCAGTAACCGAGTCAGCTATAGTTTGCTACTTAGTACTTTTTCAACTCACTGTTCCTTCATACAAAGTAAAGACATCCCTGAGATGGATTTACTATTATCTGGATCTGATTGAAAATTAGAGTCAATATAGCCTTCTAGTTTTAAATCTGATCCTCTCTATATAAAAAAATATCTTTAGTCCTTTTAAGATACTTAAAAATGTTTTTCACGGCTTTTTAATGATCCTTCCCTGGATCAACCTGGAATATGCTTGCTATGCCTAATGCATAACAACATCAGGCCTGGTATATAACATGACATACATAATTGATCCTACAGCCAAAGCATGAGGAATCTTACTCATCCTTTGTCCCTCTTTAGATGTCTTAGGAGATCTTTTTAGAAAGATGTATGCCTTGACTCATGGGCAAGTAACCCTTTTACTTTCCTTCATATTCAATCTTCTTAATAATAAGTCAATATACCTGGATTTAAATAAGCCAAGCATCCTTTTAGATCTATCTCTATAGATCTTTATGCCTAGTATATAGGATGTTTCTTCCAAATCTTTCATGAAAAACTGTTTAGATAGCTAAGCTTTGACCGATTACAACATTGAAATATCATTCCCAATGATAAGTATGTCATCAACATACAATATTAAGAAGACAATGGCACTCCCTCTTGTCTTCTTATACATGCATGGCTCATCCATATTTTTGATGAAACCAAATTTCTTTATTGTTTCATCAAAATGAATGCTCCAACTCCTTAATGCTTGCTTTATTCTATAAATAGATTCTTAAACTTGCATACTTGGTTTGGTCTCTCGCTTGAGACAAATCCTTTTAGTTATGACATATAGGTTTCTTTCTCAAGATATCCATTGAGGAATGCAGTCTTTACATTCATTTGCCACATTTCATAATTGTAGTATGCAGCTACAGCAAGCAAAATCCTAATGAACTTGAGCATGGTTACTAGCAAAAATATTTTATCATAATCAATAACATGTCTATGTTTGAAACCTGCTACTAACCCAGTCTTGTAGATTTCTATTTGGCCATCTGTTCCAATCTTCCTTTTGAAGACCTATTTGCACCCTATTGGATTTACTCCCTCAAGTAGATCAACCAAGGTCCAAACCTAGTTTGAATACATACAGTCCATTTCAGATTTCATGGCATTAAGCCATTTATCAAAGTCTTTACTCTTGACTGCTTTTGTATAGGTCAAAGGATCATCATCTTGAATGATGCTGGCTTCATTGTCATTTCCAATCACAAAACTATATCTGAGAGGTGCATTCCGCACTCTCTCTAACCTACGAAGAGGAGGTATATGTTGTGGATGTACCTAATTAATAGGTACTTATGGTTGAGGAATTTGAGATTGATTGTCTATAGGAGTAGATTGTTGATCTTGAACTTCACTAAGTTCAATTATCCTCCCATTGCCTCCTTAGATAAATTCTTTTTCCAAGAAAATGACATGCTTACTGACAAAAACCTTTTGTTCAGTAGGATGATAAAAGAGATATCCAATACCCTCTCGGAAATAACCTATGAACCTATATTTATCAATCCTAGCACTCGGCTTATGTCCAAACACATTTTTAATATAAACTAGGCTATCCCAAATCTTAAGATATTTAAAACCTGGTCTTTTGCCTTTCCATAATTCAAATGAAATGCCAGCTACTGATTTTGATAGTACTCTATTTAATATATAAGCAGTAGTCTCTAGGACATAATTCCAGAATGATACAGAAAGATCAGTGAAGCTCATCATGGACCTTACCATGTCTAACAAGATACAATTCTTCCTTTCTGCTACACCATTTAATTGTGGTGTATATGGAGGTTCCATTATGAGAGAATGCCTTTGTCCTTAAGATGATCAAAAAATTCAATAGATAAGTATTTTCCTTCTCGATCTGATCGAAGGATTTTAATACTCTTTCCACTTTGCTTCTCAACCATACTTTGATACTCTTTAAATTTATTAAAGGTTTCATATTTATATTTTATAAGATACACATATCCTAACCTAGATAAATCATCAATAAAGGTGATGAAATAAGAGTATCCTCCTCTGGCTTGAATTGATATAAATCCACATATATCTGTATGTATTAATCCTAATAACTCAGTTGCCCTATCTTCATGACCAGTAAATGGAGATTTGGTCATTTTACCCATGAGACAGGACTTAAAAATTCCTAATGATTAATAATCATAAGGATCAAAGAATTTATCTTTGTATAACTTGTTTATCCAAGACTCATTAATATGACCTAATCGGCAATACCAGAGAAAAGTGACATTAATATCTTCTCTCTTTCTTTTCTTATTTTCAACAAGAAAAACTTCAAAAACAAGAAAAACTTCATCATTGAGTGAAAGAACTAAAAGACCATTAACAAACAAATCAATTCCAAAGAAATTATTAGAATGAAAAATGGGGCATCCATTACTCTTTATATTAACTTCAAAATCTTGTTGTAATAACAAGGATATAAAAATACTATTTCTAATAATATTTGGAACATAGTAACAGTCTTTAAATTCTAAAATCTTGCCCGGGCAATAATAACAAATAGATGCCCATAGCTTCCGCTTGAATGGCTTCATCAGTTGCACCATAAAACTCGAAGTCACCTTTCTTCAAGCTCCTAATTCTATGAAGTCCCTACAAAGACTTGCATATATGAGACCCATATATGATATCCAATATCCATGAATTAGAAGCTAAAGTACTCAATGACAGGTTAGTTTGTATCATGTACAAACTTTTTGATGCTCCACCAGCATCAAGCTTCAGACTAGCAAGATATGACTTGCAATTCTTTTTCCAGTGTCCCTACTTACTGCAATGAGAACATGTTCCATCAGTAGAAGGCTTCTTTGCTTTCTTCCTCTTCTGGATGCTTGTCTTAAAATTCCACTTTCTCTTTGAACCCTTCTTCATTACTATTTTCTTCTTATCAATTAGAAGAAGATGAACCTTGTTACCTTTAAAATGGCTCTCAGCTGTCTTAAGCATATTAAGCAGCTCAGGTAATGAAAAAGTTTAGTTTATTCATGTGATAGTTCATGTCAAATTGAGAGAAGGAATCAGGAAGTGATTGCAGGATCAAGTCCTGATTAAGCTCTCCATCCATAACAAATCCTAATTGACCTAATCGAGTAATTAAATCAACCATCTTTAGTACATGGACTTGAACGGATGAGCCCTCACTCATACGTGCTCGGAATAACTGTTTCGATATTTTATATCGGGCAGCCCTACTTTGCTCTCCATAAAGTTCTTTAAGATTGAGCAGATTGATATTCTATTTCTTCATATTACCTTTGTAATTCATTACTCATAAAGACCAACATAATGCACTTGACAGTTAAACTAACATTCTATCACATTTTATGTGGCCCTTTCCTCCTCGAAGCATAATCTCCAATTGGATTTGGATCAGGAAAATCAAGGATATAGGATACCTTCTCCTGACTTAAGACAATTCTCAGGCTCCTTAACCAATTCACATAATTGGGACCGGTCAACTTATTGACATATAAAATACTCCACAGTGATAAAGTAAAAGCCATAATATTAATCTATATAAATAAAGAACAATGTATAAGCAGACCACTCAAGATGATATATACAACTAGATAAGGACTTATCAATCTAATTGTATCTCCCATTATTTTTCTACGAATACCATAGCCCTTACCTATGGTAAGCGAGAAATCCTAACAAAGTTTTTTTAGTAGGTTTGAGATCCCAATTCCTCATAAATGTCTTGTATTACACAACAAACATTTATGAGTTCAAGGCTAGAAAATTTTCTTTTCCAATTGCAATCCATACAACTCTCAACATAACAGCTACCTCTAAGACACTTACAGCCTTGTGTTACACAACAAACTATAATGTCTTAGTTTAGTCAGACCCTTTATTTCTATATAGTCATGTTTGAATAATATGGTCCTTGTGTTACACAAGGAAGCAACACCATCAATCATACTAATAAGCATTAGATGCACCAAGACAAATTTTACATCAAATCATAGAGTAAGCCTTGTGTTACACAACAAACCAACTATAGTTTTTGACATAAATTTGGCTTAGCTTGAAGGAAGGCAATTAGTAGTGTTTTAATCAATTAGCATTTCCAATTCAAGATCTAAATCAATCGAATTAGCCAAATATATGGGAAAGAGCTGGAAGGCCCCCCGCGGTTGCCTTAGACACCAATAATTTTGGCAAGGTAAGCAACGGATCCAATTAAAAACCACATTCTCTATACCTTTCCAGAACCACTTTTCCCGACACCAATTGATCAATCAAACCCTAAATGGATTTGCATTATGATTTTATAACACTACGACTAAATATAATTTTTAAAGAAGGCTTTCATGATCTCATGCATATCCTAATACTACAAACTATCTAACAGGTATACCATAACATCTTATGTGCCAAGTGTATCATCATTCTTGGACAACCTTACAACATAGCAGACATCCACCATTACGCTAGGACAACCTTATTTCAGAATGATGACTGAATAATCTAAACATATCTTTATGTCGATTAGGATTTAAGTAAAATCCTAATCAGTAACATACATCAATCAACATATGCTACGACTATTATGCTAGACATAATCATTCAAACATTTAATTGACTATTAATTGAATGAATCAAGATGGCTCTGATACCATTGTTATATTATAGTTGCATAGTGAAAGACTGAATTTTAAAATTTTAATGCTTGAAATCTTTATCAACCGAAATCCTAAACCCAGGACGTCCTTGATCATAACAATTAATAAGATAAAATATTAGTAAATAAAAGAATACCTATAATGCTAATATTCTTTATTCCACTAGGCATACAAGTGTATGCCTTTCAGAGATGATCCATATAGGAACTGGATCAAGAAGAACTCTTGCTTGCTTGACTCCTCCCGGTAACCTTTTTTCATACAACCTCTCCTTTCTTCTAGGACCTTTTCTCTTCCGAAGAGCACTTCAAAGTCTCTTTAAAAACTTACTATCCTATTGTCCTTTTTAATTATCTTTCTAAGCCCTTATTTTAAAATGGCGGACTTGTCTTAAAATAAAAGACTTGTCCTAACAAGGAAGAGAGTTGTCAGGACAAACTTCGAATACTTTGGTTTTAATCACCAAAGCCTTTAAATAGGAAGAGAGGAGGCACCTAAAATATCCTTTCATCAGTCCCTTAATTTGATATTTAACATATCAGATAAGACCCTTCAAGCAGGAGTCTCTAGGCAAAAAGGTGTTAAGTGAAACGTTGTTTCACAAACATTTTGCACCAAGAGTTGCTTATCGCAACTATTCGAAAAAAATCTGATAATTAGTCTTTAATTTAAGAATTAAAGACTTGGTCCAACACCCCAATAGGCGTAAAAACTAGAGAGGCTTATCAAGAAAAGGTGATTGATAAGTAGGACTCTAGCGCATCCCATGTGCCATTATTCCAAGCATCGCATCCCTTCATGAAATCATGCCCATATTACTTAATTTGACCGGTCAAATCCAGTCCCAATAGGTGTATATTAGAAAGGATAAGGGCTAAGATTTATCACCAAAAAGGTGATTTAATTGCAAGACTCTTGATCCTTCTGCGCCCCTTAATATGTGCGCATGCCAATATTGGCTTGGGACTCTTGGTTTAATCGATGGATAAAGACTATAAAATCATGATAAATCCCAATTTGGTTGCCCTACTTAAGGCTCAACCCAATTTAAGTCCCACTCAAATTAGTTAGCCCAAATAGCCAGTATTTAAATCCAATATAATTAGGTTAGGATTAGGCTAGCCAACATATGTTAGTATGTTAATTAGCTAGCCAATTAGGATCCTATGATCCTAATAAAAATGACTTCCTTGATCAATTCCTTAATGTGTAACCCTTTGGACTTCTCATCTAGCCAGCAGTAGATCTAAGTTCATGTCAATTTAATTTGATTAACAATCAAATAATCAAATTATATCAAATCGAGCTAATCATAGCTGCAAATTTGAACCATCTTTCAAATTGACTCATGAATTCAATTAATTTATTTCATGAAAATCTACAAGACATAATTAATGTCTAGTAACGTATCATGCCTACCTAGAAAATGAGAAATTTGATAGAAATTACCAAAATATCCTTCAATAGCAAGTAATCATGCAATTCAATCCTTCGATCTTTCTTTATCCCAAATAAGTGATGGGTGTGAAAGATTGTCAAACCCTCACACTTTATCCATTCAAATCTCAAATCACTAATAAAGACTCGACCGATGAAAGATTATAAGCCACTTTCTAATTTCACCCTGCTTTGATCAAAGACTTCTAAGTCATTTGATGAGATTATATGGAATAAATACTTCTCTTACTAGGAGTGATTGATTCCTTGTTAACCTACTTATAACCTTCATACATAATTCACCGTATCCATGAACTCCCGTACATGACTAAGTCATAAATAAGTATGAACCAAAACATGGATTCATATGTACAAGATACCATCCCATATTGTACCGTACCGGCCAAGAGCCGATACGGTTCATATATAAAAAACGGTCCAGCACTCCGGACTATTAAAAAAATTTTAAAAAAATTCTATTCCTTATGGTACTGTACGGTACAGTACCATATCGCCCGGTTCGGCTCGGTTCGGGACCGGTTCGGGTTAAAATTTCTTTGATGGAGGGAAAAGATTTTTTTAAATTCTTGTGGACCCGGTACGGGGCCGGTACGATATGGTACGGTACCGTACCGTACCAGTCGGTGACCGGAACAGGGCCCGGTACCGGTTCCGAATTTCTTGGATCTCAAGTCTAAGGTCACTTACACATCTTCCACTAAGAAAATTATCTTTTGACAAGTAAAACTTCCATAAGATGTTCTCATGATGGATCAATTTAGTGAACTCATATCCTTATGAGCACCTACATCCTTGTATCAGTGTCCCTATACAAGTGGTCGTGAGACCAACCACTTTCTCCATCGAGTATACATAGGCTATGCCAGTCTCTCCAGAAATATCGATGGACTCAATGATCCTATAATTGAGAAAATTTTATATTAGGATTTATAAGATCTTAGGTCTCACTATTATGAATTCCATCATAACCCTAAAATCATTGCTCTAATCTATCGAATTCATCATAATCTTAAAACAACAAAATATAAAACATAGTATATGATTAAACAAAATGCCTTTTATTAATATCATGCACGAGTCGGGAGAATTTAACAAAAATGCCTCTGATACATAAAAAAATATAATTGACTTTCAGCGCACTATTCTTTCAATGTGGACTTGATATGGGACATCGACCCAACTGGAAGCAGCGCATTGCATCCCTAGTAGTTCAGGCCTCATTTGTCCAACGAGCAGTTTATAGCTATCATTTTGTCACTTTTTTTTGATAAAAATTGTTAGGAAAAAGACAAGCTCCTACCTACTTTGTGTTTTGAATAAGAATGTAACATGTTTTCAATATAGAAAATACGTGACAGCCTTCACACTTGAATATTAGTGTTATTCAAAATGATGAATTTAGTATTTGCATGTCTAAGCATCTTACATACTTCGTGTACTGCAAATCACCTTAACATAATCCTTTTCCTGCTTACATTTCAATTTTGTTTCCGTTCTACTTTTAGTTTCTTGGACACTATTGTTTCTCAGATTTCACATCACCAAGTGTTAGAGATGAGTTATTAAGATCCATAGAACTCTCACCGTCACACTCCTTGCTTCAAATCAATATACTGATTGTGCAATAGCCTCATAAGTTCAATTGTGTTCACTAGTACCTTTCCAATGATGTAACCAATCATCTTGAAATCATTCAAAAATTTCAGTCATCATGCAATAATTATTCATAGCAAGCTAAAATCATATCAAGAAACTAAGTCATCACAGAACTGCTCAACAACATTAGTGACTACAACCACAGGCCAAACTACCATTCATAACCATCAATAATTCAAATGAAAGAACCATCACACAAACATGTTTTGCAATTTTTTCAAAAGATACAAGTATGTTCCACCATAGCATCTATTGAGAGATGTATCATTTCTGATAGGTCCAAGACACGTCAAAATGTATATAAACCCACTTAGCTACTATAGCAAAGTAAACCTCTATCTCTCAATTATTCCAAGACTAATATTATGTCCTAAGAGCCAAACATGAGACATCATTTCCGGTTGGGATTTATCATTTATTACAATCATGTTCCTATTTGGCATTTATCAACAATTAGTATATCATTCAGAAGTTAGGGCTCAAGCAAGCATTAATTGCCTACAACAATGACTGGCTAATCCCTGCACCTAGTTTCACAGGCAAGCTGAATATTGTATCACAGGTGAGGTGGCTTCCAGAGGTCACTAGCTGACTAAATGGCCTTTCTTATGGCCATTAAGCAATGGTAACACAGAATAATAGATAAGGAATTCATATCAACACTATGTGAATCATCTTTGAAAATTGCAGTATCATGTTACCAGTTGCTTGATTCAACATTGCCATTAGATTGCATGGGTCCTTAGACCTAAGGGTTCTCTACTACAAATTGTGATCTTCATATAGTAACTTTCTGCTCAAGCAAGAGTGCAACAAGTAACACCTTGTAAGAAGCTTCCTTGGTGACTAAGTAATGATTCAGAGCAACCTATCAGGCATGGAATCTATTCATATATCATATATGTGCCCTCTATAGAGGTAGATATGAACAGATGGAAACTCTTGGTTTCCCATGCTTATTCCATTACTTTCATGTTGATTCAAAAATAATAAATCATTTCTAGAATATGGTTTGGAGTGATTTATATGTTCAATCATGCAATTAACTTCATATTACATGGATGATCTTGCTATGTGTTGGACCGTATGGTTCCCTAGAGACGTGTGAACACAAGGTGCATGGAGGGACTAAAGAATAATAATTTCTGGTGCACGAGGGGCTTCAATGAAAAACTTATCTCAAGGGCCTAAGAGAGTTTGATTGTTAATTATTTGATGACTATGAGAAGACACTAGGAGGGTTTCTAACCAACAAACAGATATCCTAGTTGACCTAGTGTTCCCACCTCCTCAACCTCCTGTTTGAGAACTTATAAGGGTTCCGCTACATCTTCACTAGGTGCTCGCAATTTTTCTGATGAAGTTGGCCACCTAGAGTGCTTTAGATTATTTCTGTTTCTTACAGCCATATGTAAAGAGAAAAAGACAGGAAAAATAAAAGTGGGAGACATTACCAAGACTTGTTGACAAATCTCATAAAAATAACCATTATGTCCGATTGCAGAAGTATCAAGGCATAAACTAATCTCTGGCTGTTCATTAATCAATATCTCACTTGCTTCTCTAAGGCAAACCATTTTCCCTAATTGGCTATGACAAAAAGGATCTCTATGCAGACAAGTCCTCTCATACAGGTAATTTTCAGTCTTCTCCTTTCAGTATTAGGATCTAGTTGCTCCCCCTACAATCATTATGATTATCAAATAACTAGATACCCTATCTACTGCAAACTTCTACAAGATTTAACCACCAGACACACAAATTCTAGCAACTTTGCCAATGTACCAAAATGTATTGTTTTCATTTGAAACACCTCATCAGGTTGCAATAGTGAGGTCATTGACAATCACTAATAGGTTACAAATTTAAGGCTAAGACAGCTGTTGCAGTTAAGCTTAGTGACAAATTGTCAACAACCTCATGAACTCCTCTTGAAGGCTATTGTAACACACACACACATCAGAGATGACAACAAGAGCACATCCTAGAAATTTCTCACAAACACCAATGACCCAACTCCACCTTTAGCTCAGAGATTTAACAATAATGTTTCCTCATTGACCCCACCAAGGGTCTGATTACAATTTACAGTGATAAGACTTCCATTCTTCTTTATGAGTCAAAAAAATGAACTGAGCTTCTTTTAGTAAGATCTTTCAAATCCAACTTCGAATTTCTTTCCAAATTGCTTAAAGATACTTCAATTATCTAGTCATAACTAGTCCTTAAACATTTCTTTAGAACATTCCATATCCCATTATCTTGGTTCAATCAAAAACAGTGCCAAAGGAATGCCCAGGAGTTTTGAGCTTTAGCTAAATTCTGAACAGGTGTTATTGCTAAGAAATGGAACAGGGGTAGTGTAAGCGGGCGTGGGAAAGAGTTTTGGTGAGATTCTGAGGCAGGTATAGTGTCCTAATTAGAAGAACTTGGTCATGAGGGTTTCCACTAAGTGCACAGGACTATAATTCACTTCTGAAATGTCTCAAATAATGAGATTACTTTGAGGTTTTTTCACATTCATAAAACAAGAAACATTCCTACTTGTTTATGAAAATCAACAAATTAAAAATAAAATAAATTTCTGATGGTGGGTTAAATCAATATCTTTTGATGCTAAATGGCCCCTACATCAAAGTTCGGCAATATCTTTTGTATGCTAAATACCAGGGATTGCCGAACTGTGCCGAACCGGCCAATTCGGGGCATACCGAATCGAACGGGTGGCCGGCCAACACGGTTCGGCCTTTAAAAACGGTTCCTAGCCATTATTAATTAAAAAAAAAAATTACTTATACCGGCCCAAACCAGTGTAGAACCAGGCTGAACCGGACTTGAACCGGTCGAAACCATGCCGAACCACTCAGTTCGGCCGGTTCGTGACCGGTTCGGTCTGATTCGAACCCTTTTTTTTTGTTTTTTTGGTTTTCCCCTGTTGGCTACTGTAGCCATGTAGGGGTGTGGGCGGGGTGTGTGGTTTGAGAGAGCTCTCTGTGTTTTTTATCCCTCAACTCAATGAACATCGATTTTACCTCCATTTCAAGGCAATCAGATATCCAGAAATTGAAGAGAAAAATAGAATCAAGGTATGTATAGATTCCCTTTCCCCTCTTTCCCTCTTTCCCTCTCCACCCTCTTTTTTTTGTTGAAATTCATGCAAAATAAAAAATTAAGAAAAAATACCATCAAATTTTTTTTGTTGGCGATGATTTTAGAGTACGCGGTAGATCTAGGATAGATCTACACAATGATATTAAGATCTTAATTTTTTATTAAGTATATAATTTTTTAAATTAAAAATTAATTTTAGATTAAAAAAATAATTAGTAAAAAAAATTGTAATTATAAATTATTAAACTAGGGCTCATAAGCTACTTTCATGATAAATTTCATGTCGATTTGTCCAAGTTTTGATGCGTCTTATAAATAGTGCTCTAGGTTTTAAATTGAAGAAAAAGTCATAATGTATTTCGAGGGTCTTAAAAAAAATACATGTAGCATGTATGATAGAATCCTACATGAATCTAAAATCAAATTTTTTCATAATATTTTTTTTAAAAAAATTAAATTAAAAAATTAAAAAAATAATTTAAATTTAAAAAATTAGGTTAATAAAGTATTAATTAATAAATACTATTATTGACCTTATATGTAATTTAAATATTCAGGTATAGATTTATCGAGGAGGAAGGATCAGGAGCGCGATATTGGTTGGTTGCATGGAGAGTGCTCTCGGATCAGCATCACTGGAGGTATAAATAGTACAATACCGAATTCAAAGATGGGGATAACAAGATTGAAGTAGCACTTGGCTGGCGGCTATCCTGATGTATCTGCATGCCGACAGTGTCACAGGAGGTTCGCCAGTTGATGAAAAAATATTTTGCTGATTTCAAAGCTGGAAAGAAAAGAGCAGTAAAGAAGAAAACAGAGGTGAACCGCAGAGCTGCATAACCACCTTATTATTCCAGGGAGTCAAATGGAGCATCTATTCCTTCTGATGAGGAAGCACAGATGGAGGCTGCTATTCAGGCGAGCTTGTATGAGCAGAGACAGCTAAAGAAGACGGCCAGGCATAGACAGGGATTTGGGTCATCAACTTTTGAATCAGGATCGGGATCCGGTTCTGCTAGTATTGCAGAAGAGTCTGAGACAGTTTAGAAGGACCTCCTCAATCAGAGAACCCATCAAGAGAGGCACCAACCGTATTGCATCCATGTTGGAAGCATTTGGTAGTAGAAGGAAGTCTTCCAAGGACATTCCAACATGAGCTACTATACATGATGTCGATCCACATGCCCTTCCCAGCAGAGATTCCAAGCAATAGAGGATTGACATAATGCTAAAAAAGGATAAGAAGAAGGATATGTGGTGGGCCATCTCCTCCTGGTTTCATTTTAGTCATATCTCAGCGCATGCAGCAGACAATCCATATTATCGCTCTGCTATTTCATTTATACAGGCTACTGATGCAGGTGTAGATCCTCCAGGATCGAGGGATATCTATGGTCAGCTTCTGGACAGCAATAAGAGCTAGAATGATGGATAGCCTCCTATCAGAGCAAGTGGCCCGTGTATGGGTTGATAGTGATGTGTGATGGTTGGATTGGTTCTACTAGACGGAGCATCGTCAATTTCTTGACTTATTGTGATAAATTTTTTTTTCAGAATTCTGTTGATGCTTCAGATTAGGTGCACAATACCAGTTATATCCTCAGATTGATGGAAAAGATGATTTATCAGATGGGAGAGCATAATGTCATGCAAGTCATCACAGATAATGGACCACAATACAGGGCCGCAAGGCAGATCTTGATACAGCGATGATCACATATTTTCTGGACCCCTTGTACTGCATATTGTACAGACCTCATGTTGATGGATATCGAAAAAATCTGCAGGGTGCAGAAGATTGTTGAGCTAGCACAGTCTATCACCAAATTTATATATAACCATACATGGATATTATCATTGATGAGGAGCTTTACAAGGAAGAAATATTGAGACCAGGGATCACACGGTTTACTACTAATTACATAGCACTTGATAGTCTTCTTGGCAAGAAAGTAGAGCTGCGTCAGATATTTGTCAGTCAAGAGTGGCAGCATAGCAGATATGCCAGAATAAATACTGAGAAAAGTAATGTGAAAAATATAGTGATGAGATAGACATTCTGGCAATGGGCTGAGAGGATAGTGGAGGCTATCAAGTCTCTATATGAGATACTTCGCGCCGTGGACTCTGAGAGGTATGCTCATATGGGCTTCTTGTATTTCATGATGCAAAGGGCAAAGAAAAAGATCTAGGAGGCAAATCCATCACGTGCTTCTGAGTATATTCGGATCATTGATGGACGATAGAGTTATCAAATGAGTTCGGATTTGCATCTAGCAGGTATGCAGTAATTTATGGAAGTCCCTAAAAATTTAAATTCAATTAGATTTGTACAAGTATGCTTGACTAATTCTTAAAATATATGTACAGTTTACTATCTGAATCCGAGATTCCAATACTCCATACCAGACATTGCCATGAATGAAGAGCTTACATTTGTCCTATGCAATGTTATCTACAAGATGGAGCCTGATCTAGATGTCACTGCTATATGCCTAAGAGTAAGTTAGGTTGAAATTGTTGAGTGGTGTTTATTAACATTAATTTTAATGAGTAGCACATGATAACTAAACTTTTTTTTAGTAAACAAAATTTTTTGAGGGCACAAATTCATTTGGATCCACTATAGCAATCAAAAGTAAATCAAAGATAAATCCTGATAGGTACTACTAAGCAGTAAGTGTAATATTATATTAAATTGAATTTTTTATTTTGCCAAATTTAAAATTTTAAATGATGTAATCTCTTTTGCAACTGAATGGTGGGTACATTTTGGTGGATCTGCAAAAAATCTGAAGGTTCTTGCAATCAAGATCCTCTCCCAGACGGTGTCTTCCAGTGGATGTGAGTATAACTGATCTATATTTGGTCTTATCCACTCCAAGTAGAGGAACCGTCTGAAACAGAAACGCCTCAACGATCTTGTGTATGTACACTATAACTTAAGGTTGAGACTAAAGTGCATTCAAAAGAAAATTGAATTGAAATACCCCGATCCCACTGCAAGTTCATATGTTGACGAGGATGAAGATCCAATGATTGGATGGGTTATGAGTCAGCAGTATGAGCCAGAGGTTGATGAGCCAGGATCGCCTCCTCGACCAGCCAATTTTGTAGCTAGCGAGGCTTGGATGGATACTGGACAATGGGCAACAAGTCGTATTCCTCACAGGACTTTAGCTGATACAGCACAACGTCCCTCCCTGCCATATATTCGATCCGGAGATAAAGGAAAAGGAAAGACAATTGCACGTCCATCGGAGTACTTAGTCCATTCAGATTTAGATACCAGAGAGAGTGGTGATAGTGCTTCTTCAGATAATGGAGGATCTAGTGATTAGGAAGTGGTCAGAGGACAGAAGTCACAGTCACCTATTCATCTTCGATTCACTAGAAAGTCGCAGTTTAACCATGTCATACAGGATACATACTATGGAGTACCATCTGGTAGATCCCGTGATGATACGATTTCATATAGACGACGAGCTCCGCGAGGTCGTTCGGGACATGATGCAGCTGTAGCTCTTGCACGTGGAATATAATCCATGGATGTATCAGGGTCATCCTCATATTCAGGATCCTCTTACCCGCAGCTACCGATAGCTTCTGGTCCATATGGTCCATATGGTGCATCTGAGACGTCATTTTTCAGTGATTATTATCCCATGCAGCCCGGATCATCTTATAGATCTGATTTTGCTGCTGGTATATTTGGATGGACCCCTGCACTACCATATTATCAATCTCTGGATAGCTCTCAGAATCGAAACATCAGTGAAGGATCTGCGATTAATTATGATCCATCACACATACCTCCTGGGATGACCTTAAAGGAGTATCATGCTGCTTGGCTAGAGGAATATACTGATCTTCCTACAGAGTATATCAATGATCCCTATATTTATGGACATCGACACTCTATCCGTTTCTAGATATTTGTATGTAATTATATTTTATGTTACCTTTCACTTTCATTAATTGCTGATAATCTTAGTTTAATTATCATTTTATATTTTATTTCAATTAGAATTAATGTATTAGCATTTTTTAAATCCTAAACCCTAAACAATGAAGTTTTCAATCCTAAACTCTAAATTCTAAACCCTAAAGGCCCTAAACACTAAATCCTAAACCCTAAATCCTAAAAAAACAAAATAAAAATCTTAAAAACCCAAAATCCATTAACTAAAATCCAAAAAACAAAAAAAAATGGGTATGCTGGTTCATGCTGGCATGCCCAGCCATACCGCATGTCGGTATGGTATGGTACCGGTACTGTACCGTACCGACCGGCCACCGGTACGGGTCCCAGTACCAATACCGAGAACCTTGGTCCATACTATTACCTCAAACCTCAACACTTCATTCTTTTCTCAACCATATATGCCCAATATCTTCTTCAAATGCTCAAGGTGAATACTAAAGGTTTCACCTAATATATAGTCGATATTAATTTAAATTTATAAAAGTGAGAAGAAATGATGATCAACACATTATAACCTCAATTGTTTGCCGTTAGTAAATAAATACTTAGCTGAATTAATTGATAGGAACTTCTGGTTATTTTTTTTAAGAAAAAAAAAGTAGATTCAAAGAACATAACATGGCTGCATCGTTTTGTCTAAATGGAAAAAAAAAAGTGAGAGTAGAATTGCATCAACTATTAATTTACAGAAAACTTGCATGACCCTCAATAATTAACAAATGCAAAAAATGCAAGGTAAGGCTGCCATGGTCTTACCTCTTCATCTAATTTCCTCCAATATTTTGACATATTACATACTGATTTGGAACATATTGGACATGAGTACCTTTTAAAAAGACACAGAAATAAAAGGAGTTAAGATAACCAAATTATAATCCACAACTCAAAAAACAAAAGCATATGGAAAAACAAATAAATAAGCTAAAGAGACGTGGGCTTACTGGGCATGTTTTAGCATCTCTTCATAACATTCTTCATGTATGGTGTGCCCACATTTCAAAACTCTTATTTCTTTCAATGAGTCAAAAAGATACTGCAATGTAGCTTCTAATATTATCTCAATTTCAAATTTCAATAGACTTTAGAAGCATTTCATCAAAACTGACCTCATAACATATAGGGCAATGGTGCCTCATTGAGTTCTCCACACATGAATGCTTATCACGCAACACATCTGAGTAGCAGGATCCTGTGTGTTCAATAACAAATATAGTAGAAGGAACACATTGTTTGAAACAGTTGATCACCAACAAAACACAGTTTAAAGCAGCATAGTTCATGTGGATAGGCATACAAATAGATATATATAGCATTGATAATAATTACAGAGCGAAAAAGCATCATATACATATAAATAAACTAGTTAAATGATTTTATCTGTTTCTTCAGTTAATAATCTACGGCTTACACTATGGTTTTTAGCTGAACAGTTAAGATGCTTATATTGTTTAATTCTGCTGCAAACAGAATCATACCAGCATTATGAGATGCTGCATTGTGAGACAAGGCTTGATACAAGTCCAGGTATGGTCGTGGCACATGCACATCTTTCTTGCCTTGCCAACTTAAAAACCTATCCTTTTTCTTTTCTCCTTTATTTGACTTGATGAAGCCCCGCACTATGACCTACATAATGCCTGAATAGTTGGCAATTTCACTCATCGAAGGCAAACTGTACCCCGATGGAAGTGCTATATTAGGGGTTTGGGGTTTTCTCGGCATCTAAATATCTCACAGAATAAGCAACTCCATTAAACTGCACAACATTGTCATACATTTGAGATAGAAAATTCATGTCATCTTTCAGTTACTATACCAAAATTGGGGTAAAGGTGTGTCATCTCATCTGTGCACCAAATTGAGAATGAAAGATTCTCTAAAGCCAACATCTCAGACATAAATCAAATAAACTACTGACCTTGCTGCAATTTCATATAGCAGGTTCCTCACTATCACTCACTCGGAGAGGGAACCAGCATATTCACATCTTCAGGATCATACAATCAACAGATAAAAAAGAAAGCGAAAAACAAATCATGACCAAACTAAATTTGCTACACATACAACTGTCACAGTATCAAGCGAACGATATAATTACACTACTAAGCGAGCTTATAAAAGTGTAAAATAGATGCAGCAAGCACATACCACACTTCTGGCAGTGGAAAAAATTCTGTTTACCACCAACTCTGTTAGAGTTTAACAAAATTACAAAAACAGGGTCAGTCCATCATCTAACATGTCCAAAGATTAAAAAGAAAAGAAAAAGAGACAAGAAATGAATTCACTAACCTGCAGATGCCACAATCATTGCAATGAAATTGCCCCTTTTCAACCTGCAAGGAGAAACAAGCAACAGGCATTACCATCGATATTTTACCAATTCAGTTTCCCAACCTAGCATGATAACTTTACAAAAAGCTCACATCATCATCATAGAATTTGCACACACTGCAGAAATACTCTCCCATATTAACCCCGCAATTTGAACATACTTGTGCAACCTATGAACAGAATCACAATTCAATCACTACCCAAAATTTAACCAATAACAATTTAAAAGCAAAGAATCTTCTCGGATCCAAAACCAATACCGGCTGCTCAGTGTCGCAGACCAAACAAATCACCTGCAAAATAAATCCAAAAATATACAAATTTCATCACTCCAACTCATATCCAACTCGAACAACCCATCCAACATAAAAAGAACAGCATTTGAACCCACCCTCTGAACATCCTGGCGGCAAAGCTCGTGCAGACCGCTCTAATCCAATCAATCAACAAGAACAACAAAGATATCCATAAACTCCACCATAATCAAGAAAAAAAAAAAAAACAATAAACGAGATCCAAACAGAGAGATATTTCCATACCTTGGACTCATTATGGCAGTGGCGACAATAGAAGATCTCATTGCAACACGGAGCTCGGATCTTGCACCTCCGTTTATAGTGCTGACATCTAATCATAACCCCCCCAAAATATAAATAAATAAATATATATATATATAATAAAATAAAATAAAATAAATAAATAAACGCACTGGCTTATACCTATTGCATATCAAAATCAATCGAGAAATTAGGAAACAAATTACCCAAACTCCATCTTTCCGAATCGAAGGCGAGAATCGGCAGCGGAGGAGTCGGTAACGGCGGAGGCGGCGGTCTCCATCGCTGCAACGAAGGCGGAGGACGTTACAGCGAGAGAGCGTACCGCGCCCGAGGAGGAGAAGGAGAGGCTTCGCTCGCTGAAAAACAAATCGAATTTATACAAAGTAAAACGTCATCAAGAATTTATTATATTAATTTTTTAAGAAAAAGGATCGGCGTGCGAATCAAATTAGGGAGGCGCCGACTAATCGACCAATGGGAATATTGGGAATAAAAATTCGATCCCGAATCAACAATGCGACAAATAAAAAGGAACTATTGGCGGAGAACGAGGTACAGTCTTTCTTACCGCGCGGGGAAGGAAGAAGCCGGCAAGATTACGTTTTTCTTCTGGATGGAGCGTACGGTACAGACGGATAGAAACGTTCTATAGGAGACGGGATATCCGTGGGCCTATTGATTGGACGGCTAAGGTTGATGTAAGTTTGGCACGATTTCCGGGTGTTGCTTTACTGGCCGTCCAGTGTGTCATATCACAGAAAAGAGATGGGTGTGATAAAGATAATTCAGTAAATAAATATTTCCAAACCATAGTTGTCCTTGTGGTACCAAATATTCCAGCAATCACATCCATATTAGATTAAAAAATAATATTTTATTTATTCGAAAATAATTTTCTAAGCTAAGGTTGATGTAAGTTTGGCACGATTTCCGGGTGTTGCTTTACTGGCCGTCCAGTCTGTCATATCACAGAAAAGAGATGGGTGTGATAAAGATAATTCAGTAAATAAATATTTCCAAACCATAGTTGTCCTTGTGGTACCAAATATTCCAGCAATCACATCCATATTAGATAAAAAAATAATATTTTATTTATTCGAAAATAATTTTCTAATATCGTGATGGGATTGAAATAATTTGTATTTTTAATATTTTTATAAAATTAAAATAGCATGCTTATCCATGACATCTCAATGAAAAATAGCTGCATCAATTTTGTTATTACCGGGAGTTCAATATTTTTTGATGAATTATGAAATGTGTTTTATCTAGTTGGCTTATCTTCGAATCGAATCGGCACCGACGGTCCTTCGGCCCGGTCAAATTGAAGGCCCGATCGATCCGCTTCATCAGTGATCCGAACGATCCATTCCAGTAGAGATCCGACCGACCTACTTCATCAGTGGTCCGAACGATCTACTTCAGCAAAGATACGACCAATTTTCTTTAGCAGAGGTCCGATCGATCCACTTCATCAGTGATCTGAACGACCTACTCCAGCAGAGGTCCGACCGACCCACTTCATCAAGGCCCGAATTGGTCCAAGACGAGCCGCTCCAAGGATGGCCCGGGAGCTCTAGAAGCCCCTTTCTACTGGTACCAGAATTCTGTGATAACAGAATCCTGACATATCAGCGCCACTACTTTGCGAATTCCACGACGCCACCCTATCCTGGTGCCATGTGGCCACTATCCAGATTCTTCTAGGAGCAGATCGGTCATTCCTTGCCTAGCCCCTAACAGATTCTGGCAAGGTTCCGCACCTATATAAGGTAAAACGGGAGACTTCGAGCGGTAAGAGAGCTTTTCCCTTCTCCACGAGCATATCTTCTTCGATTCCTCCATTCTGTTGCTTCAAGGCTCCCACTAACTTAGCCATCAGAGTGTCCCCATCGGAACACCACCAGCCTGTGGACTTTATTGCAGGAACTGGGAGACGTGCACTCCGGACAGCTCCAGGAACCTGGTCCAGGAGATTCAGCGGCAACAGATTGGTGCTAGAAGAAGGGTCTGAACCTTCGTTCTTGTTTTCCTTCCCTAAAAGGAGGAATCCACCACTAAGTAGAGCAATGGTGAAAGAAAGAGCCCAGAATACCTCCATCAGAAGAGGTCATTCCACGTCAAGGTCGGAGAACCTCTCAGGGAGAATAATGCCACCCAACCTACCATCACCCTGCGACAACAGCAGTTCCAGACCTTTCTGAACCGTATTAACATCCTTGCTGCCGCGATTCAGAACCTCCAAGATGCGACCAATGATAGACAGCAGCCGCTCGCGGTGTTCCAAACCAACCATCAACCTGTTGCCGAGGGAAGTCGACAGCAAGGAGTCCCTCAACTCCGCTCCCACACGGCCTTGGAGCCCCGAAGGTCTCAAAGGGCTCATGCTGATAGAAAAAGAGTGAGGTCCGCCTCACTCTCCTTTGCAGACTCGGTCCCTGACGACGATCAGTGCTGCGGTGAGGACCCGAGAGACTACACCAGCAAGCTCCAGTGCATGGAGGAGCATATCGCTGAGTTAGTCTATCGGCAAAAGGCCGACAGGGTGCAGGCATATGACTCTCGCCCGCCTTTCTCCACTAGAATCATGGGGGAAGCTATCCCCATCGCTTCAAGATCCTCAGGTGGATGCCTACGATGGCACCACCGACCCTTTGGATTATCTAGGTACTTACAAGGCCCACATGATGGTATTGGACACCTCCGACACCCTCCACTGCATCACCTTTCCTGCAACACTTAAGAAGGCAGCTCGGATGTGGTTCTCCGCCATCCAACCAGGTACAATTCACTCTTTCCCCTAGCTGGAAAAACTTTTTCTGTCCCATTTCAGGACTTGCAGTCGGATGCCGAGGAACACGGACTGCCTCTTCCTCGTACAGCAGAAGGAAGGAGAAATCCTTGGGGATTACATAGCTTGATTCAATTCATCGGCCATGGAGGTCCCGGACCTAAATGAGCACGTAGCTATGTCGGCCTTCAAGAAGGGGCAGTGATCGTCCAGGCTCACTTTCTCCCTGGACAAAAAATTTTCGACAAGCTACTCCGAACTACTAGCCTGAGCTTAGAAATATGTCCCGGTAGAAGAACAGGTAGCAAGCCGACGCCAGGCTGAAGGGATGTCGGCTCCCAAGAAGAGAAGCAACAAGGCTCCCGAAGTCCGACCTCCCAGTGATGGCATCAACTCGACCCAATGTCGTAGCCCTAAGCCGAAGGACTTTTCCAGGAGATTCGAGACTTATGCACCTCTCTCCCTCCAGAGGAAGAAAATCCTATGGAAATAGAGAACAAGACCTTCCTAAAAAAGCCTCGCCCGATGAGGAGCCCCTCCGCATCAAGAAGTAGAGACAAATACTGCCGGTTCCATCGTGACCACGGGCACAGCATAGAAGATTGCCTCCAGTTGAAGGACGCGATCGAAGATCTGATCAGGTGGGGGTACCTGCACAAGTACGTCCGACCCTAGAGTAATTGGGCTGAAACTTCTGCTGCCAGAGACCCACCGGAGGAAATAGAGCTGCCTAACTAGCGCCCCACCGATGGAAATGTGGGTATGCTCCACCGTCGGTCTGACTGGAGGAATGAAGAAGACCAGGACATTGTGAAGAGGCCCCGGAGTTCTAATATAATTAGTTTCTCCGACGAAGACCTCTTAGAGCCCCAGATCTCTGGGAATGACCCTGTGGTTGTATCGGCAGTAATTGCCAACTATGATGTAAGGAGGATCCTTATAGATAATGGAAGCTCCACAGAAGTTTTGCTGTATGATGCCTTTGTCCAAATGAACATGCCTAGAACCAGGCTGCAGGAATCCCCAATACCGTTGACAGGGTTCGGGAGGAACTCTGTCGGCATAGAAGGAGAAATAACTCTGCCCATGACAATCAGGTCAGAGCCTTATCAAAAGACCCTCCCTATCAATTTTGTGGTCGTACGCACGATATCGGCTTACAATGCCATATTGGGATGATCAGCCCTTAACAAATTCCAAGCCATTGTGTCTACTAACCACTTGCTGGCGAAATTTCCGACTCGGATTTGGGGTCGGGGTGATGAGAGGGGATTGTAGGATGGCCTAGCAGTGTTTGACCATTCAGGATAGGCAGTCAGAAGACCGTTCCATCTTGGAACAGCTTGATCCCAGGGCCGAAGCCGATTGCTGCGGACAGCCGGTCGAGAGGATCCTGTTCGTGCCCCTCCTGGAGGACAACCCCACTAGGGTCCTGCAAATTGGAAGCACGCTCAGCGAAGAGGCCAAGTCAGAGCTAATCAGCTTTTTACGGGATAATGCAGACGTCTTTCCTGGTCGGCGTCGAACATGCCAGGCATCCCGTCGGAGGTCATAACCCATCGGCTTAAGGTGTATCCAACTTACAAGCCTGTCAGACAAAAGAAGAGGAGCTTCGCCCCTAAAAGATAGAGGGCGATTGATGAGGAGGTCAAGAAGCTCTCCAATGCTAGCTTCATCAGAGAGGCCCATTACCCTGACTGGCTGGCAAATGTTGTAATGGTGAGGAAAGCCAATGGAAAGTGGAGGATATGTATGAACTACACCGACCTCAATAAAGCTTGCCCGAAGGACAGCTTTCCCTTATCAAAGATCGATCAACTAGTGGATGCCACTGCCGGTCACCAGCTTCTGAGATTCATGGATGCCTTCTACGGGTACAACCAGATCAGCATGGACCTGGAGGATGAGGAGAAGACAGCCTTTGTCACCGACAAAGGGTTGTACTGTTACAGAATGATGCCCTTCGGCCTGAAGAACGCTGGAGCCACTTTTCAAAGACTGATCAACCAGGTCTTCGAAGGGAAACTTGGAAGAAATATGAAGGCGTATGTTGACGATATGATAGTCAAGAGCCTCCATAGTGCCAACTACATCAAAAATCTACAAGAATCTTTCGATGCCTTAAGGTGTCACCGGATAAAACCGAACCCAGCCAAATGCACTTTTGGGATGACTTCCGAAAAATTTCTTGGCTTTCTGGTCACGCGAGAGGAATTGAGGTCAACCTTTATGAAATCAAGGTCATCATCGACATGGGGCATCCGACCAGTAAGAAGCAAGTGCAAGAACTTACAGGTCGGACATCTTCTCTCAGCCGCTTTATTTCTAGTTCGGTCGAAAAATGTCTTCCCTTCTTCAAAACTTTGCGGCAATTGAACCGCTTCCAGTGGACCGGTGAGTGTCAGTCGACCTTCGAAGCACTAAAGGCGCATCTGAAGACTCCTCCCTTACTGGCTAAGCTTGTTGAGGGAGAGCCCCTATACCGTACCTATCGGCGTCGGATGAGGCAGTGAGCTCCATCCTCATCCGGATAGGAGAAAATAATCAGCAAAGGCCTATCTACTATATTAGCAAAGTACTCTATGACACTGAGACAAGGTATCCCAGGATATAAAAGCTTGTCTACTCCTAAGTTATGGAGGCCAAGCAACTGCGGCCCTACTTTCAGGCACATTCAATCATAGTTTTGACTGATCAACTTCTTAAGGCGATCCTCAGGAGCCCCGATACGTTAGGGCGACTCGCCAAGTGGGCTGTCAAGCTTGGTAAATTTGACATTTCCTTCCAGCCTCGATCGGTTATGAAAACTCAGGTGATCATCGACTTCATAGCAGAGTGTACCTGGAGATGGGAGACACCTCTACAAATAGTCGACACACCTGGGGATGACACTATTGAAGAATTAGAACCTGCCTAGACACTCCATGCGGACGAGGCATCCAATCTTGCTGGTTGTGGAGCAGGCCTAATCCTAGCCGACCCCGATGGACAGAGCCTGGAATATGCCCTGCACTTCGCATTCCAAGTATCAAACAACCAGGCAGTATATGAGCCCTCCTTGCAGGACTGAAGATAGCCGATGAGTTGGGCATCAGTTGGCTCAAAGTCTTCTTAGATTCTCAACTAGTGGTTAACCAGGTGAAGGACGAGTTCGAGGCGAGAGATCCGACCCTGGCCAAGTACTTGAGTAAGGTACGTAGCCTTGTAACTGAACTTAAGTTTTTCGAGATCTCCCATATACCTCGAGCACAGATTCTCGGGTGGACGCCTTGTCATGGCTGGCTACCGCCGTCACTAATCCATCGAATTGGACCTTTGTGGAGCACCTACAAAGCCCAAGCATTGTTGAAGAGACATTAGCAATCCATCAGGTGGACCGAGAGGCCTCTTGGATGGACTCCATCCTTGCGTTCCTCAATGAAGGGACCCTGCCAGAAAATAAAATCGATCATTCATGCAACCAGAGAAGTGCACGAAGGCATTTGCGGCGACCACCTGGGAAGAAGATCCTTGGCCTACAAAATTATCCGGCAAGGCTATTACTGGTCGACCATCCAGAAGGCGCGTCGGACTTCATCAGAAAATGCGATGCGTGCCAAAAATATTCCAATATTCAAAGACGATTGGCTAGTCAGCTGACCCCACTGACCACCCCCTAGCTGTTCGCATAAAGGGGAACGGACATCCTCGGACCATTCCTTCCAGCATCCGGCCAATGGAAGTTCTTGATTGTAGCCATAGACTACTTCACTATGTGGATGGAAGCCGACCCGCTGACACAGATCACTGAGGCCAAGGTGGAGAACTTCGTCCAGAACTGCATCATTTTTTGATTCGGCATACCACAGGCAATCATCATTGATAATGGAAGACAGTTCGACAACCCAAAGTTCTGAGACTTCTACCTGTAATATCATATCGCCCATCGGCTAACTTTAGTCAGACATCCCCAATCCAACGGGGAGGCCGAAGTCACAAATCGGACAATCCTGCATAGATTAAAGACCCGACTGAACGACGTCAAAGGGCTCTGGATGAAAGAACTTCATTCGATACTCTAGGCCTATCGGACTACCTCCCGGACACCAACTGGGGAGACTCCATTCAACCTCACCTACGGGAGTGAGGCCGTCATACCGGTGAAAATCTCCTTGCAATCCTTCCGGATTGATCATTTTGCCGAACGGTCCAATTCAGAACAAAGAAGGGCTGATCTAGACCTGCTCAAAGAAACTAGACTCCATGCGAATTTGAAGATGGTAACCTATCATCAAAAAATGACCAGAAATTATAACTCTCGAGTCAAGGCTCGAACTTTCCGGGTCGAAGACCTGGTTCTGTGGAGGATGGAAATCTCTAGACCAACCGAGCAAGAAAAGCTCTCCCCTAACTGAGAAGGCCCTTATCGGGTGGTCGAAGTGGTCCGAGCCGAAACTTATCGACTCGAGCATCTAAACGGACGATAAGTGATGCAGCCATGGAATGTAGATAATCTCCGCAAATATTATCAATGAAGACCATAATTCTTTCTATAAAGAAGTCCGATCTTGCTCGGCAAAGGCTCTATGGCAGCCCACTCGAAAGTTCGACCTCGCTCGGTAAAGGCTCTAGAACAGCCCACATTGAAAGTCCGACCTCACTCGGCAAAGGCTCTAGGACAGCCCACATCGAAAGTCCAACCTCACTTGGCAAAGGCTCTATGATAGCCCACTCAAAAGTCCGACCTCTCTCGGCAAAGGCTCTAGGGCAGCCCACATCGAAAGTCCGACCTCGTTCGACAAAGGCTCCATGGCAGCCCACTCCGAAAGGCCGACCTTGCTCAGCAAAGGCTCTAGGGCAGTCCACACCGAAAGTCCGACCTCGCTTGGCAAAGGCTCTAGGGCAGCCCACACCGAAAGTCCAATCTCGCTCGGCAAAGGCTCTAGGACAGCCCACACCGAAGTTCCGACCTCGCTCGGTAAAGGCTCTATGGCAGCCCACTCCGAAAGTCCAACTTTGCTCGGTAAAGGCTCTAGGGTAGCCCACACCGAAAGTTTGACCTTGCTCGGCAAAGGCTCTAAGGCAGTTCACACCGAAAGTCCGACCTCACTTGGCAAAGGCTTCAAGGCAGCCCACACCAAAAGTTTGACCTCGCTCGGCAAAGGCTCTATAGCAGCCCACACCGAAAGTCCGATCTCGCTCGGTAAAGGCTTTAAGGCAGCCCACACCGAAAGTCCAACATTGCTCGGCAAAGGCTCTAGGGCAGCCGACTCTGAAATTCCGACCTCGTTCGAAAAATGCTACTTGGGATCCTTAAACATTTGAGGGATTTTCCTATAAACAGCTAGTTTGAGGGTTCGGACTAAACCAACCCTTCAACACTTAGAAATATTTTTAAGAAGTTGGGTTCGGATTAAACTAACCCTTCAACACTTAGAAATATTTTTAAGAAGTTGGGTTCGGACTGAACCAACCGTTCAACACATAGAAATATTCTCAAAGAAAGAGCCTGGATCAAGCCGATCATGCCACATTCAGAAAAAAGTAAATGCCAGAGATGCATATCAAAAGAAGGAAGTATTTCATTCATTGACAAAAATTTTCATACAAAAAGGGGGCAAGCTTTTACAACCAATCTTAAGCCTTGCCCAGCGGAAACAAAGAAAAATTAACTGGAAGGGCTTCGGCTTCAGCTTCCCGTGCGATGTCCGAAGTCCCGCCCGAAGCCTCTGATGGCCCTACTTCAGCAGCAGCTTGGGTGTCGGCCCCAGGATCGGTCGAGCCCCCTTCTTCTTCGGTCGATCGACCTAGTTGTATGGTGGACAGGTCGAGCTCCAGGAAGGCCTTGGCTACCTTCTTCAGGCAGTCGTTGTAGCCGTTCGCATAGCTCTCCTCTCCAACCTCCTCCAGCTCGTCGACAAAGCTTGCGGAGGCCTTATACTCCTGAATGGCATCATGGATCTGCTCCGCCGCCAGATCTTTGGCCTCCCTCAATTGGTTGCACAGTTCACCGACGTCGCCTGGAAAGCTCGAGCACTCCTTTCGGCTTTGGCAGATCACTCCTCCTCCTCGCTTAGCCGACGGACTAATTAGTTGATCTTCGCCTTTGTCTTCTTTAACTTAGCCTCCCGCTCGGCTAGTTGAGTTTGCAAGTCCTCCACCTACTTCTTTGAAGATTCGGCTTTGGCCTGATAGGCCGATAGCCTCTCCTCCGCCGTCGTTCTAGCTGCCTCCAACTCCTCGACCCTCTTGGTCACGACCTTTGTCACGAAGAGCATCTCGCCGAGACCATCGTCCATCAACGAGATCCCGTACCCTTATTAAGTCATGGTAGGCGCCCTTCGCCACCTCATTTAGCTTCTGTCGATTGGACTCCTCCCAGTCGGCTTCCATCATCGCTCCTCTGAGCAGGTCTCTGGCCTGCTCCACATTGTGGAGGGCATGCCAGTGCCGATATGTCTCGTGGCTGACACCACCGGCCTCCTCTCCTTCAGTCGTTCCCTTTCCTTTGTCCATGAGGGGAACCACTTCTGTCAGCTCTGTTGGTGGTGAGGCTGGGGCCATCGCCAAATCAGTCGGCTCTGACAACTCTTGCTCCGGTCGGGCGGCCAACTGCCCAACGGGGGATGAAGGTCCTGATGCCCTTACCGCTAGTCGCTCCGACAGAGGTATGTTGTCCTCGTCGGAGTCCACCATCATAACGGTCACGGGCCATTCCTCCGCCGGCTGCTTCTTCGATCTTTTCGCGGTTGGCTCCACGGATTGGGTGGCCCTCTTTCTTACCGCCTGCTGAGCCACTCTGGCTCTATCAAGCTCCATTTTTTCTCCTGTTACAAGGGAAAACCGGAGTGAGTAAGGGAAGCCCATAGAACAAAAGGAAGAACTGACGACAACGGCTCCTATCCTACCTAGGTGTCTGTGGCCGCTGACTCCGGCCAACTGGAGGCTATCCTCCCGAAGCAACTCTGGTACCATGGTGGGGTCGACCCCCTCCATCTCACTGAAGTCAACCTGGTCGGCCATCAGCACTGCCTTTCCCTCGTTGGCCCTCGGCCTTGGTTCCCTCCACGATGGTTTGAAGCTCCAAGGTTGAAGGCTATCCACATAGAAGAATTTGGACTTCCACCTGTGGATAGTTGACGGGAGACATCCTATTATCTTTCATCCAAGGTGGGGACTAAACATCCACCACTCTTGGCTCCTAAAGTCCCTTTTCAAGATGAAGAAATTGGCAAAAAGGGAGGTTCTGGGTTCGGCTCTAGCCCTCTGGCACAGAACCATGAAGTAGCTGATCACCCAAATGCTGTTCGAGGTCAGCTGTGCAGGGGTTATCCTATACAAATTAAAGACTTCGATGAAGAAGTCACATAGTGGAAATCTAAGGCATGCCTTAAAATGGTCTTCATATACCGGGAGGGCTCCCGGCCTCAGTGGTCCGGTCACCCTTCCCTCTCAATCCGGGACGATAAGGTGCAGGGTCGAGGGTATGTTACACCTAACCCTAATGGCTTCTACCCGTTCCCGAGTGATCTCAGACTGGATATCATTAGGGCCTGGTTCTCTATCCTTACGGAAGGAACTACAGCTGTTCGAGGCCATTGTTATAAAGTTTGAAGGAGGGGGAAGACTAACCTAAAAGCTGGGTTTTTAAGAAGACGAAGGCAGTGGAAAGGGGACGCTCTTTCTCTCTTTAAATGCGAATGCAACAGGAAGCTCCCCCCGGACTATCAACACCTCCTTTTATAGCCCTTCGAAGGACCGGTTCCCACCGTCCATCGAGCACCACGACTCAGCCATCAGGCAGTGCGACTCCCCGCATAATGGAAGCTGATGCGATGGAAAGAAGTACGTTCGAGCCATGATCCGTGTGATCGCCAGAAAGTATTGAAGATACTTTAGATGAATGGCATCTTGATATGATCATATAGAGAACTACCAGGCATGATATGAGATTTCCAAAAGCAAAAAAAATCCACAAAATAACCAGGCAGTGAACAGTTATTTAATGGTTGCTCTGGCTTGGAAGAAAAGAAAGTACAACAGCAGCAACCAAGAATATTATGCCAGCAATAAGAGAAGCAATAGAATAGATCTAGCAAGCTATATGAAAAGAGTACAAATAACCAGATAAGCACTTATGCTGCTGAGATGCCTGATGCGTAGGAATAGAAAATATACATGACCACTATAGCAAGAGGTACTGATGGATCACAAGTAACTAGACGACCTGTTAAATTAACAGGGAACATCCATGAGCAACAAAATCCAAGAAAGCCAAAGCGATGATATATTAAATGAAAAACGCAAGTAGCTGAAAGCAGAAACTAAGATATCCCAGAAAGTAAAAGAAAACAAAAGAACCAGATGGTGGAACTTGAAAACATGAGCTCTATAGGGATGCTAGGAAAGTAAACCAAATTCCTCCATTTTCCTACACATTAGGTATTGATCTTTATGGAATTTGGGTGGATATAGAGAAGAGTGTCGATATTTGTGAAAGCCGACAATTTTACCTCGCATCCCATGGTGTCGAAGAGGCCTTTGATTTTGATAAGCAGGGTGTTGCCGATGCTTAGGACGAGGCCGCTCCTCCTGTTACTTCGAGAGTTTGTATGAGATCTCTTCCAGGGAGATTTGAGTGATGGTCGGAAAGGAAGATGTATAATGTTAGATTTTTTTTTTTGGACTGAAATCGGCAAAGCTTGTGGACTTCATTTTAAATTTTTAATAAAAAAAATAAAATAGGAGATTTTATCCCTTGCTTGTTCGAGCATTGAAACTACCAAATAACAGGCAAAATCATTGTAACCATGTATGGAACAACTAGAGGGGGTTGGACCAGCGAATGACCAGACTTATTTGCTATTGAGCTGAGTTTATCCTCTCTCAAAAATATTTAAAAAAAAAATCTCACATCACCTCCAATCGAACCAAAATCGAGCCTCCACCATCCTCTTCTCCATCTTCGGCGATCATCGGCCCACCAAGCAAAGCCTTTGCAATCCAAAGACCCCTCTCCTTTCTTCCAAATCCCCCTGCCTCTTTTGGTCTGAGAGTTTTGACATTTGGACCTCTTTTTGCCACCGAAAATTGGCGTCGCTAGCTAAGTCCTCGCTATCGCCACCTTGTTAGTAAGCCTCCCTCCCTTCTCTTTGTCTTTTTTTAGTGTTTGGGTGCTGCTGTTGTGGCAGTAATGGACAATGTCATGTTCCTTTCCTCCTTCATTCGACTCCCCTGTTGGTGGCTAGACTACCACTAGTTATGCCACCCCGACTCCTACCCCTTTCCAGTCGAGCCATCGGATCACCACCTTGATCCTTTCCTCTTACTCGATTTTCAAAAACCATGGGAAGACCTTGTTTGCCAAACTAAAAGAAAGAAGGAAAACATAGAAAAAGATAAAAGAGAAGAGAGAGAGAGAGAGGAGAAGAGAGAGAGGAAAAGAGAAGAGAAGAGAGAGAAAAAGAAAAAAATAAATAAATATGGATCGATCCTTTTGTCAATTAAACCAAATTCTCAGATCAAACCCATAATTAGGCCCAGATCTAGACATGACCGAGAGCCTCTTTCCTTATTTTAGTTTATTTTTATTAAATAAAAGATTAATTATATAATTAAATTATTTTGTTAGAGTCTTCATCACCTTCGTTGGTAGAAAAGCACTGAATTTAGGATTTGAATTTGCAAAATATTGATAGAATTATTTTCTCTAAGTTATCTTGACATCTAGTATACTTTACCAAGTATGATCTATTTAAAAGATTAAATTATTATTATATTATATTTATATTATATGTTTTATGAAATGATAAACATATATACCTGAAAATGAGTTGTATTGAATTGTATAAAAAATGTAATGTTTGTTGATGTTAGTGTTTCTGGTCCGATTATGATTACACGAGTTAGGATCTAGACTCTTTTCAGATCTCCAGTGGTGCGATCACTAATACATGATCGACGGACAGTATATGTAGTCCAGAGTTAGTTTCCTTCTAAGCCTAACCAATTGGGGTGATCACTGGTACATGATAAGGATGCATGTTTTCTCGTGTGATATCAGAGGTAGTATCCTTCTGGACCTCCAATGGGATGATTATTGGCACATGACCAATAGATGGTATGTGTAGTTAGGATCTAGTCTCTTTTAGTACTTGCCACGAGCCAATCATGGCTGTAGTCAAAGAGACTAGGAGAGTAAAGTAGAAGTAAATAGCCATCTATGGTTATTGTTGGACATATATTATATTTAAGTATGTATAATTAGATATTTATATTGATTGATTTAATATATCAGATTGGCTTATATTTTATGGATAATTATTAAATTATATATTGCATAAATTAGAGGTTATAATAATTTATTGAGTTTATAAAGCTCATTCCCTATTTATTGTATTTTTGTTATAGATTCAGAAGATCATTTGGACATTGGGACCAATTAGAAGATCCTCCGCCTCTGCCTCGGCCGAGGTGGGACCGTCTCAGGGTGCCACCTGGCGAGGGAGCGGGGAGGTCGCCGGCTTCGGCCAAGGTGGACCCCTCATGGGTGGACACCTGGCGGAGCAGCAGGAAGGCCTGGTCCGACCTCGACTTCGACCGAGGCGGAGCCACACCTAACTTTGCCGAAAAAACTCCACGTGGCTCGAATCACGCCCGGCGAAACCTGAGACATGCCACGTCATCGTTACGACCATAACAGGTATAAAGTTGGAAGAGATAAAATGAAAGAAGAATATTACTATAATTTATAAGATCAAAAAATAATCTGGCAGATCTTTTGATCAAAGCCTGGTATGGGCACTAGGATCAGACAGAGGCTCCTCAATCCTCTATGGATCTCTGATTAGGGTTTTAATTTGTTGGGTCCTGTAATAAGGCTTCAAGCCTGAGCATTTTAATTTTGAGTCATGTACTTAGTTCCAATTTTTGTTTTAACCTTGTACCTTGGCCAATTTGGTCAAGCTAGGTCAATGGGTCCTGTATTTAGCTGTATTGGTCCAAGCCTAAGTTTACTTGATGATTGAGCTCAAGCTGGAGTGCACATTTGAGTCAAGCCCAGTTGATGGATCAAGCCATCTTCCCCACACCAAGTTGGATCACCATTTCAATGCCTGGAGCACCACTTCATCAGTGCCATGTGGCATGAGGAGGCGCCACCTCACCAAGACCCTTGGGTGGCCAAGAGAGAATGGAGGGATTCAAAGTCAATGCTTGTTGGACGCCCATGCTCCAAGCCAACAAATTTCCCATCCCACTCCCCACATCAAGCGCTTTTCCAAAGAAGTTTGGTCGGCCAAGGAAAGTTGAAGCATCCCATGGATTTTGAAGACACGTTCCTTTCTTGAAGCCCCCACATCAAGCTCTTTTCCAAAGAAGCTTGGTCGGCCAAGGAAGGTTGAAACATCCCTTGATTTTTGAAGACATGTTCCTTTCTTCAAGCCCCCACATCAAGCCTTCTTCCCAAAGAGTCATGGTCGGCCATGAAAGAAAAATAAAGTCAATTGGGCGCCACCTTGAATCAAGAAGACAACTTCCCCCAAAACAAGCTCCTCCACCCAAGTAAGGTCGGCCAAGCATCCAAGAATTTGAATTTCAAGGGATTAAATTCAGATTTGGGCGCCCCTTGTTTAAATTTTTGTAACTCCCCTCATTTGAATTCAAATGAGACTTAGGTGCTTATAAAAGGAGCCCTAATCTCTTGCAATTTTAATTTTGATGAAATGAAAAAAAGAGTTCAAGTTTTCTTCCATTAGCCCTTATCTTCTTAGACTAGGAACTCTGTGAGAGAGTGCCTTTATCCTTCGGGACATCAATAGGTAAGAGACCCTGAGTTACCTTCCTCCTTCGCAAGCCACCAGTCCATCTTTAAGCTGGGACACCACCTGGACGCCCAATAAGAAGAACCTTCTTCGACCATCATCTTCAATTCCTTTTCTCCTCCCTTTTCACTTTCTCATACTCCTACTTGCTATTTTATAACCCTTCTCTTGGTTGCTTGCAGGTCCTCCAGGTGCCATGAACAAAGGATTTGGTCTTCCTTGCCTTCGGACCATCGGACGGAAAGTCGATGAATCCGCAGGGTTGAAGGCTTGATCTTCCATACCGCATCTGCGAGTGTGAGAGAACTCAGTATCGGGCACATCAAAAACTTCAAGGTTTGCATTCCCTAGTAGTGTGGGTACCAGAATCTGACAGAGGCTCCTCAACCCTCTGTGGATGTCCAATTAGGGTTCCAATTTTTCAGGTCCTATAATAAGGCTTCAAGCCTAAGCATTGTATTTTTTTAGTCATGAATTTAGTCTCAATTATTTTTGTTTAGTCCTGTACTTTGACCAATTTGGTTAAGTTGTGTCCTGTATTGAGTCCAATCCTAGTTTGGGTCCAAGACGGAATGGTCTTTGAGTTCAGCTCAACTACTATTGGGCCAAGCCTTGAAGGTCAACATTTCAACCCTAGGGCACCACTTCACCATCCCATGTGGCGCCACCTCATCTTGCCAAATGGAGACATATCAAATATTCTTTCCTCCTTTCCCTCCCTCCATCAAGCCACCTACTAAAAGAGTCTTGGGCAACCAAAGAAAGGTTGAAGACAAAGGCTTTGATCCATGCCTCATTTCAAGCTTCTCTCCAAAGAAGGATGAGCAACCAAGGAAAGAGGGAGACACAAGCCTTGCATCATGCCTTCTTCCCAAAATTGAAGGTCAACTTTCCAAGTCCAAGGGAGACAAATTCCTTCTTCCAAGTCCATTATCAAGCCATGCACAATCAAATCCAAGTGAAGGTTGGCTAAAGGAGAGAAATTTGATTTTTTTTGAATTTTTTGGCGCCTCTCCAAAGAGGACTTGTTATTTTCATTTGAATTTCAAATGGGGTCCTAAGGTGCCTATAAAAAGGACCATACCCCTCCTTTGTAAGGGTAATTGCTATTGAATGAAAAACCACAAGTTTCTTGAGATCCATTTTTCTCTTAGTTGCTTTCGTTCACTAGGAACGTCGATCTCCGTGAGGGAGTGCCTTCGCCTTTGGGCGTCGAGAGGTGTGAGGCATTAAGTTACCGTCTCTTCCGCAACTCCATCCTTCGACTTCGAGTCAGGGTCCATTGGGATCAACCAACCGGGCGCCTAGCAAGAAGAACTCCACCATCACCACTTCAACTTTCACCCCTTCTTCTATTTGCTTTCTCTTTGATCAAATCTTAACTTTCATTGAGTTCTCACAGATCCTCCAGATGACACAAGCACGGAGTCGGCTGCCCTTACCATCGAGACCTTCGGACAGCAAGCCGATGCATCCGCGGGGTGGAAGGCTCGATCATCCAGGCCGCATCCACCAGAGTGAGTGATCTCGGCATCGGGCACTTCAGATCTTTGAGGTTTGCCTCCCTAAACTCCTAAGTCGATATTGTTCTGAGAGCTAAGTCCTATGGGGTTTCTCAATCCTGGGATCCTCTTTTTATCCTTGTTTAGGGGTTAATCTACGTGCTTGTAGTCTTATCTTTATTGAATCCCTAGATCTGCTTTTGTCTTGTTTTTCGGGAATCCTCAATAAAGTCATTAAAACCTAAAAATCACAAAAATAACAAATCACCTGCATTCATTTCATCTGGCATTTAGTTAGTCCCCCATCATTTCTGGTATCAGAGCATGATTAGGACTTAGCACTTCTTAAGTACCTGGATTAGGTGCTTCACCAGGCCGTCCGGTCTTAGGAGAAAAGTAGGGTTTCAAGACCCTCTCTTCCCATTCCACGGGGATCTTCTAAGGTGTGTATGGGTGCCATTGTGATAGGCCTTTGAAGGGGAATACAAGAAGAAAAGTTTTAGAAAAAAAAAAAAATTGCATCATTAGATTTCATTGTCTTTTAATTTCTGCAATTTTTTCTTTCCATACATGGTCTGTTATTTTAGGTGTTACTGTTTGTAGGGACCTCCAAATCTCATGATTTTTATTTTTTTTAGATCACATATAATTCAAAGTATTTTTGATAATTTTCTTAGATTTTATTGCAGCTTGTAGAATTTCTACATGCCAAAATATTACCTGAAAGCAAGTTCTGTTCTGAGAATTTTAGCAATTTCATTTTCTTATGTTTTCATTTGTCATATAGTTTAATTTTGCATTTAGGGTCATATCATTTTTTCCCATCATCTTATCTCTATTATCATACATAAAAAAAAACCAAAAATATAATTTAGAGACATCTCATTAGATCATTTGCTTGCACTCATTTTCACAAATCACTTTAAGGGTAGCAATTTGACATAGGGTCAGGATTTCATTACCTGTCCCTAGCCCAAAAATCACCACCCAGCATATCGACCCCAAGATCTAACTAAAACCAAATAAACACATAATTTTTTCTAGAGAGCTTAGGGACACCAACTGGTCGGGTCAAGACTAAGTGTCTATTCTTGGCATTAGCCCATTCTGTGTGTGCTGCTGCTCTTGATGTCTAGGCTTGGTGATTCAAGGCTTGTGGTTTGGTCCGCTTACCTGGCTAATCCCATATTTGTGTCTAAGGTTGGCGTTCAGGGACCTGCACTCCCCTACACCTACCTGGCCAAGCGCAGAGTTACTACAGACTGGTTTGTCACCCTGAATTAGGCAACTGGTTGAGATTCTAGGTCTAATAGATCATAGGTGATTTTGCGTGCTTGACTCATATCGACTAGATCAGGAGTCCCTTACCATCCCATCATTCTCAATCAAGTGAACCCATAGAGAATGAACGAGAAGATCAATTAAAGTTCATCCTTGAACAGATAGCTAGGATGAACAATAAGCTTGATAAGTATGAAGATAGGTTTGAAGCCCGCAAGGCCTATGCTAAATTCAACTCCTCTAGGTCCAATTCCCTTGATCCAAGAGCCTATGATCATGATCTTGCCCCTGAGTCTAGCGCTAGGAGCCCATACCCATACTTGGTTGACTCTAAGGAGGGACCCATCAGGAGCACCGAACCTTATGCACCCACCTTTGATGGAAGACAAAAGGCATATATCGATTGGGAAGAACGAATGGATCAATATTTTGAGTGCACTAACATATCGCAATTAGGACAGGTTAGGTTGGCCAAAACCAAGTTCACCCAACATGCTAGGTCGCATTGGTATGTTATTGAGCGTGAATGTTATCACAGAGAAGAGGAAATAATTTCTTGGAGAGACATGAGAAGTAAGTTGAGAGATAAGTACCTAGGTAGATTTTATGAAAAAAGACTTTTAGATCGATGGTACCAACTGAGACAAGATGATAGGCCAATGTCTGAGTACATCAAGAAATTCCAGGAGTTTGTCAGGAGATGTAACACCATTGAATCTAAGTCCGAGACCATAGCTAGGTTTCGAGATGGTCTACGTAGGGATATCCAGCAAGAACTTCTCCATTGAAAGATTTATAGCCTGGAAGAAGCCTATGACACTGCTAGGAATTTGAGTCATTTTAAAGAAAATTCATGAACTACCAAGTTAAGCCCAGCAGGGTTAGTACCTTTGAACCCAAACCCAACCCTACTCAACTTCGCTTAGACCAACCAACTTCTACTGTCCCATTAGTTCATATGAATGATAGGGACAAAAATCCTGAAGTACAAATTGAGTGCATTAATATTCAAGACTTAGAGTATCCCCAGACTGAAGAGTTTCAGGGAGAAAAGATTGAGCCCACTAATAATTTAAGTGAAGAAACACCTGAGACTAGTGAGGAATCCAAAGAAAACATCTCTAAATCAAGCATGGTGGGGAAGTGTGATGTAGATGAACCCAAGGTTGAAGTCATCAAGGAATCGAAGGATAATGATCCTGAACCCACCATAGAATTTAAAGAAGAAATGACCAAGTCAGGATCAAACAAAGTCAATGATAGTGAAGGTTCTCAAGTATCGCCTATAGAGAATGTCAAACAAAGTCAATGATAGTGAAGGTTCTCAAGTATCGCCCATAGAGAATGTCCAAGAACAAGAAGAAGATAGTAGTTTAGAATACTTTCTAGATAAACTTTCAAAGACCTTCCTGATAACCTTCCACCTTCTAGGAGCACCCAGCCTATCCTAGAACTTGTACCTATAGACCCTCCTAGTACTAATCATGAGGTTAGGACGAGTGCACCCATAAAACAATGTCCAAATTTTGAGGTTATCATGAGTAACCAAGGTCTGTTTCATGCTTCCCATAGATTGTCCCAAGACTCAGATTCCTATTTCCTACCCTTCCCTGAGCCTTCTCACATTTCTAGAGCCATGGGATTACTTTTTATTGAGATTACCAGAATGCAGGACTCCTTAGAACCCATCCCTTTTGCCACATACTTCTGGTATACCTTATGGCATTTGGTAGGGATTCATGGTAATTTTTCTTGTGCATACCAGACTAGGGTCAAACCTAGATAGTCAAAAGTCTGTTAGGTTTAGACCCTAGAGAGTCTAATAAAATTCCTCTCAATAGGAATGCATAATTAAGTCTGCATTTTGCATCATGATAGAATTTTGCATTAAATATAAATTTTAAAATAATTTGGCTGATTCCCGGAAACGAGCCAAAGAGTACGAAATTCGGGATTCTATAATGGTTAGGCTTAGGCCTGAACGGTTTCCACCTGGGACCGTTAAGAAACTTCATGCTTGTGGAGCTGGCCTCTTTAAAGTGATAAAGAGAGTTGGCCCTAATGCCTACTGTTGCCGCTCTCGTCGCCGTGCCCGCGCCTCGGATTCGTGGATCCTCCCTGACCGCCTGGCGAGGGAGCCTCCCTGGCTGCGGCGAACCTGCAAGAGGGGGTTAGAAGACCCTGGCCGGGGATCCCGGCGAGGGAGCTCCGACGGTCAAGTCAGTAGACAACGAGAAGGAACAGATTCTCCAAGACGGACCCCCTAAGGGGTTCCAGACTTAGAGAATTTACTAGTAAGAAAGGTGCTCTGGGGACCAGAAATTCGGCCGGGCCTCCTTGCCGAGCTTACGCCAAGCGATCCCCTCTCGATACCTCGGATCTCACTCTCGGAGTGAGGCTTTTTGCCGCTGCTTCTTCCTTGTCCCCAGGCTTGTCCGCTTACCTTGTCGTCCCCAGCTTCCTTCCTTTTATCTCCTCCCGCCGTTCGCCTGCCTTCTCCTCCTGGGAGGCTCCCCTCCCCCGTCCCTTTCTCTTTCCCCTTTTCGGTGAGGAGGGCCAGGCGGCTTTCCGACCTCGTCCGCCAAGCCCAACAGGGAAAAGGCAAAGACAGAAAGGGGGGGGGGGCGCGGCGCTGGTAAGGCGGCCGGTCAGACCTCGGGCCCAGTGAGAGCGCTCTCTTTCCCAAGTATGGGCGCCATCCATCTATGGGGCCTGTTTTGTCAGAATCGCGCCTCTCGGCTGCGGGACCTGTCGGGCCGATGTAAATGGTATTTCGCGTGCCACCGCCATCCGTACGGGGCACCGTCTGTGATGCGTACGGCCTGAGGGATGACCTCGGGGCCTACGCCTCCTTCCTTGGGACCTTCTTCGTACGGGCGGCCTGACCTCGGCCGAGGCGGACCCATCCCCGGGGGCCACCTGTCGGAGGAGCGAAGGATCGGCCGACCTCGACCTAGGTGGACCCCTCCTGGGTGGACACCTGGCGAGGTGGCAGGAGGTCGCCTGGCTTCGGCCGAGGTGGGCCCGTCTCCATGGGCCACCTGGCGAAGGAGCGAAGGATCGGCCGACCTCAACCTAAGTGGACCCCTCCTGGGTGGACACCTGGCGAGGTGGCAGGAGGTCGCCTGGCTTCGGCCGAGGTGGGCCCATCTCCGGGGGCCACCTGGTGAAGGAGCGAAGGATCGGCCGACCTCGGCCTAGGCGGACCCCTCCTGGGTGGGCGCCAGGCGAGGCGGTAAAGGAGCCCCGAACCGAGCTCGACTTCGGCGAGAGCAGTTTGTCTTAGGAAGTCGTCTGGCGGAGTAGCCTTGCCGAGCTCGGCCTTGGCAATGTGGCACTGACTCGGCCGGAGAAACCTCCACGTGGCTCGATCATATTTGGCGGTATCTGAGCCCGGCCACGTCATCGTTACGGCCGTAACACCTACGTTCTTGAGCTTCCCCCGAATTAAGGCATTAGCTCGACTTTCAATATCTCAGACTTAGTCGATTACAGGGAACCAGCAAACATACCTAGTGAGCCATTTGGACCTGACCTTTCTTTTAAGAGTGAGCTCGAACCTGAGTGTCCACCTCCAATTTTACCTGAGAGAGGAGAGCGGATCGAGCGTGTCCTGGATGACCAAGCTATCACTACCCAGGGCGAAGGTTATCAACGTTTATTAGTCTAATGGCAAGGCTGACCTGAGTCCGATGACTCATGGATTACCGAGGAAGACTTGCAACGCCTCGATCCCGACCTTCTGGAAGAGTACCTAAGCCATCTCAACTCTTACTCGACATGGTCGAGTTCCTCCCACCCCGGGAGAACTGGTGTGTGCACCAGAATCTGACAGAGGCTCCTCAACCCTCTGTGGATGTCCAATTAGGGTTCCAATTTTTCAGGTCCTGTAATAAGGCTTCAAGCCTAAGCATTGTATTTTTTTAGTCATGAATTTAGTCTCAATTATTTTGTTTAGTCTTGTACTTTGACCAATTTGGTCAAGTTGTGTCATGTATTGAGTCCAGTCCAAGTCTGGGTCCAAGCTGGAATGATCTTTAAGTTCATCTCAACTACTATTGGGCCAAGCCTTGAAGGTCAACATTTCAACCCTAGGGCGCCACTTCACCATCCCATGTGGCGCTACTTCACCATCTCATGTGGCATCACCTCATCTTGCCAAATGGAGACATATCAAATATTTTTTCCTCCTTTCCCTCCCTTCATCAAGCCACTTACTAAAGGAGTCTTGGGCAACCAAGGAAAGGTTGAAGACAAAGGCCTTGATCTAAGCCTCATTTCAAGCTTCTCTCCAAAGAAGGGTGAGCAACCAAGGAAAGAGGGAGACACAAGCCTTGCATCATGCCTTCTTCCCAAAATTGAAGGTCAACTTTCCAAGTCCGAGGGAGACAAATTCCTTCTTCCAAGTTCATTATCAAGCCATGCACAATCAAATCCAAGTGAAGGTCGGCCAAAGGAGAGATCTAATTTTTTTTAAAATTTTTTGGTGCCTCTCCAAAGAGGACTTGTAATTTTTATTTGAATTTCAAATAGGGTCCTAAGGTGCCTATAAAAAGGACCTTACCCCTCCTTTGTAAGGGTAATTGCTATTGAATGAAAAACCACAAGTTTCTTGAGATCCAGTTTTCTCTTTAGTTGCCTTTGTTCACTAGGAACGTCGATCTCCGTGAGGAAGCGCCTTCGCCTTCGGGCATCAAGAGGTGTGAGGCCTCAAGTTACCGTCTCTTCTGCAACTCCATCCTCCGACTTCGAGTCAGGGTCCATTAGGATTAATCAACCGAGCGCCTAGCAAGAAGAACTCCACCATCACCACTTCAACTTTCACCCCTTCTTCTATTTGCATTCTCTTTGATCAAATCTTAACTCTCCTTGAATTCTCGCAGGTCCTCTAGGTGACATGAGCATGGAGTCGGCTGCCCTTGCCATCGAGACCTTCGGACAACAAGACGACGCATTCGTGGGGTGGAAGGCTCGATCATCCAGGCCACATCTACTAGAGTGAGTGATCTCGGCATCGGGCGCTTCAGATCTTTGAGGTTTGCCTCCCTAAACTCCTAAATCGATATTATTTTTAGAGCTAAGTCCTACGGGGTTTCTCAATCCCGGGATCCTCTTTTTATCCTTATTTAGGGGCTAATCTACGTGCTTGTAGTCTTATCTTTATTGAATCCCTAGATCTGCTTTTGTCTTTTTTTTCGAGAATCCTCAAGAAAGTCATTAAAATCTAAAAATCACAAAAATAACAAATCACCTGCATTCATTTCATCTGGCATTTAGTTAGTTCCCCATCACCTAGTCTCCTAAGTAGGTATTGATTTAGAGCTAAGTCCTACGGAATTTCTCAATCCTGGGGTCCTCTCTTCATCATTATTTAGGGACTAAACTTGCATGCTAGAAGTATCTTGTTTTTATAGAACCCTTAGATCTAGTCTTTGCTCAACTTCGTAAATAAGAAAATCACTTAAGACCTAAAACACCAAAAAGAAATCATTTGCATATCCATCTCATCATTAGTATAGTCCCGCATTATCTCAGTCTCGCATCATTTTCTAGTATCAGAGCCAAGTTAGGGCTTAGTTCTCTTTAAATACTTGGATTGGGTGCTTCACCATGGCCATCCGGTCATAGAAAAAAGTAGGGCTGCAAGACCCTCACATCCCATTCAAAGAAAATTCTTTATGGCATGTAGGGGTGCCGATGTGATTGACCCTTGAAGGGGAAAACAAGGAGATAGGTTTTAGATCATAAAGAAAAAATTTTTGCATCATTGATTTCAGCATCTTTAAAAATTATGCAACTCAGTATATAGTCTGATATTTTAGTTGTTTCTATGTGTAGGAGTCTCCAATTTTAGTGATTTTATTTTGTTGGATTTCACATAATTAGAAGTAATTTTCAGAATTTTTTCAGATTTTATTTCTATATGTAGATTTTCTACATGCCGGATTACTATTTAAGAACAAATCTGCTCTGAAATTCTAGCAAGTGCATTTCATCATACTTTCATTTCCAAATAGTTTAATTTTACACTTTAGGTTCATGTTTTTTTATTTCTAGCATCTTATACTCTGCTAATCTACATCAAAACACAAAAAAAAGTTAGATACATTTCATTAGGTTTCATGTGCATGCCATCATCTACATAATCGATTTAACGGTGGTAATATCACAAGATAAGGGAAGGAGGTCGTTACCTTTCCTTAGCCCGAAAACCACCATCCTTGCATTTCGAACCTAAGCCTAATCTAAAATCAAGTAGCAACCTAATAGCTTAGGGACACCCACGAGTCGGGTTTAACTATTTTAGGGAAGGTAGTGCATGCAACCTTTTAATTAGTATCGAAAAGCTGGTGTCTAAGGCAAGAGGTTTAGCATCAAACAACCTAAGCGATGTTGTGGTTCCTTAATTGGGTCCTTGCGAAAGCAAGGGGGCCTCCCATACTCCCACCTCTTACCTGGCCGGTGAAAGGGCTAGTTGTTGTGCTGTGTATCAACTAAGTTAACCCATTCTGTTTGAACTCTTAGGTCTAGCAAAATCGTAGCATCATTCTTTGCATGTTATATGTCGACTATATCATGAGTCCCGTATCACCCACATCACTCTCAATCAGGTGAACCCATGGAGAACAACCTCGAGAGTCAATTGAGGCTCATCACTAAATAGCTTACCATGTTGACCCAAAGAATTGATGAGTTTGACACCAGGTTAGGAACTCTAGAAAAAGGAAAAGGTCCATCCACTGAACCTGAGTCTGATTCACCTCCTCGCCCTAGGGAATCCCCTCAACGAGATCCCTCCTTAGAGGTTCAGCCCAGAAGAGTCTCACGTCCTAATCCAGGCCAAGAGATTCACCCTAGGAGACCCAATCAGGAGATCATGGACCAGGAAGAGAGAGCCATCAGAAACATTAAGTTAGAAGCACCTACCTTCGATGGCAGTCTTGATCCCAAAGTGAACATAGATTGGGAGGATGACATGGAATAATATTTCGAGTGGTACACTATGTCGGAGAGAACGAAGTTCAAGTTCGCCAAGCTTAGGTTGGTTTGCCAGGCTAGGTTATATTGGAACAGTGTTAAGAGGCTGATAGGGTGAAGAGGAGTAGAACCCATAGCAACCTGGGAGGACATGAAAGCTAGGCTTAGAGAGAAGTACCTACTATTGTCTTACACCGAGAAGTTATTGGACCAATGGCAAAATTTGAATCAAGGAAACAAGAGCGTGGTTGAGTACATCGCAAAGTTTGATGCGTATGTCATGCGATCCAACATTGATGAATCTAAATCTGTAACCCTGTATAGGTTTAGGGCTGGCCTACATCCGAATATTCAAAGGGAGCTTTATTTTAGAGAGATCAATGACTTGGAGCAGGCCTACCAAATTGCGAGGAACTGTGAGCATTTCCAAAGAACACCCACCTATCATAGACCTGAACCCTAGTCGAACCCCGCGATCTAACCAAGGGTATAGTCAAGTCTACCAGACCCGACCCAGTCTGAGCCGACCTGACCCGAGTCAACCTAACCCGAGCTGACCCAGTCTGAGCCGACCTGACCCGAGCCGACCCAGTTTCAGTAGAGAAGAGAAAGGTAAGATAATAGAAGCCCAGAGGAGCCTTAACCCTCCTAACACTTGTTTTAGATGTCATAAACCAGGGTATTATGCTAGCTATTACGGCCGTTACGATGACGTGGCGTATCTTAGATTCCGTCGAGTGTGATTCGAGCAACGTGGAGTTTTTTGGCAGAATGGGATCGGTCCGACAAGGTCGGATGTCGCTCCACCTCGGCCGAAGTCGAGGTCGGTCTAGGCCTTCTCGCTCCATCGCCAGGTGGCGCTTGGAGACGGATCCACCTCGACCAAAGTCGAGCGCCTCTCTGCCGCTCCACCAGGTGTCCGCCCAGGAGGGGCCCACCTCGGTCGAAGCAGGCGGCCCCTCGCTCCCTCGCCAGCTGGCGCCCTGAGACGGTCCCACCTCGGTCGAGGTCGAGCCGGGCCCTCTTGCTCCTTCGCCAGGTGGCACCCGGAGACGGGTCCACCTCGGCCGAAGTCGAGCGCCTCTTTGCCGCTCCGCCAGGTGTCAGCCCAGGAGGGGCCCACCTCGACCGAAGCCGGCGGCCCCTTGCGCCCTCGCCAGGTGGTGCCCCGAGACGGTCCCACCTCGGTCGAGGTCGAGCCGGGACCTCTCGCTACTTTGCCAGGTGGCGCCCGGAGACGGGTCCGCCTCGGCCGAAGTCGAGCGCCTCTTTGCCGCTTCGCCAGGTGTCCGCCTAGGAGGGGCCCACCTCGGCCGAAGCCGGCGACCCCTCGCTCCCTCGCCAGGTGGCACCCTGAGACGGTCCCACCTCGACCGAGGTCGAGCTGGGCCCTCTTGCTCCTTCGCCAGGTGGCGCCCGGAGACGAGTCCACCTCGGCCGAAGTCGAGCGCCTCTCTGCCACTCCGCCAGGTGTCCGCCCAGGAGGGGCCCACCTTGGTCGAAGCCGGCGGCCCCTTGCTCCCTCGCCAGGTGGCGCCCGAGACGGTCCCACCTCGGCCGAGGTCGAGCCGGGCCCTCTCGCTCCTTCGCCAGGTGGCGCCCAGAGACGGGTCCACCTCGACCGAAGTCGAGCGCCTCTCTGCCGCTCCGCCAAGTGTACGCCCAGGAGGGGCCCACCTCGGCCGAAGCCGGCGGCCCCTTGCTCCCTCGCCAGCTAGCGCCCTGAGACGGTCCCACCTCGGCCGAGGTCGAGCCGAGCCCTCTCGCTCCTTCGCCAGGTGGCGCCCGGAGATGGGTCCACCTCGGTCGAAGTCGAGCGCCTCTCTACCGCTCCACCAGGTGTCCGCCCAGGAGGGGCCCGCCTCGATCGAAGCCGGCGGCCCCTTGCTCCCTCGCCAGGTGGCGCCCCTAGACGGTCCCACCTTGGTCGAGGTCGAGCCAGGCCCTCTCACTCCTTCGCCAGGTGGTGCCCGGAGACGGGTCCACCTCGATCGAAGTCGAGCACCTCTCTGTCGCTCTGCCAGGTGTCCGCCTAGGAGGGGCCCACCTCGACCGAAGCCAGCGGCCCCTTGCCCCTCGCCAGGTGGCGCCCCGAGACTGTCCTGCCTCGGTCGAGGTCGAGCTGGGCCCTCTCGCTCCTTCGCCAGGTGGCGCCCGGAGACGGGTCCACCTCGACCGAAGTCGAGCGCCTCTCTGCCGCTCCGCCAGGTGTCCGCCCAGGAGGGGCCCACCTCGACCGAAGCCGGCCAACCTGTGCGGAGAGGCCCCCCAGGAACAGGAGCACGAGTTTCGAGACTACCCCTCGAGCGGTGCGTGCCGCACCTCAAGAGAAGCGCCCGTACGGTTGGCGGTGGCACGCGAAACCTCGCTTACATCGGCCCGATAGGTTCCGTAGTCGAGAGGCGAGGTCCTGACAAAACAGGACCCGGTAGTGGGTGTTGTCGGCACCTGGGAAGGAGAGCGCTCACGCTCGGCCCAAGGTCTGGCCGGCAGTCTGGCCGGCGTCCTCCCTCTACTCTTCCCTCGCTAGGCCCGGCTAGCAAGGCGAGGAGGTCGCTGGGTTCTTTGACCCAAAAGGGAAAGGAGAAAGAGAGGGAGGGAAGGAGGTGGAAGCAAAGAGGGGGCCTCCCGAAGGCGGGAACCGAAAGGCAGCGTGATGGGATAAAAGGATGGGAAGAGCGGACAACCAGGTAAGCAAGAAACAGAGGCTGGGAAAGGGAAAAAGCACCGAGAGCAGGATCCAAGATCCCAAAAGGGGACCCTTTGCACAAGCCCGGTGAAGGAACTCGGCCAGATTTCTACTCCTCCTGAGACTTTTCTTGCTAAGCACGATCTCAAAGTCTGGGACTCCTTCGGGGGCCTGTCTTGGAGACTCTGTTCCCTCTCGCCGTTTTCTAACTTGACCATCAGAGCTCCCTCGCTGGGATCCCGGCCAGGGCTTCTGACCTTGTATTGCAGGACTGGGAGCCAGGAGATCTCGGGACGAGACAGCCTAGTCAAATCAGCGGCTCTGAAGCCACAGGCACGGCGGCGAGATCGGCAACATATTGTCGCACCAGGTAGGGGGGCAGGACAACACCCCCAGTGTGAGCTAGCTCTCCGTGGGACGAAGTGCGCTCTGGCCATGGTGGTCACACGCGGGCGCGAAGTATCCACCAGCCGAGTAGGGGAGGTCCCCTCCCCTCAGGGGCCACACAGCCCGGAGAGGGAGCTTCCCGCTCCCCCTCCTCTTCCGCCACAGCCGACCTCGGTGGACGGACTTTTTGCAGCTGTCATCCAACAACTGCAAACCCTGACTACAGCAATTCGGTAGCTACAACATCAGCAGCGCTCCTTGGCCACGCAGCCCCAGCCAGGGACTCCCGCAGCTCGAGCCATGGGGCCACGCGGAAGCCTGCACTCTATCCATGGCTGGCCATCCCAGCCGTGGGCAGCCTCCAACCCCCGCGGGAGCCCCCAGACTCCCGCGAAAAGAAATTACTCTGGTTCGGCAGATCGCGAGAGCCGATCCCTGGCTGATGATGCTGAGACGGCGCGCCGCAGCAGGCGGTGTCGGGGCAAAGCCCCCCGCCAAGATCGATCGACGCCCCCTTCACCAGCGGCCTCGGTGGAAGACTCCACCGACGAGGCCATCAAGCACCAGGCCGAGAGGCACCTGGAGGAGCATGAGCACAAACTGGCGGAGTTCGCCCGCCGATTTGCCGATTTGCAGAACTCTTCGTCGGACCCGGTGGGATACGACTCCCGGCCCCCCTTCTCCCAGGAAATCCAAGAGGAGCCGATTCCAAGCTGGTTCCGCATGCCGCAGGTGGATCCCTACGATAGGACCGCCGACCCCTTGGACCATCTAGAGAGCTACAAAGCTCTCATGAGGGTCCAGGGGGCCACGGATGCTCTTTTATGCGTTGCCTTCCCCGCTACCCTCCGGAAGGCTGCTCGATTCTGGTTCACCCATCTCGAGCCCGGATCTATTTGCTCCTTCCACCAGTTGGAAGGAAAGTTTGTGGCGCACTTCGACGTTTGTCGGAAGGTGCCGAGAGAGGTGGACAGCCTCTTCTCCATCCGTCAGCAGGACCAGGAGCCGCTTCGGGACTACACCCGCTTCAAGACCGCTACCTGGAGATCTACAGCCTGGACGAGCCCGTTGCCATGCTAGCTTTAAAGTGCGTGCTCAAGATGTCCCGCCTGACTTATTCCCTAGACAAGAAGCCCCCTAGGACGTACTCCAAGATCCTCCTTCGTGTCCACAAGTACATCCGAGCGGAGGAGGCTGATCGCACCCGACGAGATTTGGACGGGAGGACCCTGAAGAAGTCAGCCCCAAGAGATGTTCCAGGGACCCGAAGGCCAGGGCCACCCGCTGACCCCCGTCCGGATCCGAAGCTAAAGGGCGGAGCCGCCCCGAAGCGAAGTTTCACCCCTCTCCTTGCCTCCAGGACGAAGATCCTCATGAAAATTGAGGGCGAGCACTACCTCCACCTCCCCCTCAGAACCCAAGGAGCACTCGCGATAAGTCAAAGTACTGCCAATTCCACCGCGAGCATGGCCACGACACGGAGGAGTGTCGCAATCTGAAGCGGGAAATCGAGGAGCTAATCAAAAGAGGCTACCTCAGGAAGTTCATGAGGAACGAGGCTCGGCGGAGGGACAGCCGCTCGCGGCCCTTCCCCCAGTCCCCGCGATCGACAATCGTCCGATGGAGAAGCCGGTGGGCATGATCTCCTGTGGAATCGGGGGGCGGCAAAGAGAGCCCGAGAGGTTGTAGGCCCGGAGGATGTCCCCCCTTCTGAGAAGGGGAATGAAAACAAGAATGTAAATAATGATGCTGTGGTGGTCGAGATGACCATTACAAAGCATCCTGTACATCGCATTATGGTAGATAGTGGAAGCTCCGCTGATGTACTTTTTTATGATGCTTTCTCCTGAATGAACCTGTCCCATGATCAGCTAAGGCCGGTGCACACCCCTCTTATAGGCTTTACCAGGGACTCGGTGGGGGTCGAGGGGGAGATCACTCTCCCGGTCACCGCTGGATCCCCATCTCGACAGACCACAGTCATGATGACATTTACCGACGTCAAGCTCCCTTTGCCTTACAATGCGATCCTCAGGCGTCCGGGGCTCAACCAGCTAGACGCCATGATCTCCACAAGGCGGTTGCTAGTGCAATTCCCCACGGCCTCCGGGCCTGGGGTAATGAGGGGGACGACCCAGCCAGTCTAGCATTGCCTTCAAACGGTCCCAGGTGCCGTGCCCGGGGCACCGGGCTCAGCCCCGACATCGACGACCTCGATTTAAGGGAGAAGGAACCTAGGGGAGGACCCGTAGAGCGTCTGTTGACATACCCCCTCGGTTCAGACCCTCAGAAGACTGTGCAGGTGGAGGCCCAGCTCCCAGAGGAGGAACGGACCCGCCTGCTAGATTTCCTCCGCATGAACGCGGATGTGTTTGCATGGTCCGCGGCCGACATGCCAGGTATCCCCCCTGAGATCATCACCCACAGGCTGAACGTGGATCCGAGGTGCCGCCCGGTCCGCTAGAAGAAGAGGAGTTTTACCGCAGAAAGGCAGAGGGCCATCAACGAAGAGGTGGAAAAGCTCCTCGACGCTGGTTTCGTAAGGGAAGTCCAATATCCCAGCTGGTTGGCGAATGTGGTCATGGTAAAGAAGAGTAGCGGCAAGTGGAGGATCTGTGTGGACTACACCGACCTCAACCGAGCCTACCCGAAGGACAGCTTCCCTCTTCCGAAGATTGACCAGCTGGTGGACACCACTTCGGGGCATCGCCTCCTCTCTTTTATGGATGCCTTCTCCGGGTACAACCAGATTCGAATGCACCCAGAGGACGAAGAGCACACCGCCTTCATCACCAACCACGGAACTTACTGTTACAAGATGATGCCGTTTGGCCTCAAGAACGCCGGGGCCACGTACCAGCGACTGGTCAACAAAGTCTTCAAGGATCAGATTGGTCGCAACATGCAGGTGTACGTGGATGACATGCTGGTAATGAGCAAGCCCCTCTCGGATCATGTTGGCGACCTGGCAGAGACCTTCGGCAACCTCCGGCTTCACCAGATGAAGTTTAACCCTGCGAAGTGCGCCTTCGACGTCTCCGCCGGAAAATTCCTGTGGTTCATGGTGACCCAAAGAGGATTGAAGCCAACCCGAAAAAGGTCCAGGCCATCCTGGACATGGAGCAACCCACCTCCAAGAAGCAAGTGCAGCGACTCACCGGCCGGATAGCCGCTCTGAGTCGGTTTATCTCGAGGTCGGCCGACCGCTGCCGGCCCTTCTTCAAAGTACTGAGGAAGATGAGCGACTTCACATGGACCGAGGAGTGCCAGGAGGCATTTGATGAGCTGAAGAAGACGCTTGCAGCGCCCCCACTACTTTCCAGGCCCGAAGAAGGAGAGGAGCTCATCCTCTACATGGCGGTCACCCCGGAGGCCGTCAGCTCGGTCCTGGTTCGGACCGATGACCAGGGAGTCTAGAGGCTGGTGTACTACACAAGCAAACTCCTCCGTGATGCGGAGCTCAGGTATTCCCGGCCCGAAAAGCTCATTTTTGCATTAATAGTGTCTGCTCAACGTCTCAGGCCCTATTTCCAAGCACATCCTATTGCCATCCTGACTGATCAGCCGCTGAAAGCGATACTCAGTCGACCCGACATATCAGGGCGATTAGCGAAGTGGGCACTCAAGCTCAGCGAGTTCGATATCGCTTATCGGCCAAGGTCGGCCATGAAAGTGCAAGTGCTGGCCGACTTCTTGGTCGAGTGCGCAGGCCTAGGCAAGGGGACAGAGGAGGACCCTCTACACCAGCAATTGAAACCGGGGCCCGAGGAGGACACGTGGATCCTTCACGTGGATGGAGCCTCAAACTTCGGCGGGAGCGAAGCCGGTCTCATTCTCGCCAACGGCGATGGGGTCGTCGCCGAATGTGCACTCTGTTTCCAGTTCGCCGCAACTAACAACCAGGCGAAGTACGAGGTGCTCCTCGCCGGGCTGAGAGTTGCTCGCGAATTGGGCGTGACCAACCTCAAGGCCTTCACCGATTCCCAGCTGGTGGTCGGACAGATCTCTGGAGAGTATGGTGCGCACGACCCTCAAATGGCAAAATACCTGGAGCTCGTGAGAGCGAGCGCGGCCGGGTTTCGGCGCTTCAGCATCTCCCACATACCCTGCGGGGAAAATGCTCGTGCGGACGCTCTCTCCCGGCTGGCGACCCTGCCGGACTCGTTGCTGGGTCGCGCTCATGTTGAGCGCCTCAAGGCCCCGAGCTACAAGACCCCGGTGGAGGTCCAACAGGTCAGCCAAGAGCCGAGCTAGATGGACAAGTACGCCAACTACATTACCAGTGGCACCTTGCCGGAAGAATGCGCGGTGGCCCGTCTTATCAAAAAGAAGGCCGCGCGGTTCGTCCTGATGGATGGGCAGCTGTATCGGAGGTCCTACTCCTACCCTCTCTTCAAGTGCTTGAGACACGCAGAGGCCGCACTCGTACTCCAGGAAATCCACGAGGGCATCTGTGGGAATCACGTGGGGGGCAGAATGCTAGCGTATAAGGCCCTCCGCCAAGGTTATTTCTGGGAGACGATGAAGGAGGATGCCGCCGACTTCGTGAAGAGGTGTGATCGGTGCTAGCGGCATGCCGTGGTGCAAAGGCAGCCCTCCACTCCGCTTTCCCAACTCTCGGCTCCGTGGCCGTTCGCCCAATGGGGGATGGATCTCTTAGGACCATTTCCCCCGGTGTCCGGACAGCGGAAGTTCCTGATCGTGGCCATTGACTACTTCACGAAGTGGGTCGAGGCCGAACCCCTGGCACGGATCACGAAGGCAAACATCGCCAAGTTTTTCTGGAAGTCAATCATTTACCATTTCGGCCTCCCCCATACCGTAATCACTGATAATGGATGTCAGTTCGACTACCGAGAGTTTGAAGAATTCTGCAGCGACCATGGCATCCATCATCGCTTCACCTCGGTGGCGTATCCTCAGATAAATGGAGAATCCGAGGTGACGAATAGGACCATCCTACAAGGCCTCCGGACGAGGCTGGATCAGGCCAAGGGCAGATGGGTGGAAGAACTCCCGAGCGTCCTGTGGGCTTACCACACCACCCCGAGGATGGCCATCGACGAGACCCCGTTCAATCTCGTCTTCAGAGCCGAGGCGGTTATCCCGATTGAGCTCAGTCTACCCACCCTGCACGTGGAGCAGTACGACGAAGTGGAGAACCCCGCCAGGATGATGCTAAACCTGGACCTCCTTGAGGAGACAAGGGACAAGGCCCGAGTCCGGATGGCGACCTACAGGCAGCAAGTGGCCAGGTACTACAACATCCGGGTACGACCAAAGTCCTTTCGCCCCGGAGATCTGGTGCTCCGGTGTGCTGAAGCTTCCCAGCCACGAGAGTGCGGGAAGCTCTCCCCAAACTGGGAGGGCCCGTACAGGGTGGAGGAAGTCCTCCCGCACGGGGCCTATTACCTGGAGGAGTTAGGAGGGTCCAGATTCCCTCGGACCTGGAACGCCTCGAACCTGAGGATGTATTATCAATAATGTAAGATTCCTCAAACTCCTGCAATAAAATTCCTTTACTTCAAACGCTTTTTCTCGCCTCGTAGGAAAAGAGGCGCTTGGCTCTGAGTTCGGCAAACACGGCTGTGGCCGAAGACCCGAGAAAGCGGGAAGTCCCGGACTTCGGTCTGGAAGGCGGGGCAGAGCCCAGATCATCCACATGATCACAGAGAACAGCTCGGCAAGCCGTGCAAGGCTCGGATAAAGCCTACGGCCCCGGGGTTCAGTCCGAAAGTCCCGGACTTCGGTCTGGAAGGCGGGGCAGAGCCAAGCTCGCCCACGCGATCATGGAGAACATCTCGGCAAGCCGCGCAAGGCTCGGATAAAGCCTACGGCCCCGGGGTTCAGTCCGGAAGTCCCAGACTTCGGTCTGGAAGGCGGGGCAGAGCCAAGCTCGCCCATGCGATCACGGAGAATAGCTCGGCAAGTCGCGCAAGGCTCGGATAAAGCCTGCGGCCCCGGGGTTCAGTCCGGAAGTCCCGGGCTTCGGTCTGGAAGGCGGGGCAGAGCCAAGCTCGTCCACGCGATCACGTAGAACAGCCCGGCAAGCTCGAAGGACTCGCGCAAGGCCTGCTCTACCGTCGCCCGACCCGGAAGCTCCGAACTTCGATTTGAACACTGGACGGGACTCAGTCTACTCGCGAATTCGGCCCGGAGCAAACCACAGGACCTAGTCTTGGCACTCGAAGCAAACATCTCAACAAGACAAAAAAAAAAAGAGAGAAGAGAAAAAAAAAAGAAGACGAGGTCGAGGCTTGACAAAAATAGATTTTTCATTGATTTGAAAGAGTAGTACAGTGAAGGAGTCCTTACAGGCCAAGAATCCTCAAAAAAAAAAAAAGAAGGAAGGGAAAGATATAGGTGGGGGCTAGTTCGGTGCGGTGGCACGGTCCTCGGGCAGGGGTGCGCGCTCTCCGTCTTCGTCGTCGGTGGGTGGCTACTCGGGGTGCTGCTCTGGAGCTGCAGCCACGTCGCATGCTGTAGCTGGAGCCTCGCTGGTGGGCTCCTGCCTTCTGCCACTGAGAACCACCCCACTGAGGTCGAGCTCGGGGTAGAAAGAGCCCACCTTCTCCCGGCACACCTGGAACCCCTTCAGGAAGGAGTCTGCGGCGGCCTCCCGGACCTCTGCGATATTCTCGTTGGAGGCCCGGAATTTCGGGACGGCCTCTTGCGCCTCCCGCTTTGAAGCCTCCAGCAGCCCGTTGACGTAGGAGCTCCGCTCCTTGGCTGCGCTCGCCTCCCTCCGGGCCTCCTCCACCTGGTGCTCCAGCGACTGGGACTGGGCTCGGAGGCAAGCCTTCTCCGCTGCGTCCTCCTCCACGCGCCGCTGGTTGGAGATCCTCTCCTCGGACAGAGAGGCCTCCAGTTCTTTGATGCGCCCCTCGACACGCACTAGGTCGGATTGAAGGGCCTGGTTGTTCCCCCGCAGCTCGACCCCCTTCTCCATGAGGCCATTCATGTCGGCTGCGAGCTTGCCAAGCTTCTCCTCCTTCTCGGCATCCTTCTTGGCGTACCCTGCGAGGAAATTCATCAGCAGTAGCACGTCGGTCCCGATCTGCACAAAAAAGAGGAGTCGGTCTGTTAGAAGTCAACTGGAGCTTTGAAGGGGAAGGTTCCGAGTCTGGACTTACCGTGAAGAGCTGTGGAAGGATCCCGAGTAGAGCGTCGGCGTAGTCCCGGCCGCCCCTCAGTCGGCGGTCCCGGGAGGTGTAGGCAAATTCCATTACCCTCTCCGCGAGCCCCTGATCACGGATCACGAAGCACCGGCTCGTGAGGGTTGGCGACGGGGTGGACAGATCGGCGGCGACAGGAGTGACCGACCCCCCGGGGGGGACTGCTGCCGGCGGGGCAGCTGGAGTCACCAGCGGCGCCGTCGGAGCTGCGGTGGAGGCGGGCGCTGCCTGGGAGGGAACCGGGCCTCCCTCTTCTGCGACCCCGTCGAGGCGGATGACGGGAGTGTCGACAGCCCGGGCCCGAGGTGGCCTGGGTGCGGGAACTGCAGCTACTGGACCTGGGGCGGGTGTCGGCACGGCCTCTCGGCTCGCCTCGGTGCGAGCCCTCTTTGCCGCGGGCTCATCTCCCTCGGTGGTGTCCCTCTGGGCGGCGCCCTCCAGGAGGTTTTCCATGGAAAACTTCATACCTGCAAAAGAACGGAAGTCGGTCAGCCCGGTTAAAGAGAGAAGTGTGGAGTAGGAAAAAAGGCAGAGCCTCACCCGGCTCCCGGATGGGACTGATCCCCGCCTCGAACAAGTTATGCTCCGAAAGCAGAACATCGAGTGCAGGGACCACGTAGCTCAACAGTAGGGAATAAGCCTCCTGGTCCGCCGGCTCAACTTGGGAGTTCCGGTTCGAGGACCGATCCGGCTCGCTCCAGGCCCAGTAGATGTCCTCGACTGAGGCAAAAAAGAACCGGTTCTTCCAACCCTTGATGGAAGAAGGGAGGTCGAACCGGAGACACCTAGGCCGGGATGAAATGTACCACTAGCCATCATCGGTGGAGTGTCGCTTCAGGATGAAAAGAGCCCTGAAGAGAGAGAAACGGGCAACGAACCCGTGGAAGTGATAGAAGACGATGAAGGCGAAGATGACCCGGATGGCATTGGGAGCCAACTGGGCCGGGACTAGGCGGAAGTGACTGATGAAGGAAAGAAAGAAGGGGTGCAGGGGAAACCGAAGACCCCCAAGGAGGAAGTCCTCGTAGAAGGCTATTCGACCGGGGCCGCTTAAGGTGACGCGGTCCCCGGGCCGTGGGAGAGAAAGATGGATCGACCCCGGGATGCCATAGACTTCCCGGAGCAAGGAAAGGTCACCTTCGATCATCGTTGAAACGTGACCGGAGGGACCAACAGAAGAAAGGGCCGGAGGATGAAGTAAAGAGATGGGACTGGCGGAGATCACGGGGGGAGACCCGAGACCCCTAGGGATACCTATGGTTATGCCCCCAGGCTGGAGCCGCCTGTGGACCTCCTCCGGGACCACCTCCGCTTCCGAGGAGGAAGACGATGGAGTCCTCGACCGGGACAGGCCGGCCTCGTCCGGGTTAGACGAAACATGATGACGGCGCGCCATTGGGAAGGAAGTGGTGAAGAGAGATCGCTAAGGAAAGGGGATGGAGGCAGACGAAGGCACTCACCGAAACACACTATGCAAAAGAGGCGGCAACCCGGGGGAGTGGAAGATAGCCTACTGCAAACTGCCGGCGGAGCGTGAGAAAGGGAAAGGGCGTCGTTCCGGAAAGTCCCCCTCCTTTTAAAATTCGATCGACAGCGGCCATACACGTCATTCCGTTCCGGACCACCAGATGGATGCCGCGTGGATGCACGCCTGACATCGACGCTTCGGTGACGGGGAAACGGCCTCCATTCCGAAGCGACGCATTAATTGCAACTAGAGAGGCGACGCGTGGCAGCCTCTTATAGGACCTTGGGCGCAACGAGGAACGACGATGAGAATCGTGGCAATCATGGCACGAGATCTTCGCCTTTGCCACGTCATCTCTGCATTAAATCCCCACGTTCCAAGCCATGATGCCTCAACGGAATGGGGGGATGGGGGGCAACTGTTACGGCCGTTACGATGACGTGGCGTATCTCAGATTCCGCCGAGCGTAATTCGAGCCACGTGGAGTTTTTCGGCATAATGGGATCGGTCCAGCAAGGTTGGATGTCGCTCCACCTCGACCGAAGTCGAGGTCGGTCTGGGCCTTCTCGCTCCTTCGCCAGGTGGCGCCCGGAGACAGATCTACCTCGGCCAAAGTCGAGCGCCTCTCTGCCACTCCGCCAGGTGTCCGCCCAGGAGGGGCCCACCTCGGCCGAAGCCGGCGGCCCCTCGCTCCCTCGCCAGCTGGCGCCCTGAGACAGTCCCACCTCGGCCGAGGTCGAGCCGGGCCCTCTTGCTTCTTCTCCAGGTGGCGCCCGGAGACGGGTCCACTTCGATCGAAGTCGAGCGCCTCTCTGCCGCTCCGCCAGGTGTATGCCTAGGAGGGGCCCATCTCGGCCGAAGCCGGCGGCCCTTGCTCCCTTGCCAGGTGGTGCCCCGAGACGGTCCCGCCTCGGCCGAGGTCGAGCCGGGCCCTCTCGCTCCTTCGCTAGGTGGCGCCCGGAGACGGGTCCGCCTCTGTCGAAGTCGAGCGCCTCTCTGCCGCTCCGCGAGGTATCCGCCCAGGAGGGGCCCACCTTGGCCGAAGCCGGCGACCACTTGCTCCCTCGCTAGGTGGCGCCCTGAGACGGTCCCACCTCGACTGAGGTCGAGCCGGGCCCTCTTGCTCCTTCGCCAGGTGGCGCCCAAGGACGGGTCCACCTCGACCGAAGTCGAGCGCCTCTCTGCCGCTCCGCCGGGTGTCCGCCCAGGAGGGGCCCACCTTGACCGAAGTCGGTAGCCCCTTGCTCCCTCGCCAGGTGGTGCCTCGAGACGGTCCCACCTCGGCCGAGGTCGAGCCGGGCCCTCTCGCTCCTTCGTCAGGTGGCGCCCGGAGACGGGTCCACCTCGGCCGAAGTCGAGCGCCTCTCTGCCGCTCCGCCAGGTGTCTGCCCAAGAGGGGCCCACCTTGGTCGAAGCCGGCGGCCCCTTGCTCCCTCGCCAGCTGGCGCCCTGAGACGGTCCCACCTCAACCGAGGTCGAGCCGGGCCCTCTCGCTCCTTCGCCAGGTGGCGTCCGGAGACGGGTCCACCTCGACCGAAGTCGAGCGCCTCTCTGCCGCTCCGCTAGGTGTCAGCCCAGGAGGGGCCCACCTCGGTCGAAGCCGGTGGTCCCTTGCTCCCTCGCCAGGTGGCGCCCCGAGATGGTCCCACCTTGGCCGAGGTCGAGCCGGGCCCTCTCGCTCCTTCGCCAGGTGGCGCCCGGAGACGGGTCCACCTCGGCCGAAGTCGAGCACCTCTCTACCGCTCTGCCAGGTGTCCACCCAGGAGGGATCCATCTCGACCGAAGCCAGCGGCCCCTTGCTCCCTCGCCAGGTGGCGCCCCGAGATGGTCCCGCCTCGGTCGAGGTCGAGCCGGGCCCTCTTGCTCCTTCGCCAGGTGGCGCCCGGAGACGGGTCCACCTCGACCGAAGTCGAGCGCCTCTCTGTTGCTTCCCCAGGTGTCCGCCCAGGAGGGGCCCACCTCGGTCGAAGCCGGCCAACCTGTGCGGAGAGGCCCCCCAGGAACAGGAGCACGAGTTCCAAGACTACCTCTCGAGCGGTGCGCACTGCACCCCGAGAGAAGTGCCCGTACGGTCGGCGGTGGCACACGAAACCTAGCTTACATCGGCCCGACAGGTTTCGCAGTCGAGAGGCGAGGTCCTGACAAAACAGGACCTGGTAGCGGGCATTGTCGGCGCCTGGGAAGGAGAGCGCTCACGCTCGGTCCAAGGTCTAGCCGGCGTCCTCCCTCTACTCTTCCCTCGCTAGGCCCGGCAAGCAAGGCGAGGAGGCCGCCGGGTTCTTTGACCCAAAAGGGAAAGGAGAAAGAGAGGGAGGGAAGGAGGTGGAAGCAAAGAGGGGGCCTCCCGAAGGTGGGAACCGAAAGGCTACGTGATGGGATAAAAGGATGGGAAGAGCGGACAACCAGGTAAGCAAGAAACAGAGGCTGGAAAAGGGAAAAAGCACCGAGAGCAGGATCTAAGATCCCAAAAGGGGGCCCTTGGTGCAAGCCCGGTGAAGGAACTCGGCCGGATTTCTACTCCTCTTGAGACTTTTCTTGCTAAGCACGATCTCTAAGTCTGGGACTCCTTCGGGGGCCTGTCTTGGAGACTCTGTTCCCTCTCACCATTTTCTAACTTGACCGTCGGAGCTCTATCGCCGGGATCCCCGGCCAGGACTTCTGACCTTATCTTGCAGAACTGGGAGCCAGGAGATCTCGGGGCGAGACAGCCTAGTCAAATCAGTGGCTCTGAAGCCACAGGTGCGGCGGCGAGATTGGCAACACTAGCCAATGCACCTCCAAAGCCTTACTTATAGAGGAGCCAGCTGAGAACGAGTTATAACCCATTGCTGAACCTCAAGGAGAAGCGTATGAAGCAAAAGATCAATTGTTAGAAGAATATGAGGGAGAGGAATAACTGTTTGAGTATGGAGACCTGTTAGGAGTAGTTAGGTGCATCCTAACCCAGAACATAGTGCAAGAAGATTGGCGTAGGACTAACATCCTACAAACCTTTATCAAGTTAGGGGATAAGGTGTGCAAGATCATAGTGGATAGTGGAAGCTGTGTCAATGCCATCTCTTTAAGTACTATCAGATCCCTAGGATTGATCCCAGTTCCTCATCCCAACCCTTATAAGGTCTCATGGATAGATTCGACCTCAATATCTATCAAATATATATGCTAAGTCTTGATCAAGTTGCAATCATATGAAGAGACGATTTGGTGTGATGTCCTTCCCATGGGAGTCAGTAGCATTATCCTAGGATGACATTGGCTTTATGATCATGATGCCACCTTTTTTGGTCGGACCAATACCTATGCCTTCAATCGCCATGGGAAGAAATTTGTAATCAAACCAACTCCACCTAAGGACCAGGTCAAAAGAGGATCAAGTAGCCTAAAGGAAAAGAAACCTGGAGTTAACTTAATCAAGGCCAAGGAGTTAGATAAAGAGATTGCTGAGGGAGCCCCCGTTTGGATCTTGGCCACCAAAGAGAACCATGAGCCAACCCAAAGAGTGCATCCCCAAAAAAGTAGTTGAGGCTCTAAAAGAGTTTGAGGATGTTTTCCTTGATGAATTACCTGATCAACTATCATCCCTTAGGGACATCCAGCATGCTATATACTTGGTCCTAAGAGCCACTTTACCAAACCTTCCTCACTATAGGATGAATCCCACTAAACACCAAGAACTTCAGAAACAAGTGGGAGAGTTGCTTAGGAAGGGTTTTCTTAGGGAGAGCCTGAGTCCCTGTGCAGTCCCTGCACTTCTGACCCCTAAGAAAGATGGAACCTAGAGAATGTGTGTCGATAGCAGAGCCATCAACAAAATCATGGTGAAATATAGGTTTTCCATCCCCCATTTGGATGACATGCTTGACATGATGGCCGGTGCCACAATCTTTTTCAAGATAGACCTTAAGAGTGGCTACCATCAGATTAGGATTAGGCCCAGGGATGAGTGGAAGATGGCGTTTAAGACTAAGGATGGCCTTTTTGAATGGATAGTAATGCCTTTTGGACTATCAAATGCACCTAGCACCTTTACGAGGGTCATGACCCAAGTCCTGAAAGAGTTCACTAAAAAATTCTTGGTGGTATATTTCGATGACATCTTAATATATAGCAGGACTAAGGAAGACCACCTTAACCACCTCAAGTTAGTATGTCAGACACTTAGGGAGAATAGCCTTTATGCCAATCCTAAGAAATGTGAGTTCATGACAAATAGGGTTATCTTTCTAGGTTTTGTAGTTACCCCTGAAGGAGTCTCAGCTGACCCTGAGAAGGTTAAAGCTATAGTTGAGTGGCCAGTCCCCACTAGTATCCACGATGTTTGTAGTTTTCATGGCTTAGCCACCTGTTATTGGAGATTTATTTGGGAATTCAGTTCTATTGTAGCACTCATCATCGACTGCATTAGGAAGAGAAGCTTTTAATGGACCAAAGCTGTAGATAAAGCCTTCCTGGAGATCAAGGATAAAATGATACAAGCACCTATCCCAAGATTGCCTAATTTTTCTAAGGTTTTTGAGGTTGCTTGTGATGCTTCAGGAGTTGGCATTGGAGGAGTACTTAGTCAGGAAAATCACCCTGTGGCCTTCTTTAGCGAGAAACTCAATGAGGCCAAAGTTAACTATTCAACCTACGATAAGGAGTTTTATGCAGTCGTTCAAGCCCTTGGATACTGGAGACATTACCTGCTACCCCAGGAATTCATCTTGTATTCTGACCATGAAGCACTTCGGTACCTAAACTTCCAGAAAATATTGAATCATAGGCATGCTAAGTGGGTAGAATATATCCAAGCCTATACCTTTGTGCTTAAACATCGTGCTGGTACTAAGAATAAGGTAGATGATGCCCTTAGTCGTTGTGCCCTGTTGCTGAATACTGTTAGAACTGAGGTTATAAGATTTGATCAATTAAAAGAGCAATATGAGTCTTGTCCTGACTTCGATGAGATCTTCCTGTCGAGGAAACAAGAACCATCTAGTGCCCATAGTGAGTACACCTTTCAAGATGGTTACCTCTCAAAGGAAATAGGTTGTGCATTCCCAAGACTTCACTTAGAGAATTCTTAGTTTGGGAAACCCATGCAGGAGGCCTAGCTAGTCATTTTGGTAGGAAAAAGACCATTTTAGCAGTAGAAGACCAGTTCTTTTGGCCGAGCCTCAAGAGAGATATAGCCAACATTATTTCTATGTGTCAAACTTGTGCTATTGCCAAACAGTAGAAGCAAAATACTGGCCTGTATACCCCTTTACCCATACTTAGTCGCCCTTGGCAAGACCGTAGCATGGACTTTGTAGTAGGATTGCCTAAGACCGTAAGGAAGCACGATTTAGTCTGTGTAGTGGTTCATAGATTCTCCAAATGGCCCACTTCATACCCTGCTCCCAGATCCTAGATGCTTCCAAAGTGGCCAAGCTATTCCTTGAGCATGTGGTTAAGTTACATGACCTGCCCAAAACCATAGTGTCCAATAGGGATGTCCGCTTCACTAGTTATTTTTGGAAGACCCTTTGGCACCTACTAGGAGCCAAGGTCAAGTTTTCTACCACCTACCACTCGCAAACCAATAGCCAAACTGAGGTAGTCAATCGTAGCCTAGGGAACCTACTAAGATGTCTGATAAGCGAACATACTAGAAATTGGGATCTTCTCATACCTCGAGCTGAGTTTGCTTATAATAGTTCAGTGAATAGGACCACTGGAAAAAGTCCTTTTGAGGTTGTCAGTGGGTACAAACCTAATCGCCCTCTCGATTTTGATTCCCCTACCCATCCATGCATGAGTCTCAGAGTCCGCCGAATCATTTGCACAGCATATTAGGGACATGCATAAGGAAATTAACCAGAAAATTAATTAAAGCAATAATGCATACAAAAAATTGGCTGATTCCCGGAAACGAGCCAAAGAGTTTGAAATTGGGGATTCTGTAATGATTAGGCTTAGGCCTGAACGATTTCCACCAGGAACCATTAAGAAACTTCATGCTCATAGAGCTGGTCCCTTTAGAGTGATAAGGAGAGTTGGCCCTAATGCCTATGTGCTTGAGCTTTCCCCGAATTATGGCATTAGCTCGACTTTCAATATCTCGGACTTAGTCGAGTATAGGGAACCAGCAAACATACCCAGCGAGCCATTTGGGCATGACCTTTTATTTGAGAGCGAACCCGACCCAGAGTGTCCACCTCCAATTTTACCTAAGAGAGGAGAGCGGATCGAGCATGTCCTAGATGATCAAGCTATCACCACCCGGGACAAAGGCTATCAGCATTACTTGGTATGATGGAAAGGTTGACCGGAGTCCGATAATTTGTGGATTACCCAGGAGGACTTGCAGCACCTCGACCCCAACCTTCTGGAGAAGTATCAAAGCCAAATCAACCCTTACTCGACAGGGTAGAGTTCTTCCCACCCCGGGAGAATTGGTGTGGGCACTAGGATCAGACAGAGGCTTCTCAATCCTTTGTGGATCTCTGATTAGGATTTTAATTTGTTGGGTTATGTAATAAGGCTTCAAGCCTGAGCATTTTAATTTTGAGTCATGTACTTAGTTTCAATTTTTGTTTTAGCCTTGTACCTTGGTCAATTTGGTCAAGCTAGATCAATGGGTCATGTATTTAGCTGTATTGGTCTAAGCCTAAGTCTACTTGATAATTGAGCTCAAGCTGGAGTGGACATTTGAGTTATGCCCAGTTGATGGATCAAGCCATCTTCCCCATGCCAAGTTGGATCACCATTTCAATGCCTGGAGCGCCATTTCATCAGTGCCATGTGGCATGAGGAGGCAACACCTCACCAAGACACTTGGGTGGCCAAGAGAGAATGGAGGGATTCAAAGTCAATGCTTGTTGGATGCCCATGCTCCAAGCCAACAAATTCCCCATCCCACTCCCCATATCAAGCTCTTTTCCAAAGAAGCTTGGTCAGCCAAGGAAGGTTGAAGCATCCCATGATTTTTGAAGACATGTTCCTTTCTTCATGCCCCCACATCAAGCTCTTTTTCAAAGAAGCTTGGTCGGCCAAGGAAGGTTGAAACATCCCTTGATTTTTGAAGACATGTTTCTTTTCTTCAAGCCCCTACATCAAGCCTTCTTCCCAAAGAGTCATGGTCGGCCATGGAAGAAAAATAAAGCCAATTGGGTGCCACCTTAAATCAAGAAGACAACATCCCCCAAATCAAGCTCCTCCACCCAACCAAGGTCGGCCAAGCATCCAATAATTCAAATTTCAAAGGATTAAATTTAGATTTGGGCACCCCTTGTTTAAATTTTAGTAACTCCCCTCATTTGAATTCAAATGAGACTTAGGTGCTTATAAAAGGAGCCCTAACCTCTTGTAATTTCAATTTTGATGAAATGAAAAAAAGAGTTTAAGTTTTCTCCCATTAGCCCTTGTCTTCTTAGACTAGGAACTCTGTGAGAGAGTGTCTTTGTCCTTTGGGACATCGAGGGGTGAGAGGCTCTAAGTTACCTTCCTCCTTCGCAAGCCACCAGTCCATCTTCAAGCTGGGACACTACCTGGAAGATCCACCTGGATGCCCAACAAGAAGAACTCTTTTTGACCACCATCTTTGATTCCTTTTCTCCTCCCTTTTCACTTTCTCATACCCCTAGTTGCTGTTTTCTAACCCTTCTCTTGGTTGTTCGCAGGTCCTCCAGGTGCCACGGACAAAGGATTCGGTTTTCCTTGCCTTCGGACCATCGGACAGAAAGCTGACGAATCCGCAGGGTTGAAGGCTTGATCTTCCAGGCCATATCCGCGAGCGTGAGAGAACTCGACATCGAGCGCATCAGAAACTTCAAGATTTGCATTCCCTGGTCTCCTAAGTAGGTATTGATTTAAAGCTAAGTCCTACGAGGTTTCTCAATCCTGGGATCCTCTCTGCATCATTGTTTAGGGACTAAACTTGCATGCTAGAAGTATCTTGTTTTTATAGAACCCCTAGATCTAGTCTTTGCTCAACTTCAGGAATCAGAAAATCACTTAAAATCTAAAACACCAAAAAGAAATCATTTGCATATTCATCTCATCATTAGTATAGCCCCGCATCATCTCAGTCCCGCATTAAAGGCCTTTCGAAGGTTATGGTATTTGAAATATCGAGGAGGATGGAGCTTGAGTCCATATATTAGTCACAAAAGTGGACTCCTACTATCATGGCAACTCCATGGTTAAGGTTCAAAGAAAAATGACCTATGAGATGATATCTAGAAGTACCAATTTGTAGTTTATCTCCATCCCATCCCTATGGTGCGGTGCTTTATTATGATAGTGAGGTTAAGCATAGCTCTTAATAGATCTAAGACTGTGAGTTCAGTAAGGTACGGTTCCATTACATGTATCCTTGGAGGATCTATCTTAGTGAGAGTAGCTGTAAAGCTACGACTACAGGATTAGGGTGAATCCCTAGTAGCTCTCATGAAAATCAAGACAAGCGCATGGCCTAGATAGCGTTATCCCACATTATGATTAGTTCATCTTCATATTATGTATATTTTATACTAAATACAAGTTCAAATATAGAAAGTACTTATACTAAACACAGTAAAAATCCAAAGATCTTTTATTTTAAATTATTTACCAAGTTTAATAATATTAAATTTTAATTTTATTTTTTGGGGGGGATTGTTGACCAGACGTTATTGAAAAAAATATAAAACCTTCCTCCCCCTGTCGCAAAGTGCGCGTGATCCACATGCACGCCGTGCGCGGGTCCGTGCATTTTGGCCATTTCTTTTTTATTATTTTATTAATTTCAAGAATTTCAAGTTCTCTCTCTAATATATTTCTCTCTTCCAAATTTTCTAAAATTCTCTCTCGTATTTTTTTTATTTTAATAATTTAGACTAAAGACGAGCTGATCGGTGTTCATTTGAGATCGTGCCACTGGCGAACATTGAAGTGTTGGCTTCTAAGTTGTACCTTGAAGGACGGTGTGTGGTCCAATCATTCTTCGCACGAGATGGGGGTCAAATCTTTTTTAGAACAGTGATTCTATCTGCCTTCCAGGCCAGACTTCTAACCTTGTTGTATTATATTTTAAATTATTTTATTACATCAACATTATTTTGCCACACACATCATGAAAAGAAATTATTTTTTAAAATATTTTAAATATATATAAATATATATTTATTTTCCATACATTATAGCTAACATCCACAACCCCACACTCATTCATTTTTTTAATATTCTAGTATATTACAAACCAAATCACTTATCTAAATCTTCATATCATAAAATATAAATGAACAAAATTTCAATAAAATGGATACATTTTCAAAATAAAAATCATATTAAGCAATGATATTATACTATTAATAATATTATCTTGTGTATTCACTTGATGCATGCATAAAAGACCACAAAACATGTAAATTTTGATCTTTAGACTATTCAAAAATTGTAGATCATGTTCTGTAGGATGGCTTTTTTATTTTGAAGGGCTGCTATGGATGTAGTATTGATAATATTTGATGCTAAATATTATAGATAGTATAAAAGATTTTACCTTATATATGCATAGTAAACATAAACCAAGCAACCAAGTCTTTTCTAGAGGAGGGGATAGGAAGGACTACCATCTTTTAAGTTCCAAAATCTTTCACTCACTATATCCATATTCCATTCTTTTTTTTAAAAAAAGAGAAAAATCTCTTTATTCATTCTTATCATAGACCAACTATCAACTTTTGACTAGGTACACTAAAATCTAGTTTGCGAGCTGTCATTTCTTCTTCAAATCTATAGGGATTACATATCTTGGAAGGTGAAATTGAAGGTAAAAGGTTTGATCCAGTTATTTGTTGATTTCACATGTTAAAAAGGCATATTTATGTTTCCATGCCTTCAAGTAGAAGTTAGAACTATCATTCATTCCTTGCCTTCAAGTTTCTGTCATATTATTTTAAATTCCTTATGTTTTTGGTACATTGAATCTTTCCATATTACAAAGTTTAAAAATATACTTTCTTGTAAGAAATTTTTTAATCTTAAACATCATGAGAATTAAAGAGCTCATGGCCATCCATCATATATTACCTTGTATATCATAATTTTTTAATATTAGCAGGGCACACGAGGAAAAGGTATATTTCTTCTGCATGGTAATTAAAAAGGTTTTAATTTTACCTTCACTTAAAAGAAACTTTTAAAAGCAAATCTGGCAGTTTGGCTCCAAATTGATATTTAAATGCCTTAGCTTGCCACTTTCATCCAATCCAAACTATAACTCCTTAGATCATTTTTGCCCATACGAATGGTTTTGGCTTGTTGATAATGGTGAAAATAATCAAAGAAGAATCCATACTTTTGATATGCTTCTCTCTATATTGTTTGTTTCCTGCCTCACTAGCTTGTCAAAGCTATAGAAAGTACAAAACCAAAAACCAATAATAGAATTCCAAGTGTTTCAATCATAAACTATTAGAAAATCTTAACATATGAACCCTAACATAGCTTTTCTTGACAAAAACATTTCAGGTATGCTATGTACGAAGGTTATCAAATAATTCGAATAATTTAAGCTCAAAATAATCTTAACTCAAAATAGACTCGAATCAAGCTCAATTTGACTAAGTCAAGGTGGAAATTAGTTCATAAGATCCAAGCCGATTTTCAAAAACTAAGCTTGAACGTACCAACTTGATCAAACTCATTTTGATATGATCCATAGTTGGTAAAGCATAATATAATATACTAGTTAGAATATAATTAGTTTTTGGATTTAATTTCAACATTTGACTTTTGGCTTAGTTAACATAAAATCAACCATTGAATCAATCTTAAGCAAAGCTTAAGTGAGCTAATAATCAAGCTTGAACTTAACTTAATTAAGGTTAGAACTAAACTTAAACCAATCTTGATAAATATTATTATTGAGTTGTTGAAAATGTTTTCATGATACATTCGATCCAAAATTAGGATTGGTCAAGTAAAAAAAAGGGCCAAGCTTACTTTCAGATTTTAAGCTCAAAATTAGTTTTAACCTATGCTTGACCCAACATCAATTAAGCTTCACTCAATTACACCCTTAGGGTTTATTGGGTTGGGGTATGTCAAATTACAAGATAATCTAATGATTCATAGAAATTTTTTATTTAAAAAAGTTATAGGAAAAATAAATTTTACTATATTTAGTTGATGGAAATATTACTCCAAAAAAAAGCATCGAAAGAGGATTACCATATTTAGTTAGTGCAAAAATTACTCAAAAAAATAGATGAAGGATTACCATATTTGGTTGGACGTAAATTTATATGAAAATATTACTAAATTTTTAATAATATCCTTGATCAATAATTCAAGTAATAATTTTTTTTCTTATTCAGACTAGTTTATAGTCCTTTCACATGAAAGCTATAAATATGAGTCATTTATAATATTAAAATATATTTACACAAGTTAATTAATATTTTTAAATTAATCTGATATAGACAATATATTTTTTATTATAAATAAAATTTAGAATTTTCAATTTCTTTTTGAATACATATATTTAAGTATAACAATGTAATTAATTGATTAATTTGGAAAAAAAAAATTGAGTTGGGATTTTTTATGGGCTTGATAATATTAAATGAACATATTTATGGGTTTTAATGACAAGAAAAATAAGGATATTTTTGAAATGATAATTTCAAATTATCTTTACTTTGTAATCTGGTATGGGAAAAAAATACAACTCACTTTTATAATGATAATTTCAAATAATTTCTAGTTGGTAACTTGGCATGGAAAAAAAAATCACTTGTTAATGATATTTATTTTTAGTTGGATTCAATTAATCTGGTTCGGGTTTGGAATTAACTCGTATTTGCTCTAAACCTGATAAAAAATCGGTGACCCGGTTGGTTCAACTGTGAACTATCACACCCGGTCCAAATCCGGAGGAAACCTGGTTGAACCGATGGGAGAAAACTGAACCAAAAAATCGAGAATGAGTCAAAAGACTCGAAACTCTAAAGGGACTCTTCGGCTCTTCTCTTCCCGTTTTCCACGAGTTCCATCCTTTTGGCTTCCTCCTAGTTCCCCTAATCCCTCTTTCTCTCTCGATTCTTCCTCTCGGACTGGTGATCAAGTAGCGGCGGTGGTGGTAGCAAGGGCAAGGATGAAGGAGCTTTACTCTTCTTGGCTTATTCTTCCTCCGGTTCATTGTTCAGGTGAGGTGAGGCATTGATTTTTTTTTGTGTTTCCATCGACCTTTAGATCACATACTCCCTCCTCGGCTCGAGCTTTTGCCAGGGATGGGATGGGTAAAAAGGAGAGATGCCTCAACTACAAGTGCTTCCCCACTAGGCCACCTCTCCCACCCGAACCATATATATGATTCCCCATCACCAAATGGCCCAAACCCTAGCCAATAGCCACCCTCCGATGATCCGATCTCCAGCAATTTCCCTGTCCTCACCACTGCCATATTTGTGCCTCGCCTTATCCATCTCTGGTCTCCTTGTTTTTATTCTGTTATGGACTTTGGAGTTCGGATTTTTGGATGTTTCATGGATTGGTGGATGGATGAGAACTCATGCCGGCATGCCAGATCTCCACTCTCCACCCCATCGGCCAATCCCCTCCGGCCTCCCCCCCTTCTTCCCTCTCGCCTCTTGGTGACCTGATAGAAACTCAGATCGACTGGTGAGCTGTGAGTAACAAAGCAAGTAAAGAAGAAGAGGAAAATGGATTAATCAAGGATAAGAACTAAGAAAATTTTGTTTAATTTAATTATTTATATTTGTAGGATTATAGTTGTATTTTATTGGTATTTTGATGTTTATAATATTGAAATATATATTATTAGGGTCATTATTACATTATTGAATATAATTAAGTTAATGAATATTAAATTTTTTGTTTATTGCATGACCCACCGGTTCAACCATTGATCCGGCAATTGAACCGGTGATCCAGTATCTTGTCCAGATCAATATCCGGGCCATATTTAATAATATTGGTCCTAAGTATTTGTACAGGATGGGACATCGATGTATCCCATTATGTAGAAAAACCATGACAGCCACGAGATTTAAAATCTTGGTTGGATTACACATGCTCTTTTTGCCATATCCACCCTCTATTTGTATCGATCTCAAAGTAGATATCGATCAACTAGTTTTGAATTTCATATGAAGAGGAATTATTTCTTTGGCACGAAAGGCACAACCCAAATTCAGTGAAACCATAATGATGATCCGTCACCGCTAAGATGGTAGCTCAGTTGGTAGAGGCTTAGCCTTTCCTTCTTTAGATCACAGGTTCAAGATATCATCCCATGGATGACTCGAATCGAATATAGGATTTATCTCCTCCCTCTTTTTTTGTTCTATCAAAAAGAAAAAAAAAAATGATGATCAGTCTCTTAGCCGTCGGATCTGGAAATGACGAGCTCTTCAGATCTTGGCCGTTGAATCGGACAGCTCGGACACCAACCACCCAACTGCCCCCATCGTCGAAGAAAGTTGCCGCTTTATCCCTTTCTTCTGCCCGCCCCTTACACTGAGATCACGTTCACGCCTCGATGATAGGAGTCACGGCTCCAATCCCCACACCGCCCCTTTGTGCCCTCCTCGCCCTTTCCCGGCGTCCGAGAACTCCCCCCTTCGCTCGCCTCCGAAACGCCGGGTTTCGAATCGAGGATCGACGATTCTCTCGCATCTCGATGGCGCTGCCTCTCGATTCCTCCGCGTCTTCCCCCGAAGCGATCGGTCAGCATCTCCTCGATCGTTTCTATGTGTTTGAATCACTGTTTCCTATGAACGAATTTTGTTCTTGTTTGCATTTGATCTGGGTGCTGGTTCTGTTTTGCTGTTTTTGGTACGCTGGTAGGGTTTTGGGTTCAAACGGAGGTCGGAGTAGCCAATTTCTTCTTGTTCGAAATGGATTACGGCATTCGGAAATAGTTCTTGGTCTTGGAAGTGTAGATTTTTGTTTTTCTTTTTGTGTGCATTGGGTATCTTGGGAAGAGCCCAGCAGCAGTTTCTAATTGAATAAGGATGCAATTATGGCTTCTCTGGTCGAAGTTGCTGTTTCCAGCATGCTAGATTTTTTCTTGCTGAATGGAATCCGTGCGTTTGATTCACTTGGCTTAATAGTTCTTGCCATGTGGATTTTGCTTGTTCTTTGGTGCACTGGGTGTATTCGTGGTCATTTTTTTAATTGTTTTTTCCCCTGTTGGAATTCTTGATTGTGCTTGGATTAAAACGACGATGGGAATAGGCAAGATATTGTAAAGGTAGAATGACACAGGATGACCTAGCTATCCTAGATCTAATGATCGGTAGATAAAATAAATAAATAGTTAAAGCAAATAAGAGCAAATAATCAAGACAAGAATAATTAAAATTAAGGTTCGATCTAGGAAGTGACCCTATCGGCATGCATGATCTAGATTTTTTTCAAAAGTTGGATCATTGGTCGATGACTGCTAGGCTAGGTTTTCTCCAATTCAGTTATTTCAGATCTAATTGGATTAAAGATAGGAAAATAAATAAAATTTCAGCAATGAATTATAATCTAAAATAGGAAAAGTTCTCACCAAGTACGAGATGTCATGGAGTCCTGGAAAAGGGAGATCAACCCGGAAGTGGTCGAGGTGGATGGCGATGAGTTCGTGGACGAATCAGACAGGAAGTCTTCGGACTTGGTTTACCAACACAAGATAAGAGTAGTCAAAAATTATCCCAAATAGAAACAAAATTTAATTCAGTCCAATAAATCCAAAATTAGAGATCGACACGATTTCTGGTTTTGCTCTGAAAGTGTGTGGATTTCTCGTTCAAGCGCATGCTTTTATAACCGTGTGAACAAGATACTCGGGATCAAAAACGGCGGTGAACTCTAATTAATTATTTTAAATCCATTCTTTTTCTTTTCTTTTTTTCCAAAATTGCTTGAAATCGGCAGGCAAAGGGGCTTATGCGCCAAAAACCATGTAAGTACTTTTCTTGCTTTCACATTCATGCAAAAGGGATCGCCTTTATGATCATGTGGAGAGGGGGCTCGAAAAAATTGAGGACAACTGGGCTTGGTGTCGAGGAGGAACTCGGTGGACGGAGGAGGGGAACGTGCTGGAGGTCTCGAAGAAGATCGGTCGCCAGAGGGAGGGAGGCTTGTTGGTGGAACGGTGGCACGGAGGCTCGATCGGTAGCAAGGACAGATCTCACAGCATGGTGACACACAGGTCATAGTCGGCACATACGGGAGACTTGTTGGTTGGCATGGTGGCTGCAAGAGACGGCATGGCTGGGATCGGCATTGGCGTGAAGGATGGCATGACGGTTCCGTCGTTCGGCATAAGATTCTTGGTGGCACGGTTAGGAGTGTATGCGGCTGAGCAGGGGTGGTGGCACAGGCTGCATGGGTCCGGCGGCGTGGGTGCTTAGTTGGTGAGGATCTCCTCACGGACAAAAGGGAGGTGGCGGTGGGGATGATCGTCGGTGAGATTGGTGGTTAAGAGGTCGAGGGTGATGGGGAGTTTCACGAAGAAGACAGTGCAGCAGCGGTTGGATGACATGGCATCACGAGAGCGGTGTCTTAAGCATGTTGGAAGTTGGAACGGATGGCTTGGACGGCACCGGAGGTTATGGGAGACACTACAGTAGGCATGGGTGAGGTCGGTGACGAGGGGTGGAGCACGAACTTGGCTATGATGACCTTTGGAGCCAAACCTCGTGATAGGGAGGAAAGGATCCTGGGGGCTTTGGCTTGGGCAGAGATGGCATGTTTTGGTAGCAGGAGCTCTTTGGATGGGAGGATGGAGGTTGGATGATGGCGGGTGTGAGAAGACCGGGGTGGCCGTACTGAGGAGGGATGAAACTTCTTTGGAGTTGTGATGGTGGGGTGATTCTCGTGCTCGGATCCATCGGTGGAGGCAACGTAAGAGGGGGTGGATCAGAAGCTCGAGCTTGTGGAAGATGGTTGAAGCTTGGGTGTCGGTCATGGTGGTGGGAAGTTGGAATCAGGGAAAGTCTAGGAGAAGTTTGGGATTTCAAGAGAATTTAGTGAAATAGAGAAGGAGAGGTAACAGGGAGGAAGAAAAAAGAGAGGGGGGGAGAACAGAGAAGAAGGGAAAGAAGGGGAAGTAGGGGAAGAAGAGAAGAGGAAGAAGAAGAATTTGTCGGGAGAGAAAGAAAAGAGAAGAAGAGGGAGGGAGAAGAAGGGAGAGAAAAGGGGAAGGGAGGAGTCAGGAAAAAACTCAAATATTTTTTCAATAATTTCTTGAATCGATTTTTAGAAATATAAGATTTTTTTAAATAGGCTATAGTTCTTGGCAAGTTGGAGACTAACTTAACCAAAACTGTAGGACTCCAAACTAATCTGAAATAGTTAGACTGATCTAAAATAGACTCCAAACTAATCAGTTTCATACTTTGAGATTTGTGTATGAGCTGGATACAAAATAATAAAAATAAAATAATATGCTCAATCCCCATATATCCAAGTAAAATAAAAAATAAATACATATATTTGTTCAAAGAAATATTGGATATGCATTAGAATCCGTGCTGGGTGATGTCCTCATCATTCCTCTGGGGTGGGGAGAACTCGATTTCATTAAGTCAGGCTCCATATTGCTCTAGAAGTACTCAGACAATCTAGAAATCCTCTGACTCTAGCCTGTCTCGCCAGCGAACCAAATAGCCATGATAGTCTTAACCCCTAATGAACTTGATCCGCTTGTCCAGGATGTGATTGATCTCATCATGTTGCTCTTTCAGTTTGGTTTGTGGACATTCAGGGCAAGGATCACTCACAATGGTATAGGCTCAAACAGATCACTGGGTATCGATGCTGGTTCTTTATATTCAATTAGATCCAATAATTGAAAGTTGAATTAATCTCATAGCCAGATAGTAGTTCATTAATATACGTATTAGATCTAACTTTCTTTAAAATCTTGAATGTCTATTTTTCGGGATGTAGCTTTCAAACAGTTTCTGGTGGAAACCGCTCAGGTCTGACCTTAATAATAATAAAATCATCCTTAGCAAAATCTTTGACTTGTTAGTGAGAATCTCTAATTATTTATTTAATTACTTATATTAATTTAAAACAGATCTCTTTATGCAGCTCCTAATATGCTCTAGGAAGGAAGATGCTGACTCTAATATCCTAGTATGCATGATGAGATGTACCATATTGTTATAATTATTATTTATTATTTTTATTTTTTTAAGTCTGGGCATTCATCATATTTTTCTTTTAACTGCCAAAGTCTATAACTTTTATAGTTACTACCAAGAAGAGGTCCACATCAACTTTGGTATCTACATCCACTTCGTACCTTATGACAAGGTATAGGCATGAAGGAACTTAATTCACTTTTCATGTTTTGAACTTAATTTTTTTTGTGAATTGAAAAATCTAAAGATCTCGTAGTCCGAATATAGGACAAATTCTCGTGGAAGCAGATAATACCTTCAAAACTTAAGGACTTGGGCCACAACATAGAATTCTTTGGGATAAACATGGTTCAATAAACACTTATGCTTAAGAGGGATAGATGGAGTACTTATCCAGGCCATATTATAGGAATGCGAGTGGTCTACAGGTACTAAATCTAGGTGTGAAATGTCATCAGGAGAGATGGTATCAATGCAGCTACTACTATTGATGTTTTCTTTGTAAATGTTATTATCTTGACTATCAAGGGTATGAAGAACAGCAGTATTGTTACCATCTTCAAGCTCTTTAGGTTGGTTCAATACACATTTATCTTCTTTCAGTTTTAGTTGTTCCTCAAGTGTAATGTTAATCCGGATTGTGCTATAGCTATCATAGATGTCAGCTAATTCTGGATCTGCTATATAGACTTCTTGAGGGTTATTTTTAGGATTTTCAATTTTAGACTTTCCTATAAGTAGTATGGATAGGCATTGACTAGCAATATGGTCTAGTCCTTTGCACAAAAAATATTGAATTTTGGAATTAGCCTTCTTGATCGACTGTATTATAGGTCTAAGAGGGGTATTCCTAATCTGATTATTATTGGCTCGATTTTCTTCCAATTTTTTTATTCTTAATCCATACTCTTGACAAATGCCAGTCATATTATCAATTTTTTCAGTGAGAGCTTGAAGGAATGTAGCTATTTGATTAGGATCCATCTAACTATATGACTCTAAGGATTCTGGATGGTATTCTGCTCCTGACTTGGTGGTCATACAAGGGTCACAATAAGCTCTATATTGAATTTCAATTACCACAATATATAGTAGTATTATTTCAGTCTAGATTTTGCTCAAAAATAGATATTCTAGGAAGATGTCTTCATGTATTTCAAAGCAGGGTCAGATTCTTCAGAGTGGAGATTCCAACAACCTAAATTTCAGAATCTTTGGATACTCCTAGGATTAAGAATTGAAGGGACTGTGCAGATTGAAATTTTTAGCAAAATTTTCAGGATGTAGTAATCAGTTTTTTAGAGAAATTTGGTACCAATATATAATTCAATTTTAAAATTGACAAACACAGATATCTTCCTTTTCGAATCTAGTTTTCAAATATATAAATTTTATAATTTTTCGATAACCCTATTAATGGGAATTGTCACAAGAACAGGTGTTATGCAGTTCTGCAGGTTGTAGATTTCTACGTGCACAATCAAAAGTTTCAGGTGAAGCTGGCACGAATCCAAAAGCAGTTTCATAAATTTTTACACAAATTCTCTAAATCGAGTCTAGTTTCTAGAGACACTAATTTTATATTTTTTGATATTCCTAGAAACGAGATTTAGGAATTGAATAGAGGTTGTCCAAAACCATTGGTTGCAAAATTCTAGAACAAAGCTGAGAATCTAATTCTAAACTGGTACGAATTTTAAAGTAGTTCCAGGAATCCACAAATGTAGAAATGTTCGGTCATGAGTTTATTTTCTAATGAAATAAATTTTATAATTTTGGAGTTTTCTATGGATGGGACTTCCTAAAAACTAAAGGGTGCATAGGGTATGCAGAATCCTGAATGCACTGATTTTTTTTTTCAAATGCAATGCAAATATTCTTAACCTAATCTAAACTAAGCTGGGCTCTGATATCAAATTTAAAGCAATGTGGGATGACCTAGTTATCCTAGACCTAATGACCATCTATTGAGATCAACAGATAAAATAAATAATTAATTAAAACAAATAAGAGCGAATAATCAAGGCAAGAATAAGGCTAATTTAGATTCAGTTAAAATTAAGGTTCGATCTAGGAAGTATCCGATTGGCATGCATGGCCTAGATTTTTTTCAAAAGTTGGATCATTGGTCATTAAGAAACAACCACTAGTCTAGGTTTTTTTCAATTCAATTATTTCAGATCTAATTATATTAAAGATAGGAAAATAAATAAAATTCCAATAATGAATTCTAATCTAAACCAGAAAAAGTTCTTACTAAGCATGGGATGTCACGAAATCTTGGAAAAGAGAGATCACCCCGGAAGTAGTCGAGATGGATGGCGACGAGTTCGCGGACGAATTAGACAGGAAATCTTCGGACCTGGTTTATCAACACGAGATAACAGTAGTCAAAAATTATCCCAAATAGGAACAAAATTTAATTCAGTCCAATAAATCCAAAATTAGAGGACGGTGCGATTTCTGGTTTTGCTCTAAAAGTGTGGATTCCTCGTTCAGGTGTGTGCTTTTATAACCGTGTGATCAAGATACTCGAGGATCAAATGGCGGTGAAACCCAATTAATTATTTCAAACCCAATTCTTTTCTTTTTTTCCAAAATTGCTTGAAGTCGGCAGGCAGAGGGGCTTATGCACCAAAAATCGTGCAGGTACTTTCCTTGCTTCTATGTTCATGCAAAAGGGGTATTTGAGCTTTTACGATCTGCGGAGAGGGGGCTCGAGAAAATTGAGGACGGTTGGGCTCGGTGTCAGGAACTTCGTGGACGGAGGAGGGGAACCCATTGGAGGTCTCAAAGAAGATCAGTCGCTGGAGGGAGGGAGGCACGTTGGTGGAACGGTGGCGTGGAGGCTCGGTCGGTAGCAGGGATAGATCTCACGGCACGGTGGCACATGTGTCACAGTTGACACACATGGGAGACTTGTTGGCCGACATGGTGGTTGCAAGAGGTGGCACGACTGGGATCGGCACGGGCAGGAAGGATGGCACGGTAGTTTCATTGTTCGGCACGGGATTCTTGGCAGCACGGTTGAGAGCATAAGCGGCTGAGCAGGGATGGTGGCATAGGTAGCACAGGTCCAACAACATGGATGCTCGTTCGGTGAGGATCTCCTCACGGACGGAAGGGAGGTGGCGGTGGGGACGATTGCTGGTGAGATCGATGGTCGAGAGGTCGAGGGTGATGGGGATGTTCATGGAGAAGATGGTGCGGCGCGGTTAGATGACACAGCATCACGAGAGCGGCATCTTAAGCATGTCGGAATGGATTGCCTGGATGGCATGGGAGGCTGTGGGAGATACCATAGTAGGCATGAGCGAGGTCGGTGACGAGTGGCGGAGTGTGGACTCAGCTACAATGACCTTTGGAGCCAAAACCCGGAACAGGGGGCAAAGAAGATCCTTGGGACTTTGGCTTGGGCAGAGGAGATGGCATGCTTTGACAGTGGAAGCTCTTTGGACGGGAGGATGGAGGAGGTCAGACGATGGCGGGTGCGAGGAGACTGGGGCGGCTGTACAGAGGAGGGATGAAGCCTCTTTGGAGCTGTGATGGTGGGGTGATTCTCATGTTTGGATCCGTCGGTGGAGGCATCGCAGGAGGGGGTGGATCGAAAGCTCGAGCTTGTGGAGGACAGTTGAAGGGTGTCAGCCGTGGAGGTGGAAAGTTGGAATTAGGGAAAGTTTAGGAGAAATTTGGGATTTCAGGAGATTTTAATGAAATAGAGAAGGGGAAGTAATGGGGAGGAAGAAGAAACGGAGAGGGGGGGGAAGAACAGAGAAGAAGAAGAAGAAGGGGAAGAAGAGAAGAGGAAGAAGAAGAATTGAGAAGAAGAATTCGCTGGGAGAGAAAGAAGAGAGGAGGGAGAAGGAGAGAGAGAAAAGGGGAAGAGAGGAGTCGGAAAAAAATCCAAATATTTTTTCAATAATTTCTTGAACCGATTTATTCTAAATATAAGATTTCTTTAAATAGACTATAGTTCTCGGCAAGTTGGAGACCAACTTAACCAGAACTGTAGGACTTTAAACTAATCTGAAACAATTAGATTGATCTAAAACAGACTCGAAACTAATCCAGTTTCATGATCTGAGATCTGTGCATGAGCTGGATATAAAATAATAAAAATAAAATAATATGCCCAATTTCTATACATCAGGTAAAATAAAAAATAAATATAAGTCTGCTCAAAGAAATGCTGGGTATGTATCAGAATCCATGCTGGACAATGTCATCATAGAACCTTGCTTTGACCCATTTTCATCATTGCTCAAATTGTAATATCATCTTAAATAGGTAGAGGACTCTTTCCATTTGCACCATTTTTGTATTTAATTGCTATAATAATTCTCACACTATTGTTGTCTTGCAATGGATTTTTTTTGGGTGCATTTTTTGGTGTCTTGAGGAGGACTTGCCATCAAATTTATCCAGGTAGAATATTTGATGAGTTTTAGTTGTCTGAGTGGGTGTTATTCATTTAATCAGATTGAGATGGAAGTGGAGATTCACTAGATTTGATAAAGGAGAAATTTTGATATGTCTGCTTGATGTTGCTAGTTTTTACGGTTTATGCCGTTTCTACTTCTTTTTAGGATCTAATTGTGATGGTTCAGCAATTTTCACAATTTGGTCTATTACAAAGTTTTGCAGTGAGGCCTCTTAGCATTTGCTTGGAAGTTATCTTTCCAGGCTGTTCATGTCTATTTTATAATGTGTTGTTACACATGAATGTTTGGAGGAGTCTTCTTAATGAAATTGGATGAGAAATTCCTTCAGGGGGGCCCTCTCAGTATGATCTGTATAGGGCGTGTCTGCCTACTCATTTTGGTCTGCTTGATAGGTTGTAAAGTCAACATATGAGTGCTGCTTGTTCTTTTGAAGTAGATGATGGAGATTGGTTTAGTAGACATAAAAAACAATTTAGGTTGTAAACCTTGGTTGGTGAATTTAAGATTCTTATCAGGTGACTTTGCTCTTAGCCATATCCAACAAACTTTTTCTGTCTTAAACTAGCTATATCTTTTGATCTATTTATTGAATGATTCAAAAGCCACCTTTTTCCACTTTAGATTCTCATATTTAGCTTATCACATTATACTTCAGCGGTGCTGCTAGTTATATAACATACTCACCTTAGTCGTAGATGCCTCATGGTTATAGCTTAATTTGGTAAAAAGATCTAATAAGCTTTTATTTTCTTTTGAACCTTTAATACTACCAATCATGCACCCTTAGGTTCCTAATGTATGAAATTTGTGATTAGAGAACAAATAGCTTGAGATCCATTACTCAATAATAAAAAATTAAGCAGAACTCATCTTTTCAAACAAAAGTAGTGCAAAACTCATCTGATAAGAGAAAAAGATGCAAATGTCAGTTGTTTAGCATGAGAACCACAATTATTGGAAAAACAATCCATGAGCATAATCTGATCCATCACCATGTAGGTTCCAAAATTGGCAAATATGACTATAGACATGATGGGCAATATTCTATAGAGATCTATGGATGGTATGGTTGAGTTATTGAGGGCTGATTCTGGGCTGATGTCTAGTAGATCCAAATAAAACAAAACTAGCAAAAGGAGTTAAGGGCAGGAAGTAGAATTTTTGGTTTGTTGAATCGATACAAAATGAGGGGGTATGAGGGAAAGTATGGAAGATACGAGAGAAGAGGGAAAGTAATTGAGAAGTGTTGTTCAAAGAGATAGATAACACAAGGATGAAATGACAGACTCATGGAGAGTTCAGGGTTCTGACAAACTAAAAAATGATTGGAGAAAAGAAGAAAGTGTAGAGAAAGGAGAAGAGTAGTCAAATCTTGGATATCATTGTTGGTTAATCTGTTTTTCGAGAAATGGTTTATTTCTAATTTCTTTCCTACTTATTTGAAGAGGGATTTGTTCCAGCAGAAGATCAATGCAAAATTTTCGATTGTGTTGACACATTTACAGTCTTCACTTACATTTTTAATAACGGTTGGTGGTCTCTGAATCCTTTCTCTATACTCTACATAATGAACTTATCACTTGGTTTTTTTGGATATATGTTGACTGTCATTTTTCTAACATATGTGTCTTTCATCTCACTTTTGAGGTGTATACCTGATTTTTTTTGAAAATTTTAGCTTCTGAGATGCCAGGAAACTGCTGATAGAGTTATTATATCATAGGATCAAGCTAAAAAGTGAGAAAATGATTTTTGTTTGAAATTTAGGCAAAAATATTTCAGTTTATCCTCATTCTTTCTATCATAGTCTTGAGTTAGAGTTCGTCTATTAAAATTAGATTTGTAGTGGAAATAATCCAACGAAGCCAGATCAACATCAAGCTGTTCCATTACTTTGCTAGTCAGGAGACCCGTCTTGATGTAAATAATAAATAACTCTGAAATTTAATTTCTGGGTGTTGAAATTATTAATTTTGAAACAGAAATCAGGAAATTATAGTATCTGATTGCATTACCAGATGTAATTTGAGAATTTTTGCAATAGAATTGTTGCTTGCAGTGTAATTTCAAAACTTTATTATACATGTTCATCATTGTAGAATGTGCAGATGTCTGATTTGAAGGATTTTGAAAGTCTATTTATGCTTTGACAAATGCAGGGACATCTCATGATGCAGGACTGAAGGTATCATCTCCTAATGTTGTTGGGGAGCATGATTTGTTGATTGTAGGGCCTGGTGTTCTTGGTCGTATGGTAGCCGATAAGTGGCAACAGGTTCATTCATATCCTTGTAAAAATAATTGAACTAGGTACATATCTGACATGTTATCTTTTATTAGATACCCTGTTCTTATTTCTTTCTCCATCTCCTTCAAAATTCCAATCACCAGGCACAGGGATCCTGAAAAAGCTGACAGACAAGGGGAATTTGTATGCTAAGAATTTTGAAGAAAATAAAGTAATTTATAGAGGAAAATATGAACAATTTCAGCTTAATTATAGCCAACAGAAGTTTTAATATCTTAAGCTGATTGCATGTTAAGCTAAATCAAGGAATCCCGAACTCTGCCGTACCGGCCGGTTCAGGGTGTACCAAACCGGACCGACGTTCTACCTGCACGGTTCGGTCCAATAAATCGGTTCTTTATATTTCCAAAATTAAAAAAAAAATTGGTGAACCGGTCCGAACTGGTACTGAACCGGCTTGAACTGCGCCGAACTGGTTGGTTCGGCCGGTTTGAACTGGTTTGAATGTTTTTTATGTTTTTCTTTGGTTACTGTAGACTTACGGTAGGTGGGGAGGCCCTTTTTAAACATACTTTAGAGAGCTCTCTATTAGTGTTTTGATGCGTAGGCTTCAACCGACTCAAAAAAAATTATTTTTTTTCTATTTCAAGACAATCAAATACCAAATAATTCAAGAGAAAGGTAGATTTAAGGTATGTATAGCTTCCTTTCTCTCTTTCTCCCACTCTCCTCTCTTTTTTTTTAAAATTCATGAAAATTAGAAAATTAAGAAAAAATAGTGTCAAAATCTTTTTGGGCATGACTTTAGAGTATGTTATAGATTCATGAAAAATCTAAATAATGATGCTAAGATCTTGATTTTTTGTTGAGTATATAATTTTGTAAATTAAAAATTAATTTTGGATTAAAAAATTAATAAAAAAATAAAATAATTAGTTAAAAAATTATAATTATAGATTATTATTATAGGGCTCGTAAGCTACTCTTATTATAAATTTCGTATCGATTTATCCAAGTTTTACTGCGTCTTATGAATAGTGCTTTGGTCTAATATTGAAGAAAAGTGGTATTTAATGCATTTCCAGTATCTTAAAAAAAATATATATAGTATCTATAATAGGATCCTACATGAATTTAAGATAATTATTTTTTTATAATATTTTAATTTTTCATATTTTTTTAAATCTAATAAATCAAAAAATATTTATTTAAATAAAAAAATAAAAAATTAGATTAACAAAGTATTAATTAATGAATGTAATTATTGAGCTTATATGCATTTTAAATATTCAGGAATGGATCCATCGAGGAGGAAGAAGGATTCGGAGCGTGATATTGGTTGGTTGGAGAAATGTTCTCGAATCGGCATCACTAGAGGTATAAATGGTGCAATGTAGAATTTAAAGATGGTGGGGTAATGATATTGAAACAACACTTGGCTGGCAGCTATTTTGATGTATTTGCATACCGACAATATCTACAAGAGGTCCGTCAGTTGATGAAAAAGTATTTTGCTGATTTCAAAGCAGGAAAGGAAAGAATATCAAAGAAGAAGGCAGAGGTGGACCATAGAGCCGCAGAACCATGTTCTTATTATTCAGGAAGTTAGAGGGAGCATCTATTCCTTTTGATGAGAATGTACAAATGGAGGCCACCATTCAGGCGAGCTTGTATGAGCAGAGGTAGCTAAAGAAGATGACCAAGTGGAGACAGTGATTTGGACCATCAGCTTTTGAGTTGGATCGGGATCGGGCTCTACAAAAATTGCAGGAGAGTATGAGACAGTTTAGGACTTAGTCAAAGAGCACGTTAGGAGGCACCAATCATATTGCATCCATGTTGAGAGCATTTGGCAGTACAAGAAAGTACTCCAGGGATATTCTAATAAGAATCACTATCCATGATGTCGATCCATATGCCCTTTATTGTAGAGATTCCAAGCAATAGAGAATTGACAACATGTTAAAAAAGGATAAAAAGAAGAATATGTGGCGAGTTATTGGATCCTGGTTTCATTTTAGTCATATCCCAGTGCATATAGCAGATAATCCTTATTATTGCTCTGCTATTTCATCTATACAGGCTGCTGGTGTTGGTATAGATCCTATATGATCGAGAAATATTTATGGTCGGCCGCTGGTGTTGGTATAGATCCTATAGGATCGAGAAATATTTATGGTCAGTTTCTAAATAGTAATAAGGAGGAGCTAAAAAACTGGATTGCCTCCTATCAGAGCAAGTGACCGTGTATGGATTGACAGTGATGTATGATGGTTGGACAGTCATACTAGATGGAGCATCATCAACTTCTTGATTTATTGTGATGAAATTTTTTTTTTCATAAATCTATTGATGTTTCAAATCTGGTGACGATACATCCTTAGATTGATGAAGGAGGTGATTTATTAGGTGGGAGAGCAGAATATCGTGCAGGTCATCACAGGTAATGTATTACAATACAAGGCTGCAGGGCAGATCTTGATGCAGCGGCGATTGCATATTTTCTGGATTTTTTGTATTACACATTGTATTGACTTCATGTTGATGGATATTGAAAAAATCTGTAGGATGCAGAAAATAGTTGAGTTAGCACAGACTATCCGCAAACTCATCTATAACCATACATGGATCTTATTATTGATGAGGAGCTTTACTGGGAGAGAAATATTAAGACCAGGGGTTATATGGTTTGTTACAAATTATATAGTATTTGAAGTCTTCTTGGTAAGAAAGTAGAGTTGCGTAAGATGTTTATTAGTCAAGAGTGACAGCAAAGCAGATATGCCAGGACAAATACTGAAGGGAGCAATATCGAGAATTTAGTGACGAGACAGACATTCTGACAGTGGGCTGAGAGGATAGTGGAGGCTATCAAGCCTTTATACGAGGTACTTCGGGCCGTGGACTCTGAGAGATATACTCAGATGGGCTTCATATATTACATGACACAAAGGGCAAAGAAAAAGATCCAAGGGGCAGATCCAGCACATGCTATTCAGTATATCTGGATCATTGATGGACGATGGAGTTATCAAATAAGTTTGGATTTGCATCTAGTAGGTATGCATTAATTTATAAACTCACTAAAATTTTAAATTAAATTATATTTGTACAAGTATACTTGACTAATTCTTAAAATATATGTGCAACTTACTATCTGAATCCGAAATTCCAATACTTCATACCAGACATTGCCATGGATGAATAGCTTATGTCTGTCATACGCAATGTTATATAAAAGATGGAGCTCGATCCAGATGTCGCAGCTATGTGCCTAAAAGAAGTAAGTTAGGTTAAAATTGTTGAGTGATTTTTGTTAGCACTAATTTCAACAAGTTGCACATTATAACATTTTTTTTCAAACAAAATTTTTTAAGGAGGGCATAGATTCTTTTGGATCCACTGTAGCTATCAGAAGTAAATCAAAGATGAATCTTGATAGTACTACTAAGTACTAAGTCTAATATTAGATTTAGATTGATTTTTTAAATTTCCTGAATCTAAATTCTCAATGATTTAATATCTTTTGCAACTGAATGGTAGGTGTATTTTGGTAGATCTGCAAAATATTTAAAAGTTCTTGTAGTCAAGATCCTCTTCCAAACGGTATCGTCTAGTGGATATGAGCGCAATTGATCTACATTTAGCCTTATCACTCCAAGCAGATGAACCGTCTAAAAAGAAACGTCTCAACGATCTTGTTTATGTACACTATAATTTAAAGTTGAGGTTAAAGTACATTCAGGAGGAAGTTGAACTGAAATATTTCTATCTCATTGTAAGTTCTTATGTTGATGAAGATGAAGATCTAATGATTGGATGGGTCGTGAGTCAACAGCAGGAGCCAGAGCTTGATGAGCCAGGATAGCCTCATTGACCGGTTAGTTTTGTAGCTAGCGAGGTTGGGGTGGATGCTAAACAATGGGCAACAAGCAATATTTTTCACATGGCTCTAACAAATATATTACATCATCCCTCCTTGCCATCTATTCGGCCCAGAGACAGAAAAAGGAAAGGCAGTTGTATTTCTACCAGAGTACTCAGTTCGTTCAGATTCAGACACCAGAGAGAGTGGTGCTAGTGCTTTTTCAGATAGTGGAAGATCTAGTGATCAGGAAGGAACCGAAGGACATGAGTCGTAGCTATCTATTCATCTTCAATTTACTCGTAAGTCACAGTTTAGCCATGCCACACAGGTACATACCATGGTGCACCATCAAATATACCTCGTGGTGATACGATTTCATATAGGCAATAGGCTTCGCGAGGTCATTCGGGACACGATGCGGCTACAGCTCTTGCACGTGGAATATGATTCATGGATGTATTAGGGTCATCTTCATATTCAGGATCTTCTTACTCGCAGCTACCGGCAGCTTGCGATTCAATGGTCCATATGGTGCATCCGAGATATCATCTTCTAGTGATTATTATCCCATACAGCCCGGAGCATCTTTTGAATCTAATTTTGCTGCTGGTATATTTGGATGGCCCCATGCATAACTATATCATTAGTCTCTAGATTCCTCTCAGAGTCAGGGATCTCAGTGAGGTATCTACGATGAGTTACGATCCATCACGCATACCTCCTGGAATGAGCTTACAGGAGTCTCATGCTACTTAGTTAGAGAGATTTACTGATCTTCCTACTAGTACATCAATGATCCTGATATTTATGGACATCGATACTTGGCCTGATTCTAAATATTGGTATAGAATTATGTTTATATTTTACCTTTTAGTTTCATTAATTGCTGGTAATCTTACTTTAATTACAATTTTATATATTATTTTAATTAAAATATATGTATTAATATTTTTTAAATCTTAAATCCTAAATCTTGAACCCTAAATTCTAAACCCTAAATCCTAAACACTAAATCCTAAGACCTAAACCCTAAAAAAAATTCAAAACCCTTAAAAAAAGAAAATCCCATCGTACCGATACTCGGTACTGTATGATACCCGTACCGTACTGGCTTAGTACTGGTATAGGTCCCGGTACCGGGATCCTTGAGCTAAATAACCTGTTAGATTTTTTGCCTTGTGAATCCAGATAATGTCCTTGGCACCTTGTATTGCTGGACTTCTTTTCCATCTTTAAGAAGTATGTAGCACAAAGGCAAGGAGTTACTGTGTCTTTTCCCAAGACATGCAGTAAGATAGTGTCATGATTTAAAATTCCTTGAAAATGAACTAAATGTCCTCTAAATGGTGCATAAGGTTCAGGTTTTAACTCTTGTGGAAGTAAGAAAGTTTGCATAACAGGACCATTGATGGCAGAGAAAGATCCGTGATGTAGTTTTGTACATTTAATAGGGCAAATATGGCCATTCTCATCCTTACTGCTATCCTATTTTGATCTCACCTTTTAATATTAACTATTGAGTGGCAGTTCTAAGCATAAGTTTCATTTTCTTAACAATATTTAAATTAGCTAATATGAAGAAGGAACTAGGATCAATATTATTTGATTATTGGCATCTGTTTCTAAAATCCTTCCAAGGTTGAGAGCAAACTATCTTGATATATGTGATATGAAAATTCATTCTTAAAATTAAATAAATAGGACTCATTTTTTTCTTTTCCTTTTTAATGGAACAGAGTACCAGATTTTTGTTCATGTTATTCAAAACTAGAACATCTTACTGACATGGATGCAATCCTTTCGATCATGGCAAGTGACTCATTCATTTTGTAGAACTCCAATGCATTTATATTTTGGACATCTAAGCTTACCCTTTTATTTTACTGTTGAAATTGCAAAAGGTTCATTGCATCTATTTATCAAAATGATTTTTTACATAAAATAAAGAAATGAGTTGATAAGTATCAAAATTATGGAATATATTTTTTAAAGTAATAAAATATTCTTTGTATAATCTGTTAATAGGAAAATCCAGGGTGCCAAATCTTTGGACAGACAATGACTACAGATCACCATGATGAATTGATAAAAATCGGAATTATTCCTTCTCAGAGAGGAACTATTGCTGCTCATCAATTTCCATATGTTATATTCTGTGCTCCTCCATCACGAGCTGCAGATTACCCTGGAGATGTTAGGTAAAGATTGACTTATAAGTTTAGGAGATGATTTTGCTGTTCTGTAACATATTTATCAGTAAAGGAATAGACTCATGTCATGTTTCCAACAGTTCTGTTGCGAAGATTGATACTATAAGTTTATGATATGATTTTGATGTTCTGTAATATATGCAACAGTAAATGGATAGTTTCATATGATGTCTCCAACAGTCTTTTGTAAATCTTTATGGGTCTTCTAGGTGGCCATAAGCCTATCTTGATATTGTGCCTCTCTTCCCTCATAATCTTTTCCATGGTATGGATAATTTTCTCTAGATGTATGAAGGCTTGATGATATATGCATTTGGAACATTACAAAGTAAATTAGCATCCAATTATTTTGACATCAGACCTTTCTCAAGAGGTCTTCATGCAAAGGTCAGGTCTCAGTTCATCAGTCTGATGGTTGGCTTTTTCAAAGTATTCATGCTAATTTCTGAGCATGAACTTGGGCAAAGCTAACATGAAACCCGAGGCGCATGCCTTAGATTTTGTGTGACCTGGATCCTTTGATATAGCCCACAGATTACTTGCACATGACATGAGCATGGACATTGTGTATGACACTTAAACATGGCTCTTAAGAAGAGGTGTTCAAGGGATCTGACAATTAGACATGCATCCCCAGCTGACTCATGAACCCCACTGCAATTAACATAGGTTGGAGTTAATCCTTATGTCCTTGTGGGCAGAATTAAGGAAGAATACAGGCAATGCATAGATCTAGCTTATAGGCAATGCCAATAGTAAGGATCTTCAGGTCTGACCTGGCATATAGATATATTAAATAATGTGCAGACTCAATTGGTGGTTCTAGTCCTTTGGAAAGGTGCAGCCAAGATGCCTTTTATGCTTGCCTATCATTTTGAATCCCAATCAATGAGGGTAATTCTTGCTTCAACATTTAACTACCTGTATAACAAGTTTCACTTTACCAAAAAGAAGCAAGATGGCAAACATGTTGTTTAAGGGAGATGTCTTGCCTCCTAGCCTGGAAATGGAAATGTCAACCTGTCTTCTGCTTCCAACTTTTAGTGACAGGCTTCACTGATTATCTATGGATTTTCAAAATGCTAGATCTGGGTAACTGTAAATGTTGTCAAATTGTTAGACCAGGGTAACTCCAGATATAAAAGAATCAGGTGAAAAAAGTAGAGCCTTTGATGAACTAATTAACATGTTATTGTGCCTTCACAAGATTCACATTTACTGACAGTGCCCATTTGTTTTGGATTTGTTTTGGCCTGGCTCCTTTTTTTTTTTTTGCAGTTTTATTATATTAAAAAAGTATTATTTACAACTAGCCTTTTGCTGATTTTATATATACTGTGTGTCAATGCATGTAATTGTCCTATATTCAATTGAAATACGGAACTTGGACATAGATGACATGTTTGGATTTTTAAAAAATGTGCAGATTGGCAGCATCAAACTGGAGTGGTGAAGGTTCTTTCTTGTTTACATCAAGTACTGCTGCATATGATTGCAGTGATAATGGTTTGTGTGATGAGGTGTTACATCTAATATAAACAAATTACTCTAATGGTAACATATTTGTTTTGCACTCATTGTGGTAATACAAGTTACATTTCCTTGATAATTTGATGCTTCAACTCTTTCTCCCACATTATTGACTAAACTGCAATAATTGAGTGAACCCGTGAGAGCAAACTTAATTAATAAGAAGTAATTTTTTTAGTATATCCTTTGCAAGCACTTTTAGATCTAGTTGGACCCTTTTTTTTTTGTCACTTTGCATTTTATTGACTTTGATTTCATTATTTGAAGCAGAATCATTACAGGACATCAGATGTAAATGATTTCTATGAAAGAAGGGATGTGGATGTTTTTGAGATCTTATAAAACATAATTTTCTTTTACTATTTAAAAAACTTTGAGCCACCATTCCTGTTTTGTTGAAGGAAATAATTGAAAAATATATGTATCTTCTTGAATGCTGGAAATCTTTTCTTTTTTTTTTCTTTAAGTGATGATGAGTAGTTTCCTTATCATGCACTTGTAACTTTCCTCATCCATGTATCAGCCTGAATTATATCCTTTCCCACTGCAGTTCTGTAACATTTCTTTTTGGGATGTCCTCCTTTTTTTTGATTCGTTATTATACATTTCCTTGTAGGATTGTCCTGTAGTGCCAATTGGTAGAAGTCCTCGGACAGATGTGCTTCTCAAAGCAGAAAATGCAACTTTGGAAGCTGGGGGCTGTGTTCTGAGATTAGCAGGGCTTTATATATCCTTAATGCTATTGGCTATACTATGAGGCATGCATGCATGTATGCCCATGCGAAGGCAAGCGCACACACAACAAATCAAGAAAGCAAGCACTATTTTGATATTATTTTCTTAGCTAATGATACAAAGCAGATAGAGGTGCCCATGTTTACTATTTGGAGAAAGGAACTGTTGATGCTCGTCCAGATCATATACTGAATCTTCTTCATTATGAGGTCACAGCCTTCTTTATTCAGTTGCTTTATAAATCACAGTGTTGTTTTGATGAGTATGTAGTAGCTGAAATACTGCTGGTTATTTCTAATTTATATGTTTTTTATTTTTTTATGATGTTGCCATAGATCATATACTAAATATTATTTGTTATGAAGTCACAATCTTTTTTATTCAGTGGTTCTATAAATCAGGCTTGCTCTGATGATTATGATAGGGCTTCTGAAATAATGCTGCTTATTTCTAATTTTTATGTTTTTTTTAAAATTTTTTGAATGATGTTGCCATAGGTTAATTAGGGACATTGGCACATTTTCAACAAAGTAGAACAGAAAGTAAATGCATAAACAAGCAATTTTCTTGCATAGAACTTTCTTGTGTTGAAATTTCTTTTCAGATTTTTTCTGCTTTTCTTTTATATTATGGCAGTAAATTTTCTAAGTTAAAATACACAGTTTGAGCATGTTTCCATATATTGGATTAGGATTCCATGATTGATTCTTCTTGATAGTTTTATGTAGGGTTCCTGGTACCGGTACCGGGTGCCGTACCGATGGCCGGCCGGTACCGGTTTGGTACCGAACCGTACCGTGCCGACACACGGTACGGCGGGGACCGGTACGCCCAAAAAAAAATTTTTTTTTGGGTTTTTTTTTTTTTTAAGTTTAAGGTATTTATTTTAATTTTTAAGGGTTTAGGGTTTAGGGTTTATTTTTTAAGGGTTTAGGCCAGTTTAGGGTTTAGGCCGGTTTAGGATTTAGGGTTTAGACCGGTTTAGGATTTAGGGTTTAGGATGGCGTACCGCTTTAAGGTTTAGGACTAAATACTAATATTTATGACTATTTTCAATTGAAATAAAAAAATTGATAATTAAACTAAGATTATCAGCAATTAATGAAAGTAAAATGTGTCATAAATATATAATTACATACCAATGTCTAGAATCGGGTAGAGTGACGATGTCCATAAATATAGGGATTATGTATGTACTCCGTAGGAAAGTCGGCATGTCCCTCCTGCCAGGCAGCATGATACTCCTCTAAGCTCATCCCAAGAGGTATGCGTGACGGGTCATAACTAATCGTAGATCCCTCTCTGATGTCCCGACTCTGAGAGCTGTCCAGAGACTGACGATATGGCAGTGCAGGTGCAGGGGGGAATCCAAATATATCAGCAACAAAATCAGATGCATAAGATGCTCCGGGATAATAACCACTGGATGCTGACGTCTCGGATGCACCATATGGATCATATGGACCATAAGCTTCCGGTAGCTGCGGATAAGAGGATCCTGAATATGAGGATGATCCAGATACATCCAAGGATCCTACTCCACGTGCAAGATCTACAGCTGTATCGTGTCCTGAACGACCACGCGGAGCCCGTCGCCTATATGGAATCGTATCACCACGAGGTCTATCAGATGGTGCTCCATAATCTGTATCCTGCGTGGCATGGTAAAACTGCGACTTCCCAGTGAATCGAATAGGACTAGGAGGCTGCGACTCCTGTCCTCCTGCCCCTCCCTGATCACTAAATCCTCCATTATCTGAAGCACTATCATCACTGTCTCTGGTATCTGAACCTGAGTGGACTGAGTGCTCCGATGGAGGTGCAACTGCCTTTCCTTTTCTTCTGTCTCCAGGTCTACTAGATGGTGGGGACGGACGATGTGCTGTATCTGCTGGAGCCCTGTGAGGAATATGACTTGTTGTCCACTGTCCAGCATCCACCCCAGCCTCACTAGCTACAAAACTGGCTGGTCGAGGAGGCGATCCTGGCTCATCAAGCTCTGACTGCTGCTGCTGACCCATGACCCACCCAATCATTAGATCTTCATCCTCATCGATATATGAACTTGCAGTGGGATCAGGATATTTCAATTCTACTTCTTCCTGAATACATTTCAGCCTTTACCTTAAATTATAATGTACATACACGAGATCGTTGAGGCATTTCTGTTACAGACGTTTTCTCTGTTTGGAGTGGATAAGACCAAATGTAGACCAGTTACGCTCACATCCACTGGAGGATACCGTCTGGGAGAGAATCTTCACTGCAAGAACCTTCAAATTTTTAGCTGATCCACCAAAATGCACCCACCATTCAGCTGCAAAAGACATTACATCATTTAGAATTTTAGATTTGGCAAAATAAAAAATTTGATACTGATATTCAATTAGACTTACTCCTTAGTAGTACCTACCAGGATTTATCTTTGATTTACTTTGATCGCTACAATGGATCCAAACGAATCTGTGCCCTCCTTAAAAAATTTCGTCTGCCACAAAAAAATTTGTTAGCTTGTTGAAATTAATGCAATTAAAAATCATTCAATAATTTCAACCTAACTTACTTCTTCAAGGCACATAGCAGCGATATCTGGATCGGGCTCCATCTTATATAACATTGCGCAGGGTAGACATAAGATCCTCATCCATGGCAATGTATGGTACGGAATACTGAAATCTCGGATTTAGATAGTAAGCTGCACATATATTTTTAGATTCAGTCAAGCGTACTTGTATGAATCTAATTGAAACTTAATTTTTAGGGACTTCATAAAATACTATGTACTTGCTAGATGCATATCCGAACTCATTTGATAACTCCACCATCCATCAATGATCCGGATATGCTCATGTGCATGTGATGGATCTGCCTCCTGGACTTTTTCCTCTACCCTTTGCATCATGAAATATAAGAAGCCCATCTGAGCATACATCTCGGAGTCTACGGCACGAAGTACCTCATATAGAGGCTTGATAGTCTCCACTACACTCTCAGCCCGTTGCTAGAATGTTTGTCTCGTCACCAAATTCTTCACATTGCTTCCCTCAGTATTTGTCCTGGCAAATCTGCTGTCCTGCCATTCCTGACCGACAAACATCTGACGCAGCTCTGCTTTCTTATGAAGAAGACTATCAAGTGCAATATAATTAGTTGCAAACCGTGTGACTCCCGGTCTCAATATTTTCTTCCTGTAAAGCTCCTCATCAATGATAAGACCCATGTATGGTTATATATAAATCTGGTGATAGACTGTGCTAGCTCAACAATCTTCTGCACCCTGCGAATTTTACTAATATCCATCAACATGAGGTCTATACAATGTGCAGCAAAGGGGTTCAAAAAATATGCGGCCACTGCTCCATCAATATCTGTCCTGCGGCCCTGTACTGTTGTCCATTATCAGTGATGACCTGCACGACATTACGCTCTCCCACCTGATTAATCACCTCCATCAATCTGAGGATATAACTGGTGTCGTGCACCTGATCTGAAGCATCAATAGACTTTTGAAAAAAAGTCTTCCCATCACAATAAGTCAAGAAATTGATGATGCTCCGTCTAGTAAGACCAGTCCAACCATCACATATCATCGTCAATCCATACACAGGTCACTTGCTCTGATATGAGGATATCCATCCTTCTAGCTCCTCCTTATTGCTGTCCAGAAGATGACCATAGATATCCCTCGATGCTGGAGGATCTACACCTGCACTAGCAGCCTGTATAGATGAAATAGCAGATCGATAATATGGATTGTTTGCTGCATGAGCTGGGATATGACTGAAATGAAACCAGGAGGAGATGGCCCGCCACATATCCTTCTTCTTATCCTTCTTTAGCATTGTGTCAATCCTCTGTTGCTTTGAATCTCTACTGGAAAATGCATGTGGATCGACATCATGGATAGTGGCTCCCTCTGGAATATCCCTGGGCCTGGAAGACTTCCTCCTACTGCCAAATGCTCCCAACATGGATGCAATACGGCCGGTGCCTCTCCTGACGGGCTCTCTGACTAAGGAGGTCCTTCTAAACTGTCTCGGACTCTCCTGGAGCACTAGCAGAAGCGGATCTGGATCCTGACTCAAAAGCTGATGGCCCGAATCGCTGTCTATGCCTGGTTGCCTCCTCTTGCTGCCTCCGCTCATACAAGCTCGCCTGAATAGCAATCTCCATCTGTGCCTCCTCATCAGAAGGAATAGATGCTTTCTCTGACTTCCTGGAGTGATAAGAAGGTGGTTCTGCGGCTCTGCGGTCCACCTCCTTTGCTGTTCTTTCCTTCTCAGCTTTAAAATCAGCAAAGTGTTTCTTCATTAACTGACGGACCTCCTGTGGACACTGTCGGCATGAAGATACATCAGGATAACCGCCAGCCAAGTGATGCTCAACCTTATTATCTCCCACCTTTTAATTCGGTATTGTACCATTTACACCTCCAGTGATGCCGACCCGTTAGCATCTCTCCATGTGACCCGCCAATATCCCGTTCCGGATCCTTCTTCCTCCTTGATGGATCCATACATGAATATTTAAATTACATATAAGGTCAATAATAATGTTTATTAATTAACAGTTAATTAACCTAATTTTTAAAATTTAATTTAATTTTTTTATTTTTTTAATTAAAAAAATTAAAAAATTAAAGAAAAATAAAAAAAAATTAAATTTTAGATTCATGTAGGATTTCATCATACATGCTACATATATTTTTTTAAGAGCCTAGAAATGCATTAAAAGTCACTTTTTTTTCAATTTAAGACCTACGGGCACTATTCATGAGATGCACAAAACTTGAATAAATCGGCATGAAATTTATAGTGAGAGTAGCTTACAAGTCCTAGATTAATAATTTATAATTACAGTTTTTTTTTCTAATTATTTTTTTATTAATTTTTTAATCCGAAATTAATTTTTAATTTAAAAAATTATATACTTAACAAAAAATTAAGATTTTAGTATCATTGTGTAGATCTATCTTAGATCTACCACATACTCTAAAATCATTGCTAACAAATAAATTTTGACAACATATCTTCTTAATTTTCTAATTTGCATGGATTTTAATAAAATTTAATCCTATAAAAGACGAAAATACGGAAAAAGAAGGGTATACGGACTTTGATTCTACCTACCTCTTCAATTTTTGCAGGTTGAATTGGGTTGAAATCGGCGGGGCGTATTTTTTTTCTTGGTTTTCCTTCGTGCGTCGCTGCAGAGAACACACAGAGAGCTCTTAAGCTCTCGGTGTCACCTTTCCTTAATTAAGGAAAGGCAGCAACACCCCCCCCCTCTCCCATACCCGTACCGAGCCGAACCGAGCCGAACCGGCCGGTTCGGGCCCGTTTCGACTGGTTCGGGACTGGCTCGCAACGGTTCGGGCCGGTTCGGGCCCGGTACGGACCCAGTTCTTTTTTTTTTTTTTTTCTGGCGGCCGTGCCGTTTTTTTATAGCCGAACCGTGCCGGCCGGCCGCCGGTCCGGTTCGGCACGGTTCGGTGAACCCCGACTCTTATGTCTTCTTTTTTTTTTATAATTGTTTTTAACTTTGAGATCAAAGCTAAATTTCATATAATTGGGGTCTTTGATCCACATCATAAAATGTAGGGACCTTTTTTTCTATAATCTGATGATGAAGACTAATTTATGCCAATCTACAATTAAGTTTGAATAAACTGGTTGAGCAGCCTGTAACAACATAAAGGAGGATGGACAAACTTTGAAAAGTAATGAAATCCAGACTTCTGTAGATGACCTGCCATCTGCTGTGTATATGATGGGTATCTTATGATGAATACATCAATGCCAAGTTCAATAATGTATTCCACCCAACTTCAGTTTCTCATATCAAAAGTGGGATTATTAAAAGCTGTATTTTATGTCTTCTTTGTTTTCACTTCATGCAGCCTACACCAGAAACCTTATTATTCATTTTGCCAAGATGGGACACTTACAAGTTTTTTATTAATTATTTAAAGAACAAACTCATGAAGGTGTGGCACTTGAGAGGGGAACACTCTCATTGTCAATGAGGGGAACACTCATGTAGGCAATAGTGCACCATCCTGCTTCATAGGGACCAATCTGATCGGAGGATGAGAGATCTGATAATATATTACTATCAAATGGGATGTTTAGGTTGCTAGCTATGTTGGATCTTAGTTTAAGGCTTGGACTTTGTCCATTGTGCTCATTTCTTTTAGTGCACAACAATGCATCTGGTTTTATGTTGCACCTTTTCTTTCTTTCTTTCTTTCTTAATTTTTTTATTGATTTGTTGTACTTGGGCAACAACTTGCTTGTATGGATATAGAATGACGGGAAGTAATGTGCTTCTAATTGATTAGCCAATTGTAGTTACATCTTTCATATGTGGTCTTTTTTAGCATTATGATCAAGCCATTAAATCTTGATTTTTCAATAGGGGATTATGATTAATACATAACTGGATGTGACAGTCTAAGATTTTTTCTTATGTTTCTGCTTTGGTGCTTAGTTGATAGAGGTATTTATTTCACTAAACAATTAAAATAGTTTATTGGTAATGTATATATGTTATCTGAACACTTGTTCATCTGTTCCCAGGATGAAGCTTGGGATGTGTTACTTTTCTTTCATCCATTTGCTTTATAACACCTAAGATGAAGATGTTGCTTAACAGGATGCTGCTTCTCTCTCAATTGCCATTATGAAAAGGAAGCTTCGGGGTAGAATTTTCTTGGGCTGTGACAATCATCCTCTCTCCAGGTTGTTATACTTGGACTTCATTTGCTTGTGTTCACGTGCTTAGCCATCCATATTAATAACATGTAACATGTTGAAGTCTGCCATTTTAGATGTATCTGTCTCCTGTCAAATCCATCTTATCATGCTCCCATATTGCTAGCTTATTCAATATCTAAGGGTTTCCTTTTATCAGGCAAGAGATGATGGATTGTATGAACCGAAGTGGGAAATTTAACAAGGAGTTCTGGGGTTTTACAGGCAAGTATTTACCTTTTAATTTCATTACTTTGTAAAAGATTGGAATTCTCTTTCTACATGTATTTCAACTTTGAGATGGATATTTCATTTTCTAGGTACTGATGGTCCTTTAGGGAAGAGGATCAATAACTCCAGAACTCGTGCTGAAATTGGATGGGAACCAAAATATGCAAGCTTTCCCAACTTCCTAGGGCTAACTGACTGAGTTTGGTCTTTTGCTTTTTCATTCCAAGTTTGTTTTTTAACTGAGATGAAATGAATCTGGGGACATGACATTGAATGAGTTTTATGATTAAAGTTATAACAACACCGAGAGATGTCAACACCTTTTTTAGTTCTCTCTCTCTCTCTCTCTCTCTCTGAGAGTTGCAGGAGCATTGTATTTGAGATAAGTGATGCTTCTCTCTCTCTCTCAAAAAAAAAAAGAAAAGAAAAAGAATATAAAAAGAACAAAGAAAAAAGAACATTTGAGATAAGTGTTGGTGTAGGCAAGCTGCTTGATACGATCTGTGGATTCTTTCTTGTTTGCTTCTTGTTGTTGTTGTACAACTGATTGCTATCTTCTATTGACAACTTATTAATTGTCCAATGGGTCAGATGATCATACTTTTTTTGTCGACAGCAGTTTCTCACGGATTGTTGCTTGTTATTTTGAGAATGGCAGTGGGAGGACCTGTCCAAAATAGAACTACGTGTGCACCTCATCTGGTTCAAACACACAACCTCTTCCCAGGTGGATATCATTGTTGTTATCTTTTTTTATCCTTACAGAATAATGCTAGGAGCACCTACTAGAGAACTACCTGAGCTCCTGCCAAGTGGGGGAAGGGTGCAATCTCTGGGCTATGCCCCAATTTTGTTGTCCTCCTTTTGGAATGTTTCTAGGAGCTTTAAAAAGTAATCTTGGTGAAGTGAGTGCACAGGTGGTCCTGATAAAATCATTGATGAGATTTTCTTGTGTATTACTATCGGTAGTTCCAAAACAGAAAAAGAACAATTTTAGTATCACTATTCCTTGATCACAAAAAAATTGTAGAGTTGTAAGTAACATTGTTGAGATATGAATTAGTTAGTCTCTTAAAATCAATTTCTATTGGAGGAGGAAAAAAAAAAAAAAAACTTCCCTTAAATTTTTTTTCTTGGACTTGGCTTGTTTCTCCTCAATTATTTGCTTTACAGCTCAACCATGAATGAGAAAGAAGATAGCTCTCTAAGAAGCTCTATTCTCTTTATGAACAGCCAAAGAAATCTCAAAGCATATCATGCCCAAAATGAAAAATATCCGACCTTCCTTTTGATGAGAAAAAGGCAGCTGTCAATTTCTTCCACCGAACAATATGGGCTGGCAAAGTCACTTTATATATTTGCAGAAGTTGAAGTGGAAACTTCACAATGGATCTAAACAGCACGGTATTTTTTTAAAAAAATTAAGACAACATCAAAAATACAGAGCTCAATCACGAAACTAATTTATTGCCTCAATTATCTATCAGTTAGGAGAGAAGAGCCATCTGCCTAGACGAGAAGCTCCTTCATTAACAAATTCGCACGAGTTCGGTAGCTTAATCATATTAGTGGCGATGAAGAGATGTGAGCTTTACATGTAACTACGGAATAGCTTCATTCCTCAAATAGATAGCTTTAGGCCTAGCCTGATTTTTGCAACAGGTTCTTCAAATTGTGCTCATAATAACTTATAATACATTTTCTTCGGCCGCTTATGTGGCAATCATTTGGTTAGCCAACAAGATATTCTGAAATTTATACTATTCTAATATATAATATCGGTCAACTTGTTTCGACGAAGGGTCATCTAATTTTTTTGGTTTTTTTTTTTTTTTTTTTGATAAGCAGAAAGATTCAAACAAGTCAGCAAATAAAATATCTCGAAAGTCCAAAGAGATAACAATAATAAATGGACCAGTGCAATTATTGAAACACATGAACCACGAGGTCCACGACATAATGGAGCTTGATAGATTCCTAGCCGTACCATTCAGTTTGGGACCTTTCAATGATGCATGACGCATTCACTTTCATATGCTTCCCTTTCGGCAGCCAATGAAAGCGAACGAAATAAAATCAGGCAGGAAAATCCAAATCCAGAAAGAAGCCCCGATTAAAACCCCTACTTTTTAGGATTAACCCGTGGCAGCGAAGTAGTAGGACACTCGAGACCACAATGCGCTCTAACGGTAGGAAATGTTTCAACTACTTCCGTTTATAAAACTCATGGAAACTTACCATAAGTCGTTTCTTCTATTCCTCGTCCTTAACGGGCACCCACCATTTCTCTCTCTCTCTCTCAGTTTCTCCCTCATCATGGGAACTTGTTTTTGCTGCGCGAACTCGGATGATGGAAGATTTGATCCCCTGGGGCTCATCGTGGTTTTGATCATCGCATTAGCGATCATGGCTTTCTGCTGCGGACCACGACCACGGCGTGCTGCGTTCATCGTCCATCGCCGATGCTAAATGCTGAATCCTGTTTTGGCTTCCGCGGGATCCAACGTTCCAGTCTTTGCCTAGTAAAGTTTGCTTTGCCCTATTTATTCGGAGATGACGCTGTTTTATTGCAATGATAATGGCATGATTAAATAATTATGAATAAAAGCTTGAATCAGTGAAATGTTCTACTTCCATTTTTCAGAATAAGATCACAGTATATGAAAATTTAAGTAGCCAATGAAATAAAGAACCGTTCACCTTTTTTTTTTTTTTTTTCGTGAATTTTTAATGATATGATCATACGGAGCCTGGTAGGCCAGCCTTGACAGATGACAATCAGAAGTCAGACGATGAAAAATAATTCCAATTTTTTTCTTCATTAGCAGTTTTCAAAATTTAGCCTCGATATGTAGGTGAATAGAAAATTTTGAACAATAATGCTGGATGTTCAGGAGTATGATAGGCCTAGAGTTGAAATAAGAAAATAAAAATGAAAGAAAACGTTGCACGATCCTTTATATAAGCTTCAGGACAATCCCTCATATATTCTATAGTAATCTTGCAACTATTAAACATTATTACGACGACTTTTTGCAATATTTAATATCTCATGTATTTAAAAAGAATACAATAGACATAAAACTCTCCATCTACCATGGCTTTCAATCCATCCATAATTTTGATGCATCAATTTTCAACAAAAAGTTTGTATCGAAATAGAATATATTTGAACTGCGTGGTCGAAACATCCAAACCTGTATGCTATGGATTCATTGTGATAGCCTACAACAAGCATTATAAATTAGCAGCATGGGCACTGGTAAAAGCCGATTAGGATGATGAATAGAGGAAGTGTTTGTCCATTATTAGTCACATTTCGGTTCTGATTTCCCATTCAAAGACAAAATTCCACAAATATAGCAGTGTGCAAAAAACCAGCCGAACCATAGATCCAAACTAGTCTTTTTGATTTGATTTATAATAATTTTTTTTTAAAGATTTGATTTAATTTCAATTTGAGAAAGCCTTGAACTAAAAAAAATTTAGCTTGTTTCGATTTGAATTTTAAGAAACTGATTTAAAACGGTGATTTCGAATTTAACTCCAAACTGACCCAACCCAATATCGTGCACACCCTTAATATGTATGAACCCATCCTTCATCCAAGGTGAGAAATGCATTGCGTGCTGCTGCTCCGCACCTCCAAAATCCAACATTAAAAGTTCAAATTAGATTGTTTTTAATAGGTTGGGCCATTTGTCAATGATTTCTTCATGTCTAACATAAACAGACATTTGGAATCAATTCCTGGCCAGAATAAGAATGAATTAGACGATAGATATGATTGAACCAATTTTCTACGATAATAACTGATCTCTCGACATTGATCCCGTGAAGATTTGATGAGCGTACAAAAGGATTTCTCTTTGTAACAACACCTGGCCCATTTCAAGTCATGCTGGTCAGAAATGAAATGAACGCGGCAAGCATTGAATTAGGGCTACCAAACTAAAGAAAATTACTCTGAATATTGTCACCTTGAAATCTATATAAATGAACCAAGAACCATAGAGCTGTCAACGGGTTGGATCCGGATCTGGATCTCAATCTAGATCCGTTTACCCGGACCTGGATCCGGACCCGATTAGTAATAGATAAATGGATCCGGATCTGGATATTACATATTCAGACCCGACAGACCCGAGACCCGATTAAATAAAATAATATAATATATATTTAAATATATCTATATAAATTGTTGGATCATAATCGAACGGTTAAAAAAAAAAAAAAAGGAATAGAATCCTCTACTCTTACGAGCCCATGGGCCATGGTGGTATTTGGGTCCGAGTTCGGATCTGGGTATCCGGGATCCATTCGGGTATGGATCTGGTACTTTAAAATTGGACCCGTCGGGTATTCGGATCCGGGTCCGGTAGCTAAAATCAGATCCGGATCTAGATATTTGGGTTCCGACCCGAACCCGACCCGTTGACAACTCTAAAGAACTGCACCAGGTCTTAACCTTCAGTATCACAGAGAATAACATTCTCCCCCAAATGCATCATTCCCCCTTATATATTTTTTTCTTCTCCTCCTTTTTCTTGCTTTGCATGTCAACTTCTTGTTCCTCGTCCGGTTCAGTATGCTTTTTCTTCTTTTCTTTTACCTGATCAGCTTCTGGTACATAATGCTGAACCTGATTCTCCATAGCAGCATCAGTTTTCTTCCGGCTCTTCTGCTGCTGCTCCAGCAACATGATCATTATTTTCAAACTTGGAGCTCTCTGTCTCGACTTTCTTTTTCTTCTTCTTCTTCTCTTCATCATCTCCTTCTTGGACAGGAGCCTCCCCAGCAGATGTTAGTTCTACTTCCTCATGCTTCCTCTTATTTGAAGGTGCTCCTTGCTGCTCACCAGATGGCTCAGTGGGTTCTCGAAGCACTAAATCAGATGCTGGATTGTAAGTCTGCAAATCCAAAAAGCAAGAATTAGAACAAGTGGGTGCTGAAACCTTTGGTGCATCCTAAAACCTACTCAAGTAAGAAAAGATTTGTCCAAGTAAATGATGCACGTCTCACCACTATGGTGATAGCGCGGTCGGTTAAGGCACGATTCAGCTTTGTATATAATCCACTGATCACGGATTCAAGGAATGATCCCATGGATGACTCGATTAAATTCTAGATTAATTCTGGAACACGTGACTGGAAGGCTGAGCGGCCGAAACTCCGGCGCCGTAGTGGACATACTCACCTAGTTGGTGAAAAGGGCACGCGAAAAATTACGGTCCGAATCGAACAAAGGTCTAACGACGGGTTGGGACCCGAGCGGGGAGCTACACTGGGGGTTCGCCGCCTCCCCTCACCCTTTCATTCACCACCAAAAAAAAAAAAAAAAAAAAAAAGAAATGATGCAGACCTTTGCAGCAGTAATAAAAAATTCAGCACCTTTCTTTCTGTCTTTCTCGTAAACTTCAAATTTGGGCTTGCCTTTTGATAACCCAACAGAACGACCCAGTTCTCTGCCCTCAAGAACCCTTAAGCAGGTTTCAAGCTATTCAAGTGTACATGGATGCTAGTGTTTTCAAGTATGTTACGGATGCACATAAAAATAGTAGCATAGTCTCAAGCACGAATACTACCTTTGGCACGATTCTCCGATCCCATGGCGTTGTCTTGACTATCACCAAGGGCATCATATCGAATGGCAAGTGCTGTCTTGGCAGCTAGGGAATGAGAAATCTTTCCCTTGAATTTTGGAGCTGCTTGACCAATTAAGGATGCATCGAAGATAAGACCATATTTGTGTGTAGCATGCTGTCTTCAGAGCTCTAAAATGTGCCTGAGTTTGAAATTGTGTCAACACACTGAGATTAATAAAGTGGGAATAAATAATAATATATTAAAATGATACGTGCGCACAGCATGGTTGGCGTATTATTTAATAGGCATTGAAAGGCAAGGTCCAGTAAACACTAATACAGCCCCAAGTACAGTTCTTGTGCCTGCACCCACCAAAACATCCACCAAGAAAGCCCCACTTTCAATAAGTCTTGCCTGCTTTTTTTTTTTTTTTTATTGTTATGGAAATATGTCTTATGAATCATGACTCTAAAGAGTATTCATTCTTCTTTGTCCCGGTGCTTGTCACATACATAATCTGAACGCTTATAAAAAACGAGCATGAGTTGTCTCATGCACAACCAAACCGGATCAGCATCTCTGTCAGTATGAAAACATGATATGAACAGTTTCACCGCAAGTTAATTTGGTCAATATGCTCCGACTTCTCATTAATCAGGCCCTTTCTGCTTGTCAATATCTAAAAGAAGACTTAAGTGCCTCAAATGGCAAAAAATAAAAATAAAAAAGAATCTAATTTCCTCATCTTTGTAATCTCAAATGTTATTGGCATGTGATCTCTAAATACTTTCTCTAATAACTTCAATGGCGATCACCTATAGTTTCCCATATTTCCCTTTACCACATGATCTTTCTCTATAGTACCTCCAAATTCAATGCTCTATCTACTGGAATCCTAAACAATGAGAAACAATAACTTGGGATACCATTTCAGGATATGTACAAAAACTGGGTGACTTTCCCACCTAACACAAGATTCATCTTTCAACCAAAATATGAATAACAAGATACCAGTGACCAATCAAGCTTTAATCACTGAACTTTATGTAAAAGTTGGTGTTAAGGTTCTATCCATTCAGAACACAACTAAGAAAAACTACTTATTAGATCAGTGTCACTTATAATCTGAATGTGAGAAATTGGATTTAGCTGTTTACCGAGTATAAAGATAAATCAAGACAATGGATTAGAATTAATGTATTCCTATTTGATCAGAAGTGACCTTGAACAACCAATAGTACTAGTACCAAATTTCAGTTGATATTTAGATCTTCCATTTACATGTAAATCATGTCCTCTTACATACCAATCTTAAAGGTGCTGCATTTGTAGGACAGTCCATTGACCACTTTGATAACCTATTCTTGGACTCATGCTGCTGGTTCAGTTTCATACCTTATTTACTGAGCCAATAAGGAACAATTTCTTTCTCAGAGATCCATAGAAGAGCCAGCAGCATATAGATTTTCCTTGTCAAATGAACAAGAGTCAACATCTAAGGGAGTCTTCAATGATCCAGACATCACAAACATCCAAAATCTTGTAAAAATCCCTCTAAATGTTTGATGTCCTTTTTCAATGAACCAAGAGAGATTTCACATTCTCCTCTATTTCGTTAGCATTTAACAAAGAATACCTTGAATTTCTCTGATAATTGTATGAAATTAATAATTCATGAAAACAGCTCAAACAAGTATCTGCAAAATATATTGGAATCTAGTTTCCAAATGATCAAGGCACTAATGCACAACATTTCTTCAGATTGGAAAGCTTCACAAGTATAAATAAAAAGCAAGATTCTGTTTTATCTTCACACATCCTTGCCCATAGCTTTTATACATACAGTGCCAACCATAATGTCAGTTAGGGTTATCCATTCTTATGATCCATAAAAGCATAAAAAGAGCAAAAAATGAAGTGCAAAATGTTTAATTAAGGTTTATATGGAAAAATGTGATTTGCAACTTTACATACATGTTATAAAGCAATTTAGGGCCTTGTTGGCATGCCACAGGTCTAGCAGGGCCTCAGCAAACCCATTTGTTTGGAGGCCTGCAACCAGACCTGCTGCATTGGTTAACCCATAGTGCCACCTACAGGCGAGGACCAATTTGTTGGGGGTCATCCGATGGCCAAATCACCCCTGAAAACACACACACACACACACACCCAACTACTCCCCTTTCCAAACGCCTTTGGACATCCCTTGACCCCTTCATGTGCAACCACTAGTTTTCCCTTGCTAGCACCGCTACCCTCTCCCCATCCCTACCCCCTCCGGCATCCCACTCCTCCCTTGAGGATTGCTGCTCCCCCTCTACTCCACCACCTCTACCCACTTCTCCCCTTGTCAGCACCAGACTACCGCTCCCCTCTTCTTTTCTCTTCTTCCACCTCTACCCTCTCCCACATCCCACCCTCTCCATGTCAACGCCGAACCACTATTTCCCCTCTCCTCCACCCCCCCCCCCCCCCCACCACCTCCATCCCCTCTCACATACCGCACCACCCTTTGTTAGTGCCGAACCACTAGCTCTGCTCTCCTTTCCCTTCTGCTCCTCTATCTCTACCACCTGCTGCACCTCATCCCCTTCCTTGACAATGGTCCACCACTGCTCCTCTTCTTGCAGATCTCCTCCGCTTCTACCCTCTTTTGGACTCACCCCTTACTGGTGCTAGACCACTTCTCCCCCCATTGCCCCTTGCTAGTACCAAACCCCTCCACCTTCTCTTCACCACTGCCCTGCCATATCTCCTTATCCCTCTCCTCGACCTTCCCCTCTCTACCTCTCCATCTCCCCACCACTCCCCCTCATCTTCTCCTATTCCCCCTCTGAATAAGGGAGGATACCCTTGCATGTAACTTCCATGCAACTCAAGTTGCACGAAGCTTGAGCTGCTGTATCTGGATGTCACCTACAGGGCTCCAAACAATCCCTATGAAATCTTAACCAACTTTTTTTAACAAAAAGCCCAAGACAACTTTTTATATGAGATAATTAACACATAAATGACTAAATACTTAAAGGGACAAATTTGTCCAACTCCTTGCAACAATTATGGCCAGAACATTTCCCTCAAAACCATCTTTGCCAAATCAGAATATTATGCCCAAGAAATATTGTAAATTCCAACCAATTGACATGTTTGTATTATTTATCCCAAATCCATATTTATTACCTCTTTAGAGGTCCTTATTTTCCAAGTTCATAAAGGTGTTAACCAAGAATGCAGGAAGAATAACTAATCTTGGAACAAAAACTTGCACAATAGATTTGATCTTGGTATAAAATTCACTGTTAATAGAAACAGAAAAAATTAGAAGCCCAAAATTTTGTCTTCAACTAAACATATTCCCAAATCTGAATTACTCCATAAAAATGCATGACTTTAGATCATTTAAAGCATCAAATGAGGCAGATCAAAAGAAGATTTTATAAAGAAGACTAGATATGCATAAAAGACTAAATAATTTTCACCTAAAAAGGTTCTCTCAAAACCAATTTTAAAGAAGAAGATTCATCTCACATAAGAAATCAAAAGTAAAACACACCTTCTCTGCACCAAGAATCTGAACTGTGATTCCAGGTTGCTTTGCCGAATTCAGTAAGCTGCCACCATGAGCTATAAGACGAGCTCCAACTAATTCCCCAACAAGGGCTGTCAAATTTGGTGCAATATATTCATTCTGCTTCTCAGGTAGTCATACAACTGAGCACTAACTCCGAAAGAGCTAGTACTTGGTCACACAGGTCTCCAATATTTGCTAAGTCTAGGTCACTGACTTCAGTTCCCATGGATATTCCTGCCAATGCTTTTAGCTCTGTCTCAACCTCCTCCGACAATATCTGTTTGAATGAACATATTACAAATCAGGGGCAGCTAAGAATTCAGTTGCTGATGATGTAGGAAGGGCTAAGATGCAATACCTCAGAGAAATCAAGGTTGACAGCATTTGCATGATTACCCATCAGCTTCACTGCCTTTGCATACTGAATATTGTCCTGTATAATTTTAGCAAGCTGTGGAAAATACCAGCCATACCATTCACAAACTCTCATAGCATAAGAATTGAGCTCTTTGTCAAGATCATCCAACAAGCCAATTGCCTGAATAATCATGGTATCGACCTAGATAGAGCACCGGCATGCTAGTTACAACATTATCTCCAGAGTGCTATATTAATTTAAATAAAAGTGAAATATATTGTATACAAACAAAACATCCTCCTGCATCCGGCATTTACCTTCTCACAAAGTAATGGTTTAGCAGTCATCCTTAAAGAAAAATAAAAATAGAAACAATCTAAATAAATCATGCTAAATCAGAACGAGAGTAGATAAGGAGCAGATGTGGCGAGGAGAATAATAAGATAAGTTTGACAACTTTAGCCAATCAACCAAAATGAACAAACATCAGCATATCTGTGTTTGCTACAAATATTTTCATTCCTCTATATGGAATTGATGAGACCTAGGAAGGTTAAAAAATTATGGTGTTAAACAAAAACCAAAGGTTTGGGGTGAAAACACCCAAAGCCTACCAAGCCAAACAAAATAATATCAGTATCTCATCTAATTATCATCACTCTGTCTCATTTCAATATTATATTACATGATTTTTAGCCTTTAGGGGGGAAACCCTTTGCTTACCGCAAAGAAGAGAGGAGGGGGAGGGGGAGGGGGGAAGAGAGATGGAGAGAGACAGAAAGAAAGAGGACGGTCCCTCAATTAACTTATTCTGAAGCATGCAGAAAACCTAACATGCAATATGAAAAGCTTAAGTCATTGGACTTCTATTAAAGTCCACTCTTTTGTCTGTTTGAAAATCATCAGAAGATTACAAATCCCATAAAACACTCAAAAAAAATACCTTTTCTCACGTGCAGGGATCGAGCATGAGAATAGGAGTTCAATTCCGATACCATCATCATCCAAGCCTTTTCCCATCATAATAATTCAATACCACACCAAAGAACTTACAGCTTTCCTGTACATATTTATGTTATCTGTCTGGGAACATGAATCATGCCTATAATAATGTCTGGTCAAGAGCAGTCTCCTTTTGCAGTCATACATATTTCCCTATAGGTACTTCTTCCCCAATTCAATCTCTACCTTAGCCAGTCATTTTTATAATAATCAGTTAAAACTCTGGTTACCTGAAAATTTAAGACAAGTTCAAAACAGAAGTTCTATTATATGCTAAGCAAAGACACTGGTTGTGCTTACCACTCGTGAAACTAGACCAATCATTGGTTGTTGGCTAATATCTTAGGCCACTGGTCTGGCTTGATTAAAAATTTTGAATCCAAGCTGAATGCTCTCATAGCAGGATAGATCAATAAGCTTCTAATCTTAAGTTAAAATACCCAAGTACAGACTACAAACATATTTATGTGGATTTAGAATGATGGTAAAGAGAGGAATAAGAAAAAGGTATTCACCTTATCAGGGCTGAACTTTAGCTTGTACCTAGATAGGCTGTGTGACAACCCTAAACTCATTGGGGCTAAATCTTGCACAGCCAGTCCTGATATGAGCTCCATCAGTTGGCTTCTCAATCCCCTCATGAGCTCCATGACAACATTGTTGTGAAGGCAATCTATTTTCTGCAATTAGAAACGAAACAATTGTAGGATTACAAAAAAAATCAAGTATGAATACCATGGTCACTAAAATAAAATGGCTACGCATGTTGATTAGCTTACCAGTTTTTCTTTTATTGCATTTCCAAGTTTGGAGTCAGCCACAGCTAATGTTTCGCCATCACAGTGAGCACGCAAAAACTTGTGAAGACCCTTGCTAGGCTTGCCATCAATTAACAAGGCTGCTGCTGATAGAGCTTCTGATGTGTTCTCAAATTTACTGAATGCCTTCAGTTTTACCACCTGGTGAAGATGCAACAACCAAAATCTTTATGAATACTGATGAGGAAAAGGAAAGGCATACAAAATAAAGGCAATTTAAGACTTTTTTTTGCCAAACCATGGGAACAACAAATAAAAGAACCATCACATAGAAAAGGAATCTAGGTATATACTGCCATTCTACATGAAATTACTTGAACTTTAGATTATACATTAGATATGTTGTCCAGGGATTCCTTGAAGTGCAAAAATGGTGGCACCTGGGCGCTATATGAGATTCTTACTAGAACCCCACATGGGTACTGGTTTAGTAGAAAAATAATCCATTAACTGCTGTGTTCAATTTAGTTATATAGCCAAATACAGCATTATTCATGTTAAATCTGTACTATAGCCAACTGCAAACTTATTGCACTATATTATAATTCATAACTAAATCTAATACTGGTTGTATTTAAACTCATTCTAAAAATAGAAAAAATGCCACAAAAATGTTAGAACCAAGGTTTGTTGTACTGATCCATAATGCCCCATACCAACCGCACCATATACGTAACAAATCGACATAGTACTGAGATTCAGTTTGGTATATGAGCCAAAGTTGTTCATGCCAGTCCGAGCTAAAGCTACATCACCCCATACCGACCCATATTGCCGGGTTTCCAATGTTACCATGATTAGGAGTGAGAAAAAGGTATCGAGAGCTTGTCTTGGCATGGGATGTATGCCATAGTGAACCAGCAGTGTACTAGTATGGTTCCTGATATTGGTTTTGCAGACCTTAGTTGGAACCATTTTGCACTATTTAGATGCCATCAAAATCACTTTTTGCAGCATTCTATTTTAATAGTATAAAAGAAGCAATGAGCACGGTATGATGGTCCCATTTCAGATTCCACGGATAGTAGCTCAAAAATGAAAAATATTAAGGAGAAAATAAGTTAAAGATTAAAAAGTCAATTAATGAGTAGTGGGCAAAAATTCAACAAAGTAAAATTTCACCAAACTAGTAAAAACATGGGGAAAAAGATTTGATGAAAACTTCATAACTAAACTCCAGTTCTGGCTCAACTTCTCCATTCTCAATCCATCTCCTATTGACCTCAAACTCCACCTCTTCTCATTTTCCTTCCAATCCACCATCTTCCTCCTCCATGGCGCCCTGCATTATCCTCCTGCCACTCCACCACCACTTCTTTCTCCACCTCCCTCATCTCCCTCTTTTTCTGCCTAAGCGCCTTCCTAGGTGCTCACATACCAGCTAGCCATAATGTGACACTTTGCCCATTTTCGAATCACAGCCACCTTAACTGTTAATGTAGTGAATTCAACCTTAACTAATTATATGTTTTCTTTTGATTGGGCATCAAAGTACAATAAATTAAAATTTTAGGTGTAACAAATATCTAACTATTATTTCTTCCACAATCTCTCCAATTTCGTCCCTAGTGTGGCTATGTTTTCACTCATATTTCTTTTGTGACATTATGAGTTGTCAAGATTTGTTTATATAAAGCGTGAACAATAGATTTTCGAAGTTGCCATGAGGAAACATAGGACAAAAGTGACACATATAAGAAACAAAGGTCCTGCAGAAAATTTAGAAAGTCTAATAACATTTTGAACATCAAATCAACTATCAACAAGCCATTTCAGATAACTATAGCAATATCCCTAACAAAAGGCATGAAGGCATCCATTAACTCTCTCATACTTTTGAGAGAGACCAAGGTGAAAGTATCCGGTTAGCTTTATGGCTGGTGCATGACAAATTCATATGTAGTAGAAAGAAAAGATACTTATCATTTGTCAAGTCAAGATAAAGGCATCAATTAAAAAATAAATACCCCACAAAAGCACTACAGCCAAATAATCACTAAAGGTTAGTATTAATAAAATGGAAGCTTCTTCCACAAATATACAGTTTGTAATTCCATGAGGTTTTGCTCAACATGTACATCCTAATTAAATTCGTTTACAATATAAAATGAAAATTATAGAGATGCCAGATCAATACATGTACTCCAATTAAATTTCAGGCTCACCCAAATTCAAATTTTGTGTACTTCCCAGTGTTGGAGTCTCCTCGAAAAGAAAATAACCCAAAGAACTAAACAGTAAGCAAGAGGAATTGCATGAATAAAATTCGTGACCTGTCTCGCTGATTCAGATCTCGCAAACTCCTTCCAGAAGTCCTGGAAGTGAAAAAAGGAGAAACACAATATGAAAGATCTGAAGTCCAACGATAATCCATTAGAAAACTATATTTTAAATAGAGAAAAATTAGTTCTGCACCTCAACTTTGGAAAGCTTTCCTTCATCCAAAACTTTGAACAGGGCGAAGCCTGCTGGAGTCTCGAAAAGCACCAGCATTTCTTACTCAGCTCACTCTCCTGTCACCTGGAAATCCAACAAAACATTTTAAAAAAAAAAAAAAAAGGAAAAAATAAGGACAAACACTTGGATTCAACCCAAAACATGTACTTTATATGGAATCACCACCATAAACACCTTCACCAAAAGAAACCACCACACAGAATCAAACGAAGAAAAAATGGGAGAAACGAACAAGGATGTTTTGATCTTAGGTTGCGTTTGGTTAACGGTAATCTATTCAGATTACCGGTAATTTTAAATTGGGCAAACCAGATAATCTTGTTTGGTATTTTTTTAAACTGGTAATCTATGTTGTAGTGATAATCTGGATTACCTCTCATCTGGCAATCCAGATTACCTCAGAGAGAGATGGCTATCTAGATTACTGGAGATGTGGTAATCTGGTATTTTTTAGTTTTACAAAATTGCCCCGTCCCTTTTGCTTCGGTGAGAATGAAACATTTCCCTTCTCTCTCCGATCTAGATCCTCTAGGTGTTGGTTGGGATCTTTTTTTAAATCTATATTTTATTTATAAAAATATAATTTTTACATTTTAACTATTTATTTAAAATATAAATTTTAAATATTTTATATTATTAAATATAAAATATTTAATATGTTTATATTAAAATTAAAAAATTGAAAATTATTTTTTATACTAAATAAATATAAAAAAATTATATATAATTTTTAAATATACTAAGTAATATATTAAATTTTTATATATATTATATTATTAAATTTAAAATAATATATAATCTTTTATTTTATTTTATTTGTAATATTAAAATAGAATATTTTAAAATATATATTATATAACAATAGAGTGTAATATAATATAATTTAAATTATATATTATATTTTGTAACATAACATAACATATATTATATTATATTAAATATAGTATAATATATAATATATAATATAATATAATATATAATAATATTATATAATACATTATTAACTATATAATTTTATAAATAGTTACATTATAAAATATCAAATAATATAATACTATATTACATTACAAAATATCAAATAACATATTATATTAATGCAATATTATATTATATTACTATATTATATTATAATATATTTTTAATAAATTTGACTTAGGAATATTTTAGAAATTTGAACTTAGATTACTGGTAATCTATTTATCATACTAAACACAGTAATCAATCTTACTGATAGATTACCTGTATATACCAAACACAGTAATCAGCATTACTGGTAATCTATCTAGTGGTAATCTATCTTGCAAGTAATCCAGATTACCATCCAGGATTTCCTGGTGATCCACCAAATACAAAACCATCAAGGATTTCCTGGCGATCCACCAAACACAACCTTCGCGCACAAGGCCGAGATATGAGGGGTATCATATATCAAGGTCTGAGTTTTAGGGCTATCAAGAGAGAGAGTTGTTTTACCTGTCGTCGCGAAAATTTTGGAGGTCTCGAAGAGGGGAGGGGAGTGGCAAAGAGAGGACGTGGCCGCGGAGGGATCGGCTTTGGGGTTTTCAACGGGGTTGAGGTTTTTAATATATTTTACCATACATTGGGGAGGGGATTTTTATTAGGGTTGGCGATTTTGTTGACCATAAATGATTTGGACGAGATAGGATTGGATTGGAAAAATTCAAATATGATCTTTTTATTAAAGAGATCAAAGTTTTAAAATCCAAATATATCTATTTAATAAATAAATTAAATGACCAAATTCATTAAATCTTTTAAATAATATTAAAAAATTAATAATTAATTATAGTAATTATTATCGTCGAGATCGTCGTGGCTTACAGTTTCAACATGACGGGGATGGTGATACAACCTACTGGGATCTCTATTCCAACCATTTCCATGGTCGTCCGAGGGGAGACCTGCCTGTCTTTGTTCATGTTTGACTTTAGATGGGGGACTTGACTTTGGATGGGAGCTCGACTTCGACCGGAAACTTGACCTCGGATGGGAGCTCGACCTTAGACAGAAGCTCGATCGAGATCAAGTTCCAAGAGAGATCGATCTCGGATGGGAGCTCGATATTAAATGGAAGCTCGACCTCGACCGAAAGCTCGACCTTGGACAGGAGCTCGACTTCGGTTGGAAGCTCGACCTCGGATGGAAACTCGATCTCGGATGGAAGATCGACCTTGGTGCTTATCTAATAATGGTATCCAGACGGCGCCCTCTGCTAGCTAGGTCCGACACGAACTCCACGTCGACGACCATGCCATATCAGTAATTAATTAATATAATTCAATGATAATATTATTAAAGAAATTATAATTGCATCTTTGTTGCATACATAAATTTTGGAAAAAAAATGATCAGTTGATCAATAAGAGGGATGTGGATAGAGGTGAAATAGTGCATGATACCCGCTACCATGGAAGAAGACTTTCTATTAATCGTTATACGACTATAGAAGATGGAGAAGAGTGTCGGATCCATATCTTAGAAAGGCACCACAGAGTGAAGAAGAGCATTTATGATCCAATCCACCTTGTCGAGGCATATCGTATTCGATTTCCACCTTTTTGCTAAGGTTTCGATGGAGAAGAAAATTCGATGGTAAAACCCAAAAAACATAGGAGAGGGAGGAGGAATTGGGAAAACAAGAATTACTAAGGAGGCCAGAGGTTGGATGGCAGAAAGGAATCGCCAAAGATGGGGGAGGGGGCTGACCGTTGAGCCGCAGGCGAGGAGCTTGCAAAAGAGGATGACGGACATTATGTGGATCTCAAGATAAAGGGAAGAAGACAGAGTGGAGGGGGGGTGGTGAGCTTGGTGGCAAGGATGTCGATTATCAAGATAGAGGTAGAGGTAGAGGTGGATGCAGAGATCGAGGACATGGTTGGGAGGCGAGAGTTAGGGTTTTAGGAAAGGGGGCAGCAGATAGGAGACGAGAAGAGACACGAATCAAGAAGTGAGGGAGGGTGGTGATCTTGGCAGTTAAGTAAGATCACTGCCCATCGAGATGGAGGATATGGTAGGGAGGCGGAAGCTAGGATTCGAAGGAGGGGGTGGATGGAAGCGAAGAGGACATGGACACGTTGCCGCGTAGATTGGCCGGTAGGGCCATCTATAAAACAAAGAATATACGAGGAATCACGGATTAGGATTCAGGTGGGTCGTGGTTGTTTTTATTTTTTATTTTTTTTATTTTGAATGTTAAACGGATAGCAAGTAAAGCAGGGTTTAATTTAAATGGAGCAGATGGTAAATAGGTGTAGGATCCAATTCGGCTCGTATAATAAATAGATGAAACAGATCAGGGGATTAAAAAATGAAATTGATTCATATAATAAATAATTTAAAAAGATCCATATTTATTTAATTTAATTATAAATTTATTTAAGATGAGCCAAATATGTATCGGATCATATTTTAACATCCACAATTTTTATATAAAGAGGTTGTTGTAGAGGTGGTAAAGGGATGAGTCGCTATAGGCACTGAGAGAGTTTGTAAAGAAAATTACAACATTAATCTCAAGCTCTTGCTGAATTTGAAAATTACTTAGGCCAGTAAGGATATATTACTTTTATATATAACTTAATATCATAATATATTATAATTAAAATTATAATTTATCATGGGCACCATATTAATATAAGTATATTATAGTATAATATAATAGAAGATGTAAGATGACAATTTATGGCTGACCTATCAACCCAGTCTACGATTAATCTACTTCAAGGAAGTTTGGTTTTGGTAGGAATAGCTTCGGTTCATAAATAGGTCACTTGAATAGATCATTTTGACCCATTTTGCCTGGTTAATAATTAGATTGAATCAATCGGTTTAACAATTGGATGGGCTATATATTTTAACACATTTAAACTTAATTATTTTTATTCCGTTTAACTTGACCTGCTTAACTTAATTAAATTCAATTTCACATCCCGCTAGATCCTTGCTATGCATCATTTCACTACGAATCCAATCCACTACCAAGCTCGAATATCCTGCACAACTCTGAGAAGGAAGAAAGTAGGGGGTTGACATGCTCCAGTCTATGACTTGCAACCTCATAATCGACAGTGTATTATCCATCCATGGCCAGGCTAGCCCATATACTGAGCTCGTGGCTTTGGCTGTCCAACGTCTTAACCGCCCGTGGCCGGCTATTCCACGTACAAAGCCAGTGGCTTAGGCTGTCCCGCATTTTAACTGCCCGTGATTGGCTATTCCACGTACAAAGCTCGTGGCTCAAGCTGTGTAACCATGATCCCGTGGCATGGCTAGTCCAAATATTGCATTCACTTTCACATCATGTAATCAAATCATGTCTTTTCAAATTTTCAATAGCCAATATTATGGTCCAACCCATACAAAGATCACTTTACTTGATAAAATATGGTATACAGGAATATAAATAACAATAATCGTACTGTCCATCATGAAAAGTCAACTATACCATGCAAAAATAAATCATGCATGCCAATGCATATACGTACGGATCAAATCATGTCATGATACATATATACAACCGGTGATCAAGTTCAGAGATCCTTACCTTTCAAAAGCTAATCCAATATACCCGAAGCTTGCTCAACACCTTCCTGCTCAGAAGGCTATTTCCTACAATATTAACTTTTTAATATAAATAATCCTAGGATAATTATAAACTCAAAATCTTTTACCTACAAAACCCTAACTTTACGAATTCCAAGAAAGAGAGGTTTTCGATATCCCTCCTTCAATATTTATATTTTTTTTCTTTCTCTCTCTTCTTTCTCTCTCTCTCCTCTTCTTCTCTCTCCTCATATTCTCTTTCCTTTTTTTTCCTTCTCCTTCTAACCGAGGCTTCTCCTTTTTGTTTTCCTTTTTCTTTTTCTTTTTTCTTTTTCCTTTTTCCCTTTTCCTTTTCTTCCCTTCTTCTTTCTTTTTTTTTCTTCCACATTCCCTTCTCTCCATCGTCTCCATCGAATAGCCCCCCTCTCTCTATTTTTTTTCCTTTCCTTTCTTTCTTCTCCTCTTCCGAACTCCCCTGTTCTTCCATGACCCGACCAAACCAACCTCCCCATGGTTGCTAGTGGCCATGGGAGGTGGTCATCAAGAAGGGCTTCGCTGGTCGGAGAGAAGACGGCGGCATGGCCACTGGCGGTGTATGGCCCCAAGCAAACAAAAAAAAATAAAACCAAACTAAACCAGGTTAAATCCTCCCTAAACAAATTAATTAAGGAAAAAAACTCACCGGTGACTAAAGGGCTCTCGGTCACTCGCCGGAGAGGAGGATGACAACGTGGAAGGGCTCGATGGGGCTCGATTGGGCGATGGTGAGGGAGGATTTAAAGAAAACCAAACCGAGGTTTCCTTGCGGTTGGGAAATCATGTTGATCAGAGTTCTAACCCATTCCAATCCTCAACGCCGATGAAGTCCCTCCCTCCATGGCTCTCCCAGTGATTATTCCGACGGTGTTACCGACCAGATAAGAGGGGAGGAGAGTCCCCTGTTCTGCCTCGCATCCCCCCTATTTTTTATTTGCGATTAGATTGAAGTCGGCTAGGCTTGCCAACTTTAGCCCAATAAGCCCAAATCTCACATTCTCCCATTGTTAAAATAATTTTATCCTCGAAATTAGCTTGATTGAGACTTTAATTCTTTGAAAATAGCCAACCCTCATATCATTCTCAAACTCCTAATTAGTCTGCCCTTTGAGGTACTTGCTTTTTCAACATCTTAACATAATAAGATTATGTAATACTCAAAACTAAATCTTTCCATTTATGATACATATCAAATTCTCTTGAGTTCTTCCAAAGAATACTAATCCTTCGATGTCAATACAATTAATTATCCTTGATTAATTCCACAGAAAATTCATGATACCCAAACCTTAGATATACATAATTTACCATCATCCTCATGCTTCTGCATGATCCCTTTCTTAGAACGTCTCTTCATAAGTTCATAACAAAATTATATCACATCTCAATTTTTGCTCCTTATAATTTATAGTACATACTGAATTCTCTTAGTCTCTTTAAAATGAACATTAACATCTCAACCTTGAATTAAGTATACAATTCTTTGCCCCTAAGATTTATTTTTCTTGATAAACCCCCACATGAAAATCATAATCGGTCCACTCTATTCTTAACCAAAAATTAGAAGAAGGCTTGAGCATTAGATACTTGACACAGTCTTTAGCATTCATTCTTCTCTTAAGTTTCTCCATAATTTTATGATCAGTCTTTTATCTTATAGAAATCTTGAGTCCTCCTTAAATAGAGAAATCATAATGTCATAACTAAAAGAGCTTGGTATCACAAATATTTCCGGTCCTAGCCGGGTAAGGATCAGTACTTCTTTATTCTAGATTTAGAGATGTCCAAAATTTTTACTAGAATTCTCTACGTTAAGGGAACCTATTGATGGAATTGCATAGCAACACCTATAGACTAGCTCAAAGATCAATGACATTATCTTTTTATTTAATACTAAAATCTTGTTACTAAAATTTAAATCAGTGCTCCCATCATAATACTTCTAAAGTTAGAGTTAACATTTAAAATTGATTTCTGGATAACTCAAACCACTACACTTTCACTGAGCATTTTGATAAAATTTACTAAACCATCTAGGTTCACTAAATGAATTCTCCAAAAATCTATCCTATTTCAGTACCAGGAAGATCTCAAGTTATTAGAGTAAAGCTGTTGAGTCTTTTTATCTCATTTATACCTCAAGCATATCATATCAAGATTTACTCTAGCCCAATTTCTATATTGAAAGTCTGTGCATACATTTCATCATCCTTTTAAGATACCAATAACTCTAGTTCAAGTCCAGATTAATCATACTTTTCTTGACAATTCAAATAAATAATCTAGATCAACTATTCTATTAGAAAGTTATCCTTAACTCTAACAAAGTAAATGATTTTCAATCAATGCTCTTATGAATAGAATCAATCATCTTATTGTTTATAGAACTATCTTACCTTAGCTCTTAGCATTAATTTATAAACTATCTAAAATATTATCTCTCATAGGCCAAACCCATATAAATCTTCCAATATCAATTTCTTTGCTTACTATAATCCAGTATCATGATAACCTAGATCTTCTTATAGATCTTAATTTGACCTGGGGTTTAATATACCCAATAATCCCCATCAATTATAAGGTAGATTTAGTAATCCAATCCAAAACTGCTAACATAGGCTATCAAGATTCTATCAACTTATGTATGCCATGTCGGCGTAATATAATCTAATTCATCAATAGAGAGCTACAAAGCTGTACATCATCCCAAACATATTTTTTCTTATATATTTCAATGACAATTCATATACAGATTCATCGAAAACATATCCTTTCTAATATCCTTAACTCTTGCATAACCTATATCCTAAACATCTTCTTACAACAGTCCCAAATTTTATAATCCGATAATTAACAACATAATTAGCATGTTATCATAATATGCATCCTTATCAAGTTCATGATTCCAAAATCATTCAATTGATAATTGATCCTACTTATTCAACATAACCTATTAACAAACATGCTATAATTCCAGGCCAGTACTTTTAACGCTTAGGTCAACCCACTTATCAAAGACAAAGACACATCTAATCCGGCTCTCCAATATTTCTCATATACTTACTGATCATGATCAAAGAGCACAAATCATCCAGTCCTTTACATTCATCCAAAGTCAATCTTCCTACTTATTTTAGAGATAAAAATCATGTTTGTTGCCCTGTAAGCAACCTAAGAGGGGGGGTGAATTGGGTCTCTAAAAATTATTTGAATGGAATGCAAGAATGTAAACCAATCCAATAAATAAACTAGGTACTATGAATGCAAGTGTAATGTGCTTTTAATAAATATGCAGCAGAAATATAAAAGCAATAAGAGAAGAATAGATGAAAGAGACAAGCAACCACAAACACAAAAGAAATATAGTGATTCGGTGCTATCCAATGCACCTACATCCACTCCCCAAGACCCACTTGGGAATTCACTATAATCTCAACCGATTACAGCCGATTAGTTTTCCGGCCCCACTAATCAAAACCTGACTTATTTTTACAAGGCTCACAAGTCAAAACCTCACTTGATTTTATAGGCTAACCAAGAACCTAAATGGTTTTAAGGCTCACCACCAACCTCCCTTAGTTTTGCGAGCTAACCAAGAACCTAAATAGTTTTAAGGCTCACCACCAACCTCCCTTGGTTTTGCGGGCTAACCAAGAACCTAAATGGTTTTCAAAGGCTCACCAATAATCTCCTTGGTTTTTCAATAAGCTAACCAAAAACCTTTACAACAAATATAAGTTTGAAGTAAAGTAACAAATAAAGCTTTCTAATAAAAAGCAGGTATCTCTTTGAAGCTTTGTTGTAGTGTTGCCTCCAACTTGATGAAGCCTCTTTTAATGCTTTAGAAGGTAGATCTTGAATGCTCTTGAAGGCTCTTGAATGCTTGGAGACTTACTTTTGCTTGAAGTTGGTTGAACTCAATGAATAGGAGTGAATGCTCTTCTTTTCTTCTCTTTTGGTTGTTCTTTTTTCATTTTCTTATATTTTGATTTGATTTGAATCATATAAATACCTTTTCAAGATCTCAAACTTGGTTTCTAGCCATTAGACATGAAGAACTAGCCATTGGGACCAAAGAGGAGCGAGTTCTGTGTTTGAAAAACTAGCCATTACTGTTTCCAGAACTCCAAGTATCGATACTTCAGGCTATGAGTCGACACATAAGGTCGACACTTGCACTCTATGAGTCGACACCTAGTTCAAATATCTTCAATGTAGCTTTCTAGAATTCTCAGATGTATCGACACTTCCTTAGGTGAGTCGACACTTAGCATCCATGTATCGACACTTTAGGCAAGTCTTCAACTTCAGTAAGTTTTGAAATCTAAAAATCTCAAGCGATGAGCTGATCCATGTGTCGACACTTTGAGTCGACACCAGACGTTCATGTGTTGATACTTCGGTCATGCCACTGAAACTCTGCTTGCATACCAGCTTGAGTCAACACTTCCTCGGTCATGTGTCGACACTTCACTAAGATTTTCACAATACCTGAACTTTTACTGAAACAAGTTTGTGTTGAACTCATATATCCTTTTAAGCAATCTTCAATTATTAAAGTCTTCTTTAAGCAGATCTTTCATCAAAATTTGGGACTTCTTCAATCAAACAATTTTTATCAAGTTGTTGAGCACCTTTTTTATAAAAGTATACTTCAAAGAAATCATTAGTATTCAACTTATACTTCAGCATTTTGCTTATCATCAAAATCAATAATAGAGTCAACAATGTTTCTCTTTTACACTAATCATATGTCAGATCCTATATATGCCATAAATATTAGAAATCCAAATTTTAAGTCCATTCATGTAACTTTTATCATGTCCCGACTGATCATGATACTAAGTTTAAATATCTCTTAAGTCATAGTTCATAATGATCATAGTCCAAAGTTTGATATCATTCAAATCATATCCTGGTGGAGATATCAGGTCAACCCTAGTTCACTATGGATTCCTAAGTTTTGAGTCCCTTAGCTATGATGCAAATGTTGTCTTTGAGTCCAATAATCTGGCTGTGTTAGCCATTCGAGTCCTGCATTTGGGCCTTGAATTTGTTTTTCAGGCCTTGTTACACTTGAGTCTGTGTTTTGGCCCCCGAGTCCTGTTTAGGGCCTTTCTGCTTATGAGTCCTGTAAGTTTTAAGTCTTATATCGAGTCCAGTCTAATTGAGTTTTGTAAGAGTCTAGTAAGTTATGTCAAAGTTCTTTACAAGAGGAGTACCAGCCAAAACCTGCACCAGGCCAGTCAAAACCTGCACCAGGCCCTTCCACAGTGAAGCCAGCCTAAGCCTATGAAGCTCCACATATGAAGATTCCAAGCACCACTTGATACCAAGGAATATTCTAGGCGCCCCAGTCCAGGATTTCCAGCCCATTAGGAGGTCCATGCGCCATACCTAGGAGGCCACCCAAGACATGAACCAAGTCATGCACCCAAAGCCCAAGTCATGCATCCAAAGCCCAATGGAGGATGCCCATTTGCTGCCCCACACGCCAAGCCCAATGCCATTAGGCATCCAAGCCCAAAAGGAGAGGATTTTGACCAAGTCCAAGCCCCTTTGACCAAGTCAAAGGAGGAGGGGATTCCTAATCTAATAAGGAGATCCTATTCCTATTCCACTTGTAATCCTTTTCCCTATCTAGCTTGTATTCTTAATCCTAAGCAAAGTATGTATTCCTATTCTAACAAGGATAGGGCATGGGAACATCTATATAAACCCCACCTCTCCCCCTCTTGTAATGATATATCTTTATTCATGAAATCAAAACTTTAGTGAATTTTGTTCCTATGTTCTTGTGTTCTTGTGTGTGAATTTTGTGAGATTAAGGGTATCTGTGTGATCCCTGTGCCCTGCCTCCAAGCCGCCAGCCTCTTCATCTTCCTAGCCAGCCTTCATCAATCCCCTTCCTATCTTTCTTCCTTCAGCCTTCTACCTCATCTTTTCTTTGTTTTCTAACCTTTGAATGGTGATTTGTAGGTCCCTCAGAGTTCATAAATCCAAGGATTCCATCTATCTAGCTTTCGGGTCACCGGATTGAAAGCCATGAATCTGCAGGGTCGATAGCTTTATTTTCCAGGCCGTATCTGGGAGCGACGAGCGAACTCTTCATGGGTCGATCTTCAAATCTTTGCTAGGTACACCCTCTAGACTCCTCTGGTAGTGGTATTGTAGAAGAGCTAGTCCTAACCAAGGCTTCTTAGCCTTGGCGGTCCTGTTTCTTCACTTTTAAGGTTTAGTTCTGTATGCCTGTGCTTCCGAAAATTCTATAGATTCCCTACTTAATAACTTGGCTTGAAATTCGGGATACAAACTCCTAACTTAATGCCTAATACATGAAAAATAATTGGCATGCATAATTAGTCCCGCATCAGTTTGGTATTAGAGCTAGTTTAGGATAGCTTGCATCTTCATCAAAAAGCCCTAAAAACATCCATTACTATTTTCTGCATCCTGTCATCTGTAGTAGGTATCTGATTTTCAGTCTAGTTCATCATCTTAAAAATTTTATTTTTTTTGTAAAATTTGCATAAAATATTATCTATTTAGTTATGATAATTATTATAATTTTTAATTATTTTTACTGAAACATAAAAATATACAAATTACTGCATCGTAGGAACCTTAACTAAAATCTTGAGATTTCTGCACCAGTCCGAAAATCCTAGGAGTTGCATAATCATCTGATTTTTGTTTTGCATTAAATTTGGTAGAAATCATCAACACTGTCCATCCTATGTTCTGTAGTTTTTTCAGTTTTTTTATGCATCAAAAACTATATCAAATTCTCCATCAAACCGAACCTTAATTTTCTAATTCTGTGATTTCTGCACATCTGACTAAACCTAACCTAACCAACTTCCAAACCCCTCAATCCCAAGCCTAATTTTGTTTGCTAACTTGGTCAACTTAAACCTAACTTGCCATCTCATAAAAAGGATAAAAAATATATTTTATTTTTTTTAATTGTTAGTAGATTGCATCAGGACCATCGATTGTCATCATCTGTATTAAATCAATCTTAAGGGCACTTTCACTATCTCAGATTAGGGCAGGAGCTCATAACATGTCCTGGGCCCAAAATAATCTCCTTGCATTCTCATCCAAGCCTTAACTAAAATCAATTAGTAACTTAATTGCTTTAGAGAGCTTAGGGATACCAACAGGTTGGGTCCGAATTGTGTGAGTCAACTAGTGCACCTAATTCACTAGCTATTACTGAAAACTAGTGTCTAAGGCTAGAGGTCCAGAGGCAAACTCCCTAAGCGGACCGGTGGTTTTTAATTAGGACCCTGTTACAGGCAGGGGGAGCCTCCCACCACCCTATCTCTTACTTGGCCAGTGGAAGGATTAGCTGGTAAGTTAAGTATAAGTTGAGTATGCCCATTCAGTTTTGGCTCTAGCTCAGCAAGCTGTAGTCCAATTTTCTTACCTTGCATGCTTGATTGCATCATACCACCCTGCTTGTTGAGTGCATTACCACTAGATTAAGAACACAATACCAAAAGTCTAAACCTCAACCCAGCTTAACCATGGACCCCAGTCTAGAAATTTTCATGAAAACCTTGACTGAATGGTTTGACTAAACCCAAACCCAACTTGCCCAAATAAACCAATCCAACACCCAATCCCAAAACCAGCTATCCAATTAACCACCCAGATGAACCAAATGAATCATAGGTTTGACCAGCTGACCCAATCTAGTAATCAAGCAACCCGTAGGATTGACCATTTAACCAATAGTTTTGACCAAATATAGAACCAATTAGGAGATCAGTCAGGAACCCTAGATAAGACCCATAGAGCTGAACCTTTGCCCTATGAGCCCCAAGAACCCAAAAGATCCACAACCTATATATATAAGTCTAGTGTTAGTCCACTTCCCTTTAGTCAACCCAAACCCTTTAGGACTAGTGCCCCTAGCCCAGAACTAGATCCTAACCAACCCAGTACCCTTATGGCCCATAGAGAAGATAGAGGCAAGTCTATTCTTCCTAGAGTGTGTTTTAAATGTCGTAAACCAGGCCATTTTGTTAGCCAGTGTCCAGTCGGTACCCTACACCAAGGTAATCTAGATGAAGATGAGTCTGAACCTATTGTTGAGCCTAGTATTAGTCAAGAACCCCTTAGCCAACCCCCTCTTACCATCCTACTGGTTCACAAAGTTGACATTGAAGAGGAAGTATATAAAGCTGACATGAGCTTAGTGGAACAGTATGAGGAAGAAGAAGAGGAGTTTCTTATAGAAGACCTAGACTTAGTTGACCCAATAGATACCCAAGTAGGAGCCAATCTAGATTTAACTAACCATGACCACACCCAAACTGTAGTGGAAGAACAGTTAGAGGAAGAGACACCAGATCTTGCTACTAGAGCACCACCTAAGGAGACTTTAGAAGAGAGCCCAATTATAGAGCCCAGTCCTGAGATTTAAGAACCAGAAGAATTTATTAAGGACCTGATCTTTTTAAATCAGTACCCTCAGGATGAAGTCACTTCATTAACCCCAATTAAAGATCTCTTTCCTAAAATTAGTGACCCATCCTTCCATTACGCAAACCCATTAGATATACCTCAACCCTATAAGGTCAACCTCATTAGTTTAGGATTAATCTCTGAAATCCCTTCTTGTATCCTATTCTATCCGATCAACCTTGAATCCTTACTTTCCATCCTGCCAAACTAACCCAGAATTCACCTTATATTTTTTGCCTTTTCTTGAATTTTCTTATGTTTCTTTAACCATTTATCTGCATTTTGTAGAAGTAAGCATATTGGATACATTCATTGTGCATGTTAAGTTTGCATCTTACTTCTTGCATACCCTCTGACATTTACTAAAAGTTTATTATAAATTTTCATGTGCATGTCAAACCAGAGTCAAACCTAGAGAGCCTACAGTCCATTAGTTTTAGGCCCAGAAGAGTCCAATAAAGTTTTTTCAATAGGAATGCATAGTTGAGTCTACATTTTGTTAGGTGTCAGTACAAGTCAGGTGCATCATCTGCATTAAGCATTAAATTTAAAACAAACTTGCTAATTCCCGAAAAAGAGCCAAGAAATTTAATGTAGGAGATTCTGTTATGGTTAAGAAGCTTCATGCTCGCAGAGCTAAACCCTATAAGTGATAGAGAAAGTAGGACCCAATGCCTATGTGCTAGATCTACCCTCGGATTTAAGCTTTAGCTCTACCTTCAATATCGCGAACTTACTTGAGTATAGGGAACCGGCAACGATTCCTGGTGAGGATTTTGGACCTATTTCATCCTTTGAGAGTGAACCTAACCCAGAGTGTCCACCTATAAATTGGCCTGAGAGAGGAGAATGAATCGAGCTTATCCTAGATGATCAAGGTGTCATGAACCGAGGCCACGGTTATCAACACTACCTGGTCTGTTGGCATAGTCGACCAGAATCCGACGATTCGTGGATTACTTGAGAGGACTTGCAGCACCTCAACCCAGACCTCCTTAAGCGATACCTGGCCAATTTAATCCTTACTCGACAGAGTCAAGTTCCTCCCACCCCGGGAGAATTGATGGGGACATCAGGTCAACCCTAGTTCACTATGGGTCCCTGAGTTTTGAGTCCCTTAGCCATGATGCAAATGTTGCCTTTGAGTCTAATAATCTGGCTGTGTTAGCCATTCGAGTCCTGCATTTGGGTCTTGAGTTTGTTTTTCAGGCCTTGTTACACTTGAGTCCGTGTTTTAGCCCCTGAGTCCTGTTTAGGGCCTTTCTTCTTATGAGTCCTGCAAGTTTTAAGTCTTATATTGAGTCCAATCTAATTGAGTTTTGTAAGAGTCTAGTAAGTTGTGTCAAAGTTCTTTACAAGAGGAGTACCAGCCAAAGCTTTCACCAGGCCAGTCAAAACCTGCACCAGGCCCTTCCAGAGTGAAGCCAGCCCAAGCCTATGAAGTTCCACGTATGGAGATTCCAAGCACCACTTGATACCATGAAATATTCCAGGCACCCCAGCCCAGGATTTCCAGCCCATCAGGAGGTCCATGCACCATACCTAGAAGGCCACCCAAGACATGAACCAAGTCATGTGCCCAAAGCCCAAGTCATGCATCCAAAGCCCAATGGAGGATGCCTATTTGCTGCCCCACATGCCAAGCCCAATTCCATTAGGCATCCAAGCCCAAGAGGAGAGGATTTTGATCAAGTCCAAGCCCCATTTGACCAAGTCAAAGGAGGAGGGGATTCCTAATCTAATAAGGAGATCCTATTCCCATTCCACTTGTAATCCTTCTCCCTATCTAGCTTGTATTCCTAATCCTAAGCAAAGTATGTATTCCTATTCTAACAAGGAGAGGGCATGGGAACATCTATATAAACCCCACCTCTCCCCCTCTTGTACTGATGTATCTTTATTCATGAAATCAAAACTTTAGTAAATTTTGTTCCATTGTTCTTATGTTCTTGTGTGTGAGTTTTGTGAGATTAAGGGTATCTGTGTGATCCCTCAGGGCATCTATGTGATCCCTCAGGATATCTGTGTGATCCCTGCGCTCTGCCTCCAAGCCGCCAGCCTCTTCATCTTCCTAGTCGACCTTCATCAATCCCCTTTTTATCTTTCTTCCTTCAGCCTTCTACCTCATCTTTTCTTTATTTTCTAACCTTTGAATGGTGATTTACAAGTCTCTCAGAGTTCACGAATCCAAGGATTCCATCTGACTAGCTTTCAGATCACCGGATTGAAAGCCGCAAATTCGCAGGGTCGATAGCTTTATTTTCCAGGCCGCATCCGGGAGTGATGAGCGAACTCTTCATGGATCGATCTTCAAATCTCTACCAGGTACACCCCTAGACTCCTCTGGTAGTGGTATTGTAAAAGAGCTAGTCCTAACCAGGGCTTCTTAGCCTTGGCGGTCCTGTTTCTTTACTTTTAGGGTTTAGTTTTGCATGCTTGTGCTTTCGAAAATTCTATAGAATTCCCTACTTAATAACTTGGCTTAAAATTCGGGATACAAACTCCTAACTTAATGCCTAATACATAAAAAATAATTGGCATGCATAATTAGCCCCGCATCATATTCTAATCACTTATGTCACAGTCCCAAGTGATCATACTCATAACTTCAATATTATTCATGTCATGTCCCAACTACTTATATCACAGTCCTAAGTAATTATAGCCTAAGTTTTGATATCATTCTATTATGTTCTAATAATCACCATGTGATTTCCAAATCACTTATATCTCAGTCTTGAACAATCATGACCTGAATTATGATGTCACTCATATCTATCCTAATCACTTATACCACAATCCCAACTCATTATAACCTAAGCTCTGACACTATTCTTGTCATATCCTAATTGTAAGGAACCGTTCCTAGGGGTAAAGCATGCATTTTAAAACTTTTCTAAAAGCAAGCAGCAGTGGAAAGCGATAAAACTATTTTATCAAGATGTTAATCTAATTAACATAACCCCTTTAGCAGGATCTAGATACATCTAGAATAATATAAAAATGAAATCATGCATCCATAGTATGAAATATGAAACTATTCAGATAACCATACAATGATGCGGGAGCAGAATAATATGTCATACATAAAATAAGTACATACCTTGGTACGTTCACCAGGAAGAACTGGAAGTTACAGAAGTGGCTGCTACTGATTCGAAATCCCAGGGACCATATCAACCTGTAAAACAAACCCGGCTCTGCAAGTAGCATGCCTGTACTACCTCTACGGATGATTCACACCATGTAGTGCGATTCCTTCTCCTTCATTTTGAGGTGCTGGCTCCTATAGAAGCTTTGTCGGGTGGACTCTTTCTTCTTCAACTCCTTGAAGAGAGTGGGAATCCTTTAACTCCTTGAAGTGCTAATTGCTGCAGCAGTGCTAGAACAGAACGAGGACTCTCCCAGTTCTCTCTATCCCAAACCTTCAATAGAAGGTATGCACTCAGAGATCCCACCCAAAACTCACTCTATCCCAAAGATCTAATCTTTCAATCTCTCAAGGATCAATCAAGATCTCTAACCATGGAATATGGCAGAGTCTCAACCTTGATCCAGATTTCTGGGTATGGAAAATAAGGAGTGAACCATTCACTTTCTACAGCCCAGCAATTATATAATAGCAGCAGCCCTCAAAACAATTAAGAGGGATTAATGAGAGATTACTGGGGAGTTATGGGGTCTCTTGAAATTCTAGGAAGGTTAGAAGTCCCTTGGAATTCAGCAACAGTAATCATTAAAACTCGAAACTCACAGCATTAAATCCCATAACAATTACAACATTTAATGAAGGGTTTTCGAATTTTAGTAGTCCGTTATTCGAGTCGACTCGACCATTCGAGTCGGCTCGGCTCGAGTCGACTCGTTCAAGGAGAGTCGGCTCGATCAGAAGTTTGACAATACCTTGTCAAATGACTCGAGTCGACTCGTTCAAGAAGGATCGGCTCGAATATAAAATTTGACAACAACTTGTTAAACGAGTCCGGAATGATTCCCAATCGTTTGCATGCCAACAAAACAAGAAGAAACCCTCGGTGTGCGACCCCATAGGTTCAAACACTAAATGGTAGCACGTGAACATTTCTAGTACTAGCCAACGTTGCCATCTATCAATGACACCCGGCATCCGGATAGGTTGAAGGTTACAGAGTAACATGAACCTGTCGAATATGGAATAGAATTGAACTTACTCCCTGAACCTCCTAATGCTTCGGATGGCATAGGGTTAAACTACCCAACCCTAAGCTATCCATCAAAATATGTCTCAAAGAATCCTTGCAACTTATTACAAGGAATGCCCTAGCCAAGGTCTTACTCAATTGAGGCATATAAAGCATTCAATCCAAATCATTTGGATAGGTCAATCCTATCTCGATCCTACTATCACTATACAAGTACTTGACTGTACCCAGTAATCTTTCATCATCGGATTAGAAATCCGGGTAGTCCGGCATCAAAGCACAGTGAGTTGCTTGCAAGTTGCCATAGTTGCTTCCTAGTTAGCCCGAAAAACCAAGGGAGGTTGGTGGTGAGCCTTAAAACCATTTAGGTTCTTGGTTAGCCCGTAAAACCAAGTAAGGTTTTGACTTGTGAGCCTTGTGAAAATAAGTGGAGTTTTGATTAGTGAGCCCGGAAAACTAATCGGCTATAATCGATTGAGATTATAGTAAATTTCCAAGGAGATCTTGGGGAGTGGATGTAGGTACATTGGATAGCACCGAACCACTATACTTCTTTGTCTTTATGGTTGCATATCTTCTCTTCTTGCTCTTTCATTTATTACTTTTTATTTTCGCTGCACATTTACTTAAGAGCATTACATTTGAATTCATAGTACCTTGATTAGTTATTGAATTGGATTACATACTATTGCATTGCATCAAGTAATTATTTTTTAGAGATCCAATTCATCCCCTCTCTTAGGTTGCTTACTGGGCAACAAGTGATATCAGAGCCCTGTTCTTAGTGTATAGGCTTTACCGTCTTGAGTAAAGATCTGTGGCAGCCCCTATTGGTACTAGTGTAGTTGAGGGTCAAGCCTCAAATAGACCTCCATTTTTCAATGGATCGAATTATACATATTGGAAAACTAGGATGAGAATTTATATGCATTCTATTGATTATAACTTATGGAGAGTAGTTGATAAAGGTCCTCATATTCCTTCGGTTGTGGTTAATGGTGTTTCTATCCCAAAGCTTGAAGAGGATTGGGATGAAAATGATATTAAGCAATCCGAGATCAATGCTAAGGCAATGAATCTCCTTTATTGTATATTAGATCCTGGTGAATTCAATAGAATATCTACTTGCACTTCAGCTAAAGAAATATGGGACACACTTGAAGTTATCCATGAGGGTACAGATCAAGTAAAAAATACTAAGGTGAACATGTTAGTGCATACTTATGAAATGTTCTGAATGAAACCTAATGAGTTAATCACTGACATGTATACTAGGTTTACAAATATTGCAAATGGAATGAGAAGTCTAGGAAAAGTAATGTCTAACACTAATTTTGTGAATAAAATTCTCAGGTTACTTCTAACATCGTGGGATCCGAAGGTGACTGCCATCCAAGAAGTAAAGGATGTTGACGAGCAACCATTAAAGCAGCTGGTTGGATCGCTCATGACTTATAAGTTGAATTTGAAGCAAAAGTCAATGGACATGGATAAAAAGAAAAAGGGGATTGCATTCAAATCAAACATACAAGAAGAATCCTCAATCAATGAGTCCGAAGAAGAAGAAGAAGATGAAGGTGAAGAAGCTCTCCTTGCTAGGAAATTTAGAAGATTCATGAAGAGGAGGAAGTTCCTTTATAAGAAGAAATTTCAATCAAATAAAGAAAAAGGAAAAGATAAAGAGAAAGAAAAGGAAAAAGAAAAGGTGAAGGAAATACCTACATGCTTCGAGTGCAAGAAGCTGGGTCACTACAAATTCGACTGCCCTCTCCTAAAGAAGTCAAGGAAGAAGTTAAGAAAGAAAGCAATGATGGCCACCTGGAGTGATAGTGAGAACTCCAGTTCTGAAGAAGAGTAGACAGAAGATGCAAATCTTTGCCTTATGGCACATCAAGAGCAAGATGAGATAATATCTGATACTGAAATGGATTTTACTTTTGATGAGTTAAGAAATGCTTTTGATAAACTTATACATGATTATAAATTGATTTTATCTGAAAATAAAAAGTTGAAAAAGCATGCAAACAGTTTTTCTCATAAAAACAATTCTTTGTTAAATGAAGTTAGTGATTTGAAAACTAAATTAGATATTTTAGAAAAGAAAAACAATGCTTTGACAATTGAAAATGAAGTTTTAAAAAGACCTAAAACTATTATTTCTAATGGTGATCTTTTAAAGAAAAATAAAGATTTAGAATCAAAAAATATAAAGTACAAAAATGAACTTGATAAAATGAAGCCATTTATTGAAAAATTTATCTATAGTTTAGAAAGACTAAACATACTTTTAAATAGCCAAGGAGCCGTTTTCAATAAAGCAGGATTAGGCTATATACCACAAAAATAACAAAAGTACTTTAAAAACTTTTTTGTACCCGCATCCTCTAGCATAACATGTTTTTAATGTAAAAAGCAAGGTTATAAATTTTTTCAATATAATTTGAGAAAAATTAATTCTTTTGTAAAAGTTTGGATTCCAAAAGGAACCATTTTAAGTGCTAATCCTAAAGGACCCAAGTTGGCTTGGGTACCTAAAAACAAAGCTTGATTTTTATTGCAGGTGTATCTTGTAACCAAGGAGAACAAAAGACTTTGGTATCTTGATGGTGGTTGCTCAAGGCACATGACGGGAGATGTGAAGCAATTCACTTCTTTTGAAGCAATAAGTGGAGGGAGTGTGACCTTCGGGGATAATAGTAAAAGAAAAATCATGGTATTGGTAAGGTTCAAATTACTCCTTCTAGTTATATTAGTAATGTACTTTTAGTTGAAGGTTTAATGCATAATCTTTTAAGTATTAGTCAATTTTGCGATAAAGATTTTCAAGTTATTTTCAAATCATCTTATTACATGATTGCTAGTCCGGATATAAATGGAGTATAATTCATTGAAAAAAGACATGGTAATATTTACTTGGTAGATTTAGATGATCTATCTTTGTCTAATGGAGAATGCCTTGTTGCAATGAATTCTACTAAAGATGAGACTAGTTAGCTTTGGCATAGAAGATTAGGGCATGCTAGTATGTATCTACTTTCAAAACTTTGCAAAAAGAATTTAGTTAGAGATTTACCTGAACTTTATTTTGAAAAAGATAGAGTTTGCCAAGCATGTCAATTTGGAAAATAAGTTAAAACTTCTTTCAAACCTAAAGATTTTGTAACTACTAGTAGGCTACTAGAACTACTTCATATGGATCTCTTTGGACCAACTAGAACATCAAGTCTAGGAGGCAAGAGATATGGATTAGTCATAGTAGATGATTTTTCAAGATTTACATGGGTTTTCTTTCTAGCACAAAAAGATGAATCATTTTCTGCATTTATAAAATTTTATCGAAAAGTTTCAAATGAAAAAGGTGTTTCAGTTATATGCATTCGTAGTGATCATGGAACTAAATTTGAAAATCAGGATTTCGAAAGCTTTTATAATGAAAAAAGTATTGAACACAACTTTTCTGCACCTAGGACACCTCAGCAGAATGGGGTAGTAGAAAGAAAAAAATTGTACTTTAGAAGAAATAGCATGCACTATGCTTTGTGAAAACGATTTACCGAGATATTTTTGGACTGAAGCTATTAATACTGCATGTTATATTTTGAATCGAATTTTAATCCGTCCTATTTTGAAAAAAACTCCTTATGAACTTTGGAATCAAAGAAAACCAACTTTAAAGTATTTTCAAGTTTTTGGTTGTAAATATTTTATCTTAAATAATGGCAAAGATAATCTTGAAAATTTGATGCCAAGTCTGATGAAGGTATTTTTTTAGGATACTCCACATCAAGCAAGGCAAACAGGGTTTTCAACAAAAGAACCTTAGTTGTAGAAGAATCTGTACATGTTGTTTTTGAAGAATCTACTAACAAATCCTCCACAAAAAATGATACTTCTGATGCATGTGCAAGTGCTGATAAGCTTCAAAAGTTAACACTGAATGATCAACCCCCTCAGCCAAGTGAAGAAGATCAAGACAAAATTGAGAAAGGTGAAGACACTCAAAGCACCAAGATTTATCTAAGGAGTGGAGGTATGCTCATGGACATCCTAAGAAATTAATCCTAGGTGATCCATCTAAAGAGATAAGAACTCGAGTCTCAATTAGAAATGAATGTGATTATATAGCTTTTGTATCACAAGTAGAGCCTAAATGTTTTGAAGATGCTGAAAAATTTTCTAACCGGATAAATGCCATGCAAGATGAACTAATTCAGTTTGATAGAAATAATATTTGGACATTAATAGAAAGATCATCTAATGTTTCTATTATTGGCACTAAATGGGTATTTAGGAATAAGTTAGATGAAAATGGAATTGTTGTTAGAAATAAGGCTAGGCTAGTTGCTAAAGGCTACAATTAGGAGGAAGGAATTGATTTTGATGAAACTTTTGCTCTTGTTGCTAGACTTGAAGCAATTAGACTACTATTAGTATTTGCTTGTTTTATGACTTTCAAACTATTTCAAATGGATGTTAAGAGTGCTTTTCTAAATGATTTTATAACAGAAAAAGTTTTAGTTGAACAACCACCTGGATTTGAAAATCATGCACATCCTGATCATGTTTTTAAATTGCACAAAGTACTTTATGGATTAAAGCAAGCACCTTGAGCCTGGTATGAAAGACTCAGCAAATTTCTAATTGAAAATGAATTTTCTAAAGGCCATGTTGATAAAACTTTATTTTTGAACAAGAAATATAATGATTTATTAGTAGTGCAAATATATGTTGATGATATCATTTTCGGTGCTACTAATGAATTTCTTTATCAAGAATTTGCTAAGCTAATGTAGGGTGAGTTCGAGATAAGCATGATGGGAGAACTCAATTTCTTTCTCGGACTCCAGATCAAGTAAACTAAAGATGGAATCTTCATCAACCAAGCTAAATATACAAGAGAGATTATAAAGAAGTTTAGGATGGAGACTACTAAATCAATAGGTACACCTATGAGCCCCTCTTGTAGACTTGATAAAGATGAGTATGGTAAATCTATAGATCAAAAATTATACAAAGATATGATTGGCTCTTTATTGTACTTAATTGCAAGTAGACTAGATATAATGTTCAGTGTATGCATGTGTGCTAGATATCAGTCTGAACCTAAGGAATCATATCTATTAGCTATTAAGCGCATTATTAGATATCTATCTGGTACAATTGATATTGGTTTATGGTATTCTAGAGATTCATCTACTGAATTAATTGGATATTCTGATATTGATTTTGCTGGTTGTAAATTGGATAGAAAGAGTACTAGTGGTACTTGCCAATTTCTTGGAGTTAACTTAATCTCCTGGTTTAGCAAGAAACAAACTTCAGTTGCATTATCCATAGCTAAGGCTAAGTATATTGCAACAGGAAGTTGTTGTGCTCAAATCTTATGGATTAAGCAACAACTTGAAGATTTTGGAATCAAGTTGACTAGTACACCTATAAAGTGTAATAATACTAGTGCTATTTGCTTGACCAAAAATCTTGTTCAACATTCTAGGAGTAAACATATTGAAATTAGACATCATTTTATTAGAGATTATGTTGAAAATAATGATGTTATGCTTGAATTTATTAGTACTGAATTTCAATTAGCTGATATTCTGACTAAACCTCTTCTGGAAGATCGGTTTTGTATGATTAGAAGAGAGCTCGGGATCATTAATCCTTTTGATTAAATTCTTTCTATCTTTGACTCAAAGCAATCATATTTGACATCAATCATATTCAATCATTGTTATTTTCATTGAATTTAATTGAATTTCCAGTGATTTTGATCAGCCTTTATTTCTCTTATTTTTTGGTTTTTAGGTCAATGTGTCAACACATTGATGTGTCGACACCTGAATGTGTCAACACATTCGTAAGTTGACACATGAACGGCAGCAGACCGAGGATAAGGGCTTTTCGAAGTATTTTTTCCTCATTTCTTCTCCCCACTCGAGCCGACACATACCCTAAGGTACTCCACACTCCTCCTTCCCTCCAATTTGTGCTCAAAATTCCTCGATTCTTTGTTTGGGACACTTTTTGACTTGGATTGAATGACTTTCCGCTTTCCATTTCCAATTTGAACCCTAAAAATCCTTGGTTTCTCCTCCAAACTTGTTCAAATCTCTATTCTATGCAATCGGACCCCGGAAACAAGTAGTCCAACGCCTTCGATAGTCCAATCAGGAAGAAGAATGAAGAACCAAGGCCAGACATGAAGCTAGAGCTCCAGATCTGCCTGCTCGACCTCTTTTTGCAGCTTCTAGCCGGATGAGTTCGAAGACGATCATCGGAGGATGCCGTGTGGACTTCAGTTTCGTCAACTAGCAACACTTCATGATCGGTCAATGAATTCGAGATGCTGGTTTGACATCCTTCTGTTCTCTGAGCGAGAGATATTACCCAGGGCTTATTCGGGAGTTTTACGGATCACTAGCCCATGGGAGTGATGGTTGGCTAGCTCAGGTGAGAGGCAGGGATATCCCAGTTACTTCAGAGATATTAAGCAGAGTATGGGATATTCCTATGACTGGGTCAGTTGTTGACAGCCTGATTGATAGAGTGAGTGGTCTCTAGTGTATATTCGAGTCAGACATTCTGCCTGAGGGAGCCACCATGCTTGCATCCCATTTGTTTGTGGAGATGAGACTATTACACCACATTGTCGCCCAGATCCTTCTGCCGAAGACCGAACATTTCGAATACATCACTGAGCAGGAATTGCTCGTGATGGTCTCATTGGTACAGCACACACCCGTTTGCCTTCCGGTACTCATGGTTCATCAGATGATGGAGGCTTCAACGAGTCAGCGACTCTGCCTACCCTGCAGGATGGGGTTGACTTTATTGTTCAGGGAGTATGGTGTCAGTTTTGAGGATGAGCCCTTCTGCATGCTACTTCATACTGATGTTTATGACATCAGGTCATTACATAGGATGGGTTATCATCTGTTCCGAGGCCAGTGGAGATGCAGAGTATCTGGTCAAGCCGACAACAGAGTTAATGATGATGATGCTACATAGGAGGAGCGCATCCTTTCAGGCGAGGCAGGACCTACAGAGGCATCTCTTCCAGAGAGTCAGCTTGAGACAGCAGCACAGCCAGAGACTGCTTCTCAGTCTGAGCCTACTTCACAGCCTCAGCCAGTTCAGTCGGATACTTCGGGAGCTATAGATTGTCTATTGGACAGAGTCAGGCGCATTGAGATAGATGTTTTGATCATTAGACAACATCTTGACTATTTTATTGCTAAGACCAGAGAGAGCCACAGTGGACTGAGTGATGGCATCTTAGCTATTCTGACCACACTGTCCAGACCTACAAGGAGTACTCCAGTTTCTGATATAGCTCCATCTGCTCCAGCACCAGTTGTTGATGATAGTGATGATGATGGTGATGATGAGGAGATTGACTCTGATGGATTTGACTTCCCAGATCTGATTTCAGAGCTTGTGGTAGAGGTGATGGCAGACTTGCCTAGGAGTCCCACTTGTGACCCTTCCAGATCACCTACTCAGACTCCAGTCCTATCTTCTCCTCCATCCAGATTAGATGATCATGTTTCGATTCCTATTCTTTCACCTATTATTGATTCACCGATTACAGATGCACCCATTCATTCTTCAGCTGATACGCCTATCATTGATACACCCATCATTTCATTAGCTGATACATCTATTTTTGATACACCCACTCTTGATACACCTACCATCCATACATTCTCTCTTATTCAAAAGCTAGATTTTTTCACACCTGGCTTTCAGTATCTTGATTCTGGTCCATCTTTTGATCGTACACCACTTTCGACAGTCATAAAAACTGTTGCCCCGATCTGCTCTGTTCCTACTGAGGACATAGCCTCCACCTCTTTTGCTCCAGCTAGAGGTCGGGCGTATGCTCAACGTAGAGGATGTGGTCGTCGTACTCCACCATGACCGACCAGGACCCGTCTCTAAGATCTCAGATCGATGTGGCCTCAAGCTCGCTCTTTTACTGATATTGGATCGATTGAGATCAGATCTTCTGACGATGATGAGGATGAAAATTAGGATATCTTTGTATCTTTAGATAGTTTACATTTATGCATCTTTTGTATATTTTATTGTTGTACAAATTCACACTTTAAATGAATATTATGTTGCACTTCATGATTATGACTTCAAATGAATGAAATGCTCTAACTTTTCTTAGTACTTCATTGTCTTCATTTATGAATGAATGAATGAATGAATTCTTATTGTAATTCAATGCTATATCTTGAATGTATTGCCTATTTGTCTTCCTGCCTTTTTAATGATAATAAAAAGGGGGAGTAATAAGACTAAAGTATAAATGTGATGTGCAAGGGGTACTAAAGTATAAATGTGATGTGCAAGGGGTAATAAGAGTAACAGTATTTGAAAAATTTGTGAAAACTATTTTGAAAACTTAGTTGAACTTGAATTGTTTACAAATTTCTTAAGTAAGGGGGAGCAATACTTTCTTTACTTTGCAAATCTTGTCTGAATTGAATTTCATCTTAAATCCCTTCTTTAAATGTTTGAAAAGATATTTACAAACTCATTTATGAATCATCAATTCAGGGAGAGCCTTGTTTGTTGCTGAATTTTTGTCTCTCCTAAACATGTTTTCTTGTAGAGTATCACGATACATGAGTGTATGTCTTATATATTCCAAAGCTCTGATATTCTTAATCATTATAACAAGCTCTGACACTCTTAATCATTAAATCTTATTTGCTCTGATACATTCTGTCAATATTGCAAATTACTTTGATACACCTATTGCATTTAGCTCTTTGCACCTTGATAAATTCTTTTAAAAAGCTTTTTATGCAATTTATACTTAAAGGTTTTGTCATCATCAAAAAGAAGGAGATTGTTGACTTCGTTATTGATTTTGATGATAAACAAAACTGTTAAGTATAAGTTAAGTACTAATAATTTCTTCAAAGTGTGTTTTTATAGAAAAAATGTGCTCACAATTTTGAAAAATGATTGTTTGGTTGAAGAAACCAAGTTTAGATGAAATATTTGCTCAAAGAAGGCTTGGACAGTTAAAACTTGCTTGAATGGATACTTGAGTGAAGTATAAATTTGATTCAGCACAAGTTCAGGTATTTTTATGAAGATTTCAGTGAGATGTCGACTCAATGTGTCGACACATGATACCAAGTATCGACACATGGAAATTAAGTATCAACTCAAGCCGGTATGCAAAGAAAGTTTCAGATAGCACGGCTGAAGTGTCAACACATGAACTTGAAGTGTCAACACATGGAACAGCTCATCGCCTGAGATTGTCAAATCATAGACTTGCTGAAGATGAAGAACTGCAGAAGTATCGACACATGGATACGAAGTGTCGACTCAAAGTGTCGACTCACCTGAGGAAGTGTCGACACATCTGAGATTTCTAGAGAGCCAGATTAAAGATATTTGAACTGGGTGTCGACTCAATAAGTTCAAGTATCGACCCGAAGTGTCGACTCACAGCTCAAGTATCGACACATGGAGTTCTGGAAACAGTAACGACTAGTTTTTCAAATGCAGAACTCGACCCTTTTACCCCCCAACGCTAGATTTTTGAGTATAACGGCTAGAAATTGGATTTGAGGCCTTGGAAAGGTATTTATATGCTCCAAATCAAATCAAAAGATATTATTGATGGAAATGAAATAGAAATATCCAAGAAAGAAGAAAAGAGAGCATTTCACTCCTATTCATTGAAATTCAACCACTCTCAAGCAAAAGCAAGCCTCCAAGCATTCAAGAGCATTAAATATCATCCATTCTTAAATAATCAAAGAGGCTTCATCAAGTTGAAAGCATCACTACATCGAGCTTTAAAGAGATACCCGCTTTTTATTAGAAAGCTTTTATTCTTCTTACTTCAAACTATTATTTGTTGTAAGGGTTCTTGGTTAGCCTATTGTAAAACTAAGGGAGGTTATTGGTGAGCCTTTGAAAACCAATTAGGTTCTATGTTAGCCCAGAAACTAAGGGAGGTTGGTGGTGAGTCTTAAAACCATTTAGGTTCTTAGTTATCCCGTAAAACCAAGTGAGGTTTTAACTTGTGAGCCATGTGAAAATAAGTCGGGTTTTGATTAGTGAGCCCAGAAAACTAATCGATTGTAATCGGTTGAAATTATAGTGAATTCCCAAAAAAATCTTGGGGAGTGAATGTAGGTACATTGGATAGCACCGAACCACTATATTTCTTTATTTTTATGGTTGCTTATCTTTTTTACTTGCTCTTTCATTTATTGCTCTTTATTTCCGCTGCACATTTACTTAAGAGCATTACATTTGAATTCATAGTACCTTGATTAATTGTTGAATTGGATTACATACTATTGCATTGCACTAAGTAATTATTTTTTAGATACCCAATTCACCCCCGTCTTGGGTTGCTTACTGGGCAACATATTTTAAATTAAACAAAATTTGATCTGACATAAGAAAAGTTACAAGCATTTGCGGTTGATGAGAATGACCTTAAGTATCAAAGTTACTGTCTAGGGTCCATTTTTAACTTGACTAATTAATAGAAAAATCATTTTACTATGTCACTTCCATATGTCAATGGTGTCCAAATGAAAAAATCAATTTTAGCTTTGGCATAACCACTTGTATTTCCATAATACAAGAAGTTTACTTTATTGTGAATACTAACTCAAAAACTGAACTTTAGCATGTGTTTCCTAACCGTGTATGGATATGAATTCAAAGGTAGTATATTTGTAAGCTTTCTAAAGTAACATGTATCGCTGATTACAAGCAATATGTACCTTAAGAGATAATTGAACGCATATATTCATAAGCTTTTTAAATTGAGTTTGTAAACTTTGTAAAGTAACCATCAATAATAGTAGTTGACTTGTGAACTGGGTAGTAAGGTACTAGAGTTTGTTGGCTCAATTACTGGATTGTGCATTCTTCAGATTATATCATTGTACAGGTAAACATCTCTTTTAAGAAAACAAGATCAGTCAATGTGCAGATCACAACAATCCTTTCTAAATATTTGGCCTTCCATCTAAAAGATTTAGATTGATATATTGGGGTTAATTATAGTACCAATTTTTCTGATCTCACATGTATTTGATGCAATAATATAACAAAAAAATTTAAAAAATTCTCTATAGGATTTCTAGAAGTTGATGAAAACAAAGACTGATATATGCAAACTAATCATACATTTGTAGATTAGTATATCACATTATAACTCTGAAGCACCAGGTTCTACTTCTTAACAGCTGTAACATTCTCCATATTATATCATTTTATAATATCAATAAAGGTCCAAATTATCATTGTACAACATCTACAAAGCCCATATCTTGTTATTGTACAAATACTACACAGCTCTAATTTGCTGAATTCAGCAAAGACAATAATGATTATGCTGAAATAGTATTCATGTAAAATACTTGATTTCAAACAATGCCAACATCAATCTAGTTAAAACATAGTCAGAACATGGTTTAAAATAAAATATGATTTACATTGTCATTAACAACTTTTACAAAAAGCAAAATACATTGTCATAGAAAATTAGGATTGACATAAAGGCACATTAGGCCTATAAGCTAGGAAAAGCAGAATAAGCATGATCAAACAACCAATAACACAAGTACATTGTCATAGAAAATTAGGATTGACATAAAGGCACATTAGGCCTATAAGCTAGGAAAAGCAGAATAAGCATGATCAAACAACCAATAACACCAAGTTTATTACATCTGCCTCTATCTTTTTGTAACGTAGATTATCTTTTTAGATCACCAAGCTGCTTTTTAAGTTCTGAATGCTTATATTCCATACATTCTTTCTCAACCTGCAACACTTGCTTATCAGCCTCCAAAGTATCAATTTTTTCTGTAATTTATGGATTATCTTGAATGCATGTCCAGACCGCTCTGCATCCAACTATTGGAAGTAGTTATAACCTTCATCAACCTGTCAAAATTAAATTCTAATTTTCATTATCCTTTCCATTATAACAACAAATCATATAAAACAAAGCAAAATAAATCAAAATCCTTATATTATAATCAGGGCATGCCCAAAACCTCTTACCCGGATTTGTAGAGGTCCAAGATATATTTACCATGGTTGGAAGATGGTAACGACATCTCTTTGGGCTTCCACTAAAGCCAAACGAATCGCCTTCCCAAAAATCCAAACTCGAAGAACTCATTCCCAGCCGTGAAAGAGATACAGAGCGGTAGAGAGAGAGATAGAGAGGAAGAGAGAACAACAGAAAGATAAAAAGACCTAGGATATATTCAGAATAAAACAGTTAAAAGAAACCCACTTAGCATTAGGCTTTTGGAGGAAAAAAATGACGCTAAGTGATACAATAGCCACCTTATTATTTCTCATTTTCCAAGAATACCAAATAGGTCCATAACGGCAAAGAAATTATCATGCATGCACCATTGGCAAGGTTGGATCCAAATTAGGTGGCCAGAAGGAGAAATTGTAATATTTTATAGAATATATGGTTGATATTGATGAAATTAAAGGTGCAGGAGGTTGTTTGCAACTGGATAGAAAATGCAGAGGATTATTTACTTTTTATCCTAAAAAATTATGAGCGAAACTACTAATATATTCTCTCTCTATTATTTATGCTAGAAACTATAGTTCCGGGTTCATCAAAATCTTATCATGTTGTTTGCTTGAATCGGGTTGATTTGGATCAGGCACACATGTAATGAAAGCAGACACAAACCCAAAATCATTTATGGGTCTATTTTCTAGGTGCATGGCCAACCTTTAAATCTGGTAGTCTAAATAGGACGTGGGTTAGGTGCAGGTGTTTTGGGGTCCAAAGTTCCTTTTTCTTTTATTTCATTTGACACCAAACAAGAGAAACTATAGAAATAACAAGTAAAAGCACTACTAGATCCTAACTACTTGAGCCATCGCTCATGGCTCCTGGGCTGTATGACATGTTTGGATGGGGACAATTGAGTTTAGAAGGGAAATGTGAATAAATAATTTCTACTTCAATTGTTTAATTTGTTGGAGTTCTATTCTCATACTATTTTAAAGGGAATGAGAATGCCCCAATATTAAAAGCCCAATTCCAATTTTAATTTCTCCCAATATTTAAATTTTGTGCTACTAGTTTCATTTTAAAATTGAATTATCAAAAATATCCTTCTATTTAATTGATTTTTAAAAATAATTTCGATTTTAATTTAGACTCCAATCGTAAATTAAATGCGCTGTCAGATATAACCATTCTAATTTTTATTCCTCTCTATTCTGATACTGTTTAACCACATATACTTCACATATATCCCTTCTTTAATAATAACAGAGGAAGATGATTGCATCAATTAAAATAAATATTTTAAATTTTATAAGATAAAGATACTTCAATTTTTTTATGAAATTGAACGTTCTGTTATTCTATCTTATTAGTAATCTTGATCATGCATTCTAATAAATATTTTTATTTTTTCTTTTCCTTCTATTCTTTTATTCTTTCTTTTTTTTCTTTTTCTCTGCAATACTTTCTTTTTCTTTCCGATGCCTCTAACTTCCTTTCTGTTTGGCATTTTTTTTCGAAGAGTGGCCGATGCTTCTTTCCGAGCAAGAAGGAAAAGAAAGAATGTCATGCTAAAGGATTGGATTGCAGTGGCCACATTGCAAAATTGCCCGGGCAGCCTTTAGTCACAAAATAAAAAATTTCTTATCAAAAATCTTGTCAATCTAGAGATGAGTCGTGATGGTAAAGTATTACTCCAATATCTTTTTTATTTTTATTTTTATTTTTATTTTTTTTTATTTTTTTTATTTTTAAAGAAAGGCATTGTTCCCCCATATCATGATGTTAACGTTAGAGAACTAAATTCTTCCCAATCCCTGAAGTGAATCAAGTCAAGATTCTACGTAAAGGAATTATGAAGCAGAGGATATATTCTAAACCAGAACCACATGGGCCCACAGCTGATGGTACGGGGTGACCATGGCATTCTGGTCACCCTCCAATTTCCCACCAACAAGCTACTGGTTTGGCAAGATTGGGCACAAAAAAAATCTCATATTGTGAGATCTTTGCAAATGTATTTAATCCTATATTAACTATATATTAAACAAATATTAAGTACATATATAAAGATAAAAAATCTAAATAATATTTTATATTTTTGGAGAGATTTTAAATTATTACAAAATAATATCTGAGCGGATCCAATATTGACCATATAAACCAAGAGACAGACACTATAATACTGATCTATTTAGATTGGTCACGAGCTGATCATGATATTTATAATCGAATTTATAATATTTATGATTAGGTTTGAATCTTTAGACTAGTAAAGATGCCCAGACTTAAATATATAAAGTATGCAAGGACCAACACATGCATGTATTTAGCTGTATGTAACACTTATGACCGAAGTTGGTTAAAACTTATTGTTTACGAGAAAATTCACATGAAACATCTATTTAGAAATTTTCGTTGAAGCTTCTAAGAGGTGCTTAAATCTGTGTTTCGTAAGATCTAGTCTTAAACATTTTCTCATTTAAGCCCTTCCTCCTAGCTTCGGCCTTTGCTCTTTGTACCTTCTTTGCTTAAATGGTGGGGGGAAATTGACGTCCAGTCCAACCTTTGACCGGAATAAAAGTTTTACTCCCTCTTGACCCAAAACATAACTTCCGGTCCATATTTTATTTTAAATTTTTTGAAGACTAAAATGCCCCTAGGTGAAAACCCTTTTCCCCTTTCATTGTTTGAAATCCCATAGAGCCCTTTTCTCCATTTCTCCCCTCTTCTCCGTTTCCGACGAGACGGTCCGACGAACAAAAACAGCCCTTCCTGCGGCGGCAACCCCCCTCCTTCCTGCGGCGACAGCACCAGCCCCCCTCTCCCCTTCCCACGGCCAAGTAAATTCGTTTTCCAATCCCGTTTCCTACGAGAAGCTCCAACGAACAAAAACATAACTTCCGATGGCGACAGCACCAGCAACTCCCTCTCCTTCCGGCAGCAACAGCACCAACCCCCCTCCCCCTTCCCATGGCCAGGTAATTCTGCATATAGAAATTAATCAAAGACTTTTTAAAGAATTAATCGAGCCCTTTTCATACCACGGTGAATTAGTTAAATGTGGTTTGGACTATGAGATATGCATGCTTTGGGACATAACCATGGGGACATGAATGTACATTAGACTTGTGATGTGGACGCATGCATAGGGAATCATAATTTTAGTCATAAAATAGAACATTGTGCAGGAATTCCTTCTTATATAGTGATTTGGGTGGAGTGGGTGGCAAGAATTCTCATAATTTTAGTCATAAAATAGAACTTTGTGTAGGAATTCCTTCTTATAAAGGATGAGTCCTTTATAAAAACCTTTTCAGTCTACATCTTAATATCCTTCAAAAGGTTCAACTTAAATATGTTGGTTTTCATTTTCTCTTAAATCCAGCTATGTCACTAAACTATCCTCTCCACCCTTCCATTTGGATATCTCTTTACCATGTAACTTCATAATAAAAATGCAGAATCATTTTTATATAAGGACTTCAATAAGATGCCTTGGTGCATGCTCTGCATTGACAATATTGGATTCTACACTTACATCTTTGATCTAGATATATTAGCATTCTCCCATCCTTCCATTGTAGATATCACCTTCTCATAATAAAATTATTTCTCCTAGAATCAAAATCAATCTCTTGCAAGGACTTCCTACATGCATGTTTGCATATGGTTTTGGTGGTGGGGGGGAGTGGCTAGCTAACGTAAACAGATGGAGATTTAATTGGAAAATGAGAAAGGCATACCTAGATGACCTACAAGCATAATTTAATTGAATACAAGTAAGGGATTTTGACATAGCAGTCTCTTCTTCCAAGCTTAATTACAATACAATCTTTTCTTCCCTGGGGGCAAAAAGACTCAAATATTTGGTAAGAAAAAACAATGGTCCCTACCTTATAAGGGTTAACATTGTTGGGCACCCTTTCTCATTTCTCTGTTTTATCCCTGAATAATTACTAAAGCAAGCATCTTCTCATCATGGATCTTTGTCAACTCTTCTTTTCCTTTTTCTAAGGGTAAAATGGAATGGATAATACTTGTTTGGTTATATTTTTATATCCAAATCTACCCAGATATGGTACAAATTCCAACATCCTGTATTCATATCCATATTTGATCCAACAAGGAAGAAAGAAGGAATTCTTGCCACCCACTCAACCCAAATCACTATAATTGTGAACTCTTAATTTTTTTCATCTTTGCCTAAGTTAAATGTATGTCAGATTTTAATCAAATGTGTATGAATTTTCACCTTGTAGAATGGCATGTTCTTCCCAGTCAGAATAGGTGAATAGATCTGATATGTTCTGCATAAGAAATAATATCATCACATTGTTTAGTCCTTAGGTAACTCTTGTTTTACTCCTTCATTATGTTAAATCTGATTAACTACTTTCCCTCCACAGAAAAGGGATTAGTTCAGTCTAGAAAATAAGATACAGCAACAGTTTGTAACTATTGCAATGCTTTGATATTTGATAATAAAAACTATTCCTTTCTGTTTAATTTGTTCGATTATATGAAGCTTGTTAATTTATGCAACTTTTTGTTCTTTTTTTTAGATATTTTTAATACTCAATATTAGTTTCATATAGAATCTTTGAATTTATATGACTTCTTTAGATATTATGAAACATAATTATGCTTTTTTGAAACTAATATTGAGTGTGCAAAGTAGATGATGGCTACTACTAGGGGAAGCAAAGAATTTTTTATTGACTCAACAAATATGGTAAATGGAAGGTACTATTTTAATCACTATGTGGATGTTATGGAAACAATTATACAGTCGATGTCAAAGGAGTAGAAGGCAAGGGTGTGTACAACTTCATTTGGTCATTTGCTCCATTTTCCATACATCAAGCAGAGCAGGCCATTATTAGATGCACTATTGTCTTTGTGGGATGATAACAAGGAGGGCTTTAAATTTGGTAAGGTTGTGGTTCCTTTTGTGGGAACTGAAATTGCACTTATTCTTGGTTTGAAGGCCACAGGTGAGGAGATTGACTTTTATAGCAAAGGAAAAGTGCAGTCGGACCTTATCAATCATTTTTTTAATAGTGACTTTAAATTAACTACAAGGGATGCAGTTAAAAATATATTAGTTTGTCTTGTTGGAAAGTTTGGGTTGGTAGATGTAGAGGATTTTATAAAGTACTGGGTTCTTTATCTTTTTGTAACTATTCTTTTTCCAACTGTCCACTATCATATTTCTAAAATATTATGCCGATATCTTGATGATTTGGATCGTCTGAAATCCTATAGTTGGGGTCTTGCTGTTTTTACTTTCCTTCGACAGCAAATTCCTCATCTAGCGATGAGCGTACCTACAAGGAACAAAAACAAAAGTGGATGTGTTGGGTATATGGAAGGATGTACAGTAGCTATAGTGGTAAGCTTTCTTATTTATACTTTCGATTTAATTGGTTGATAGTTAATTTAATATTGTTTTCATTTACATTATTTTATTATGTAGGCATGGGCTGTTAAGCATGCAAATAGTTTAGTTGGAAAGCATACACCACCATTTTTGTATCCTCGTCTCTTGCATTGGAGCAATGCCCCATTCCCTCGCAAGATGGAGATGATCATTGGAGTTATAAATAAATTAAAAAAATTGAGGTATTATGTTCTGTATCTAACATCATATATATATATTAAATTGAAGCATAACTATATTTGTTTGTCCTTTGTCAGGTATTGAACATGATAGAGCTTAAGGAGGATGAGTTGCACCTCCTATCACAAAGAAGGCCACAAGCACATGCATATTACACAATTTTAATGCATCATTTTTCATTGTAGACCATTTAAGATGCTTCAAAATAGTTTTCTTTTAAGCAACAATAACTTCAATCATGTACCATGTAACGTGTACCTATTATGTATATGATACTGTATTAATTTAATTATGTGCAGCAAGTTCCGTCATCTAGCTGCCTAAACAACATCTAATTTATGCTTTAGAGACACGTTTGGCAGCGATTGAGAGGGCCTTGATTTATCATGGTTTCCATTTAGAGGATCCTCAACCCATCAAAGATGACATATCAGAAGATGCACGGATTCATGCCTTTGATATGAAGCTTTCATTTATTGAGAAGACCCTCCGGGACAAGGGTTTATTGCCGGCAGATGACACTGAAGGCATTGATATACATCATGTTGAGGTTAGTTTTCTACTCTAATCAAAATATACATATATAGATATAATATCATTTATGATCTACATAATTTTTATTTTTTAGGTAAGGGCAGAGTATTCTTCTCCACATGGACAGCCCCACATAGGTGAAGGGAAACCTTGTGTCCCTTATAGCAGTGAAGATGTGGAGGTAGTAGTCAAATATTTATTTTTTTATATTATATTTATGAGTGCTTATTATGTCCTAACTGCCTTTCTTATTTTTATCAGGCAAAGGATGTTGTTGAAGTTGAATCCAAGAAGGAAAGTACCATCGCAAAACATGTATCATCATTATGTAGGCGCATGAAAATCGGAGCTCGAGAGAGAAAGCCTAGTGAGAAGGGAAAGGCCATGTCATACCTTCATAAAACCTGCAAACGTGCAAGGAAGAAACAACAAGAGTGTAACATAGTTGAAGGAAGTACGGCTTTGCCCACCACCAAGAGTGACCTAGATGCTTCAGATAGTTTAGAGCATATAAGTACTGCACTAACGGAGCTGCATCAGTCAGTTATGTTTCAAAAAGATTGATCTAGGTGTATTTATTATGTGCATGTCTTCAACTTTAAACATGTCCTGATAGATTTTATCATTTTATAGAATATTCAAGATTCTAGAACAGTTATAAATGTTGAAACATTAGTGGTTCCAGAAATGACAATACAAATGGCACGAAGGGATACATATCATGGGAAGGGGAAAGGTATACTCCCATCTTATCTTGAAGCATCAATTGATTTTTACATCAACGAAGATCATTTTGAGTAAGCCATATAATTATATTTCTATATATCATTCTTCAAATTACTTCTTTCTTCAAATTACTTCTTTTGTTTATATCTGCATCTTTTATGTAGTGAGAATATTTGGAAGGATCCTTGTACATCCAAACCTTTTTGCACATGCCATGCATTGGATTAACTCCTTCATGATGGGCCACTTCGGACTGATATATGAAAATTAATTTTTGGTTCATTTTCATTGATCCTAGTTTTTTTTTATGCTAATATTTTATTTTTTTGAATCATGTATGGCTCATTAATGTGTATTTCCGAATCCAGGAGCTATTCCACATAGAGTATAGAGAGCCTGTGGAGAATGCTGCTTTATTTTTGCGTTATGAGATATAGGTACAATAATTTTAAGAATCATTAATTTTGTTTTCAAAGTAACATAACTTATCAGTTAATGTTCTTTTTCTTCTATTTCTATTTCATGTAGACTGCTGTGCTTCAATCCCTTTCAGGGGTTATCTCAGTGACCCATGAATTTACAAATAATATCATAGATTCAGCACAACCAAGTATAAAAAAATTCATGGCCGATATCAGTTTATCAGACCTCCAGCAATGCAGATACTTGTTTATCCCGATGAACATAGCATGGCATTGGTACCTATTAGTTTTGGATTTGAAGGACCAATAATTTTACTGCTACAACTCGATGTGGAGCATCAATGTATCAAATGATGCAAATAAATATGTATGTAATATTGTTTGACATTTGTGTTGTTGCTTATACATATAACAACTTGTCTAACTAACATATTATATTTCATACCATGCTTGTATAGGCAATGTTTGTACGCTTTTAGTTGTCGAGCGAGTAGGATTCCACATCCCTGAAGGTCAAGTTCATAATGTTCATGACTGTGCACAGCAGAAGTTTGATAGTGTAGATTACGGAGTGCATATGCTGATGTCTGCCGAGATCCTTACAAGAGGTTGCTCGAGTTCGCTGCATAATGATTTCAAGGAAGATGCATCATTATATAGGAGCTAGGTTGGGGGAAATATTTTGTTCCATGGGTATTGTACTACTTATAAAAAATTTTGGTTATGGTATGAAAGCAAGATACAAAGTGTAAAAGATTAGTCCTAAAATAATGTTGGAAGTTTATTTCAATAATTAATACTGTCCGTGTACCTATTTCATACATATAAAGTGTTAAATTAATATAATTCAAAAAACTTTGTACAATGTGCCATGTATGAATGTGCGGCATGTTAACTGATTGTAACTGTCAATACTTCATATTTTTTATTTTTTATCCTTTTCAGTGAGTTATTTAGGTATGCTAAAATAAACTGAAGTGACAGCTAAGGCCCTTCAATTATGTGCCATTTTACTGTGTGCCATATTTAACTGTGTACCATTTAATTACCAAGTTTTTAATTACTAACAAGTTTACTGTTTTAAAAGAAGTCAACTTGAATCATGATTGTTTTAGAGGTTGTTGTATCCAAGTTTTGAATAGGAATGATAATGTTGGCCTCATATCAAGCTGGAATCAATAAGATGCCTATGTTGTTACCCCTTTGCTAGGATCTATAAAAGACTGTTCACATTTGCCAGGATTCTTTGACAGAAAATCCTTTGATGGTTAAGTCAGTTAGAGCCTGAGAAAGGTAGATAGGATCAGTTTGAAAATGGTAAATAGAAGAGTATTTAAAAGAGTGAGAACTTAGAGCTTACCTGAGGGTCCTCTTTTTTTATAGAAAGAATTTGCTTAGTAATTTGTAGTAAGAACTTAGAGCTTACCTGAGGGTCATCTTTTTTTGTAGAAAGAATTTGCTTAGTAATTTGTAACCACCTGATATGTTGGTTAGGTTGGAGTTAGTAAAAATTTAATGTGGACATTGATATATGGCTGTCGTTATAGAGAAGTTTGACCATAGATCGATTTCAAGATCTGTTATTCACTGATGCCTGTTAATACCCCTAGTGTTCAACTTTTACAATGGATGTTCAGTGATCTCAAATCACCATTTGATCTCTAACCATTTGGGCAATGAGTGATGCATGCTCTTTATATCACTCTTGATTGGGTTGGTGATTCCTTTCGTAACATAGATCATCAGGAATCACATAGTATAGGTATGCTAAAATAAACTGAAGTGATAGCTAAGGCCCTTCAATTGTGTGCCATTTTACTGTGTGTTATTTAAACTGTGTACCATTTAATTACCAAGTTTTTAATTACCAACAAGTTTACTGTGTTCCATTTAATTGTGTGCCATTTTAAAAGAAGTCATTGTTACAGAATCCTCCTCTCCTCCCTTCTCTCATTCTAATTTTGCTAAGGCCCTTCAACTGTGTGCCATTTACAAGTTTACCGTGTGCCATTTAAAAGAAGTCATATAGAATCCTCTTCTCCTCCCTTCTGTCATTCTAATTTTGCTATAAGATTCCAGCAGGGATGATGGATATTATAGCATTACTAATATGTTGAACAAAAAAATCAAAATTTAGAATTCATAACTGTGTGCAGCTAATTGTACAACAGGTTTTATTTAAATGTGTGCAGGTTTAAAATAACTGTATACAGGTTTTATTTAATTGTGTGTAGGTCTTATTTAACTGTGTGTAGGTAACTGTGTGCAGGTTTTATTTAATTGTGTACTGAATTTAAATATAAATAACTGTGTGCAGAACTAGAATAACTATGTACAGGTTTAAAATAATTATGTGCATGTCTTATTTAACTGTGTGCAGGTCTTATTTAACTGTGTGCATGTTTAAAATAATTGTATGCAGGTCTTATTTAACTGTGTATTGAATTTAAATAACTGTAGAATAACTATGTACAGGTTTTAAATAATTGTGTGCAGGTCTTATTTAACTGTGTGCAGGTTTAAAATAACTGTGTGCATGTCTTATTTAACTGTGTGCAGGTCTTATTTAACTGTGTGCAGTTTTTATTTAACTGTGTCAGGTCTTATTTAACTATGTACAGGTTTAAAATAACTGTGTGCATGTCTTATTTAACTGTGTGCAGGTTTAAAATAACTGTGTGCATGTCTTATTTAACTGTGAGCAGATATTATTTAATTATGTGCAGGTTTAAAATAACTGTGTGCAGGTCTTATTTAACTGTGTACTAAATTTAAATAACTGTGTGCAGGTTTAAAATAACTGTATGCAGGTCTTATTTAACTGTGTATTGAATTTAAATAACTGTGTCAGAACTAGAATAACTGTGTGCATGTCTTATTTAACTGTGTGCAAGTCTTATTTAACTATGTGCAGGTTTAAAATAACTGTGTGCATGTTTTATTTAACTGTGTCAGGTCTTATTTAACTATGTGCAGGTTTAAAATAATTGTGCATGTCTTATTTAACTGTGTGCAGGCTTAAAATAACTATGTGCATGTCTTATTTAACTGTGTGCAGGTTTAACATAACTGTGTGCAGGTCTTATTTAACTGTGTACTGAATTTAAATAACCGTGTGCAGAACTAGAATAACTGTGTGCAGGTTTAAAATAACTGTGTACAGGTTTTATTTAACTGTGTGCAGGTTTAAAATAACTATGTGCAGGTCTTATTTAACTGTGTACTGAATTTTAATAACTGTATCAGAACTAGAATAACCGTGTGCAGGTTTAAAATAATTGTGTGCAAGTTTTATTTAACGGTGTGCAAGTCTTATTTAACTGTGTGCATGTTTAAAATAACTATGTGCAGGTCTTATTTAACTGTATACTGAATTTAAATAACTGTGTGCAGAACTAGAATAAATATGTGCAGGTTTAAAATAACTATGTGCAGGTTTAAATTATAACCGTGTGCATGTTTTATTTAACTGTGTACAGAATTTAAATAACTGTGTGCATGTTTTATTCAAATCTTAAACAACTTGTTTTATTCAAATTTTGAACAACTTGTTTTATCATATTTCTATCGAGAGAATTGTCCAAAAGATGACTAGTCACATCAAACATAGCGGACGAGTCTTTCATTGGATCCCTGCTTGCATGACAAAGATTTTGTAGAATTTGATTTGGCCATTGCCTATATTATTAGACTCCTGGTCTCCTTCTTGAAGACCTGGCGCATCCAAAAGGGCTTGGCCAGAATGGTTACTGCCATGCTTTCTGTAGGCAGAGCTACTCCTACTGGGCACCTTCTCCTTCTATGCAGGTTGTGTACAGAATTTAAATAGCTGTGTGCAGGTTTAAAGTAACTGTGTGCAGGTTTAAAATAACTGTGTGCAGGTTTTATTTAACCATGTATAGGTTTAAAGTAACTAACTGTGTGCAGGTTTTATTTAACTGTGTACAGAATTTAAATAATCGTGTGCAGGTTTAAAGTAATGTGCAGGTTATATTTAATAAATGGCACAATATTCATATTAAGGCTATGTACCGAAACGCTCTAATATCTTACTCAAAGAAGTAAAACTGGCACAATGTTCATATTAGGGCTATGTACCGAAATGCTCTAATATCTTACTCAAAGAAGTAAGATTGACACAATGTTAATATCTTACTCAAAGAAGTAAGATTGGCACAATGTTGATATATACTACCTTGTAATGTAAATTTGTACAATATTCATATTAGGGCTATTTACCGAATGTAATATCTTATTGAAAGAAGTATAATTGGCATAATGTTGATATATACCACCTTGTAAAATTGGCACAATATGGGCTATGTACCAAAATGATCTAATATCTTACTAAAAGAAGTAAGATATTATAGGCTTAATTTAACTCTGTGCTATGTACAAAACTAAAATAGCTATGTACAGGCTTAATTTAAATCTGTGCAGGCTTAATTTAACTATGTGTAGGCTTAATTTAATTGTGTGCAGGCTTAATTTAACTGTGTACAGGCTTAATTTAACTGTATGCAGAACAAAAATAATTGTATGCAAGATTAATTTAACTGTGTGCAGGCTTAATTTAACTATATACAGAAAAAAATAACTGTGTGCATGATTAATTTAACTATGTGCAGAACTAAAATAACTGTATTAGGATTAATTTAACTGTGTGCAGAACTAAAATAACTATCTGGATTAATTTAACTGTGTGTAGAACTAAAATAACTGTGTGCAGGATTAATTTAACTGTGCAGAACTAACTGTGTCTGGATAATTTAACTGTGTCTGGATTAATTTAACTGTATGGGGAACTAAAATAACTGTGTGCAGAACTAAAATAACTGTGTTGAAATTCACTATATATTGTGTGCAGAAATAAAATAACTATGTCCTACATTTAGTTAATTAACTGTATACTATTAAAAATATTGTGCCAAATTCTAGATGTTAAGTCCCTCTTAAAAATATTGTGCCAAATTCAGGATTCAGTAAGATGAAGTACAAGGTGATATATATCAACTTTGTGCCAATTTTACTTCTTTTAGCAAGATATTACAGCATTTCGTACATAGCCCTAATTTGAACAAAAATTCAGAATTTAGAATTCATTGACATAAGAGCAAACTAATATGAATAGTCTCATTAACATTAAGATAAGAATATAATTCGATATTAATAGCCCCATTAACATTAAGATAACAATAAAATCCAGAATTCAGAACAACAACAGAACAACAACCACAGAATAGTAAATGCACAACAACAACAGATGTTACTCAACAAGCTCATTACAAGTCCTTCTATTATGTCCTTTTCTGCATCGTCCACATTGTGTAGTTCTCGATGAATCCATTTGTGAAGCTCTTCTCTTCTTCCTAGGCCTACCAGGATGAGTCTTGATGATAGGAGGTAAAATATGCACCTCGTCTGAACTACCATGGCTCATCTCAATATCCGGAATTGGATTGATACATTCTTCATATGCTGCTCTATACATTTCAGCCTGAAAATAAGTATCAGTGAAGTGATATAATGGCTTGCCGGCCTTCTCAATGCATGCACATGCATGCTTACATGGCATCCGAAAGATTTGCCATTCACTACAAGAGCACGTGCAATCTTTTAGGTCAACCTTACATGAGTACTTTGTGTTCTTTACATCATAAACCATGATGCTTGATGTAAACACAGATAACTTCCGACCCTCTTCCGCATTTCTTTGCAATACTTTTTCAGGATCAGGACAAAGATGGGTTTGGATGCTATGTTCTCGCATCCGTCTAGCATGCATCAATTACATAATTTGAAGTCTTATATGATCAACCATTTGAGGAATAGCAAGATGTCGAGCCTCTAGAATCCAACTATTAAAACATTCAGCAACATTAGTTATCATAATACCCCAACGTGGACCTGGAAATACTGATTTGCCCAATGCTCTAGCTTTGACTGTGTTATAAAGTTACTTGCACTTGGGACTTCATCTACAAGTTTACTCATTAATTTTTGAAAAATATTTAGCCTTGAAGTATATGCAGCAGCATTTAACAAATCAACCAATCTCTTCCTTTCAACTGCACGTAATGAGCAAGCACCTGCACGTATACAATCATTGTATGTTAACATACCTTTTAATTTAAAAATGAAAATTAAAAGTTTTGATAAGGATGTTGCATGCCTAATTTTTAAAATTTTCTTTGATATGACGGATGCAGTAAGAGTGGTAGCTATTGGAAAAGTATTTCGATACTGC